>CM062818.1:579285681-580608145 GCA_031772625.1 Pinus tabuliformis
TTACCTTCCAGTGAAAAAGAGATCAAACGAATGTATGAAGCAGGAATCATTGCCCCCATTAGGTTTTCAAATTGGGTGTCTAATATTTTCCCCACAAGAAAGAAAACATGAGAAATTAGATTGTGTGTTGACCTTAGAAATTTGAAGAAAGTCTCACTCAAAGACAACTATCCCTTACCTAAAATGGATGACATTCTGCAAAGGGTAGTAGGTTCTATAAGGATTTCACTTTTAGATGGATTCTTGGGTTACAACCAAATTTTAGTCCATCCTGATGACCAAGAAAAAAATGCATTCACAACCCCATGGGGCACCTTCATGTATGTCAAAATGCCCTTTGGATTGAAAAATGAAGGGGCCACCTTTCAAATGGAAATGGATATTGCCTTTTCAAAGGAAATCCATGACTTTCTGGTTATATACCTTGATGATATTATAGTATTTTCAAATTCAGATCAACAACACCTAGATCATCTTAGGCAAGTATTTCTTAAATGCAAGAAATATGGCATCTCACTGAACCCAAAGAAATCTTTATTTAGGTTGGAAGAAGGAAAACTGTTAGGCCACATTATTTCTAAAGATGGAATCCGGATTTACCCAACCAGGATTGAAGCTATCTTGCAAATACCTCACCCAAGAAACGTTAAATAACTTCAGGCATTTTTAGGAAAAATAATTTTTTAAAGAAGATGCATCTCTAATTTAGCTAAACTAATTATATTATTGAATAAAAAGTTGAGAAAATATTCAACTATTAAGTGGATAGTAGAGGCTATACAATCATTTGAAGAAATAAAATTAGCCTTAACTAGAACACCAGTCCTTACAAGCCCAAAATTTGACAGATACTTCACGATTTTTTATTTTGCATCAAAACACACCATAACTGCAGTCTTACTACAAAAGGATGATCAAGGATGTGAAAAACCAATAGCCTTTTTTTGTAAAGCTCTTAGAGATGCCTCATTAAGGTATAAAATAATGGAGAAACAAGCTTTTTCTTTGGTAAAATCTATTAAGGATTTCAGAGTGTATATACTATATTCTCATGTAATAGCTTATGTTCCCAATGTTGTAGTCAAAGATATCCTAACCCAAGATGGAGTTGATGGAAAAAGGGGAAAATGGATAGCTACTATGTTAGAATATGATATAGAGACAAAACCTACAAAATTAATTAAAGGTCAGGGGTTGGCAAAGTTTATGGCAGAAACAAATTGCCAAGCCCTAGACATAAATCTTATTGCAGAGTTGGATAACGAACAGGAGATGGCGACTCCACAGATCAACCAGCCCTTTCTAGATTCCCCCTGGTATTCTGATATTATATATGTGCTACAAAACCTGTAGGCTCCTCCAGGGTTATCCAGAACAAATAGTAGGTTTTTGAAAATGAAAGCTTCAAAATTTTGCATTCTAGATAATGCTTTATTTTGGAAAAATCATGAAGGAATTTTGTTGAACTATTTATTAAAAGAAGAACCTGACAAAGTACTCCAAGAATTTCATGCAGGGGATTGTGGTGGACATCTCTACTGGAAGTCAACTGCTGATAAAATTCTAAGGCCAAGATTTTACTGGCCAACCTTGTTTGCAGATGTTAAAATATTTGTAACTTCCTGCCATAAATGTTAGATCATCGAAGGCAAAATAAAACTTTTACCCTTGCCTTTAAAACCTATTTCCACAAAGAACCTTTTCAACAATGGGGTCTTGACTTCATTGGAGAAATCCATCCACCCTCCTCTGCTCAGCATAAATGGATACTCACTGCAACTGATTACTTTACCAAATGGATAGAAGCTATTCCCTCTAGACAGGCCACTGATACTGTAATAATAGGTTTTCTAGAGGCTAATATTCTATCTAGGTTTGGTTGTCCTAATAAAATCATCACAGATAATGTTGCGGCCTTCCATTCAAAGAAAATGATTGCTTTTTGTCACAAGTGTCATACAACACTTGGTCATTCCACAACTTACTATCCTCAAGGGAATGGACTTTCAGAATCCTCTAATAAAAGTTTAATGAATATTATCAAAAAACTATTTGAAGACAATAAGAAAACTTGGAACAAGAAATTAACCAATGCTTTGTGGGCAGATAGGCTTACAACTAAGAAATCTATTGGAACCAGTCCCTATGAGCTCGTATATAGAATGGAGGCAGTTTTCACCTCATCTTTAGGAGTTCTAGTCATGAAATTACTTCAATAAGCCCAAGTGGAACCAAATGATATACAGAGGAGAATTAACCATACTATCCATTTACAACAAACCAGAGAGGAAGTATACAACAAAACCCAAGTACTACAAGAAAAACTTAAGAATATTTTTGACAAAAGGACCAAAGCAGAAGATTTCTATCTGGGAGACAAAGTGTTAAAGTTGGATTCAAGGAGAGAGGACAAAGGGAAACATGGGAAGTTTGACTTCCTGTGGAAAGTTCCATACATAATATATTCCTTCGGAGGAAATAATTCATATTTTCTCAAAGAATTAGATGGTGCAGAGATTGAAGGAGGACCAGTCAATGGTCAAATGTTAAAGCACTATATTGACCCAATTCACTAATGTTACCATTTTAGTTGTACCTACTATATCCTTCATAATGTTCAATGTTGATCGGATGGTGAAAGTTTTGAATTTGAAGCCCAAAGAGAAGGCCCTAAGCTTCAGAAGTTTTACTGTCAGTAAATATCAATAAAGCAGCAGGCAAAAGGACATTTGCAAAGAAAAATCACAGTCTTTCAGAGGGCCATTGATCTATAGTTCTTGAGTTTCCACCAGGAAAAGCCATCTCCAAGTGGATCCATTGTTATGTTCCTGTTAACACCCAGGTTGTTCCCTATGACTCCCAAGGGAATACGGCCGGGGTAACCACTAACCAATCTTTGGATCACTGTTTCTAGCCAAACTGTGATCAGAGAGGGCTCTCTCTTTATGATTTGTAACTGTTTATGATAGGGTTTTAGGCTAGCTATTATGCACTGGTTTTGTTTATGCTTTGGTTGAAGAGTTTCTTTTAGGTCTTATGATGTAATTTTCAAAGAGTCAAATATCATTGGGCAATGGAGTCTGTGGCTGTATAGGTGTCTAGAAACCTTGAGGTGAACTGGTGAAACTTACAGGGCCATTTGGATACTTCATAGAACAAATTTTTGATTTATAACACGAACAGGTGAAAAAACCAGTGAAAGCAATTAAGAATTTTCACTAAAGTATTCGAGTATTTCCACCAAACTAGGAGAAAAAGATAGATGCCTCAGGAGCAAAACTTGAATCCCTGGGGATGTCTATCACTGTAAAAGATATAGTTTTAAAGTGCAGCAATTAAGAATTACACTTCATTCACTGTATCTGAAGAAAAACATGGATAATAGCTCAGATTGAGTTCAGGGTAATCAGTGATTAAATCCTGAACTATTCTTCTACTTTGCTATTAAGTTTAAAACATTTAGACAATAAAAGAGAACAAAAGACTCAAAAAACATGTAACACAGAGATCTAAGAAAACTTATTGTTTTATGAAACATTCTGGAGTCCTGCAACATTCACCATTCATCACAACGCACCAAATACACCGAGCTTTGGAAATTCCATTCTCCCTTTGTATTGCTTCTCTGAGAATTTTACAGCAAGTGAGACTTCCAAAAGGAAAATAACAGCAACCCCCTGAGCTTCTGCCAGGGGTGAATATATACTTGCGATTTTTACAAAAATATCTGAGTCCTGAGTTATCTCAGACTTAATATTCTCACCAACTTTGAGATATTATTATCAAAAATTTATTACAGCATTGAATACAAAATAAAGGCGCCTTAATGTTCTGTCAGAAGATATTTTGGCCTTTGGGATCTGCTGAGTCGGTTGAGATACTTTGATTAAATGCTGGAGAACCCGACTTTATGGCTTGTACGCTGTATTTTGGGTTGTCACCTGTGATTGTGACTGCTGCTGTGGTGAGTAAATAGCTCTGCTGAGTTGGCTCAGCATCTGCCTCTTCCTTGTAGATTTTATTCATCAAAATTGTGCCTGCGCATGACTGCTTATGTACTGGAGAAAACTACCGCTACAGGTTCTGGCCTGATAAAATTATCTGTGTCAAATTCCTCCATACTTCCTGTGTGGGCAATTGATGATTTATGATTGCCCCCATAGTCTCATCTGCTTCAGTATACTTAAAGAAATTTGGTGGTGTATCAAACAGATGATCAATTTCATTCATAATAAAAAACAGATTATCCACCCTATCATACAGATTCTGCCCTGATGCTGGCCCTGTGTCTGTTGAGGTACTGGGCTGTTTTGCAATCTGTGCTACTGCATGGGCATCAATCCTTTTGTTGTAATTTTCTAGGGTGAGCAGTCTTCCTACACTGCTTAAAATGCTGGGGAGGCCTCTGTTCTGCAATGCCACAAATCTGTCCAGGAACTTGTTGATCTCGGTCTGCATATCCTGTGTCCTCCTCTCCAGCGTTCCAACTAGACTTCTTAGTGTCAGGACTCTTTTAACTACTGAGATTGTTTCAGTCCTGTTAGTAATTCCCATGGTAGCTAGTTGAGAGCTAGTTTTGTTATTTAAAACATTGATCATTCTGCTGGCAGCATCTGGCATGTGGCCAAGGCTTGCTCTGGCTCTGTGTATTTCCTTGTTTGCCTTGGTGATGAGTACTATTTTTCATCCATAGTCTCAATATACTGCCATTGATTGGTGATGGACCGCCAATGTTGCCCCAGAGGACTGCTTTTAATTCTGTTGTTACTTTTTCTAGTGCAAGCTCTTTTTCTAGTTCAGCTATTCTCTTTTTTAGAGCTTTTATCTCTTTCTCCTTTGCTGCTCTTCATTCTGCTTGCTTTTGTCAAATTTTTCATTCACCTTGGCCAAAGATTTCTTGACTTCATCAAGCTCTTTCATTTGAGATTCAAGAACTTGGATCTCAGCTTGCAGCTTCTGCATATCCAGACTGGGAGTCTGTCCTGGTGTTGGTGTAGTTGTTGCTGTAGATGGTGCTGTAGTTCCCGTTTGCTGAGGAGGAGGAGTAGTTGTTGGAGGGACTTCCTCAAGATTAATTATCACAGGAGGAGGCTGGGAGGGTTGGCCCTCTTCTCTTTGCTTCATTGCTGTTTGTAGTGCTGCCTTTGCAGCTTCTGATTGTCCTAGCTGGTCTTGAGTTCGAACCAGCTCCTTGTACAGGGATATCAGTAGGTCTGTAGCATCCTTTTCCTGCCTTTGCTGGGCAACCTCGTCTGTTTGCGGATGGATGGTAGCTGGAAGCTTGATTTTCTTTCTTAAGGCCGCCATGTCTGCATCCCTTAGCTTCAAGAGTTCTTGGATACCTTTGACATCTTTAGGATCATGTCCTATTTCTATAATTACCTCTTCCAAGGACTTGAATCCTGTTGTCCTTGGCTTGTGATGATGCTCTCTCCAATTCCAGCTGAGAGGCTGTATTATCAAGGCTGCTCTTCAATTTGTAGTTCTCCAACGTTTCATCTGCCAAGGAGGCATACACCATTTCACCAGTTTGTTTATGTAATTCAATCTTATCCATAGGGTGTATGTCTTTGGCCAGAACCTCCATGTTGATTCTTAGGTAATCCGAGGTAGTTTGAGGATGCAGCGTTGTGGGCATGAAGTGACTCATGATCATCTTGCCTTCACTTACATCAAAGGCAGACATGAGTCTTTGCTGATTGGTAGGAGCCAGG
Source organism: Pinus tabuliformis (assembly GCA_031772625.1). Lineage (NCBI taxonomy): Eukaryota > Viridiplantae > Streptophyta > Pinopsida > Pinales > Pinaceae > Pinus > Pinus tabuliformis. The sequence goes on from CM062818.1 coordinate 579,291,396, forward strand.
TTCAGCAAATGATTGTACAGTTGTACTTTAATAGGATCACTCCTCCTCTTAATGTCAATAAATTGCTGTTTGATGCTTGACTGTCCTTCTATGTGGCTGGTGGAGGAGCTGACCTCTCCTCCCACGGCTCTATCATGTTCATGCTGAAATGAACTGGCTGAAACTTCTCCACTGGGTGGGCCCATGCCCATTGCTTGCCTCACTGCTATGTCATCCTCTTGAGAGTCATTTAGTCTTTGTCTTTTCTCTCCCCGATTGAAAGATGAGGTCAAGGGAGTCTCTCTATCCCTTTTCCTGGTCAAGTCCTCCTTTTGTGGGGTTTGGAGGACTGAGGTATCAACAGTAGTTTCTGCCCTAGGAGGCACTATTGTCTGAGCCTGTTGCTCCGTGGAGCTTGGAGCATTCATCACTTTTTCTTGCTGCAAGGGCTGCTGTTCACTAAACTGTTCTTCTTCTTGTTGCTGCCCAAGTTCCTGCTGCTCCATCTCTTCTTGCTGCTGTAGCAATGTGTCCACTTGTTCTTCTGTCAATGGAGGTGGCTGTTCCACCTGCTTCCCTTTATCCTTGCTTGCTGTCTGTGATGCTTTCTCGGCAGTTTGCTGTTGTACTGTTGATGATGTAGCAGCTGCTCCAAGTTGCTTTTTGTAGGAGAGGGGCACCTGTCCACAAGTTTCCAAGTCAGCTTCCTTTTGCATATTTCTAGCCTCTCTCTCAAGTAACTCTTCATTAGTAATTTCCTCCTCTAGGGTACCCTCTTCCCAATTTGATGCATTGGCATACTGTTCAATCTCGGGTTGTCTCTTGTGTGCATAGCTACCCAATTTGTATCTAATCCTCCTGAGGGAGATAGCATGATTGGGGTCATAGGGTATCCATTCAAAGCTGGTTTGCAGTCTGAGGCCTTCCAGGATAGTGTTTGCCTCTTTCCATCCCTCTTCTTTTCTGTTATATAGGAAAGGACCCAGCTGGTTCCTTACCTTCAACTGTGACTTCTTGTTGTTGCTCTGAAAATGAAGATAGTCTGAGTTCCCAAACTGTCTGAAATATTCCAAGGCAAAAGCCTCATGGGGACATACCTTGGCAACCTAAATGGGTTCAACTCACAGCCATATATCCTGATGACTGTGTGGTTTTGGTAGAAGTACCAATTACCAATGCTGTAGGACTTATTCAAATGGAGAATTCTCCTCATGTCATCAGTTAGTCTAGGAGGAGGAGTACCATGCAATACTGTCATGACTGGATAGATGAATAAGTCAATGAACTCAGTGTATGTGTAAGGTGATACAGAGGTATGATGAAAAACAGAAGTCCAGAACACAACTGATCTTGGATTTCCCTGGGCATTGAGTTGCTTCAAAGGAAAAGAGAAGGTGGCTGGCTGATAGAACAAGAATAGATGGTATATATATGAAGTATACCTGAATAGTCTTTCCCTCTTCAAGTTCATAAACTGCTCATGGATTTTATCTGCAATGTAGGTTGCATAGTCATAATGTACAGCTGGGGGTTTACCAGGAGAGAATATAGACAGCATTGCCATTAGGCTATCATCCACATCCTCCATCCCCCTGAATCCTAGGACATAACTGATTAAATCCACTAACATCCTGCCCAATTCATTCAAATAGTGATACCCAATAGGAGGGGTTCTGACTGATTCAGAGCCTGGTCTTACAAACAACTGATTGATTTTAATGATTTGGTCATTTGACAGCTTGGTCCCTTTGTTTATCAAATTCTGCATAAAGAGGGGGGTCAATTGCTTGGCAGATTGGAAGTGCAGCATTCCATTTATACTCTCTGGGGTAATCTGGAACAGGATTGAGCCTGTGGGGCTGATGACAGCTCTTTGGTTTGGGTCATAACATTCCTGGCAGCTGTAGATCAGTTCTGGCATAGGATTTACTTGGGGAAGGTTGTAGATGGGCAAATTTGAGTCCCAAATTCCCAAGATGTCTGCCCCACTCAGGTGCTGGGCTTTTAACTCATTCATCATCTGGATATTGTATTTGGTTCCCATAGGGAACCAGTCCAGCATTTGGTAATCCATGTCTCCCAGGGCTTTCCATGCTAATTCCTGGTGAGGAGCATTGAGGGGCTTGATATTTAGAGCAATAGGAGTCTCCATAGTTCTTCAAAGTGCAACAATTGTAGGTGAATAGTCAAAATGGAAGCAACACAGAATAGAGGTGATTCTCTGTGAAAACAGTTTGTATTTTGGATACCGGAGGGGAATTTACTCAACAGCAGTTGGAATACTGTTTGTTTTTAGGAGCAGAGCTTCTCTAAGGTCTAACTGTCCCTTCCTGCGGGTGAATTGTATTTATCAAGAAATCTGCCGGGAAATGCAGAGGGACAGTGGTTTTGAGCGAAATTACAAGTATTAAGGCTCGGCCGGTGCTTTTTGGACTTCACAGTTACAATGGTGGACGTGCAGAGGGAAATGGGCGGTGTAAATGTAGTTTCAAGGTGTCTTAAGCCTTCTGAGCAACTTAAATTTCAATAACAGTCGTATGGAGGGCAGAACAATGGTAAATACCTGTTAATTGACGAACAGAGGTTGCGCAGGTGTGCACGGTTGATGCTGAGGAGGTCGCCCGGGTTAACTCAGCAGGTTGGCGGAAATTCGAACGTAAACGGTCATGCAGAAAGAACAATAGCGACAGGAGAGAAAAGTGGGAAAAACACGGTTTTTTTGGGTAAATATAGACTTTTTTACCATTTTGGCGCTTTTTAGTGATGACGTCAGCATGACGTCATTGGTGGGTCAAGGTGAGGTGACGTCAGCTGACGTCATCGGGTGACGTGGCGGTAGATTATTGGTCCAAGGGGCGATGAGGTGGCGGCCATGTCAGCGGCCAGGTGGACGAATAGCGGGGCGAGTACAGGCGGGCGTGACGTGGCGATGCGTTGGCGGAAAACAGGTGGCGGTTAGGACCGTAGCGGTTACGGTTAAGGATAACCGCTACGGTTTCTCGGGGCGGTTTGGGTACGGCGCCGAAGTTGTCAGGCCCGGCTCCGAGATAGCTTAGCGCTTGACGTGTGGAGAGGCCCTGACGTGACGCAACGTCACCTTCTCGGGCGGTAAAGGAAAGCAGTGGGGGCCGCTCCGATATTGCTGTGGGTCGTCGGATCTCAGAGACTTGATCCGACGGTGGGCGGAGTGCGAAGATGCTCGGGTTATATGCAGGCGGAAAACTTTGGGTAGAGGGTTTTTTATTGGTTTTTCATTGGTTTTTCAATGTTTTTGTATTTAAAACAAACAATGCGCTAACCTTTGGAAATGCGCCAAAGGCGGGTTTTTTGGCTTTGGTAACTTTTGCAAAGGATTTAAAGGCGGAAGAGGGTTTTATAAGGGTTTTCCAATGCAAATGATGGTTTAAGGGGCAATTTGACTTGCAGCAAGGGGGAATGGGATGGAACAGGTTCACCAAAGTGACCAGATGTCATTTTGGTCCCTTTTGAAGAATATATGGCTATAATGCCAAGGGGAGGGAGTATTTATAAGATTTGGGGCTTTATACACCATAGTGTTAGTATTATTAGGGGAAGGGGTAGAATAGGGGAGCTATATAGTAGAATTAGAGGTTAATATGAATGAAGGGAGCAAATGAAGGGGATTTTACTGAGTTTATCTGAAATTGACTTGGTTTTGAGAGTAGATCAAAATGAAAAGATCTTAGACAAGAAATGTGGATTCTGAATGAACTAGAACCACCATAAAACCATGATCTCTCTTCATAAATCTCAGCTAAAGAAAGGGAGTGTTAGTAATGGAATAGAGGGGAAGAGGGAGGTTAGTTATGCTCCTTGCTGTAATTTGATGGAATTAACCATTTTGTTCACCGACAGATTTTTTGCCTTGGCAAAACACCTCTTGACATATGAGTAGTGGTGAAAATATCCTTTCTGCAACCACAACTGCCTACCCAGCTATTTTCCTAGCATTTTTTGTTTCTCCATTGGAGGGTGCATTTAGGCTTGCAAACCCTTACTTGCCTTTTCTTTTCTTTGGCTTTTTCTTCTTTCTTTTCTATCTACTTCTACCCTTATCTCTTCCAAGGTCCCAGTTTAAGCTGTTGGGAACCTTTGCTTCTCTACCTAAACTACTTGTCTGCCAAGATTAAACAGTTTGGACAGACTTCTTTCTCTATTCTATAACTCAAAATTGAACACATGGCATGATCCAGATTAGACTGTTGAATCATCCACAAAATTGAAATAAAGGTCTTCAATATTTGAAAGAGATTACACACCTCTTGTTCTCTAGGAAATATGGGATCTTTGTGAACTCAAAGCAGAGCATATTTGGCCTTTCTCTTGCCAATCATGAAATATGAAACCTATTGGTATAGGTATCCAACAGTGGCTCCACATGGGGATGGTTTTTCTTCTGAAAGACCAAGAACAGCAGGTCAGATTGCCTTGTTCTTTGACTGCCCATCTCAATCTTTGAAATCTGCTGCAAAAATGTGTCAAAATAGTGTGCCTCTTTCTTGGAAGACCTCTGATTCTATTTGCCTCTTGCTGGTTGGTGAATCACTTGGAAAACTGTATTTTACAATCTAAAACAGAAAACAATATGTACATCTGCATATATACAATGAATCCTTAGTTTCCATTCATGGTGAACAGTCAAAGTAGTGCTTCAGCATCCTGCCATTGACAGGACCTTCATCCAAGTCAGTTTCAGTCAGACTTTTAAGGAAGTAAGTGTTGTTACCTTGTACTGCTTGGACAGCAAATGGTCCTTTCCATAAAGAATCAAACTTTCCATGTTTTCCTTTCTCTTCTCTTCTTGCATCCCACTTTAAGACTTTGTCCCCTACATTGAAATCTTCTGCTTTGGTTCTTCTATCAAAGGCCTTTTTCAGTTTCTCTTGTAGTATCTGCACTCTGCTGAAAACTTGCTCTCTAGTTTGCTGTAAATAGATTATCTGATTAATCCTTCTTTGCATGTCATTTGGCTCTGCTTGGCTTTCTTGCAGAAGTTTCATAACCGGCACTCCTAGTGATGACGGGAATCTGGCCTCTAATCCATAGACTAACTCATATGGGCTGGTCCCAATTGATCTTTTAGTTGTTAGTCTGTCTGCCCATAAAGCATTTACTAGTTTCTTATGCCAGTTCTTTTTGTTTTCTTCCAACACTTTCTTTATGATATTTATCAAACTTTTGTTTGATGATTCAGCAAGGCCATTTCCTTGAGGGTAGTAAGCTGTAGAATGGCCCAAAGTAATGTGAAATTTATGGCAGAAGTTCACCATTTTCTTGGATCTGAAGGCAGCAGCGTTGTCTGTTATTATCTTGTCTGGACAGCCAAATCTAGCCAGTATATTGTTTTCCAAAAACTGAATAATTACTGAATCATTTGCTTGTCTGCATGGGGCAGCTTCAATCCACTTGGTGAAGTAATTTGTTGCTGTCAGAATCCATCTGTGTTGCCCTGAAGATGAGGGATGAATTTCCCCAATGAAATCCAAGCCCCATTGTTGAAAAGGTCTCTCTGTTGCAATGGGCTTCAAAGGGAGTGGCAGCAACTGTCTTTTGCCTTCAAACAGTTGGCATTTGTGGCATGAGGCTGTAAATTTCTTAACATCAGAGAACATAGTGGGCCAGTAATAACCAGCCCTCAATATTTTGTCTACAGTGGACTTCCAGTACAAATGTCCACCACAATCTCCAGCATGGAAATCTTGCATGATTTTGTTAGTTTCATTCTCTATTAGACAGTGCAGCAAGATACCTTCATGGTTTTTCCAAAGTAAATTTCCATCCATCACACAAAATCTAGATGTTTTCATTTTTAGGAACCTACACTTAGTTCTGGACAGTCCTGGGGGAGCACACAGGTTTTGTAACACATAACAGATATCAGAGTACCAAGGAGATTGTTCAAAGGCTACATTGATCTTTGGAGTCGCCAGCTCTGTTCCACTGTCCAGTTGGTTGATATCTAAGGCTTGGAAATTTGCTTCTGTCATTAATTTGGCCAAACCTTGCCCTTTTATTAGCTTTGTGGGTTTTATTTCAATGTCAAATTCTAGTATATTGGCAATCCATTTTCCTCTCCTGCCTTCTAAGTTTTCTTGGGTGAGAATGTCTTTGACAATAGGACTTGGTACATAGGCCACAACATGGGAGTAAAGGATGTAAATCCTAAAGTCTTTAATAGCTTTGATCAAAGCATAGGCTTGTTTTTCCATTATTTGATACTTTAGGGGGGCATCTCTAAGAGCTCTGCTGAAGAAGGCAATAGGTTTCTCACTCCCGTGGTCATCTTTCTGTAATAAAACAGCAGCAATAGTATGTTGGGAGGCAAAGGAGAAAATGATAAAGTCTCTGTCAAACTGTGGATTAGTTAACACTGGGGTTTGAGTCAAGGCCAATTTTATGCTTTCAAAAGCTTGTTTTGCTTCAACAGTCCATTTGACCTTTGAATCTTTCTTTAGCATATTGTTTAGTAATCTGATTAATTCTGCTAAATTCGGGATAAACCTTCTTAAAAAGTTGATTTTCCCTAAGAATCCTTGCAATTCCTTGACATTCCTTGGATGAGGCATTTGTAGGATAGCTTGTATCCTATCTGGATCAATTCTTATGCCATCTTTTGAAATAATATGTCCTAGAAGTTTCCCTTCTTCCAAGCCAAATAATGACTTCTTGGGGTTTAAGGAAATGCCATATTTCCTGCATGTTATGAAAATCTGTCTCAAATGTTTCAAGTGTTCTTGGTCAGATTTTGAAAAGGGTGTAAGGTCATCCAAATAAATGACAAGGAAATCATGAATTTCCTTAGCGAAAGCAATATCCATTGCTCTCTGAAATGTTGCCCCTGCGTTTTTCAATCCAAAGGGCATTTTCACATACTTGAAAGTTCCCCATGGGGTTGTAAATGCAGTTTTGTCTTGATCATCAGGGTGTACTAGGATTTGGTTAAAGCCTGAGAATCCATCAAGCAATGATATCCTTGAAGCCCCTACTACTCTTTGAAGAATGTGATCCATTTTGGGTAGAGGGTAGTTATCTTTGAGTGATACTTGATTCAAATTCCTTAAGTCTACACAAAGTCTAATCTCACCAGTTTTCTTTCTTGTAGGGACCAAATTTGAAATCCATTCAGAGAATCTGATTGGTGCTATGATACCAGCTTTGAACATTTTCTGTAATTCTTTTTCAATGGAAGGAAGGAGCACAGGATTGATTCTTCTCAATTTCTGTTTGAATGGTTTTTGATTAGGCTTGAGGGGAATGGTATGCTGGATAACAGAGGTATCATATGACTTTAGATCCTGATAACCCCAAGCAAAGACATCTTGAAACTCTTTAAAGAGATCAATATATTTGGGTTTTTGATCAGGGGGCAAAGCAGCAGATAGCTTTATTATTTTAGGCTTGTCAGTGGTACCAATGTTGCATTCTTCAATTGCTGCATCTAATGGCTGCATCTTTGGTTTCCTGGGGACATCATTTGAGTCAAAAATGTCCTCTAGTGGGGTAAGGCCTGCTGGAAGGAAATTGTCTTTGAGTTGTATGATTTCATCTTCAGCGTTGCTCACCTCTTCGCAGTCAATTTGGTTGATTTGCTGAATGTTTTCATTGTTGAAAATGGTTGGACTGAGTAGTTGTTTTGCTGTCCTAGGTGACATTGGGTGAGCAGACTGTTGAAACTGTATTTGTGATGAACATGCTCCATCAAATATTTGTGATTGACATGCTCCATCAAGATCAATACTTAATCCTATGAACTCTTGTTGCAAGGTCAAGAAATTGTTTATTTGCATGTCATCCTCAAATACTTGCCATTCTTTAACATTGTTTGGAATAGAGGGTCTGTATTTGACCTCGGCTGTGAAACAATTATTGGGTTCTAATGGGAATTTGAAGGTGCTGGCAAATGTTGCCAAGCTGTGTGCATGGAGATTGTGGCCCCTTGGAATTTTTGTGATAACAAACTCAGAGAAGGCTTCTAATATTTCAATTACAGCAGATCTGTAGGACCTCAATCTTTTGTCATTGGTGACAAAATGTCCTTTCACTTGTTGAATTACTAGATCAGAGTCTCCCATAATGGAGAGTTTAGGAGCTTGTAGTGATTTTGCTAGCTTTAGGCCCAGCAAGAGAGCTTCATATTCTGCCATGTTGTTAGTGCACCTAAAATTTAATCTGTAAGCCCTGCCTTCTGCATAGCCTTTCTCTTTGTTATATATCCACACTCCAGCTCCTGCCCCTAACTTGTTGACTGACCCATCAAATTCTAGGATCCACAGGATATCTTGCTGAACAGAAGATTTAAAGTTTTGTTCATGAGATGGCAATGTGAGCAAGAGTTGGGGTTTCTTCCCCCATTTGTTTTCTAGGACAATTTCATCACTTTTTTGACAATCTTTAACAACTAGAGGAGGGTGAACGTGTATTGTTGGGCTGATTGATGTTTGGCAGGTGCTACTTGTCTGATCAATGTTTTGTTCTTGTATGAGTGTTTCGGTCCTAATCTCATTGTTTGAAAGGTCTGCGCTATCATTGAAAAGGATGAAGGAGTCTATGTCCGAATGGACAGCATATATTGGAAAATTTTGAGGCTTTTCTTCACTGCTGACCATATACTTCATGAGTGTTTCCCTGTATAGTCTTTTTGGTTGCCCAAAGACAGAGATAGTTGCATATGACATGTCTAATTGCAGGGATCCTTGGAGCTTGGCTCCCCATGATCTTGATAACAGCATCCCATATTTGGGTGGGATATCAGCAACTACCACATCCATTAGAATAGTCTTGTTGGGATATTGAACCAGAGACACACATAAATCTTTTATTAGGCCTAAACATTTGACTTGGCTGGAATCAAAAGAAAACAGGTCTTTGTATGGTCTTGTTATATCCAAGTTCAATCTTTCCATGACTGCTTTTGGCATAAGGTTGTGAGAGGCGCCTGAGTCAAACATAGCATTATGCAGTATTTTATCATGAACATGCAGGCTGACATAAAACGGTAAAACCCCTGTGACTTCTGATTTTCCATCTACCTCTGGGCCAAACAGTAATTCTGGAGTGTCATCTAGCACATTTACATCATCTTTGCTATTGGTGAGTTGTAGGGATTTCTTTATCTGTTGCTTATATATGTCATGCTTGGCTAGCTCTGAGAGGGGGATGGCTATCTTTAACTTGCCAATCTCTGTACCTAGGTCAAAAGGTTTGTCAACTTGGATTTTAGAGTCACGGATAGCAGTCTTTTCTTTGTTCACTAAATCTTCTTGTTGGATTTCATCTTGATTTTGAAACCTGCCCCTCATACTCATGTCTTGAGGGGTAATGTTCGGATTTGGGTGGGAGGACGAGGTTGCCATGGGCTGTTGTAGTGGGGACAGTAGTTCAGTAACCTCCTCAACCACTACTTCTTTTGTAGGCACGTTTGTGTTGTCATTAGGTTCAGTGACCATGGTTTCTTTGGACTGTTGTTTCTCCTTTACCTTTTCAGGCTGATTTACATTTACAGTCCTACTCCTTAGTTTATATTGTTTATGGACTTCATAGACAGCAGTGTCATATCCTTGTTTAAAGTCAAAGGATTCTCCTGATTTAGTTTGGAATGTTTTGCTTTCATCCTCCTCATGGTCTTCTTGTGTTAAGAATACATGGCTTTTACCATCCAGACCCATTAAGTTAATTTCGGGATCTTCATTGAGCTGATTGGCTGAGGAAGTTTCTGCATAGTTTTCTTGAAAAGGGGGTCTGATATCTTGGTCAGCACTTGTTTTTCCTATGTTTGGGTTCTGATTTCTCCTAAAATTTGGGTTTCTAGGAGGGTTGCTTTGTGATGTCTCCCATGATGATTTTCTTTCAACTGATTCCACCCTTTCACCCAGTCTCTTCATGCTGTTTAGTATTGCATCCAACTTTTGATCAAAACCTGAGGGATCTTCTCTGAAGCCAGCCTTCTTTTCCAGCTTTGCCCTGTTTCTCTTGGCAATTAGGTTGGCCTCTACAGTGACTGCAACTCTTTGAGCTTCTGCAAGGGTTGGGGGATCTCTTTCTTTCAGCTGATAGGCCATATCAGAGTCAAAACCGTCAGGGAAGTTATACAGGGCCAAATCAGGAGGGGGTCTTAAGTTCTGGGGGATAGCATTATATACATTGTTCAACCTAGCACAATATTTCAAAACTGTTTCTTGGGGACCTCTTTTAATAGTGTTATATTCACCGAGTATGTGTAGAGGATCTTTCTTCTTCTCCCATCTGTTGGTAAACTCTTGGTACAGGACCTCAGGGGTTGCAATGGAATTTGCATTCAGGGATCTAAACCAAGTTCTGACATCCCCAGTTAAGCTTTGAACAAAAATTCTCATCCTGACACTGTCATCATCTATTTCATAGGTCTCAAAGTGGTCTTGCATCTTCTTAGCATGCTGGACAGCTGTCAAAGGGCCATGGGAGTCAAAAAATGAGATTTTGGTTTGGTAATCTTGGGGTAGAGCTGGGGCATTAGCTGGTATCTGCAGAGGTGCATACCTGTTGGCCATGTTTATGGGATTTATGGGGTTGACCGGAATCAATGGGACAACAGGGATTACAGGTGTGACAGGGTTAATGGTATGGGTAACAAGCGGGGAACTGGTTGAAAGAGTATGTGCAGATGGTGAAGATGGGAGAGGAGGGCTTTGAGGTGTTGATGATGAACTAGGGGAACTAGGGGTGGACCGGAACAAAACTTTGCAGGGTGTAGGAATGCAGATAGGCTGTTCTGAAATTATATCTGAATCGGCAGGCTTTTCCTGCTTTTGCTGTCTCCTAATGTTCTTTGGAATGATATTTGGATTATCAACAATGATAGGTTGATTAGGGTCAGGGTTTTCCCTAGTGTGCCTTGGATTTCTCTTGGGAGCCAGCTTCTAAATATTCTTTTGAATTTGTACAAGAAGTTTATATATGCAAGGACTGGATGAAAATTTTGGAATGGCTATATATGTTTCAAAGCTAGGATGAAGATTCCCTAATCAGCTCTTCCCTAAAGCTGTTCCTGTGGCACAGAAATAGTCCTAAGGCCTCTTGGCTAGTTCAGGCTTGATGGTAGCTTTGGAAGATAGATAGTAATTGAAAAATCTTTAAGAAGTCCCAAGTGGAGTCGCCAATTATGTTAAAACCCAGGTTGTTCCCTATGACTCCCAAGGGAATACGGCCGGGGTAACCACTAACCAATTTTTGGATCACTGTTTCTAGCCAAACTGTGATCAGAGAGGGCTCTCTCTTTATGATTTGTAACTGTTTATGATAGGGTTTTAGGCTAGCTATTATGCACTGGTTTTGTTTATGCTTTGGTTGAAGAGTTTCTTTTAGGTCTTATGATGTAATTTTCAAAGAGTCAAATATCATTGGGCAATGGAGTCTGTGGCTGTATAGGTGTCTAGAAACCTTGAGGTGAACTGGTGAAGCTTACAGGGCCATTTGGATACTTCATAGAACAAATTTTTGATTTATAACACGAACATGTGAAAAAACCAGTGAAAGCAATTAAGAATTTTCACTAAAGTATTCGAGTATTTCCACCAAACTAGGAGAAAAAGATAGATGCCTCAGGAGCAAAACTTGAATCCCTGGGGATGTCTATCACTGTAAAAGATATAGTTTTAAAGTGCAGCAATTAAGAATTACACTTCATTCACTGTATCTGAAGAAAAACATGGATAATAGCTCAGATTGAGTTCAGGGTAATCAGTGATTAAATCCTGAACTATTCTTCTACTTTGCTATTAAGTTTAAAACATTTAGACAATAAAAGAGAACAAAAGACTCGAAAAACATGTAACACAGAGATTTAAGAAAACTTATTGTTTTATGAAACATTCTGGAGTCCTGCAACATTCACCATTCATCACAACGCACCAAATACACCGAGCTTTGGAAATTCCATTCTCCCTTTGTATTGCTTCTCTGAGAATTTTACAGCAAGTGAGACTTCCAAAAGGAAAATAACAGCAACCCCCTGAGCTTCTGCCAGGGGTGAATATACACTTGCGATTTTTACAAAAATATCTGAGTCCTGAGTTATCTCAGACTTAATATTCTCACCAACTTTGATATATTATTATCAGAAATTTATTACAGCATTGAATACAAAATAAAGGCGCCTTAATGTTCTGTCAGAAGATATTTTGGCCTTTGGGATCTGCTGAGTCGGTTGAGATACTTTGATTAAATGCTGGAGAACCCGACTTTATGGCTTGTACGCTGTATTTTGGGTTGTCACCTGTGATTGTGACTGCTGCTGTGGTGAGTAAATAGCTCTGCTGAGTTGGCTCAGCATCTGCCTCTTCCTTGTAGATTTTATTCATCAAAATTGTGCCTGCGCATGACTGCTTATGTACTGGAGAAAACTACCGCTACAGGTTCTGGCCTGATAAAATTATCTGTGTCAAATTCCTCCATACTTCCTGTGTGGGCAATTGATGATTTATGATTGCCCCCATAGTCTCATCTGCTTCAGTATACTTAAAGAAATTTGGTGGTGTATCAAACAGATGATCAATTTCATTCATAATTAAAAACAGATTATCCACCCTATCATACAGATTCTGCCCTGATGCTGGCCCTGTGTCTGTTGAGGTACTGGGCTGTTTTGCAATCTGTGCTACTGCATGGGCATCAATCCTTTTGTTGTAATTTTCTAGGGTGAGCAGTCTTCCTACACTGCTTAAAATGCTGGGGAGGCCTCTGTTCTGCAATGCCACAAATCTGTCCAGGAACTTGTTGATCTCGGTCTGCATATCCTGTGTCCTCCTCTCCAGCGTTCCAACTAGACTTCTTAGTGTCAGGACTCTTTTAACTACTGAGATTGTTTCAGTCCTGTTAGTAATTCCCATGGTAGCTAGTTGAGAGCTAGTTTTGTTATTTAAAACATTGATCATTCTGCTGGCAGCATCTGGCATGTGGCCAAGGCTTGCTCTGGCTCTGTGTATTTCCTTGTTTGCCTTGGTGATGAGTACTATTTGCTCATCCATAGTCTCAATATACTGCCATTGATTGGTGATGGACCGCCCAATGTTGCCCCAGAGGACTGCTTTTAATTCTGCTGTTACTTTTTCTAGTGCAAGCTCTTTTTCTAGTTCAGCTATTCTCTTTTTTAGAGCTTTTATCTCTTTCTCCTTTGCTGCTTCATTCTGCTTGCTTTTGTCAAATTTTTCATTCACCTTGGCCAAAGATTTCTTGACTTCATCAAGCTCTTTCATTTGAGATTCAAGAACTTGGATCTCAGCTTGCAGCTTCTGCATATCCAGACTGGGAGTCTGTCCTGGTGTTGGTGTAGTTGTTGCTGTAGATGGTGCTGTAGTTCCCGTTTGCTGAGGAGGAGGAGTAGTTGTTGGAGGGACTTCCTCAAGATTAATTATCACAGGAGGAGGCTGGGAGGGTTGGCCCTCTTCTCTTTGCTTCATTGCTGTTTGTAGTGCTGCCTTTGCAGCTTCTGATTGTCCTAGCTGGTCTTGAGTTCGAACCAGCTCCTTGTACAGGGATATCAGTAGGTCTGTAGCATCCTTTTCCTGCCTTTGCTGGGCAACCTCGTCTGTTTGCGGATGGATGGTAGCTGGAAGCTTGATTTTCTTTCTTAAGGCCGCCATGTCTGCATCCCTTAGCTTCAGGAGTTCTTGGATACCTTTGACATCTTTAGGATCATGTCCTATTTCTATAATTACCTCTTCCAAGGACTTAATCCTGTTGTCCTTGGCTTGTGATGATGCTCTCTCCAATTCCAGCTGAGAGGCTGTATTATCAAGGCTGCTCTTCAATTTGTAGTTCTCCAACGTTTCATCTGCCAAGGAGGCATACACCATTTCACCAGTTTGTTTATGTAATTCAATCTTATCCATAGGGTGTATGTCTTTGGCCAGAACCTCCATGTTGATTCTTAGGTAATCCGAGGTAGTTTGAGGATGCAGCGTTGTGGGCATGAAGTGACTCATGATCATCTTGCCTTCACTTACATCAAAGGCAGACATGAGTCTTTGCTGATTGGTAGGAGCCAGGTTCAGCAAATGATTGTACAGCTGTACTTTAATAGGATCACTCCTCCTCTTAATGTCAATAAATTGTTGTTTGATGCTTGATTGTCCTTCTCTATGCTGGCTGGAGGAGCTGACCTCTCCTCCCACGGCTCTATCATGTTCATGCTGAAATGAACTGGCTGAAACTTCTCCACTGGGTGGGCCCATGCCCATTGCTTGCCTCACTGCTATGTCATCCTCTTGAGAGTCATTTAGTCTTTGTCTTTTCTCTCCCCGATTGAAAGATGAGGTCAAGGGAGTCTCTCTATCCCTTTTCCTGGTCAAGTCCTCCTTTTGTGGGGTTTGGAGGACTGAGGTATCAACAGTAGTTTCTGCCCTAGGAGGCACTACTGACTGAGCCTGTTGCTCCGTGGAGCTTGGAGCATTCATCACTTTTTCTTGCTGCAAGGGCTGCTGTTCACTAAACTGTTCTTCTTCTTGTTGCTGCCCAAGTTCCTGCTGCTCCATCTCTTCTTGCTGCTGTAGCAGTGTGTCCACTTGTTCTTCTGTCAATGGAGGTGGTTGTTCCACCTGCTTCCCTTTATCCTTGCTTGCTGTCTGTGATGCTTTCTCGGCAGTTTGCTGTTGTACTGTTGATGATGTAGCAGCTGCTCCAAGTTGCTTTTTGTAGGAGAGGGGCACCTGTGCACAAGTTTCCAAGTCAGCTTCCTTTTGCATATTTCTAGCCTCTCTCTCAAGTAACTCTTCATTAGTAATTTCCTCCTCTAGGGTACCCTCTTCCCAATTTGATGCGTTGGCATACTGTTCAATCTCGGGTTGTCTCTTGTGTGCATAGCTACCCAATTTGTATCTAATCCTCCTGAGGGAGATAGCATGATTGGGGTCATAGGGTATCCATTCAAAGCTGGTTTGCAGTCTGAGGCCTTCCAGGATAGTGTTTGCCTCTTTCCATCCCTCTTCTTTTCTGTTATATAGGAAAGGACCCAGCTGGTTCCTTACCTTCAACTGTGACTTCTTGTTGTTGCTCTGAAAATGAAGATAGTCTGAGTTCCCAAACTGTCTGAAATATTCCAAGGCAAAAAGCCTCATGGGGACATACCTTGGCAACCTAAATGGGTTCAACTCACAGCCATATATCCTGATGACTGTGTGGTTTTGGTAGAAGTACCAATTACCAATGCTGTAGGACTTATTCAAATGGAGAATTCTCCTCATGTCATCAGTTAGTCTAGGAGGAGGAGTACCATGCAATACTGTCATGACTGGATAGATGAATAAGTCAATGAACTCAGTGTATGTGTAAGGTGATACAGAGGTATGATGAAAAACAGAAGTCCAGAACACAACTGATCTTGGATTTCCCTGGGCATTGAGTTGCTTCAAAGGAAAAGAGAAGGTGGCTGGCTGATAGAACAAGAATAGATGGTATATATATGAAGTATACCTGAATAGTCTTTCCCTCTTCAAGTTCATAAACTGCTCATGGATTTTATCTGCAATGTAGGTTGCATAGTCATAATGTACAGCTGGGGGTTTACCAGGAGAGAATATAGACAGCATTGCCATTAGGCTATCATCCACATCCTCCATCCCCCTGAATCCTAGGACATAACTGGTTAAATCCACTAACATCCTGCCCAATTCATTCAAATAGTGATACCCAATAGGAGGGGTTCTGACTGATTCAGAGCCTGGTCTTACAAACAACTGATTGATTTTAATGATTTGGTCATTTGACAGCCTGGTCCCTTTGTTTATCAAATTCTGCATAAAGAGGGGGGTCAATTGCTTGGCAGATTGGAAGTGCAGCATTCCATTTATACTCTCTGGGGTAATCTGGAACAGGATTGAGCCTGTGGGGCTGATGACAGCTCTTTGGTTTGGGTCATAACATTCCTGGCAGCTGTAGATCAGTTCTGGCATAGGATTTACTTGGGGAAGGTTGTATATGGGCAAATTTGAGTCCCAAATTCCCAAGATGTCTGCCCCACTCAGGTGCTGGGCTTTTAACTCATTCATCATCTGGATATTGTATTTGGTTCCCATAGGGAACCAGTCCAGCATTTGGTAATCCATGTCTCCCAGGGCTTTCCATGCTAATTCCTGGTGAGGAGCATTGAGGGGCTTGATATTTAGAGCAATAGGAGTCTCCATAGTTCTTCAAGGTGCAACAATTGTAGGTGAATAGTCAAAATGGAAGCAACACAGAATAGAGGTGATTCTCTGTGAAAACAGTTTGTATTTTGGATACCGGAGGGGAATTTACTCAACAGCAGTTGGAATACTGTTTGTTTTTAGGAGTAGAGCTTCTCTAAGGTCTAACTGTCCCCTTCCAGCGGGTGAATTGTATTTATCAAGAAATCTGCCGGGAAATGCAGAGGGACAGTGGTTTTGAGCGAAATTACAAGTATTAAGGCTCGGCCGGTGCTTTTTGGACTTCACAGTTACAATGGTGGACGTGCAGAGGGAAATGGGCGGTGTAAATGTAGTTTCAGGTGTCTTAAGCCTTCTGAGCAACTTAAATTTCAATAACAGTCGTATGGAGGGCAGAACAATGGTAAATACCTGTTAATTGACGAACAGAGGTTGCGCAGGTGTGCACGGGTGATGCTGAGGAGGTCGCCCGGGTTAACTCAGCAGGTTGGCGGAAATTCGAACGTAAACGGTCATGCAGAAAGAACAATAGCGACAGGAGAGAAAAGTGGGAAAAACACGGTTTTTTGGGTAAATATAGACTTTTTTACCATTTTGGCGCTTTTTAGTGATGACGTCAGCATGATGTCATTGGTGGGTCAAGGTGAGGTGACGTTAGCTGACGTCATCGGGTGACGTGGCGGTAGATTATTGGTCCAAGGGGCGATGAGGTGGCGGCCATGTCAGCGGCCAGGTGGACGAATAGCGGGGCGAGTACAGGCATGCGTGACGTGGCGATCCGTTGGCGGAAAACAGGTGGCGTTTAGGACCGTAGCGGTTACGGTTAAGGCTAACCGCTACGGTTTCTCGGGGCGGTTTGGGTACGGCGCCGAAGTTGTCAGGCCCGGCTCCGAGATAGCTTAGCGCTTGACGCGTGGAGAGGCCCTGACGTGTCGCAACGTCACCTTCTCAGGCGGTAAAGGACAGCAGTGGGGGCCGCTCCGATATTGCTGTGGGTCGTCGGATCTCAGAGACTTGATCTGACGGTGGGCGGAGTGCGAAGATGCTCGGGTTATATGCAGGCGGAAAACTTTGGGTAGAGGGTTTTTTATTGGTTTTTCATTGGTTTTTCAATGTTTTTGTATTTAAAACAAACAATGCGCTAACCTTTGGAAATGCGCCAGAGGCGGGTTTTTTGGCTTTGGTAACTTTTGCAAAGGATTTAAAGGCGGAAGAGGGTTTTATAAGGGTTTTCCAATGCAAATGATGGTTTAAGGGGCAATTTGACTTGCAGCAAGGGGGAATGGGATGGAACAGGTTCACCAAAGTGACTAGATGTCATTTTGGTCCCTTTTGAAGAATATATGGCTATAATGCCAAGGGGAGGGAGTATTTATAAAATTTGGGGCTTTATACACCATAGTGTTAGTATTATTAGGGGAAGGGGTAGAATAGGGGAGCTATATAGTAGAATTAGAGGTTAATATGAATGAAGGGAGCAAATGAAGGGGATTTTACTGAGTTTATCTGAAATTGACTTGGTTTTGAGAGTAGATCAAAATGAAAAGATCTTAGACAAGAAATGTGGATTCTGAATGAACTAGAACCACCATAAAACCATGATCTCTCTTCATAAATCTCAGCTAAAGAAAGGGAGTGTTAGTAATGGAATAGAGGGGAAGAGGGAGGTTAGTTATGCTCCTTGCTGTAATTTGATGGAATTAACCATTTTGTCCGCCGACAGATTTTTTGCCTTGGCAAAACACCTCTTGACATATGAGTAGTGGTGAAAATATCCTTTCTGCAACCACAACTGCCTACCCAGCTATTTTCCTAGCATTTTTTGTTTCTCCATTGGAGGGTGCATTTAGGCTTGCAAACCCTTACTTGCCTTTTCTTTTCTTTGGCTTTTTCTTCTTTCTTTTCTATCTACTTCTACCCTTATCTCTTCCAAGGTCCCAGTTTAAGCTGTTGGGAACCTTTGCTTCTCTACCTAAACTACTTGTCTGCCAAGATTAAACAGTTTGGACAGACTTCTTTCTCTATTCTATAACTCAAAATTGAACACATGGCATGATCCAGATTAGACTGTTGAATCATCCACAAAATTGAAATAAAGGTCTTCAATATTTGAAAGAGATTACACACCTCTTGTTCTCTAGGAAATATGGGATCTTTGTGAACTCAAAGCAGAGCATAGTTGGCCTTTCTCTTGCCAATCATGAAATATGAAACCTATTGGTATAGGTATCCAACAGTTCCTATACCAATGGGTGTCATATATCATGATTGAGTTGCGTTAGATTTGTAATATGTACATACCTTTGCTTGTTGCAAATGTTTTCCATATTCAAAAAATTCAAAAAATTAGAAAATTTAAAGAGGGTATGCCCTAAAAGAAAGATCAAAGGGCAAAAAGAATAAAAAGGTCAGAAAAAATGAAAAAATGAACCCCAAGGAAAAAGAAAAGACCAGGAAAGTGTGCAAGTCCAAATGCCACTACTATTTTACTTTTTTTGCAATAAATTATTGTGTGCAACTTGTTACTTATGCCACAATCCATGGTAACCAAACAGTTTAATATTGGTTATTACATGTTTTAAATTTCATGCTTATAGATAGAGAATAAAATCTGACCAAGCTGTTTAATCTTGGCAGATAAGCAGATAGGTAGAGTAAATAAAGGAGCTCAACAATTTAATCTAAGCCCATGGATGTAATAAGGATAGTCTTATTTAGATTTCTATTGTAAAAAGAAAAGAAAGTTTTCATAAGGGTTTTCTAGTTTAAGTGCACCCTAATAAAGAGAAGTAAAAATGGTAGGGTAAGTAGATGAGGTTGTAGACTTATGTATGATGAATGGTTAAGTTAAAAGCTCAAATCATTTTCTTTCATCATTACATTACATTGGCAAAAAATGGATGACAATGAAGACATTTACCTCATTCACAAAAGTCAAACTAATTAACCTCCTCACTCATTTTTCCCTAACTTTTACTAATTTCCCATAAGTACTAAAGGCACCAACAACCTAAAAGTTAAAAGGGCTCAGAGAATTTATCTAACTTCTCGAGGGACGAGACCATTGGCCCAATAGCTTGTAAGGCATAAGTGCTAAATTCTATTCATCACAATTCACCCCCTCCATAATTCATTCATTCCCCTCAAACTCTTTTCCTAAGGTAAAATCATTTTTTTTAATTAGGAAAATAAATGGTTCTTCATAAAAACCCCCAAAACACATTTTAGCCTAAGTTATGATGTTAAATGATGAATTTATATTCAGAAAAAATTTACTTAGCGCAATTTCCTTTTCCATATTTCATATTAACTTCTAATTCTTATTATTTATGTAAATCCTAAAGAAATTACCCTTTCCCATATATATCATTAATAAAAGCCCCAAAATTAATATATATCCCCATCCCGGAGGCTTGAAAAATAAACCATAATCAAGGTAATAAAGTTGGATTAATTAATCAAACCATGATTAATTAAGAGCCAAACCCCTGATGTGTTAAAAAGGGATTAATTAATTATCTGGATTAATTAATAGCCACTCCACCAATACAATCACCCCCGATATCATTAAAGTTCCTTAAGCCTTTATTCGTCCAATCATATCACCCCCGATATAATTAACGTCATTTAATTATGATAATTAAACCATCAGGCCCCTTCCATTACTTCCCTAACACCTTCTACCGCCAAATACCATCTGATCTCCCTTCCCTCATCCAATGGTCCTCGCCTCATATCGCGCGGACCTTTTGGTCAAACATTAACCACGCGATACAAGTGGTTTTGATTTTTCGTCCATGCTATCTATCGTTCGGTTTGTGGCACCACCAACCTCCCATAAGCGGTGCGATCAATCCCGCTTACGCTAAATGACAAATTGTCCCATCGTTAGTTGATGCCAACTATCTTTGTCCCCATTCACCCACCAAAAGTCATTGACTTTGTGCATAAAAACAAAAATGTTCATTCTTTTTTCTTTTTCTTGAGAAAAGAAACTTTGGTTCATGCACGCACAAAGTATGTCCATACCGACAACTGACTTCCAACTGCCAACCGCCATCAGTTGCTGAACTCTAAGCTACTGCAGACCACTGTACGCATCCAACAAAGCCTTCATGATAACTATTTTCCCCTTAAGTCTACCATAACCAGGTATTTACCATATTAATTCTCAGAAACCCCCGATTTCTACTAAAATTCCACCAAATTACTCTAAAGCTCAAGTAATTCAGTACAATTAAGTTGTTTCTTAGTCCCAAAATTTCCCCTATCACCTATTTTACCTGAAAAGCCTTGAAAACCCTAAATTTCTTCCTTGAATACACAAGAACCAAGGATGGAAGCTCCTGTAGCCCTAAATGTAGCTCCAATCACTACTCCCCATAGGGATTTGGACCACCTTCCCTTTGCCGATAAAGATTTTCATCTCAAGGACCTTACCTTTGAAGAAACTCCCTTGAAACTATTCTGCAAATACCGGGATAATTATCTGAACAACGCTGATAAACCTACCTAAATATCAGCTCCCCATTGTCCATATTTTCCCAGAAATTGTCCACCAATGCCATGCAAACTACAATCCCAATCTGAGAATTGTAATGTCCCCTGACCAGAAAATCCTTTTTAATATTACAACAGAGTCTAGAAATGAGATGTTACAACTACAGCCTGGCCAGGACCTCACTCCTCTTTCCATTGCCAATTTACTTGAGAAATCTTCAGGGTTGTCCAGTTCTGAAATTAACCAAATCTGTCAAACTTTCATGGACGAAAAATACAGGCCCAAAGACCTCCCTCCTTATATGTCAAGCTTCTTTACAACTTTGCGTAAGGACATCATCACCATTATTGCTTGCATTTTGGGTTTTAATACCAGTGAATATGCCGATGAGTTGACCTTGGCCTACATGTCTATTTTCACCCCTGGTCAACCTCCTACATCCAAATTTGATTATGCTACATTCCTTGCTGACAAAATGCATGACCAATTTATAAGGTTAGAGAATGAGAGAGTCTTTAAATATTCTTCATTCCTTTATCATCTTTTCCTCTATTATCAAAGTGACAAATTCCATTTCTCTGTGCAAAATATTGACACCAGAGGGAACCCTAGGTCAGTCATATTCTGGATTTCCATTTTTCACAATTCACCTTCTTCTCCACATCCTTATATAAATTTTATTGATAAATTTGTGCATCTAGTCACTACCATGTTGAAAAGAAGTCCCCATCCTAGAACCAGTGATGATATCAAAATAATTCTTCAGTTATCCAAGTAATACAAGGTTGGGGACTGGTATTTATACCAGAACCATACCGAAATTAGAATTTATGGATATGAACTACATCCCTTCAAGCTGCCCAAGCACCTTCCCATTCAATTATTTTCCCTGGAGTACTACAGGAAAATAATCAACTCTGATGAATTCCACTTCATGAAGGCTAAGAAGAAAGCCCGGTTAAGGATAAAAGACCACCCAAGGCCATTCATTTGCAACAACAGAAAAGCAGGGAAAGAGGCAGAGGAAATCCTTGAGAGAATGAGATTAAAGAAGAGTTTCTTCTGGATTTATGATCCTCACAGCTTCATTTGTGACAAAAGACATAAGCATAGACTATCCCCCTACATTCATCATAGCATTCCAAAGATAGAACTGTATGCAAATCAGAATGAATGGGTGGAGGGAACAATTGTAGAACAGGATAGTACTCTAGTTGAAGTAGAAAATGTTATGAAAGATTTAGAAAAAGGACTTGACCTAGATTCCTTTGAACAGATGCCTAAGGATTATTCACAATGGCCAACATAGGAGCACAGTGCAGAAACTTAAGTAAAGCCAGAAACTTTAGTACAGCTAGAGACATCAGGACAACCAGAGACTCCAGCACAAGGAAAAGATTCAGGTTCCCAAAGTATTTCTAAGGAATTGACCCTAACTGATACAAACATGGGCAATCCTCCAATATTGCAGACTCCTCTTAATGAGGAAAGAATTCAGAAAAGAAGTAGAAATGAGGTCAGCCCTTCTACAGTGCCATTGGACCAAGTATCTGTGAAAAGGGAGAGATTGAATCCTCTATCTTAACAGGAATATGAAGAAACCAGAAGTGATACTACAGACAACATTAGTAGGAGAGACACCATCTACGTCCCAAACACAAGCACTCAGCAGGCAACAAAGTGTAGAAGTGTCATCAGTAAGGGCAGTTTTTGAGCATAAGAGAAGGTATGTTATTATCATTTATTTTGTCATCTTTTCTTTAAAACTCATAACCTCTTTACATCATTAACTTGGTAGATGACAAGAAATTATGATAAAATCTAGAAGATTTTTATGCAACATGAAATAACTAATAATTACCCTTTTCTTATATAGAAAAAGGAGAGAACAGAAGATTGTTGTCCCAAAGGAAGACACAAGACAAAGTTAACTGTTTTCCCTTTGAGAGGGAACTGCATTCAAACAAGGCAATCCAAACTGGAATGTATCAGCCAAGAAAAGGAAAAGGAGATACCAAATCGGCGAAAGAGAACAAGAAGATAACTGAGAACTAACAGTTTGGCGAATCCTTCAGGATCCCTTGATCCTGAGGGATCGCTACCTTAACGATTTTCTGTATCATTGGTATCCCCGCTTGGCTGTTATAAGAAGGGGTAGCACTGCTAGCCTATGGGGACAGACTGTTGTTGTTTTTATGAAATTCTCGTTTGTATTTGAAACTTGGATCATCGACTCTCTTTGAAGAGAGATTCACTATAACTCTATTTGGATGTTTTAATATATAAATCTGGTTGTCATTCCATCTTTGATTCTGGAGTAATATTAAGCAGTGTGTCCCTGGAGGCTAAGGGCCCGGCCTTGTTGGATCACTTGCTCCTGTACCGTTATTTCCGATTCGTGTGTAGTTTGATCTCTTCTATTTACTCTATTCAGTAATCTGACGTGCCTTTCTGTTTTACATATCAGTTCTGTTATATTTCGTTTACACTTGACTAAGTAATGTTATTCTCTGCAACAGGAATGTTATGATATTCATTCTAACTTTATATCGCATCGTTGTCCCTTTAACAATTGATATAACATTGTTGTTCCTTATAGATTTCCCTTGTTGTTCTACTACAAAGTAACAGTGTTGTATATTCATAAATCGGTATCAGGGTATTTATCTAGGCTTTACTCTTAAACGTGGTTGTTGTTCATTTGGGATTGTTGTTCCATCGTGATCACAACTGTTGTTTATTTATAACTCTGATTCATACTCACTGTATCAAAGCTCAGATTACTGTTCTTTTAAATATTAAGCGTGTCGTCTGTAATATTTGACCTTCTTTGTTGTACATTTATATTTGATTCAAGTTGTTGTTCTATATTTCATTTCTGTTTGTTTTTCGTTCTATTTCCGTTTGTTGTTCAATTCATCTCTAAAGTAAGGATTGTTACTTAATTCATGTAGGATATAATTATTGTTACATTCATTTCTGTAGGTTAAGCTTTTGTTGTTCATAAGATTAGTTGTTGTTCCATTTCCTATCATTTGAGTTATCATTGCTTTTTTGTGCAAAACGATCTGAGACTATAGTGAACATTGACATATGTTGTCTAGTTCTGAGATTGATGATCTTTTCCCTGATTGCTTTTTAATTGCATCAGTTTACAGAGGGAAGAGTTATTGTTATTGTACCCTTGACTGATAAATTTTTGTAGCTTTCCGAATGCATGATTTGAGTTTTAGGTTTCTTTTTGTAAGTAGATTTTATTCCAAGCATCCATTTACTCTTGTATTTAGAGCACTATACTACTAGCATTACTCTGAAAAATGACCGCCTCACACTGAGTACACTCTTTGAGATAAAAAATCGTTCCTAGATTGACAATTAATGTAGGGTAAATAGAGGTGAAAAAGACCATTTTTACTGCTTGACTTTTTGGCGCCATTACCGGGGAAGAGTGTAGCCATTTGTTTCTTTTCCAGAGTAGTGTAAGAACCTACTAGGAGAGAACTGGGTTTTAAAAACAAAAGGTAAGAACCTCTGTATGGAGCATGTAATAGCCCTGCTCCCTTGCCCGCTCTCCTGCAAATTTGTTTCTGTTTTTTGGGTAAAAATTAGCATTTGATTTGTGTGCATGACTAAGAAGAAAAAGTTTGAAAAGAATCCTAAACCACTACCCAAGTCTAGTAAAGCTAAAGGGTCGATGACCCTTGGCCAATCAACCTTTATAGACAAAATCCTTAAGAAAGCAGAATCCCGGCCTTCGAAAAGTTGCTTCTAGACAACCTACTAGCTCCCTTTAGGCCACAGGATCACCATCCGTAGCCTTTGTTGAGGTGCATAGTCAAACCAAAGAGCAAGATTTTCAAGAAATTGAGAATTCTAGCCCAAAATCATTGCAAGAAGGCAGTCTTAGCAACCTCTGTGAAGGGAGAGGAGAAACAGGGGAAACTGAAGAACCAAGATCTCCTCTTGGGATAATTCAGCCATTAAGCAGCCCAGATAAGGGAAGTGCTGCAAAAATAATTTATAACGAAGTTGAAGAACCTCAAGAATCAAAATCCCCCAAGACATTAGGCACTCTCATCATCCCAGATAAAGGAAGTGATGTTAAGGCCATTCCTATTGAAGCCATTCCCCCTCGTCAGCCTAGAAATACCCTCCTAGACATTCCAGAAGATTATTGGCACATATTTGACCAAATGGCCCAGAACCAGCCAAACACCCAAACTTCTACACTGCAATATTCCATTGTGGATACTACAGCTAATGCACCTATGAAAGCAATTCCTCTGCAGCATATCCCTACGTTTCATGGCCTTACATCAGAAGATCCGGATGCATTCTTGTTTGAATTTGATGTGCTGTGTAGAGGATATGACTATACCACCGATCCCCAGAAACTGAAATTATTTCTCTCTACATTAAAAGGGGTTGCTTTAAGATGGTTTATGGGATTTGGTGGTGGTGTTATAAATAACTGGGATCAAATGAAAGATGTTTTTCTAAAAAAATATCAGGACTATTGTAGGTCTAGAGAGTTAAAAGATGAAATATTTCAGATGGTAGATAGACCGAATGAAACATTAGAAGAGTATGTTGAACGTTTTCAGTATAATCTTCAAAGATCTCCTTATGCATCATTACCCTGACCTGATAATGTATTAAAAACAACATTAATTAGAGGAATGAAGGAACAATGGATTGAAACACTAAATATTATGGGAAAAGGAGATATTTACCAGGGAAATTTTGCTGACATTATTGATTTATGTATCAGGAGTTCAAGAGGAAGCACAAGATTAAAACCAGCAAAACATGACAGGTTTACAAGAGACAACAAGATCTTTGTAGAAGGAGTAACTCCCACAGAAATTGGAAATTTATTAGAAAATTTCAAACTGACATATTGGGGACTCTGACAACGCAACTTAATATTATGCAGGCCAAGCAGAAACAGCAGAGGCAGAACAGAATTTGGCAATCTTTTGTCCTAAATGCATAAATAAACACAACCACAAACACTTTCCATTAGATGTGGTTCAAGTTTGCGCCATTTGTACAAAAGACCATTCTATAGAGAGTTGTCCCTCACTTCCTGGATTGAAAGAAGTATACAAGGAAGTGGAAGAAGAGCCAGAACTGGTGTACCGATTTAATTAGCGCTATTAATGGTAGCCGCGACAATCAGGTATGTTCCCCTATCTGGCTTCTTCCTTTCAGCCTCCATGATATCATGCTCAACAATATAATACAATGTGTCAAAATCAACCTCCCTTCTCGAATTGGTCACAACAACCATTTCCTTCATCATCACCATGGCCGAATCAAGCAAGTCAACCCAATTGGCCAAATTTTCCCTATGCCCCACCGTATTGGCAAAACAATGTATATCCAGCACAATGGTCCCCTCCTACTTCATAGAGTCAAGCCTGGAAGACAAAATGGCAAAGACCAATGAATCAGCCAGTAGGAACCATTCCGCTCCCTTAACCTACATTGCTAGCATTACAACAAAACCCCCAGTCTAACTTAAGACTCCAACTCCCAACCCAACCCAACTCTAATCTGAATAATAGACCAGTCCAATCTATTCAAATAATTGAAACACCAGAGATAGAAACCGATCTAAGGGAATGTAATGACCTTGAATTAAGATCTGGGTGCATTATAGAAACAGAGGGAGATAAAATCGCTCAAGTTGAAAATCAGTTACCTATAGAACAACCACCACAAGAAGAGGATGTGATCATACAACAAACTCATGATCAAGCAACCACATCTTCTCCCCCATTCCAAAAATGATTAATTATACCTTGACCTATACAACATCTTTATTTTGACATTCTGGGAGAAATTAAAAATATGTACATAAAAATCCCACTCCTCCAAGCCATCCAAGACATCCAAATATATGCAAAGACCATCAAAGAGCTATGTATAAAAAAACCAAGGAGGAGAATAACACATAACCCAACAGTCCAAGTAGTTGGCACCTTATCCGACCTATTATTAGGAAAAGAAACACTCGTTAAATATGAAGACCGAGGAAATCCAATAGTAATAGTACAAATCAATGGACAAACCTTTGCAAATGCCTTAGTTGATTTAGGGGCTGCAATTAATATCCTAACAACTACCACTTGTCAAAAGCTGGGCATTACATTAGTAGAACCAACTTCCACTTTATTAGAACTCGCTGACCGATCCATGGTTAGGCCAGAAGGCACACTACATGATGTCATGGTATCCGTTGATTCCTGGGAGTATCCTGTCGACCTTTTGATAATAAACCCCAAAAACCGACTTGATGGACATCCATTGATTTTAGGCAGACCTTGGCTTGCAACTGCTGATGCTTATATTGGCTGCCGACAAGGCAGTATGGCCATAACCAGAGGGGATAATATGAAGAATCTAGCCTTATATCCTCCAGCCCAGCCAAGTTTCACAATAATAACAATTAACAAACATCTTGTATCATACCTCACCGAAAATATTAGATCCTCATTAACCATAGAATATTCCCTCGATTTCAAAGATCAAACAAAGGATGATATCATTAACAACTTTATTAACCAAGTTGAATCTAGATCCCACATATAATGTCACATGATAGAAGAAGCATTTGATAATGAATTAGAAGAAGATCCTCTCAAAGACACTCATGATCAAACAATACCTACTACCTCTATGTCAAATAGCAAAACTGTAGAAATTGAGCCAGGAAAAACTTTAAACATTAATGGCAACCTGACTCCCGAACAAGAAGAGAAGCTAATCCAACTAATAAGAAAATACAAAGAAGCATTTGCATGGGATTATCCTCACATGAAAGCAATCGATCCCCAGTTATGTACACACCACATTTACACAGAAAAGGATGCTAGACCTATTCGCCAACCACAAAGGAGACTTAACCCTCATCTAAAAGACATTATAAAGGCTGAACTTCAAAAACTTTTAGATGTAAACTTCATTTACCCTATGTCTGATACCAAATGGGTCTCTCCACTTGTTGTGGTGCCAAAGAAGAATGGAAAGTGGAGGATTTGTGTAGATTACAGAGAACTAAATAAAGCAACACAAAAAGACCACTTTCCCCTTCCATTCATTGACCAAGTATTAGATACTCTAGTAGGAAAGAAATTCTTTTCTTTCTTGGACGACTTCAGTGGATATAATCAGATTCAGATTTCCCCTGAAGACCAAGACAAAACTACTTTCACCTGTCCTTGGGGAACATCTGCCTACAGAGTTTTACCTTTTGGCATATGCAATGCCCCTGCCACATTTCAAAGGGCTATACTCAGCATCTTTTCAGATTTAATAAATGAAGGGCTCGAAGTATACATGGATGATTTTACACCATACAGAGATGATTTCGACCCAGCATTGGACACACTAGAAAAAGTGTTGTAGCGATGCATTGCCACCAGGCTCTGTTTGAGCCATGAAAAATGCTATATGATGATGACTGAAGGACTTATTCTAGGCCATTATATCTCAGCAGCTGGAATATAGGTAGATCTGGCAAAAATTCAAATAATTTTGTTAATACCTACTCCTACCACTCAGACAAAGGTACGTAGTTTTCTTGGATTTTTTGGTTATTATAGAAGATTTATAGAACATTTTTCTCATATTGTTGCACCTTTATATGCACTAACAGGGAATGTTGACTTTGTTTGGACAGATAAATGTGACCGTGCTTTTGAGGATCTGAAAAAGCTTGTGTCAACAGCCCCAGTACTCAGAGGTCCAAATTGGGACCTGCCATTTCAAATTTCATCAGATGCTTCAGACACAACTATTAGAGCAGTCCTTGGGCAAGAAGAAGATAAAAAACCATATGCAATTAATTATATTAGCAAGAATTTATCTCCTGCTGAATTGAACTATACTGTGACTGAAAACGAATTTTTAGTTGTAATACATGCTTTCAATAAATTTAGGCATTATATCATTGGATATCCTATTATCTTATATACAGATCATTCTGGCATAAAATATTTAGCAAATAAACCAATCACAAACGGTAGAGTAACCAAATGGCTGATTTTATTGCAGGAATTTGATATCAAAATAAAGGACCGGCCTGGAAAAGAAAATCTTGTAGCTAACTTTCTCTCACGAATGCCAAAACTAGTGGACGCAGTAGCGGTCAAAGATCAATTTCCAGATGAACATTTGTTCGCTGTTACTGTTAAAACACCCCGGTATGCTGATGTTGCAAATTATTTAGCAGTAGGCAAATTACCGAAACATCTAATCCCCAATGAACAAAAGCAGATTTTCCAGCGTAGTATTCGATTTTCTTGGATTGGGGGCTACCTGTTTCATATAGGGGCAAATATGCACATCAGGAGAGGCGTCCGTGAAGATGAAATTTTTGACATTTTGAAAGCCTGTACGACGGACCAGGTGGTGGACATTTTTTATATCGAAGAACTAGTCACAAGGTGCTGCAAACACGGTATTATTGGCCCACAATCTTCAAAGATGCAAAGAAGTTCGTTCAAGTTTGTGACAACTGCCAAAGAGCAAGATGCCCTAGACAGTCTGATGAAATTCCCCTGAACCCACAGCTAGTCATTGAATCATTCGAACGATGGGCACTCGATTTTGTTGGTACAATTAACCCATCATTGAACCAGAAAACATATATTTTGGTAGAAACAGGATATGTCACCAAATGGGTTGAAGCAGAGGCATTACTGAGAGCTACAGAGGATTCCGTCATACAGTTCATGTTCCAAATATTTGTGCAATATGGCCTCCCAAGAGATATAATTACAGATGGAGGACCACAATTTGCTAGTAATAAAATTGCTACAACACTAAAAAACTATCATATTTAGCATAAAATTACTACTCCATACCACCCACAGGCAAATGGTCAATTAGAAAGCAAGAATAAAATAATAGAAGCAATATTGACAAAAACCATTGCATCGCACAGACATGATTGAGCTACAAGATTACTTGAAGCCTTGTGGGCATACAGAACAACATGAAGAAGTACCACCAGTTATTCACCATACTAGCTAGTATTTGGAAAGGAATGCATCTTTCCAATAGAATTCAAAATACACACACTGCGAACAGCAAAAGAAATCGACCTAGATTTAAAACAAGGCCCAGATTAATAGATTATAGCAGATCAATGAGCTAAATGAAATCAGGGTCTCTACCCTTCAACATGCTCTGTTGATCCAACAAAAGCAAGCCAAATGGCATGATGTCCTCATTAAAAAGAAAGTCTTCCGCGAAGGAGATTGGGTGCTCCTATACGATTCTAGGTTTCAAGATTTTCCGGGGAAACTTTAGACTTGCTGGCTGGGACCATACAAAAACCAGAAGGTACATGATAATGGCACCATTACTCTAACCATCATTGATGGATTTAGACATACCTTTAAGGCAAATGGCCACCGAGTTCGATTATACCGCAAACCACTTATTCGGGAATCCTTCTACTAGCAACTTCACAAAGACTCTGACATGCAGATTCTGGTTGAGGAAGAGAAATCTTCCTCACCTTTGATTCATTAAGTGATTCAACTGTTTTACATTATGTACATAGTTCCTTTGTTTTGTTAGTATAAATTAATTTCTATACATATTTTTGCATTTATGTAATGTTTGCATTTTGTTGTTCCTTTTGGGAAGGAACAAAATTTTCGCCACCTTGCTGTTCCTTTTTTAGGAAATAACACTTTTGCACTTTGTTGTTCCTTTCGGAAGGAACAACATTTTCAGCATTCTACTGTTCCTTTTTCAAGGAACAACACTTCTATATTTTGTTGTTCCTTTCCGAAGGAACAATAGTTCCACCATTTTACTATTCCTTTTCGAAGGAACAACACTTTTGCATTCTGTTGTTCCTTTTAGAAGGAACAACATTTTCGCCATTTTGTTGTTCCTTTTCAGAAGGAACAACACTTGCATTTTTTGTTGTTCCTTTTTCTGAAGGAACAACACTTTCGTTTTCTACTGTTCCTTTCTCCGAAGGAAGAACACTTTCGTGTTTGCTGTTCCTTTTTCGAAGGAACGATACTTGCATTTTTTGCTGTTCCTTTTTCCGAAGGAACAACACTTTCGTTTTGCTATTCCTTTTCAGAAGGAACAACACTTGCATTTTTTTTTGTTCCTTTTTCCAAAGGAACAACACTTCTGTTTTGCTATTCTTTTTCAGAAAGAATGACACTTGCATTTTTTGTTGTTCCTTTCTCTGAAGGAACAACACTTTTGTTTTCTGTTGTTCCTTTTTCCGAAGGAACAACACTTGCATTTTCTGCTGTTCCTTTCTCCGAAGGAACAACACTTTTGTTTTCTGGTGTTCCTTTTTCCGAAGGAACAACACTTGCATTTTCTATTGTTCCTTTTTCCGAAGGAACAACTTTTTTGTTTTCTTCTGTTCCTTCTCCGAAGGAACAAAACTTGCATTTTTTTGTTGTTCCTTTTTCCGAACGAACAACACGTTCATTTTTCTGTTGTTCCTTTTCGAAAAGACAACGTTTTCGCATTTTTTTGCTTGTGCTGGTTTTCTTTGCTATTCCAATTAAGGGAAAGTTGTTGTGCCTCTCAATGCACAACAGTTTCGAGCATTTTTTTCCTTTTGCTTACAATTTTGTGCACATTACCTATTTTATCTTTCTAGAGTACATTTTTCTTCTTCGTGTGTTTTATCATTGAGATCATCTTTTGAAGCACAACTATACACCTATGCAATGAATACAAAAACTATAGGATACTAAAATCAGCAAATTACATGAAAATTATTATATTTACAAGAAATTGCTTTGAATTGATAAGAGAAAAGAGGAAAGGACACAGCTATTGATCACCCTACTATCATTATTCTACTAATACCGACATAATTGGTTATTTTTATCATGATGGTTCTTTCTAAATTCCCATAATCCTCTTTGATAATTATTAAGGAATAAGAACAAAGGGTATATTTTTCTGTTGAGATGTTAAGACTTCTTCCACCATCCCTACTGTTAAGGAGTGTTGAACCACCCTTTGTGTATAAATAGGAAAAGTACTTTATAAAAGAAAAAAAAATTAGAAAAAATGTTTATATGATTTGCTAACATGGTTTATCAGATGAAGGATAGGGGATCTCATCAAGAGCCAACCTACCATGATCATAAGGATGAAAGTGAAGTGGCATTCCCACTATGGCCACCACACTAGGGATATGATCCAAGAGGCACATAAAAAAAAATAGAGTCCTTGGAACAGGAGGTCTCATCACGAGCCAGCCTACCCACCTTTCACTCCTTCCTGGTGAATGGCATTATGATTTATCTGGTTACCAAGCTAGCATAATGGCCTCCATTCTGACATTGCACAACACTTTCCTAAGCATACACAAAGGATCATGGTTCCAAGGGGGAAATAAACAACTCTGTCAAGGTTATGGACACCTGTGGGAAACAGAGCTCTATTGATGGTATTGAAGTCACATTCCTTACACACCAATAGCAATTATAAAACCCATCCTCTTATTATATCTTTGTAATCGATCAAATGAGATTATGTACATAATTCCTCCGAAACTTTAATACATGAAAATATATTACAATCAATTATGACGGAAAAATTTGATAATGACCGCATCAAACCTTTTGTGCACATCAGTTGTCCTATCCTCCAAATCTTGCATCATATCACGACATTCTCTTATTTATTAAGTGATTCTATTATACACCTCGATTTCGGCAATCTGCTCATTCTTGTAAACATGGCATCTAGGTATACATTGTTCCTTTATGACTCTGTACCATGGCAGTCCAGCATGCCGCTCCCTCATTTAACGGCCAAGGACTTCCTGTCACTTTACAGGGGGGACCAGGTGACCTCATAATTTGCTGGCATACGTGTCAGCTTATCATTTGGAGAATTTTCACTCGAGAATAGAATGGCTTAACGGTATATTGTTTTCCAATTTGCATGGCTCGCTGTTCCAAATCTATTTCTATGTTATGCTTTGCAACAATTAGCAGTAATTTGAAATTTGAACAAGCTTGTTGTTTCGTCATTTTCTCTGTGTTTCCTAACAACTTGAACAACCTGCTGTTCCATTTCCGTCTTTGCATTTTTTGCAGTGTTCTAAGCATGGGAGGAAGATCAATTCGTAGAGAACCACAGGTGTTGACAATCTCTAATGCTGCACGAGAAGTCCTAACAAGGGCAGGATGGATAGTTTATCTCAATCATTTACAACAATCCAACGAGACCGTGGCAATTGAATTTTTGCAGAACTTGCAAGAACATCACTCCACTGTAAGAGGGAGACAGATAGTAGTCACCGATGACATAATTGCAGAGGTATCGGGACTTCCAACCACTGGACCTGTGTGGACTCCGAAGAAGGAGAGACTGCAAAATGCCATAAAAATCTTCCAAGATGAAGGCCAGAACCTGACTGTAAGAGGAAAGGGAGTTGTACTAGTAGAATTGGGAGAACTGTGGGCAGAGTTGGCGACGACCATCCAGAGTTACATCACCTGTGAAGGCAAGAAAAACATGGTAAAACCATGCCACCTTAAACTTTTAGCCATATTAAAATAGAAATGCACTGTGAATTTGCCTGCGTTTTTAAATTCTTTATTACACGATGTTTCCTGAAGCATGAAGAAATCTCGCCATGTAGAATCGGTATTAAGTCACCATTGGTTGATACGACTGATAGTTAGCTATAGTCTTGCTCAACAATAGAGCAGTTGGGAAGAACTGATTTTCAAAATAGGTGGGGGACTGGCTTTTCCAGCCGCAAAACAAAAACATGCTACCAGTACATCGAATAGACCGCTGAAACGAAGGAAATCCGTTAGATTGGCATGGATCAGAGGGAGGCTAGAAAATTCCCAAGGGAACACCAATCAACCAGTGGAGATAAATGATTCAGGGGATGAGCAACCCCCACAATTGGAAGGAGAGGAGAACGAAAAAGAATTGGAGGAAAACGATGAAGGAGAAACAGAGGAAGAGACCGAGCATTCTGGGTAGGCGGAAGAAGAAACAAAGCAACGTGAAGAAAGCCCATTGTAAAATCTGTTGTAAGAAGATGAATTGGCCCAGATTTTGGCCAATATGGGTGAATATGCTCAACCTCTCAGCCCATTAAACCTCCATACCGAAGAAGAACCGAAGGAGCATTCCACTCATCACAAAAGTACATCCGAGGAACTCTGTGATGAGGAAGAAGAACCGCAAGAGCACTTTGTTCATGATAAGAGTGCATCCGAAGAATTGTGTGACGAGGAAGAAGAAGAAGAGGGGAATCACTCTGCCCATGATGAAAGTGTATTTGGAGAGAAAAATGATGAAGATAAAGAAGAGGAACGAGCTGTTCCTAGTCGGACTACACCGGAAGAATTTCATTAAGAAGAAGGGGTGGAAGAAGAAGTTGCCTAGGAGATAGCAGAACAAGCTAGGGTTTCTACCCCTGAACAACCCGATCAGCAAAACAATGAGGAAGCACCCCAAGAAGAAAATTAGGAAATTGGTCAAGGCGAAAGTCCAGGCCTGAGTAAGCGAACGACTATTCCTTCGAAGAAAACAAAAGAAATTAAAATATTATGAAAATAACAGCAAAGACTGCTTAATGTTATACCATGAATTTGACAACAAATCAGGGTTTTGAAAATGGGGAAGAAAGAAAAAAAGACCTTGGTGGTAAAGCATGCAACCACTCTGGCAAAACCCCTTAAGAAAAATATTAAGAGGACTCAAGTCTAGCTTGCCATTCAAAACCAAAAGGAATAGCATTCGGCTGTCGCCCATGTCGAAGTACAAACTGATAACATATCGGCCTGTGACAAAGAAGTGTAGACAGAGACACAGTCCTCTGAGGAAATTCGAACCATAAATACGGGATGGTGCAATAACAAGATTCAATTTAACCTCCTACTTACAACTACTATGTGGGATAGTGACCCAAGGACAGTAACTCTATGAAAGGATTTGTTGCAAGCCCAACAATTAGTAGAGAAACTTACAGAACAGACTGTCTCTTGAGAGAAGTATGAGAAATTACAGCAGCAGCTGAGGGATATCAACTTATCCGAAAGTCAGGCCTTTGAAGGATGGAAAAAGGAAGAAGAAATAGTCAAAAAGGTAACTCATAGACTATATGTAGTCATCAAACAAATGGATACCTTATGCTCTTTGTATACTGATGCTCTAGTGTGTAGAGCACCTGCTAGGAACTATGCTTTGTTTTTAATATAAAGATATTTGTAATTGAAAATTAAAGCTATCAAAGCATGAGCCCCTATAGAAATAAACACTATTGATGACTTCATAAACTGTTGTAAGAACTATGGGGTGAAAGTTCAGAGATTATTATGTGAATTCTATTTGCACAACCTTGTGTTAGATCAAGAAACAGAGCAAAATCCCAGCCTTTTCGTTGGGGATGTCCAACTGCAGGCATTCATTTCTTTTGGTGTTAATCAAATAAAAAGGCTTAAATCCTACAATGCCTTTCAAAGATAAGAAAATGGATTAGACTTATGGGTGAGAGCTGAGCCTAGAGACCCATTGCAGTTATGGAATAAACATAGGAACCTAATGAGGACTCCGGGCGTGATTGAGGCATTAGGACCTATTCATACAACAATCAATCAGCAAGGGCTAGAATACTTCTTTACCATCAAGGACCTTGCCATTGCAGCTGCCAAATTCCGATATTAGACTTCTAATCCGAACATCCAACATAGGGAACCATTTAACTATGAAAACTTTAAGCTAGCTTCTGATCGCTTGGGTCTCTATGGTGACCTTATTTTGAGAGAAGGCTCGTCTTGGTTAGGATGTAGGTTCCGAAGTCCAGTCATTTGGCATCCTGCAGCAGGATACCAAGCCTTATATGAAATGCCTGAGGGTTAGACAGGACTTCTTTTTGAGCACCTAGCTAGGCATCATGGCAGTAGACCACCTCATGAGATCTCGTCTCCAGCCTACTCCCTCACTGCCTTACATGTCAACTAAAATGTTTTCATGAGGGCATGAATAGGGTAAGCAGGGGGGTGTGTTGAGCAATAGAGAAGATATGTTATTATCATTTATTTTGTCATCTTTTCTTTAAAAATCATAACCTCTTTACATCATGAACTAGGTAGATGACAAGAAATTATGATAAAATCTAGAAGATTTGTATGCAACATGAAATAACTAATAATTACCATTTTCTTATGCAGAAAAAGGAGAAAACGAAAGATTCTCATCCCAAAGGAAGAGACAAGACAAAGTTAACTATTGTCCCTTTGACAAGGAACCGCATTCAAACAAGACGATCCAAATTGGAACGTATTAGCCAGGAAAAGGAAAAGGAGACACCAAATTGGCACAAGAGAACAAGAAGATAACTGAGAACTAATAGTTTAGCAAATCCCTCGAGATCCCTTGATCCCGAGGGATCGCTACCTTAATGATTTTCTCTATCGTTGGTATCCGCTCGGCTATTATAAGGAGGGACAACACTGCTAGCCCATGGGGATAGACTGTTGTTGTTTTTATGAGATTCTCCTTTGTATTTGAAACTTTGATCATCGACTCCCTTTGAAGAGCGATTCACTATAACTCTGTTTTGATGTTTTAATATATAAATCTGGTTGCCCTTCCATCTTTGATTCTAGAGTAATCTTAAGCAGTGTGTCTCTGGAGGCTAAGGGCCTGGCCCTGGTGGATCACTTGCTCCTGTACCATTATTTCCGATTCGTGTGTGGTTTGATCTCTTCTATTCACTCTGTTTAGTAATTTGACATGCCTTGTTGTTTTACATATCGGTTATGTTATATTTCGTTTACACTTTACTAAGTAATGTTATTCTCTGCAACAGGAATGCTATGTTATTCATTCTAACGTTATATCACATCATTGTCCCTTTAACAATTGATATAACATTGTTGTTCCTTACAGATTGCCATTGCTATTTGATTACAGAGTAACAGTGTTGTATATTCATAAATCGGTATTACTGTATTTATCTATGGTTTACTCTCAAACGTGATTGTTGTTCATTTGGGATTGTTGTTCCATCATGATCACAATTGTTGTTTCTTTATAACTGTGATTCATATTCACTGTGTCGAAGCTCATATTATTGTTCCTTTCAATATTAAGCGTGCCATGTGTAATATTTGACTTGGTTTGTTGTACATTTATATTTGATTCAAGTTGTTGTTCTATATTTCATTTCTGTTAGTTTGTCGTTCTATTTCCATTTTTTGTTCAATTCCTATCTAAAGTAAGGATTGTTACTTAATTCATGTAGGATATAATTACTGTTGCATTCATTTATGTAGGTTAAGGTTTTTCTATTCATAAGATTAGTTATCATTCCATTTCCTGTCATTTGAGTTATCATTGATTTGGAGTGCAGAACGATCTGAGACTGTAGTGAATATTGACATATGTTGTCTAGTTCCCAGATTGATGATTTTTTCCTTGATTGCTTTTTAATTGCATCGGTTTACATAGGGAAGAGTTACCATTACTATACCCTTGACTGATAAATTGTTGTAGCTTTCCAAATGCATGATTTGAGTTTTAGGTTTCTTTCTGTAAGTAGATTTTATTCCAATCATCCATTTACTCTTGTATTTAGAGCACTATACTACTAGAATTACTCTAACAAATGACTACCTCAAACTAAGTACACTCTTTGAGGTAACAAATTGTTCCTTGATTGACAATTAATGTAGGGTAAATAGAGGTGAAAAAAATCCTTTTTACTGCTCGACAGTAGCTTTAGAACAGAGCCAGGATTTAAAGGAAAAATACAAAGAAATTAAGGCTAGGAATGAGAAGCTCAAAGCTCAGACCTATGCCCATTATCTGAAAATGGCACCTACAAATCAGACCAAATTGATGTCAGCTTTTGACATCGAAGAGGGAGAAATGAAAATGAGTTTTTCAAAACCAATGGTACAATAGCCAAAGTCCATGGCTGATTATTTCAAAAAAAAAATGAAGTTCTTGCCAAAGACATCCACCCAATTGATCAAATTGAGCTCCATAATCAAATGGGTGAGACAGTCTATGCAACATTGACCAGTAATGCCATCATTGCACATCAGTTGGATAATTCTCTTACTAATACTGCAGCACAGCTACAGTTGGAAAAAGCCTCTTCTCAAGCTAAAGATACCAGGATCAAATCATTGGAATACTTGGTGATTGAGTTGGGACATGATCCAAAAGATGTTAAGGCAGCAGAAAAACTGATAAAGAAAAAGAGTGATGACATTGCTATACTTAGGAAAAAGCTCAAACTTCCTCCCCTCATACATCCACAAATAGCAAAAGTAATTGAAAAATAGAACGAGGAAGAACTTATGGACTTGGTCCTTAAGTTGAATGAACAGTTGAAGGAAACAGAGAAGGAACTAGAAAAGGTTTTACAGTCCAAACAGGGTGAGTCGACCACCATGCCTCCGACTATAACACCAATAATTTCTACAACATTACCATCTATTATTGCATCAGCTTTGGCACCAAACATTCCTCTAGCAACAGCTCAGCTAGTGACAACACCAGTAGGTACATCAGAAGCAGCAGCAGATTCAGCAAAACAGATAGAGGACATAATAAAGTCCATGGAAGAAATGAAAATCCAAGCAACTGAAATAAAGAAACTGAAATAAATAGTTAGCAACTTGGAAAGTAACTATGAGCTATCACAAATCAATTACACTGAAGAAGAGAGAAAGAACAGAAGGATGACAGAAAAAATTAGAACATTAGAGAATGAATTAACAATGGAAAAGCCTATGAGAGATATAAGAGAAATTTTATGGACCAATATCATTGATTCTATCAATCATATTTGGTGTTCTATTCAGATCATTTTTTAATAGACTGAGTTAATGAAACTAGCTACAGAGGCTATATAGAAGACCAAGGAAGAGTTGGGAGAAAAACCTGAAGAGGCAATCTAATTGATCAATTTTTTGAATAGCAAAAGCAAGAATCAACTGGAACAATTGGATATTGAGGACATAACTACTACCATCCTGGAAATTAGGAAAGTTATTACTAAAAAGAACTTGATTCTTAATCTGGAAATAAGATGTCAAAGTATTAAGGAGGACATATATGGTTTTATGTTAAAATATGGCATTCTAAGAGATAAATGCCTACCAAGTCCAATGTTCATAAATGATAAACTGATGACTCATGGAGACTATGTTGAGAAACTACACAAACAAGCTAAAATTCAGGCTAGCTCATCCACAGTGAAAGCACTACCTATAGGAAAAGTGTTGTATGATGGTTTGGAAAACCTTTTTTATATTGAGCATGAAGTGAAACACCTGTTTACGGTCCAGCCCAACTTTGCAAAGTACACTGAAGCTGACGAAGTGTATAGGAAATTGAAGAATGAAAATACCAAATGATGAATGGTGGACTGATATAATGCAGATACTATGAGTTGCTATAGGAAATCTATAAATAATAAAATATTTACTACAGTAAGGTTAGGTAATACAAGTAAAGAGTATCAGGACACAAGTAAAGAGTATTAGGACATAAGTAAAGAGTATCAGAATATAGGTAAAAGGTGTCATCAATGAAAGTAAAAGAAGATCCAGCACACAATTACTAAAGCAACAACAAGAGGAAAATTCAAGTTTCAACCTCCAGCTCATGCATGAATAAAGGGACAAGAGCAATCAGTTTTCCATCTGTCTCTATATTTGTGTAAAAGATATTTCGTATTCCCTAGAATAAATCTCATATAGTTATGAGATATTTTAATGTAATTTTTGTATAAATACTTCTCCATTTGAAGTATTTTGGGTGGATTCTATAACATCTCTGTAACTCTATTCTATCAATTTGATAAAGCTTTTGTAATCAAACTCAGATTTTTGCTAGAAAGGAATGAAAGTTGAGGACATTTCATCAGATTCTCGTGTAGTGTGATAACAAATAAGTATTATATCCTTGTGATTTTATGTGTTTTCTATATGTTTCAATGTTTCATACATCCTAAATATAAATGGTAAAATAGTGAAAGTGTATGAGAATTAGCTTTATTGCTCTCTACTATCAATAGTTTACCATTTTTATGTTTTCATCTAAGCTATTTCGATAAATGAATTCTTAATTGCTCCTCTATCCCCATAGATTTTCTCATAAGTCCCTGGTATAGGATTCTTAATTGCCCTCTGCTAGTTGACCTATCTTCCTTTCCTCTTTCTAATCCTAACTGGAGGATTCTTAAATGCCCTCTCGTTTTGAGCAGAAATATCACCCATTCAAGCCCCAAAGTTTGTTTTTATTTTGTTATCCTGCATGTTGAACTCATACCTCAACAATTTGACTTGATCCAGTGAATTATCCTTGTTTGACTCCATAGCCCAATGTCCTAAAAGCCTAGTTTTCCCATTTGTTTCAGAACTCCAAAACTCTCAAACAAAACAACCTCACTAAAAATTAATAGCTAGCCTAAAATATTTTCAAACAAATCTAAATCATAAAGAGAGAGCCCTCTCTGAGTGTAGATTAGCTAGAATCTATACATAAAATATTAGTTTGTGGCTACATTGGATCCTTTCCTTCTTTTGATAACTTCTAAGGAAAATCTGAGTGACAACGAGTTGTACATTGTACTAGCATCATAATCACTAAGAGAAATGAACAAGAATTCTAGTATAACAAGCACATGAAACCAATCAAGGTGAAACAAGTGAAGAATAATTTGATTTTTAAATAAACCATGCATTCATTGCTATGAAGAAAAGGATCAGCATTAGAATATTTTCAAGAAGGGTGAGGAGCTAGTTGTTTTCAAAATAGTGTGAAAGGTATGAATCCTTTGGCCAACGATAATGTTTAGGATAGTAAACTTTGCAATCCAATCATTTTATGAGAGATACACATTCCAAACCCGAGTTTTATACAGGAGACTTTCATGAAGATAAAACATCTTGAATCCAATCAGAAATCCTATCTTGAAAATTCGAGAGATCGTATCCAAAATGCCAAATATATTTCAAGAAACAATTTACATCAAGTGAAATAATGCATAAAGATGAGCTTTATGAAGAAAACCAAATGTAAATTAAGTCGGGGGTCTTACCAGAGCTGCGAGATCTTGACATAAACATCAACGGAAGCTAAAGTGCCTTGACTCCTTGGAAAGTCCCAGAAGTTTCCAAAATTGTGAAATTGCATCCTGAAGATTGAATCAGATCACGCACAGTGTGAGGATAGATGATTTCACTAGTCTTGATAAGATCGCCATTAAGCAGGTGGAAACCATATCTGTCACTTACTTGATCATATTTTTCAATTTCAACAACCAAATTACTCAAGTTAAGAGATTCATATGATAGCAAATCTGAAGATGTGTGGAATGGGAAAATGTCATGAGCAATCTAGCTTGGAGAGTTGTCTTCATGAAAAAGAAATATATTGACGAATGGGAAGAGTACTCAATGATTTCATTCTTTTTATTTTCATCATGGATCATCTCGCCACCTTTTTTTAACTGAGAAGTGAACTCATCGGATGAATAAATGTGAAGAGCATGGAATATCTTTGTTGCAAGTAGGTGCATTACAAATGGTATATCACAAGGAATTAAGACATGAAGAGGAAGTTTTGATATATACATTTTATTTCGCTAGATTAAATTCCAGATCTAATTTGGTCAGATCAACATGTTCTAGAGGATCTAAAAAATTAGATGATGTACCTAGGTATTTGTGATCACATTCATCATCATGGGGCCGATTATTGTTGTAGGCTACAGATTGATCGAAAGAGTTGATTGGATTTGGTTCACTACCGAGATTAGCCGATTGAAAATAACCCAAGAATGGAAGTGCATCATCTTGACACAGAGGATCTTAACAAAAATAAGAAATATCAAGACCATCTTCACCTTCCTACTCCTCTACCTATGTAAATTGACTTCCTTATAACTAGTTACAATTTGAGCCAGCAACGCGAAAAAAAAAAAAAAAAACAAAACAAAACAAAACAAAACAAAAAAAAACAAAACAAAACAAAAAAAAAAAAAAAACAAAAAAAAAAAAAACAAAACAAAACAAAACAAAAGAGTGTGTGAAAGACCAGCTGGTGGAATAGATTGATTCGGAGGATCACAGTAAAAAGATTCATGGCATGTAGATGATAGAGGATCATAGAAATCATGATCAGATTGGAGGAAAGAATTATCATGTTGCGGAATGGGGAAGTTAGTCTTCCTCGTGGGCTTCATGAGCCATTCTGGGATTAGGAATTTGATTTGCATATTTTTCAACTTTGTTATCATCGCAGAGAGGCACCCCTATAAAAACTAGAAAAGGAGGAGGACAAAGAAAAAAAGGAACAGTAAATTCTTCCTCTGAAATTAGAGGTGTCTCATGATTCAAAAGAGTTGGGGAAGTAGAAAAATAAGGGGGTTTAGGTTAACCATGTAAAGAGATAAGAACCAAGTGCTCAAACTCTTGTTTCAAGAAACCCTCACTCATGGTTTCTTCAGAAATCTCACAAGAAAGGTGAAGGAATCGATCAGAAAAATCCTCAACTGATTCATTAGGCTTCATTCTTAAGAGATTGAGTGTTTTACAAACATCTTTGTAATTATATCTCTCAAAGGCTTGAAGGAGGTCCCTGAGGAACTAATGAAGGGAATGGATGGAGGCAGGTGGCAAGGTATCTCACCATCGATTAACACAACCTTAAAGGGTGAGGAAGAAAATCCCACAAAAATATTCGTCATCATCGATTTCGTAAGATTCCCAAAATTTAAGAAAATCATAAATGTGCTCGTTATGGGTGTTCCATCCTCACCATCAAACTTTAACTTGTACAAATGCTCAAAAGGCTCATCGAGGGTTGAAAATTGATAAAGGGAAAAATTGGAGAAACACCCCAAAAGTAATATTTCGGTATGAGCCATTTTAGATAAGAGACTCAAACCAAATACAATGGGCTCAGCTTGTCATCTGGCCCTCCTTCTATCACCATTTGTTGATGGTGTTGGAAATTCGTCAACCAAGAGGTCTCCCCAATATGAAGTCCCAATTAGACGCCACACCATTTGGGATAGGAGCCCCATCCAATAAAATGGCCCAGTCTCCATATATATTAAATATATGGCTTGTCTCTAATTGTCAACAAAAGAGGGATGTAAATGTTTCTTCAAATAGAAAAGAGGTTGTGCCTCCTGAGTGTTCAATTGCATATACATATTAGTTATTTCACTACGGGAGGAAGGAGAGGTGAGCCCCTAAGATAGAGGTAGTAGTACCACCCTATTAGAGACACACTTAAATAAGAAGTACTTGTACAAAGTCAAGCGGAATAGTCCACATAGATTAGACAGTCATGAAAGCAATGTGTAAAGGAGATTTTTTCCAATATATAGTGAAGTATTCCACAAGGATGTGACAGAGT
Organism: Pinus tabuliformis; assembly: GCA_031772625.1. Lineage (NCBI taxonomy): Eukaryota > Viridiplantae > Streptophyta > Pinopsida > Pinales > Pinaceae > Pinus > Pinus tabuliformis. The sequence continues at coordinate 579,334,476 of CM062818.1, forward strand.
TAACAACGATTACACCACATTCTCAATAATATGAGTTCCAAAATAAGAGAAATAGTTCAACTACTTTAACACATGTGAAAGAAAACATGAATTACAAACATTTACAAAATAGTTTTACAAATATCCATAATCCATGCATGAAGAATGTGTTGGCCGAGAGGGCTTCTGGTATTAAGTAAATTTATGAGACACATTGATACAATGAACACAACTAGCTCTATTAGTGAAGCGTTGGATCCACTCCTTGCTCGTCAAAAGAACTAGCTTATGTATCTAATGCATTGCAAGAGAAGCAAAGGTGAAAAATTCCTCTTCTCATACAATGAGGGTGTATACAGAACCATGGGGTGATACTTTACCTTTGTGACCTTTTGACTACCCTCATGACTGTTCAATTTCCTATTAATTTTCATATTACATGACTCTTCATATTCATGTTTGTCCCTTGGGCTTACACTTCACAATACATTTTGAATACAATACATATGATTGACACTGATGATGTGGCATATGACAACGCATGACATAACTTGACATGACACTGCTGACATGGAATTTTTGATGATGTGCATATTTCAAGCCACTGTTGTTGTTGCGTCTTTGATGTCTTCATGAGAACACTTTGTCTTCCATCTCCTCATAGCTTGATGATGGGATTACTTGAAGATCTTAAGTATTGAGTTGTGGTCGCTAGTTAGTGTCCCTTTACTTTACTTTAAAGATGATCTTGCATGTTCCAGTTGCAAATATGCCTTTCTACATGCTCCCCTTCTACATCTCCTACTATCATCCTGTCATGGTGTAAGAGAGTACTTGCATTTGCAACTCTCTCATGTCGAGATGGAATCAGTCTGAAAACCCCTAGCCTAAGATAGAGAATTTGGATTGATGAATTGGCTCGGGATCGAGTGACATATTAAGAGAGAAGGCCTAATCACTGTGCATTTAATAGCACTCGTGAAAAGTCCATGTAAAAGTATATAAGACCACGGATTATGGGACATGTATTCCAAGCTGAATGGTGGTGGAAACATCATAATGGGTGTTGATTCAATTTATTATGGCTTAGGAAATTGGAAAAATAAATGCCTAAGGCTTTGGAAAGGAAAAATGGCATTAATTGGCATTTTATTTATAAAAATAATGGAAATTAGGAGAAAAGGAAGGTGAAAGGTCACAGGTTGCTTGTGAGAAGGAAAACGAAGGAAAATAATGGAAAATTAAGAAAATAGAGGCCTCATTAATAAAAAAGTTTCTGAGGATCAGTTGGCAAGCTCTTAATGAGTGTAAGCTCTGGTCTCTAGCTTGGTCAATGTAAACTTTTGGCAAGTTTTGGTGGAGCTCTCTTCTATTCTTTGTCTCTCATACCCTTGGATACTTAGAGTTTTATTAGAGCACTCTTGGAGGGTGTGGCATACTTGGATTTTTGGAAGGCCACTTCCTAGAAGGCCATGGTGATTCTAGGTTTACTTTCATTGTCTTTTTTTGGTTGGTTCTCATGTTTCCTTAGCTTGGGTTGAGTTACTAGTTATGGCTAGAAAAACTCCCTATAAGCCCAATAACAACTTGGATTGAGTTACTAGTCCTCGAAGCCTTCATTGGAAAAACACTCTAGAAGCCCTAGGTGGGTTGCGCTACTAGTCCTAGAAGCCCTAGTTTAAAAAATGCTCTGGAAGCCCTTTATAAGTTGTGGGTTGAGTTACTAGTCCTGGATGCCTTTGTTAGAAAAAATCTCTAGAAGCCCTAGAAGGTTGGGATAGAGACCGATGAAATGATGGTTTTTTGATGTTCGCCATGAGATGGAACCACTATTTCATGGGTTAAGGTTGATGGCCACTGGAAGCCCGGGATGAGTTTTGATTCATGTGTTCTATGAGATCCCACGTTCATGCTTCGAATATGGTACGAGGGTGAATGGCTAAAGAGAAATTTGGCTCATCCATTCTATGGTTGGGTGGAACATGTAAGTCCCATCCCGGGTTTTGATTTTGCATCATTAATGAAATTTTATTTCTCCTAGTATTTCTATGAGTATTATGATGGATTATATGTGGTGTATATGGCTATGATTTCATTGATATTTATGCCCCTATTATGTTGGTTATGTATATGTTTTATGACAACATCTATGTATGGATCTCATCATGTTTTTACTTCTAACAAATGAACAATGTATCTATGACCTAATGGATGGAATGTGAGTTAAATTGATAAGGAAACAATGCTTCATGGTGAATCTCAAATAAGTATCAGACCCTTATGCTCAGTTCTCTTAAATACACTTGTAGATTGCATATTTACTACTATTTGAAAAAATGCCTGTCATGGTTGGGCTTGGTTAGGTCAAGCCCTTGATCAAGTTTTGTATTAGAGGCTTTGCCTTGGTGTCATTTATTGTCATGAAAAGTGTAATCAAGTTCTAGGCATTGGTTTGGAGACTAGCACTGAAAAAGTGGCTTAAATATCGCAGTCTCTAGCACAGAACTAGCCGAAAACGACTACAGTCTATCCCTTGTAGGCATTGTGGTAGTGACTATGGGGTTCCAGTCGCATGCATGCCCTGTCATGGGAGTGAATTTGGGTTTAATTCATTAAAATTTGAGGTTAACTCAAGGGTTGGGCACTTGGAGTGGTGGATTAACTCCTGAGGGTCCTAAAGCACCTGAGGGAGTTTTGTAACGTCTTTTTTTTTCGACTCCATTTCCTTAATATTACATAGGGTTTGAGTCAAATCATAGTGGCCTCGCATTGCATGTTTACCCTAGTTGGTGGGTTGCTTAGGTAGATGTGGGAGAAGGGTGTTACATAGTGGTATCAGAGTGTGGTTACGCACTCCATAGGTTGTGTGTTGATCATACTTTCATGTTGGTTGCAAGTATTCCTTATGCATGTAGTCCATGTGCTTGATACATTTGCATGGTGTTGATCATGGTTGTAGTGGTGTCACCATGTGAAGGTTGAAGGTGTTATCGTGGAGTATGTCTTCATGTGTGTATGGTTGATTATGCATTGTTATGCACGTCAGAGTTCACAGGTTATAAAATGCACATGAGGTGGTTGTTGTTGTCATGCATGAGGTGATAGTTTATGTAGTTGATATGGTCATGCATTAAGGACTGGACTCCAGCTAGAATGGTGTGTATATGGTTTTGCACTCATGTTTTACATGTCTATATGTGGATGTTATGCATGTCTAGTCTTAGTTATAGTTATGCATGAATAGTGTTGGGTCTCCAAAATGTCTTTAAAATGACATCCACTATCACCTTTATTGCTACCATTTCACTCACATGTCGCAACTCCATAACCATATAATCTTTCATTAGCCACCATTTTCATATATTTATGGGTTAGGATCCTTATTTACCAAAGTTATTTATTTTATGTGTTTAAAGTGAATTTATGATTAAAAACTAGGAAACTAACATGGTTTCATGTATCTATATATGCGTCTTGAGTTTCATGACATGTGTAGGTCACTTGGAAGCTTCCAAGGCACCCTTATGTGGCCTCCAATACTCAAATTCGAATTCCCCTCAAAGAAGATTTGGATAAAGGTCAAATAAGGATATGTGTCCTATTTGGATTGTAACTTTGTGAGGTGTCTCATCATTTCTTATTTGGATTAAAACTCTATGAGACACTGAGGGGATATGTGTCTCATTATGAGCTATTTGGTTGTAACTATATGAGATTTTAGTGGATCCTCATTAAATAGGGTAGCTTCTTATGTTTTTATATAAATAGGAGAGCCTTCTCCTTTGAAAGGCATGTGTAAAGTTGGAGAAATTCTCATGTTTTTAATAGAGGATTTGGAGCTTATACTTGGAGATTTAAAGATTTAGTTTTGCTTACATATGGAGCTTCTTCACTTGCCATCTTCATACACCATTGGAATGACCATCTAATGATTGTGAGATTTAATTTCTTTTATAGATTAATGTTCATTTTCTTTGGTAGTATTAGTTTTAGAATGACTGGGTAATCTTTGCTTTTCTAAAACATTTCAATAGGGAAGATTTATGTATTTTCTAATTGGATTAAGTTTGAGGCAAGGACTCATAGTTATTTAGTTTCCTTTCATATTCTATTATTTACTTTCTTAAATTAAACCATCAATTCATTGTATAATTGAATAAAGGATCAGGCCAAGAAGGTGACTTCAAATTGGATGATTGAATGTTCAACTTATGAAATCATTGAGTTTTACTTTTTTGTGCTTTTATATTTGCTTTTAAGATCCTCATTTAATTGTATTAACTGATATTCCTAAAGATCATTCTAAGAAATTGATTTAATCATATTTCAATATTGAATGGCTGAATATTTGATACATGCAATTACTAAGTTATTTTCTGCACACTTTACTTTCTTTTCTAGAACATTAGAAGTTAAAATATAAATCTTTTCTTACACATCATCTCAAGAAGGTAACACTTCATAATTAAATGTTAGAGTAACTAAGCATACATTAGTTGTTTTTTATTTCACAGTTTAGTTGAATTTCATTTTCATTATTTGAATTCATATATTAGATGAATTGGTTTTCATTATTCTGTAGTTTTTATTAATCTAACCTGAAAGACAATTTCTAGCACATACAGTGCACACATGCTTCACAAGTTTATGAAAACCCCAGTTTGACAAATTAAATGACAGACAATCACTTTGCCTCAACATTTTGGCGCCGTTGTCGAGGAAGTGTGCATAGGAACTAACTTCCAGTTTAGAGTGTATTTTATTTGTTTTTGTTTTTACTAACCATTTGTGGACAAAGTATCTAGAATGCAGCTGAAAGACTACATTGAGGAATGGTATCAAGAAGCGGTTATGCTACAATATTCATCAATTCTTCAAGAGATCCTTGTGCCAAATCTAAAGGTTAAAACGATTTCTCATGTCCTCATGCACAATCAGGTACATTTCGAAAATTTGGATATGAACATTCTAGAAAGTTTAATCTGTGAATGGCTCCATTGGAAACATTCATATACTTAAAAATTAAAAAAAAAAAAATCTTTCAAGTAGGATAAACTAGGAAATAAAATCAAGCTTGATTGCATTTTTTTTAGACTTCTTGATTGCTTTTTTTTTTTTAAGTTTTTAGACTTTAAAATCTTATAGAATTTTATTTATTTTCTTGCATTTCTTCATTAACCTCACAAAAATAATTTCAATAAAAAAAAATCATGTTTTGATAGTAAAAAATCATGTTAGATTTTCAAAAAAAAAAAAAAAAAAAATAACATAATTTTTTCTTTTCACGTTTTTGAATAAGGGAAATGTAGATTTTTTCTTTTTTTCCTAAATAAATTGACAATCTAGGTTCTCATGCGACCTGCAAAGAAAAAATATATTGGCATTAGCTTGGAATCCAAATCCAATATTCCTCATTAAAAAAAAAGAATAAAAAGAAATAAAATTAGATTTTCCTTTAAAAACCCTGCATATCTGGCATATCAAAGGTTCAAATGATTCCATTTTGATGTGATATGGATCAGTTATCTTTTGCAAATCTCCTTCCAGAGTCATTTTCAAGTAATGGCATGGTCGAACAACTTGCATTGATATGGAGGAAGATTCTGAGTCCCCCAGAATTGCCCATAGGATGATTGATATAGTTAGATCTTCCATTTTCCTTTGTTGGAAGACATCCATGCAGCCACAAGCCCAACCTTCAAAACCTACAAATCAAAACCACCAAAAATTGATTTTGGTTGCCAGAACATTTCCAGAAAACGTAATTATTTTGACAGATGATTTTAAAACATGTTTTCTGAATAAACCAGGGCGAATTAGCAAAATCTAAGACGTGGGTTTTTTTCAGAACAGGGGAAATTAGGTAACCCAAAAACTATTTTCTAGGTTTTGCAACCAATTGAGAGAAATTTGCAGTTCTTCAGAGCCCTATTTTATTATCTGCATGAAAAAAACGATTTTAATATATACACAGTGAACGGTTTCAGCCAGGAGGAAAAATGTTAGGAAATACATTCGTATCCATTCACCACCAACAAAATTAATAAAAAGGTTTTGATAAGCTGACTACACAACCTCACATCAAAACTTGCAAATCCAACCACAACAAATGATTTTAGTTGCCAGAGCATCATAAAAAACGTAATTGTTTTGACACATGATTTGAAAATGCATTTTTTGAGCAAATAGAGGAAAATTCAAAAAAATGAGACATGGGTTTTTCTCATAATAGGTTGAACTAAATAACCCAGAAACGGTTTTGTCAATGTCGCAACGTTTGAGAGAAATTTGATATCGTTTGGGACCCTATTTTGCTGATAGCGTGAGGAAAAACAATTTCTAATTAATATACTGTGAACTATTTGAACATGGCACGTTGAAGAGGGAAGAATTCAAATTAAAAACAAACTTTGGTGTAGCATTCGATCCATGTGGCACATAGAATAAAAATTAATTGATACCCACTACGCAAATAGTAGATCCCACCGAAGCCATGAATGTTCAAAACGTGTACACATTTATCACTAATTTCCTCCTTCCTTTAGTGCAGAAGCCGCCACTGGAGCTTATATCAATTTCATAGACCACCAAAGGAGGTAGATCTTCCACTCTCACCTACTCAATCACGTGGCAATTGCATCAACGCTAGCCATTTCTTCCTCCATCAACGCTGCTGCAATCTAACCTCACAGAAAAACCTCACATGCTCTTTGATTTTGATTTTTATAATTCGATTTCTTTTCATGGTGGTGTCATTATTACAATTGGTTTTGTAAATATATTTTTTCTTTTTCATGTTGTTTTACAACATCATCTCTTATATATAGTTTTAATTATAAATATTTTAAATATTTTTTCCATGAGGAAAATAGTTTTGGGAAAAACAAAAAAATAATGATAGTGTGCTTCATCTACAAGATTGCTCATACCCTCAATGCCTTAACAAGAATACTATAGATGGCAGGATCGAATCTTGTGGACATGCATTTTTTAGTTTTTTTTCATAAAGTATTTTTATATGATCATGAGCCTTGCAAATACAAAAGCCAATGACATCACAAAATGAAAAGTCTTATTCCATGGCATAGCCAAAGAAGATCAACAAGATTATAGCTACAGAAACTGTGCACATTCTGTAGCTGGAAAACAATTCTGTAGCTATGCATTTAACTCAATGATCTATTTTTCAAACAATGCATTTTAACCAGAAATTCATGATCAACATGCCATTTCATCTGCTTACATCATCTTTCACTGTAGCATCATGTTCCCATGCCACAGTTTACATGACAATTTTCATTGTTTCATAGAAAATTCAAAACAGTCTAACTTTCTCATACGACATCAGAATTCGATGATTTAAGCATTATTGGAAATATCTCGACGAGATCTACAAAATGAAGAAGATATTATCAGACTTTGAAACAGTAAAGAATGAAGAAATTTCTAAAAAGAAACAACAGGGAACTTGAGGCACTACTTTCGACATAGGTATAAACTCTTTTGGTTTTCTTTCATGAACTTGTTTAATAGTACCGATTCTTATTTTTTTTTATGTAAATGTCATTAACAGAGAAATTGATCACCTCTCTATTTTGATAAGCTTACAGTCCATTGGAGAAGAAGTACTAGTTTTTACAGGTTCCAGGGGGAATAAAAAATGACCATAAGCAAATAGTGTCTCTCAAAGACCACATTTGTTTCACAAGAAAATGATCAGAGCAGCAACAAAGATGAAACATCAATGCACGAGCACATGCTAATGCATGTTAGATCCAATAGTTTCAAGCCTTTCAGATGCCAGTGTTTCCTTTGCATCCATACTCCTTCAGTCAATAAAACCTTCATTTCATTTCCTTTACAGTCGCATTGCATTTCACTTAGTCGGTCAATAAAATTCTCATCTCATTTTCCTTCACTACTCATTTTTAATCATAGAAACTATATTTTCCTACCTTGCTTTCACTAACTCATAACCCATTTTTATAAAGACATTCAGCTCGCTTGCATGCTAATTTGTCCTTTTACTTTCCATTCACTTGTCATTTTCCTTTCCGTTAAATAAAACTTGATCCACTACAAAATTTTCCATTCATAGTCCTTCAAAATCATTGTTTCATGCTCGCGTTAGATGATGGAGGATTCCTTAAGGCCTTCCTCTTAACAAGCCTTGGCCTATCGACGTCGACACATTATCGAGGTCCAAGGCTAGAGTCCTCATTAGTACCTTAAGGCTTGTATGCCTTAATGATAGACTCTCTCACCAACAATCATGGGAATACATCAATGTCCTTGATCATTGGATCTTGCAAGTGGCTCGACATCATCTCATTTATTTTCCCTTCGCAAAATGTACTTAGGTACCTTGGTAGTCATTGACATTAATGGTGAGTTTGGCTCGCATTGGTTACCGACATTCATCAATGGTCGGTAATCCAATGACCTCTCTTCATGCTCAACATCAACACATTTATTCGCATGACTATAGTTGTACCATTGGTTTTATAGTGATTGAAGACTATATCATTTCAACATTTTGTAGCAAATACAACAAATTTAGTAGTAGAAATAAAGAATCCACTTCACAACCTCATCCACCATTTATGCAACCAAGAAGCAGATGAATTGTACATTTCATTCCATGATCCAGAAGCAACCACACTCTTCAATTTCCATAACTCATGCACATTGAAGGTAAGTGAAAGTATGTGGTTTTCTAATCTAAAATTATAACTTTGGTAAAATGCTTGCTTCCTCTTTCACATTGTCATATTTTTAGTTGTGGGGAAGGGACATCATTTCATATTTATATATCATACACCATCACACATTTTCATTTCATCTTAACATACTTGCCCTAATCAATTATGATTACATTGTGTTTCAAAAAGTTATATGATTTGTAAATAATGCCTAAATTACGAGCACACTATATGGCTGATTTTAAAGATGCATTCTTAAATATGTTCAATGAATCTTGGTGCAACAAAAAGAAACAAGGTATTGAAACACAAGAACCAACCAAACATGTTTCAATTCAATATATGACAAGGAATGCTTTGCAAAAATAAATAAAATTGTCAAATGCAAAGTTTAAGGACATATGATATAAGCCAAGCTCATTCGAAAGCAAAGTCGTTGCAAGCAAATCAAAGGAATTAATGCAATATTTGCATGAGGACATGCAATTACTCTAGTTGGGGGGTATGTTGGGCCTTCATAATGTCTTTAAATGACATTCATTTTAAACTTTAAGTACATATGATATAATCCAAGCTCATTCAAAAGCAAAGCCGTTGCAAGCAAATCAAAGGAATTAATGCAATATTTGCATGAGGACATGCAATTACTCTAGTTGGGGGGTATGTTGGGCCTCCAAAATGTCTTTAAAATGACATTCATTTTCACCTTTATCACCACCATTTCACTCACATGTCGCAAATCTATAACATATAATCTTTCATTAGCCACCATTTTCATAAATATATGGGTTAGGATCCTTATTTGCCAAAGTTTTTTATTTTATGTGTTTAAAGTGAATTTATGATTAAAAACTAGGAAATTAACATGGTTTCATGTATCTATATATGTGGCTTGATTTTCATGATATGTGTAGGTCATTTGGAAGCTTCCAAGGCACCCTTATGTGGCCTCCAATGCTCAAATTCGAATTCCCTTCAAAGGAGATTTGGATAAAGGTCAAAGAAGGATATGTGTCTTATTTGGATTGTAACTCTGTGAGGTGTCTCATCATTTCTTATTTGGATTAGAACTCTATTAGACACTTAGGGGATATGTGTCTCATTATGAGCTATTTGGTTGTAACTATATGAGATTTTAGTGGATCCTCATTAAATAGGATAGATTCTTATGTTTCTGTATAAATAGGATAGCATTCTCCTTTGAAAGGCATGTGTATAGTTGGAGAATTGCTCATGTTTTTAATAGAGAATTTGGAGCTTATACCTGGAGATTTGAAGATTTAGTTTTGCTTTGCATATGGAGCTTCTTCACTTGCCATCCTCATACACCATTGGAATGGCCATCTAATGATTGTGAGATTTAATTTCTTTTATAGATTAAAGTTCATTTGCTTTCTTAGCATTAGTTTTAGAATGACTGTGTAATCTTTTCTTTTCTAAAAACATTTCAATAGGGAAGATTTATGTATTTTCTAAATGGATTAAGTTTGAGGCAATGGCTCATAGTTATTTAGTTTCCTTTCATGTTCTGTTATTTACTTTCTTAGATTAAACTATCAATTTGTTGTATGATTGAATAAAGTATCAGGCCAAGAAGGTGACATCAAATTGGGTGATTGAATGTTCAACCTATGCAATCATTGAGTTTTACTTTTTCATGCTTTTATATTTGCTTTTAAGATCCTCTTTTAATTGCATTAACTGATATTCCTAAAGATCATTCTAAGAAATGATTTAATCATATTTCAAGATTGAATGGTTGAATACATGATACATGCAATTACTGAGTTATTTTCTGCACACTTTACTTGCTTTTCTAGGACATTAGAGGTTAAAGTATAAATAGTTGCTTACACATCATCTCAAGAAGGTAACACTTTATAATTGAATGCTGGAGTAACTAAGCATACATTAGTTGTTTTTTATTTCATACGTTAGTTGAATTTCATTTTCATTATTTTATTTCATAGATTAAATGAATTGGTTTACATTATTTGGTAGTTAGATTGATCTAAACTGAAAGACAATTTCTAGCACATGCAATGCACGCATGCTTCGCAAGTTTATGAAACCCCCGGGTTAACAAATTAAATGACAGGAAATCACTTTGCCCCAACAAGTAGTAGGTCAAAAATTCCTTGTGAAGTCATTGTATGCAAATTTACGTCATCATGGTGCTATTGGTTGTTATGATGCTAATGTTTTGGCTAAGATAGAATAGAATATGTATATCATTAAAGTGAAGTTGCAGTATTGGACCTCGAGGAAAGAGCATATCGTCATACATGTATTGTATGCTTGACATGTAGGTATGTATGCTAAGGATTGTCATGTGCATTAGGTTTATACATTAAGTTTATGTACATGGTTTTGATGTTATGGTTACATACATGATAGATGATAGTGGATTAGTATAGTCACATGCACATGTGTCAGATAGTCATCAATGATAGTAACATGTGGTTGTATGAATTGCTATTTTTGGTTTATGTTAGATAACTTAATGATCATGTTATATGTTGTTGACGAGTATGTTATCGATTAACATGTTGTTATATGATAGTTATCTTAATGATTAGGTCATATGTGGTTGTTGAGCATGTTATATGTTAATGGACTGTTATTACATGTTAGTAAATTGACAATGAGGGTTATAACGTTAATATATTGATGTTAGATCTATCATGCTAAATTGAATTGGATTATGAAGATGGTTAGGGTTACGATATTCAAGTATGAGCCGACATATTTTTGATGACTTTGCACATGTGGTTGTTATGCATGAAGGATAAATGATTATGAGTTTATGATGTGAACATGTTAGTTAGTTAGTGTTATTGATATCTTGATCTTATTTATGTTTGAGTTGACATGTTATAAAGTTATATCTTGCTAATTATATTGATTTTGCAGACAAGATAGCCTCCCTTGAGGTACACTAAGGTATGAGTTTGCTTATGTATTATACTTGGTACTTCATTCTTGATTATGTTATCAATATGATGTTGAGTGTTTGGTGCCTATCATGTCATCTACTCGATTTATTTAACATGGTATGTTTTCAAGTTGGTTGAATGTTTTATGAATTGCATAATATGATTATGTGTTCAAATGATCTTATTTCATGATGATTGTACTAATATGTATGTGTTGATACAGTTGATATGTAGTTGAAGTGTAGTAAGTGATAGTTGTAGCAATATGTCTAATGACTATGACTTGACTATGGGTTATGACACCATTGTTTGTAAAAGATGATTTCAAATTGATAGATATGATTGTCTTGATATTTGGAACATGTGGTTAACATGTGTGAGTAGTTGCAGGGAACAAGATTGATATTAGCGTGACAAGATAATAGTTGATGTGTTTATATAACTAAAAGTTGGATGATGTGAGAGTACATAGTAAGCCTCAATTGCAGCAAGGTAGAAAGGTAAAGGAAAGGAATTGGGCTAGAACTCCTTTGGCTATGTTTGGAAACCCTAATTCCAAATAAATGAGTACTTTGCCTGAAGTAATTCTTCTTAACCTTGACGTTTTCTTACATTATGAGGATATATGCTATATTCATGAACATGTACTTGACAGGTATATTAGCTAGTTTCTAGTTATAGGTGGATATGTCAAGGGAATTAGAGCGCCTTGAGAGATGGTATGGACATATTTAGTTACCAGGAAATGTGCTTGCCACAACAAGATAAGGTAATTGGTGTATTGTTATGTTTATTTATGCACTAACAATTATGTGTTAATGAGAGCATGATGCAGGAGGTTGCATGGCAAGAGAGGTTTCCATGAAATTTTGAAGAAGGCTCAAGTTGAGCTATTCTTTGGAAGCACTGGGAACTATGGGGATTGAGTCATGGTATCTATTGTTAGCCTTGTGCTTTTGGTATTTTGTGATTTAGTTGCACTTGATTGGAATCTTTGTTTATCTCTAGTCTATGGCCATACTACTTTGTTTCTGGTGTTGTATTGTTGTCATTTTCCATGGTTTTCTTCTTATTTGTTTCTTGGCTTGGTTTTATGTTTTGAGTCTTTGGAATTGGTTGGGAAAAGAGGAAATTTAATGGAGCTTGGAGAGATTTGTGTGGTACACGAAAGGTAATGTAAGATTCAGATGAAGCTTGGTGCATGATTAAGCACAACGGAAGGTAAGACTATGATAGTTGATAGGACTGGTTGGGTCGATTGTGGTAAATGTACAATGGTAGTACAAACATGGGATGGATAACCAGAAAAGGTAAAGTAAATGGACCTAAGGTGTCGGATGGTTTGAGAAATTTCAGAATGATGGTTCTCAATGTTGTGCATGTTGTGCAAAAATAAGGAAGTTATCTTAACCTTGACCTTTCTATATTTGGTAATTATGTTGTAACCATGATTGTGTTTATGTTTATATATGTATACATGTATTTATGTAAATATTTCATCTCCAACAATGTCATCATGGATCATGATTGTTCAATACTAATATTTATATGTATATATATGTATGTATGTATCTATGTATCTATGTATGTCACTCTCTGGCAGGGTCATCAGAAATCATTGTTGTGGAGGAATGATTACTTATGCAGGTGAATGATGTGAAGAAGTTTTAGGTTTTACAAGGAATCAATTGGGAGTAGCCTAATAGATTTATGAGGTCAGTATCATGTGGTTATGATGATTTTGTGTGCATGCAGTTTTTGTATATATAGTGTGTGTATGTGTTGTTTATGCAATGTTATGTATAAGGTGGTATAGATAGTGTTGTGTGAATGTTGCATATGCAGTACTGGGTATAGACATTGCTATGTACATGATGGATATGCGATGTTGTGCACATGTTGGATATAAATTATATGTATGGTGCTATGTACATGTTTTATATGCAATGTTATGTACATATATAATTGTGGGCATGTTATACATATGGTGTTGTGTGCATGATTGTACAAGTGGTGTTGTGAGCATCTGGTGCCGATTACATATGGTACAAGTGGCATTGTGTGTAGGTGGTGTTGTGTACATGTGGTGTCATGTACACGTCATGCATGTGGTACTGTGTACATGTGTGCAGGTGGTATGATGCACATGTGGCATTGTGTACATGTTGTGTAGGTGGTGCCATGTACATGTGATGCTGAGCAAACATTGTCCAAGTGGTGATTTGTACATGTGGTATTATGTACAAGTTGTACATATGGTACTAGTGTACATGTGGTATTGTGTGTGTGTTGTACATGTTGTGTTATGTACATGCGGTACTATGTATGTGTATTTTGTAGTTCGGGTATTGTGATATGTGTATTCATTGTGTTGTACTTTGTGTAGTACATGTATGTTGTTGTGTTGTATGCCAGGTGTAGGTACATGTATTTTGTAGCATATTACATCGGGTATATATGTATGGGTTTTGTTGTATACCTAGTGTAATGTATATGAATTTGTGGTGTTGCACGTTGTGTGTGGATGCATGTATTATGAAGTACATTGTGTATGTATATGCATTGTGTTATGTTGTACACAGAGGTGTAGGTGTATGTGCTGTATATCAGGTGTAGATGCATGTATTGCATGGTGCGGTATGATATGTTTGGTTGTATGTGTTGGATGTACACCATGTATGTGTGTGCATGGTTGAGGAGACTGAATTGGTGTTTTTCAGGTGTAAAAACTAATCTGGAGTGCGTAGGAAATTAGGACAAAGGTGGAAGCCAAGGATTGGTTAGAGGATAAGTATCAATATCTTATTTTAGTTTAATTATGCATGTTATTTATGATTACGTTCTATTATGATTACATGTGATCTATGATTATGGTTTATGATGGTTACATGTGAGTTATGATTTTAATCTATGATGGTTATGTTTTAAGCCAACCTGATGTGACATATTTATACATGATGATTTTGTCAAAGATGCTAGTTTGACTTGTTGTCAAAGTAAGTAAACATGATTGTGAGTGCACCTTATTGATTAGCTACAAATGAGGTGTGATTTGAATTTATTTTCAATCTAGTGGGAGTTATGTGCTTGGTATAGGAAGCACAAAATTCCTGGTTGGGTGGTTGTAACCGACTACATGTATTAGTTGCAAAAGAAAAAGAAATTGGAACATGCAGCAGTATGATGGTAAAGCACTTTAGGAGCAGGCCCATTGTGGGGAAATGGTACCCAACAGTGGCCATTGATTTCCATGAGCATTCTATGACTGGTATGATGATTTTAAGGCAGGGATATTCCTTGGTTTTTGTATCTTCCGATGCGAGGAAGCCTTGCGAACAAATGGAATTCACAGGGTGGGGGTGCCAGAAAGACTTGGAAGGCATGTCACTGCACAGAAGAAGATGACTAGATTTCATGAGGGACTATGTAGCGGAGAAGGAAAGACTAGGAATGGATTGTTTTGGTCATTAGCATTGCATGATGGAATCGGATGCACATTGGGAGTGTGTCGTGGAAGAATGAGACGATAAATGTTCACTGAGAGGACAAGTGGCACAAGATTATTGCATTGGACATTAAATGCAGAGATTTTGTTTTTTAGTTGATTTTGGACTTCCTAGAAAGGAGATGAATCCTAGTACTACTTCGAGGGTGGAGGTATGCACTGCTAGACTCCCTTGTTGCAGATGCAAGCATCATATCCCTTTTATTTGCTAGTTGAGAAAATGTGCACATGTGTGTATTATTATAAATACTATATCGAGCTAGATTTATAAATCTCCATAGATAGTATGGTTATTTTTTGGTTGAAGAAAATGCATATGTGTATATGTGGTTATTGTAAATATCATAATGATCTATGTTATAAAGCTCCAGTAAATGGTATGATTGTCATATTTCAGTAGTGATCATTGTAAATATTGCAATGTGTTGTGTTATAAAGCTCCATGGGCATTATGTTTTGTTTTTAGCATTCTTGTTGGTTATAGGTGTCATTGAACACCGAGGACAGTGTCCCCTAAGGGGGGGCTTCTGTAACAACCGTGGTGAAAATTCCATATAAAAATATCTAAGACCACGGAATACGGGACACATATTCCAAGCTGAATGGTGGGGGAAACATCCTAATGGGTTTTGATTCGATTTATTATGGCTTAGGAAATTGGCTAAAGAAATGGCTAAGGCTTTAGAAAGGCAAAATGGCATTAATTGGCATTTTATTTATGAAAATAATGGAAATTAGCAGAAAAGGAAGGTAAAAGGTCATAGGTTGCATGTGAGGAGGAAAATGAAGAAAATAGAGGCCTCATTGATAAAAGGGCTTCTGAGCATCAGTTGGTGAGTTCTTATTTAGTGTAAGCTCTTGGATCGGGCTTGGTCAGTGTATGATATTGAAAGTTTTTGGTGGAACTCTCTTCTATTCTCTCTCTCTCATACTCTTGGATGCTTATAGTTTTCTTATAGCACTCTTGGAGGGTGTGGCATACCTAGATTTTTGAAGCAATAAGGAAAAGGAAGTGCAAGAAAGTGCAAGAGGGCATTGGGATCAGCAACTACAATATTTTTGCTTGCAAGTACTGAGTTGTATGTATGTTTTCCTCACTAGTTTTGGCATGCATGGAACATGCATGTGGTTTCTTGATTATGGTATGTCATTGGCATGGAGGATGGTAGGGATTGACAATGGATTTCCTAGCCTTGAGATTTCCCGTATAGCCATAGTGATTGTGGGTTTACTTTCATTGATTATTTTTGGTTGGTTCTCATGTTTCCTTAGCATAGGTTGAGTTACTAGTTATGGAATCCTTGGTTTTCAAACACTCTCGAAGCCTTGTGTGGGTTGATTTACTAGTCCCGGAAGCACTAGTTGGAAAAACGCTCTAGAAGCCCTGTATAAATTGTGGGTTGAGTTACTAGTCCTGGAATCTTTGGTTGGAAAAACGCTCTGGAAGACGTAGAAGGCATAGATAGAGACCGATCAAATGATGGTTTCGTGATGTCCAACCATGAGGTGGAATCGTTGCTTCATGAGTTGAGGTGGATGGCCTTTGGAAGCCCTAGATGAGTTTTGATTGATGTGTTCTATAATATCCCACATTCATGCTTGGAATATGGCATGGGGGTGAATGCCTGAAGAGAGATTTGCCTTAGCCATTCTACAGTTGGGTGGAATGTGGAAGTCCCATCCTGAGTTTGGATTTGAATCATGAATGAAAGGTTATTTCTCCTGGTATTTATATGAGTATTATGATGGATTATATGTGGTGTATATGGCTGTAAATTCATTGATTTTTATGTCCCTATTATGTTGGTTATGTATATGTTTTATGATAGAAACTATGTATGGATCTCATCATGTTTTTACTTATAACGAATGAAAATTGTATCTATGACCTAATGGATGGAATGAAAGTTAAAGTGATAAGGAAATAATGCTTCATGGAAAATGTCAAATAAGTATGATACCATTGTGCTCAAATATGTTAATTACACATGCACGTTGCATATTTACTAATTGTTTAACAAAATGTGTATTATCGTTAGGCTTGGTTAGGTCAATCCCTTGATCAAGTTTTGTGTTAGATGCTTTTCCTTGGTGTTATTTATTGTCTTGGAAAGTATCATCAAGTTCTAGGTATTGGTTTGGAGACTAGCTCTGAAAAAGTGGATTAAATCTCGCAGTCTCTGACACAAAATTGGTTGAAAGAGACTGCAGTCTCTTCCTTGGAGGCATTGTGGGAGTGACTATAGGATTTGAATCACATGCATGGCCTGTCATGGGAGCGACTTTGGGTTTAACTCATTGAAATTATAGGTTAACTTAGGGGTTGGGCACTTGGAGTGGTGGATTAGCTCTTAGGGGTCCTAAAGCACCTAGGGGAGGTTTGTAAGGTCTTTTTTGGTCAAGTCCATTTCCTTAAGGTTTCCTTGGAGGTTAAGTCATATCATAGTGGCCTCTCATCGAATGTTTAGCCCAGCTGGCCGATTTCTTTGGTAGATGTGGGAGTAGGGTGTTTGAGCAGAATTGTGCAATTCAAGTAGCCAAGGGCCAGACATGATCACTGAGACTGCCCAGTCTGTAGCTCAGGCCAGATTAAGGGAAAAATTTATGCATTACCCACTGAGGGAAAAATTTGTGCAGTGCGCACTAAGGGAAAGCTTTTTGGAGTGCCCACTGAGGGAAAAAAATTGTGCAGTGCCCATTGAGGGATTTATTTGTGTAATCCCCATTGTGAGAAAAAAATTGCATAGTCCCCAATAAGGGAAACAATTGTGCAGTTCCCATTTAGGGAAAAGTTTGCACAGTTCAAGAAAGTAGTGGAGGTTGCAGGAAGGGATCCTTGGAGGAAAAACTGCACAGTTTTAGGAGGAAAGGGGGATTTGGAAACTATGCAATTGTGTAGTTGAAAGGTTCAGGGAGAGAGCTTGATGCTTGTGATTACACAATGCTTAGTCTATGTCAGGATGAGGGACACTGCCTGTGCATTTTTTATTGCCAGTGGGTCAGGCTGAAGGGATGACCACTACAAGATATTTATGCATAGTTCTGAGAGAGAAGGGAGACTATGCCATTGTGGGACTACAAAGTTCAATAGCTCAAGGAGATAGCTTGATGGTTTGATTGCACAGTGCACAGTCAAGGCAAGGTTGTCTGAGGGGATTGTGTAATTATGGGAGGGGTGGTTGGGTTTCAGTGGTTTCAAGGGTCAAGGTCACTTCTTGAGGACTAGAACTACACAATGCGTAGTCCAAGCAGGCTAGGTGAGGTCAAGTTCATGGGTCAGGAAGCCTTTCCTGAAAAGGTTGAGTGCTAGATCAATGAGACTAAGGTGTGAAGTGATAAAGCTTTGACTATGATCTAACACATAGAATACTTGATGACTCATTAACATAGATCACCCATGACATATAAACAATACATTTGACTTCGTGTGACCACTCTATGATTGGTTACAACAAGTGTGACACCACATATGCACTTTACGACGACCATGATGACACTTGTGCGACAGTGCTCAAAAATCTACGAATGAGTGTGACATGTGTTTATATGGTTAGGAAAACTTATAAACACAAATATGGACCCTTGAAACCACTAGAATGATCTTTTACACTTGATGCGACAACCAAGAAGGGAAAATATGACAATTTTCCTAACTAGCAAATGGGGCCAAAACAATCCAAAAAGATACATGAAATGAGTCTTAGTATTTGAAATTAAGCATAGGCCAAAATTTTGGAGGGTGTTGTAGCCACAACAACATTGGGTAAATATGGGAAGAGGTGGTTACAAGGTGGTATCTGAGCAAGTTGCAACCTCTATGGGTAAAATTTGATGTTGTAAAGGATATGGTTGTCATGCATGGGGTCATGTTATATAGTTGGTATGGTAATACTTGATGTTGTTATATTGATATGACTATGATTATATATGTATCATGCTAATGCGGATTTCTTTCGCAAAGGAGATAAGCCTCCTCTAAATGTCATGAGGTATGATTTTGATTTTGGTATCTGTTTGGTCTATTTAACATGGCCTACTTGTAGGAAGAATAGAATCAAAGATGACGAGAAAAGTGATAGACTATAGTTCCCGTGACTCTCCGTACATATCATTTGGGCAATATGGAGATGAGTATTCTCTAAGTATAGCAAATACATTGAGGAGTTTTAGGGAAGAGATTAGAAGTTGAAAGGTAGACAATGATAGGTTGGTTGAGGCTGAGGAAAGGCATGCAAGGGCTCATGAAAGGTAGGCAGAATTCAATGCAAAGATTATTGAGATCTTTTCAGATTTGCAGAAACAGGGACAATTGAGGATCAAATGGGAGGTAAGCTCTATGGTCGAGTTGTTTATATTTTGATTGATCCTAGATATAATTATAGTTTTGTTAATCCTGATCTGGTGGATAAGTTTGGATTGAGAAAAGAAGTGCATACAGATTATTGGTTGGTGCAGTTGGATACATGTACTAATAGGTGAGTTCATTGCTAGCTAATATCTTATGTATTTGAACTGAATGGTATGCCTACAACAATAGATATGAATGTACTTCCATTGGGATCATATAGTATTCTTTTGGGTATGGACTGGGTGTATCTTCACAGGACCAAAGTAGATTGTTATGACAAGGCCATTGAGTGCCTGGATGATAATGGTGAAAGGAGAATCTTGCATGGAAAGAAAAATCCAACACAATTAGAATGATTACAGCTATGTATGCCAATTCTGGTTGTAGGAAAGGGTGCATGATGTTTGCATCTCATATTTCAAGTGACAAGGGTAAGGATGTTGAGGATGCAAAAATCTTCAAGAGGTACCCTATATTACAATAGTTTTAGGGTGTGTTTCTAGCAGATATTCTAGAGTTGCCTCACCACAGGGAAGTTCACTTCTCTATTGAGTTGGTACCAGAAGCAACACCAACATCAAGGGCACCTGACAAGATGATCACACTAGAGTTAGTAGAGTTGAAGTTGCAAATAAAATAAATGCTTGATAAGGGATATATTAAACCAAGTGTATCGCCTTCGGGTGCACTAGTGTAGTTCATGAAGAAGAAGGATCATACTCTTAGATTGTGCATTGAATGCGGGAAATTGAACAAGGTGATGACTAAGAATGTGTACCTATTTCCGAGGATTGGTGACATTTTTTATCAGTTGAAGGGAGTAGCAGTGACCTCGAAGATTGATTTGAGATCAAGATATCATCAGGTACGCATTTTTAAGAAGAGGACATATACAAGACTAATTTCAGGACTAGGTATGGGCATTATGATTTTTTTTGGTGGTTCCTTTTGGTTTAACTAATTCCCTAGCTACTTCTATGTTCTTGATGAATAGTGTATTGTGTCTTTATCTAGACAAGTTTGAGATTGTATTCATTGATGATATATTGATATATTCCATGAATGAAGAAGAGAACGTCGAACATTTAGCAGCAATGTTGATATTGCTATGAGAATGTCAGTTGTATGCCAAATGTAGCAAGTGTAGTTTCTTTCAAACATGTGTACATTACTTAGGACATGTTGTTTCCAAGGAAGGCATAGTAGTGTATCTAGAAAAGATAAGGAATATCATGGAGTGGAAAACTCCTTAAAATGTGGATGGCATTAGATCATTCATGGGATTAGCATGTTACTATAGGAGTTTCATTAGGAAGTTCTCATAGATTACATATCTTATTACATCATTGCAAAGAAAAGGTAGGAAATTTTAATAGACAAAGGAATGTGCAACAAGTTTTGAGCAGTTGAAGCAGTTGTTGACAATTGCTCCAGTTATTAAGATTGCAGATTAGGATAGAGTTTGTGGTGTGCTATGAGTCGAGGAAATTGAATGAGAATGAGCAAAACTATTTGACTCGTGATATTTAGTTGGCAGCTATTATTCATGCACTAAACATGTGGAGGGATTATCTTCTTGGAAGGAGGATTGTATTGATGAACAATCATGGTGGGTTTAGGTACTTGTTTTACCAATTAAATCTAAATGATAGGAAAGTTAGATACTTGGCTACCCTAAGTGAGTTTAACTTATAGATCAGATACCTTAAGGGTAAGGATAACAGGGTTGCAGATGATCTCAGTAGGAGTGTGAATATGAACCATGTTGCAATGATGAGCTCGTATGGGACATATTTATAAGATCATATCTTACATGCATGATAATAGGATGACATGTACACGAAGGTTAGACACAGGTTATAGTAGGGTAAAGGTGATCAGGATGTGGACTGTGATCTCATGACAGATGGTTTGGTGAGATTCAAGGACATGATTTGTGTTACGAATGACAGTGGGCTCAAGAAGCTTATCTTGACGGAGCTTCATGTCAAGTCATATTCAATTCACCCAGGATATGAAAAGACGTTGAAAATAATGAAGAATTTCTACTATTGGTCGAATCTAAAAAAGGAAGTGGCAGATCTTGTGGCTATATTTTTGGAATATGAGTAGGTGAAAGCAGAGTGTAAGCATCCAAGTGGGTTTCTTTAACCTATGTCGATTTTAGAATGGAAATACGAGGTCATTTCCATGGATTTCATTACAGGTCCTCCAAGGACATCTATGAAGCATGATTCTATCATGGTTGTGGTCTATAGGTTGTGCAAGGTACCTCACTTTATTCTAGTGAAGACTACTTATTCAGCTAGTGAGGTGGCATAGCTCTTCATTATGGAAATAGTGAGGTTGCATAGTGTTTCAAAGAATATTATGTCAGACAAGGATGCTAAGTTCACTTCCAAGTTTTGGAAGGATTTGTTTGTTGGTTTGGGGATAGATTTGGCCTTTAGTACAACTTATCATCCATTGACGGATGAACAAAGAGGGTCAACAGGATTTTAGAGGATATGATGAGGATGTATGTCATGGACCAACACAGGAGTTGGCAGGAGTACCTTCCATTGGTTTTGTTTGCTTAAAACAATGCTTATCAGGAGACACTGAGGATGACTCTATTTGAGGCACTGTATAGGTAGAGTTGTAATACTCTTGTTAGTTGGAGTGATCCAGTGAACAAGGTACTTCTTGGATTGGATATGCTAGAAGAAATGGAACAGGAAATGTATGTTACAATGAAGAATCTAAAGGTAAAACAACACCAAAAGAAGGTTTATTCAAACCAGCACAAGGAATTTAAGGAGTTTTAGGTTCAGGAGCATGCGTATTTATGCATCAAGCCCAAGAAGATCTCCTTGAGGATTGGATCATGAGCCAAGTTAGCACCATGGTATTGTAGGCCTTTCGAGATCCTTGAGAGGATTAGGACATTCCCTTACAGACTTACACTTCCTTTGGAAATGAAAGTACCTGATGTTTTCCATGCTTCATTTCTTAAAATATGTGTAAAGGTTGTTGATCATATTATTGATTGGTCTATATTATAGGTGGAACTAGAAGGAGAATTTCATCTAAAACCTCACTGCATATTTCAGCGGAAACAACTCATTATTTAGAACAAATAGATTCAATAGGTTAAAGTGCAGTAGAAGCAATTTTGGCCTGATGAGGCTACATGGCAGATGGTTGGCCAGATTTGGGCTATGTATCCTTCATTATTTGCCAGTGGAGGAAAATGATTTTTTAGTATTTTAACATATTTATGTATGGTTTCTATTGTAAATACTGCAATGAGCTATGTTATAAAGCTCTAATAAGCAATATGGTTGCTATGTTGTCATGTTTGTCATGATGGTTTTTATTTTGAGTAGGTTATTCATTGTAAATACTGTAACGAGATGGGTTATAAGCTCCATGGGAAGTATGTTTTGGTTTTCAGTGATTTTCTTGGTTATAGGTGTCATAGAACATCGAGGATGATGTTCTCCTAGGGGGCAGGGGTCTGTAACAACCTAGGTTAAAAGTTCATGTAATAAATTTAATAAAGGAAAAATAAGACCAAGGTGATGGCTGACATATTCCAAGCTGAATGTTGGGTAAAGTATCATAGTGGGTATCACTTGTTGTGTATTATGGCTAAGGGGAAATTGGAAAAGGCAATGGAAAAGGATTTGAAAAGGAAAAAATGAATTATTGGCATTTTATTTATTAAAATAAAGGAAATTATAAGAAAAGGGAGGTGAAAATTCACAGGTTGCATGTGAGAAGGAAAATTAAGGAAAATTAAGGAAATTGAAGAAATTGGAGGCATCAATGCTAAAAAGACATCAAAGCATTAGTTTGGAGCCTTTTGTTAGTTGAGTTTTGGAATTGTTTTCAGAGAGGAGAAGAGAACTAAGAGGAGAAGGAAATCAAGGAAAGCAAGGATCAAGAAAGGAAAAGTTGTATCAAGAAGTTTCAGCTGGAATACCTACAAGTAACAGGTTGCACATATGGTTTCCTAGTTGTTTTTGCCATGCATGGTATATTCGTGTGTGTATTTCATTTCTTTATTGTCACTGGCATGGGTTTTTCTAGGTTTCGATAGTGTTTTTAGCCTTGCCTTGCCATTTTCATATAGTCATGGTGTGATGGGATTCTTTCTTAGTTGAGCTTTGGATTGCCAAAATTTTTTAGATTCAGGTGAGGAGGTCTCAAGAAAATACCAACTGTTTGGGGTGGAGATGGTTTTCTCTGGGAAGCCCTCAATAGTTGGGTGGAGACAGGAAAATTCCTTATGGGACGGTGAAGGAATTATAAGGCATCCAAGATCGGTTTGGATTTGTGATATCAGGAGCAGCTTATGTGAGATCACGGTATGGTGAAGGTGGAGGTGGTTTTACCTCTATATTCCCTTGGTTGTTTATGGATTGGTTTATCCCATGATATCCCACATGCATGATTAGAATATCGCATGAGGGTAATTGGATGAAAGAAATATTTGGTTCAACCAATTTATGGTCGAGTGGTACATGGAAGTCCCTGACTTGGTTGAATTTTTTATATGATTAATAAGAGATAAGTTTATCTCATCTTTGATGAGTAATTATACTTGTGGTTAAGTGGCTTTAATGGTTGTTATATCATTTTTATCTATTTGACTAAATGTTGACTATAAGCAAGGCTATATGGCAGATCTAAGTATGGCTCCTATCACATTTTAGTTAATGAATATATGGTTTGTGAATGAATGACCTAATTAGTGTTATGAAAGATATTGTGAGAAGGCTTTGGTCCTTGTTAAAACTCAAATAAGTATCAAATCCCTATGTTAATATATGCATTCATGACCTATAGGTCGCATGTTTACCATGTGTTTGAAAAAATTATTGTCTTGCTTGGGAGGGCTCAAGTCAAGTCCTTGTTCAAGTTTTGGTTTAGAGAATTTGTTTCTATGTTATTTATTATTTCTTGTGTAGGTTTTAACCCCGTACAGAAATTACTTGTATACGAATTCCAAAACACAGAAAATAAATAATGCGAGAGAAAAACACATAAAACACATATACACAGAGATCTTCCCTTGGATCCCAAAACTGGGACTACGAGCTTGATTTTTCATTATTTTCCTTTCAATGCTATAATACATATTTATCCATGCTGAAGCATCCAATACCATGGACCGAAAGCCATCGCGTCCAAAAAACATGTGCAAAAATCATGCACAAAACCATAGGTGGGTCTGCCCAACCTAACATAGGGTCCAAAACAAAAAATTTCTGGGGCGCTGCCCCGGACCCCATAAAGTGGGGTTACAGGTGCCCTCAAACCCCCTATTAACTACATGGAAAGAATATAACACAACCCAACATTCTCCCACTTGTTGTTTTCTTTCCACAGGGGGCCACAAGAGATCTTAACCATTTTTCCAGCCCTGAAATGCCCATTGTCTCTCTACACCAACAGAACTTCTCAGAGCTCACAGATTTTTTCAATGCATCTGCAGTATTCTTCAAAGTGTCCACCTTTACCAACAAGACCTTTTTGTCTTCTATCATATCCTTCACAAAGTGATACTGAACATCAATGTGCTTTGTCTTTGAATGATATGTGGGGTTCTTTGCTAAGAAAATTTCACTTTGGTTGTCACAGTCTATCCTCATAGCTTCCTGTACTAACCCCACACTTGAACACAATATCTGCAACCAAACTACTTCCTTGCTTGCATGAGTGGCTACCAAGTATTCTGCCTCTATAGTTGAAAGTGCCACTACAGATTGTTTCTTACTTATCCAACTGACTGCACCTCCAAATAGGTTAAACACATACCCACTTGTAGGTCTTCTCTGATCCAGATCTCCAACCCAGTCTACATCAACAAAGCCATGAATATCCAACACTCTGTGCAATCCTAGTCTTTATTGGTAGCACAAACCATAATCAGTAGTGCCACGCAAATACCTGAAAACCCGCTTCACTGCTGTCTAGTGCTCCTTCCCTGGTTTTGACATAAACCTGCTCAATACTCCCACTGCATGTGAAATGTCTGGTCTAGTACAGACCATTCCATACATCAGGCTACTGACTGCAGTTGCATATGGAACACGAGACATGTCCTATTCCTATTCTTGTGTCTTGGGACGTTGTTCAGCAGATAACCTCACACCTACAGGAATAGGAACCTTCACTGGTTTACTATCCTCCATATTAAATCTCTGCAATATTGTCTCGACATACTTCCTCTGGTTTAACCAGAGCTTCCTCTTTGCCCGATCTCTTTTAATTCCCATACCCAAAATATAGTTTGCAGCACCAAGATCTTTCATGTCGAATTTGGAGGAAAATTAGGTCTTCAAATCTTGGATAACTTCTTTGTCATTTCCGACCAACAACATATCATCCACGTACAACACGAAATAAATAACACGGTCACAAATTAATTTAAAATACACACAGTGATCTTCTTTGCTTTTGGTGAAGCCAAGTCCCCGTATAAATGTATCAAATTTATGATACCACATCCTTGGTGACTATTTTAACCCATATAAAGACTTCTATAACTTACATACTAGTTCTTTCTTACCCTTCACCGCAAAGCCTTCAGGTTGCTTCATGTAGATCTCCTCTTCCAGATCCTCATGAAGAAATTTTGTCTTCCCATCCATCTGTTCTACCTCAAAATCAAAAGTAGCAGCAACAGATAAAAGTAATCTAATAGAAGTTACCTTGGCAACAGGAGAAAAAATATCACCAAAATCAATTCTCGACACCTGGGAATAACCTTTTGCTACCAACCGAGCTTCGTATTTCTCCACTTTTCCTTCTGCATTTGCCTTCCTCTTGAACACCCATTTACTGCCAATGGGTTTCCTTCCAACCGGCAACTCCACCAGATCCCAAGCCTCATTTTTGTGCAAAGATGTCATTTCATCAACAATGGCCTCTTTCCAGAGTTTTCCATCCCCTGAATCCACTGCTTCCTTGACAATTATGGGATCATCATCAGTAACAGACAAAGCAAAATTTGAATAGAAAGTAGATGGACTATAACTTTCTGGCTGCCTTCTTTCTCGAACTGATCTTCTCACAGCCGGAGTTTGTGGCTCTTCATCTTCTCATTCCTCCTCTGTTGTAGAGTTTGATTCTTCCTCCTTTAGCTCAAACTCTATCTTCTCAAGTTCCTTTGGTTGGACTTCATGTTTAATAACATCTTTCACCTCTTTGAACACCACATCTCGGTTGTACATAACCTTCCTTGTTACTGGGTTCCAAAGCTTATAACCCTTTAAACCATCCTTATACCCAATAAAGATGCACTTTTCAGATTTACTATCCAACTTTTTTCTTTTCTCCTTTGGAACATGTACATATGCATCACATCCAAATACCCTCAGATGTGAAAGAGAGGGTTTCTTACCAATCCATACCTCTTGTGGAGTCTTATCCTCCAACGCCGATGAAAGTGACTAGTGGACCAGGTAACATGCAGTATCCACTGCCTCTGCCTAGAATTCCTGTCCTAACCTGGCACCATTGAGCATGCTTCTTGCCCTTTCCATAAACGTCTTGTTCATTCTTTCTACAACTCCATTTTGCTGAGGTGTATATGGAGTAGTATTTTGTCTTGCTATATCACACTTCTTGCAGAATTCTTCAAATTCCTTACTGCAAAACTCTCCACCATTATCTGTCCTCAGCACCTTTATCTTCTTCTCTGTCTGGTGTTCCACTAGAGCCTTAAATTCTTTAAACCTATCAAAGACTTCAGGTTTCTTCTTAAGGAAATATATCCATGTATTCCTTGAGAAGTCATCTATAAATGATACATAGTACACAGACTTACCCAGTGATGGAACCTTCACAGGTCCAAACACATCACTATGCACAAGCTCTAATATATGTTTCGCCCTCTTACCACGAGAGGGGAAACTCACTCGATTCTGCTTCCAGTATACACAATTTTCACAGAAATCAAAATCTAGAGAGCTATTACTCATACCTTCTACCATACCTTTACCATGAAGTATTCGAAGGCCCTTCTCTCCAATATGTCCAAGCCTTTGATGCCACAGCATGGTCTTTTCTCCAGAGACCACTACATTTTCTTCTTCACTTTCAAGAACCACAGAACTATTGCACCCATCAACAACAGTGCTACCTTGCAGCTTATACAGAGTTCCAATCTAAACTCCCCGCATCAATACCAGTGCTCCCCGAACCATCTTGCATGTATCCTTCTCGAACACTGTTTCTACACCTGCATCATCCAACTTACTAATAGAAATAAGATTTCTGGCTAATGCAAGAATATGCAGAACACCCAGAAGTGTTCTAACCCTTCCACCTTGCAGCTTCTACTTTACTTTTCCACGACCAATGATTCTATCCTTCCTATCATCCCCTAAGAAGACATCACCACTATCGTATTTCTCATACTCACAGAACCACTCTCTATGGGGAGTGAAGTGAAAGGATGCACCTGAGTCAATCAACCATGCCTCATGATCTACATGTGTACGTGAAGAAGCCATGTACACATCCCCACCTTCATCTGAGGTGGTTTTCGCCTCTATAGAAGGAGCCTCATCAGACCCCTTTCCTTTGTCAGGAGCTTTAGATTTACAGTCCCTTTTGAAGCAGCCTTCCTTTCCACATTTCCAGCACACCACCTTTACAGGTTTTCCTGGAGATTTAGATCTCCCTCTAGATTTAGATCTCCCACTCGATGACTTATTTTTGTTTTTGTTTTGGGACCGTCCTCATACAGACAAGGCATCACCGTTTTGGCTCTCCATATTTTTCCATCTCATCTCCTTCGTCAACAAGGCTAAGACTATTTCATCAAACTGTAAGGCAGTACATTTCTACCTATTGCAATAACCAAACTATCCCATGAATCTCGTAGAGAACACAACAAATCGATGCACTTATCTTCATCTGAAATTTTAAAATCAACAGATGCTAACTGACTTACCACAATATTAAATGCGTTCAGATGCTCTGTCACTGAGTCTCCAACTTTTATCCTCAGGTTATACAGCTTTTTCCGTAGGAACAGTCTATTCGCTAGAAACTTAGATTGGTACAAAGTCCCTAACTTGTCCCACAAAGCCTTTGTCGTAGCTTCCCCTAATACATTCAGCAATACTGAATCTGAGACACACAATCGTATTGTGCTCTTTGCCTTCTGATCCAACTTCTTCCATTCTTCATCAGACACTCCCATTGGTTTAGTACCCGGATCTACCGTGATCCACTGATCTTTATCCACCAACAGATCCTCCATCTTGAGTTTCCACAACTCAAAACTCTGACCATTAAATTTCTCAATCTCTATCTTTCCACTTCTCGCCATCTTCTTCCACCACCAGAATCGATCTCGCAGATCTCCCACTAAATAGGGTCTACCATAGGCCCGAGTGAAACCCCTCAACAACAAAGGCATCCCCTTGAAGCCAAATATGCTCTGATACCAAATGTAGGTTTTAACCCCATACAAATATTACCTGCAAACCTAAAACACAGAAAATAAATAATGCGAAAGCAGAACACATAAAGCACATATTCACAAAGATTTTCCCTTGGATCCCAAAACCGGGACTACCAGCTTGATTTTTCATTATTTTCCTTTCAATGTTATAATACATATTTATCCACGTCGAAGCATCCAATACCATGGACCGAAAACCATCGCGTCAAATACGATGGACCGAAAACCATCACGTCCAAAAATCATGTGCGAAAATCATGCACAAAACCATAGGTGGGTCCACCCAAACCCCCTGTTAACTACATGGAAAGAATATAACACAACCCAACATCTTGAAGATTCATTAAGTTCTAGGCAAGGGCCTGAGTCCTATCCTTGAAATAGTGGCTCAAATTTCAAGGTCATTGGCACAAAACTGACTGGAAAATTCTATAATCACTAGGAATCAGGCTTATGAGAGTGACTAGAGGCTTAGAGTCACTTGAAGTCCTTTTCAAGGGAGCGAATGAGGCTTTAGGTCAGTGAAAAGGAGAGTTAGCTCATGGGTTGGATGCTTGGAGGGGTTGGGTAGCTCCTGGAGGTACTGTAACACCGGAGGGAAGTCATTAAGGTCTTAAGTTATTGACTCCATTTCCTCAAGGTTATATAGGAAGTTTATTCTTATCGTAGTGACCCTCAGCTCATGTTTATGCCTAGAAAAGCGGTTAGAGTGGGTAAATGTGGGAGGAGGTAGTTACACATATCACCTGTCCTGACTCACTATTCTAATAGATCAACTATTACAATGTGAAACCATTATAGAACATCAATTACATCATTAGAGTACACAAGTATCTATGTATAAACATATGTATTTGCATGTATGTGCACAAATTTCTCTATGTATGCCTTCTTTTTACATCATGGCTTTATCTCTTTATAGATTTACATTAGGGCGCAAAGATGACAAAGAACCTATTTTTACTCTAGGTGGTAATTATTATCGTGGGAGAAAACCCACAACCTAAGCCTAATACCTTTCCTCCTTTCCTACATTTTTCATGCTGACTCTTAGCCAACTTTCTTGTGTGATACCCTTCTTTTCAGTGCTCCTTTGTGCAGTTCCCAAAATATTTCCTCAAAATGCTGCTCCAAGGGTTCCCTTACATAGTTTTTCACATAATGGATGAATATTGGGTACTTGATCTTAATTTGAGAGATTAAATTATAGACTTGTGTAGTAAATGAAACCTTTAGGGCTCACACGCTAGGCAAGATGCCTTGAACCACCACAAATTCCATATAAAGCCAATGTGTATCTTTGAAGGATAACATTGGTGTTATTGTAAGTTTTTGCACATCAAAGACATATTTCAAGACATTGGTAATATTCTTTTCAATTAGAAATAATTTATAAATAGTTCTTTAACTCTTAAGGGGATGCATAAAGCATTATAACGCTCACCATCAAATAAGAACTATAAAGGAATTTCACATGCATCACCCCATTAAACCTTTAGGGATTAATTATGTAAGACAATAGATAGTTTTATGTTAATTATTTAGAAAGCCTTGATCATCAGTGCTCACATTGATTGACAGGATTATTATTTCATATTCTGAAAAATATTGATAGCATAGTATTCCCTTAACAAATGAATCCTTTATCAAAAAACCATTTTTTATTATTATGAAATGTAAAATAAATATTTCCCAAAGGTTATAATACGAATGTCACACATTCTCCCTCGGGGTGTACATCACTTGGTAATAGAGTGTATTGTTAAGGCACCCCTTGTAATTTCACTATCTCAAACGCTCAATTATCCCTTTGTTATGTAGGAAGGGACATGTTGATATCCTTGGAGGTTGTAGTCGTAGCAGTTGGACTTGCCCTCATGTCACATGAGAATGATCCTAGCCTAGTTGTCAATTCCACCTATTCATGATAAAATAGAAGTTCTACATTCTACACCAATGAATACTAAACTCAAATCATTTTAAATTACATTCAATAGTTTGCACTAATAAATTTTTCTAGGGATGAAAGCTAATAATCTGAAAAAGCATCTTATCAATTTTTCAATGAAAGAAACAAATTTCTATATATCTTTAAAATATTTTCAATCCTTTATGTAGTGATGAAAAGGAAGATTGGGAAACATAAATAATTCATTATTTTCATTGTTTAATAGTGTTTAAACTAGTGACATGAAAATTTCAATGATGATGAAGAAGAAAAGCATCCACTTAGGCCAAGCATGTTCTATCTAACCTTAAGGAGGTAATGGATTATTTGGAATTCCATAGAATTTTATTTCTATGTTTCAAAAGAATTAAGAAGATATTTCTAGGATCACTACACTTGTGTTGAGTTAACACATAAAGAAGGTTGGTAGTGTGAAAAATATTTGGAAATTTAAATCTACTTAGAGATCATGATGGACAATTTCAAAGAATTTTTTCATGTATGTTCTTCATATTCAACTCTTTTAATGTCACAAAAGTGAAAAACTCTTTCATCTCATGGTGATTTCATAAATCGCGAGAATTTATTCTTATTTTAGTAAAGTTATTTTTTAGAGAGATGGATACTTTTGATTTTTCAAGGTTTGGATTGCTTACCTCCTTATAATATCTTAATTTTGTTCCCTCTCTAACTCTTTATCACCCCACAATTTCTCCTTAAATTTTGTTGTAACAATATTTTTGATATTATTGTAATTTTGTAAAATGATCTCCTCCTTTATCCCCCAACAATCTAGTGAATATCAAGCATCATTATGCTTTCCTCACTTGAGCTGAAGGTGGATTTGGATAGAGTTAGAATCAAATTCAGGAAAAACTCATGTCTTCCATGTTGTTTTACCTCTTCCTACATAAGATGCCTACTCATAACCATACTTTTAACAAGGAAATTTCTTTCGTTGATGAGGGTATGATATGTTGTAAATCCTTTAACCTTGATATTTTATGTTATAAATTACAATTTGATCTATTTCATCTTCCTCCATGACTCTTTAGTTATATTTCATTCCCAAACCTCACATCACTATTAAATAAAAGAGGTGAGAAGAGTCACAATGAGATGTTTATTTTTATCCCACATCCAAAGGTATGTTAATTTATAATTGTTTTTAAATCTATGACAAGCTTCTCAATCTCCATTTATCCTTTCCTTTATGCTATAATTCTAGTTGAGCTTGTGATGGATATTGATTTTAGGGTACTTTTACAAAGGAAATACCTCCAAGCTATTGTGGTCATATATGAAAGTATCATATGTGATTTTTTGGATTTAAATTACCATGAATTTTGTTTTGTTAATATTAATAGTTATACCCATCCAAGAATAAAAGTCTTGAAGAATTCTTCATTGTTTACCAAGATGTAATCACTCTACACGAGTAGAGAGATAGCATGAGAATAAAAAAGAAAAATGTTGACTATACTAGTGAGAATGAAGGAAACATATATTACTTGTTCCAA
The DNA here is from genome assembly GCA_031772625.1 of Pinus tabuliformis. NCBI lineage: Eukaryota > Viridiplantae > Streptophyta > Pinopsida > Pinales > Pinaceae > Pinus > Pinus tabuliformis. Next base: position 579,366,880 of record CM062818.1, read on the forward strand.
AGATTCTTCTAAATTATCAATCTATATCTCAAAAATTATAGGAAACAAGGGACACCCTTTCTTGACTCTCATATTGTAGTTAATTTTTTCCCGCCAACTCTTTCTGTCCCTAAACATGGCAACATTGTTCTCATTCTATCTTGTCATAACAACCCTCAGCTCAAGATGAACATTTATCTCTTCCAATGTCTTCCAAAGGTTCGTCATGGGAATGGTGAAAATGATTTTATGAAGTTAATGAAACTGCAAAATGGATCGATTTTTTTATTGTGGTATTCCTCCAAAATGAACTTGAGAGTAACAAGGTGGTCCATTGTTTATTGATATCTCCTAAACTCAAATTGGTATTTATGACTTGTATCTAGGAATTCTAGCCATAGGATAATATTTTTTCCAAATTAATTATATACATCTTGGCTAATTGGGGTTAATGTCATGGACCTAGAATTAAAGGGAGTGATTATATATATATATATATATATATATATATATATATATATATATATATATATATATATATATATATGGGTTATGTATATAAAGGGTTAGGGAAGCCTTGCTTAATTGTCAAATTGAATAGCTTGTTTGAGTGACTGATGATAATAGGCCTTCCTATTCTAAATATTTCAGCTTGTTCTGACCTTCAATGTCCTTATTTTTCCCGTTTTTAAGCTAATTAACCCCAAACTCTATGTGTTTTAAAGAAATATTTCGTCCTCTATTGGAATATTTTAAATTGATTCCATCGTGTTAGGGGTTCACAAATATTTTTAAGATGGGAATTCAAATTCTTCAAGGAAATAATTTTATTTTCTTTAATTAAATTACAAATTAGTGTTCTCCTTAGAAATTTTCTACAATCTACATGTGTCTTTCTACAATGTAGATATGACATTATTTCTTGCTTCCTCTTTATATAATATATGTTCTTACTTTTAATAAAGGATTTTTACATATTTATCTTATCATCTCTATAGAGGTTTTCTATGTTTCTCTTATAAATTAAGAGATTTAAATCCCTATTAAAATCCTTATCATTAAAACATTTTAATGATGTGTCATGTTAGGTAGATGTGTAACTCCTTCCATGTTTAACATAGAGTAAACACTTTACATGTATACACACACATATATGTGAAAAATAAATGTAAATCCATTTTAGTTTAGGATTAATAAGAAGAATCAAATCCCTTCAAATGCAAATACTTCTTGATATTTTAAATTGTGAAAAAAAATATATAATTTACATTAAGTATGCCTCTTTATTTTGGAATACATTTTTTATCATTTTAATTTAATTATGAATAATTATTAGGTGGATGCTAAGTATTTAACCTCCACAAAATGTTATAGAATATTCATAATACTAGTACAACCACATTAAAAATATTAATGTGGTTGACATAGCCAAAGGCTTCATAAATATAACTAAAACAACTATTACAATATGAAGAATGCCTTACTAATGAACACATTTACCTGATTAACCATATATAAAAGAGGTTATGGATCAACTTTAACCTAAGAAAAAATCAATTATAAATGAATTTTATAAAGAATAATGAGGAAATTATCATGGAGGAATTTATTGGAATTGGAATAATCTCAAATCCCCTGGAAATTGGTTGGTGGGGGTTCTAATATTTTAAATTTATTAAAATTAATGGACCATTTTGCTAAAGAAAATTCACTTGTATATAAATGAATATTATAAATAATAATTAGAAACTTATCATGGAGGAACTTATTAGAATTGGAATAATCTCAAATCCCTAGGAAATTGGTGGGCGAGAGACACATGGGACAAACCTAATTTTTTTTAACTTAGTAAAAGTCAATGCAACCTAAAAATTCTTTAATAAACTAAAATCATTGATAAGAATTAAGACTAAACATATGTTGAGCATATTCCCCTGAGAATCAATCAAGGTCCTCAATTAAAAAAATAAAAAGAAATCAACAAATCCTCATCCACCTTAAGTTGAAATAAGAAGCCTTCAACAATTATACACAAATTAAATGTTGATATTTATTTCCAAAGCCCGTATTTCCTTTTTTCTGTTTTAATTAAATTGATTAGTTAAAAAAATCGCATACCAACAAGTGTAATATCAAGTCAGTTATGGCTTTTGAAGCATACGATGTTCATCAATGATGATATTGATACATGAAATTGTAACAAAGCATATTTAAAAATAAAAATTCTCCACGAGAAAGTGGAAGTAAGTGTTTTACTGCTAATTATGGATTAATACCCATTAGTGTTTGTTCACCATTTAATTTACCTAAAGCAAGGGTCGGTCCTTCTATTATCTTGTCACTAAAAATATATTACATAAAATACAATGCACCCAAAGAAGAAGCGAGCTGAAAAAATTAGCAATTTCTTCCAGCTTAGAGAAAAGAGTCAACTATCTGAGAATTGGGCCTAGGACCCAAGAAAAACCAAACACATGACCTCGACTTCCCGAACCCGAAAAAACTAAAGGCGGACCCAGAAAGGGGAATAGAGACTTTATCAAAAAGATTTCGGGTCCGTTGGGGATCACTCCAACCCACTAACGTGCTCACCGAACCTCAGCCGTTGATCAATAGCTACATGATCCAACAGCTAAGGGAAATATCAGGCAGAGAAGAAGTAGGAGGCATACCCACCCGATGAGGACGGTATTCTCTCTCCTCCGAGAGCCATGTGTTGAATGCTAAGTGGCATCGAATACATTTATGAGAAACCACTTTGGGTTTTGAGGACGCCCAATAACTCAGAAACAGCTTTGACACCCAAAATCTAGAAACCACGTAAACTCTAAACCTACTACGATCCATTCGACTGAGCCACCAATAAGAACGGAATAACACATTTTCCCTAGCTACCCACTCGTTAACTGATCCCACTGCAAGACCCGAAAATGCCAAATCTCAGGTTATCTCTTTATCGAAGCCCTGTTGTCCATTGATTAAAAGTTAATTGGAGGATTCCTTTCCTGTGCTGAGAACGCTCCTTGTCTATGAGGGCCGAAGAATAACAACCCTCACATAGTTGACTTGTGGGTACCGACTCCCATAAGCAGCACCTATTGTCTCTTGTGCATCTTACCCCTTCATTGGCTAGCCTGTCCGCTACTCTGTTGGCATCTCTTCGCACATGAACAAAACTAAGAGTTCTTAGAGTTATTAGGTGCGATTGGATTCGGTAATAGACCTGCAAAAGTCTCTAGTGTTCCGAGACTTTGTCTGGTGCAGTGCCCGTGCTGAGCTGCTTGACCAAATTAATTATTAATTTCAAGTCAGCTTCGATGATTGTATTATGTAAATTGAACCCTATCAAAATCTCCAAGCATTTTTCAATGGCCATGAGCTCAACCATATTGTTGGTGGCCCTCGCCGAGTGACTACGAAAGATGACTTTTATGTTGCCCTCTTCATCTCTTATGACTCCTCCATAACCAGTGTCCCCAGGCTTACCTTTAGAGGCTCCGTCTATGTTGAATTTTAAAAAGTCGTGGGGAGGGGGTTGCCAGAAAGCCTTTCCTTCTGAAATGTGCTTTGTTGTTGTATTTATGCCCTGGGGGACATGTGACTAGAGTCCCAATAGTTCCAGAATGTGAGCATCCCGATGACCTGGGGGCTTCCCAGAAGGATGCTTCTGAAGGGCTTTAACAGTTTCGTGGAGCTGTTTTAGGATTTGTGCTATGATGCTTTGAGCTGGGCTAGATTTGTCTTTGAAGATCCTACAGTTACTTTCTTTCCAAACATTCCAGATGAAGAATACTGGAATCAGAGCCCAAGTTGTATTTACTGTCTCATTGTCTGAGAAGTCCTTCCTCCAGTTCTTTAAAGTATCCGTGATGTCATTTTCGTTGTTGTCTGTCTACTGGAAGATATAGGCTACCCAATTCCATAAGGTTGAGGTGAAAGAGTAGAGGTTGAGAAGATGATTCATAGTTTCTTCCTGCAGGCCACATAATTGACATCTTGATGGACCAGCAAAACCTCTCTTTCTGAGATTTTCCCAAGTTAGAATCCTTTTGTATTGAACTAGCCACCTGAACATTTTGATCTTCGTCCAATGTGGGTTGTTCCATAGGTCTTTCCATGTCTTATCAGGGCTTGGGTAGTAAAGTCCCATGGCTATTCTCTTGGCTTCTTTGAGGTTAAATATGCCCTCATTATTTCTACCCCATCTTAGTAGATCATTTAAGGTTGAGGTCAAAATTTGTCTCTTTTCCAGAATAGTTTCTAGAATTTTGGCTTGGGCCTTCAATGGGGTTTCATCACTGTAATCCAGTACCTTCCAAATTCTCCATTTACCAGTGTCCTTTGTCTTATCCCAATAGTCACTTAATTTTTTCAGTCCTTTTTTAATGGTGTCGTTTTTGATGATATATAGTCCTTCTCTACAAAGGTTATCTTCCTGCTGCCAGTTGTCCTCCCAGAACCAGGCAAGATTCCCATCTCTGATCTCCTAGAAACTATGTTTCTGAACTAAATCTCCGTTCTCCCATGCCTTCTTCCAAATATGGGAACCCCTGATGTGTCCTGTCATTCTAATGCAGTCATTTTCTTGCAAATCCATTGCATATTTTTGTTTCCAGAGTTTAGCCCAGGGGTTTCTTATTTCCTTTATCCATCTCCACCAAAGTTTTGCCCCAAAAAATTTTCTTAGAATATCCATATCATGGAGACCCAAACCACCATGGGTTTTGGGTTTGCAGAGCTTGTCCCAAGATACCAGAGCCCATTTGTTTTTCTCTTCCCCTTTACCCCAAAGAAAATCCCTTTGAATGTTCCTGATTTGTTGTAAGACTCCTGATGGTGTCAGAAGGGCTGATAACATGTAGATTGGAATGGTTTGTAGAACTGCATTTGTGAGGAATAGCTGCCCAGATAAATTCAAGGATCTGCTTGTCCACTTGTTAACTTTGTAATTCAATTTATTAGTTACAAACTCCTAGATTTCCTTGCTCAGAGGTTTTTCAGTGAGGGGTATTCCTAGATATTTTGAGGGAAGATGATCTCTTTGAAAGCCTAGAATTCTAGATAGATTTCTTTGAATTTAAATATCAGTATTGAAAAAGAAAACCTTTGATTTTATGAGGCTTACCTCAATACCTGCAGCCATTGCAAAATCATACAAGACTGAAAGCTTTGGCTTCCTTGACTGTGGGAGTGACCTACAGCATAGTGTCGTCCACGAATTGTTGATGGGTCAATGTGTTCCCATTCTCAGTGAGTCTAAGTCCCTGGATTTTTCCTTCCTCCTTGGCTGAAATGATTGCTCTACCCAATCCTTCCATCATGAGAATGAAGAGGAAGGGGGAGAGAGGATCTCCTTGTCTCAGGCCTCTCGATGGCCTGAAGGTTATGGATGGAGAGCCATTAAGAAGAATTGAACAACTAGCAATGGTCGCAAGAGCCATGACCCATCTTATCCAGTTGTGGTCAAAGCCATAACCTTTAAGAAATTCCCTGATGTAAGACCAACTTAGCTTATCATAAGCTTTCACTATATCCAATTGTATTATCATACCTGCTTTCTTATTGGTCTTGAGGGAATCCACCACTTCATGAGCTTGAATGATATTATTGAGAATTTATCTACCTTCCACATATCCAGTCTACTCCTCTGACACAAGTATTAGAAGAAGGGGTTTGAATTTGTTAGCAATTACTTTGGAAATGATTTTGTACACCACATTTCATAAAGCTATGGGTCTAAATCTATTTGGAGTCATCTCTTTTTCCGCTTTGGGGATTAAGACAATTAAGGATTCATTAAGCACTCTCGGAACTGTTTTAGATTTTCTCAAGTCCTCCACCACATCTAGAATGTCTTGTTTGACAATATCCCAGCATGTTTTGAAGAAGTATAAAACCATCTGGGCCTAGATCTTTCTCATTATGCATCTCTTTGATTAATTCATTGACCCCTTCCTCCATCACTAGAATGTTGAGATAATAATTGTCTTCCTTGGTTACCAGTTTTGGGATATGCTGAGTAAAACTTTTAGTAAATTGAGATTTGTCTACCATGGTCTCCTCTGCAATACTTTGAAAATGTTGAACTAGTACAACTTCCATTTCCATGTGAGTATCTTGCTCTATTCCTTAAGGATCTATAATTTTTGTGATCCTATTAGGTGCCTTGTGTTCCATGGTAGATTTATGAAAGAACCTAGTATTTCTCTCCCCTTCCTTAATCCATTGCACTCTGGATTTTTGTCTCTAGAAGATTTCCTCTTGCTGGCATCTATTATCCCATTCTTGTTGAAGTGATTCCGCTTGCATTTTCCTTTCCTCTGTGAAGCCTTCTGTGATGAGAATTTGATTAATTTCCTGTAATTTTTTTTCCACTTCTCCTTTGGCTTTGAAGATGTTGCCAAACTGATTTTTATTCCATTCTTTGAGCTTTCTCTTGATATGTTTGAGTCTCTAATGTAGGAGGAACACTTTTGTGCCTTGGGTGTGTATTTCTTCAGCCCAACGATTTCCAATGTTAGTGATGAAATTAGGGTGAGTGAGCCAGACATTTTCGAACCTGAAAGGTCTATTCCTCAGGGTTCCAATAAATGAAGCTTCTAGCTGGATGGGCCAGTGGTTTGAGCCTCCAAAAGGGAGGATGAAAGCTGTCATGATGCGACCGGTGAGAAGGAGATCCTCCGAGATTATGAATCTTTCTAATCTCGAGGTTACCTGGGAAGTTCCTCCTCTTTTTTTATTCCACGTGAAGATGCCATTTATTATATCCATATCCACCAGTCTCATATTGCTAAGGAAGTTTTGGAAGGCTATTGAGTCTCTACCAAGTGTTCTGGTTCCTCCTTTTTTCTTTGAGATAGATTTGATCATATTGAAGTCCCCTCCTAGAATCCAGGGCATTGTTGGGCGTCTTTCTCTCAGTTCCTCTAGAGAGGTGAGTAGCCTAATTTTTTCTTCTAGAAGCTGAGGACCATAGACATTTTTGATCATGTAACAATCCTTGTCCCCCGAAGGTTGGATAACCAATGAAAGGTGGTTTCTAGATGCCTCAGCATCCCGAATTCCAAATTTCTGAGGATTCCAAAGAGTGAGAATTCCTCTAGCTGAATTATTTGCTTTGAATTCTAGGTACTCATACTTAATCAACCATTTGCTATGCTTTTCTCTAATTTTATCTACTGAGCATTTTGTTTCTTGTATAAACACCATATCTTGTTTTTCTTCTTTTATTCTGTTACAGAGATTTCTTTGTTTTCTTTTCCTCCTTAGTCCTCTAATGTTCCAGGTTGTAAGCTTCATAATGATCGGTTTGTAAAAGAGTAATTGGTGAGATATTTCATCTTACCTGAATTAATCATGAGTTTTCCACACTCTGTCAGCAGTTCATTCTATCTCTTCATTCCTCTCTTCTTGCCTGGGTTCTTGGTGGAGTGTCTTGATATTATCTCCATTGATTTAACCCCTCTGTTCTCCTGGCTATCATGGTTCCTTTTGACTCCTACAACCTTTGTGTGAGACTTTCGGAGGAATAACTATTGTACTCTGTCAAACTCCTCTTGTGGTAGACAGTCAATTCCTTTGTTGATTCCCTGCTCTAGAAACTTTTCTAGTTCAAGGTTCTCCCTCTCAAGGATCTCCTGTAGGTCTTGCTCCTCCGTGCCTCCTTCTCTTAGGGTCATCTCATGGTCCCTTCCAAGTTCCATAGTGCTCGGTGGGTCCTCCTTTTCTTCATTGTATTCTTGTATGATTTCCATGTCGTCCTCTTTTTCCTTCTCTCTATGATAGTCCTCTAGTTTCTTGTACATTCCATTTTCTCCTCCTTCTTCTTCTAAAATTCCGAAACTGTTATGACTTGGTATCTTGCTTTCACTAGGTTTCTTTTCGGACTTTTTTCTCCCTCCTTTCCCTCTGCCTCCCACTTTGGTGAAACCTTCGGGTCTTTTCCTTTGTTGGTTTTTAGATAGTCCTCCCTTTTGTTGAGTGGGCAATCTCTAAAGAGGTGCTCATGTTCATGGCATTTACGGCCTCTGAATGGGATGTGTTCATAGTCGACTACCTGTACCCATTCCTCATTATAAACTTCTAAGATGACTTCATCTAGGAGTGCTCTTGATAAGCCCATCTCTACACATATGCGAGAAAAGGAGGTGTATTTCCTTCGCAGAGTCACCTTTAATATCTTTATAAAATGCCCTAATTTGTTGCCTATAGCTTTTAAAGATTTCAGCTGCCAATAATCTAAAGGTAAGGAGTATAATCTAATCCATACCGGAACCGATGTGAACGTTTCTCACTCTGGGACAAAGTTCATCGCCCAAGGTCACATGTAAAGGCCTGTGGTAGCATAGAAGTAGGGTCCTCCTTTGAAAAATCTATCGTTTTCCTCTAGGTTAGTGAAAACCACTGTGAAGAAACCCTTGGAGCCAAGATGTAGATTTATTTCTCCCTTCGGTTTCCAGTTGTTCCTTATCCATGTGTACAACGCTTTCTCCGTGGGCCATATGCCCATGAACTTGAAAATGACCGCATAAGTCGCCATATGATCTCTATGCACTTATAGTGTAGGATCATTTAAGACCACCCGTGGTTAATGTTGGCCTTTGGCTTGCAGGGTCTTGTCACAGACATTTTCTCAGTTCTCTAACTACTGTTGTCAGGATTCGTTTCCCTCCTACCCTCCTTGTGGGTCCCTTCCTTTTCATGGGAATTGCTGCTTCCCGGCTTGTGAGTGCCATTTGTCTTTGTCACTGTCTCTGGTGGTTTCCATAAATTGTTTAGACTCGCCTCTTTGCTTCTTTATGAAACCACATTACTGTAGGAGGGAGTAGAGCTCCCTCCTCCAAGCCCCTCTATTGATACCAGCGCACTCCTGTCACCCCCTGTTCAAAACCCTAGTGCCTTAGAGCTCCAATCCCAAGATTCCAGAGACTTTCATGTTCACCATTTAATTTATATAACTATACTAGTATTAAATATTTTACTAAACATCCTATTATTATAATAATATATTTAAATCATTTCAAAATTATTTAAAAAAATCATTATTGAAGTGAAGGTGATATTATCAACTTTGAAGTGAAGGTGACATTAGTTAATAATAGGCAATATATAGGTGAAATTTATATCAAATATGCTAACCCATTATCATTATAATCTAAACATATTTTTAGTATATATTAATTTTAAAAAACTTATTATTAAATATAAATGGAGTCGTCTATAAAGGAAGAGGAATTGTCGGGACGGCCAGAAGTGGCCAAAATTTGGGCAAAACAAATTCAAAAAAATCTTGTAAAGGCAGTGTTTGAATTATGTTTTTGATGGTGGAAATGGATTGAAAAACGTCTAGGGCACCTAAAATTTTGAAGTTTAACAACTGTAACTTGGATTTATAAAAATCATTGCCGGATTTCTCAAAATATGGCTAAAATTTCCATGAATTTCAGGAACAAAGAAGTCTCGTTAGACTATGACAATATAAATGGAGTCACCTACGGAGGTGGAGGAATTGCTCGACAGCCAAAAGTGGCAGGAATTAGGGAAAAATAATTTCAAAAAAATCTTGTAGAGGTAGTGTTTGAATCATGTTTTTGATGGTGGAAATGGATTTCGCACCATCAAAAACATTTGGGGCACCTAAAATTTTGAAGTTTAACAACTGTAACTTGGATTTACAAAAATCCTCTAGATTTTCTCAAAATATCGCTGGAATTTCCATGACTCTCAGGGCAAAAAGGCATTCTTGTTAGATTACGACAATATAAATGAAGTCATCTATGGAGGTGGAGGAATTGCCCAGACAGCCAAAAGTGGCCGAATTCGGGCAAAAAAATTCAAAAAGATCTTGTAGAGGCAGTGTTTGAAACATGTTTTTGATGGTGGAAATGGATTCAACACCATCAGAAATGTCTAGGGCACCTAAAATTTTGAAGTTGAACAACTGTAACTTGGATTTACAAAAATCCTTGAAGAATTTCCTCAAAATATGGTCTGAATTTTCAAGACTTTGACGGCAAAAAGCTAGTCTCGTTAGACTACGACAATATAAATGGAGTCGTCTACGGAGGCGGAAGAATTGCCGAGACGACCAAAAGTGGCCAGAATTTGGGCAAAAAAATTTCAAAAAAATCTCTTAGAGGCAATGTTTGAATCATGTTTTTGACAGTGAAAATGGATTCGTCACCATGAAAAACGTCTAACACACCTAAATTTTTGAAGTTTAACAACTATAACTTGGATTTACAAAAATCCTTGCCATATTTTCTCAAAATATGGCTGGAATTTCCATGACTTTCAGGGCAAAAAAGCAGTCTCGTTAGAGTACGACAATATAAATGGAGTCGTCTATGGAGACAGAGTAATTGCTTGGATGACCAAAAAAAAATTATTATAGAGGTAGTATTTGAATCATGTTTTTAATGGTGGAAGCAGTCTCGTTAGAGTGCGACAATATAAATGGAGTCGTCTATGGAGACAGAGTAATTGCTCGGATGACCAAAAAAAAATTGTTATAGAGGCAGTATTTGAATCATGTTTTTTATGGTGGAAATGGATTTAGCACCATCAAAAACGCATAGGGCACCTAAAATTTTGAAGTTTAACAACAAAATATTGTGTGAATTTCCTTGACTTTTAGGGCAAAAAAGTAGTATCGTTAGACTACGGCAATATAAATGGAGTCGTGCCAAAAGTGGACAAAATTCTAGCAAAAAATTTTCAAAAAAATCTTGTAGATGCCATGTTTGAATCATGTTTTCGAAAGTCTAGGGCACCTAACATTTTGAAGTTTAACAACTGTAACTTTGATTTACAAGAATCCTTGCCGGATTTTTTCAAAATATAGCAAGAATTTCCATGACTTTTAGGGCAGAAAAACAATCTCATTAGACTACTGCAATACAAATCAAGTCATTTAATAAAATTATGAATTAAATTTTTAATCATTTATTTAAATTTTTAAAATTACATTTTATTTTCTTAATATTTTTAAATAAAAAATCATTATCACTCATATGTAATTATCACGGATTGCCCATGGCATAGATGTTCTCTGCGAGAACAACTAAACAAAATTTGCTATTGGAAGTCTGATCATTGAAAAATGTGAAGCCGATGATGAGCACTTAATCTTGTACCACCAATGCGCACATGAAAAATTGAAGATGGTGTCATTTCATTCTAGAATGACTTTCAAAATTTCAAGGTCAATCGCTTCAACAGAACAGAAAAGGAGTCAAATTGTGAGAATAGTTTCTCCTCTGTAATGTCAAATGCGCCAAACCTGGGACGCTCCCCATGTCATATTAAAGCGTGTTTGTGGTTTGTTTTTTTGCTCAACTCCTCATTATTTAAACCGCGCTAGGTTGTTGGACACATTTCTAGAACTCTTACGGAATTTAAATTCTTATTCATCACTGCAAACAAAGTATTTAGTGCCGCAAAGAAAGAAAGTTTACTTACCTCGGAAGAAACTAATTTTTCAGTCCATTCACTAATCTTACTTTTCATCTAATTTTTCAGTCAATTTGCTATGTATTCATTTAGCATCATTAATCTTTTGAATTTGCAGTCAAAAAAAGGAATTTCAACGTACAACCAGGGAACAGCGCTTTGTAGGTCAATCTGTAAGCAAGCACATGGTGGAGGATTAGAGCTGATACCCACCTAATCCTGTAATTTGCACGGGAGGATACCACTGAATTGTCTCGCCGGTTGACACGCTGATAACATCTATCTTCAGTACCTCTGTTCCTTTAACATTGCTGGACAGTACAAGTGGCAGGTCAGCCGCGTTGGAACAAGGGCCGCAACGTCACTGTGCGTGGGCCAGGGTTCATGGCTCAAGCCTCCTATACAAGAGAATGAGCCCTTCTTGCTCCTAAATCATGTGCCCTTCGTGCTCCGGAATTTTACAGTCTTCCAGCAGCCATTATCATTCAAAAGAGCTTATTGCACAACGGCAGTTGCAGAATCACAGGCGCCATGAATCTTGGATTTTCCGATCAAGCTCTGGATTCTTTCTTGAGTGCTGATATAGACTGGATGCAGCATTTTTACAGTGGGCAGACGAAACTGCCGGAGCCCTGCCAATGGAGCAACACCATCAACGACGAACTGGAGATGGAGTTGTTGCATATCATCAACGCCGCCAATAAGCGCAGCCGCATGATGGCTGCTGCACCAGCGATCAATACAGCCGCGATGGGTTCTTGGGACTTGGCGGCTGCCACGATGGGATCTTGGAAACCGGACCTAGACCTACGCTGGAACGCGGCGTTGGGTGTCAACAGCTTCGACGCCACGGCCGTTCCGCGAAGCTCCTGCAGTTTGATCACCAAAAATGCGCCCGCAGCTGTGGACACATCCGCGTTACACGAATTTCCCTCGGCGTTCCGCAACGACCCTCCGCCCCTGCCGCCGATGGAAGCAGCAGGGGGTTCGTGTCGGGGATCTGCTCCGCTTAAACCAAAGAGGAAGCGCGTGAGACCATCCCGACGCGTGCCAACCACGGTGGTGAAGACGGACACCTCCAATTTCAAGGCCATGGTGCAGCACTTCACAGGAATTCCCCCCACCTGTACTCCAGTTACTACTCAAGAATCCACAACAGCTCCATCTGGGTCCTCTTTGCCAGAGTCTACTAGTTCAGCCACTTCTCCATCCTTCAGCAAGCCGCTCCCTCATCCCGCCCTCTGCAAAACCTCGAGCTCTTCCCGTGCCAATGCAAAAACTACTGCGTCGGCCCCTATTACTACTTGTCCTTCGCCTCTGTTGTCTTCTTCCTTTCCCACCAGCCAATCTCTGCCTGAGCTGCCCTCCATAAGCACCGTAGTCAGTTTGACGGGTTCTGATCAGATTTCTAAATCTGCTGATGCGGAAGAACAGATCAATTTTCCTGATCTCATTGACGTAGCTTTCTTTGAGAAACTGTGGAACGAAATAAATATTGAACCGATGGGAAGAAATTTGTAAGCACTGGTACGCATATGCTGATCAGTCCTCTCTGATGATCAGTTTCTTTTGTTTGGCTTCTGGTTCCAAGTGTTTTCTTACTTGTTCTTTATTTATTCTAATACTTTCTCATCTTATTGCATGTGTGCCTTCCGAAATGTCGACGATTAATCATCCGACAGATCACACTGTGGATTGGAAAGCTTGTGCCCTATCAGGCTTATATATAAATAGATTAGTTCCACGGTTTAGCAGAAGGATAATTCCAGAAAAAAGCCATGAGAAACTCTGCTTTTGAATGTTCATTTCGTTTCTGTCAAGGGGGGATTTTCAATTTTTTTTAATCTCACCAAATCGACTAATTCACTGCAAACGTTATGTTTGTTTCTGCCAGAATTCTTCAGTTGATCAGTTACAGAAATACTCAGATAATCAGTTACAAAAATACAGGACGATACAGGAGGGCTCATATGCTAACGCAATGGAAATACAGAATTGACAGAATTATGATTTTATTTTCATATTTTACTTACTATTCGATTACATAGTTGAAATGGATGTTCATACGCAATGGTTATGTTTATATTTGTTAGAGTGCATGAGTTAATCAGCTCTGGAAATAAAAAAGGACTTATAAAGCGATGCAGTGGAAACATGAGTTTTGAAATTTTTTGCACATTCAAAAGGATTCCATAGTTGAATAGAATCGGTGATGGCAAAAATTCTTATCCAAAACAATCTTCTCCTCTCCTGGTAAATTGTGCATTTACAAAACTTCTTACCATTTTTTTTGACTTGGTAATAGGTTTTTATTTTATATACAGGTGATAAAACCTATTATAATTTACTTTTCAAAATAGATAGTGAGGACAGTTATCTAATAATATCGTCAGCCATCTTTAACTTGTATCCACTAATATCGTTTAAATTGTTTAAAATTTATGATTTTTCATAAATAAATTTTACTACAAATAGTGACATAAAATTGTTTTCTCATAAATGAAATAAAGACAATTAAATTTATAAATTTCTTTTTGAAAACTATCTAAATGATGGAATAATGGATTGAAAGTGTTTTTAAGATTATTCATAGATTAAGAAAAAATTAGTTTAAATTTTTGAATTTTAACTTCTTTGCAAAAAATTAAAACTTCTGGCTTCTTGTGAGCTTAAATGCTTTTCTGAAGACTGTTTTGCCGAAGGATGTATTTCCCCATGAGTCAGTCCTATCCAACTTATCCAAAAGACACTCTGCAACAAGTGTGCATAACGCAGTTATTTTTGAAGTGCTGCCAACAACCCACCACGCTCCATGATCCTACATGCTGTGCTGTCAGTTACCACCACACTCCATGATCCTAGATACTGTGCTCTCAGTTACCATAACAGAAATTGAAAAAGATAAACCAGGAGGAAACTAAATTCACATCGTCACATTTTGATCTTAGGATTAGGGCTTCTCAAATATGATGTGTGAGAATGCATGATTGACACGATGTTAGAATCAACTATTTATATCACAAGAAAAGGTATTGAAGGGTGTGCCGCCACTTTTTATGCTTTTCAGTTTGAATCTTTATAATGTGACATAGCTTAGTCTTTAAAATTTCCCATACTACAATTCATTTCAATCTTTAGAATGCTTTTACCAGGACTTTAAATGAAACCTAAGTTATAATTTCTTATTTACGAGGCTTCTAAGTGAAAACGCTTAGTTGAGACATGAACCAGAAGGACACATCACGCCTTGGAACTACTCCTAACTTCAATCTTTAGAATTTTTCACCCGGATTAAAAGTCAAGCATAAGTTATAATTTTTTTGCGAGGCTTCTATGTAGAAGCATCGGGTTCAGACATTAACGTTAAGGAGAGACTACGCCTTGGAACTACTCCCAAAGTAAAAAAGACAAGGAATTTGGGAGATCATTAATGTCAAGCCAGTAATTCAGTTTCAAATCATCATTAAAGGTTAACATTAAATTAAAATTAACGTCTCCAATATTTCTTTTAAAAATCTCTAATATTTCACTACATATTAATTTGAAGCGACTTTGTGAAAGCCTCCCAACTTCTTCCTCTCTATATATAACGCAAGAAATCCTTAGCTATTTCTAATATGCGAGTACATTTTTTAAATAAAAATTCCTGCGTGAAATGCTTCGAACCTGTCAGTTATATACACAACAAAATACACAAAACAGTGCATGAATATCCAAATCCAAATATAAATTGACTATGCATGCTCTCCAAATCAGAGGAGTATTAACACTGAGGAGTAACATTAACCTTTTGAGCTGAGCAGTAATGTTCTTCTCATAGTGATGAGTGACATTAACCTTCTGTGCTGATCAGCAAAGTTCTCAAAGACATGGAACTGAGGAGTAACGTTCACCTTCCGTGCTTAGCAGCCAGAGACATGAAAGATGTCATATACTATTTTTTTTTTTTATGGTATTAAGAAGGGGAAGATAGAGAGTAAGGATGAAATTTGAGTATTTGAAAATAAAATAGAGTGTTTTTGCATTACATAAAATTCCTTGAAGGCATATGATTAAATAGATCTAAAAAGGCTAGGTTAATTTTAGTTTTTTATACCTGTTATTTCTAAATTTAGACTTTGTAAACTGTAAGAAGTTATGAGGCATATGATTAAATAGATCTAAAAACGCTAGGTTAATTTTAGCTTTTAATACCTGCTATTTCTAAATTTAGACTTTGTAAACTGTAAGAAGTTATGAGCTAATTAGGAGTAATCAATTCAAAATCGTGTTTTATTACTGTATTTGTTTGCACCAACTTTTTCTTCCTTTTACTCTAAATATTAGATTCTACAAACTTTTCTTACTTTTTCAACTTCAACTTCAACTTTACTTGACTTTATATTTTCAGTATTCTCATATCTTCAGTGCCTCCATATTTTCTTCTACATCTTCTTAATCTCAACTACTCTTAACTAAACTATTTTGTTCATCAATATCATTTTTTCAATATTATTAATATCATTATTATATAGATTAACATTATCCCTTAACATAACCAATATTAACCGTTATAAAAATAAGAACTTTATTATTCAACTTATTTAAAATACTAACCTGTAATTAAATAGGTTAATATACAATCATAGATCTATAAAAAGAATGTGATTCATAAATAACGATCTAAACCTGATAAATATACATAGATTGTTTGGGAAACAACTCAAAGTTCTCAGAGTTAAAAGTAATTAATATTATTTTATATTAATGGAGAAAATGGTTACATTGTTGTAACGTTCTCCCTAGTTTAGGATTAGTTCCTAAAGTTTAGGGGTTTGGGTGCAACTTCCTAATTCCTAGTATTGTATTTAATTATGTAATCTTTCATTGATGATGAATAGAGTGTACGAGAATGATCTCTCTGTTTTTGGTGAGTGTAGTCTCCAGGTGCAGGCCACACCTGAGAGCTACATCTCTTTCTTTTCAATTCTGTTCACATTTTATCTTGGTATCGGAGCTCAGATTGGGTGAGTCTGATCTTTTGTCACCTTGTGGCTAAGTGCCTTTGTAGCTAGCTTACCTGTGTGGTAGAATTGCCTGTGGCTTGAAGTGCCTTTGTGGCCACATGTACATAAGAGCTCTGTGCTCGATTGAGCAGGTGGACTGCAGAACACCTTGCTCGGACTCAGATATTTTTTTTTCTGAGTGGAGAGGATATCGGCGCGTTTTTTTGCACTGACAGAAGCGCCAGAAGGGGGGAATTAGCGCGGATTTGTTGGGATTAATCGTGCCAGAGCAGCGACATAATGATCAATTAGCGCGGAATTTAAGGAGGAAATCATGCCAGAGCGCTAGAACGTTCAATTGGCGCGGAAATTAAGGAGGAAATCGTGCCAATAAAGAACACTCACACAGATTTCTAATTGGCGCGGATTTTTCGCTCGGGATCATGCCAGCACTAAGAGGATTTATCGCACGCTGATTGAGGACGCGCCAATCTTCCTTCAAGGGGATCTGCGGGAAGCCTCAACTTCGTTTGGCGGTTTGCAAGGGGTGCAGATCGGCGAAGTTGCAGATCTATCTGGGAGAGGCAGATCGGATCAATTTTTGATCAGATCGGATCTTCGGCTGTATTGAAGACGCCGAATTTGCTCATTGGAGCGGGATTGCCAGACACTGTAGATCGGATCCAGAGGTGACAGATCGATCTGACAGGTATTGTTTTTTTTTTGTTGGGTAGATTCAGCATGAGTAATATGATGGAATCTTACCTTAACGAGTCTGGTAAACTTAATGGATCTAACTTCACAAATTGGAAGTTTAAGATCCAGACCTTGCTCGAGGGTACGAATGCTTGGTCCATAGTTACAGGCGATGAGTAGAAGCCGAATGGAGGGCCACAGGAGCAAGATTGGGAAAAACGAGAGAGCAAGGCCAAAGTCTTTTTGAAGATGTCTGTGAAAGACAATGTTATTGCGCACATCAAAGACTGTAAAACATCTGCGGACATCTGGACGAAAATCAAAAGTCTGTATGAGACCCATAATATGAGCAGAGTCTTGGCACTTAAAAGCAAGCTATTTTCAATGAGGATGGATGAGAGGGAGACTGCTACTGCATTTGTTGCACGAATTAAAGATGTGAAAGACGAATTGGTGGCCATCGGAGTGGCGGTGTCTGATGAAGATCTTGTTGCAATCACGATGAACGAGATGCGTGATGATTTTCAAACGTTCATCACTGGAGTGTCGACAAGGGAGAAAGCGCCCTCATTTGATGATCTCACTGGAATCTTGCAGCAAGAGGAGGAGCGGCGGCAGAACTTGAATGCCCAGAGTGATGATCTTGCGCTGATGGCAAAACGACAATCATCCAAAGGAAAGCAGTCACAGCAGCAATCAAAGCAGAAAGGAGGAACATCACATAAGAATCTGCATTCTCATAAAGGTATGCTTGCAAATCATTCTGAAAAGAAGTGTTATTATTGTGGAAAGACAGGTCATATACAGAGAGAATGTTATAAGAAGCAGGCTGATGATGCAAAGAGGAGGCAGGCAAATGCAAAGCACAAAGAATACTTTGCTGAAGAAGAAGACTTTAGTCATGAATTTCCACATAGAACTAGTACACACTGATGTATGTGGACTTATGGCTAGAAAACCCAAGATAGAATAAGGTAACAAAAGTATATCAATAAAGTCGCCTTCAATCCATCTATCGAGAGATACAAATCTAAAATATTTCTTAAAGTCTAAAAAATTATAAAAAATTGTAATTCATAAAACATGATTATGATAAACTAATCAATTACCTTATATACATATATATTATATATTATTTGGAAAACAACCTAAAAATTTCATATAATGAATGAAAAACCCAAAAATTTCATATAATGAATGAAAAACCCAAAATAGAATAAGGTAACAAAAATATATCAATAAGGGTCCCCTTTAGTCCATCAATCTCATACAAATAAGACATACAAATATAAAATATCTCTGAAGTCTAAAATATTATCAAAGATTTTCCAGCAATATGATCTATCAATTTGGTGTACTAAGAGGCGTTGATAATGAGTGGACGTGTTGATTGAAATATTCATGTTTTATTTTGGTTTGTTTGTGTGTGGATTATTTAATATTTAAGTTTTTTTATAATTAATATTAATTAATTATAATTATAAATTTAATTTAATTAAAGTTGGGTAAAAAGTTATTTTTAATAGTCATCAATTTTTTAGCCTTCTATCTTTTTAAGTATATTTTGAATGTGAATAATGAAACATTGCATTTTTGCTTTGTTTATTTGACTTCTATATTTATATTTTTAGATTAATTTTAAGTTTTACTTAAAAATTACCTTCCTTGATTCGTGATTTGTTATTTAAAAAAGAAAAATAGTTAATTTCATTAAAGTTTTCTTCTATTGGTATGTTTTTGAAATGTCATACAAAATTTAGTATTTTTTTATAATTGGGACATCCATATATCTTAAACATGTACTTTTTCCCACTTGCACTTTCTATTATGATTATGATTATTCTTTTATAAAGTATTAATTGTTTCCGTTGTTCTCTTTCTTCCTCAGATTTTTATTTGGTTAAGTTTTGTCTTTCAGTTTTCTTACAATGCTATATTCCTCCTATCCATGTAGAAATCCTAGCATGAAAAGCTCTTTGGGTAAGTTTCATAGTATTCTATTCCACTTCTATTATGATACATTATTTTTTAGTTCTGTTTTGATTTTTCTATTTTAGTCTACGTTAGCTAATCTTCCATTAGATATCCTTACTGATGTAATTAATTGATTTCTACTTCCATCTTGGCATATCTTACTTCTTTTTGTAGAAATGCCTTTATCACATTTCTATTTCCATTCAAGTAGTCCAAAGTGCAATACATTTCCCACTGCTCAATTTGACACCTATGTTATTGCATAGGAATCAAAGAAAATATAATTAGCTAAATCAACCAAATTTGAAGTTATTTATCACAAAAATAAATTGATATCTTTCTATAATAAACTTTTATATTCCCTTTTCATTATTTTGTCTTCATTTCTCATATAAACGCCAATCTCATTAATTCAAGAAACACTTACCATTCTTGTCTATTTTTCTAGTGGAATATTGTTGTACAATCATATCAATTATCCTTCATGAAATATTGCTTATAAAATTTTAAATTGCTTCTTTTTCCCATGTTTTGTTGTTTTCATTAACTATATTGATGTAAGGGGATAGGGCTTTCTTATTTTGTTAAGCTTATTAGAATTCTAGTCCCATCTTTAAAATAAAACATAACAATCCATTAACAAGTAACCAAAAATTATTTACCTCACACATGTTGTTGCTTTATAGGTAAAATTGTTCATCCAATATTCATAATTGTTGGGACCATTGGCTATTGTTTTCGTTGACCTCTTAGTTTATGCTTTTTATATCCTTTGTTATAGTCATTTAGTGTTTTACACAACATTGATACATTTAGTGTTACTTTATAGCCATCTTCTACTTTTTGGCATTTACTATTTTATGTTAGCTTATGTGTTTTTGGCATTTTACTACTTTAAGTTAGCTTACTTCAGCTTTTGTCCCAAATATATCAATGCATCGTGGTACATGGAGCATAACTTTCATATATTTTTTTTATAATTTTGTTCATTCATTATTGGGTTCAATCTTCCTCTAGATTTTTTTGTTTCAAAAGACAAATTCTCTAATTTTTATTTTTTTCCTTATTACATAAGAGATGCAAATTCTCTTATAGATGGGTTTTTAACGCTGATCGAAAGGCCGTTATCTTGGTATCGTCGTATCATAACCACTGTAATTCATATTATGTTTTGACAGTGATTCGTATTGGAGCAATTTTCAAAAAAAAAGAAGGAATAATTATAGTTTTTTATAATTAAATTTTTTTAATTAAAGGTTTTCAGCTCTTTAATTAAAAAAATATGGAGGGGCTCTTTAATTCTTTAATGAAGGGGTGATCATTTTTTTAAAAGGGAAGGGATTTGAAGTTTGATATGGGGTTTGTTATTTAAGTTTTTTTATTAAAGAATTCAAGCTTTTTAATTCTTTAATTAAAGAAAGGAGGGGTTCTTCATTTGAAAAAGGTGGGGTGATTGGGAAAAAGACGATCTGGGGTCGTTTCACTGGATCTGGAGCTTGGTACTATTTTGTTTTTTAAAAGAAGACCGGGGTTACTTTTTTAATTGTTGGGTTGATGTTTTTTTATTCATTCAACATGAATAATCAAGTAGCAGAAGCTTACCTCAATGAAAACAACAAGCTGGATGGATCCAATTATTTTGGTTAGAAATTCAAGCTGCAAACCCTGCTTGAGGGACACAATGCCTGGACGATTGTGAATAATGATGAGGTGAAGCCAAACCTCATTACAAGAGGCACAATAGCAACAATCCAAGACTGAGCCAAGCAGGGGACTAAGGCGAGAATGCTCCTGAAATTGTGAGTCAAAGATTGCATTATTCCCCATATCCGTGATTGCAAGACTACACTAGAGATATGGAAGACGCTCAAGGATCTCTATGAGGTCAAGAAAACCAATCGATTGCTATTCTTGAAGAGCAAGATTCTCTCCATCAAAATGGAGGAGAATAAGACAGTTGTAGCATTCATTTCGCGGATCAAGGAGCTCAAGAACAAGCTGGGTGATATTGGTGAAGTTATGTCAAATACAGATCTGGTCATGATCACCATGAATGGTATGACTTATGAGAATCAGATGTTCATCACTGGTTTGAATGTAAGAGAAAAAGCCCCCGTATTTGAAGAATTGCTAGGAATCCTCATGCAAGAGGAGAAAAGGCGACTGACTCATAAACCCTAAAGTTTAGATCTGGCCTTAATGGCGAAGAAGAAGCCTTTCAAAGGAAAGCCAAATGCAGCACAAAAGAGCAACGTAGCCCCACAGAGAAATATGCCCTCACCAAAGCTACGTCTTTCGGTAGAAATGACTCTCCGACCAAATTTTTTATTGTGGTAGAACCGGCCATATAGCCAAATATTGCATGAAGAAGAAGTTTGATGAAGGTCGGAAGTGACATAAGCAACATGCAAGTCATTTTGTTGATGAGGAACATAGTCAAAACATCAGACTGCTCACATCTGACTCTACACTTTCGGCTAAGGAGGATGAAGCAGATACCTGGTTTGTCAACTCAGGTTCATGCATCCACATGATAGGGAACAGACAGTGGTTTGAAGAGTTCAAAGAAACCAGCAGTGGAGAAAACATCTATCTTGGTGATGATAGAGGGTACCAAATTAAAGGTTATTGTAATATTCCTGTCGTTTTGCCTGATGGAAATGCTAGACATATCCATAATGTGATGTATGTACTAGGGACCAAAAAGAATCTTATCTCTGTTTCTACTATAACTGATCAGAATTTGAAGGTAGAGCTTTGTAAACCATATTGTGTCGTTAAAGACCTGTTGGATTGTATGAAGCCTATTACATCAAGTATTTGTGTGGGAGGATTGTATAAGCTAAATGTCAAAAGCACACCACATCAGACATTGGCATCATTTGCCATGACTACAATGGACTTATGGCACCAGAGGTTCGGCCATATTAACTTCAATGATTTGCTGCTTTTACATAAAATAGGTATGCTCGAAGGTCTTCCTATTTTAAAATCTGCTCATATTGATTGTGATGCATGTCCACTGTGAAAGTTGCACATAAATGAATTCCCTGTAAATCTTGATAGAATGAAGAGAGATATACTCGAGCTGGTACACACAGATCTATGTAGGCCTATGCAGACAAGATCATTAGGTAGTGCGTACTATCTTTTATTGTTTATTGTACTAGATTTACTTGGGTGTATTTCCTCAAGAAGAAGAGCAACACCTTTGAATACTTCAAGGAGTTCAAAATTATTGTTTAAAAGCAGACAGGTAAATGCATTAGGATTCTCTGCTCAGATCAAGGGGGAGAATACAAGAAAGCTTATGTACTCAAATACTGCAAAGATAATGGGATACAACAACAATTTACAATACCCCAAACTCCTCAACAAAACAGGGTTGTAGAGAGGAAGAACAGAACCTTTGTGGAGTGTGCTCATAGTATATTAAAAAGTAAGAATCTTTCTAACAGCTTTTGGGGTGAAGCAATTTATACTACAGTATATCTAAAGAATAGGAGTCCAACAAGAAGTCTATATTTTAAAACTCCTTTTGAAGCTTTATTTCGTTATAAGCCTGCAGTTAAGCATTTGAGAGTTTTTGGCTGCAAAGCCTTTTCCCATATCCCAAAGGAAGATAGAAATAAACTTGATTCAAAGGCCAAAAAATGTATCTTTGTTTGGTATTCTACAAAATTTAAGGCTTACAAACCATTTTATCCCTCTACTCATAAAGTTTTTGTGAGCAGAGATGTAGTGTTTCATGAGCAGGTTAATGATGGAATCCATGAGAGTGCTAATGAAGAATGGCATGTGCCCTTGTTGGTGGAAGAAGGAGGTGATGAATTAGGTGACAACAATGAGCAGTAGCAGATGCAGCAGCAGCAGCAGCAGGAAGTGAAAAAAGGTGATGTAGCTATCAATCCAAGTCTAGAAAATGATGATCACACAGGTTTAAAGCTACCCCACCACTCAGGAGATCAAGTAGGAAAGGTTAGTTGCCAACAAGATATAGGGAAAATGCTTTTATAACTAATGTGATGAATGTTGTTGAACCATCTAGTTATAAAGAAGCCAGTCAATATAGTGAATGGAGGGCTGCTATGGAAGAGGAATATGAATCAATTCTCAGAAACAAAAATTGGGATTTAGTTAAACTACATAAAGGCAAACAACCCATAGAATGCAAATGGATGTATAAGCCTAAATTTAAAGTAGATGGGAGCATATATAAGTATAAAGCTATGTTGGTTGCAAAGGGGTATTCGCAGCAAGAAGGCATAGATTATGATGAAACATTTGCCTCTGTAGCTAAATTAAACACAATCAAAATGATAATTTCTTTAGCTACCAAACACCATTCGATGATTCATGAGCTAGATGTTAAATCTTCCTTTTTAAATGGGGACTTAAAAGAAGAAGTCTACATAGTGCAACCTGAGGGGTTTGTCAAACAAGGGGAAAACATCTAGTTTGCAGGTTGAAGAAAGCATTGTATTGATTAAAATAGGCACCCAGGTCATGGTATGACAAAATTGATTCTTTTTTCTTGTAGCATGATTATAAAAGAAGCAAAAATGACCCTAATCTTTATACCGTGTTTGATAAAGAGGGGAGGATTGTTTTTATTTCCTTATATGTAGATGATCTAATCATTACAGGGAATGTTGATGATCTCATTAAAGAAATCAAAGAGCAGATGTCACAAGTTTTTGAGATGAAAGACCTTGGAGAGCTACACTATTATTTGGGTTTGGAAGTCTCGAGGGATTCTGGACAAAGTTTTTTGTCACAAAGTAACTATGTAAGGAACTTACAGGAAAAGTTAAAAATGGATCAGTGCAAAGCTATAGCAGTACCTTTACAATAAAACTTCAAACTTCAAAATGATGCTGGATCTAAGGAGGCAGATGTGACATTGTATAGGCGGTTTGTTGGGAGTCTAATCTACTTGACTACAACTATACCTGATTTGGCTTATGCAATCAATGCATTGAGCCAATTTATGTCAAAGCCCCTTCAGAGCCATTGGGTTGCACCTAAAGGTGTTTTAAGGTATCTCTAGGGAAACTTAGATTTTGGTATTGTTTACACTGATTCGTGTGATGTTAGATTGACAGCGTTTTCAGACTTCCAATGTAGATGACAGATGATCCATAATAGGTTATGCATTCAGCATTGGATCCAAGATCATTACATGGAGTAGCAAAAAGTAGAACACAGTATCCTTGTCTTTTGCAGAAGTTAAATATCAAGCTATGTGTGCACCAACATGTGAAGCAGTTTGGTTGAAGAGACTTCTCCTTGATGCTGGAGAAGAACATAAGGTTGCAAAAATGATCAAATGTGACAACCAGAGCTCCATCAAACTTGCCAATAATCCATTATTTCATAAGAACACAAAGCATATCGTTACACAGTTTCATTTTGTAAGGGAGAAAGTTCAGTGAAAAGAAATCCTTATTGAGTATTGTAATAGTTGTGACAATGCTAGTGATAATTTTACCAAACCTCTTGGTAGAATCAAATTTGAGTTGTTTAAGGAAGTGAATCCATTTCTCCATTAAGGAGGAGTGTTGAGATTAATGTAGAAACTCTTAAAACCAAACCCTAGATTAGGATTCTGTTCCTGGTTTATAAGATTCAGTTCAACTTCCCTCAATGTGTAAAATATATATATATATATATATATATATATATATATATTTCGATTGTAATGAATGAAGGATAGAGTGTGTACAAGAAAGGCAGTCTTACAGGTGGTGTGGTGGTGTTTCACACGTGTAAGGTGCTCAATTGTTTAATAAAGATTGTTTCGTTGTATTTTTGACACTCCATTGGCTGTTTCAAGTGTTTCTAACCATATCCAACGACGTCTAGGGTTGAGTTCACATCAAAGGAGCTTCCTATTGAACTTTCAACCACTACCTTATATATTTAGATACAAAAGTTCTCTGATGATAATCCCACACGCATGTTACTGATGACCTGTTCTTGACATCAGGTTACATTCCGTACAAAGGTAAACTACAGTTCCCTATGTCACGCCATTGATGTCCGTTCCAAGGTTGTTTCGAGATAAAGTTCGTCTGACCTATGGATGATCGATTCTCTCGTAACTCATACTTAAGGTGGAATGTAACCCATATTTTTTTTTTCCGGAAACAATCTCCCAATAGTGGGATGAGACTGCAAAGATCTTTAGCCCTTAACGCGAATATAGCTTTCATGTGGCTGGGCTTTGCTTTGACTTAACTCAATCGATTAGGGCGACTTTACACTAAAGATGGAAAAATGTTGAGTAGATGTCTTTTTACATCTTACCGCTTTAGGGTTTGGCAAGTAACAATTGTCTTACCGCCTTAGGGTTTGGCGAGTTACAAATGTCTTAACGCGTTAGGGTTTTGCCAGTTAATGAAATCAGCACACAGTTTTTAACCTCGGTTCAACTAGTAGCAGATAACCGAACATATGCTGCCACCGTAGAGATCGTCAGATGCCTAGCCAATTAGTGAGCCAAATTTATGAAAAAACAACCCTAATGAATACTATCGAAATAACAACTATTATAAATGATGTCGAAATGTCCTTAGGTTCGAATTAAGAAAAACATTATGGTAATCATAATGAATTAACTGTCGGGATGATTATTACATTGTCGTCCTATGAAGGTAGACGCGTGTCTGCTCATTTTGGACCTTGGGCCTTTAAATTATTTCCCGATCACGAAAGAGTTGTGTCGAGACTCAAGCTTTAGAACAAACTCCGATAGGTATAGGAATCCCACTAAATATTGCCATTGCGAGCCTGACACATGATAAGAAGCTGATCATATAACACGAGGCTGACTACATGAATTTTATGAAAGCTTTCTATATACAAGAAATAGTGAAAACATTATTGTTAAAATGACTTTTCAATTAACCCTAATATTTTTGAAAGGACGAAAATGAAAATATTTTCCCTAAAATCCGGCTACAGTGTTATCAGAAAAAGCCAATCAGTCTTTACCGACAAAAACGACTGGTCCCAATACACGCCCAATCAACGGGTTCTTGAACTTCCCTATCAATGGCAACATTGCCTAACCTCGTCCGACTTAAGAGCGATCACATTCAAGAAAATGCTTAACTCATGGGTTTGCCATCAAAATTTTGACCGCCGACCAAAACGTGGAAAAATAAATCCTAGTGCAATTTTTAAATACATTACATCTCGTTCGACACCCTAATGAGGAGATTTGAATGCCTTGGAGTCGGTTGGTTGAGAATGTCATCGGGCGAAGCATGGAATTTAAGTCATCACGACTTTGTATTGAAATACATGTCTGATGTCGAGTGTCATACAATTCTCACTGTTGTTTTCCACTGAGAAACATACTTCTCATTTAAATTAACAAAAAATTATAATCTCGACAGAATCTGAAAAGTCGAGCAAGGTTGGGAGAAAAACTAGCGCTAACAATAACAGTTCCGGCCTAAAAGGAACGTCCACGAACTGCAGACAACCCAGCTGAAAAAGACAAAATAAACCTTGGAACAGACCTAAAGTGTGCATTGAACAAAAATATAATAATTACAGGCCACAAAAGAATGCCCATTAACTGTATAAAACACAGATGAGTTACAAGCTAAAATAGACTTAGAACATATACTGAATTTAAAACATCAAGGCGGGATTCATACACAAAACATAAACTTGCTGAGCCTCTTTTGAAAAAAGATCAGATAAACATGTATTCCCGAAACACATGTTCAACGTGAATCACATGGAAATCATCCTGAAAGGACCTAATCTTATTTTGCCAAATTTCTAGCCCAAAAAAACACTAAACTTTTATTTACAATTAAACCATTTTACAATCACTTTGGTATCCCAAAAAATAAGAATTCATTTTATGCATGTGAGTATAGCGCAATTTTCAGAAGATCCCATAACTTCATAAATAACTTCGCTGAGTTATTAAGTTTGAAATTATTGAAGGGATGTGGAAAACTGTAAGTATTTGCAGATTCCAAAATTGTCATTGACTGGTTTAATCTGATAATTTACTATTACACACTCTTAAAAAGTGATTGGAGGAGGATCATATGATAAGGGGCCATTTTGATGACATTGTATGTTTACACATTTACACCTAGAAAAGCACAATTTTTGATCAGCTATCCAAAGAAAGGGGACAGCGGATACAAAACACATAACACATGATTAAGAGCACAGCTAACCTGATTTCTATCAATACTACCAATCATCCATTTTCAAATTATCTTATAAAATCACCATAATACTCTCAAAACCACTGGATAAATTTTGATGTTTACATAAAACTATAGAGAATCTTCACATGAATTTTACTTATGACCCATCTTAACTGATATTATGTATTTAATTTTGAACTGATGTATAGCTTATTAATACACAATTTTTGACAATATTACTCTTCATCAGAAGTATTATATGTCTAAATGTTATTCTTTTCTATATTATATAGAAAAATCAGAATTTTCTAGTTTTGTATAAATAAATATGCATAAATACATCTACTGCATATAATTTTCTTATTATATTTTAAATACATCTGCTACATATAATTTTCATATTATATTTTAATAAAAGTTAAGATTTTTCCGTATAAAAAATAATCCCATAACGCTAAAGGTTACATACAATCATTGACTACATCGAAACTTGTAACTCAAGCAATCGCAAGGACAAGCAGTTTGACTTTGCTATTGCTTGTGCATTCGAAGCCTGTAAGATGCTTCGCGATGGTGTATTGTTACATTGCACATATCCACAAACTTATGGAACAAGTACGAATAGAGATTTATGAAATAAGTACGAATGCACAGAATAGTTTTGGTTCAACATATAGGGACACTATTTTTTTTTGGAATTGTGTAAGAATTTTGTAATGAAAATTGGGGTGAAAGTGTATTTTTTTTTTTAAATATATAAATGAATTTATTTATTGGAAATTTAAGACTGATTTTAATAAAATTTTATTAAAAATAATTAAGAATATATATCTAAATAATAAAATTTAAATTAAATGAAGATATATGTTAAATTTGCGGTGTAAATTATAATATAAATTATTTGTTTATATGGTTAATTTTTTAAGGGAATTGGCCAAGTGACTGACTTTGTAATGGGAAAGTACAACGAGATCTCGACTAATTGAGTCACTTCTAGGCTCAATTATATGGCTAACCTTATGAATCACCCTTTGGGCTGAATTACATAGTTAATCTTGTTATGTATTTAATTACAGTTTTGAAAATTTTAAATTATATATTATATTGTACACATTTAGAAACCAAATTTAAAAGAATGATTACATTTCAATTTGTAGAATTAAACTTAGTTTAGTTTTTTAATGTTAATAATTTAGAAAATAAACTATTCTTTTTATATGAAGATGAAAAGTAATTTAAAATTTTATGCATATTTTACACATTAGACTTCTTATAGTCTTAACTTATATAGAACTCAAATGAAGAATCTTGTCTTCAAATGAAGACACCAAGTATACTTGAACAAAAACACACAAGCAACCAACAAATACTGTGGATGTTAATCAACAAAACTATAATGAGTTTTGTATAAGGAAATTGGTCCAATTGTTCAAATAATTGCAATGAATTTTTTTAAAGACAATCAAAATATGATATTGTTGTACAAATATTATTACAATGCTCAATTTATATATATATATATATATATATATATATATATAACTTCCATCAATACAATTTTCCCTAAAATAAATGTAAGATGTCATAATTTTTTGTCATGAGAATTATAGTGGATGATTGGTGCCCTTGTGTATTATGATGGAGAACACTATGTGCAAAAGAGATATATTATTTTTTTAAAGGAAAATGAATGTTTAAAATAAATATTACTTATTATTGAGAATCAAAAATCAAACCTATATTAAATCAATTTTGATCCATGGTGTATAGAACTAACTAGGGTAGGCAATAAATGCAAGGAAAGTAAGTAAAAGGAAGATGTATAAGTGACATAAAATAGGTAGGTAATGTTCATAAATAAGTAACAAGAGGATAGCTGGTTGCTTAAAATTGGAATTGGTGTTATGTGCGTTTGAGAATCAAAAGAATTCTCCACAAATAAAATCTTCAATACCAACTACAAAAATGTAACTTAAATAAATAGGTGGCATAAAAATTGGATTTTAGTGTACAAAAATTATATCATTTTTTCTAAAATATCATGACAAGGGAGGGAAATTGTTACTGTTCCTTTTTTTTTTCATGATATATAAAAAAGAATAACTGATAAAGAAAAAAAATATAATAATAATGACAAGTAGAATATATAATGAAAAAATTCCTTAATCTTCAAATTAAAACTTTTGAAATAATTTTCATTTTTAATTGACAAGTAGAAATAATTTTACGGTATTTACATGATGATATAGTTAGCTTTTCGTAAGTCATGATTGCTTCAATTTTGAACCCTAGTTGTAATGGACTTTGTAACTTGAGAATATCATATAAGACAATGCATAAAAATATTGAACAATTTTACAAAGTCAATATTTTTATTTATTTAATTTATTTTTCCCATGAAGGTTATATTTCATGGGCATTTTTACTCACTTTTAAAAATGATTATAGATAATTTCATTTTTTTTAAAAGGTAGTTAAATTTTCAATTTATGTAAAATTGTGATTTTGACCGCTAATATTGTAATGAATATATTTTTAAAATCAAATTTTAATTAAAAAAATAATGTTTCTTGGAAAAGTTTGTATAAGTTGAATATTGATGTTGAGAAAAACCATTATAAGATTGATGGAAATCTTTGTAAATATTTAAATTGAGGTCAATCCTCAACTGAGGTGTTGGAATTTGAGAGAATGTAGTGAGGGGGAGCTCGCCACCCTTGCCACCTCCCACCTCCCATCGTATTTAAGAAGGCGGGTGGCGGGGCTAACCCACACCATGAATTCACACATACAAACTGCTATTACCTTCTTTCATAGTCACACTGCATACTCCTCTCCATATGAGTTTTCTCCATTGGGATACCTTCGTTCATTGTTTAATTGGCATGCTTGTGACATCCCCATGTTGCATCTTGGACAATTCCTATATTAAACAAGTAATGTGGGGTGCAAAACTAGATATTATGGTTTAGTGTTGTGGAAAAAGTTGTGTATTTCCACTCTGGTGTGGAGGATGACATGTTTTCATGTACAAGGCTTGGCATGCATGGTACCTCCTAGAGTTATAGACATTGGGGATGTTAATCTCCAATGCATGTGATTGATACTGAGCAACAACAAGGGGAGAAGGCCAAGGAAAATAGTGGAGGAGACTCTAGGACACTGGAAAACATTACGATGACAAATCAAGTAGGGGAGGGTGGTGATGTCCATCAACTCATCCTCACGATAATGTGCATTCAAGTGTGGTGGGATAACCATAATTAGGTAATTCATCCTATGTTAAATTCCTTCTACTTTATCAAAACTTTTAATAGTCTGCCATACATTTAGAATTTTTTGGTATATATTCCTCAAGGCACAGTGGGGGCGAGTATTGGTTTTTGTGTCCCTGTCTTTTCATGGTCATTGCACCTTTCCTGAAGTCCATTATTTTCCTCCCCTTATTCATTCCATTGCACAATTTCCAGCATAGAGTCCCCTCGCAAATCTAGTCTCACTAGGATTTATTTCTATTTGGTTCTCAATTTTGCAGTCCCCATAGTCTCAACGTTTTCTAAGTGATATTTTCATCTTGGTCTCTACTAACCTAGTGATTGATCCAAATGGAAAATGGAATCAACCCATGGTAGTCATCCACCCATGGAATTTACCCATGGTATTGTAAGTGGCATCCACTCATGGTATTTATCCACACATGGTATTGTAAGTGACATCCACCCATGGTATTTTCCCGTGGTATTGTGACATCCACCCATGGTATTCATTCACCTATGGAATTGACCCATGGTATTGTGACATCCACCCATGGTATTCATTCACCCATGGAATTGACTCGTGGTATTGTGACATCCACCCATGGTATTCATTCACCCATGGAATTGACCCGTGGTATTGTAACTGAAAAATACTATAAGTAACAAGTCACATTTTATTTAAGGACAGATTGTCCACCACAATGTAGTCCTTACAGACATTATCTGTTTTAATTAAAAAAAAACTTTGTGGTTTTGTTTATTGGGCATTCTACTATTTTTCTTTTTACAATTTCAATTTTTCAGATCTTGGAGGCTACCCTCCCAAGATCCATTTCAATCTTTTAGAAATCGAGGGCCTCCCCCCAAGATCCGGATCAGTGGTATCAGAGTAGGTTACAATTCCATGGGAATGAGGGTTTCATGCATATTTCAGTTTCAAATTTTTGCAACAATATTCAACAATTAGGCATGCGCTACAACCTCTACAGAGTACTTTCTTGGTCTGAGCAAGAATAATTTTTCTTTTTTTTTTTCATTTTCTTGTAGGAATTTTGTTTTTTGGGCAGTGAGTTTTCGGATCATATTTGAAACATTTGATAAATTATTTACATAAACAAATAATAGATCTAGATTCCTTGCGAGAAAATATCAAAGTTCAAAAAAGAAATCGGCTGAATCAGAGTCTGGATAAGGGAGATATTGCTAATATAAAATCAACGATGTTGTAGAATGTTTTCTGATGACCACTAGTGGACGGTGACTCTCCTATAATTTTTTGAAGTTTTTTGGTCATAATTTCAAAATAAGTATTGTATACCTAAGATCCTATTGAAAAATCACCCAATTTCAAAAAAAAAATGGGTTGAATCAGAGTTTGGATGTGGGAGATATCGCTGATTTAAAATCAATTATTTTTTTTAGAACTTTTGTGACGGCGAAAAAATTGCAACACGAATATGAGATTCTAGAGTATCCAGATAGGGATTTCCAATACGTGGGAAGATAAAAAAATGGTCCTTCTGCTTCCAAAAATAGGTTATAATAAACATTCTGAATTATATTGACCGAGTTATGTCCATTTTAATTTTGGAGCAGCATTAGAAGTGGGTTCCCATTGGAGATGTGCGCTCCCACCCCACTTTAGTAGGAACCTGCTTCACATTCATCATTTTCAGCATAGCAGCATTCGGCTTGGGTTATTTGGAGACATTCCCTCCCACCACAGGCTATGTAGGCACCTGCTACTTCATCAACAACCAACATCATGGTTATGGGTCAACTGCACAAAATGGTCATCGAAGTCCACTTGCTAGGCCACACACTGTTAGTATCATAGTTGGTCACAAGCATCATAGGGCATCTTTATCCTCAGATCTTCGTTCATCATGGTTATGGGTCATCCACAAACCCATACTTCGTCGAAGTCCATTTTCTAGGCTACACATTGTCAGTATCACAGTTGGTAACAAGCATTACAGAGTATCTCTATCCTCGTATTTTTGTTCATCATGGTTATGGGTTAACCACATAAAACCCTTCTCTTCAGTGGCTGTTCATATTCAACAAAGACTTCACAGGAGGGAACTTCATGCAATGGTGACCATTGCTTCTTAAGGAGGGAGGAATGATCCGAATGGAAAATAGAATCAACCCATGGTATTCATCCACCCATGTTATTCATCCACTGATGGAATTTACCCATGGTATTGTAAGTGGCATCCACTCATGATATTTATCCACCCATGGTATTCATTCACCCATGGAATTGACCCATGGCATTGTGACATCCACCCATGGTATTCATTCACCCATGGAATTGACCCGTGGTATTGTAACTAAAACATACCATAAGTAACAAGTCACATTTTGTAAAAGGACAGGTTGTCCACCAAAATGTAGTCCTTATAGTCATTATTTGTTTTAATAAAAAAAAATCTTTGTGGTTTTGTTTATTGGGCATTTTACTCTTTTTCTTCTGACAATTTCAATTTTTCAGATCTTGGGGGCCTCCCCCCCAAGATCCATTTCAACCTTTTAGATCTTGAGGGCCTCCCCCCAAGATCCTGATCAGTGAAGCATGCCCTGAACGATGCGAAAATTTCAGGGGTCTAGTGGAAGAGGTCCTCAAGTCCAACTGCGAGCCCAAGCTTAAGCTGAAGATGCGGCAACCATTTTTCACTAATCCACTTCTCCAGAAATTTAGAAGGAAATTCATCAACTTGAAGCCTTGGCCACTAACAACTGTCAATCCTACTTAGACTCTAAAATTCAAGTTAAATTAGCCAATTAGGTTCCTAAACCTTTACATCCCAAGAGAACAGAGCCAATATTTGGACTCGAGTGGCCTCCACTAGAGATGAAGAAACTCATGGGTAGTGTCCTCAAGGGAAAACATGAAGACCACAACAATATCATATATTTTCTGAATGAAATACAACATACTCAACACCATCAAATCTCTTGTATTTCTAGTTTGGATGCTCGACTGGCTCTCATAGAAGGTCGTCTCCAATATGGTTTGAAACAGCTAGCACAAGCAAGAATCTGCACTCAGAATCTGGCTCTAGTTACTTCATTTGATTCTTGAAGTTATATTTAGCCACTCGACATATGTATTTATATGTAATTACTTTTAGTAGTTTATTTTATTTCAATTTTCATGGACTTAAGAGTGATAGTTGTTGACATTTTGGGGAATTTGTAGTCTATTGTGCACCGTGAAAGTCAACAGTAATGATTTCCCGTGAGGTTGGCTTCCCTTGAGATATATTGTCCAAAAACTCTAATTTATTTTTTATGAAATCATTTTAAAGCAATATAATTTCAAATTAACAAGCAAAAAAAAATTGGATTAATACAAATTAAAATTACTTTAATTGAAACTATTACATTAATTATGGAGAGCATCAAAAAGAAAACCATATAGTCAAAACATAGATTTTACAATTTCAAATAAAAAATAATTATACATACTTGTAATAAAAATTGGGAAGATTTAAAAAACTAAAAATAAAAATTAGAAGATTTAAAAAAAAAAAAAAAAAAAAACATTGTTTACAAGGAATTTTATTATTATTATTTTTAATTTACAAATTTTATTTAAAATTTTGTCGTTATGATTGGTTCCTATAGATAAATAAAAAAGCATTGTCCATACTCTTAATAAAAATGTGCAAGATTAAAAAAATAAAATATAAAAGATTGGAACAAGAATTTGTTTATTATTACTTTTAATTTATAGATATGTTTAAATGAAAATTTATTATTATTTTTTATATATAATTAATAGAAATAAATAAATAAAATTTATGAATGGTGGATATCCCACGGAAGGATGATTCATGAAATTATGGCTTCTCATATTTTCTATAGTTTTAACTCCACATATACACTATCAACTTTTCTGCCTATCTTCTCTCATTCTATATTCCATTCACTGTTAGCTTTTGTGGTTCTACTGAGAAATGATGAATTATAAACCCACTTCTTTATGGATGATTGTAGATGTAGAGGGTGAACATCACATATGTTTAGGTTGATAGGCATGTTTATAAGCATTCTATAATTTTACTTTAATTATCAATAATTAGTAAGTGGAAGTTAGATCTTTAATGTTCATGGAATATGTTATAATAGTCATAATAGTATTTAGAGATCAAAGTTAAGATTTATCTACAAGTTATTTATGTTTTTTTAATTAATTGATCTCAATTTAATTAACTAAGGAAAAAGTCATATCAACATGTGTTATATTGGGTATGTTATATTGATAACCTATGATATTGGTCCATGATATTGTAATAAGGGTATTTACAAGTGAAAGTAAATCTCCATAATTAAAAAAAGTATTTAATTCATGTTAATTCCTTAATTTAAAATAAAATGAAATTTTATGATTTTCTTTTTAATTGAAGTAATGTGAGATGTTTTGTCTAGCAAGATTTTGAACGGTTATCCAGGATAATGTGGTTTCTCAATGGGAGGTACAAATCTCAATCCTCACATTCAGGGCAGTTCTAATGCCTTTATTATACAATTCCATTATCTAAGGGAGCATGGTGGCATTTCGACTACTGTGAGACTTTGGTTTTGCCATCTCCCTACCTTGGGGAACCTCTTGAGCCCGCAAATTGTGGGAGTGAGGCTTGCACAATGATTCAAATTTTCATGGATCACAATCCAATCCTAAGGATTGCATTTTCAAGCTGGGTTCTGCAATTGGTATTTCGACCAGAAAAGGAAGCTCTATTCAACTAAATTCAAGCATTAGGTTAATTCCAAAGCACACGATTGGGAACATGATAGCCTGGCTGGTAGCTCATAGCAGAAAACTCCGCTTCAGTTGGTTCCTGGTATTGAAGTGTTCCTTAGGTAAACTTTGGCAACTTTTCTCTCCCCTTTTTTAATGCGACAGATTTCAGTCTCGTTTAGGCAATTCTATGTGGCTGTCTGTAGAAATATCTCTCTTTATGTTGCAAGTAGTTCTTGGCAATTGGATGGGATTTGTAGGTGCCAAAGGTTAGAATTTGTGGTCTCCGGGTTTCCAGGGTATAATGGACAATTCTTGTAGCCAAGAAGGATGCAAAGGAGCCTCAGATTCATGTCCCCTCAACCCTCACCCTCACCCTCCTATCAGTGAGCGAATTGACTATCATTCCTTTTATCAGCTCTTTCTTCAACTCTCGCAAACAGTTTTGGAACAATCTGAACGAATGCAAAGGCTTCAGGATCATATCAACATGCATAACGATGAAATAAACTCCCTTTCATATATTATTGGACGATCTCACCTCATCATGCCATAGTGCATGAAAACAGTGCTCGGGAAGAAACATAGGTGCAGGGCAGGCTGAGGCAATGTCAGTAGAATCCTCCTTTTGTTGAATGACAAAGTAATTTAAAAGTATTCTTCACTTTGGCGAATTTTGTCAATTATACAGTCAGTAGTGTGTATGAGTCAGGTAGTCAGTGTGTAGATGTTATTGAATTTAATAATTACATATGAGAACTCGTTGTAAATCTCTCAGATTCCTGGATGGGTTTAGAGTATAGATTTTATAAAAAATTTACTCATTAATGTTAAAAAAATAAAAATAAAAATGTTTTAACGTTTATTATAGATGGATCCCTATTAATATTCACATACAAATTATTTTATTTACTTTTATCAATTTATATTTGAAAACATTTGTTTCAATTTCTTTTATTAGTTATAATATTTTTAAATACTAGAATAGGAATTTATTTTAATTTAATTTTTTTCACAATTATATTAATGGTCAAAATTATGATTTAATTAAATCATGATTTTAATGGAAGATAACGTTTCTCTTAATTGAAAAATGATTTTGATACATTTAACTTAAAGCTATGAGAATTTTACATAAAATTATGATGGAGTTAATAAGTAGTAAAAACAACAAAACCTTATGCTTTTGATAAATAAATTAGTTCAAATAACTTTATATAATCACAAATAGCATTAACAAAATTTATAATCACCATCATAATAATAATAACAGAAGAGTTTAATCTATATAAAATTATTAAACCTACTTTAAACTGGTAAGAGTCTTAAAAAAAACTAAAATTTTATTGAAACAATGCCACTAATACTTATAAATTTTAGTAAAATGCATATTTTAAGTAGTGAATTTTAGAATGTTTCATTGTATGGCATTACTGATAGTGTAACCTATATGATTATTATTATTTTATTTTATATCTAGAAGCACAATTATATAAATTAAATGGTTATTAAATATCAATAAGGATTAAAAGTACTTACGATATATTTCATATAAAAAAATCATAAAATCAGTTAAGTTATAATTTTATTTTAAATTATCATTACGATTAATTAAAAATAATTCATTTATGAATTAAATATTTATACACTTAAAAAATATTTAAGAATATTTTTAACAAATAGAGTCATCCCCAATTTACCATAGAAACTCTATAAGGCAAATATCATGGTTTATTAATATCAATCAAATATTTTACATATAATTTAATTCAATTTCCTTTTATATCATTTTTAAAATTAAATTAAAAAACAAAATTAACATATTTACTTTTAAAATAAATTTCAATCCTTTATATATAACTATTAATAAAAAATTAAATAACAAAGTTAAATCCTTGCCATTCACCTATTAAATTAAAATTCAAAAAAACTTATTTCAAAATAAACACACTTGTAAATATATGTAGTTGTATCCCACATCTGGGTGTACATGATGATTAGGAGGAAGGGCACCTGGCACATGCTCATGTCGTATGACAACTTGGGGGCAATGGCAAGGTGGTAGTCATTCCCTAACCTCACCTCAAGCCACATTCAATGCAAATAGGCCATGACCTCTCTATTGGTGATTGAGAATTTATGACCAAGGCATGGCACGGACTTAGGCATAATTGAACAACGCATTCTTTTGGGCAGTCTCCTTGATGCTGAGAGGAATCGATTGTTGGCAAGTTGGAGTTGTTGTGAGACACATGCAACCTTAGAGATCTAGAGGGCATTGCATCTTTCTGATAATCATGGTGAGAGAGAGAGCCCGATCCAGACAGAGCGACATGGGGCAAGGTTGTCAACCTATTCTCCCCTGGCATGCTTAGGGGGAGGAGTAATTTGATGACAATATTCTAGTGTGCATTCACAGACTCGTAGCTACCATGAAGGATGAGGAGGGTCCCAACACCAACAACACTCTGGGAGCTGTTAGGAATCTATTAGCTAGGAATTTTGGGGACCAAGAGGGAATTAAGGAAAATTTTGAAAGCAAGATGGAATAGGCTAACACCTTTCTAGTGCATACACGAACTATGCTCAAAAACTTCGCTAGGGTGATAAGGATTCCTGTTTCATCTCCTTTGCCTCGTCTAGCATCATCCGCTTCACATAATTGATCTGAAATGAAAGGCTCTTCCCACCACGGACATAGACACTGTCCACACAATCGATGAGAAATGCAGAGAAAGAAGGAAAAGGTGGCAGCCAGCCATAGCTCTCCGGTAATAGTGGAATAGCCACTGAACTTGGCAAGTTAGAGTAGTATCAAGGGAACTTCAAATAGCAAACCCTTCAAGGAACTTAAGAACTCATGTATAGCATTCATTGAATGGTATCATCCTCCCTAGCCTATAGAGGGATACACCAACCCATTGCTCTTCCTAGAGATGCAAAGGCAAACTCCAAAGGAGAAAGGTCAACTTGGCAAGGTCTCGAGGGAGGCAATTCAAGCAGCTCAACCCAAAATTAACTAAAATAAAGCCCAACCCCACAAGGCATGATAAATTTCCAAAAAATTTATTCTCAACAACCTTTATTTACATGTAGTTTTGCTACTATAAACTATCTAATCCCTACTATATTTACATATAATTTTTACTACTCTAAACTATCTAGTCCCAGCCACATTCTTTTCCGTTTTGTTTTCATATGGTCATTGTCTTGCACTTGAACTCAGCAAAAAGAACCATATAATTTGGTGTCATGAAAAGATCGCTCTCTCTTCAAAATCCTTTATTTTTGGGGGTATTTCCTTTATTTTTTGGGGTATTGTTCACACTAAAGCTCAATGTTCTTTCCTGGCAGGCCGTCCACAATTTGCTCTAGAAAACAAATATTTCCAAATTTCTAAGTCTATATTTTATGCACATTCCCGAACATATAATAAAAAATTCACTTGCCTGAAAAAATATATATATAAATAGTATTTACAAATTATATAAAGTTTCGTAAAGAGTTGAAGGATCGAGCCTCTTGAGTAGCTAGCGGGAACACTTCAAGCTGCCACCACATCCACTGTTTAGTAATCAAACTTTAATTTGATTATGTAAGAGTATGATGATTAACTAAATTTAAGTTTTTTTATAATCATCTGTGTTATGAATATGAAATTGATAATTTGGATTTAGAGTATGTTTTAAAATTGTTTATGTTTAGTTAAGAGGTGGATATGTGTTATAAATATGAAATTGATAATTTGGGCTTAGAGTATGCCCTA
The DNA here is from genome assembly GCA_031772625.1 of Pinus tabuliformis. Classification (NCBI taxonomy): domain Eukaryota; kingdom Viridiplantae; phylum Streptophyta; class Pinopsida; order Pinales; family Pinaceae; genus Pinus; species Pinus tabuliformis. The sequence continues at coordinate 579,405,921 of CM062818.1, forward strand.
AAATTGTTTAGACTTGGGTAAAAGAGAAAAACAGGTGAAGGTTCACTGGCATGTGGCAAGTGAAGCGAGTTATTTTAGGTGGCATAATGTTCCTTGAATAAAAGTGATGAGTCAGTTGCATTTGAAAATAATAGCTAAAACTAAACTGTCCTCAAAACTAATTTGACAAATAAATTATGATAAATTTTCTATCCCAAAAAAATATATGGAATTGATAACCATATTTGTCGTAAGCAGAGTAACAAGAGATTTGGCATAACCATCAGGTTGTTCACAGAAATTGCATTCTTTGTTTTAACTGCAACGAGCCTAGAGATACATTTATAAAGGGCCAGCTCTGTTGTATCTTAATTAAGCGAAATTCAACCTACCATACCCAGGATTTCAATAATTCTGGTAAGTGTTGAATCCCGTAGCCACGAAGTCCCTCGTGTGCCACTATATTTCCACAACCTTCTAGAAGAGTTTATTTGTTCCTGCGGTGTGACGGGGGATCCAAAGCAGGTCACAGTAGGGTTCCGCTTCCTCTCCCTGGATCCAATGTGCCCCTCTCGAGTATCAATGCTCCGATGGACAGTGGACCTTGAATCCTCCGTAAGTGAGGTGATATCGTCAGGCCTGCCTACTTTTCCTTTGGAAGAGGATTTCAGATTTGGCCGAAGTGTTTTTGGAGCGTCAAAAATAAAATTTTCTCAAAACTAGTGTAGTCAGACACTGAGATGTCACTTCGTGTTACTTTTGAGAAATTATTTTAGGAACTGTCAGTTAGCATATTTTTAGTCGCTTGTTAAATATTTTTATATTTTTATTGCTGAGCTGCCACCACTATTACTGAATCACAGCGGCTGCCACCACCAAAAGTTGTGGCAGTCGCTGCTGTATCGTACGAACGGCCGCCACTGTTAGTAAACCACAGCGGCTGCAAGCCTGCAATCACTAAAAGCTGTCGCAGTCGTTGCTGTATCCTATTTTTTTCAGCTTTTAGTCAGATCTGTTCCCGCGGTCGAAGCGTGATGGTTCAGTTCAGAGATAGCCAATGGAGTGAGTTTAACATTGTATAATTGGCATCCATAAGTAGTGGGGCGCCATTTTTCATGGAAGAATGCCCTTAAATCTTTGTGACGTGGAAGATAAGCTTTTTGAAAGTAAAAAGTATTTAATGCATATGGAGCACACAGTATTTTAATGTTTTGGACGATTAAAAATAGATATATTGGCTTTATTTACGAAGGGGTGACAAGTAGTTGGTGAATAGAAAATTGGTTTCTCGGTAAAATGTTTTAATTTAAGAAGTCTAATACATTTGTGGAGTTCGATCATTTTATTTTTTATTTTTATTTATTTTATTTTTATTTTATTTTTATTTTTTTTTTTTAATTTTTTTTTTCAATAGAAGGATTTTCATTCCATTTTTATTAAGAATTATGGTTAAAAAAAGGTTGTGATTATATTATAAATATTATGAAATATTTTTAAGGTATTACAAGAAAAATTTTAATGGTTTCTAGAATTAATTTTGGGTAGTTAGAAGGACTTTCTTGTTGGCAAGAATTATGAATTTTGGTCCATAAAAATGAAGAGTTTTTTTGTTTGTGGGTAGATATAAGAATATTCAAGCAGTTGAGAATGATTTCATATTTCTAGATGAAGCAACTCTATAGTATGTCAAATAGTAAGAAAAAGACAATTGAAAAACTAAGGAAAAGGAAGAATAGGCCAAGCCTTCCATTCAAAGTTAAGTAGATGACTCGATTTTTCCCAAGATATTGGGAGCATCCAACGCAAAGATAGCTTCAGATACTATAGCATTAGGATATTTGGTTATTGATAAAGTCAACATTGTGAAGCTTCAAACCCTCAGGAGAGGGTATCAATAATTAAAGATAAAGCAGATAGAGAATATTGACCAGTTGAATGACTAAATAATGGAAGTTACGAACCAAATTAAGACTCATGGAGAAATGACTAAAGATTAGGAAATTGTGGAAAAGATTCTTAGGAGTCTACCTAAGAAGTTCGAAATGATTCTTATTTCCATAGAGTCCAATGGTTTGTCTAAAGTGATAGTAAAAGAATTGATGGGATCTCTCTCTTCTAATGAATCAAGAATCAACATGGAAGAGAAGTCCTTAGATTATGTGTTCAAGACTCAAGCCTCTCCATTAGCAAAGGTAGAGGAAGAGGAACCACATGTATAGGACAAAGAGGCCGAGGAATACAAGAGAAATATCTATACTACAATAATCAAGACAATCATATTCAGCTTAGAAACTCTTAGCATTAGAAGTAGAGTGGTAAATCATGGACTAATAAGTCCAAGGTATAGTGTTATTACCACAAGAAATATGGACATTATGAAAGTGAATGTAGAAAGAAGAAGTCAAATGTGAACAAGGGCAAAGCACATGTCTTTAACATAGAAGAATGGGCAGCTGAGCCAACCTCCATCTGATGTCCAATCACTAAAGAAGATCAAAACAATGATATTTGGTTGTTGGATAGTGGCTACAACAATCATATGACAAGTAATAAAAAGTTTTTTTCTAGTATTAATAATTATGTTCATTACGAAATTACTATAGGAGAAGATCATCATGTGAAGACCATAGGAAAAGGTGTTGTGTTTATCTTAACTAAGAAAAATTAGAGGAAAGACATTCATGATGTTCTCTATGTACCAAATCTCAAATATAAGTTACTAAGCATTGGTTAGTCAAGTCAACATTGTTATGATGGCATATTTAAAGACTTCACATGCACAATGTTATATAAGTCACCTAGTAAAAGACTTGTTGCAAAGGTCTAAATGACCAATAATAGAATGTTCTCATTGAATTTGAAAACATTAAATATGTCATAGGCATACACACAAAATGTCTCAAAGTATGTGAGAGTTGGTTGTGGCATCTCAAGTTTGTTGACTTGTATTTTAGGAGTCCTAAGCTATTGCGAAAATAGTTGATGGTTAAGGGATTTCCCATATTGAATGAGCAAGGTAGCAGTTGTGAAAATTGCATTCTAGGGAAGCATCAAACACACTTCTTTCCAAAAGCCTCCTTTAGAGAAAGGGAGCATCTAGGATTCTTCCACACAAATCTATGTGCACCTATACAAACTCAATATATTGGGGGAAGCTTTCGTTTTCTAACATTTATTGATGATTTTGGTAGGAAAATTTTGGGTGTCTTGTCTCATGAAAAAAATCTGATATGTTCACAAAGATCAAAGAGTTTATTGTTCTTCTAGAAAAGAAAAGTGTAAAAATATATCAAAGTGCTTAGATCAGATGGAGAAGGAGAGTATGAGTCATGGGAGTTCGCACATTTTTTTAAACAATATGGAATTAAAAGAAAATTCATGACCAAGTATACTCCACAACAAAATGAAGTTGGTGAATGAAAGAATTTGACCATTGTGAACATCGAAAGGACTATGCTTAAAGTTATAAACTTTCCTAATGATTTTTGGACTGAAGTTGTTGTTTATTTAGTGGTCATATTGAATAGGTCTCCACCAATTATCATGAAAGATAAATTTCCTTAAGAAACATGGATTGACACAAGATGATGTTTCTCATTTTAGAGTTTTTTGTTGTATTACTTATGAACATGTTCTAGAGGAGCTAAGGAGGAAACTAAACAATAGAAGTGAAATATGCATTGTCATTGGATACAATGCATAGTTCAAATCCTATACGTTATATAATCTAGTCGCTAAAAAATTTACGGAGAAAAAATATGTAAACATTTTGGAGGAAAAATCTTGGAGTGATCAAGAGAATGAAGTAGTGGATAGATGATATCAATTTTTCCTAGTAGTTTAATAGTTGAAAAGTTCAGGTCAAGAATACCATCTAGCAATATTGTTAAGGTTACCGGTGCAAAGACAAGTAGATAGTTCTTATTCGAATAAAGAGTGAACAGATTCAGTGGTAAATCCATTTTCATGTCATATGCTTTCCAACAAAATAAGTGAAATACTATTAAGACCCCCGAGCTCCTTCAACCATTAGTGATACCAGGTCAACATTGGGAACAAATTTCAATTGAATTTATCATAGGTTTAGTAAAATGTAGATGAAAGAGTGTCAATATAATAATTTTAGTTTGAATGACGAATTATTCAAACTTTAACTCTCTTTCTCATAATTTTAAGAAAGTATTGTGTCAAAAGAATTCTTGGAAATAATACAAAAGATACATGGAATACCAAATGGTATTGTTAGTGACGGAGATCCATTTTTCATTATAAATTTTTATACTGAATTATTTTCTTATTTGGCTACTCAATTGACTTACAAATCGTATTAGCATCCTCAATTTCATGGGAGAACTGATATTGCGAATAAATATTTAGAAGGATATCTACATTTCATTGCATTTGATAAACAAACATAATCAGTCAAATGGTTACCCTTGGAGGAATGGTGGTACAACAAATCCTTCCATACTTCATAAAAAATGTCACCATATATTGAACTTTATAGATATCATACTCGATCCATCACATCACCCTTGAAAGGGACTATAAATGTTCAATCAGTCAATAATCACATACAACATCAAGAAGGGCTTCTTAAACTTTTGAATGACAACATGACTATGGCACTTAATAGGATGAAATAACAAGAAAATCAACATCACAGTGAAAGGGAATTTGAAGCGAGTGATTAGGTATTTGTGAAACAACCATATAAAAAGATGCGCTCAATAAAGAAAATAAGGAAAATAAATTAGCTCCAAGGTATTATTGACCCTATAAGGTGTTGGAGATGAGTGGAATTATAACTTACAAATTGGATTTTCTTCCATCTTTATCTGTACATCCAATATGCTATGTGTCTTTCTTAATGAAGGTAATTGGTGACAAGATCCCAGTCCAAACTATTATACCAGAGATTAGTGAAGAAGAGAAAAATAATAGTAGAACCATAAACAATTTTGGAAATAAGAACTAAGTAGATGATAAACTTATCCATTACTAAGTACCTCAACAAATGGAGGAACCTACCAGTTGATGAAGTGATATGGGAAGATAAGTTGTTCATGCATAGATACCCACATAAAAATTTTGAGTAGAACCATTCTTTGAAGATGAGGGGCATGTTAAGCCTTATATGAGCCTAATGTTAACCCAAAAACCCTGTATTAAGTTGTAGATATTGTCTCACTACATTTCTATTATTATATTTTTATGTAGGCTAGAACCCCTCATGGTCCCATTTTATTATAATTGTACCCTTTGTCTCCTATATATATACTAAAGAGACCTAGTCTTAGGATGGTGAAATATTATCTTATAGATTGCATTCAATGTAAGAGGAGGTTTCTCCTCGAAGACCCTAAATATTGGTTTCTTACATTTTTAAGGTACAAGGACCATAACATAATGGTTCTGCCATTAAAATTAAGGAATTAATCTGGTCACTCCACACATTATTTGGAAATTATTGAGGAGAGATATATGAAGAAATAACTCCTTTGTCTCTGACAACTTCAAGGAAAACATAACTCCACTGGGGAGAAATCCCTAGTGTTTGTGTTCTTCTCCCCTTTTATATATCCCTTCTTTTTGTTTATTTCTAAATGATTCTATATTGATTTAAACTTCTTTTCTATATTGCTTGATTTTATGAATTTATGAATTGATTGAATGCCCCTTGATTTTTTAGATCTAAGTGTGGTATAAAATTTATTTAAAAATTAAAAGGAAAAAAAAGAAAAAGTAGGTTGTCATTTTTATATCAAATTTTGTAAATTTGTGTACAAAATAACTACATATTGAGTTCTCCACGATATATCTATATCTATATATATATATATATATATATATATATATATATATATATATATATATATATATATATATATATCTAATTTACGCAAATGTCACTAAAAATAAAAAATTAGTTGATTTTGAATGAACCATATCTTTCTCATATGGTTGATTCAAAATCAGCCAATTTTATGTTTTTGGTGACAATTGCGTAAAAAAAACTTGTAATATGTTTTGATAGATACCTTTGAATTACATTACGAAAAAACCATTGGGTCAGGAATTCTCGTAGCTTTCTTTTGATATATTGACATGTTACTGAGATATATTTAGTCGTCTATTGTTTTTTTAATTTCTTCTCTTATTTTCTATTTTATTTTATTTGTTTGTTTCAATTTTCTCCTAAATGTGTTCTTTTTGTTGAAACCTGATTTTCATTTTGATGTTTAAGATTTAGATTTTTTATTTTCTATCTATGGGGCATCATATTTAAATTAGACTTTATTTGGATCCTCTCTCCTTCAAGAGATCTGCTTGCATCCTGTACCTTATGGTAGTTTGTGTGAAATGCTTTTCGTTGGTTGCATAGTTTGGTGATAGATTTCTTGATCATTTTTATGACATTGTGAGCTTGATCTAATCATGTTAGTTTGAATTTGTGTTCTTCTCATTTGGATTATTGCAAAGAAAAAAAATTTATATGACATTTTAGGCCTGGATCCATTGTCTTAGATTTGGGATTGTTTTCCCTTCTAGATCATTGTAGGTGTATTTGGTTGGTCACTTACATTGACTCACATATTGAAATTTTTGTTGTGTTGTGTGTGATGTTGTTTCTATAAGTTTGATAAGCATAGTTCACATATTTACCTTTTAAAGTCTTAGTTTTGAGATTTTGAGCATTTTTTGGGCTTTTGCATCTGCATCTTAAGAGTGACTTATTGATTTACAAGTTTTTTAGTGAATCAATTTCTTATGAGAAATTTTTGAATATCGAGATATTATTGAGATATGTTATGATGTTTTTACTTTTTTCTTGGAAAAGGGAATAACTATGTACCCTTATTGGAAAAGGAAATAACTATGTACCCTTCTTTTAGCTAGTTTTCATCAAATTGGAAAAGAAATTGCACTCTTTAATTAGATTTCATTTTTTATTAGTATTAAGTCTATTTACAAACCATATTAGCTTCACTTTGTATCCTTTATTAATATATATGATAAAAATAAAGTGTTGATAAAATCAATCATATGTTTTTGGTGATAGAACAACAAGAATATCCAAGGGTTGTAGTGCCTTGAAGTAGGATTGAAGAGGACACTCATCAAGGTTGAAAATATGAGACTAGCTTCACTAGTGAGTGTAAATCTATTTCTACATCATATGCTTTCCAAAAAGATCCTCTTACATAGGAGTTAAGCACATGGTCACATCAAGAACTTATGGAGTGACATCCCTACTCCCTAGCTACTATTGTTCACTAGATTTTGCTATTTAATGTGGACCACTTTGGGAGTTGTAGAACTCACTTTGAGCAATCTCTTAGGAGACTTTGAGCTTAAATGCACTGCCTACACATATTACTCTTATCACACATATCCCATTGATCATTTAATTTTGATGTAATAACCATAGTAGCTTATCACTTAGGGCTCTCACCTTGGTGACTATGGGCAGGAAGTGCCCATGGTACCTAAGGTGAACTTCAATCACCACAATAGCATTCCTGGAGAGTGATGCTCAGCTCCATTAAGGTCATTGCACTCATTAAGGCCACTATAGAGAGTTGAGGTAACTTCTTCTCCAATCCTTCATTAGTCCAATGTCTTTAGAGGGTTGATCACCAAAAGTTTCTTGGCTTTCAAGAGGTACCTATTTAATTAGTTTTCTTGTTGGATCTCCTAGGAATTTTTATAGTGCATGTTGTTTGGTCCAAATCTAGTTGGTCATAAGAGTGTCTAAATTAATTAATTAAATATAAAATCACTGTTGTTGACCAAACTATTTGTCATCTCATTGATTATATAATATTTCTTCTAAAGAGAAGAGTCGGGATGAGAGAGATGTAGGATAACTCACCTATGAGAGTACTTAGAGAAAACCGGAGCAGGGAGGGTTACCTTTGCTTCATAGTAGGAATACCAAAGTTGTAGATGAAAGTATACCACCACACATAAACCCAACTTTTACTAGTCCTTTTGATCCTACACTTGTATAGCCGAGTGCCTATTTCATAAAGCATTTTTCCTTCTTTACTTATCAATTTTTTGGTGAGAGTGGTATTCTACCATGTGTAAAATGGGTCCCTCATCACCATCTACATGGAGAGTTTCGTTTATGATGTCTTTACCACCAACGAATGTCAGAAGGCCAGCTTTTTTGCTTTTGACAACTCCTCTTACTTCACTCTAGGGCATCACAACAGTTGCTTCTACAACCACTAGTAGTTTTCCAAGCTTATCTATACACATACATACATCAAACTTTGTGTTTGGTATGGGAACAAGCCCAAGTCAGCCTATAGGAGCCGAGTGGTTTCAACCTAGTTTTTCTATCCCTATGGCTACAATCTCTAGCATGGGTCAACCATTTTTAGGGAATTTGCTAGGAGGTTCTACGGTTTTTCGTTGTCAATTTCGGAGCAACAATGTTTTTGAAGCAACTTATGATCCATGGGGTAGTTCTATGTTAGGAGGAATGCACTTCTCTAGAGGTCTTAATGCCTTTCAAGGGGCTAGTTTACTAAGGGGCAATATCGCTACTAGTACCACTATCTCCATGAGTGTTTCCTCTTACGACAACGTTTTTTCACTAGTAGATAATCTTTATAGTGCTAGGTACAATACCATTACTCATCATGCTTTTGGGAGTTCCTTTCTCCTTGGGGCTCCTTGAGGACCATAATCCTTTCACTACTATCAATAGTCCGGTCGAGGCTTCCAAAACCTTAGATCTAGCCATCACTTGCTCAACTCTCAACTCTCAACTCTCAACCATGCCTATGTGTAGGGTCATCTCTACCTCTAGACCCATTCAATTAAACTAGCTTCCTCTTCTAATAGCTCTTTACTTGCCATATTTAGACAAACTAACCAATATTCCCATATGGATGGACAAACTAACAAATTATCCCATATGGATGATCCGTTTCTCTAGTAAGTCATATATAAGATGAAATTTGCGGAGATATGTACCTCTAAATCATTGACGACTTTGATGTGGGTGCAACAGGGTTTGATTTAAGTGCATTGTCTCTCCATGATAACGTCTCTCACGATCGACCCCGCGGCAAACATACTTTCACATCAGTCCAGTAGTTGGGAAAATGTTAGAGTGCATGTCTTTTTACACAGCACGTCTCTCTATTGTCTTTCCGCGTGAGGTTTTAGCCAGTTACAATTGTCTTGCCGTGTTAGGGTTTGGCCAGTTAATAAAATAACCACGAAATTTTTTACCTAGCAGATAACGGACCATCTTCTGCCACCGTCGAGAACCTCACATGTTTGGCCAATTAGTGGGCCAGATTTATCAATAAACAATTATTATGAATGATATCGAAATGTCCTTGCGTTAGAATTAAGAGAAACATTATGTTAATGAAAATGAGTTAACTGCCCGAATGATCATTACATTGTCGTTCTCTGAAATCTATTACCTAAAATTCGACTACAGTGTTTTAAGAAAAGCCAACCAGCCTTAGCCATAAAAAACAAGTGGTCCCAATACAAGATTGCTTGACCTCATCCGAATTAAGAACCGATAACATTCAAGAAAATGTTAAAAAGTCTTTCCACACGAGTCGAGTCAGGTCGGTCGAGAACAAACGCGGAGCCAAACATGGAAAAATAAATCTAGTGCAAGTTTTACATACAGTACATCTCCTTTGACGTCCGATTGAGGAGATTTGAATGCTTGGAGAGGGTTCGTTGAGAATGTCATCAAGCAAGGCAGGCAATTTAGTTAATCAATATTATGTATTGAAATATATGTCTCATGGCGCGTGTCATACAATCCTCCCACACAATCATTGACTAGATTGAAACCTGTAAACAAAGCAATCCCAAGGACAAGCAGTTTGACTTTGTTATCGCTTGTGCGTTCGAGGCTGTAAGATGTTTCTTGATATTGTTTTTAATTTTGGTATCAAATCAAAAAATATAATTATATTGCATATTGCATATATCTACAAACTTATCGAATAGGCATGAATACGTAAAGTAGTTTTGGGAGAAGATATACTCACCATCTAACACTTGTGTGTTTTGTATTTGTGTAAGAATTTAGTAATGAAATTTGTTTTTTAATGAAATTATATATATATATATATATATATATATATATATATATATATATATATATATATATATATATATATATATATATATATATATATATATATATATAACAAATATACTAAAATGTTCAAAATTTTAAAATTTTAACTAAATGAAAACACATTTTAATATTTATGGTGGAAATTATACTTTGAAATGATTATGGTGTGGGAAAGAAAGTTCGACAATTTAATATGGTGAGTATTTTTTATTTAATTAGAGTTTTGGATTTTTCACATTATTATGGGACAAGAATGTCTATTATGTTATATAAATATTATGGGACAAGAATGTCTATTATGTTATATAAATATTTTGAATGGGGCAAAATAAAATAAAAGTAACTTTATGTTAAGATAAAAATTTCAAATTATTATTTTTTTTATCAATTTTTGTTGAGTTGTTAAGGCAAATTTGAAATACAAAGAAAAACAACCCTATGTTAAAGTAAAAATTCTACGTGATCTACCAAGGGCCTAGAGGGATCAAATCTCTTGAGATGTAAATACTTTGAGATCCACAAAGATTTGATCCCTCTCGGCTCTTCATAGAGAATTAAGATGGATCTAGCCTAGTATATATTTAAATTAAATTTGAAAAGAAGTGTTATATTTAAATTTAAAGAATTAAATTAAATTTACTTATGTTAGGGATAGTCGTGTTGTGAAATGTTATGTAAACCATAGATTCGAGGTTCAAATTCGAGTTGGTCAAACCAACAACAAGGAAAAAAATAACAATTTAAAATAAACTATTTATTTGATATGAAGATGAAAAATAATTTAAAATCCGATGCATATTTTACATATTAGACCTACTTTCCTATCTTGTTGTACAAGCCTCAAACTAAGAATCTTATCCTCAAAAGAAAACACCAATCTTACTTGAATAAACACATATGAGGAACATTGGTTCCCTAGTATTATAGTCTATATAGCAATGTTATGGAGGAAATCCAGTAGGATTATTTACTCTTTCATACCTTGAATTCCAAACAATCAATTTGTTCTTCTTTCTTAAAGGCTAATTGGTCTAGTGGTTTAAATCATTACAACAATTTTTTTTATAAGTCAATTAGTCGAATTTTTCAAACAATGCAATGCATTTTTTAAAAACAACTAAAATATGATATTATTTTGTGGATATCATTTCAATGTTTAATAAAAGTGAATTAAAACATTAAAAAAAAATGAATTTAAATGGAAAAAAATGAATTATAACAATTTAAAATTCTCATCAACCCAATTTTTCCCTAAAAAAAATGACTTACTAAAATATTTTTTTGTGAGAATTGTATTCTGATGATGATTGGTGCACATATGTTTGATGGTGTAAGAAACTATTATGAACAAACTTTGCATATGCAGTAGAATATTTAGAATATATGTTATATGTAAATATCCATCATAGGATAGTGATATTTATATAAGATTATGCAAAATATATGAGATATGAGATGATGATTTGAGTACAACTGAGGGTCCCATTTATATACCTAGGTACATACCCATTCATGAATGGTCGTGTCTTTAGAGACGAAACTCTTCAATACTAATTATTAATTAATTGATCCTTATTTATAATTGTTATTACTATATATATATATATATATATATATATATATATATATATATATATATATGATTCATAACATTTTCTTCCTCTTCAGAAAACTTTGTCCTCAAAGCTTATTATTGACAAGGCATGTCATTTGTATTTTTGTTTTGTAATCTACTCATATTCCAAAATTATTCAATTTGTCATTTTCAATGATACAAAATGATAGGTTCCTTTGAGTGACAGACAAATTTGTCAAACTAAGAAGAGATCTAACCACCCTAAATCAATCTTCTATGGAATATTGCAGTTACTAGAAACTTGTGATGAATTGTTTTCATAGGATTGGATTCTGTAAACTTCAATATTATTTGACACATAAGCTTGTTGTTTATATTCTAAGTGATGCAAATACACAAATTGATTGAAATCTCTGCTCTTTTGATTCAGATGTCGATAAGGAGTTCTAATACCCTGATCTTTCCTTACCCTGTTTGCTATAATTTCTTGGTTTATTGATGCTATATGATTCCCCTCAATTACAAAAGTCCTTTGTTTATTTACTATATCTCTATATGATGTTTATCTTGTTTGAATTGCAACATTTGAATATGTCTCCACTTCAATTGGATTTGGATTTGTCGGAACTATGAGATTAATGAGATGTATGTTGGTTCCCCTTTCTTCAACTTGGACTGCTACGTCTAAGGATTTTGATGCTTCTTTTGTAATAATTTCTTCAAATTTGCATTTCAATGATTTCTTATTATTTTTAAGTTTTTTAATTTGAGTGAGTAGACTTTGATTAATATTTTTGAGACACAAAAATTTTGTGAATTTATGATTCATCGATATTATTTTCAATATTTTGACGTTTAAGTTTCTCATCATTTAAGTGTATATGTTCTAATAACCTTTGATCAATTGTTTTTAAACTCAAATTTTCTTCTTCCTTTCCTCATAGATTCTTCTTGAATTTCTTTTCGAGGCATTCATTTTCTTCTAATTTTTTCCTGATATTTTTGGACTTCTTGAACTTCGCAAGTAATTTTTGACAATGATCTGTTAGACCCAAAATCTCCTTTTTATTTTCTTTAGACATTTAAAAGCATGTCTTCGAGATCTTTATATTTATTTTCTGATACATTGTCTTTTTGTATAAGCTCTGTGAATTCTTCTTCTAATCATTTTATTTAGGTCTACATATTACCTTAACATTTATTAATACTAAATAATCTCCCACGGGTTAGAGAACATAATTTACAATTTATTTTTTAATATATATACCCAATTTCCACTAAATAAAATAGACATTTAACCCGACGTGTTACCAAACATGTTGACTCTGTTACCAAACATATTGAGTTATTTATAAAACTCATATTTTCCCTTATAACTTCATATTTAAACTCCATAAAAGAATTCTTTTGATTTGAAGTTTTCTTATATTCATTGCTTTCACCACTAAAAATTATTTTAATATATTTACATGTCTTTTTTTCCACCTATAAAAAAAAATTATTTGTGATTGCACTTTTCATGTTTCTTCATTTTATTTCCTGGTTAATTTTAAACTACTTCACCCTTTAATAACTATTCTTTTTTCTTCCATTCAAGCGGTTAAGAAGCTATGGAATTTAATTAACTATAAGTTTCATTACACAACACCCAAACCCACAGCGAAATTGTTGTACGGAATGGAGCGGAATGTTAATTTCACTGTTGGATTACAACGAAAAGCGAATTTGATTGACTATATCGTTGCTGGTTACAACGAATTTAATTTGCTCAACGACAATTAGACCTGATTTCGATATGGCGGTAACGGAATGCAGTTAATGCGGCGACAGACAGGGCATCTGCAATGGCGGCTATAACTGTCAAACACGGGCAGGATGGCATGGCTGTCTAAACTGTGGTTATGCTGCGACTGTATTTGCTCAACGACAATTAGACCTGATTTCGATATGGTGGTAACGGAATGCCGCTAATGCGACGACAGACAGGGCATGGCTGTCTAAACTGTGGTTATGCTGCGACTGTATTTGCTCAACGACAATTAGACCTGATTTCGATATGGTGGTAACGGAATGCCGCTAATGCGACGACAGACAGGGCATCTGCAATGGCGGCTATAACTGTCAAACACAGGCAGGATGGCATGACGGTCTAAACTGTAGTTGTTCTGCGGAACTGGCTGTGTCGGCAGCCACACAATATAAAATACAATCGTGACTGCAAACACTTGTTCGGACGACGGCTACAACACTTGCTCGGTTGTCTCGCTGCATCATGATTAGTGAGTGCCGCCCCTTTTTTATTCTCAATTTTATGATAAACTCATTTTTTTTTTTTATATATATATAATTCAAATTTTTTTTCTTGGGTAACTTTTTTTATTACTGTTTTAAAAAAGTGTTTAATGGTTTTTAATATCTATATATATATTTATTTTATTTATTTTAAATATATTATTTTAATTCTTTTAACATCTTTGGCCAAAACCATGAAAGAGGATATGCAAAATGTAATAATTCTAAATTATGTATGGTTGATTGCCCATATGTTTGGTTAAAAGTTTGAAGGGGTTTTTTACGGAGTGGTTTACTAAGGTGGAGGAATTCCTTGGATGACCAAAAGTGGCCGGAATTTGGGCAAAAAATTTCAAAAAATCTTGTAGAGGCAGTGTTTCAATCAAGTTTTTGATGGTGGAAATGGATTCAACAGCATCAAAAACTTCTAGGACACCTAAATTTATGAATTTTGATAGCATGGATTTACTTCTCTGGATGACTAGAAGTGGTTGGAATCTAGGCAAAAAATTTCAACAAATCTTCTAGAGGCAGTGTATCAATCAAGTTTTTGATGGTGGAAATGGATTCAGCACCCTCAAAAACTTCTAGGACACCTAAAATTATGAAGTTTGACAGCTTGGATTTACTTCCCTGGATGACCAAAAGCGGCCGGAATTTGGGCAAAAATTTTCAAAAAGTCTTGTAGAGGTAGTGTTTCAATCAAGTTTTTGATGGGGGAAATGGATTCAGCACCATCAAAAACTTCTAGGACACCTAAAATTATGAAGTTTGATAGTGTGGATTTACAAAAATCCCTGCCAGATTTTCTCAAAATATGACCTGAATTTTCATAGCTTTCAAGGCAAAAAAGCAATCTCATTAGACTAAAGGCCTTTTTTAATATGTTTGGCCAAAAATCTGAAAAAGGATATGTAAAATGTAGAAACTCCAAACTATGTATGGTTGATGGCCAAATGTGGGTTTCCACTGGCTTTATGCAACAATTGAAACAATTGAATGACTAGAACATCTAACAACTTTGATACGAATGTTGTCCAATGTTATGAAAAAAGTTTGTATAGGTAGCAATTATATCAATCATTTTTACTTAATAGTCAGAAGACATGGTATATGTAAATATCTATTATAAGATAGTAATATTTATATAAAATTGTAAAAATGATAGCAAATATGAGATGATATTATATACCTAGTTACCTATTCATGACTCTTCAATACTAATTATTATTTATATTATTTTTATATGTATTTTATTCATAACAAACAATATATGCAAAAGAGACATAAATAACATTGTCTTTTGTCACAAAAGAAAAAATTTGAATTAAATATTAGTTATGTTCTATTTAGTTATTGATAATAAGGAATCAAATATATATTAAATCAATTTTGATCCTTGGTGCTCCAAGCAATTATAATTATAGTAGGTAGTAAATGAAAGCAAGGAAAATATGTAACTTGTTTATAAATCTAAGTAGGAAGAGCATCAAGAGTATCCACCATAATTAAAGTATTTTATTTTTAATACCCACTACTAAAAAGTAATTTAAATAAATATATAGCACATGTATACATGAGTTTCATGAGAATAAGATTTTATTGTATAAAACTTATACCATTTCTTTTTTTAAAGTATCATGACAAAGGGGAAAATTGTTAAGATTCTTTTTTCTTACTTTTGGTGATACCTATAAAAATAATTGATAAAAAAACAAATATATAATTTTAGTGATAGCTAAAAAAATATGATTGAAAAAGAAAACAAATCTATAATAATAATAAAAATATAATATATTAGAAAAAATTCCTTTACTTTTCAATTGAAAATTTTGAAATAATTTGAAATCTTTACAAAATCATTAACTTACCATTAAAATTGCTTTCTCCATTAATTATAATATTTTTTTTAGTTTTTTTCCCCTCAATTTTATATTTTTTTAATTATTATTTTTTAATAAATTACAAATCTTTTTAACAACAAAACAATGAAAAAATAAAATTAGAATATATCACAAATAAAAATAAAAATGATCTAATATTAAAATACAAAATCCACAACTAAAATAATTACTATAATCATAATCGTCTAAATCCTAATAACTAATATGATTATAATGAATAATATTTGCTTATAAATTGACTTTATTTTTTTCCCAGGTTTCAATATGTGTTTTAATAAATAATAATTTCTTATATTTTCTAACCTATTAATTCAATTATAAATAATTAGTTTTATCTTACATTTAAGTATTTCAAAATATTTTTTAATTCAATATGAATGATAGTATTATTTCAATTATAAATAATTAGTTTTATCTTACATTTAAGTATTTCAAAATATTTTTTAATTCAGTATGAATGATAGTATTATTAATGTGTAAAATGCTTTTTTTTTATTGTCATTATAAAATTATAGTTTTATCAAATTTTGATTACTTTATTAAGAGTGTAGATCTATCTTAATTATGAATTTATCAAGCTGCGATAGATAAAATAATTTTTTGTTTAAAAAAAAGTTTGTATCTTGAGCGGTTTAATCTCTCTTGAGGCTTGGTAGATCCACAGTGTTAAGATGAACCTAGAATGGTTTTAAAAATATAGATTATAGTTTTTATCTGAAGCCCTTTAATCCCTCTTGAGGCTTGGTAGATCCACAGTGTTAAGATAAACCTAGAATGGTTTTAAAAATAATATAGGTTATAGTTTTTATTTCAAGTCTCAAATATATTTGTTTGCTAAATATTATTTTGATAAATTAGTACCAATTATAATATATTAATAGTATTTTATGTTAATTTAACCAAAAAATATATAATAAATATTTATTTATTGTTTTATAAATTATGAAATTTTGATTTTTGAAATTTAAAATTAATAAAAATTAATTATTATCTTAAACTTAATTTTGAAATAGTTTTTTCACGGGATGTGGAAACACAATTTCTGGCAAAATTGTGATTTCTTGTTGTTGATAATATACTTTGGAATGTAAAGATGAATTGTATAGACGGATTATGCGCCCTCAAAATCCGAAACTTGACTAAAAAAAGTGCTTCAAATAAAACCATTTCATCTATTAATTAGAGTACCTAAACTTAATTCGTGACCTTTAAAAAAAATCATAACCATTAGTTATTAATTAGTTTATTATATTATTTGTTTAATTCTTGATGTATTTTTTTTTTAATTTTTAATTTCACTTATAAATTGAGATGGACATTTTTAGATATATTATTTACTATAATTATTTTTAAAGTGTTTAATGAATCTCTGAGATACAAATATTTGAGTGTATCAAATCATTAATATATAGTTATATTTTATATTAATTATTTTAATGTACGATACATATAATCTGTATAACAAATTTATTACTATGTTAAATTTTGATGATCAAATTTGATTACCCATATTAGTATTAGTTATTTTAAAAATACTATTAAATAATGAATATTTTATTTTCTATTCCATTAAATATTATATATAAATATCACTTGATTGTATAGCTTACTAAAAAATATTTATGTTTAGTGTTCGATTTAATTGTGTTAAAATAGCTTTTGACAAAAGTGTCATAGCTATAGTTTGATTATAGCCAATCATTTTGTAATTTATATTTATTTAATATATTAATTTTTTTCCATAATCTTATGGTTTTATACTTTATTTTTATCCAATTTGTTAATTTCTACTTTTAATACCAAAATAAATCATTGTTAAGTCCAATTATTTGAAATTAGTTAACATTTTATCTTTATATATGTTTTAATCGAAATTAGTTTACTTTTATATTTATATATATTTTAATTTAAATATTAATTAAAACACAGAGCGAAATAAAAAAATAAATTTATTTGTTTAAAACTTTCTTACATTACAAAATGAAGCCCACAAGCTAATAAAAATTTATAATTAAATTTGAAAACACTTTTTTATTAAATTTATTGACACTCGAACCATGAGGGTTGAAATTTGATCTAATTTGAACCAATTATAATTAAATTTCAAAACACCTTTTATTAAATTTATTCACACTCGAACTATGAGTGTTGAAATTTGATCTAATTTGAACCAACTGCCTGGCATATGGCAGACTCTCTGCATATACATTTCAGGGCTCGCAAATATATTTCTATCTATGTACACCACATTATCTTCAAACATATTGTGCATTGTGCCCCTGTTCGTATTAAGCCAGCGCGCCACCACCATGTGCATTGAGGCGTGTTTGTTGAAAATTCTCTACTGTCTGCTTGTCGGCCACATTGAAAACACCGATGTTGAAAGGCTAATCGTTCCATATTTTATGTCCATGAGCTTTGAATGGATTGTAAATTAGTCTATTGTTAAAACATTTACAAGGAAACCTATCTCTCATTATGTTGGTGTACACTCTACTTTTCCTCTCTACAAGTACAAATTAATCGATGAAACTATCAACACTCTACTTTTGCAAAATTTCATAACATGTCCAAGTCTAAGAATTTCCCATGGTTTTCTTAATTCTGTAACGAGACTTCATTACATAACGTACTCTAAGTTTATAACTAGAACTCCTCAATTATTACAACATATGACCCTTATAGCATACCTCTTAACACTTTGGATGCTGCAGAGATGTGCAGTTACTCCCAGCCGTTCTTCATAATCCAAGTCCATATTTTTCTTAACGTTGTTTCTATAATGCAGAACTTTTGTTGGTTATCTTTAGCAAATGGCGGTAGCCTCACCACTTGTTTTGATACGCTCACAAAATCTTATCTCTACATTTTCAGTGTAAACATTGGAATCCATACATGTTCTCAAATTACCACAAAATATATTTAAGAGTAATTAATGAAGAGCTTAGAATCAATAAAATCGAAATTCAAGATAATTCATTAATATTTGTTTAATAGAATAACATTCTGAATTATTGATCTGGATCTCGAGTTCGAATACATTGCATTTGAACTTTGCCTTGAACTATGTGAAAACCTAAAACGAACCATAGTTCAAAGCATTGTTATCAAGTGGAATTTGAATTTGATAACATAGGGAAATAATTTGATTCAAAATTTTTCAATTCAAAAAATGTCAATATACTAAAAAAAATTCACTTATATGTTTCAAAATAGGTCAAAATCTACTACTAATCTGAGCATAGATGCCAGTTGCGTTGCCTCTCTCTAAACTATTTAGAATATAAACTGCAATCCAATAATGTTTTTAACAATTTAAACAACAAAACCTATCTTGAAATATCACAGCCATAAATATATATAGTCCTTATGTGTTGTAATTGTACTATAAAACGATTTGATTGTTGAGGAATAATTCAGCCAAATCAAACGAACTCATGAATATTCGATTTCATTTTACCAATTCACCTAATTTGGTAACTATGCTGGAAAGGTAACCATTAGAGATCATTAAAAAAAATTCTAAATCCTTTCCCACTGATATAAAAAGTATTCTCTGTGATCCAGATATTTCCACCAGGAGAATGATGGTTAGATGGGTCTTCTTTTAAAGGATGAAATTCGGGATAATGAACATTTGATGGATCGTTTATCGAGGCAGATTGAAAGACTCACAAAGAGAAAAATAATTTTTAACTATATATATTAGTCTGCATATGGTTTGGGGTAAGGTATTTCTAATTAATTCTCAGAGGTTAGTTGCAACTGAATTATCAATAACAGAAATTCTACTACTAAAAAGAATAATTAGAAATACTTCACACAATTTTAAGTTTCATTGTAAATTTCTCTACCGAATATAAAACTTTCATTTAAATAAAATTGGTATAATTTTTCCTAAGATTGGTTTGTTATTTTTATTTTTGTCTAAACTATAATGCATCTGTTAGCCTTAACCCCATGTTTGGTATGTAAATAGAACATTTTAAAATAAATTGTACAATTGTAAATGATAATGATAGATAGTTTTTGTTAAATGTTATCTTTTTAGAGCTTTTATAGTTATATATTAATATACAAAAAAAGCTATTGAGGTTCTAAAAATTTTAGGATGAGGGTGCAATAATTTCTTGTTAAAGTTTATATAATAAAGGATAATAAAGACAAAACAAGACCAAGGTGACGAGCGACATATTCCAAGCTGAATGTTGGGAAAACATTATAGTGAGCATCACTTTTGTTATTTTCTTTGCTAGGAAATTGGCGAAGGCATATGAAAAGGAAAAGAGAAAATAATTGACATTTAATTATGAAAACAAAAGAAAATAGGAGAAAATGAAGGTGAAGATATATAGGTTTGGATGCTAAGGAAGTCAGAAGAAAATTAAAGGAAAATGAAGAAAAAGGGAGACATCAATAAAAAGAAAAGCATTAGAGAATCGGTTCATAATTGTTGTTGGTTTAACCTTTGTCAATTCTGGCTTGAGAATACTATTAGAGAGAGAGAAAGATCTAGAAAACAAGCAAGAAAGAAAACAAAGGAATGAAAAGGACAAGAAAAACAAACCAAAGGAAAGTAAGTAGAATGTTGGATCAGTAGCTTCAACATAAATATTTTGCAGGGAACATGTTTCATGTCTGATTTCATAGCTGAGGCGTGAAAGCATGCTCCATGCATGTGTTTATTTGGTTCATTTTCTATCATTGGCATGAGTTTTTCCTAGAGTGAGAGTGGTTTTAGCCTTGTCTTTCCATTTCCTAGATAGTCATGGTGTGATGGGGTTTATTCTTGGTTGAGCTTTGGATTACCAAAAGGTTTTGGAACTAGGTGAGGTGGTCTCATGAAAATTCCCAACGGTTGGGGTGGACATGGTTTTCTCTGGGAAGCCCTCGACAAGTGGGTGGAGGGAGGAAAATTCCTCAAGATATGGTGAATAAATTCTGAGGCATCCAAGATTGGTTTGGTTTTGTGATCTCAAGACCGGTTTAGTGAGATCATGGTAGTTTGAGGGTAGAGGTGGTTTAACCTCTAGATTTTTTGGTTGATTATGTTTCGGTTTATCCCATGAGATCTCACATTTATGCTTGGAATATGGCATGAAGGCGATTGACTGAAATAAAGATTTGTTTCAACACAATCTATGGCGGTGTGGTATGTGGAAGTCCCTAACTTATTGGATTTTGCATATGTTAATAAGAGTTATTTTTCTATTATTGTTTATCAGAACTTGAACTTGATATTATGTTGACTTGATGGTTGTTTTTTCATGGTTAATGTTTTGATTAAATGTTGGTTATAAGCATGGTTCTATGATGTTCTCTAACTATGACTCTTGTTCATGATTTAATGAGTAACTGAATGGTTGATGAATTCATGGGCTAAGAAGTTTTATTATAGATATTTAAGAGGGCATTCGACCTTCTTAGTGATTCTTAGATGAAGTTCAAATATTTAAGATCAAATATCCATTCATGACCTCTAACTCACATGTTTACCATATGTTTGACGAAATGTTTGGTGTGTTGTAGGTAGTCTAGGTCAAGTTCTCATTTCAAGTTTGAATGTTTAGCATTTTTTTCATGTTAAATATGATTCCAGAAAGTTATTAGAAGTTATGGGAACTGGTCTGTAGGCTATCCTAGAAAATTGTGTCATGTCTCAAGACCGTTGGCACAAAACAAGGTAATTTAGGTTGTAACCTCATGGAAGTAGGCCTATGCATGAGGTTGGAGGCCTACAACCACACTATCTCCTTGTTGACTATGTTGTTGGGGTGTTAGATCAATGAAAAGTTTCAGCTTAGGGATTGACCAGCTGGGGTGGTTTGCAGCCTCTTGAGTGATCTGTGGTCTCTAAGGGATACCAGTAAAGTTGTAGGTTGTGGGTTCCACTTCCATAACTGGAACTTGGAGTTGAGGTCATGTCATAGTAGCACTCACCTCACATTTATTCTAGGGAGCTTGTAAAAGTGGGTACAAGTGGGGAGGGTAGTTACATATTGGTATCATAGTTTCTTGGTTTAGACAATTCGAGTGGATGCGAAAGATGTGATTGTTATGCATGAATAACAGTCATATGCATCCATTGTAGGGGTTATGGTTATCGTGTATATTGTCGTGTTACACTTTGAGTTATCATGCATGATGTCGATAGGTTGATATGTTGGTTTCATTATGTGTATATACATGTATATCGTTCTAACCTAGACTGATTTGTGCAAATGCAATAATCTCCCTTGAACTTCACTAAGGTACAATTTTAATTATGTTTATATTTGGTTTATCTAACTTGGCATGTTTGTACGAAGAAGAAGATCATAGATGAAAAGTAGAATGGTAGATTACAGTTCACGTGACTCACCTTATAGATCAACTGAACAACAAGGAGAAGAGTACTCTCTTGACATAGAAGATACCTAGAGAAGTTTGAAGGAAGAAATCAAAAGTGCCAAGGTATATAGTGAAAGGATAATTTAGTCTTAGGAAAGGCTTCCCAAAGCTCAAGAAAAGTAAGATAAAGTCAATGCAATGTTTCCTCATAGTTTATCAGATTTGTAGAGACAGGGAAAGCCACAAATTAGTTATGGATAGGAGGAATGTACTAATGGGGCTTATGGTAGCAAGTCTCAATCAGGATACAGGTTGGATAGGGATGACATGGTCAGAGATGGAAATGGATGGATACACCTAACAAGAGAGGTAGTGATTATGGGTTATATTCTAGTTTTTCTTTAGATAAGCATCATTTCCATCACAATCGTCATCCTTATAAGAGGAGTGAGAAGAAATACTTTCTAGATGAGTGCAAAGAAGAAATCCAAGCCTCCTACATTTGATAGAGAGGTGAAGAAACCGAAATATGTAAAAGCATGACCATTTCGGATGAATAATTTCTTCAAATTGCATGATTATATAGAGAATATAAAAGCCAATATAATTATTTTCATTCTCAAGTGAAAGGCATATATTTGGTGGGAAGATGTGAAGTGTGTCAGAGGCATCACGATAGAGGAGTCGAGTTAGCATGTGTTCAAAAGACTCTTCAGAAAGAAGTACTTGTCAGAAATATATTATGATGGAAAGCAAAGGAGATCTATGAGTTGAAGATGGGGTCTATGACAGATGAAGAGTACACGACTATTTTTTTGGAACTATTACAGTATGTGCCTTATCTCAAGCGTGAGAAGACAAAGCTTCAAAGATTCATTAGTGGATTGATATTAGCATTCAAGAGTTAGATTGAGTATGATGAGACTTTATCATTAGAGGAAGTCATTAGGAAATTGAAGCATTGTTATGAGTAGTTGAAGAGTAAGTCTTAGCCTAAGTGTGATTGGAAAGGGAATGACAAGAATAAAGAAATATGCCCTCCGAAGTGGGAAAGACCTTAGGATGTAGGTGAGGAAGAAAATGTGGATCCTTACAAGAAGTTTAGTGCAACCGAGAACGGACATAGATCTCATCCTAGAGAGAAACAAAATAAAGGTAGTGGTAGGGAACCGTTGCAGTGTTGGACTTGTGGCAAGATCATCACAAGAAGGATTATTTGTTGTATCGGTGTCATAGACGTAAGATATATAGTGCCCAGAAGCTGCAGAAAGTTGGGGATGTTGGCCATAACATTTCCAGATCTATGCAATACTTGATAATAGGTAGGAAAATAATCAAACATTCAGTATTGAGATGGAAGGTAAGCTTTGTGATTGAGCTGTTTCCATTTTGAATGAGCCTAGATCAAATTATAGTTATGTTAGTCTTGACCTAGTCGATAAGTGTAGCTTGAATAAAGAAGTGCATGTAGAGTCTTGGATGGTACAGTTGGCTACAGGGACTAAGGAAAAAGTTCATCATTTGGTGAGATGTTGTGTATTTGAGCTGGATGGTATGCCTACTTCAACACATCTAAATGTTCTTCCTTTGGGATCATATATTATGATTTTGGGTATAGATTGGTTATTCATTCATAGGAATAAGGTAGATTTATATGATAAGGCTATTGAGTGCCTAGATGATGAAGGGGAAAGAAGAATTTTGCGGGGTAAGAAGAAACCTACATCACTGAGAATGGTTACGGATATGCAAGCTAAGTGAAGTTGTAGGAAAGGGTGTGTATTTTTTGTAGTACATGCTTCCAGTGAAAAAGGGAAGATAGTTGATGATCCTAAAGTCTTGAGGAGGTATATTGTTTTACAACAGTTTCAGGATGTGTTTCCTAAAAAAATTTGATTGTTACCACCTCATAAGGAAGTAGATTTCTCTATTGAGTTGATACCATTATCGACACCAACATCAAAGACACCTTACATGATGAGCACTCCAAAGTTGGTAGAATTGAAGTTGTAGCTAAAGAAAATGTTTGATAAATCATACATAAGGCCAAGTGTGTCACCTTGGGGTGCACTTGTATTATTTTTAAAGAAGAAGGATGGTAGTCTCAGGTTATCTATTGATTACAAGAAGTTGAACAAGGTGACTATCAAGAGAAAATACCATTTTCCATGGATATATGGCTTGTTTGACCAGTTAAAAGGAGCAACAATGTTCTCAAATATTTATCCGAGATCAGGATATCATGAGGCACACATCAATGCAGAATATATTTACAAGACTACATTTCATACTATGTATGGGAATTATGATTTTGTGGTGGTTCATTTTGGTCTTACTAATGCTCTAGCTACTTTCATGTTCTTGATCAACATTGTACTGTGTACTTATCTAGAGCGTTTGTGATAATGTTCATTGATGATACATTGATCTATTTTAAGAATGAGGAAGAGAATGTAGAGCATTGGGTGGAAACATTAACATTGCCAAGAGAGAATCAGTTGTGTGCCAAGCTTAGCAAGTGCAGTTTCTTTTAGGCTAAAGTTCATTACTTGGGATATGTTATTTCTAGGGGAGGTAGAATAATGGACTTGGAAAAAATTATAGCTATCATGGAGAAGCCAACTCCTAAGAATATGGATGAGGTTAGATAATTCATGAACTTCTCATATATTTCCTATCCTATTACATCATTTCTCATAAAATGGAATAAGTTTGAATGGACTGACATGTGTGCAACTAGTTTTTAGGAGTTGAAGCATTTACTTACAAATGCTTCAGCCTTGAATATTTCAGACCCTAAGGAAGAGTTCTTGGTATGTACAGATGCTTGCAAGAGATGACTTGGTGGAGTCCTTAAGCAAGAAGGATAGGTGCTATGTTATGAGTCAAGGAATTTAATGAGCACGAGTTGGACTATGTGACTCATGATCTTTAGTTTGTAGCTATCATTCATGCCTTGAATATGTGGAAGCAATATCTTCTTGGTAGGTGGTTTATTTTGATAAGTGATCATAATGGAATGAGGCACTTTTCTGACCAAACTAATCTAAATGCCAGACAAGCTACATGGTTGGATAATCTCAGTGAGTTTGATTTTGAGATCAGGTATATCAAGGGTAAGGAGAATAAGGTCATGGATGTTCTCAGTAAGAGAGTGCAATTAAATCATATTTTAGTCCTGAGCTCTTATGTGACATATCTACAGGACAAGATCTTATAGGTAGGGTAGCATGATGACAAGTTTCAACAGTTGAGGCACAAGTTACAATAGCAGGGTGAAGGTGACAGGGATGAGGAATATCATCTCACAAAATGTGACTTGGTCAGATTTGATAACATGATTTATGTGTCAGATAGAAGTGAGCTCAAGAATCTTACCTTGAGGGAGTTTCATGTCAAGCCATATTTAGGTCACCCGAGATATCAGAAGACTTTGATAGTAGTTAAGAATTTCTACCATTGGTTGAACTTGAAGAAGGAGGTGGTTGAGTTTGTTGCAAGATTATTGGATTGTTAGTAGGTAAAAATAGAGTGTAGACACCCAACTAGTTTTTTACAACCGATTCTGATTCTAAAGTGGAAACAGAAGTTCATTTCCATGGAATTTGTTACATCTTTTCCGAGGACACTAAAGCAGGATGATTCCATCATCGTTATGGTTGACAATTTAAGTAAGGCAGTTAAGTCTACTAATTCAACTAGTGAGGTAGTTCATATCTTCATCAAGGTGATAGTGAGGTTGCATGGTGTTCTCAAGAAGATCATATCAAACATAGACAGCATGTTAACTACAAAATTTTTGAAGGAGTTATTTGCAGGCTTGGGGACAGAGTTTCCTTTCTGTACAACATATCATCCAGAGAAAGATGTATAGATAAAGAGGATCAATAATATTCTTGAGGACACGTTGAGGATGTATGTTATGCATCAACAAAGGAAGTCGGAGAAGTATCTTCCACTAGTGGTGTTTTCATATAACAATGGGTAATAGTAGTCCTTTAGGATGAGTCCATTAGAGGCTTTTTATGGGAGGAGTTGTAATACTCCTATTAGCGGGAGTGATCTAGTGAACATGGTGTTGATTGGACCGAATGTGTTAGTTGAGATGGAATTGGAGATGTAGGTTATTAAGAGGAATTAGAAGGAAATGATGGACATAAGGAAGAGTTATGCAGATCATCATAGGGTAAAAAAGTAGTTTTAGATTAGGAATCATGTGTACTTTCATATCAAGTCGAATATAATCTCTTTGAGGATTGAGTCATGTGAAAAATCAACACCTCAGTATTGTGGGCCTTTTGAGATCCTTGAGAGGATTGGACCAGTAGCATATTGACTTGCACTACAACCAATAGTAAAAGTCCATGATGTTTTCCATGTTTTATTGCTTAAGATACATGTCCAGGATGTTGATCATGTAATTGATTGGTATGTTTTTTAAGTGGAACCAAAGGGATAATTACATCCATAACCACAGTGTATATTGTAGCAGAAATAACTCATGCTATGGAACTGAAAAATAGAGCAAGTTAAAGTGCACTGGACACACTTTCAGCCCAACGAAGCTACATGGAAGATGGTTGATCAAATGCAGCCTTTGTATCCTTCATTATTTGTTGGTTCAAGAAAATGAGTTTTTGGAATATGTATATGTGTATATGGTTGTACATACCACGATGAGATGGGTTATAAAGATACAATAAATTATATGTTTGTTGTGTTTTTCAGTAGGATGTCATTGCAAATACTGCATCGAGCTATGTTATAAATATCCATATGTAGTATGTTTTTTTTAGCCGTTTTTTGGTCATAGGTGTCATAGAACACTCATGATCCCCTAAGGGGGAGGGCTTTTTAATAGCCAAGTGTTAAAGTTCATGTAATAAATGATAATAAAGGAAAAATAAAACCAACGTCATGTGATATGTATTCTAAGATGAATGTTGGGGAAACATTATATTGGGCATAACTTTTGGTTTATTAATGGTTAGAAAATTAGCAAAGGCATTGAAAAAGGCAAAGATGTAATAATTGGCATTTAATTATGAAAATAAAAGAAAATAGGAGAAGGAAAGGTGAAGAGATACAAATTTTCATGCTAAGGAAATTAGAGGAAAAATGAAGGAAAATAAAGAAAAAGTGAGACATCAATAACAAAAAGGCATCAGAGAATTAATCAGGGAAAATTTTAAAGATTGATATCTATTTGAAAGTTTAGAAACCTTGGCTAATCTTGGTAATCTATAATAGAAAAATTGTAAAATGATTGATGATATTCTTGTAAAAATACCCAAAATTTTGATTATATTATATTACGCTAAATAATATCTTGGAATATTTTAACGTAAAATAATTTCATACTATAAAATTTGGGTGAATTGTTTTTAGAAAAATTTAAATTGGTGAATACTCTTTTTTCAGAAAAGTATAGAAAATTAGCCCACGTGTGAATATTAGCCCCTAAGATTTTCCTTCCAATTAATTCACAACTTTTGTTGGTTTAGATTTTGTTAGGTTTAGCATGAGAATAGTAATAGAGAGAGAGATAGCTCCAAGAGGAGAAAGAAAGCAAGCAAGAAAAGGAAGGAAATGGACAAGCAAAGGAGAGAAAAGGAAAGCAAGGAGAAGATTGGATCAAAAACTTCAGTAGGAAGATTTTGTAGGTAATAGGTTGTGTGTTGATTTTCTAGTCGAGGTGTAAATACATGGTTCATGCACGTGTTTATTTGGTTCATTTTCTATCATTGGCATGGGTTTTTCTTGGTGTGATATTGGGTTCAACCTTGCTTTACCATTTCCTAGATAGCCATGGTGTGATGCTATTTATTCTTGGTTGAGCTTTGGATTGCCAAAAGGCTTTGGAACCGAGTGAGGTGGTCTCAGGAAAATTCCCAAGGTTTGCTTGAGGAGATGGTTTTCTCCATGAAGGCCTAGATAGGTGGGTGGAGATAGAAAAATTCCTTAAGGTATGGCGAAGAAATTCTGAGGCGTCCTAGCTTGGTTTGGTTTTGGGATCTCATGACTGGTATAGGTGAGACCATGATAGTTTGAGGGTGGAGGTAGTTTAACCTCTTGATTTCCCAGTTGATTATGTCTCGGTTTATCTCATGAGATGCCACATTCATGATTGAAATATGAAATATGGGTGATTCGTTGAAAGAAATATTTGGTTCAGTTCAATATATGGTCGAGTGGTACATGGAGGTCCCCAACTTGGTTGGCTTTTGCATATGTTAATAAGAGTTATTTTTCTATTTTTATTTACGATCAATTTTACTTGTTATTATGTTGATTTTATGGTTGTTTTTTCATGCTTAATATTATGGTTATATGTTCATTATAAGCATGGTTCTATGAAGTGCTCCAATTATGTCTCTTGTTCATAATTTAATAAGTAATTGAATGGTTGATGAATGTATGGGTTAACAAGTGCTGGTGTAGCTACTTGAAAGGGAATTAGAACTTCTTAGTGATTCTCCGATGAAGTTCAAAGATTTAATATCATATATGCATTCATGATGTGTAGCTCACATGTTTACCATATGTTTGATGAAATGTTTAGTATGTTGTATGAAATCTAGCTCAAGTTCTAGTTTCATATTTGAATGTTTACCATTTTCTTCATGTTAAATATGATTTTGGAGAGCTACAGGAAGTTATGGGTAGTAGTTTAGAGGCTAGCTTGGAAAAGTGGTTCAGATCTGAGGATTGTTGGCAAAAAACATGCTAATTTAGGCAACAACCACATGGAAGTAGACCTATGTGTGTGGTTCGAGGCCTATAACTACACTCTTTCCTTGTTGTGCATCCAGTTGGGTGTTAGGTCAATGAAAAAGGGTTCCATAATAGGGATTTCCAACTTGGGGTGGTTTGTAGCGTCCTGAGTGGTCTATGGTCGATGAGGGATATTAGTTAAGTTGTCATTTTCTGGTCCCACTTCCATAACTAGAAATTGGAGGTTGGGTTATTTCATAGTAACATTCGCCTCACATTTAGACTAGGGAGCTTGTAAGAGGGAGCTTTCATTAGAGAGGGTCTTACATAATCATAACATTTTTAATTTTTTACTATGTAATTCTTCCTCTATATTATTCAAGTTAATTTCCAATTTAAAAATAGGTCAAGAAATCCAATGCCATAGAACAAATGGAAGAACTATGCTTTTTAAAATTTTTATATATATATATATATATATATATCTGTAGAATTTCCTGTTTTCATTAGTAATGGATGTGCTAAGTAGAATTAGAAATATAGGTGAAAATCCAAATTTATAAACATGGATGTGTTTTGGTTTATGGAGAACACATAATTAAAAATAGGTGAACCTACAAATTATTTTATTGAAATGAGCATGCACATGCGTTTTCCTCACTCTTGTCTTCTACTCACTCTTTATTTCATCATCCCCGTAACTCTCTCTATATTCCTCTATCCTTATCCCACCCTTTCTCTCCATATCCCCTCTTATGTATCCCTCCTATTTCTCTCCTTCCCTTCCTATCTCTCTCCTCCTAAGGTTGTTGTCTATCTACTACTTTCAATATCCCTTTCAATCTCTTCAACTCTCCCTATTCTTCTTCATATCTCTTTCTTCCTCTCCCTATTCCCCATACCTCTCTACATCTCTCTCTCTCTATTTCCTCTTATGCCTCACTCATATATATTTCACTTTTCCTTCCTCCCTCTCTTTCGTTATCCTCCTATTTATCTCTCCCCTCCTCCTATTCCTCTCGCTCTCCCTCTCTCTCATTCCTCCTATCCACCACTTTTCCTAACCTTTACTATACTTGTCACTCTCATTATCCCCATTTATATATATCTCCCCCTTCCCTACCCCCCTCTCTTTTCCTTTCCCCATCACTCCCTCTCTCTCCCATTTATATCACTCTCTATCCCATTACCTAAGTCTCTACCCCTCTCTAGCCCCATAACTTTCTATCTATCACTCTCTCCCTCTCCCTCTTACATCTCTCACCATTTCCCTGTACCCCATCTCTCCTCCTTTCCCTATATTATCTCTCTCAATGTCTCTTTCTCTAGTGCACACACACTCTCTATAATACCACCCTATTTTTCCCCTCTTCCAACTTCCTCTCTCACTATCCTTTCCCCCTGCCTCCCTCCCTTTAACCCCTCCTCCCTCTTCCTTCATTTCTATCTCAACCTAACCTTTTTCATCTCTCTCTTTATCTCTGCCATATATATCCCTCTCTCCTTCATTCCCTATGCCCCTTCCCCCCTATCTCTAGCTCTTCTTAACACCCCCAATACCTCTCTCTCCCTCTCTAACTCACTATGTTTCCATCCTCTATTGCCCCTCTCATCCCTTTTCCCTATGCCTTTATCTATCTCTATCTCTATCCACTTCCTTATTCCCATCTCTCTCTCTCTTCTTACCCAAACTATCTCCCCGTGCTACTATCCCTCTCTCTCCATACTTGTATGTATCCCTAAACTCTCTCTCTCTCTCTCTCTATGTATGTCTCTTTAAGTCACCCTCTCTATCTAATCATTTCCATATATATTTCTATCTCTCTCACTCTCGCATTCCCTCATTCTATCTCTTTCTCCATTCTATTGTATACTCCCTCTCTCTTCCTTCCACCATACTTCTATCTATATCTCCCTCCTTCCCTCTATAACCCACCTTCTTTCATCCTCCTTTCCCTATCCATTTCTCTCTCTCTCTCTCTCTCTTTAGTGAAGCCCCCATCTCTCTACCCATTTCCCTATACATTTCTATGTCTACCCTTTTCCCCATATGTATTTTAATATATCACTCTCTTTCCATGTCCACCACTCTCTCATTTCTTATCCCCACCACTTATTTTATCTTACTCACCCATTCCTCACCCTCTCTCTCCACCTATGTCTCCCTCTATCTTTCTCTCTACCCATTTCAATGTTCACCTACCTCTTTCTCTCTCTTCCATCCCCATATTTCTCTTTCCATGTCTCGCTCCCTTTCTCCTCATTTCCCTATCCCTTTATCTTGGTCTCTATCTCTCTAGGTATCCTTATTTATATCTCTATCTCCCTTTCCATATTCCCATCTCTTTATCCCTCTCTCTCTATTCCTTTCCCCACATCTATCTCTCACATGCACTCTCACTCCATATGTATCCCTCCTCTCTCTCTCTCTCTCTCTTTCCTTAATCTTTCCCTTTCTATCTCCCACCTACATCCTATCCCTCTTTCTACATGTTTCTCCCTTTCCTTAATCACAAAATTTCTCTCGTAGTTTCCCCATCATTCTTCCTATATATATGTCCTCCAAATTTCACAATCTCTCTTGGTCACCCCAACCCATCACCTTCTTTCTCTCACCTTTTCCCCTCCTTTTGTATCTCTCTCCTTGATTATCCCTCTATTTCCCTCTTTCTATCTCTCTTTCTTTCCCTATTCTTTTATATCCCGCTTCATTTCCCAATATCTCTCCCCCCTATCCATTACACTATTACCTCTCCTCCTTTCAACATATCTTTCCTTCCCACCATCTCCCTTTCTATCTTTACCTTTTCATATCTCCCTTTTATATCCCCCCTATCTCATTCTCTAAAATTCCATCCATCTCTACCCCTTTCATTATACCCTTCTATATCTCCCACTCTACTTATCCCTCTTTCTATCTCTCTCCCTCTTTTCCTATTACCACCCTCTCTCTTACCCCCATTTCTTTGTACCTCTATCTCCCTTTTTCCTCCATATCTCTCCCTCCCTCCATCCCCACTCTGTATGATTTTGTCTCTTTTCTTATTTCTTTCTCTCTTTTTGGCTTTACCCTTATGTTCCCATATTTTTATGTCCATCTCAATTATCATATTCCATTTTCTATTTGTATTCCTTTCACCATATCTCTTCCTTCTTCTCCCTTCCCAAAGTATCCATTTTCTCTCTCTTTAAATTTCACTATCTCTCTCCACATATCCACCTTTTTCCTTGCTCTCTCTCTCCATAAATATAGCTCTCATATATACCTCCCCCACACTCTTTCCCTATGACTCCCTCTCTCTCTACCCATTTCGATATCCCTTTATATCTCAAACCCACTCCCTATACTCATTCTATATCTCTATCTCTGTTTTCATATTCCCCCATATGCCTTCATTTCCCCATCATCTCTCTTCTTCTCCCTCTAATGTATACACTATCTCTAACACCTCTATCTACTCTTCTCTATCCCTATTTATCCCTACCTCCCTCAACCCTCCTCTTTCCCTCCTCTTATCTCTCTCCAAATCACTTTTCCTCTCACTCTTTATGTATGCTTCCTATATCCCTCTCTTTGTCAGCTACCCTAAGCTCTCTTATCTTATGATGACCCCTGACTCCATATCTCCCCCCATTCCTTTATCTCTCTCACTTTATCCATGTTCCCCCACTCTACCCATCCTTATCCCCCTCTCTGTATGTCTTCTTCTTTCCCTTCCTATTCCATTCCCTATTCATCCATAACTCTCTCCCTTGGTTTTCCCATACAGCTCTCTCTCCCTCCATCCCTAGCTCCCTCCCTACTCAATTTATCTATCCCTCTCTTTGTCTATCTTTCTCTCCCCCCCACATGAACTTCCCCCTATAAACCTCGCTCTCTCTCTTTCCCAAAATATCCCTCTCTATTTATGTCTTTCTATATCCATTTATATCTCTTTCACTCTCACTAACTCTAATTATAACTCTATCTCCCTTTCTCTATCCCCCCTTGCCCCCTTCCTTTCCCTAGAATTATATTTATATCTCCTTATTTATCTCTACCACCTTCCCTCTAACTATCCCATCTTTTCCTCTCTCTCTCTCTCTCTCTTGCCTTCCCTATGTCTTCCTCCTATAACCCCATATATCTCTCTTGCTAAACCTTTCTGCTCTCTCTACCCCTTTCCCTATCATTTTATATCTCCCCCCTTCTCCTCATCCCTATTTTTATGTCTCTTTGCCTTTCCCTGTACCTCCCTCTCTCTTTTTTTTACATCTTTAACTCTCTCTCTAACTTCCTATTTCCATATATCTTTCTCCCTTTTTTTCCTTATATCTTATTTTCTATCTCTCTCTCTCTCTTTATCACCCATATCTATCTCTTTTTTTCTCTCTCTCTCTTGCCTTATTCTCCCCCTCTTTCACTTAATTTATATATTCCTCCTTATCCTCTTCCATCAATGTAGATGTCGTAACAACAATGGGTGCAAATTATAAAATCACATGCATTATTAATTTATTAACATTATTAACACACACATGTAATTCACATGAATATTACATCTACAAAAGAAAAAAACACACCTTTCATTTTGTCTCCGAACAACTCTCGCATATTACCTCAAACATGTAAATATCAAGAACTCATTGTAGGTTTCTTTTTTTTAATTATTACCTTTATTTTTTACATATTCTTGTTGTATTAAAACATTTTATAAATAGGAAACTTAAAAAATTGTTCATAAAATTCTAGAAAGAAACAAAGACCCCTAAAAATTTCCAATATATAAGAGAAAAGGAGATATTGGGTATGAATAAACATCGACATTTAACCATCATGAGATGGAATCCTTACTAAATGGATATCATGTTGAAATCTATTTTAGTTCCACAAGTGAAGAACATATGTCTAATGGAGACCATTTGAATTCCAATATTAGTTAATCTTCCGGTCAATCTTCCATTAACAAGAAATGACATGATTAATGAAGTTTTGAGATTTGGAGTACCCATATCTAGTAATAAAATGAATGAGTTGAAACATTTTCATGAATATGATCATCATGTGCAAGTTGAACTTGAGAAACTATATTTTCAACATACAAAATAGATAACTATCCATATATTTAGGTGAATTAAGTTCTACAATCTACTAGTCAAGGGATTCATATTTCGCTCTCTCTATCTCTCTCTATGTCTCCCAACTCCCAACTATATCCCTCTATATCTCTCATTCCCTAGACCCCATCCCCCTTATCTCTATCTCTTCTTAACATCCCTGCTATCTCTCTCTCTCTCTCTCTCTCTCTCTCTCTCTCTATGTCTCCCAACTATATCCCTCTATATCTCTCGTTCCCTGGAACCCATCCCCCTTATCTCTATCTCTTCTTAACATCCCTGCTATCTCTCTCTCTCTCTCTCTCTCTCTCTCTTTCTCTCTCACCCACTATGTTTCCATCCTCTCTCCCCATATCACACCCTCTCCCTATCCATTTCTCTATCTAGCTCTAAAAATTTCCTTATTCCCATCTCTCTCTCTCCCCATTTACCCACACTATATCCCCCTACCACCATCCCTCTCTCTCTATACATGTATGTATCCCTTAACTCTCTCTCTCTCTCTCTCTCTCTCTCTCTCTCTCTCGCGCGCGCGCGCGCGCATGCGCACACGCGCTGGCAGACACCCTCTCTATACACTCATTTCAATATATATTTCTATCTATCTCATTCTCACATTCCCTCATTATATCTCTTTCTCCATTCTATTATACACCCCCTCTCTCTTCCCAATTCTTCTCTCTATATCTCCCTCACTCCCTCTACAACCAACCTTCTCTATTCTTCCTTTCTTTATCCCTTCCTCCATCTCTCTTTCATGATGTCCCCATATCTATACCCATGTTCCTATCCCTTTCTATGTATCCCATTTTTCCCATACCTATTTTAATATCTCACTCCCTTTCCATGTCCCACCACAATATGTTTTCTATCCCCCATCAAATATTCCATATTTCTCACCCATTACTCACCCTCTCTCCCCTCTATTTCTCCCTTTGTCTTTATCTCTCTCCTTTTGAATATTCCCCTGCCTCTCCCTCTCTCTTCCTTTCCCATCTCCCTTTTCCCTACCTCTCTCCCTCTCTTCCCATTTCCCTATCCATTTATCTCTCTCTCTCTCTCTCTCTCTCTCTTCTCTCTCTC
Source organism: Pinus tabuliformis (assembly GCA_031772625.1). Lineage (NCBI taxonomy): Eukaryota > Viridiplantae > Streptophyta > Pinopsida > Pinales > Pinaceae > Pinus > Pinus tabuliformis. The sequence continues at coordinate 579,441,028 of CM062818.1, forward strand.
TCTCTCTCTCTCTCTCTCTCTCTATGTATCCTTAATTTTATCTCTGTCTCCCTTTACCTATATCCATCTTTCTCTCTCTCTTTTCCTTCCCCATATCTATCTCTCTCACCTACTCTCTCTCTCTCTCTATGTCTCCCTCTTATATCTCTTTCTCTCTCTCCTTAATCTTCCACTTTCTATCACTCCCCAAATTCATATCCCTCTTTCTATATGTTTCTCCCTTTCCCTAATCACACCATCTCTCTCTTAATTCCCCCATTATTCTCCTTCTATCTCAATACACCCTATGTCACCATCTCTCTGCCTTCCCACCCCAACCCTTTCTTTCTCTCACCCTTTCCCTCCCTCTCTTTGTCTCTCTCCCCCACTAGGCCTTTTTTTCACTCTTTCTATCTCTCTCCCTTTCCCTACTATTTTTTATCCCTCTTATTTTCCCCATTTCTCTCCCCCCCCCCCCCCCCCCAACCATTCCCCTATTCCCTCTCTTCATTTCCACAACTATCACCTTTCACAATTTCCATATTTGTACCTATCTTTTCATACCTCCCTTATATAACCTCCCTTTCTCATTCCCTAAAAACTCCTCTCTCTGACCCCCCTTTCTTTTTACCTCTATCTCCCTTTTTCTCTCCATATCTCTCCCACTCTCCCTCCCCCATACCCCCTCTCCACCTCCCTCCCTCCACACTCTCCGTCATTTTCTATTTTTTCCTATTCCTTTCTCTCTCTTCCACTTAACCCTTACGTTCCCCTCTTTCTATTCCCTTCTCAGTTATCGTATTCCCTTTCTCATCCATATTCCTTTCACAATATCTCTTCCTCCTTATCCCTTACCAAATTACCTAATGTCTCTCCCTCTTACTTTCACTATCTCTTTACTCATGTCCACGTCTCTCTCTCTCTCTCTCTCTCTCTCTCTCTCTCTCTCTCTCTCTCTATATATATATATATATATATATATAGATATAGATATATATATACCTCCGATCTACCTCCCACATTTTCTTCCCCTAATACTCCCTATATATCTCTACCCATTTCACTATCCATTTAAATATCAACCCCACTCCCTATACATCATTCTATATATCTATCTCAATTTTCATATTATTCCTTGTGTCTTCCATTCCCCATCATCTATATTCTTCTCTATCTAACATATACATTGTTTCTAACACCTCCATCTACCATTATTTGTCCCTATTTATCCATCCCTCACTCAAACCCCCTCTTTCGCTCCTCTTATCTCTCTCCCAATAACTTTCCCTGTCACTACTTATGTATGCTTTCTCTCTTTGTCTGCTTCCCTAAGCTCCCCTCTATTCCCTTGACCCCTCACCCCCTATCTCCTTGTCTATTCCTTTATATCTCTCCCTATACCTATGTTTCCTTTTGTCTACCACTTCATTACCCCCCTCTCTCTCTTTATGTCTCCTTATTTCACTTCCTATCCCTTTCCCTATTCATCCATAACTTTCTCCCTTGTGTTTCCCATCTCTCCCTCTCTCCCTCCCTTTGTAGCTCCCTCCCTCCTCAATTTTTGTATCCATTTCTTCCTCTATATTTCTCTCCATCTTTCCCTATTCATCACTCTCTCTCTCTCTCTAGCTCACATGAATCCATCCTATATCCATCTCTCTCTCTCTTTCCCTAATCCCCCCTCTCTATATACCACTATATATCTCTTTCACACTAATTATATATCACTATAACTCTATTTGTATTACTTTATTCCTACCTCTCCCCCTTCCTTTCCCTAACATTATATTTCTCTCTCCTTTTTCTCTACCACCTTCCCTCTTACTCTCCCCTCCCTCTCTCTCTCTCTCCCCCCTTCCCTATGTCTACCTCCTATAACCCCACGTCTCTCTCTCTTCCTAAACCTTTCCTTTCTCTCTACCACTTTCCCTATCAATTTTTGTCTCTCCCCTTCTCCCCATCCCTATTTATATCTCTCTCCCCTTTTCCTTGCTCGCCCCCATCTCTCTTTTTATTTCCCATCACTAACTCTCTCTCTCCCTTCCCCTTTCCCTACCTATTTCTGTTTCTTTTTCTAATATCCTATTTTTTATCTCTCTTTCCATATTTATCTCTCTCTCAATACCACACATATATATCTCTTTTGATCTTTTCCACCCTAGTTTCCAACTCTTTCTCTTCCTTTATACATTCCTCCCTTTCCTTTTCACTAAATATAATTTTTTTAAGGACACTGAGTGCACATTATAAAATCACATGCATTATTAATTTGTTATTAATGGACACGCATTATTAATGTACACATGTTATTATCATGCATATTCTATCTATGGAAGAACAAAACATACGTTTCTACCACCCATCATTTTGTCTCAAAACAACACTCACATATTAGCTCAAATGTGTAAATTCGTCAAGAATTTATTGTACGTTTTTTTGTTTTTTTTAAATGAGTAACTTGACTTTTTTCAACATATTTTTGTTGTATTAAAACCTTTTATAAATTGGAAACTTACAAAATGGTTCAAAAAATTCTAAAAGAAACAACTACCCCTAAAAATTTCCAATACCTAAGAGAAAAGGAAATATTGGGAATGTATAAAACATCGATGTCTAACCATCACGAGATCCAATACTTTCTAGTGGATATCATGGTGAACTATATTTTAGTTCCACAAGTGAAGAACATATTTCCAATGGAGACCATTTGAATTCTAATATTAGATAAATTTCTAGTAAATCCTCCATGAACAAGAAATGACATGATTAATGAAGATAGTTATTTTTTGAGATGCGAAGTACCCATAGGTAAAAGTTCATGAATTGAATGACTTGCAACAATTTGGTGAAGAGTATCATTATGTGCAAGTTGAACTTGAAAAATTAGATTTTCAATATACAAACTAGATAACTATCCATTACACTCCAAATATCAATCATTAGGTGAATTAAGTTCTACAATGTACTTATCAAGGGATCCATAATTCTCTCTCTCTCTATCTTTATGTCTCCAAAATATATCCCTCTCTCTCTCCTTCCCTATTCCCCCCTGTCTCTATCTCTTCTTAATGCCCGCCCCCCCCTCGTCTCTCTCTCACTCACTATGTTTCCATCCTCTCTCGCTCCTCTCACCCCCTCTCTATCCCTTTCTTTCTCTATATATATTTATCCATTTTGTTATTCCAATCTCTCTCTCTTCCTTTATCCACACTCTTTCCCCATCCCACTATCCCCCTCTCTCTATATTTGTATGTACCCCTCATCTTTCTCTCTCTCTCTCTCTCTTTCCATAAGCCACCCTCTCTATCTTCTCATTTCCATATAGATTTTCATTTCTATTACTCTCCCATTCCCTCATTCTATCTCTTTCTCTATTATATTGTATACCCCCTCTCTCTTCCTTCCCCCCATCCTTCTCTCTATATCTCCCTCACTCCCTCTACAGCCCAAATTCTCTCTTCACCCTTTCTCTATCCCGTTCTCTCCCTGTATTTTGTGAAGTCCCCATCTATCTACCCGTTTATCTCTCCCTTTCTATGTCTCCTCTTTTGCCCATACCTATTTTAATATCTCACTCCCTTTCCATATCCCACCAGTGTCTCTTTTCCTATTCCCATCACATATTCTATCTTTCTCACCTATTCCTCATGCTCTCTCTCCCCCTATGTCTCCCTCTACCTCTTTTTCTCTATTATTCATTGTTCCACTACCACTCCCTCTCTCTTCCTTACCCACCACTCTCTTGCCTTTGTTTTCCTCCTCTCTCCTCATTTTTCTATCCCTTTGTCTTGATCTCTCACTCCATGTATCCTCATTTATATCTATATCTCCATTTCCCTATTCTCATATCTCTCACCCTCTCTCTCTCTCTCTCTCTCCCTCTCTCCCTTTCCTCATTGCTATGTCATTCACCCACTCTCTTCCCCCCCACTTCCCCATATGAATCCATCTTATCTCTCTCTCTCTCTTTTCTTAATACCCCCCTTTCTATCTCTCCCTCACTTGCTATCCCTATTTATGTATGTTTCTCTCTTTCCATACTCCCACCATCTCTCACTTACTTCCCCATCATGCTCCCTCTATCTCTTTCCTCCTTATTTCACCATATCTCACACTCTCTTCCCCCCCGTCATTCTCTTTCTCTCACCCTTTCCCTCCATTCTTTGTCTCTCCCCCCCCACTATCCCTTTGTTTCCCTCTTTCTATCTATCTCCCTTTCCCTATTCTTTTGTATCCCTCTTCCTCTACCCATATATATTTCCCTCTATCTATTTCCCTATTCCTTCTCTTCCTTTTCACACCTCTCTCCCTCTAAATATTTTCCTCTATATCCCTATATTTTCCTATCTCCCTCCTATTTCCCTAATTTCTCATTCCCTAAATCTCCCTTTCTCTTAACCCCTTTTACTATCCCTTTCTATCTTTCCCACTCTACTTATCCCTCTTTTTATCTCTCTCCTCCTTTGCCTTTTAATGACTAATATAAAACTCCTCTTTCTTTATACATATATCTACATTTTTATCTCCATATATCTCCCTCCCTCCCTATCCCATACCCCTTCTCCTCCTCCCTCCCTCCCCACTCTCCCTCATTTTCTCTCTTTTCCTATTCCTTTCACCCTCCTCTTTATCCTTATGTTCCCCTATTTTTATATCCATCACCATTTCCTATTCCGTTTTTTTTATTTATTCCTTTCACCATATCTATTCCTCCTTATCTATTCCAAAATTACCTAATTTCTTTCTCTCTTACTTTCGCTATATCTCTCCCCATATCCACCTTTTTCCACTCTCTCTCTCTCTCTCTCTACATATATCCCTCATATATGACTTTTCCACTCTCTTTCCTTCAGACTCCATAGCTCTCTCTTCCCCTTCTTCCATCCCTTTCTATCTCAAACCCATTCCCTAAACATAATTCTATATCTCTATCTCCTTTTTCATACTCTCCTTTGTACCTTCCTTTCCCCATCATCTCTATTCCTCTCTCTCTAACATTCACACTGTCTCTAATACATTTATCTACCCTTCCCTATCCCTTTTTAGTCCTCCCTCCGTCAAGCCCCCTCTTTACTTCCTCTTATATAACTCCCAATCACGTTTCCTCTCACTCCTTATGTATGCTTCTTATATTCCTTTCTTTGTATGCTTTCCTAAGCTCACCTAGGCTTCCCCTGACCCCTCACTCCCTATCTCCATTGACATTTCTTTATCTATCTCACTCTACCTATGTTTCCCTTTATCTACCCATTCCTTGTCCCTTGTCTCTCTATGTATCCTTGTTTATATTAATATCCCTCTCCCTATTCATCCATAACTTTCTCCGTTGAATTTACCATCTCTCTCTCTCTCTCTCCACAATTTATTTACCCTTTTTTCACTCTATCTTCCTCCCACCATTTTCTTGTGTATCACTCTCTCTCACCCCCCCACATGACTCCCTACTCTCTCTCTCTCTCTCTCTCTCTCTCTCACACACACACACACATTCTCTAAGTCCCCCTCTCTATCTAATCATTTCTATATCCCTTTATATTATTTCACAATCCCTATCTATCATTAAATATCTATCACTTTTTCTCTATTCCCCCATCTTCCCATTCCTTTCCTTAACATTCTCTTTCTATCTCCTTCTCTCTCTACCACCTTCCCTCTAACTACCACTCCTCTATCTCCCTCCTTCAATATGTTTACCTATTATACTCCCATCTATCTCTCTCTTGCTAAACCTTTCCTCTCTCTCTACCCCTTTTCCTATCCTTTTCCATCTCTCCCCCTTCTTCACATCCCTTTCTGTATGCTCCCTCTCCTTTTTCTTTCCAACCACTAAATCTATCTATCCCATCCCCTTTCCCAAATTTTTGTTTCTTTTTCCCTATATCTCTTTTTCTATCTATCTTCCCCCCCCACACTATTCTCCCCCTCTTTCTGTTCATTTCTACATTCCTCCCTATCCTTTTCCATCAATGTAGATGTTGTCACGAAAATGATTGCACATTATAAAAGAACATGCATTACTAATGGGCACACATTATTGACACATGCATGTAATTAGCATGCATATTCTATCTATAAAAGAAAAAAACACATCTTTCTGCTACCCTGCATTTTGTCTCCAAACAAAATAACACATTAGTTCAAACGTGCAAATCCGAGAAGAATTTGTTATAGGTGTTTTTTAAATGATTACCTTGACTATTTTCTACATATTCTTGTTGTATTAAAACCTTGTATAAATCAGGAACTTACAAAATCATTCAAAAAATTCTAGAAAGAAACAACTACCTGTAAAAATTTCCAATATCTAAGAAAAAGGAAATATGTGGTATGGATAAACATAGACATATATGCATCACGAGATTGAATCCTTGCAAAATGGATATCATGGTGTACTCTTTTTTTAATTGGACAAGTAAAGCACATATGTCCAATGGAGACCATTTGAAATCAAACATTAGGTAAACTTCGAGCACATCTTCCATTAACCAGCAATGACATGATTAATGAAGACATAATTCGTTTTTGAGATGCCAAGTACCAATAAGTAGAAATTAATGAATGGAATGATTTTCAACATTTTGGTGAAGAGGATGCTCATGTGCAAGTTGAACTTGAAAAATTAGATTTTCAACATACAAAATAGATAAGTATCCATTGCACTCCCAATTTCAATAATTAGGTGAATGAAGCTCTATAATCCACTTATCAAGGGATCCATACTTTGTGTCCACCTTCCCCACGTAAATTACCTAATGCATGATGAATAATTGTTAGGCATATTCCTGTGGATGAAAGTTTTTTAATGTGATTTGAAATTTACACAAGCCAACTATTTTTTTTAGCAATGCAACACATTTTTTAAAGATATTTTATGAATAAAAAGAAGATGTGTCTAAATGTCAAATATTTTTTATTTTGTTAAAATGATATCGCTTACTTTTTTTTAGGATAACTTTAGGAATCAGGCTAGTTAGATGTTTGGACACTAATAACTATATTATTAGAAATATTTGAGTTTCTTTTAATATAATTGAAAAAACTACTCATTCAAAATATGACAAAAAAAACTTCTTATATAATATTAGAATGTATTACAAATATGTCTACTAGGAAACATTGTTTATGTCACATGTGATATGAAATTTTGAAATAAAATATAAAAATATTCCAAAATATTATATTGCGAGAGAAAACGTTGATAAGCATGGTCAAACAAATTGTTCGGCCTTCCTGAGTAGAATTCCTCATTCAAATATGAAGTTAGTTTATATGATAAAGGAACTAGTATAAATGTTTTGACATACAAATACTAGGCCTTCATTCAACTAAAAATTTGTACTAAAGTATAGAAAAGGTTATAAGCACCTCCTTTGCATGACACAAAAAATAACGCTATTAGCGATCCAAGAATGAGCACATGGAATTGAACCTAAGAAATAAATGTTCCAAGAAATGCAAAAACTGATATGTTAGAACGTGTACAAATTTCACAAGAAATGTTGTTGTAGATGTCAAACATAATTTGATCATTTTTGTTACACATGTTGGCGTTGTAGTGTTGGAATTGATGTCAACAAGGTCGGCACTATACACCATACGATTTAGGTCAACCTGATGGTGGTAGACCTTTTTGTGTTTTTGATGACTATTGTTGGCATGGTTCAAAGGTATAGTGCTCATTGGTTGTTATAGTGATGTGATCTGCTTGATAGATGTTGGTTGGAAATGATGTTAGGATGGTTATGTCCTAGTGAAAAAATTAGTGCAGGATTTGAAGGTTGAGTAGAGATGGTTGTAGGGCATGTTATGATGGATTATTATAAGTTGATGTTGCTACAAGTGTTGGAGATGCATGTACAAGTGTTGGAGGTAGTTGGATGACTCGATGTTGTTGTTGTAGGTGTTGGAGATGTTGCTACATGTGTTGGAGATGCTTCTACGTATGTTGTAAGCATTGTAAATGTTTCTACATGTTTTGGAGATACTTCTATAGGTGTTGTAGGTTGTTTGATGGCTTGATGATGTTGTTATAGGTGTTGGAATTGCTATTGTAGGTCCATAAGGTGTTTGGGAAGGTTGTTGTTGTTGCTACAGAAGTCAGAGGTATTGTCTTGTTGAGGAGTTTTACAGACTAGGGTTTTCATGTCACTGACTTTGTTGCAGAATTTCTTAGCCTATGTCATCAATTGAAAATCATGTCATAGAGGTTTGGAGGTGTGTTTAGGAGTTGATGAAGGTGTCCAAGAAGTTTGGTAGATATTTGAGCTAAGGATATCATGTTTTTCCTTATACTTTTCCCCAACAATAGGCATGTGGTCTCATGCATGTTGTTAGAAGGATCCAACCAAAATTTGGCATGCCTATGAGTGTAGTTAACCGGAATCTACTAGTTATGTGGGTGTGGTTGAGGCATAAAGACAATTTTTCTCTTGATTCCTCATGCATATAAGGTAAATTAAGTATCTTGACGATGTTTTAGTTTAGGAATTTTATGATAAAGGTCGAAAAAAGGTTATTGAATTTCTAGAAAATGGTTAAAGTGAAGAATATCCTTCATGAAGTGGACTTACTGGTATGATCTATTCAAGGATACGAATCCTAATCAAATCAAGTGTATGAACAAAGTTTGTGGAGCTTAGTAATTCTTGGTAATTATTGAGATGAGCATCTCAGTTCATCTACATATTGGGGAGAGATCAATGATATTTTGTTAAGATAAGTTGTGTGTGGAGTGAGAGTGAGAGTGTTGTAGTGTATGCAAGTTGTTTGAGGGTTTTGTTATAGATTTTCAGAAGAAGTTTGCCGGCATATCAGGAGTATGTTTCACAACATTTTGTGCAGTGACCAAGGAGATGAAGTAGAGTTTTATTGCAACTCTTTTTGGTGATTGGTAGCACTGGGTGATTTTTGTAGTTTTCTGTTGAGAGAAGAAACTATTTGTGAGAAATTTTATTTATAGAAAAGAGGGTTTTTGTTTGTGCATTTATCAGATTATTTTAGGTAGCGTTTGTGTTGATTCTTTTTATTCTGTAGTTATGGTTTTGTGCCTTGAAGTGATTGTTGTTGTGGTGTTTAGGTTGAGAAGTTCTTAATTTCGATTTGAAAATGTATGAATCAAGAACCACATAGAAGAGAGGAGTTGGAGGACTCCAGTGAAATAAATATACAAAGCAATTATTCTCCATATAATGGTAGATGTATAGTTTGGAAGAAACTAGGTGAGGCTCGTTGGTCATGGTGCCTTCCAACACATAAGAGTTTGTAGAGTCATATGACAGTTCATGAGTAACCGCGTGTAGATCATTGGTTATGGTGGTTTCCAATAGATGGTTTCCCATAGATCCATGAGTGAAAGACATCTCCATTTGATAGTAGCTGATTGAATCTTTATATATAGAATTTTATTGACATAATAAAATATTTTGAGCAGTGAAACAACATCAAAGGTGGTTTTTTTTCCCAGAGGAGGGTATTCCACCAGAAATAATTGTGTCCCTTGTGTTGAGTGTTTTCATTGTTTCTAGTTTATGTATGATTCTTTGATATCTATTTATGTGTTTCAGTTATGAGTGGCTCAATTAATAATTAATTAGAGAAAATGTTATAAGTGCCATCACTACTAGTTCACCCACCCTCTCAGTAGTGATCTAATTTCCAACAATTGGTATCTAAGTTAAGGCTCTCGATTGTACATTGATCGTTGGAGAGTAGATCTAAGGATTATGAGTAGAAATTTTTGCAAATTTTTTGAAAATGCATCGATAACGAGTCCCAAATCTTCATGGAGGAAAATTTGCAACTTGGAGAATGAAATTGGATTCATATTTTTGTCCCTTGATGACAATATTTTTCTATCAATGGAATATGTAATTAAGGATCAATTTAATGATAAAGCTAAATATATTATCATGCATTACAATTCAAGATTTGATAATCTATTTGTGAAGCATTATGAGACTACAAAAGAAATGTTGGATAGGTTGCAAAATTTGTATTATGGAAGAAAATTGTAGATTTTAGAAATGGACAACAATGCAAAGGATTCTACTCTTATGGAAGTGAAAAATTCAGTCTTCTCAAAAGAATATTATAGTATCACCAATATCTCACAAGAAGAAAGTTCCAGTGATAGCAACGATGACTCAAACATTGATCTAGAGGGACAACAAAAAGATATCAACAACAAAGCTGAAGAGAATTCCAAGATAAAAGGCTTCTAAGTAGAAATTAAAAGGATCACAACTGAAAATAAATATCAATTCATGATAATGCAAATTTTTTATAAGGAGTATTCTTTAATAGAACAAATTTCATATTTGAAAAGTCAGATGGAATAAGGAAGAAAAATCGAATATGGAATGAGGAAGTAGTATAAGGTGCTATAGGATGAGTGTCAAAAATTGAAGGTTGGAGAAATTTCTACAAGGAAATAATTAGAGAGGTTTAAATATAGCATCAAGTATCTACAAGAAAATAAAAAATGGTTAGAGTAGCTAGTAGCAACAAGAAAAAGGAGAGTTATCATCAAAAGCTATCCAAGAACCAAAGGAACAAGAAAAGAAGATCGTTCAAAAGGAAGCTAAGGAATGTCAAATGATTTATTTGTCAAAACAATGAGCATATAATACCAAATTGAAATAGTGGAGAGATCATACCCTGTCAACAAAAGGAGTAGCCAAAGGAGAAGAAACCAGAAACATTCATGACAAGAATATGTCCATTTGCACAAAGTTCGCTGTCATTAAGGTATAGTAGTACTTTTTACGGTTATTGTTTCTCATGCAATGATTTTGGCCATAGGGCTATTTATTGCAGGGCACATGCAAGGAATAAAAATCAGTTCAACAGAAAGTCTCAATCTATTCCTCAGTTCCTTGGTCACATAAGATGTTTTTTATGTAAAAATATTGTTCACAAGGCCAATGATTGAAAGTTTCCCATGTATTTCAGAAGATCCAATAAAAGGAAGAAGAACATGCAAGGCTAACCACACAAGAAAATGAAGGATTTGAATATGAAAGTTTGGAGGATAAAAGAGCAGAAAGGAACTCCCATTAAAAGGTGAGGTTTTCATGGTCTCAGGGGGAGCATATGGTTACATCATGATTTAGATGTAGATCTTTGGAGGTGCATCCATATAGGAAAGAGTGCATAAAGACAAATTTGTATATTGTAGGAGATGAATGTGTTCATGGGAATGGATTTTGCTTCCTAATGGTTTTGTATGCTAGAAATATTTGAGCACTACTGAGAGGGTGGTGGGGGGTGAACCAGTAGTGTGATATTATTATCAATTTTTACCATTGTAAACTTCTTTATTGAATCATGCACCATTAACCAAAAGCATATCATATCATCACATGAATATAAAAAATATAAGTAGGTAAATCATAAACCATGAGAGAAACATAAACAAGAACAAGAACACAAGAAAACATCAACACATGGGACACAAGATATTTATTGGAAAACCCTTCACCAGGAAAAACCACCCTTATTGTTGATGCGATGCGCATAATCTTCTATTAAGCAAATATAGTCTTTTTACATAAATGTTTTACTTCGATCAGCAAGGAGACTTGTCCTCTTATACAATTAGCTAACTCCTATCAACGTGGAGATTCGATTCTAGTGATCAGCTCAAAATAATATGCTCTTCATGGATCTATGAACTAACATATGTTGAAAGCCACCACGATCAATCCATCCTCGCCTAACTTTGATTGGACTATCCACCTACCATTGGATTGTGAAATTGTTCCTTTTGTTGAAACTTCACAATCATTGGTCCACATCCATGAATTCATTTCTCCTCTAATCTATTCATACCTCCTTTCATCTATGTTCAAACTAGATCCCAACAATTTATTCTCAAGTCGATTCAGCTTTGTAATATGACCTCTAGTAGCAAGACAATCTCATCAAATAAAAAATCACAAGAACCATATTCTCTCCACACAAGTAAAATAGTGGCCACAATGTATCCAACAAAATATGAATAATATGACCAACACAATATCAAACCTTCACTGCAAAATATAATTTCTACATAATACAGTTAACAACATAAGGCACTATGGCAATGCGCCAAAGAATTTAGCAGCTCCTACAAAAAAAAATAATGTGAGTCAACAACAAAATATACTGGAGCAACAAGAAACAACTCTCTAAACGATCTATGCTAGAAAAAAACCAAATATGAGATGAATATTGATCCATTGCTTTAGAAATATGCTCCATTCACTGCCATTTTAACTCATACATTGAAGCATCTAATATCTCAATAAAATCTAAAGCATTCCACCACTATGCATCTTTCTCTAACTCACTCTCATACTCAACCAACCATCAACCAACTCAGAAATGTAGAATATAAAATATGTAGGGCAGAATTCACTTTTGGACTGGGATCAAAAGTGCACAAAGTTGAAAAAATCAAGTCATTATCACCACTACTTGTGTGCTAAAGGTGTTCACATAATTGGAGGAGCATTTTGTTTTCACATAAGTAAAAGCCAAAATATCCTCAATAATTATCCAAGTGAATACCATAGGAAAATACCATGGTTTTCCCAATACCACAGACACATGTACCATGGTAATCTCCAAATCAATACGATAGATATATACCATGGTTATTCCAATACCATGAACACCTATACTATGGGAATATCCAATTCAATACCACAGGTAAATACCATGGTTATGCCAGTACTACGAACAAAGGTACCATGGTAATATCCAAGTCAATACCAGAGGTAAATACCATGGTTATGCCAATACCGCAGACACCTATACCATGGTAATATCCAATTCAATACCATACGTAAATACCATGGCTATGCCAATGTCATAGACCCCTGTGCCATGTCAATATTCAAGTCAATACCATATGCAGATACCATGGTTACGTCAATACCAAGGACTCTTGTAACGTCGTAATATCCGAAACAATACCGCATGAAAATTCCACGGTTATGTCAATACAAAGAATATATGCACCAAGTTAATATCACATGCCAACCTACTCCACACACTTACAAATACCATGGTAATGATAATACCAATAATATATATACCATGGTAATACTCCTACAACATCATCATCAAGCCAACACAAGGAAACACAAGGCAAAACAAGGCAACATGTCCATGAACACCATACTAATTTCAAGCTACATCATCAAAGACTGACTTCAGGGGTTGAAATCAATAGCAACATAACCAACTCAATAACAACTCAACTAGAAGAAACCTTGCTATAAGGAAGGAATACACACGTCAGTTAGGATACATAGGGTTGACATCAATGGGAACATGATCTATATGCCATCATGAACCAATTCCAACATCAGCTAGCTGGAATCATGCACACCATAATGCCAATAATCTCCATGTTTGGAATTTATGGAAACCACATAGAAACTAGAGACCAATCTCCATTATAACAACCCCTTTGACATCAATGATAAAGGGACATCTCCATCTCATAAAGTCACAAGAAATTAAGCACAAATACGGAAGCGCTTGATCACTATATGGGTGAAAAGTAATGCACATGAACAAACATCCATGTCTCTCCACATCAGCAGAAGCAAGTAAAAAATATACCAGTCATCATCCATAGCATCATACCAACAAACAAGCTCTAGGAACAACACCAATATGCATAAGAAACCATATAAGAAACATCAATGAGCAACATCATAATGATAAAAAACATGTAACAATGTGCACATGAGGCATCAACAAACACTCTCCATAGTAATCACATAGTATCAACTACCAAACATCTCTGAACATAACATGAAGTTAAGAATCCCAATAGTCAAAGCATATTAGGAGGCACACCATGAAAACCTCCAATTGAATCATAATTCCAAAAATATATGGCTAAAGTAGAAAAGAGAAAATAGATGCTCCATGTGAACACTTTCCATCTCCAACATCACTCCTTGTTGTAGTGAACCGCGTTTCCTGCAAACAATGCTTCCTTCTGATAAATAGAAGCAATATATGGACCATAGAATCCACATGACCATGACTGAATGACATATACATGATAAACACATAGTTGTAGTACTGACATAAGACCTAATACATGCCCATATATGACCATAACATAACATCATGAGTTATGACTAAATGACCCGATGATAATACAACATTAGTACATGGCTCCATGAGCATTTTACATGAATATATCCATAATATATGGTTGTTATGATAAACTCCTATGGAATAATGACTTGAATACATGACATATCTTGATTGTTACATCAACATTAGGCCATACATATGTTTATCAAAAGATTCCATAATCTTGCTTGTCACCATGATGACTCAACTCACTTATGACATGACTCTAAAAAAACATAAGATGAAGCAATATCAAATACATTGATAAGATATTGATCCAGGACCTTAAGGACCAATCGTGTGCCAACACATGGCAAGCTGAGAGGCCACCACATGGCCTTGGCATGGTTATGTAAACTATGTTGGGGTCCGACGGAATCAAACCCATGACCTCTGACAAGACAGGACAACACTCTACCACCTTTGCCAAATGTTTTTTCTTAACAAACCATGGATGCAGTTCATATTTGTTTTGTATCGGATGGAGGTTTGTTTTATAAAGCGCTTCAATCCGTGTCGTTGATCTGACCTTTCCAGATCCATTGGATATCGTGTCATCCACTCACAACTAGCTGAGATGATCTCAATCATTGATGTATTCGTCTCAACGCAACGGTTGTCGCACAATCTCATGTAGATTCATGCACGACGGTCAATACTCCGAAAGCACACAAGAAAAGTGATTTTCCCATGCTACGTGTTGGCTGCTCTGGTTAATTGCATGAATTTGGAAATTACCAGTTACAGCCTTTTAGGCATGCGAGATACCGATCTCCACTTATCAATACCGTGGTTGAAGGATTAACCACGACCACGAGATATACGTGCAATAACGTCTTATCCCTCATGTACACGCCCAATGGTTAAGGTAATAATTACCTCCGACGGTCAGCCTGGTAGAGCGGATAAACTTAGGTGGATATGCTAAGTTTAACTGAAAGTAAGTGTGCTTAACCAATTTTGGTGGTGTATCCCTAGAGGATATTGCATAAAAGCACTCCAAGAGCAGTTTTCAACAAGAAATAGAGGGTTGTAGAGAAGTAGCGATAGTGAAACAAGAGGCTCACTAGGCTAATTAGAGCCTTCTAAAGCCAATGGAATAGTCTATAGAAGCCGAGGAATTCATCTTCATGGAGAATTTCATGTAGGAAGATTGATTGTGGAGCTCAGAGCCACCAGGGGTTGGAGGTAGTTGTAGGAGCTACCAGTACTCATTCTCAGCAAACCAATAGTCATTCATGGCTGTATTTAGCATTCTCAATCCATTGTAGGGATTTGTAGAAGCATTTGGATACTTATAAAGGCTGAGATGCTACGGGGAAGTTTCAGGTAGCAAATGATCAAATGATTAGTTTGTTGTTGTTGTTTGATATGTGCTGGAGACAATAGAATAAGTTTTAGAGACATTTGAAGAATTATGAAGGAGTTAGTGCCATCTACAAGCTTAGGGTAGCTTAGAGCACTGATTGAAGGAATCAAGTCTAAGGAAGCTTAGATCTGTTTGCAGAGTGATGAAAACCATGACAGGGATATAGATGGTATTCTAATCCCACTGGTTCAGTTTAGTAACCTTTGGAGTTAAGTGTGGAACTTATAAAAGAAACTTTTCCATAATCCCAAAGAGCCAAGTCAAGATGAAAAAAGCTCAAGGAGACATAGCGCACAGTATTTTGGTGAACTCCTAGATTAAATTTGTTGTTATGTGTTGATGTTTATTTGTTGCTTTATATGACTATTATATATGTGGTTAATATCAACATAAACACATAAGCACTTAAACAGTTTTAAAAAAACAACATACACCTATCTCAAGTATTTAATTCTGCAAATGTCATACATAAGCTGGATCAATTATTTATTAAGATTTGGAGTGGGATGCTCTTGTAAGTATAACAAGTTGTTAAACCCCCATTTTAGATTAGGTGGTATCAAAGTAGTATGCTTGATTGATAGAGCAAGGATTGACAGAGCAACGGATTGCTTGTTTGACTTGAAAGGTGTTTAAACAATACAAAGAATTTGACTGTTTGATTGTTTGTAAACTGACTAATTTTTTGAGTTTGCAAAGGTGAAGGGAAATCTACTGATAGCTAAGTCTAGGAGAGGACAAGAAGGAAGAAGGGCTGAAGGCATTTTCCTTACCCGAAGGACCTCAAGGCAATCCTTGAAGCACAAGAGGGTTTGTTTGCCAAGGCTGCTTAAATAAGAGTTTGGCTCTACATGTTGGAAATAATACTAAGAGGTGGGGGTGAATCAGTATTATCAAATTCTTTTCAATATACCCTCTAGATTTATAATTTAATTTATTCTTCAGATGTTGACCATTAATTTGAATAATAATGAACAGGAAAAGGAAAAATAGATGGTCACACCAAAGAACACCAGATATAAGGTGGAAACCCAATGTGGGTGAAAACCACCTGCTGCAATGTGTCTCTATCTTCTTTCAATTAGAAACTTCTTTTTACAATGATTCTATACTGGTGCAGTCCTTTACCAGTACGCAGGCTGCAACCTGTAGAGAGCAACAACCCTCTCTCATTTTCCAGACTCTCCTGGAAGGGAGCTACGACCCCCTTAGCTCTTGTACTAGCTGAGCTACTAGTACGTAGGTGCTTACCTACTGTAGGCTTCAACCTTCTCTTTTCTTCCAGGGACCATGTTTCATTAATTTTCAAACTGGATCCAAGGATCTCAGTCAAACATCAATTAGATCTGCAATCAACCAACTTCCTCGTGCAAATATTGAACTAAGAACTTATTAGAACACAGTACCAGTAATCAGACACCAATTCAGAACATTGAACACAGCAATGATAGACAAAAGCAACTAAAACATATATCAAGAGAAAAGTCTGCAACTTCACCAATAGTAACATGCAGATGTCTGCACTTTCTTTATTAGTGGCCTGCGTAGCTTTGCTCCTGTGCTGTCTATGGCCTGTGCAGCTTCGTACTTGTACTGTCTCTACCCTACAGACCTCCGCACCTGAGGCGTCTCCTGATCTGCGTACCTCTGCACTTGCGATATCTGTGATCTGCGCACCTCCGCACCTGCACTGTCGGCTGCTCCGCACACCTCCACACCTGCACTCTCAGCTGCTTTGCGCACCTCTGCACCTGCACTGTCAGCTTCTCCATGCACCTCCACAGCTGGGGCATCTTTTGATCTGCGTACCTTCACACCTTAACTATTTCTGGCCTGCGGACCTCCAGATAAAGATAGTTTATCAGTCCTCAGATATACCCTCGACTATCAGATTCATAGATCTGATCATGCGCCAAAGAGATCACAACCCCTCAATTGATCTGTCTTCTCATGCTCAGGTTCAACTATAACTCACCAACTGATTACAATTATTTTAGATCTTGTTCGTCTTAAGATATTCAACACATCAGTGCCTAGCCAATTGATCTCATTTCCTTCTTATAGGCAAGCCCTTACTCAAACCATGGATCAAAACCATAGAAAGCCAATACAAGGGACCCAAAACCGGGGTTCAATATTTTAGATGCAATACCATGGACCAAAACCTTAGGATCAAAAGCATCGGACTAAATACCATGGATCAATCATAAAATTTCCCACGTGTGCATGCTTCTCTCCATGAAAGTGAGTGAATTTGACGTCCGCACCTTTTGTTCGGAGAACCTGCAGGTATGTCTGCACTTCTTATTCGGAGCACCTGTGGGTCCACAGCTTTTGTTAGGCGAACCTACCACTATCTCATTTTCTATCATTTTGAGAGCCTGAATAGTGATTTTCCACTTGAGTGAGTTGCCATCAAGGACAACACTTATGCCATAGTGCCACATCTGTGTCATAATGCCAACAATCTCCCCCTTTGGACTTGATGGCAACCCCAAGATCCTCAAAGTCATTCTCCCCCTTTGTCATCAAGGGCAAAGGGTTATGCTCTCCATGAGAACATGCTGAAAACTATGCTCTGCTGTGCTGACTGTGCTCCCCGTGACTATAGGCCAGATATGCAAAAGAAATTTTCTTCAAGAAGAACCATAATCCACCATACACCATAAATGACCTTCCTATCACCAAAAGACTCTATACATACATTCATCACCCAACCAAGTGGCGATCATCCACCCAACCAAGTGGGGTTACATCAGAAATTTACATATGACAACCAAGTACATTATATCATTCATCCCAGGCATAAAGGGGAAACCAAAATAGGTCGTTACATGACCTTGACAAGAGAAATATAAGACATAGAGACAAAACATTAACACCATTATTCAAATCAACATCCATGTTCTCCTTCTGTACTTGCTCTTGCAATATCTTCTACAATAATGCCAACAATGCATTATTAGAAGAATATATGCTCCCCCTGAACCTGTGCCAGTTGGTCTTTGACCAATCCATAAGCCAACGAATGTACGCATATGCTCGCGTACAACCAACAATCTCTGAAACAGAAAAGATTCAACAGTAAGATGATGCATCAACTACCCCTAGCTTTTGTCCGAGGTATTCAAAGGTCTCCCTGGGCAGTGGTTTGGTGAGTATATCAGCAACTTGTTCCTTAGAGGGAACATACTCCAACTTGACCTTTTGTTCAAGCACTTGCTCCCGAAGAAAATGATATTTGATAGGTATATGCTTGGTCTTTGAATGCATGACTGGGTTCTTTGAAATGCTGATAGCACTTGTATTGTCACATAGGATGGAGATAGGTGGAGTACAAGTGATTTGAAAATCCTGCAAAGTTTGCATCATCCAAAGAAGTTGTGTGCAACAAGATGCAACAGCCACATACTCTGCTTCAGCTGTAGATAATGCTATTGAACTCTGTTTCTTGCTGAACCAAGATACTAATCTGGAACCCATGAAGAATGCACCACCACTAGTGCTTTTTCTGTCATCCACGCTTCCGGCCCAACCTTCATCTGTATAAACATGAAGTGTGAGATCTGTATCTCTAAGATACCATAAGCCATAGTTTTGAGTTCCTTGAAGATACTTGAAGATTCTCTTAACTACCTGAAGATGAGTTTCCTTTGGATTTTCCTGAAATCTTCCAACTATTCCCACTGCATGCATGATGTATAGTCAGGTACCTGTCAAATAAAGCAGACTTCCAATCATGGATCTATAGGTTGGTTGATACACTCCTGCTGATTCATCATTTGCACTAAGGCTGCATCCTGTAACCATAGGGGTACATACTGGTTTCGAATCTTCCATGCCATATTTCTTCAAGATCTGCTTGAGGTACTTGGTTTGAGATAAAAAGATACCGCCTTCATTTTGTTGGATTTGTAGACCAAGAAAATATGTCAGCTCTCCAAGCAATGACATTTCGAATTCTTTCTGCATTACAAAGGAAAAGTTTTGACTCATAGCTTCTTCATTGCTGCCAAAGATAATATCATCTACATACACAACAAGTATTAGCAATTTGTCATTTTCAATTTTTATATAAAGATTGCTATCTGCTGATCCTTTTGAAAAACCTTGTTGATGAAGGTATTTGTCCAAACGATAGTACCAAGCCCTTGGAGCCTATTTAAGACCATAGAGAGCCTTTTTTAGTCTGCATACAAGATTTGGATCATTCCCAAGGATGAAACCATCTGGTTGCTCAATGTACACTTCTTCTTCTAAGTCTCCATTCAGAATGGCTAATTTCACATCCATTTGAAATACTTTCAACTTCTCAAAGCTAGAGAGAGCAAGGAACATTCTGATGGCCTCAAGTCTAGCAATGGGAGCAAAAGTTTCTTCAAAGTCTATTCCTTCTTGTTGAGCATACCCTTTACAAACAAGTCTGGCCTTCTTTTTAATTAATTCCCCATTTTCATTCAACTTGTTTTTGAAGATCCATTTTGTCCCTATGACATTGTTATCTTTTGTTCTAGGGACCAACTCCCAAGTGTTATTCTTTTCGATCTGCTCAAGCTCTTCATCCATTTCCTTGACCTAGCATTCATCTTTGCATGCCTCTTTTACATTTTGTGGTTTAGCGGAGGAGAGTAATTCCAAATAGCTTGAAGCTTCTGCAATTGTTCTTCTTGTTTGTATACCTGCCTCCTTTTGCCCCAAAATTTGAGATTCTGGATGATTCTTTTGAACATACTTGGATGGAGTCTTTTCTTCTATCCTTATCTATTCCTTTGGTGCTTCATGGGTTTCTTCTTCATCATGAATCTGATTTGATGTTGATGGATAGTCCTCATCATCCTCGAAGTCTTCATATCTTACCTGTTTGGGAGTGATTTCTTCTTCATCCACCACTACATCAATGCTGTAGACAATTCTTCCAAGCCTTTTATTGTAACATTTGTATGCTTTGCTGTGAGGAGAATAACCAAGGAGAATTCCTTCATCTACTCTAGGTTCAAACTTGCCAATATTTTCATCATTATTTTTAATATAGCATTTGCTTCCAAAAATTTTGAAATGTTTTACCGAAGGAGTCTCACCATACCAGAGCTCATGAGGAGTTTGAGTGTTGTTCACCTGGATATTTGTCTTGTTGAGAATAACAACTATAGCAAATGCGACTTCACCCCAGAAGGTTGTGGGAGTTCCAGACTCATCAAGCATGGCACGAGCCATTTGCTGAACCGTTCTGTTCATCCTTTCCACTACTCCATTTTGGTGAAGAGTCCTAGCTATAGAGAATTCCCTTCTTATTCCACGTTCTTCACAAAAATTGAAAAATTCATTCGAGGTAAACTCCCCACCTCTATCAGACCTGAGGCATTTGATTTTGTGATCTGATTCGTTCTCCACCAAGGCTTTGAATGATTTGAACTTTTCAAAGGCTTCGTCTTTGTGCTTCATAAGTCCTATCCAACACATCCTAGAAAAGTCGTCAATGAATAATATAAAATATTCTTCTCCTCGAGGTGACCTTTTCCTAGATGGACCACATACATCAGTATGGACAAGTTCAAGTGGCCTGCTAGCTGATCCTTCCTTCTCAGGGAAGTTAGTTCTGGTTTGCTTACCAAACTGACACGATTTGCATATTGTATTGTCTGGAATTCTGATGTCTAGAAGACCATGAACTGCCTGGTATTTGCACGCTTCCCTTATCTGTGAGAAGCTAAGATGCCCCAATATTCTGTGCCATAACCAGTGTTCATCGTTCTTGCTTAGATAGCATTGATGTTGTCCTTATTTGAATATGTATAAATTATTTGGAGTCCTTATGCCTTTGATCACTGTTTTTTCTGTATCAAGATCACGAACACTACATCCATTTGATCAAAATATTACCTCCGTTCCTTGATCACACATCTGATTGACGCTCAATAGATTATGCTTTAAGCCATCAACATACATAACATTTCCAGCTTTGACGTTTTCTTTCAATTGAACAGAACCTTTACCTTTTATGAGCGTAGGGGTGTCATTTCCAAATGAGACCTTCTTCTCCTTCTCTAAGGCATTATATGACTGAAGTTTTCCTTTATCACCCATCATATGTTTCTAACATCCACTGTCGATGTACCATTGATTTTCTTGCCCTTCTGCATATAAGGCTATACCACATCTTTTTGGTTGCGGTTCTTTCATTCTCCATGTTTTGGCATTTGAGGCTTGTTCCTTTGTTTGCCAAAACCTGCTCCTGCATTCAGAATCTTCATGACCGAAGTTGTTACAAATAGAACATTCAATTTCATTCTCAAGGGCAGAAAAGTTATTGTAGGTTCTTTTTGTGATCCCAGTCATACTTCTTTGTTTTTGAGCTTCTCTAGTCATGATTGTCTTATAGGCAACACATTGAGCTGCTTTGTGACCAAAGTTATGACAAGAGAAACATTGGCCATTGAAAAAACTCCTGCGATTATCAAATCTACCAACTGAATGATTGTAGTTTCTATCGACATCCATTCTTGAGGCAAATTGAGAATGTTTTACCTGTGGCTGGTTGTAGCTTCTGTTCATCCTTAAAGTAGATTTCCCCCTATTTACCCAGTAGTCTTTGTTCATTCTTGAGGTAAATTGTCCCTGATTTACCTGGTGATATCCATAGTGCCTTTGCTGTCGATTTTCAATTTGTTCACTCATCCTTGCTGCATCAAGATAACTTTTGGAGGTGGATGGTTTTTGCACTTGAGATGATTCTTCATTATATCCCAGACCTGTCTTGATTAGAGGAGAACATTGCACATTGATAATCTCATCTAGAGTTTCAGATCCTTTAACAAATCTAAGATTAAGCGCTTTTGTTTTCTCAATCTCTTTTCTAAGACCCACAATTTCACATTCCAACTTTTCATGATGTTTTTCCCTTTCAGCCAGTTGGAATTGCAGAGTATCAATAATCATATTTTTCTCTTCTAAACAAATTTTGAGTTTAGAAATTTCTTCATACAGACCTTCTTCATCTATAGCATGCATGAAATCATCATCTTCAAAGGCCATTAAAAGTCTGTAATTATTACGTTGTTCATCTTCATCACTATTTCAAAGTCCATCACTATCTTCATGAGTGTAATAGCTTTTCTTATTTACATTCTATTTCTTGTTCCATCTAATAGGTTCCTTACCTTTGTCAGGCTTATCCTTATGAGGACACTTGGCAGCATAGTGACCAACTCTTCCACAAGAAAAGCATTTGAAAGGTAACTTACCTCTGAATCTTCCAACACCCCGTTGAAGGTTCTTGACAAAATTTGATTCTTCCTCTTCTTCTGACATATGTCCTAACTCATAGTAATCTCCTTTGCCTGCAGCCTTGAATGCAGCTTCTCTCCTGTCTGATGGTCCTCCTTTCCTCATTTCGTAAGCAGTTAGAATCCCGTGCAGCTGTGACATGGTAAGTTGCTGTAGATTTTGTTTTTCTTCTATTGCAGAAACTTTTGATTCAAACTTAGAGGACAAAGATCTTAGTACCTTTTCAACCACAACAGCCTCTTTTATTTCTTCACCCAAGTTTTTCATACAATTAAAAATCTCATCTATACGTAGAAAATAGTTAGCCACACTTTCATCATTGTACATTTTGATATTTTCATACTGAATTCTGAGGGTTTGAAGTTTTGCTCGTTTTACCTGTTCATCTCCTTCATAGCTCAGAACGATCTTATCCCATATTTCTTTTGTGGATTTGTACTTCATAACCTTGACAAACTATGATTGAGACAAACATCCTAATAAAGTATTGTCAGCCTTTGCGTTTGTTTCATATTTCTTCTTACCAGCCAGATCTATAGGTGTTGCTGACGGAAAAGTGTACCCTGTATCTATGATATCCCAGACTTTTGTACCAAGAGATTGAAGATAGGCAGTGACTCTTACCTTCCAATATACGAAGTTTGTCACATCAAAAATTGGTGGCCTGATCGATGCTTCTCTCTCATAGTTGCTCATGATGATATATCTTCCTTCAAGCGATCAAGCTTCTTCTAAAGGACCTGCTCTGATCCCAATTGTTGGAAATAATACTGAGAGGGTGGGGGTGAATCAGTATTATCAAATTATTTTCAATATACCCTCTAGATTTATAATTTAATTTATTCTTCAGATGTTGACCATTAATTTGAATAATAAAGAACAAGAACAAGAAAAACAGACAATCACACCAAAGAAAACCAGATAGAAGGTGGAAACCCAATGTGGGTGAAAACCACCTGCTGCAATGTGTCTCTATCCTCTTTCAATTAGAAACTTCTTTTTACAATGATTTTATACTGGTGCAGTCCTTTACCAGTACGCAGGCTGCAACCTGTAGAGAGCTACAACCCTCTCTCGTTTTCCAGACTCTCCTGGAAGGGAGCTACAACCCCCTTAGCTCTTGTACTAGCTGAGCTACTAGTACGTAGGTGCTCACCTACTGAAGGCTTCAACCTTCTCTTTTCTTCCAGGGACCACGTTTCATTAATTTTCAAACTGGATCCAAGGATCTCAATCAAACATCAATTAGATCTGCAATCAACCAACTTCCTTGTGCAAATATTGAATTAATAACTTCTCAGAACACAGTACCAGTAATCAGACACCAATTCAGAACCCTGAACACAACAGTGATAGACAGAAGCAGCTAAAACATATATCAAGAGAAAAGTCCGCAACTTCACCAATAGTAACCTGCGGATGTCCGCACTTTCTCTGTCAGTGGCCTGCATAGCTTCGCTCCTATGCTGTCTATGGCCTGCGCAGCTTCGCACTTGTACTGTCTCTGCCCTGCGGACCTCCGCACCTGAGGTGTCTCCTGATCTGCGTACCTCCGCACCTGCACTGTCTGTGATTTGCGCACCTCCGCACCTGCACTCTCGGCTGCTCCGCGCACCTCCGCACCTGCACTCTCGGCTGCTCTGCACACCTCCACACCTACACTGTCAGCTTCTCCACGTACCTCCGGAACTGGGGCGTCTTCTGATCTGCGTACCTTCTCACCTGAACTATTTCTAGCCTGCGGACGTCTGGATAAAGACAATTTATCAGTCCTCAGATATACCCTCGACTGTCAGATTCATAGATTTGATCATGTGCCAAAGAGATCACAACCCCTCAATTGATCTGTCTTCTCATGCTCAGGTTCAACTATAACTCACCAACCGATTACAACTATTTCAGATCTTTTTCGTCTTAAGCTATTCCACACATCAGTGCCTAGCCAATTGATCTCCTTTCCTTTTTATAGGAAAGCCCTTACTCAAACCATGGATCAAAACCATAGAAAGCCAATACAAGGGACCCAAAACCGGGGTTCAATATTTTAGATGCAATACCACGGACCAAAACCATAGCATCAAAAACATCGGACCAAATACCATGGATCAATCATAAAATTTCCCACGTGTGCGCGCATGAAAGTGAGTGAATTTGACGTCCGCACCTTTTGTTTAGAGAACCTGCGGGTATGTCCGCACTTCTTGTTCAGAGCACCTGCGGGTCCGCAACTTTTGTTAGGCGCACCTGTGGGTATCTCATTTTCTATCATTTTGAGAGCCTGAACAGTGATTTGCCACTTGAGTGAGTTGCCATCAAGGACAACACTTATGCCATAGTGCCACATCTGTGTCATAATGCCAACACTACAGTAATTTAGTTCTGAATTTTTGTCAATAGATTTTGAAAGCTTTGTTAATTTTGTTGAAGTTTTTTGTTCATTTTTATAATGACAACCTCTACAAGAAAGTCTTCAAGATCCTCCCCCTTCACAAGATTCCTTGATGAATACATGAAGCAAGACTTGTTCATCATGATGGATATGATGAAACAAATGTATGGAGATGAAAGGAAGAGCACAAAACTTCGTGAGCAGTTGAATTCCATGATGGAAGAGAAGCGATTGCTTTCTAACAAATTGTAGCAAATGGAGAGCCAACTTCATATTGCAAATATGAACCTAGAAAGGATGCATGAGATGGAGACACAACTCCTTGTTTCCAAACAATCCTTAGTGAAGTATCAGCTTGAAGAATAGGTAAACACTCCTAGTTTGTCTTCAATTTCCTCTAAGAATGTTTGTATTGGTTCTTTTGAAAAACATACAATAGGTATAGGTTCCAAGTTGATGTCCAAAATGGGCTATGAAGGAAAAGGATTGGGCAAAGATGCACAGGGCATTGTTGAGCCAATAATGTTAGAGGAAAGGCCTAAGTGTTTGGGTGTTGGCTATGGACAATCTTATGGAGAACGTTCCAAAGTAGCCATGAAGGCAATTGAAACAGTTCCTAGAAGGAGTTTCATTTCAGGCTCTCTACCTCAAGTTTGTAAAGATTGTCATGGGGAATGCAATAGTTTGAAACATACTTTCCATGAAGAAGGTGTTCATAAGAATGCACTTGAACAAGAGAGTTGTGAAATCTCTAAAAGAATTGAATAGATTTATGGCATTCCAAAGGGAGGCACTTCTTCATTCGATTCACCTCCTCATGAAGGTAACAAAGGTGAAAAAGAAAGGTATAAATATTATTTCAATCATATTTCCTTTGATTATGTAAAGCATGATAAATTTCCTCATAAGCATTGGAAAAAAATTGCATGTTCCTTTTGTGGTTTGGTTAACCATAGTGTTTCTAGATGTTGGAAGAAAATGGCCACATACAAGAAACTTTTGAAGAAAAGGAGGCAAGAAGCCAAAGGTCCATTGGACAAGGAAAATCATTTTGTAAAGAGGATGAAGATCTATTGCACTTATTTCCATAAGCAAGGACATATTGCTGAAAAGTGTTGGACTTTGAATCCAATAATGCTTCCAAGAAATCTAAAGAAGGTGGAAAGAGAGAATAGCAAGAATGGAAAGAAAGTTTCCATAATTGATGTGTTTGAGGATGATTCACATGTTGATGCCAATGTGTAGTTAAAGGAAGTGCCTTTGATTTGGATTGGTAAGAAATGGTTTGAGTTATTATCCAATTAAGGTTGCATGCCTTTTGATTTGATGCATTTCTTTGCCAATGGAATGTAGCTTGCAAGGTTTTACCAAAAAAGGTGAATGAAAAGGTTGAGTATGAGACTCACTGTAATGCAGCAAAATTATGTTAATTTCATCTTTGTAAGTACATGTAAATATGATTGAGTATCTTGTCCTTATGTTTGTGCTTAAGAGAAAGTTGAAGTATGGAATACATACATGACAATGGTATGTATGAACAAGGGATGTTGATGATTTCCTTGTATTTGAACATGTAGGTGTAATTGACTTGATGGTTGATTGCTTTGTTTAAACATGCATGCAATGTCATATCGACTTGAAAAAGTTGATATTGTCTCCAAGATTGAAAAGGGAGATAATGATGAAGTGTTTCACAAAGGGTGGAATTCTTTCTACATTGAAAAAGAATTGTCAAGTTCTTTTTGTACATGATTGACTTGAAAAGTCAGTCGTTTGAAAAAAACATGTTTTTGTCAACTTGTTATTTGTAAAATGAAGTACTGAAATTTCACATGATGATGATTCACATGATGTGAAATTCGTTTCTTTGATGGAGCAAGTGTTTATGTCGTCAAATTATGTTGCTTTTGACAAGATTTCAATAAAACATACTTTCATTGGTACAAATTATGAATGAGTACAAGGAAGATAGTTCTTAACAGGAGGACAAGTGCATCCAGGAAGGGAAGTGTTGACTACCTTCAAGTTTTGGTTCAAAGGAACCAACCATGCAAGGCAAATGTATGGAGGCTGAAAGAAGAGGGTGTTGTTACTCTCATCTATTGTACAGATCAATAAATCAGTCTTTTGGGTCCAAAAGATTCCTAATGGTGAGAAATGATAAGATATTGATCCAGGACCTTAAGAACCAATCAGGTGCCAACACGTGGCAAGCTAGGAGGCCACCATGTGGCCCTAGAATGGTTATGTAAAATACGTTGGGGTCGAACATAATTGAAGCCATGACCTTTGGCAAGACTGGAGAACACTCAACCACCTCCACTAAATGTTGTTTCTTAACAAACCATGGATGCAGTGCATATTTGTTTTGTAACATATGGAGGTTTGTTTTATAAAGTGCTTAAATCAACGCCAATGATTTGACCTTTCTAGATCCAACAGATATCATGTCGTCCGCTCAAAACTAGCTCGGACGATCTAAATCATTGATGTATTCTGCTCAATCTAATGGTTGTCATGGAATCTCATGCAGATTCATGCACAATAGTTAATACTCTGAAATCACGTGAGAAAAGTGGTTTTCCTGTGCTATGAGTCGGCCACTCGGGTTAATCACGTGAATTTGGAAAATATCGATTATAGCCTTTTAGGCATGCGAGATACAACTCTCCACTTATCAATACCACGGTTGAAGGATTAACCATGACTGCCACATATATGCGCGATAAGGTCTTACCCCTGATGTATGCACCTAACAGTTACGATAACAGTTAGCTCCGACGGTCAGCCTAGCGGAGCAGATAAATTTAGGCAGATATGCTAATTTTAACTAAAGATAAGTGCGGTTAACCAATTTTGGTGGTGTATCCCTAGAGGATATTGCATAAAAGCACTCCAAGAGTAGTTTTTGACAGGAAATAGAGGGGAGGCAGAGAAGCAACGAGAGTGGAACAAGAGGCTCACTAGGCTAATTAGAGCCTTCTGAAGCTGATGGAATGGTCTAGAGAAGTTGAGGAAGTCATCTTCATGGATAATTTCATCCATGAAGATTGATTATGGAGCTCAGAGCCACCAAGGTTTGGAGGCTATTGTAGGAGCTACCAATACTCATTCTCAATAAACCAATAGTCGTTCCTGGCTGTAATGAGCATTTTGAATCCATTGCAAGTATTTTCAGAAGCATTTGGAGATTTCGAAATGGCGAGATGCTACAAGGAAGTTTCAGGCAGCAAATGATCAAATTTTCAATCTGTTGTTGGTGTCTAATATGTGTTGGTGACAGTAGAAGAAGTTTCAGAGACAATTGAAGAATTCTGAAGGAGTTCATGCCATCTAGAAGCTAAGGGTAGCTCAAAGCACTGATTGAAGGAATCAAGTCTAAGGAATCTTAGATTTGTTTGTAGAGTGATGAAAACCATGATAGGGATATAGATGGTATTCTAAGCCCACTGGTTCAGTTTAGTAACCTTTGGCATTAAGTGTGGAACTTGTAAAAGAAACTTTTCCATAACCCCAAAGAGCCAAGTCAAGATGACAAAAAGCTCAAGGAGATGTAGCCCACAATATTTGGGTGAAATCCTAGATTAAATTTATTGTTATGTGTTGATGTTTATTTGCTTCTTTATATGATTGTTATAAATTTGGTTAATATCAACATAAACACATAAGCACCTAAACAGTTAAAAACAAATGACATACACCTATCTCAAGTATTTGATTCTACAAATGTCATACATAAGCTAGATCAATTATTTATTAAGCTTTGGAGTGGGAGGTTCTTGTAAGCATAACAAGTTGTTAAAACCCCATTTCAAATCATACATGGTTGTAATAATCATCATATAACAATGCATACATGTATTTTCCATGTCTCAAATCATCTCTAAGCATCTTGTTCCAATGAACTCCTTCTATGCATGGTTGTACCATATTTTCAACCACCTCGTTAATAAAAAAAAACATATATATGGCTGAAAAATGTACTAATTTCACTCAAAAAACATGTGTAAATCAACTACAAATAATTCAGTTAAAACAATGAATAATATGCTAGATAATCTAGGCAAACAACATACCATGCATAAATCCCCTTGAGCTCAATATACCTCAAAGAGACAGGTTGATCCTGTGGACTTGAATGTGCATGGGGATCAAAATAACTCATCAAGTGTTGCTACAATAATCTAGTACTCACCAAGCGACCAAATGCTCCCCCTGAGGGTATGCACCTCCCATGCATTCTTCAGTCCTCTATGAATATGCATGAAACAATCATGGAATGCAGAAGGGAATGTTATTCACTACTTGAAGAGTTGTCGCTCCTTCTTCGTCCACATGGTCTTTGGTTGCTTCTTTTCTTCCTTCATCTGCTTCTTTTCTTCCTTCATCGATTTTATGGTAGGTATTTGATTTTTTTTCTTTTATTGAATTTGGCTTCTATAACGGGGCAACAAACAATCCTTTTCCATATGGCTAAATTTATGACATGTGTAACACTCCACATGACCAAGATATGTACCAAGATGATTATATATCCTTCTATTCATGCGAGATCTAAACCTTGCATGAAATTTCTTGTCCTCCATTGGTTGGAATTACAATCAGATGCCTTATGGAAAAATATGTTATGTGAGTAGAAATAACCATAAAAAGCACAATTATACTTGTTGGTCAATCTCCTTAGCTGCTGATATTGTTGTAAGCTCTGCTAGTGTGATCTCTACACTCTCCTCCTATAGTTAGCTTCAATATGTCCATTCTTGTGAAACCTATAACATTGTACCTCATATATCGAAGTAACAAAAGGATTTTGCTTCCTTTGAAATCTAATAGAGCTGCCATGATCATCTCTAGGAGTAAAAGGTTTTTTGAATGTAGGAGCTCCTTGATATTTTCTTGTTTGCTACTAGTTTTGCTGCTTGAATTTTTGTTGCTTCTTCTTCTTATTTCCATGGTTTGTACCATTGTTTCTTGTATTATTGTTTACAAACTTCTTGGTTTCTTATTTGGTATTTTTACCTACATGAAAACTACACTCCTCCTTTTCAAATCCGAGACCATATTTATCCATTGGTCATCTTTGGATCTCAAACAGATTATCCAAGGCCACTATACTCTTCTCCATCTTTCGTTACTTTCTCAAGGAAGTCGCTTCAACTTCTAATATCTCAACCTCTTCTACCTTCTCTTGGTACTACTTCCTCATACCTTCCTCAACTATTTCTGATTCTTCAAACTTAATATTTGAGATGACAATGTCTTCCTTAAGCTTGGCCTCCTTATGTTCACAAAGCTGCAATGATTTTTCTTGATCCTTATATGCAATTGTTAATTTATAAATATCAACTCTAAGAACCTTAATATCATTCTCATGTCCACTAGGAAATTTAGCATGATCAAAATCTGAATCCTTGAAATTAGAACTCAAAACAAATTCATTAACAATTATACCTTTGGATTCATTTTACTGCAATACCTTTGGTTCTTGATATTTTGATTTCTGCACATTATCTATTGAACTGGTTTCACTAGGAAGATGAGA
Source organism: Pinus tabuliformis (assembly GCA_031772625.1). Classification (NCBI taxonomy): domain Eukaryota; kingdom Viridiplantae; phylum Streptophyta; class Pinopsida; order Pinales; family Pinaceae; genus Pinus; species Pinus tabuliformis. The sequence goes on from CM062818.1 coordinate 579,471,730, forward strand.
CTCTTGTGGCTTAGCTTCGTTATTTTGAAGGCCATTCCTTTTCTAAAACCAAGCTACAACTAAGCTACAACCAAGAGGCCCACTACAACTAGGAGCCTCTCTCCCATACCAATTATTGGAAACCTTTGAGCACTACTGAGTGGAAGCAGAGATGAATCAGTAGTGTGATCTTATTATCAATTTGTACCACTTTAAACTTCTTTACCGAATCATGCGCCATTCACCATTACCATATCATATCGTCACCTGATTATAGAAAAATATAAGCAGCTAAATCATAAAACATGAGAGCAACATAAATATGAATAAGAACAAAAGAAATCATCAACACATGAGACACAAGATATCTACTAGAAAGCCCTTCACTAGGAAAAAAACAACCCTTGCTGCTATTGCACTGCTCCAAATCTTCTATGAAGAAAATATAGTCTGCTTACATAGATTACAAACTCCAATTAGTAAGGAGACTCGACCTCATATATAATCATTTGACCTTAATCAACCTGGAGACTCAATGCTACTAATCATCTTGGAAGACTATGTTCTCTATGGATCTATGGATTACCATCACTAAAAGCCACCGTGATCAATCGACCCTCACCCAACACTGATTGGACTATCCAACTACCATTGGATTGATAAACTATTCCTTTCACTGAAAATTCACAATCATTGCTCCACATCCATGAAGTCACTACTCCTCTACTCTACATGGACATCCTTTCATCTATTTTCAAACTGGATCCCAATATTTTCTACTCGACTGGATTAAGATCAACAATATGAGCTCTAGAGGCAAGACAATCTCATCAAATCAAAAATCACCACAAACATATGCTCTCCACACAAGCAAAATAGTGGCCACAATGTATCCAACAAAAACTGAGCAGTAAGAGCCCCTCTTTGATACCAATTTTTGGAAACCTTTGAGAGCTACTGAGAGAGGAGGGGGCGTGAATCATTAGTGTGATCTTATTATAAATTTTTACCATGTTAAACTTATTTTCTGAATCATGTGCCATTCACCAGAAACATATCATATCATCACATGAATATAAAAAATATAAGAATCTAAATCATAACCCATGAGAGCAATATAAATATGAATAAGAATAGAATAAATCATCAACAAATGAAACACAAGATATATAGTGGAAATCCCTTCACTTGGAAAAGGCTACCCTTTCTTTTGTTACGCTACTCTAAATCTTCTATTAAGAAAATATAGACTTTTCACATCGATTACTGACTCTGATCAATAGGGAGACTTGACCTCATACACAATCATTTGAATTTGATCAACTTTTAGACTCAATTCTACTAATCATCTTGGAAGACTATGTTCTCCATGGATCTACGGACTACCATCCATTGAAAGCCACCATGATCAATCGATCCTCTCCCAACTTCGATTGGACTATCCAACTACCATTGGATTGTGAAATTATTCCTTTCATTGAAATTTTTCAATCACTACTCCACATCCATGAAATCGTTGCTCCTCTACTCTATACAGACCTCCTTTCATGTATTTTTAAACTAGATCTTGAGATTTTGTACTCAACTTGATTCAGCTTTATAGTATGACTTCTAGCAACAAGACAATCTCATCAAATAAAAAATCACCACAAACATATTCTCTCCACACAAGAAAAATAGTGGCCACGATGTATCTAATAAAAATTGAATAATATCACCAGCATAATGTCAAACCCTCGCTGCAAAATATAATTGATGCATAACACAATCAACAACATAAGACACTATGACTATGTGCCAAATGCATTAGAAGATCTTGCAAAAAAATAAAAATGTGAGAGTCACCAACAAATTATACTCTAGCAGCACACAAAAACTCTCCAAAAAATCTCTGCTAAAACAACCTCCAATATGATCTGAATATTGATCCAATGCTTTAGAAATATGATCCATTCACTGCCATTTTCACTCATACATTAAAGCATCTAAGATATCAATAAAATCTGAAGCATTCCTCCAGTATGTAGCTTTCTCTAACTCACTCTCATACTCAACCAACCATCAAGAAACTCCAAAATGTAGAATATAAAACATGTAGGGAGAAATTCACTTTTGCACTGGGATCGTAGGTGCAAAAAGTTTACAAAATCAAGTCACTATCACCACTACTTTTCCACTAAAGGCGTTCAGATCATTGGAGGACTTTTTTTTTCTTCAAATAAGTAAAAACCAAAATATCCTCAACAATTCTCCAAGTGAATATGATATGAAAATACCATGGTTATCCCAATACCATGGACACATATACCATGATAATATCCAAGCTAATATCATAGGTAAATACCATGGTTATGTCAATAAAACAAACACTCTTACCATTGTAATCTCCAAGTCAATACCATAGTTAAACAGCATGGTTATGCAAATACCACAAACACCTGTACCATGGTAATCTCCATTTCAATACCACAGATAAATACTATGGTTATGCCAATACTACAGACACTTGTACCATGGTAATCCCCAATTCAATACCACACATAAATACCATGGCTATTCCAAGACCACAGACCCATGTGTCATGGTAATATTCAAGTAAATACCATAGGTAGATACCATGGTTATGGCAATACCAAAGACTCTTGTTCCATGGTAATATCCAAAACAATACCACAGGAAAATAACATGGTTATGTCAATACCAAGACTATCTACACCAGGGTAATATCACGTGCCATCATACTCCACACAGACACCAATACCACGGTAATGGAAATACCAAGAATACCTATACCATGGTAATACTCTTGCAACATCATCATCAATCCAACACAAGGAAACACCTCCATGAACTCCATACTACTGTCAAGCTACATCATCAAAGACTGAGAAAGGGTTGGCATCAATGCCAACATAACCAACTCAATGGCAACTCAACTAGATGCAACCATGCTACAAGGAAGGCATCAACACGTTAGCTAGGCTACATAGGGTTGACATCAATGCCTACATGCGCTAGCTGCCATCATGAACCAGTGCCAACATTAGCTAGCTGGAATAATGCACACCATAATTTCCAACATTTTATATGGTTGGCATTGTGCTCACTATGGAGTAGAATGTTGTGCTTACTTGACATGAGTTTGTTGCAAGATATAATTTGAGTTAGTTTTTTATGTTGTTGCCATACATATTTCTGGTAGGATGTGGTGATATGGTAGCATGACATAGTGTTTATATTAATATTTCTAGATATATCTGATGTGTTTCCATGCATGTGTTTCTGATATGGAGAACAAATGATGTGTTTAGAGTTCAATTTGTTTATTCTTGATGTATCATGTTGTTGTTGATATGTATTTGGATGGTTGAGTTGTGATGTTGTTGTTGCATGGAGAGAGAATATGTTATTTTCTATGATGTGTTGGATATTATGCATTCATATGGTTAAGTCATGATGATTTATATTGTTGCTCATACATGGAGAGAATACATTGTTGCACATGTTTTTGGACCAAGTTACTGATGTGTTGGTTTATGTTGTTGTTGCTTGGTTTCTTCTCCCATGAGGAGAATATGAGTTTATGTTGCTATTGGTGCTTATTTCCAAATATTTCATTTCTACCACTAATGTGTATTTCTTTGTTGATTCTTCTTGGATATGGTCCATATTGGTTCATATGCATCTACTGATGCTATTAATTCTTGTTGATTTTCTACTCGAGATTTGAGTTAATGATACAATATGCTACAAATTGTTGAGGTTCTTTGATGATTTATTACTTTATGATGATGTGGTATATATCTCTCTCTCTCTCTCTCTCTCTCTCTCTCTCTCTCTCTCTCTCTCTCTCTCTCTCTCTCTCTATATATATATATATATATATATATATATATATATATATATCTATATATATATATATATATATATATATGTCATATTTCCATGTTGTCATTGTCAATTTATTTTGTTTTTTATTCCTATGAGGAGCATGGTGGTTCTCATTATTTTGTAGCATATATTTCATTGGTGAGTGTTACTGACATGTTGACGGTGAGATATTTTTTTATGGTCAATATGTTGAGAGTGTCCATGCACTACCATATGCTATTGATAGTAATTCTATTTATATTTCTTCATATATATATATATATATATATATATCTAATGCCATTACTTGTGGATGTCTTGTACTTGATGCACATGCCATGTATTGTATTTCTCATTACTGCTACTATATGGAACATATATTGTTTTTCATTGATGCCATTTACTTATGTTATATCATTGTATTGGTAATGTTAGAGGACAACCTTTTGCTTCCAATTATAAAATATATGTATTATCATTGATTCTTATTTCGGGTGCATTGGTTGTGGAGAGACCCATAGTGTCAATTAACTATGTTGGGATAATGAGTGTCCAAGTCGTGTCTCATTTTGTATAACATTATGTAGCCCTATATTTTTTGGGTGAATGATGTAATATTGGGTCCATAGAGTCATTTGTTGGTGATATGTATGTTTTTAGTGGTGTCATATGTAGTCTTATGGATTTATCACATGCATGTCTTTTATCCAAGAAGCATTGTATATGTGTGGTACCTTATTCGATATCTTATCTCATAGTTTGTTGGAGTCCTCATTCATGAGGAGTATTTTCTTACTCTTCACAAGGATCCTTATTGGAACAAAGTATATGTGTTGCTACAACAACAAAGAGAGTGTATTTGTAGCCCCATTACATGCTTAAGGGGAGTGTTATACAGAATCTACGACTGTGGACAGAAGTATCTTCCCTAGGCCTCGTGGACTGACCTAGAACAATAGAAAGACAAATAAGTTGATTTTTTCCTTAAATTAAATAGATATTAGGATGAATCCTAGCTAAAAGTTGTCATATGCTTCGCTCCTTCCTTGCATTCTTCTTTTCAATCCTAGCTTCAATCGCTATAATTAGAACCTGCACAATCAGACAACATGAGCCAATGATCTACAAGATCTATGTATCATAATTTAATCATTTTATTCAATAGATCAACATGGTATTGAAATACATGAAATCATAACATCATATATACGAAAAAAATAAATCTTTCCATTAATAGAAATGGAGTGAGTTACAACCAAAAATAAGTGTTGATCTTGTAGAGGAGCTCCTCCAAGTTGACTTGTCCTTTCCATTCCATAAATTGCACCTCTAGTCACCCTAATGCATTGAATAATGTCTCTCACAATAAAAACATAAGGGCAGAACCAATTGACAAAAACCAACAACAACCAACCATTTGCTTGTGGAATAAGGTAAATCTATAGGAAATGGAGGTAGTTTAAAAATTCTTATCCATTTACCAATCTAGGTTTGAGATCCAAAAGTGATGGCAGGATGAGATCAAGGGATAATATGGTGATTTATCCAAGGTGGAATCATATAGGATTCAAATGTTTATCCATTGTGAATGGTTTAAACAACCTTAGGAAGCTTCTAGAAGAGGAAGCTTCAAATTTTTTTATTTTTTCGTAAATTTCTGGAATCAGCGCACCCCCACAGTTATGCTGGGTGCACTACATACCACCCTTAGATAAGGAGAGACTGCAGTGCAATATAGTTTCTCAGTTATGTTGGGTGTGATGGTCCTTAAAATGACTTAAATGAAGGAGTTATGGGAAGAAAATTAGGGATTATGGAGTGTCATGCTTAGGGATTTGCGCAAGCCTGATGGAAATATGTTGAAGGATGTGAATTGATCCCATTTGAAGGCATATTGACCAAATGCAACAAAATTACCGATAACAGATTGTCCCCTAAAGTGCAAAGTTAGAAACAAAAACTAATGATTGAAGTGATTTACCTTGTGAGAGCTCAGAATCAAGAACAACCAGCGAGAGCATCATTTGTTACAATACATTTACAACATGGCTTAATTTCTAACAGAGGAATACCCATGCTTAGCACATAATCTAACATTACATGTAAAAGGACCAAAATATATGTCTATGGATGAATGATGGTGCACCCATGATTGAATGACTGTTTTTACGATCATATCCATCATACATTGTGATATTGTATTACTCCTAAAATCACATTCCGGATGGATGAAACTAGATTCATTGTCTTCTATCTCATTCATACGACCAACTAATGTACAAGTCTAACAATGTGAATCAATAACTTGAAGTGGAACATGGTAAACACCATTTGATTACCGACCAATAATGTCAGTCATTAACATACGTGAGAGAAACCACCGATGATGTTAATGGATCTCAAGGTACTCTAGTACAATTTGTATGTTGTGAATAGATAAGTTGATGTTGAACACCACACATAATATTTTGGTCGAAGGCCAATGATGTAAACCTATTGCCGAGAGCGAGGAAACTTGCCATTGATGTGTGCAAGCACCAAGGTAGAAAGGGATGTTTCTAAGTCAACTTTCTAGATAATGAGTTGATGTCGATAGGAAGAAACCCATAAGACTACGACATTGATATATCCCCCATAAATGACATGAAATGGGTATCATGATTTGAGATAGAATAATAAAAATGATGTTGATATGAATCTGGATGAGGAAAGGAAAACATAGAATCAAGCCTTAAGAGTTTTATAGTAATTGTTGACTGAATAATTTCTCTTGAACATAACAACAACACTGAATTGAGCTGGAAAGATTGACTCAAAACCGAAAAAAAAGGCTTTCAAATGATATGATAAAAAAATACAAGCAAAGTTCCTAACTCGATAGCCACGAAGATGAAGTGGAAGAGCATTGTGTTCAAGAGAGACTCACTGCCATTAAAAAATTGAGTACCTTGTTTTCCCAGTTTCTCTAATCACACTAGTTAGTACCTCTTTAATTTTTAACAAGCTTAAGGAGGATAACATATTCTTGATCTATAAGTTCATCCTTCAGATGAATCCCTTTGAAAATATTTAACAATCCTAGTGAAGGAGTGGTTCGGTCTCTTCATGAATGACGATTCCATTGTTGTTTGATGTTTTTGTGAGTCCACTAAAAGCAAAAAATCAACATATTTTTCATGTTTAGAGAGTTTGAAAAAGAGGCGAAAAAAAAAACTCCAGATGTTCCTTTTCGTAGATAGCCCCTTAGGTCCGAAAATGCAGAAATTAATACCCAAAATAATCTCTTAGCCATGTTCAACCAAGGTATTCCTTTTTCGTAAGTAGTCTATCTCATTCTGGAAAAGGGTTAAACTTATACTAAGTAGACGTCTTTTCATTTACTTTAACGAGTTCGAAAAGAAAAGTGCTCGACAATCTTTTCATATTTTGGGAGTCTAAAAAGAGCTAAAAGAGGAATCCTCCTAGGGGAACAAGTGGTATAAAAATGTAGCAACTAGTTCTGGTCGTGATGGAACTACTCAAAACATGTAGAGGCTAAGAGGTAGGCTAACAAGATGACTCACTGCAATGGTTCCTTAGGAAAGGTTAAAACAACAATGTGAAATCTTATGATCAACCAAGCATATGGTGATCATGGAATAAGAAAACCAAGGCTCATATAGCAGAAATAGGCTAATAAAAAATGGCAATCAGGAGAGACAGGATGAGAATGGTTTCATTTTTACACAATTTTGACATGTGGAAACTATGCTTGAGAATACTTGAAGATAGTTTTATTTTGTCACAAGATTAAAAAATAAGAAAAACTATGCTTGAAATAAGTTTGCATGCCCCCAGCATATGATGTGCCTCCAAATTAGACATAAATTAAGGCCCATATGACCATCCTCTAGCCTATTACACCTCTCTTTTTGCATTAGATGACATATTTTAACTTTAGTATGTTCATTAGGAAGGTTTATGGATAATTCATATTTATGCCTAATATTATTTATTTTGTATAATATTGTGAGAATATTGGGTAGATTAGGAAGATTTGGTGGAGGAGATAATTTAGGGACTTGCTCTGTTCTACAGGAGGATCAATATTGGATAATAAATCAACATGATATTCTAAAATTATTACCTAAATTCTGGCACTCCAATGCTTGAGAAAATCTAGGAATGTGTTCCCTGTTAGTTAATGCAGATTTCTAGTGTTGGGAAGCAGATCCACTATTTGAGGGATTTTGGAGGGTAAAGCTTCCTCCTTTCATGGAGAATGATTCCTAATAATTTTTTATAAGAACCAATTCTAATTTTCATCTAGGGGTTGGTTATTTTAGCCGTCTTGTGGAGAAAACTTGTATTTTTACTTCTTCACTTTCATTTCTTGTAGAGATGTAATTGTATTGATGGAAATAGTGAAGAATGGTGCCATGTTCAAATTTTAAAATCTTGGTATACTTCTTTTGTAGTAGATACAACCACCCTCCAAAATTTTTGCCTGCACTAATTTCAGAGCCTCCCTTGAAGAGTTTCACTTGCTTACTGCACACACTCAGGTTCACTACGTCAGCTCGTGTGAGTCTTTACATTTTCCTTGCCTGTTCATTGCATTCGAGTCTCTACATGCTGATGTTTGAGTCATGCTTACGATCATGTTCTGGTTATGCTTAAAGTCTTCACTTTGTATGTGCTTGTTCTATTCACTGTGAAAGCATCTGTCACACTCACACACTGAGTCACATTCACTGTTGCACAAGCGTCATCTCGATCAACGAACAATCAATCATGAGTGTCACACTTGTTGCTTACACTGTTGGTCAATCTTCTTGAACATATGTGTCTAGATGGTTTAATCATTTTGTCGTCAAGTCACGCGAGTGTGTGTTTTTATGATCACCTATGCATCTTTCGATTGTTCACACACTTAGCCATTTTTGCTAAAGGTTCTAATGACCTGACTCTGTTTTGACAGCCAGACCATCACCCTACCATTGAATCGATCGAATGTCAACCAAAAGAATGAAAAATCACCAAGCTAATCTTTTTAAGCCGCGTTGCCCGCAAGTAATCCAATCAACTCTCATACTAGTCACCCAGACACTCAGACCTGGCAGTCACCTCGGGGCTGACTCCCCTGAACAATTGTGGAGAGGACACTGACCTCACCTACTCAACTAACTGAGGAAATTTCATAGACAAGGTGGATAGACACCAAGTTCTTGTCCCTGTCTCCCTCAGAAAATTGTGCAGTTTTCCTAGTCAGTCATCCCGACAGTGGACCAACTGTTCCTCTTAGAAATTGCATAGTGTTCATGAGTAGGCCTTCGACTACCCATCAGTCGTCTTAGCTCAAAAATTTCACAAAGATGATTAGTTGGCCAGCCTCCTGGCCTCAGTGCAATTTTCATTGCCAACAGACTACCAATTCTCTTTGGGAATTGCACAATTTCTGTTGCTAGTCTCCCGGGTAGCCAATTGGTAGTTCCCTATGTGAATTGCGCAGTTCTGGTTGCTAGTGACCCCAAAAGCCAATTGGCAGTCCCTCTGGGAATTGCACAGTTCTGAATGCCAGTCTCCTAAGTGGTTCCCCAAAAAACTGCACAATCCCTACCTACTAACCCTTCATGTAGCCTAGCCTGTTCCTCTGGAAAATTGTGCAAATTTGGCTATCTGGCACCGCTTCTTGTTCTTCTAAAAAATGTGCAGAGGATTATTGCCTTGCTTTCCAGTAGCCTGAAATGTTCCTCCCAAAATTTGCGCAATTTTACCTACCAACAGAGCCAGACATTGAAGACAGTCACTGTCAACTCAGATTGCCTATCTCCATCTCTCAGTGACTCTTGTGCAGTTTTCTTTAGTAGTTGCCTAGAGCCATCATCCCGCATCAGCCTTGCTGCCTCTCTCATCACCTACATCTGAATGATCATGTGTCATGGTAGACTAGGAGGTTTTGGATTTGATGTCATCTTGTCATGAGTGCCTATAGGTACAGCTACACCAGTGAACATGGCAAGGCGACGAATGGGATGAACAAAGAGAAAACATAAAAGATGAAAAGTTCACCAACGGACGAACAAAAAAAGCATGCAAAGCAGACAAACATGATGGACAAGCACCTTCATGAACACATGAGCCTGTCAAGCCTTCCAACCTGTAAGCAAGGAACAACATGCTAAAGCTTCATCAAGAGAACCAAGGACCATCAAATACTCTGCGCACTTCACCATGTGGAGGTGAAGATATTGTACACCATGAAGGCTTCCATCACTCAATAGCACTATAGCTTGACATGCACTCCAGCATCAGCACAAAAGTACAAGTCATGTCGATTCATGACATGAGTTATGTTTCCCACATCCTCGTTATGGGCTTATTGTCAATCAACGTGATGTAACATGGAAGTCCAAGAGACCCACTCGCTGAACAAAGAGTCATGTAAGTTGAAGAGTCATGGAAGTCAAATGGTGATGAGGGTAGTCAAACAACCACAAGGGTCAATTTCATCCTTGGATATAAATACCCCCTCATTTATACATGTGAAGGAATTTTTTTCCTAAGCTCCTCCCACATAGGCAAGAGAGTTTGTAATCTTTTCTTTGAGGAGTAAGTAGCGGCTCAAACGCCCTGTTGATGGGGTTAGTGATGTATGGTTTAATGATGCGTCTTAGAAATTTCGCTTAATTTAGAAGCCTGTCAACAGGCCAACACGTTTTCACACATGTATTGTATATGTTGTAAGACTGATCTTTAACACTTGTAATGCATATTTCTTTAACCTATGTTCTACATCTGAACTATTTCATTTGTTGTAATGCATAATCTATTAATGGAAATGTGTTGTATATGTTGTTAACGTTTTCTCGTCCATGTCGACTGATCTGCCGGACATCAGACAGACCTTTCACCTGAACCTTACTGTAACAACTGTTGCACTCATTCGCACGGTTTCATGAGTGTTGTACGTGTTATCTTACCTTTTATGTTGTGATTGGCGCATTCACGTGGACTGCTCTGCCAGAAGTTGTGTATGTCCTTTTCTATTGTGTGTTCCTAGCCGAGTTGGGACTGATCGCTTTCAATCTGGAACTCACCTTCACCTTATTCCCCTCACAATGAAAGAACCACTGACACAAGTACACATATACTCACCAGGCATGCGAACCTCACTTCTTGAAGACAAAGAAAACCACTCTCTTGTGCTGACAAGCAAGAGTTGAGGAAAATCCTTAAGATAATGGAAACTAGGCCATCATACCTGATGGACCTCCGACACCAAACAGTGTGAGGTCTATTTGGGACTTCATACCAGGGTGATCCCCTGAATTTTGGTGGGTCCAATAGTGTCAACATTTCTGGTGCTAGAAGGAGGGCAACCAGTTGTGCATGGCTGAAATTCCCCTCACACTCACTCATCCATCACCTGGTCAAGGCAGTAGCTTGCACTCCCTCCCACACAACTCTGCAGTTGGTTACTTCTCACCTCCCAGAATTGAACATGAGATTCCATATCAACACCTTCACTCCATCCATCCCATCACTTGCAAGTTCGTGAAGGTAATCAGACTGATCCCAGGTATACAACACCTTACATACGCATCAAAGAAGTCAAAATTCACTCCCACGGGAGTTGTTGTGTGATCGGTGGAAGAAGCAGTCCTTGCCTCACTTGAAGGTTTGGCAGAAGCCATCGAAGACAGAGATAAACCTATCGTCTTTTGGGAAGGCAAACAAGGCACTCTTGTGATCTTGGGATCAGACTCCAATACATGAGGCAGAGGGGCAGGCAGCAAAGGAGGCGGAGGTGGAGACGAAGCAACAGACTCAAAGCCAGCACCATCAGACAATGAAAGAGAGGAAAAGGATGATGAAGAAGAAGAGATGGCTGACCCAAATATTGAATGGATCACTCAGGGACCATTAGCTCTCCCTGCCATCTTGCACAACATGCCAAGGTGCATGGAGAGAATGAACATCAAGTTCGACCCTGACAACACAATAAAGGCAGAAGACCACTTAGACAACTTCTACCTACAACTACAAACACTTGAGGTACGTTATGATGATGTAGCATGTAGATTGTTCCCATGTACATTGGACGATCGCGCAGCTGCTTGGTATCACAGCGTTCCGCCCAACTCCATACATAACTGGAGTTCTTTCAAATGAATGTTCCTTGAAAAGTTTTCTGATGACAAGACCCCAACCATGCTGCTCAAAGAATTGGGAAGCCTCAAAATGGAGGGAAAGGAGAAAGTAAAATATTTCAATAAGAGGTTTATATGTATATTGAATAAGTTCGCAACAGAAACTAAGCCTCATGACTCCATCACCACTGAGTACTACATGTCCGCACTGCCAACCAACATCGTGCAGTTTGTCAAGTGAGCTGCGAAACCAACACTATTGGAAAACTGTGAAGAGGCTGTCATTGTTGAAAAATACTTGTTTGTAGTCAGAGTCATAAAGGATGATGAATTGGTGAAAGACTCCAATGATGTGAGCATGAAGTCCCAAGTAGCGACGAGAAAAGGTAGAGACAAGGAGGCCACTAACATTGAGACCCAAAATTTTCTTGTCAAGAGCTTGTCCATTGAAATGTCCAAACTCAAACAACATAATATGGACACATTTTCAAGCAGTCACCCGCCTAGGCAGAGACAGGAAAGCAAAGCATCAAAAAACAACCAGTTTGTTTCAAAAGTTGCACAGAAGCTTGTGTTCCAACTTGAACAGTGTGCCAATCTGAAATTTTGTTCCTTACATAAAGATAATCATCCTGAGATCTCTTGTTTGGGATGGAAGTGAGTCACAAATGCTTTTTGTTGTCATACACTCAAGGTGGGGAGCAATATGAAGGATCAACTAGAAGACACGGACAATAACGAAGATGTTGCACCTGATGAGCCATCAAGATCGAAGAATGTGGTGAAAATGTATTAGTGCTCGCAAACAATGATAAAGACAAACACCGAGAAGAAGCCCCGAAAGCATATTAACCATTATAATCTTAGAAGCAAATGGGATCCCCCCACACTTGGGGAGATGCAAGAAAAGACTAGGCTACTGGTAAGGAAGACTGATCCACTAGCCGACCCAAAACAGAAAACACAAAGCAAGTCTCGGAGGACAGCGGTGGACAAAAACACATCCATGAGCAACAAGTTACAAAACACTCCACTAGATAACACGAACACTCATTTCACCATGGACACCTCATGAGTCTACCACCTCTGGATTACAACATCATTGATGATATGAAGAAAACTCGGGCAAAAATCAGTTGTTCAAGTTGGCTAAGATCTAGAGCCAGCGAGATATCCTGTTGTGTGCGTTGGGATAGATAGTGATAGACACAACCTATACTAGTAGGGAAGCAAGCACACCTCCCAGATCACTTTCCACTGTGCTCAATACACTCCGGATAGAAAAAGCACAATCAAGCTGCCCCCCATTTCTACTATCTTTTGAAATTTTCAATTGCAATGTTCACAACTGAATGGTTGATTCTTGCGCGATAGCCAACGTTAAGCTGCTCTCCATTGCCAAGAATATCAATGCATGATGGACTGAAACATCTGTGACAATAATCCAAGTTGATAGAGCACTAGTACCAGCCATTCGTGAACTACGGGACATGATCATCCGACTATCCTTTGACATTCGAGTCCACCAATGCATCAACATAGTTGTTGCGAACATGGCGGAAGCATATGGCATGCTACTTAGAAGACTGGTCTAGCAAGCTAGACAGATATTTTTCTAGAGACTGGTCTCATACCTGGCTTCCATACAAAGGAAAGTACAAACAAATATGACTACAATCTGAAAGGTACATGAAGCATAATGTCACTCCCGTCAATGGTGAGAATGAACTATTGGACTTCACAGAACTCATTTTTGGAAACTACCTCCTTGAGACAAAATTGGGGTGTTATCCTGCACGGCCAGCTCCAACCCCACCAAACGCACAGTTGGGACTCCTTCCTGGCCTAGCTAATGGTAATGAAACCTATACAACACATTGTACCAATAGTAGCAGTAGTAGCAGCACCAGTAGAAGAAACAGTACTAGCACATCAAGTTGTCCATGTATAGATGATTTTTGGAACATGTACTTTGATAGGTGAAAGACATAAGACAACTCAGGAGCCAAGTGTGTCCTGATTGGCCTTTGCAATTGGAAGCATCTGGTGTCAAGTTTGAGTTCACGAACAATTTAATAGAATATAGAGCACTAGTATTGGGCTTTTAGAAATCCATTAGCCTTAATGTGGCCATGATCAAAGTGGTCGGTGATTCAGAGATGGTGGTACGACAGGTGCATAACACCATTCACTTCTTATCACCATATCTCAAAGGTTACCAAGAAGAGATACTACATTTTATGGCCAAAGCACATTTTCAAAGATGTAGCAATAGAAGATGACAAGAACGAATTCTCTCTACAAGAAGAAGCTGGGGACATGAAGGGCCATGTTATCACAAAAGGTTTGGCATCATTGGAAAATCTATATGACTTGCAGGAACAATTCCAAGGGCCAAGGAATAGTAAGACCCATAGTTCAACTATGAGGCATGAACTAATAAACCTAGGAATAGAACATGATCTGAAGTTTGTCAATCTTGGTACATGCTGTACACATCAAGAAGGGTAAGCCTTTATCCACTTGTTTAAACATTACCAAGATGTGTTTGCGTGGATGTATGATAACCTAGAAACTTATGAGATGCGGATCACCAAGATATCATTCCAATCAAGGAAGGGGTCAAGCCCTATCAACAGAAGCTGAGAAAAGCACATCCATCACTTGAACCCCTCATATAGAAAGAGCTTACTAAGCTGTTGGATGCATGGATCATATACAAAGTTCAACATTCTACTTGTGTCTCCAACCTTGTGCCACTACGAAAGAAGTTTGGGGAAATCCACTTTTGTGTCGATTTTCGGAACGTAAACCACGTCTTAAACAAAGACAACTACCCCGTGCTGTCTATGGATCATATTTTGTAAACAGTATCTGGGGCACAAATGTTCTCTTTCCTTGATGGTTTCTCAGGATACAATCAGGTTCTGGTAGCAGAACCTAACAGACTCAAAAGCACTTTCCATACCAAGTGCGGTATGTTCGCTTATAGAAAAATTCCATTTGGGCTTGTAAACATAGGCGTAACATTTCAACACGATATGAACATCGCCTTTTGCAGACTCATTGGGCAGAACATGGTGGTATACCTCGATGATGTGGTTGTGTTCTCCAGAAGATGAGAGGACCACGTACATCATCTTAAGAAAATTCTTGAGTGTTGCTGAAGATATGGGATTTCCTTGAATCCCAAGAAGAGCGTATTTGCTGTGTCATAAGGAAACCTCCTCGGACACATCGTTTCCAAGAGTAGGATCAAGGTGGATCCAGACTGTGTCCAAGCCATCACACATATTCCTCACCTAGTCCACAAGAAAGCCATGTAATCCTTCTTGGGGAAAGATAAATTTCCTTTGGAAGTTCATCTCATATTATGCGCAAATAGTCAATCCCATGCAGGACATGATCAAGAAAGATGTAGTGTACACTTGGGGTAAGAAATAAAAGCATGCATTCACCTAGACTAAGTAGTCCATTGCCAAAGCACCTGCACTTTACAGCCCAGATTTCAAAAAGGATTTCCTGATATACACCTTCTCTTCCGATAACTCACTAGTTGCAGTACTCACTTAGAAAGATGAAGCTAATGATGAACATTCCATCTCTTTTATCAGTGCAAGCATGCAGGGACCAGAGATTAACTATCCCACCATTGAAAAACAATATTATGAAGTTCACAAGGTGGTAAAACACTTCAGACCCTACTTGTTAAAGAACCATTGCATAGTCTTCGTCCCCCACCCAGCAATTGGTACATTGCTATTACAACACGAGCTAGGAGAACAACTTGTGAACAGAATGATAGGTTTGTAAGAGTATGATATTGAAATCAATCCAATGCACATGATCAAAGGACATGGGCTCTGTAGACTTGCAGTTGAAGTAGTGCATGCTTTGGAGAATGAAGAAGAGCTCGCCGGTTGGGAGTAGGAGATTGAAATGTATGACATAAGGCAAGAAACACCCATGGAAAATGGAACCTCTTGGTACACAGATGTACGTTAGTACCTTTAGCATGGAACCATAACCTCTCACTTTTCTATCGGAAAAAACATGGCATTGCGCCTAAAGGCCTTATCATATCAGTCGGTTCATGGAGTTCTCTACAGAAAGCATAGTAATGAATTTTTGCTCAAGTGCTTGGAGGCACAGGAATTATAGAATGTAGTTCAATATCTATATGACGGACTTGCCGATGGTCACTTTGTGGGAAATATCACTGCACATAAGGTTATGCGAGCTGGTTTTTACTGACCCACATTGTTCAAACATGTGCATGCTTATGCCTGCAAGTGCTTGGTTTGTTAGCAATGCACTGGCAGGACATGAAGATCAGCAACCCCATTGCACCCTATTGCAGTGACTGGACCATTCCAATAGTGGGGCCTGGATATCATTGGGGAAATTTTCCCTCATTCGTCAAAACAACACCATTATATCCTAACAACAACTTACTAATTTACATGGTGGATAGAAGCAGTTCCACTCAAACAAGTGAACGACTAGGAGGTCATCAACTTCCTCTAGCCGAATATCATCTCACGCTTTGGTGTTCTGGTATCACTTGTTTTTGATAATGCAACTTATTTTTCATCCTTGAAACTCTATGACTTTGCATTACATAATGGTATTGTGCTAAAGCATTCATCGAATTACTATTCGCAAGGAAACGGTCTAGCAGAGTCTACAAATAAAAACCTCATCTATATAATCAAGAAGACCATTTTATCTGAGTAGCATAACTGGAATATTTCCCTAATGAATGCACCATGGGTTGATCATGTAACACCTAAACCCTCTCTGAATACCTGACCATACCTCCTAGTTTACAGTAAAGAAGCCATCCTCCCACCAAATATCTACTTTCCTGCTCTTTAGCTTTCCTAGGAATCCTAAGGTGAGCCTTGCTACCTAGCTTGGCATAGGATGGATGCTCTCCATAAACTTCAGGAATAAAGGTTGAAAGCAAAGGATAAATTAATACTCCACCAGAACCATATCAGGAGGTGGTTCAATAATAATTCTGTAGGGAAAGCTAGCTTTGATGTGGGTGACTTAGTTCTAAAATGGGATAAGCCCTATGAAGACAAAGGCAAGCATACAAAGTTCCAGTCCCTCTGGATTTGCTCATAGATAGTCCATGAGAAGCTTAGCCCACACACGTATCATTTGTGATCACTTGATGGGAGGATTGAAAACCTTCTTATCAACGACCAAGATCTCAAGCATTATTTTTAGTAGATCAGGCTGCACCCATGCCATTTACATAGTTTGCTTTCTATTTGTTGCTTCATTTGGTTTGTTTTGCTTATTATCTTTGTTTTTGCTTTGTTTGATTTTGCTTACTATTTTTGTTCACTTTCATTTTGTTTATTTGATATATTACTATTTTTGTTCACTTTCATTTTGTTTATTTGATATATTACTATTTTTGTTTCTAGAAATAAATGCTGCCAACTTCTATGTCCTGGCTTTTGAATAGAGTATGTAGCTTAAATTTGAAGAAACTTGTGGCACTACAGCACTTGGCCAATCTTATGTCCACCTTCTCTGTGATTGGTTGTAACTTTTGTCTCATGAAGTCTTGATGGAAAATATGAACCGTATGCAAGGGAATTTTTGGTCCAACCATTAACTTGTGTCCACATTGGGAATCCCCATGTCTGTACTCACCCTTCCGCTCTGTGTCTAAGCTCATCAAACTAGTAGAAATAGAGAAGGGGAAAATCTAAACGAGAAAACCTATGTGACAGGTCTTACATGCTTCTTTGAAGTAACGACCTATTTTTCTCTCAATAAGGTAGGGTCCCTCTCCCTCCCCGAAAAATAAATAAGTGAATATGCACATTGCTCTTGAAAAAATACGAAGGCAAAAGAAGAGAAAGGCTTCTTATGCAGAGAGGTGAAGCATGCAACTCCACCAGGGTACTAACCAGGGTCGTTGGCATTGGAGCAATGTGTGTGTTCCTGTGTGACTCCATCAGGGTATTGTCTAGCCCTGCTCGCAATGGAGCAACACTAGAGATGAAAACTTATACTCTGAAAATATTCAATTTGCAAGCTAAACTACCCTTCCCAAATTCGAAACACTAAGATCTAAGCTAAACCTTTGATTGTCTTCGACTGATTTGGAAAAGGGTGAACCATGTATGTCCATGGGGTAAGTGGGAAGATGAAGTAACCCGCAAAGTGATTCAATATTCTCTGAAACACCAAGATCCTATGCTACCAATGAACTGAAACAAAGAATCTAGAGTTCTACTAGTGTGTTGCCAAGTGTTGTAATGGCTACAACCACCCTCCAAAATTTTGGCTTGCACCAATTTTGGAGCCTCCCTTGAAGAGTTTCACTTGATGACTACACACACTCAGTTTCACTCCTTGAGCTTGTGTGAGTCTTTACACCTACCTTGCCTATTCATTGCATTCAAGTTTCTGCATTCTGATGTCTGAGTCATGCTTGCGACCATGTTCTGGTTACGCTTAAAGTCTTTGCTTCGTATGTGCTTGTTGTATTCGTTGTGAAAGAATCTCTCTCACTCACACATGGAGTCACATTTACTGTTGCATAAGCGTCATCTTGATCAATGAATGATCAATCATCGGTGTTGCTCTTGTCGCTTACATTGTCGGTCAATCTTGTTGAACATATGTGTCAGGATGGTTTGGTCGTTTCGTCATCAAGTCATGCGAGTGTGTGTTGTCATGATCACCTATGCATCTTTCGATTGCTCACACACTTAGACATTTTTACTGAAGGTTCTTATGACCTGAATCCCCTCTGACAGTCAGACTATCAACCTACAATCGACTTGATCTACTGTTAACCAGAACAATTCATAAGCACCAAGCTAGTCTTTTCAAGCTGCGCTTTCGGTAAGCAATCTAGTCAAATCTCATGTTGTTCACCTGGAAAGTCAGACTCGACAGTCACCCCGGGACTGACTACCCTAAAAAATTACGTAGAGGCTAATGACCTCACCCACTCAACTTACTAATGAAATTGCGCAAACAGGCTGGACAAACACTAAGTTCTCGTCCCTGTCTCCCTCAGAAAATTGCGTAGTTTTTTGAGTCATTCATTCAGACAGTCGAACAATTTTTCATCTCAAAAATTGTGTAGTGTTCATGAGTAGGCCTTCCACTACCCATCAGTTATCTCAGCTCAGAAATTGCGTAGATATGATCAACAATTCGGCCGCTCGGACTTAGTGCAGGTTTCCTTACCAACAACCCCTAGTAGGAGACTGCTAGTTCCCTCTGGGAATTGCATAGTTTCTTCTACGAGTGTCTTGGGCTGCCAATTGGTATTTCCCTCTAGGAATTATGTAGTTATAGCTACCAGTGACCTTGATAGCCAACTGGTAGTTCCCTCTAGGAATTGTGTAGTTCTGGCTGCTAGTCTCCCAGGAAGTTCACTAGAAAAACCATGTAATCCCTACCTGTTGACCCTTCATGTAGCCCAGCCCATTCCTTTGGAAAATTACACAAATCTGGCTATCCAGCACTGCTACCTATTCATTCTAAAAAATGTGAAGAGGATGCTTGCCTAGGCTTCCAGCAACCCATACTGTTCCTCCCAAAATTTGCTCAATTTTGCCTCCCAGATGAGCCAGACCTTGTAGACAGTCACTATCGACTTAGATTTTTTGTCTCCATCTCTCAGTGACTCTTGTGTAGTTTTCATCACCAGTTTCCTAGAGCCATCATCTCCATCACAACCTTCCTGCCTCTCCTAGTCACCTGCATCTGAATGATCATGTGTCACGGTAAACTAGGAGGTTTTGGATTTGATGTCGTCTCCTCATGAGTGACTGTAAGGTATAGGTACACCAATGAACATGGCAAGATGATGAATGGGATGAACAAAGAGAGCACATGCATAATGATAGGTTCACCAACAGATGAATCAATGAATCATGCAAAGTGGATGAACGTGACGAAGAAGCACCTTCACAAACAAATGAGCCTGTCAAGCCTTCCAACATGCAAGTAAGGAACAACATGCTAAATCTTCATCAAGTGAACTAAGGACCATCGCAGACTATAAGAATTTTTCCATGTGGAGGTGAAGTTATAATACACCATGAAGACATCCGTTACTCAACAACACTATAGCTTGACATGCACTCTAGCAGCAGCACGAATGTACCAAAATTGTCATGTCAAGTCATGTCGAGTCACATCATATGTTGCCCACATCCTCACTATGGGCTTGTTTTCAATCAATCTGATGTAACATGGAAGTCCAAGGGACCCACTTGTTGAACAAAGAGTTATGTAACTCGAAGAGTCATGCAAGTCAAATGGTCCTGAGGGTAGTCGAACAACCACAAGGGTTAGTTTCACTCTTGGCTATAAATACCCCCTCATTTGTACATGTAAATGACATTTTTTCCTCAGCTCCTCCCACATAGGCAAGGGAGTCTGTAACATTTTCTTTGAGAAGTAAGTATTTGTTCCAATGCCTCGCTGATGGGGTTGGTTATGTATGGTGTAATGATGTGTCTTGGAACTTTCGCTTAATTCAGAAGCCTGTCAACAGGCTAGCACGTTTTCACACATGTATTGTATATGTTGTAAGACTGATCTTTAACACTTGTAATGCATGTTACTTTAACCTATGTTCTACATCGGAACTATTTCATTTGTTGTAATGGATAATCTATTAATGGAAATGTGTTGTATATACTGTTAATGTTGTCTCGTCCGTGTCGACTGCTCTACCGGACATCAAGCAGACCTTTCACCTGAACCTTGTTGTAACAACCGTTGCACTCATTCAGATTGTTCCATAAGTGTTTTAAACATTATCTTACCTTGTATGTTGTGACTTTCACATCCAAGTGGACTTCTTCGCTAGAAGTTGTGTATGTCCTTTTTTGTTGTGTGTTCCTAGCTGAGTTGGGACTGATCCCTTTCAACCTGGAACTCACCTTCACCTTCTTCCCTTCATAGTGAAAGAACCATTGATACAATTACACTTAAAATCACTAGGCACATGAACCTCACTTCTCGATGACAAAGTGAACCACTCTCGTGTGCTAACAAGCAAGAGTCGAGGCAACTCCTTAAGACAATGGAAACCTGGACATCATACTGGATGGGAGTCCCACACCAAACAGTGTGAGGTCTAGTTGGGACTTCATACTAGGGTGATCCCCTAAATGTTGGTGGGTCTAGCACCATCAAAACCTTCACATGACTTTAATTTTCTTTGGGCTTCGCCATACCAGGTGCCTCAAAGCCATTTTGTATAATTTACTTTTGTTCTTTTCACTTCTTATTCACATGCATCTCTTGTTCCTGGTTTTTCTATTTCTGCATTTAGTATTGATGATTTTTTGTTGTAGGATTGAGTTAAACGATTGAAGTAAGTTCTTTTGCAAGATCAAAAGCATTATTTTATCCTTGGAATATATTTGGAAGGTCATAGAAATCATTGAGCTACTTAGATTAGTTTGCTTGTTCCCAAATCTAAATTTTTGGAAGTCCCTTGTAGTAAATTGTAGTAATTTTATGCTAGTTCTTAGAACATGCTACTGAGATTCATTTGAGTTTTTTCCACTTAACTTAGATCAAAAAAACATTTAAGTTAATAAAAAAATTTACCCCATTGTATTTTCACTTGATTAAGCTAGGCATTTGATAGATTAACTAGCTCACTAGTTCTCAAATTTCTAGAATTTATACTAGTAATTTTCTGCTATTTTTAAGCATGTGTTAACAGGGGTATTTTTTATTCTTTCCACTTGGAATGGAGACCTAATATGTCTATTCAATAATAAAAATAATCCCATCCAATTTGGATTTGATTTACTTGGTCATTCAATGAGTTATATCTTCATGTAGCAAATTTGTAACTTCCTGTAGTAGCACATGTAACTTCTTGTAGCACTCTTTGAGAATATGTATACTGGACCAGATTTACTCAAAAATCTTGTTTTTTGTCCCTTAGTGTTCAATCATAACCCCTAGGCTCTAAATCCATGATTACAGAATACTAAAGACCACTTTTGACTTGCAGTTGTGCCCCTACAAAACATCTCAACAATTTGGGTTAATGGATAGATTTATGAATTGGATAATATAATAATGATTTTCTTGATTTCCACATCTAATGAACTTTGTCAATGGATCTAAAGTCTTTTAAATGTGATGATTTATATTTAGTTCGTGATGTTTCCTTTATGCAATTAGAATAGTTTTTGTTTCCTTGTATTTTCTTTATTGCATTCAGTCAAGGTTTCCATTTTGAGCATTTCCATTTTTGCAATTAGTTTAGGATTTGATTTCATTACATTCACTCCTTTACATCATGACAATGAGGGAATGACACATTTTGTGTTTCACATATATTCCCGATACCTCCTAATTTTGTATGAACCCTGGGTTTATAACTAAAGTCGGTATACATGGGAGTTGCAACATTCTTGTTGCGATATTGGGGCTTATCACTTTTTGGAGTCGTTGTCGGGGAGGTGTCAAAGTATGCATTGTTTACTTCCCTATTTGATTCATTTCTTTTACTTTCTACAAAAAAATAAAAATAAAACATCATTAGGAATATTTAATTTCGAAAACATAAAATTTCATTTTATTAGCATTCTTATTAAAAAAAAAAAAAACTTCTCGAACACCAATCCCCCCACCCATTTGGTCACATGGTGCAGTAAGAACAACACCACTATCCTTTTTTGTAGGTAGAAGAAGAAGAGGTGGAAGAGAAGATACAAGAAATGGATGGATATTTTGACACAGAAGAAGATCCTTTTCGATTTCCCATTCAAGATACTGATGTTAGTGTGCACATGAAGAACATCCCTCCATATTTTCCTCCAAACTTTCATGGTCTAAGGCGAGATGATTTGGAAACCTTTCTCTTTGAATTTGAAATCATTTTTAGATCTTATGGTTACTTACTAAACACTCAAAAGTTGAGATTGTTTCTAGAAACATTGAAGGATAGAGCTCTTATTAAAATGGTTCATGAGTTTAGAGACTGATTTAATAAGATCATATAATGATATGCAAAATATATTTCTAGAAAAATATAAAGATCATGATCTTAAAGTAGAAATCATTATAATGAAACAAAAAGAAGATGAGAGTGTTGAGGATCTAATAGAGCGGTTCATGTATAATGTTAAGAGGGAAAAATTACATCATGTAGGATCTGACACACTAAAATCCCTCTTACTTAGGATGATTAGGGATGAGTGGATTGATATTCTTGATCTCAAGAGTAGAGGTGATTTATATTGATTATCATTTAAAGAAATTAGTGAAACATGAAAACACATATAAAGAGGAAGGGCAAGAGTAATTCAATCAGCATCAAGATCAGTAAGTCATGCTAAACTTAAAAATTTTCTTAATAACTTTAAAACATAAATTCTTAGCAATATAAGTGAACAAGTAGAAATGCTAAGAATGGGAAATGAGCAAAAAGAAGATACTGCTATTTATGTTTTCCATGTAGAATCACATGTTGCTAAATATTGTCCCTCATTACCAAGGTTAAAGGATGTTTACCAAGAGGACAATGGAGCAATTCAATCACCAAAGAAGCAATGTTATGCAACTACAAGAGGACCATGGAATCCCAATCAACCTGAATTTCAAGGTTATGCACATCCATATAAAAGTAATTGGAACAGACCCTTTCCTTGGCAACCTTGGTCATCTCAACCCCAAAACCAATCTTGGCAACAAGGTTGGCAAGGAACTTATGGGAGCCATCAATCGTATCTTCAATATTTTCCTCCATATCCTCCATACCCAACTCCATCTAATCCCCACTATCCATCTCCACCACAACCACAATGCCAACCACACCCATCTCAAACATCCACTCCCACTCGTCTACCTATATCACCATTTCCAAACACACACAAAGATGTAGCTCAACCCACTTATAATGTTGAGGTAGAACACTTCCTAAGAGCTCCTCTTGATCTCAATGGTATTCATATGAGCCCAAGAAGAGAAATGAAAGAAAGAGATTCTCTTAATGTCATTGAAGGACAACATGTAGAAAAATAAGATTCAAATGAGAAGAACAAAGAATCATGGGATGCACTTGATGAAGTGTGGACATCAAAATCAGAGATTGAGAAATTTCTCTCATGTTCACCATTAGATCCTCTATGCGTTAAAAAAAATCCTTGAAACAAATTGGATCATTATATTTTTTTCATCCATATAGATGCATTTGGAGTGGAAAAAGTGGAGGAATAAACTAGTGAGACTCTTTTTACCGACGAGACCCAATTTGGTGAAAAGGGGTCTGAAACCTTCCGGGAGTGTTTTGAGGCATCAAACAATGGTTTTTGGGGGTAAAACTTTGTTGGAAAAGTGTAGCATCATTTCATGCTATTCTAAACACAAAGATATTTCCAATGATGTAAGAATTGTGTCAATTAGAGTCTGTATACAAAATTTATGCCACTTAGAATTTGACCTTCTTGTTTTCACAACTATAGCTCGGGAGGATGATGCATCAGCTCCCATTATTCATGGAAAATGGGCTAGCCATGTGTTTTTGATATAAAAGACTCTATAAGAGTCTATTTCGTAACTCCAGTTAAGATTTGATGTAGTCAAACTTAACCACTAGTAGGCTATCGGGTTGTGTTATAACCGGGCCACTAGGAGGAAGAGGCTTTCCATTATTTGGATAGAATTTTATTCCATAGTTGAGCAAAGTTAGCCAGGAGAGTTAGGAGGTAGAGAAAAAAGAGAGGATCTATGCACTATAGTAGCCCACAGGTCACAAATATTACTTCTTTTTATCTACATCAATACTTGTAGACAGAGAAAGAGAGAGAATCCACCTCACCTTCCAGTTGGGTTTTCTCTCGAAAGGGTTTCCCATAGAGCATATTTTGTGTATTATGTGTGTGAGAGCTTATTTTTTTGCTCTCTACTTTTCTTCTTGATTTAATTTTACATGCATGCACTAATTAAGTGAATTTTATAGATCTAGAAATTAAATAAAACTCTAATAGTGTAGAATCTAGGATTTTTAATATAATATTATCATATATGTTGTGACGAACTATCAAGTGGAATATCCACGACAATTTATTGATCAATAATTAGCAAAAAGAATATGATCTAAATTTCATGGAAGAAGAAGACATCTAAGGTGATCCAAATTAGGAAGTGGACTAGGGGCATCAAAACTATATTGAAATATGGTTCCAGACAATGAGTAACTTCCAACGACACACTCTTCTTCAACAATTCATGATCTCATCTCAATCAAAGCATTTGTTCTCTGAAATTCATGTACATGTCAAAGCATATATTTCAAGCCTACACATCTGTTTATTTGTCATCTTGATGTGCACTTTGGCTTCATTGGAAGTATTCCTACACTTGAAAAGAGAAGAAGAAGAAGAAGAAGAAGGCAAAAAATGGTAAGAATGCATTTGAAATCAAAATAGAATTCAAACCACAGTGATGAAGAGATGCTTTCCATGATGTCTCTAATATTTTTCTAGTTTTTTTCCAAGGCCTAGAAGATGTTATAGAAAGGTAAGAGGCAAAAATTAAGCATGAGTTGAAATTTTGGTCAAGATTTAATAGATGTTGTGGTGTGCTACAAGTTTGCTACAAGATGCTTTGTGTTGCTACAGGATCTCATCTAAGGTTGTTTTGAAGGTTACAGAGGTCTCAAAATGGTGGAAAAAGGCAACAAGAGATTGGAAAAGGATGTGAAAGACCTTGCCAAACCGAAAAATCTTCAAGGGGGAAAGGCAGGCTAATGGTCTCTAGAAACATTGTGATTTTTCTATGCACAAACAATTTTGGAAAAAAGAGTGAAATTGGAATGAAGGTTTCAAGGGAGAGGATGTGAATGACATGGATCTACAAGCCACCAATGTTCACTTGCAAAGAGGAAAGTTATGCTTTTTTTCTTGAAGGACTGCTAAACAATCATGAAAAGAACAACTATGTTTTTTGCTTGTCCTTGCAGAACCTAACACCAAGATTACTAAGTGAAAGGATTGAGGAATGCACAAGAGAGAGCCCACTAGGGTGATGAATAAGTCACAATGAGGTCACTAAGTTTCTCATACGATGAGAAACACTTTTAGAATGGGGTTATGATGGGCTTCCAAATTATACATAAATTAAGGCCCATATAACCATCGTTCAACACATTAAAAATATATTTTCTCATTAGATGACATATTTTTAACTTTAATATGTTCATTATGAGGTTTATGGATAATTACATATGTGTGCCTAATATTATTTATTTTTGTAGAATATTGTGAGGATATTCGGCAGATTATGAAGATTTGGAGGAGGAGGAGATAATTTAGGGACTTTCTCCCTACTATAGGAGGATCAATGTTGGATAATAAACCAACAAGATACTCTAAAATTATTGCACAAATTATAGAGCTCCAATGATTGAGAAAATGTAGCAATGCGCTCCCTGTCATTTAATGCACATTCCTAGTGTTAGGAACCAGATCCACTATTTGAGGGATTTTTGAGGGGAAAGCTTCCTCCTTTCATGGAGAATGCTTCCTAATATTTTTTTTTAAGTACCAATTCGAATTTTCCTCTAGGGATTGGTTTTTTAGTCTTCTTGTGGAGAAAACTTGTATTTTTAGTTCTCCACTTTCATTTCTTGCAAGGATGTAATTGTATTGATGGAAATAATGAAGAATGGTGCCATGTTTAGCTTCTAAATATTGGTCTCCTTCATATGATCTTGAGTTTCATTATGCTTTTCCATTTGAGGAGCCTTAATTCCCTTTTGTATAGTTTATTTTCCTTCTTTTCACTCCTTATTCACATGCATCTCTTGTTCATGGTTTTTCTATTTCTTCATTTAGTATTAATCATTTCTTGTTAAATTATTTAAATAAGTTATTTTGTAAGATAAAAAACATTATTTCATCCTTCGAACAATTTTGGAAGGTCATAGTAATCATTGAGCTACTTGGAATAGCTTGCTTCTTCCCAGATCTATGTTTCTGGAAGTCCCTTGTAGCAAATAATAGTAATTTTATGCTACTTTTTAGAAAATGGTAATGAGATTCATTTGAGTTTATTCAAATTCCATTAGATCATAAAAAAAATTCAAGTTAATAAAAAATATTACCACATTTCATTTACACTTGATTAGGTTAGGCATTTGATATATTAACAAACTCACTAGTTTTTTGAATTTCTAGATTTTAGACTAGTAATTTTCTGCTATTTTATAACATGTGTTAATAGGGGTTATTTTAAGTGATTACACTTGTATTGGAGACCTAAGAGATCCTATTAAATAAATAAAAATGTCTCATTCAATTTGTATTTTATTTACTTGGTCATTCGGTGAATTATATCTTCCTATAGTTGTAGCTGTAACTTCCTATAACACTCTTCTAGAACGTGTATACTGGGCCAGATTTGCTCTAAAAGCTTAGTTTTTGTCCCTCAGGGTGAATCATAACCATTAGGGTATAAATCCATAATTAGTGTATACTAAATACCACTTACGACTTGCCTTTTTATCCCTACAAAACATCTCAATAATTTGGGTTAATGGATAGATTTATGAATTGGATAATACAATAATCATTTTCTTGATTTCCACATCTAATGAAATTTGTCAATAGGTCTAAACTATTTGAAATGTAATGGTATATATTTAATTCATTATATTTTCTTTATGAAATTAGAATAGGTTTTATTTCCTTGTATTTTCTTTCCTGCAATAGGTTAAGGTTTCCATTTCAAGCATTTCCATTTCTGTGATTAGTTTAGGATTTGATTTCATTACATTCAGTCCATTAAATCATGACAGCGAGGGAAGGACACATTGAATGTTCCACATAGATTCCTAATACCCATTAAACTTTTATGAACCCTAGGTTGATAATTAAATTTGGTAGCCTTGGGAGTTGCAGCATTCTTGTTGCAATACTGAGGCTCATTAGCATAGTGACTCAATTCAACGTACACACCCCATGAGCTTCATTTTATTCACCTAAGTAGAATATCAGTTACCAACAGGTGGATGGAAGGAAGGTTCATTTATGATATCAAGTGAAAGACTTGATTGGGAGGGGATTTGTTTCATTTTTTAATCAACTTGACGTAGGATAATAACCATGCTCAAGGGACGTTGTTTTATTTTTTAATGAGCTTGACACAAGACAAGGAAATATGCATTGAACTCAAATCATGGCCTCTTAGAGACCATGGCTTCCAAGAGGTTCTCATCAGATGGAAGAAAAATTATATGGAGTGGATACATATGAAAGGATCGAATGGAAATATCAAGCTCCAATGCCTCTATTAAATGATTCACCATATCGCCTACTGGATCTAGGTCAAAATAAGTTGAGTAGATAGTGAAAGGCTCACCTTCATCAGTAAGTATGTGAATGGGATAGGTTGCCACATAATTTACCTGTGGAGAGGAAGATACCACTTGCACATTTGGAACACTTAGGGAATTATGATAATTGGCGATCAAATTAGGACCAACAAATGAAAGCTGATCAATAGTCACAATCCTTCAATCATGTGAGAAGAAAATCACTCAAAAGAGTGCCGACATAACCATGTTCATAGTATAAACATAGTCTAACCCTAGGAGAAAATTGAAGATGAAAGGGCCCATGAAAACCATAACATCAATACATATTGTTTTTCCTCCCAAGGTAATAAGAAATTGAGGAAGGATCCCTAAGGGTTGACTCATTCTTCTTTTAAAAGCTAACATATTCGAACTCGTGGACACAAGTTGTAGGGAACCCAAAGCTTTCAAAGTAGTGGAGTATATAATACTAATAGAATATTCCTCATCGATAATAGTGTGATGGATATTCTTATCATAATCCTTTACCATGATCTTAAAAGGGATGTAATAAGGGAGACGAGGCTCTGTCAATTGACTCAAGTCAAAGGAAATGACATGTTTCCTTGGAGGGAGTTTCATGGGAATGAGAGAAATTCCCCCTTGTTTGGTACAATCAAAATAAATAAGAAGAACCTGAGTGGCATTATCCTCACTCTCTATGGGAAAAGTATGATCGAATGAAGGTGGAATCAGGTCAACAATTTTCTCAACCAATGGCTTGCTTGGAACGAACTCATGGGATTCATGTTTAGAGAGAGCAGGATTGATTGGATTTAGATCTTGATCAATCAATTTATAAACTAGTGGAGGATTGGGATAAATATTTCAATAACTAGCGGCAAGATGAGGTTGAGAAGTTTTAAGCTTTTCCAGCACTTCTTAGGCTTCGTCCATATAGGTACAAAGGTCAATAGGATGATTCAATTCACATAAATTACAAGTAAATTTGACTTTAGCCTTTGTCCCATGGACCTTACTATCACTACATGAAGTTTTGTCATCAACATCATCTCCAAAGGATGATGAAAAAGGCTGATGTGAGCCTGTGTACCACACTTCTAACACCTTGGGAATACATGGACAATATCTTACAAGGTGATCACCCTTACAAATATTGCAAGGGAATTTAACTTTGTGGGGCTGATTGGAAGGTTTCTCAATATCATTTGTATCGATAACAATGTTTTCTTGGTTTCCACCTTGCTTTTTTTTCTTCTTCTTATTCATCCTCTTATTCTTCCTCTTAACTTCCCAGCTACTAGAATCAAGAATTTCACTAGGTGATAAGGAACAAAGGGATGAAGAAACAATAGGTGAAGAAGGAATAGGGTCAACTTTAGGATCAACTTGAAGTTGATGTTATTAAGGTGGAGCAATACTTGGTTGAGGAGGAAATTAGACATTCGGAACAGTAGTGGTAAAAAATAACCAAACTAGAAAATCAATGCTAAGTCTGGGAAGGGGAAACATTGCCATATAAGGAGCACCAATATTTTCAAAAGGAGGAAAGTAACTAGGAGACTTGTCAAATGGGTTTCCTTGATTAGTAGACTCAAGAATTGTTGTCATCATTCTCAACCTAATATCCACTAAGGAGTTGCTCCATGGTAAGGATGTTGCTCCATGATCAATTAATTGATTTTAGAAATTAACAACATAAAATAAAAAAAAGGGGTAAAATAGGCAAAAGGTTCACCAAGGAACCATGAACTGCAATATACACCTTGGAGAACCAAGTACTTAATGTAAGTGCAGGAAATCTCCCTGAATACTATGTTCGCTGTATGGTGGTATACAAGGAAACCAACTCAGTTACCTATGGCAAGGATAACAACCTATGGTGGAATTCCAAAATATACTCGAAGGTACGTGGAAGTGCATTCCATTGTAGTGTTTTCTACTATTTAACCATACGATGAGAGTATTCACATATAATTTTCATGCGTGGAGCGCCATCCGATATCCTCAAAGGTACGTGGAGTATGATTTGATACAATTACATATGTGGAATGGGATATCACCCCTGGGATACAACGCTGACAAACAATGAAAAATCCTATGTTTAACGATGATGGAACATGTCTCTAGGCTAGACCTCTATGCATGTTATTAAGTTTCAAATGCTCCTTATGCTAATTGAGTTAATTTTAGAGTTGATCTTGAATTATGCTTTGATTTCAAGGATCAAAACTAAATGTCACCCGAACACACCTATGATGCAAATAATATGATGAAATAAAATATTTTGATTTTCCTTTTAACAATGAAAGGACTAACTAGGTAGGGGAAGAATAAACCAAACAACAATGCAAAAAACAACTGATGAAAATCGATCTCTATAACTTCACTTTTCCAATCAAAATAAAATCATTATATGCAATGCATGATGCATAAGATTTTTCTTTTGGATTCCACTTAATTTTGAGATGAAATCTAAGATATTTTCCTACTCATTGATAAAAGAAACTATTTAGAATGATGATTGAATCACCAATTATTTCAAGCACTCAATGGTCAAACAATTCCATTTTCTAATTACATAATGATAAGACCAAAGGAAAATATAAAAAAATTCTGTCAAAGGCAATCAAACCAAAAGAAAACAATATGAAAGCTTATGAGAGACCGAGATACACTCAAGGACACAAAGAGGACCAACTGGTACAAAGTTGATTAGAATGAAAATAAAAAAAAAGTTAATTGAATGCATCAAACTGGGATCATAGCAGGTACTGAAAGGGATAGGGTGCACTGTGTTAGGGCCTAAATCTACCTCAAGCTGAGAAAGACAAGATTTAGGGTAATATCAAACCACACTTAACCTGGTAGCTAGCCCTACTAGGTTGGGAGAGGGCTCTCTCCTGGTCAATCTCAGAAAAATATGGCCAATAAAGCTTGAGATTACTGATATAAAGACTAATTTTAGGCTAGTTATATGCTCAGAGAAGTTTGATTGAATTTGATGTTGGTTTTGTGGCTCAAATGTGAAAGGCAGATTTGGGTCCGGGGAATGGACATAGTCTTGCAAAGATCTCTATGGGGCGAGGTAAGAAAATGGTTTAGTACTTTGAAATAAGTAAGATGGAGAGTCTTAAGACTGGTGAGGAGTTGGAGAGGGCATGAAAGTCTCAGGGATCCTCTTTAAATAGCTGTAAACATAAATAAATAAAAAAACCCAAGGTAGAGCACTGTAAACATTAATAAATTCTACCTTTATCCTTGTTTCATTTAATTAGGATGAACAGAGAGAGATGATGGCATACATAAACACATGTAAACTTGCATTATAGAAGGAAAAACAATACCAAATCAAGTTGCCACAAGAATCTATCGATCAGGAGACAATGATGGTTTCCCACTATCGATAGCGAAGGATCTGCCACTAATGACTGCAAACCGCAAGGTACTGCCAAATGGACTCTAGATCTTTGCCCCAGAGCAATGAGTCGGAGTCGATAGGGAAAGACCTACTAGAAGGAATGCATTAAGGCATCCTTCATCAATCTAGTGCAAGTGTAACCCGTAGGACAATAATGTGGAAGGAATCAGACGAAAAAGATGTAGTAACCCAACCGAAGTATGTTTCCGACGTACATAAGATGTGGCTAGTGCATGACAGAAACCCTCTAAACCAACCAATAATGAAAGCTGACACAAAGGCGAGGTATCCACCAATAGGGTCAAATGGAAACCAAGGTATTGCACGAATCCCAATGTGTGATAATGTAAGCTGATGTCGAACACAAGGGAAACCACTCAGTCAAAGACCCATGATACTGATTGATGTTGAGCACAAGGTGACCTATCAAAAATGAAAATAGGGCCAGGGTACAGCTCTAGGCCTGTCCTCAGAGCAAGGTGTCATCGTCGATAAGGGCAAGACCCGCCAGCAAGAAGTCAATGGGGACCTTCTCAAACTGGCATGAGTAAAGGACCAATATAGCTGATGTGATGATAGACATGACACTGACAACCAGGGATGGCCGATTGAAAAATGAGTCAAGAGACATCGCAGAGAGGCCGACTCAAGCTAACTTCCCTTGAACAAAATCACGACTCAATGTGACTATGTGGTAGCATATGATGACTCTATATAAGTTCGCCATGCAGGAGGCACGAACGAACCCTCCATATGATTGGAAGAGATAACCAATCGGGGGAGAACTAACTCAATAACAAGGTTATGGCATAGCTAAGTCAAACTAAATCCCACCCATGCGGAGGAGACTTTGTCTTGAGTGCTTTGTTCAAGGGTGACACGACTGACTCTAGCTGCCAACAATAAATGGAAATACCGTCCCGTTCCCGCTCTTTTTGGAATATTTATTTTTTTTGTCTTTTTCTGTTAAGATGGAAAAATAATAAAAGAATGCTATGGTACAGTGGAAAGAACGAGTTTCGGTGAAACATATGATCTAGTTCCTGGGAATGGAACGTTCCTATGCTCAATTTAGGGATGTGAAAATTGGTCAGTGACACTCAAAGGTGTGTTCCTTCCACGGGTCAAGGTGTGTCAAGCTGCAGGAGTCAAAGGTATGCAAGGTTGATTTTGCAGTCGTCATGGTCAAAAGTTGGCTTAAACAAGAGTCCAAGTGAAGCTGGCTCTAGGCCAAAAGGTGCAAGTGGTCAACATGCAATGCAGTAGTACAACTCAACACAAAGGAGCCTCTATGGTATAAGGCCAGAACAAAGCGGAGAAGCTAAGAGGAATGAGTCTTCAATGCATAAGTCATGGCAAGACTACAGAGGACTCCCGAGCCTACTCAATGGAGCAGCATGGGCAACAAATGTCAGTGAGGTGCTAACTACGATGCCCATGTAAAGGATGGCTCTACCATCGTGTCATGATTTAAAGAATCGGCGAGTGAAGATGGCTTACGAACCATAACACGATGGGATCGACACTATGGCAGATGTATCAGTAAATGGAGGCTAGTATGCATAATGCAACGGAAAAAACGGTGTCCCTAACCTATATGCCAGTGAGAAAACGATACCTGCCATGACGGGTCAGCAGTCATGGAACCGTCCCGAAACTGAAAAACATCGAAAATGTCCTGAAAAACAAACCATTCTCGACATTCCAAGCTCCCATGTTAAAAGTCACATGAGGCTAAACAAAATAAAATTTTGAAATTTTTTTGCATTTTCAAAACTTATAAAAAGCATTTTGGACTCACCATTTTTACCATTTGAGTTTGAGAGCCAAGGATTTGGAGCAAAAGGAGCAAACTTCCCACAGCCAGATTCAACCGTTCAAATTCATCAAAGACCTCCACGTAACTCTTATACTTAGCTTGCAATTGATTGTGAGAGGTTTTAAGATTTTTGATTGATGTTTCACCGTTGAACTTTTGTCAAAAATTTCCCCGTGGTGTATATGCGGGTTGGTAATATTGAACCCACGTACACGCGGGCCCTATACGCGACTATGTGCACAAGGACCCACGTATACGCCGTGAACTATTTTTAAACAAAAACTAATGGTTTTAAATCGGTTTTTCCTCCGGATACCTATCACGTGGTGTGAAAGAGAGCACACAACGGTAGATAATGAAGTTATGAACAGTCTTGAAGCATTAGATTCCCTACGGGGATGTGGTTTGCTTAAATTTTTCAAACTGCCAAATATGAAAGTGAACACGCGTCTGCTTGAGATGCTCATTGATTATTGGGACGTCGAGGAGGAAGCCTTTATGATCGATCAGATGCCAATCTGGGTAGAAGTGGATGATATCTATTTTATCACGGGCCTTTCCCGAAGGGGAGAGGTAGTACATTCCCGGGGCAGGACACGGAGTAGCATCACGATAGAGGACTATGTACATATATACTGCCTGAGACATCCCAAGAAGGTTGGGAGCCAGATTTCCATTACACATGTGGCGAGTTTGTCACTTAGGATAATCCTGTTCACCATAGCTCGAGTGAACGGATCATCCTCTCTGCATCAGGCGTCACGGGTCATCATGAGCGTGGTAGTTGACTGTCTCACTACAGTGTTCGATTGGTGTACTCCTCTCCTGGCCAACATGAAGAGCCAGCTCACTTCTATCAGGAGGGGACAGACCAAGAACTTTGGATATGGGACTATCCTGTGTACTTTCTTTTTCGAGAAGGTTCCCGCACTCCGCCCCAGGGTAGCAGTTTCCATCAGCACCCCACGCGATCCACGCATGGGCCAGTGGGCCGATCTGATGAAATGTTTGGGGGGTGGGGAGGTCCCAAGGACTACCTTTGATGATGATTTCTTCACCTGGTGGGATCAGCAGATCATCGCCGTGGATGACTACCCCTATGCTGGGCTGGATTTCCGAGGAGATCCTGATCTAGTGTTACCACCGAACACAGCATGGGGCGAGATTGGTAAGAATTTTTTGATTTTATGATTCTTTTTGGATTTTTCAAATATAATGATGCATTTTGAAAAATATTCTTGATGATATTCAAATGACTGATATGATGATCATGTTCCAGATATTGGGCCGGTACGACCAGATGTCTTCCCATGACATGGACGGCACAGCCGAGGAGCCGAAGAGGCGGCTGCGGATACAAAACGGACTCTAAACAACGTCGAGTGACACTTGGTGAGGCTGAGCTGCCGAGTCTCGATGGCCACCATAGAGGACCTTCCTAAGGATATGCAGCGTCATGTGGTTGGCATGCCACGTGACTGGGTTCGCACTTTTCGGCGTGTGGCCACTGCGATAGTTACATACTTAGACGCTCATCCTAAGCTGAGGCATTAGATATGCTGGACATGATTATGAGCATTTGAGTCTCAAATTTTGTAAATTTTTTGACAGACATATGTACACTCGAGACGCTTTACGATATATATATATATATATATATATATATATATATATATATATACAATTTGACTTTTTGATGCTTGATTTTATTATGATGAATGATTGATGTGCCAGTGTAATGCCTGATTAGCGATAGAATCAACTAACCAATTATGAGATCTTGGAATATGCAAATAATTAATATAAGTGAATGATCTTTGCAACAACCTCACCCTTAAATACTGGTGATATAAAGATGGATCCCGTACCCGATAAATGTTATTTAATTGAGACACTATCAATTGAGAATCAAGATATACTACCAATGAGTCGATCTCATGAGAGATTGCCTCAGATAATAAATTAATAACGGTAGTATACTCGGCCATATTGTTTGAAGCGGGACCGTTACACACGCCTCTTGATGCCATCAATTGACCAGTTGGATAATAGAGTACCCAAGCTGCGGAAGCGAGATTTCGAGTGTGCCGACTAGCACCATCGGCGAACCCAAAATAGAACAAATCATCCATCAACACCTACCACAGCAGACCAAAAAGTGCTGATATCAGAAAACTCTCGACGATATATGTACAAATATACATAAAGTACAAAGAAGCCATTGCCTGGCCAAAACTAAGCAAAGTAATTCTTTAAGTAGAGCCCGTTTCGGGGCTCCGCCGGCTTGTTTACCTCAAAATCGATTAACTCATATGACCCTTTCTCTAAAACTCATTTAATAATGAAATGACCGTACCACATAGGCTTAAATTTTCCTGCCCCCAAGGTGTCTTTATCTTGGTCATAGACCAGGACAAGGTCACCTTCAGAAAAGACTTGAGGACAGACAGATTTATCATACTGTGTTTTAACCCTTTTATTATGAGCCTCATTCATCGTGGCGGCATCTCGACACTGCTCAGCGAGATGTTCCAAGTGAAGTAGGCACTCTTCGAGACTCGAAGTCTCTGGAAGGAGCTCAACAACTAATTTAAGAGATGGAATTTCACATTCAACCGAAAAGATAGATTCCATCCCATAAACCAACTGAAAAGGTGTAAAACCAGTAGCCGTTTTCACGGAGGTTCGGTATGCCCAAAGAGCCGAATACAACATAACGTGCCAATTGGACTGATTTTTATCGATTGTCTGTTGGAGTATTGTCTTAAGAGTTTTATTGACTGCCTCGACCTGTCCATTGGCCTGAGGATAATAAGGAGACGAATGCTCTTGGTGGAAACCCAATTTGAGAGCCAATTCGGACATCAGTTGATTCTGAAAATGACTGCCATGGTCAGTGACAATCTCTCTCGGGATACTGAATCTTGAGATAACCTGATTGAAAAGAAACAATGCCGCCGTGTCACTATCATTCTTATAAGTAGGCATGGCTTCAGCCCACTTTGTAAAGTAGTCTACAGCCACGATAATGTACCTGTGATTCGCCGTTGAAGGCAGGTTACAAGTCGTAAAATCAATACCCCACTTAGTAAATGGACCGACGGTGACAACGGGAAAAGGAGGAGCTGGATGCACACACATCTTTCAAGTAAAAATTTGACACGGGTGACAGCGTTTAACCGCTTCCACACAGTCTTTAAAGAGTGAAGGCCAAAAATAGTTGGCACGTAAGATGCGCTGGGTTGTAGCAAGCCCTGATAGATGACCACCACAAGATCCACTGTGGCAGTCATTGAGCACTGACTCTGCTTCCTCTAGGGTTAAACACCATCGAAGGATTGAATCAACCCCTCCACGGTATAATGTGTCACCAATGATAACATAGTTTTTAGTGAGGTGACATAATTTTCGACGTTCATACTTGGAGAAAGTAGAGGGAAACTTCGAAGTCTGGAGATAGACAATGATATCTCCATACCAAGGGTCGAGTGAAGAGATGAGGAATAAATGTTCGTCGGGAAAACTTTCCTCATAAATAGTATCCTCTCCACAAGGTCGCCCAGAAATTAGCTCCGCGAAAACCATGGATTTCTTAGACTTGGCAGACAAGAACTCAAGATCAAATTCTTCCAAAATGACTATCCATCGATTATATTTGCCCCCAATCACTTGCCTACTGAGGACAAATTGAAATGGATTGACTGCCGCTAAGACAAAATTTTCGTGTAGCAGGATATAATGACGGAGCCGCTGGACAGCATGGACAGCTGCCAAGGCCAACTTCTCAACTGGAGAATAGCGAAGTTCAGGACCTATTAAGCTTCAGCTCAAATAATAAATCACATGCTCAGTGAGAGCATCGTCCTCCTGAACGAGAACCATACCAATGGTTGATTCTGCTGCATCGAGATATAAAAGGAAGTCTCTACCATAATCCGGTGGACTCAAAAGCAGGGCAGAAACTAATGCCTTTTTCAAAGCATCAAACGACTGCTGCGCAAAGTCGTCCCACACAAATGGAACTCCTTTCCATAGCAAACGCATGAACCCTTTAGTGATCTCGGCATATTTTGCTATAAACCATCTTAAGAAATTAGCCTTCCCTTGAAGACTTTGAAGTTGTCGAATTGAGGACGGGGGAGGCAACTGAACTATCGCCTCAAACTTCAAGGGATCAACTCGAATCCCTTCATTAGACACGATGAACCCTAACAACCGACTGGATGTAACCGTGAAAACGCACTTGTTGGGATTCAACAGGATTTTATAAAAATGACATCGCTCAAAAACCAATCGAAGATGACTAGGGTGATCAGTTCTCTTTCGAGAACGAGCAGCGAGATCATCCAAGTATGCCTCGATGACATGTTTGATGTCGTGGAAAGCATATGACATGGCCCACTGAAAAGTGGCTCTAGCATTTTTAAGACCAAAAAGCATCGTTTTATACGCAAAGGTACCTCAGGGACATATAAAGGCTGTTTTATGTTGATCTTCAGGACAGATAGAAATTTGATTATAACTCGGAAAACCATACATGAAGGAAAAAATCTCATTACCCACACACTCGTCGATAATCTGATCAATGAATGGCGTGGGGTAATTATCTTTCGGACAAGCCTTGTTTAAGTCCCTAAAATTGATGCATACTCAGATTGTTCCTTTCTTTTTATCCACAGGGACTTGATTAGAAACCCAATCAGTAAGAGGAACAGGGTATATGAAACCTGCCTTTAAAAGCTTCTCAACTTCAGCTTTGATAGCTGCTGCTTTCCTAGGGTTAATCGGCCGAAGCCTTTGACAAACTCGTTTGGCATTCTCATACATCTTGATCTCATGCTGAACTATAGAAGGATCAATGCCAGGCATTTCCTCATAAGACCAAGCAAATACATCTCGAAATTCCTTGAAAAGGTCGGTGTAAATTTGAATTTCTTCAGGGGAACACTCAATTCTGATGAAGAGATTCTCGATGACGTTAGGGTCCTTAGAGATGTTTATAGGTATCGTTTTTGAAATTACCGACATATTATCTTCGGCATGAATGTGTGCTGGAGCCAAAGTATTTGACACCATACAAACCTCACTAGTAAAGAGCTCGGAGAATCTAGATTCTACTTCCTGCAATGGAGGAAGAAAGTACGAACGATGGTGTAAGTCTTCCCAAGGTCGATCTATACCCATCATTGCTTCGAGGATTGCTTCTTCAGAAGGTAAAACTATATCTAAGTAGTCTAAGGTAGAGGTAGAATCAAGGTTCCAAGCCGGAGCCACATCACCATCTAACTCCTCTTCGGAAAAAGGAGCAGAGTGGTTGTCTGCAGAGTCTACGATAGACTGATATCTAAGCTCAGCTGCAGGTATAGGGAATGCCATTCCATTTACTTGTCCTTCAACTAATGTGGTCGTAGGTGAAGGCAAGGTCCAAGGGTCTGAAAAATAATGAGTTCAGACGAACTCTTCTTGAGGGGACTCCTTAGATGATGAAATGGCATTGATTTTAGCGAAAGGAGAGGGAAGATCAAAGGTACCCATCAATAAGGAATACATTCCCACTCCTAAATTCTCAGTAGGCAAGCGAGGGTTATCTATTAATGGAACAATAGAGTCAAAGCTTGCTTGAGGATTGACTGGACAATAATCCATTTGATCAACCTTAACGATTTTCCCCTCATGAGGAAAGCAAATGACACGAAATAGAGTCGAAACAACGGTGTCCATTTCATATACCCAGTTCCTTCCTAATAGGAGATTATAGTATAGGTTAGCATCTATGACCTCTACTTCAATATTGACGACCTTCCCCCCAACACATATAGGAAAGGCCAGGATAATCCCATGCAGCTTATGAGAATGACCATCAAATGCAGTCAAGATGGTGGGTGAAGGAACAGCCGAAGGCGATCCAATAGCCTTCCAGCATGACATCGACATGACGCACGTGGAAGCTCCTTCATCTATAACGATACGAAAAATATTGATTTTCCGGTATGTAGACTTTATTTGGAAAGCCATATGATGAGGGAGTCACTTTTTGACATTTAACATGTCAAAAGTGAGCACTAACGAATTAGCTGGATCGACTGATCCAATCGTGGAAAGTAAAGCACTTCGCTGAGCCGGACACGACTGGAGAACCTCTGAAGCGGACATGGCGCATGGAATCTGAGCTAGATCCTCCACAATGGAGTAATTCTGGGTGTTCCTGGCATTAGGATTAATAGTCGCGCGTTTAGTGGAACCTTTCGGTATCCTTGGTATAGTCTCAACAGGGGGTCGCTCAATATAAAGGTTGGTATTTCCGGGAACAGTCTTGTCCTTGGAAGTTTCGGCTTCAACATAATCACGTGACCGAGTAGCCACATGGACGTTAGAACCCATCATGAAAACATTCGATGATTTTTCCCCTTCCTGGTTGCCCCCTGCGGAGGTTCCAGGGTTTGAACTTGTGCTAGCAAGAAGTTGCTGCCCTTGGGGAAATGGGTTAGTTAACACAGCTTGAGAACTAGAAGTCCCTTGCTGTCCTAACAAGCACTGAGCGTCTTCAATCTTAGGGCAGAGATGAGTTAAGTGGTCTCCACTGCACAACTTGCATGGAAACTTGACTTTCTTTCTCGACTCATTTCTACCACCACCAGCATTGTTGCTGGATTTATTTGCATCAGGCTTCCCATCCTGGTTCTTTTTCTTACCTCGTCCTTTCTTTTTCCCATTGGAATTTTGATTTCCTTTGGGGTAATCATATTGGACGACATTAATTGAAGAATTTTTGGAAGCCAGGGGATTAGACGATGTGACTTGGTTGTTAGAAGCAGTTTGTAAGGACAACTGCTGCAATTGATTCAACAAGTTCACGGTAGTTGTGTCTACTGACCCAACGATACCATCCATGTGCGGACCTGGCTTCAACTTAGCTACGTCAACCATAGACCCAGGAGCATCTGGCAAGTATTTTTGTAGGATCCCAGACTGAGAGTAGATCAATTCTAATTGCTGGGCCCTAAAAATGGCTTGCTCCTCATAATAGACCCCAGACATGGAGACATCCTTGGAGATCTCGGGTTGTAAAGATTTCAAAAACCACTCGAGACGGTACTCCGGAGGGATTTTGGCTTTAATGAGCCTCTTTCTCCGTCTCCATTCCTGAATATGGTCAGAAATGTGAGTTGCCTTATCCTGACGAAAAGTGGCCAGAAGTTCAGTTCCGGCATCATAACGGACAGGCAACTGGAAATGATTTAAGAAAATATTGGCTAAGTCAGCGAAAGATGTAAAGCTGCCCCCTGGCAACTCTATATACCATTTGGCCGCATTACCAGTCAAGGTGCGCTGAAAGAGTCTCAACCTAATCGAGTCATTGATAAGGGAGTTAGATGAGCACCACAAATGGAATGTGGTTACATGGTCGCCTGGGTCTTCACCGCTCTTCCCTTCGAATTTTGGAATGTCCGAAGGGAGTTTGGTTGGGACCAGAGGCTAGGCCAGATTGTATTTGATTGGGTCATTTGTTAACTTAGTGAGATCTGGCAAGTTCAGTGTTGCCAGAAATGGAAGCTTAGGAGGACTTTGGGGATTCCACCCAGAATGGGCAGAACTCCCAAAGTTCTGAAAAGATTGTCCTGGATTTTGGGAGGCACCAGGCTGCCCGAAGTAACCCATAGAACCGACTGGACCAAAAGGCAAGCTTTGTGATCCAACAAAATTTAGAGTTTGACCAACTCCGGCCACAAAACCTCCATAATCAGCAAAGTTTCCTCCTAAAGGATTATAAGGGGTTGATAACCCCTTATAAGGATTCCAAGCCGAAGCTAGGGGAGGAATACTTTGAAATGAACTAACCGTGGAGTGCGGCCTATTCCCTTGTTAGCCGATAAACGGATTCCCAGTTCCCGCGCCACTAACCCCAGGGTTATTCCAACCTTGGAAAGGATTGCTGCTTTGTCCTACAGAAGAAAAATGCATGGATCCTATCATCGGGTTGCAATGTGGTATATGACCACTTCCGAAAGGAAAACCCTAGAATGAAGCCGATCCGCCCATCATGGACGTAGTGGCACTAAACGGAACCAATGGAATACCCTGTGAATGGGTGCCAAATGGGAAGAATCCAGTACCAAAAGCATTGGTTTGGGCATTTCCACTTGTGGATGGAATGGAGGTAGACCCAACTAAAGATGTGCTAGCAAAAGATCCAAACAAGGAAGCAGAGGAGATGGAAATCGTTCCTCCTCCTTGCACCGATGTTGGAGTTTGCATAGTCGTAGCACTTGTAGAAGCCATGCTTCCAGTAGTGGTCATCGATGGTAAGCGCGTAGCGTAACCTGGACTTGACGGTCTATGCGTCGGAGTCCCAACGTATTGTAATACGTCTGGATGACTAGATGGTAGTGGAGAATTCGGAGCCGCTAACGACTCTAAGAGTTCTTCTACCTCTATGTTATTCTCCGCTTGAAAGAGAACTCGAGAAAGGACTGGAGTGTCCCTCTCTTGTTTAGAAGTGCTAGGCCCTTCTTGAGCACTAATTCCCCCGAGAGGAGGATCAATCCCCGATGCGTCAACCGGCGTGGGACGGAACCCACCGGTAGTATTACCTCTGCGCCTTCTAGGAGAAGGTTCTAAACTTGGTGGTGAAAGACCATGAAGTCTTCGAGACTGTCTGGGAGATCGATCAACCACTTTGAATTTTTTTTTTATGATCTAACTAAAGACTCAAAAAATTGAAAGCTAGGCCAACTAAGAGCACATAACACACACCATAAAGTCCCTAAAGATAACAGCCAGTCAAACAACTTCCAAGTATTTCCGCTCTGGGTGATTAGCACCGGACACCAAAATACGAGAAAGTGAATTAAGGGGCCTTCCGAAGATAGTCTGGGATGATGAGGGCCTAGTCCTATCAGTGAAGGTATCAGAGGAAGTTACGCTGACCTCCTAACAACAGCCTACGCTGGTGCAAGCCCCCAAGCTTCGCAAGGGTGCCCTCCAGTAGTACTGTCGAGAGTGATGCAACATCAACCTCAGGTACCACGGAATTTCCCTCCGCAACCACCTGTGTAGATCCCTATGAGTAGCAACTATGGATACCAACTCGTCGCAGAAGCCAGCCGGAACAGTCGTGAGGTAAGTTCGGACAAGTAGGAGAGGGGTTATCTCTCTTCCCTGTCTTCACAGACCCTCGTGCTTAACTCCCAGATCCAGAGCTTTCCTGGTCTTCCTAACGCTATTGGATTTTCTCTCGTTATTCAGACTCCTACGTTTGACGTTTATATGGCCTTGGAGAGTTAACTCTCCACTCGCCTAATCCAAGGCCCTAAAATCCTAAACTTGTTGGTGTAACTAACTAAAACAAAAAGTTCTAGTGAATTTTAGTTAGCACTTGATTTTAAAATAGGCTGTTCTTTAAGTCACAAGGTAATGGAAGTGAAACTAGTGGTGTTTTTTGACGCAAAAGAAATTAATAAAAACTTAACTACATGCACATGCACTGTTTCGTTTTTCGATGAAGAGCAATTTCTATAGGGTTCAGAGGAACTTTTAATAAAACAATTTTTTCTTTTCTTTTCGTTAATTCACGCTTCACACTCACAAAAGTTAACAACTCTATGTATGCCTAAAAAGGTATGCAAATCTGTCCTAATGCAACAACTATATGCGGATGCAAGATTTAAAACTAGTCTAAAAACAAAAAATGAAAGTTGCTTGCTTATCAATCTTTATCTTGCCACTTAAAATGTCTAGATGGAATATGAGATGTTACTATTCATTTCGTCTAAACACTAAAAACAAGTTCTAAGACAAACATAAAGCACTTTCACTCACTAAAAGGAAACCAAATGAAAACCAAGTTCAAGAAAGCAAAACTAAGTTTTTCAAAAGATTTTCTTCAAAAGCAACAACAAAAAGAGTCTTTTCAAAAAAATGCTCTCAACAACGCTGAAACTTGTGATTGAAGAATATGCAATCAAACATTTTTGCAAGTTTACATCACACAATGGATGAGAACTAAACAAAAATAAATGTGTTTAAAAGTGCTCTTAACAATCAAAAGCAGCAATGAAAGCTTTGGCAATGAAAACCAAAAAGATCAAAAAGACAAATTCCAAGAAAGTGTCAATCAACAACTTTTCATGAAACAAAGAAGTGGATGGTCAAAAAAAGCGGTTTTTGTCAAGCAAACAAAAAGTCACCAAAAGCAAGGTTAACACAAAGATTGAGATCAATCTTCCTACCCTGATGAATCAGAGCAGCCAAGATTGTTAGCAAGAAATCTTGTGTGCTTTAGCAAAAACGATGATGCTTGCAATCAACGAAAAACAAGACCAATACTTCTTATACTCAGAGAGAATTCGGAACA
Organism: Pinus tabuliformis; assembly: GCA_031772625.1. NCBI lineage: Eukaryota > Viridiplantae > Streptophyta > Pinopsida > Pinales > Pinaceae > Pinus > Pinus tabuliformis. The sequence continues at coordinate 579,515,644 of CM062818.1, forward strand.
AGATGCTCGCTGTAAAACAAATAACTGATACTGGAAAATGACTGTTTCAGACTGACTCAAACTACCAGACAGACCTTCAAAAACAAAAGATTTACAAATCTTGAAAATTGCAAGATATACGCGACTGTACTTATGTACAGAATGCGTGTATACGCTACTGTAACTAAGGAAACCTGCGTATACGCGGGTTCACTTAAAGAAACATGCATACATACGCCTCTGTAACTAAGAAAAACAGCGTATATAAAAGGTTTCAAGAAAAATAAAAAACAAACTGAAGAAACTGGCAAAACATAAAGTTCAAAAACAGACCAGATAGCAACAGCAAATAAACAGGCAGCGGAGCCCTGATTGGCTTGAAAAAACACCCAAACTAGGAACAAAAAAAGTGTTGTCCCCAGTGGAGACACCAATTCTGATGGAGGGAAATGTTCCCCTAGGGCTTTTTGGGTTGAAACCCTAGCAGACTGAAAGTTGTCTATTCAAAGAAGCACACATTTATGCAGCCATTATGCTATTATAAGCAAATTCTATTGTAAAGGGTACGTACCTTAGGTCCTACGTTTGAGAAGGCTTTCAGGGTCCAAACCCTTCTGGGAGTTCCCTTCTTCTCTTTTGTCGTGCAAAACAACCAATGCAAAGAACACATCAGTATATGGACAAAACCTTATAAAGAAACCATCTTCATGTTATAAATAAAGGCAGTTAGTTATGAAATCCAAACAACCATTTGCATATGAATTCTAAACATGACTATCATTAACATAAAGAAGATTCATTTCAGGAACCAAGACATGTGTTTCTTTTATTATAGACAAATAAAGTACATAAAAAGGAATATTTTCACCTGAGTCACCTTCAGCAGGCTCCAAGCAAAGCTTCCTTCCAGATTCATTCCAGCCTCAAGCCTTTAACAAACTCCTTCCATGACTCTCTCCATGATGTCATAAATGGTGGATGAACATCAACACACAAGGAAACAAAGGTTTCCTGGACAAATGGGGGAAGTGTAGAAGGCACAAGGGACTTCAGACCTGGTCAGGAGAAAAATCTCAGCATAATAACCTTTCTCTCTCTTCTCTCCTCCCTTCGGCCTTCCCTTTGAGGTCTTTTTATACCTCTCCCAAAGTAGTTTTTTAGTTGGGAGTTGGTTGGGAACAGTCGGGCCACGGGCACTAACAGGTGATCAGCAGGTAAAACCCACGATGTCCGCCTGAAAATAAGGAATTTTATATTTTTTTAAGTGTTTTAATACATATACGCGGGTTGGATATACACAGACCCGCGTATACACGCGTTTAACTCAGGGCAATGTCGCGTATAAGGGATAAAACACTATTTTTTAAATTTTAGGACTAGGTCTGGAAGGAGGGGTTTCCCTAGGCCATGAGTATAGCATCACAAACCATAAGAGTGAGATTTGGAGCTATAACAATCCCATAAAGTGCTGCAAACCCTGGTCTATTCCTTTGTCGAACTACAGAGATGAATGTACAATGCTACTCAAGGCTTTCACAAAAGTCCAACCTTCTGCCAAATTCCAACCCCTTCAATATGAAATTCATAAAATTTATACATTTTCTCATCCTTGTACTAAGGGAATTGAGCTCAACCATTTTCTTCAAAATAGAATCAGTTACATTAAACTTGGGCCGAATTTCTAAAAGTAGGTGTTGAATATGAACTCGTATCTCCTAAACCATAGCACCTGTTACAAAACTGAAAGAGGTTTTTGTAGATAAGTTCATGTTGGAGAAAAACCTCTCTCAAATTTTGGAAATTCATTTCCCGTTGCTCGTAATTTGTGCCACAAAATCATCTCTAAAACAGAAAATCATTAAAAATTTAAATTTGTGAAAATTAGCTGTAAAGATCTAGTCACATATCCAAATTCATGACACCTGTGAATAAATTGAAAGAGGTTTTGTTATATCACTCGTGGTTAACAAAAAACGCCTTGGGTTTTTCAAAATTACTTTCCATTTGTTGTAAAATGGCCCTGCACTAAAATGACTAAAACAGTGAAAAATATGAAAGATTTGTTTTGTTTAATGTAGGCTCCAAATATCATTATATATCTCCCACATAGTAGCACATATGCATAAAATAAAGGAGGTTTTTTTTATTTGGTATGTGTAGAATAAAAACCTCTTTCACTTTTGAAAAATTCCTTAACATTATTTCAAAAACTGATTTTGTACTAAACTTGTCATTGTGTGCCGCAACTGACCTCGAAACATGCATAACCAAGAATCACTCATTCATTTCGATCATATCTTCTAATCCGGGAGATAGTTACAGGACTGTGATATACCATTGGAAATATTTTTCTGAGCTTCTTCTGATGGACACACTTGTGACATGTTTTGTGCTGAACATCATGTGCAAAACATCTAACAAAACCAGACATAATTTGAGCTCATGTTGATCCCTGGTGACAGGCTGCGAAGACTGGAACTAATATCGGCTCCATTAGGGATGGAAACTCCTTGGAGGTGTCAAGAACACCATAGAACAAGTGCCTCATCCATTGGGCATGGATGGTCAAACAACTGCAAACCCAAAACAACTCATACCAATCTGAAAACATATACATACTGCAACTTGTGCATAAACAAATATCGGAAACTAAAATGTTGCCTTTGGAAACTTATTTATTTAAAAATCTACCCTACTTTGCTGCAAAACCAATAGATCAAGTAATGTTGTAATTCCAGAACAACCAATCAAGTAACTATGACAAGGATGCTGCTTGGAAGCGCTTTAACCGGGACACAAATGTAAATGCTGACAGCCATACATGCACATAACGAGTCTGGTTGTGTAAAAGACAATTTGATCTATCATTTAAACTAAAAAAAAATTCCATGTACGTTGTAATAGGATCGAAAAAACCAGACTCTGTTTGCTACCCCAACTCCTCAATACATGCTTCCAAACCCAAACTGTCAATGCAAACATCCACGTGCAGCTCTATTGTTTCTTGTTTTGAAGGAGGGAGAGTTTCCAAGAACTTTTTGGGATCTTGGAATTCATATGATTGGATCTGATCATTTAAATACCGAATCTCCTTCTCTAATTTTTCAACAACTAACTCAAAGAAACCAGTCTTAGCTTTAGGAGGAAACTTCGGAGATCTCAAAAATTGAAGCACAACAATGAAAAATACTTCATCAATTTCAATATCCACTAACTGATCTCTAACTTCTTTTAAAACTTCACAAAACATAGGGTTTTCCACATACCCTACCATTTTATTTTAGTGCATGAATGGATCAGTGAGCACTGGAATCTCTAGATTGAGATGGAGTCGCCAGGTGAATGTTTCAGCCTTCATATGTGTCTGACTGTTGTCCACCATCAACAATTAGATGTGCAACTTGAATGATCTTTCCTGGAGAAGATCTGTCACCTCTTCCCTAGTTTAATGTACTGGGGCAATTTTCAAGTCAGATGTTCAATTCATAAACTAGACTGGAGATTGACTGAAGCAGCATTCATCTACTTATGCACTCACAGAGCAAGTGCAGTTTGAAGGCTACCTGGCTAACTTCAGGCTCTGTCTGTAGTTTATAAAGCAAAGAACACTAAAAAAAATAAACTTTTCTTCCCCACTATGGTCACCACTATGTTAGGGCCTAAATCTACCTCAGGTTGAGAAAGACAGGATCTAGGGTAACATCAAACCATGCTTAACCTAGTAGATAGCCCTACCAGGTCGGGAGAGGGCTCTCTCCTTGTCAATCTCGGAAAAATATGGCCAATAAAGCTTGATATGACTGATATAAAGACTAATTTTGGGCTAGGTATATGCTCAGAGAAGTTTGATTGAATTTGATGTTGGTTTGCTGGCTCAAATGTGAAAGGTAGATTTGGGTCCAGGGAATGGAGACAGTCTTGCAGAGATCTCTATGGAGCGAGTAAGAAAATGGTTTAGTACTTTGAAATAAGTTATATGGAGAGTCTTAGGACTGGTGAGGAGTTGGAGAGGGCATGAAATTCTTGGGATCCTCTTCAAACAGCTGAAAACATAAATAACTAAACAAACCCAAGGTAGAGCACTGGAAACATCAATGAATTCCACCTTTATCCTTGTTTCATTTAAGTAAGATGAACACAGAGAGATGATGGCATACATAAACACATGGAAACTTGCATTACAGAAGGAAAAACAATACCAAATCAAGTTACCACAAGAATCCCATAAAGTGCCGCAAACCCTAGTCTATTCCTTTGCCAAACTACATAGATGAATGTACAATGTCGTTCAAGGCTTTCACAAAAGTCCAACCTTCTACCAAATTGTTAGATCCCTATAATACTAGTGATTACCCCATTACTATTGTAGTTGTATCCCTTATTAATATTTTTGTGCCCCTATTGTCCCCATATTGTTATTATTGTGCCCCATAGAAACCCTCTATTGTTATTTTTGTGGCTTTATATTATTATTGCTAGGTCAGCTGGGTTATATTGTGACTCCTTAGACTCCTATAAATAGAAAGGAGGTTTTGTCATTTGTATCATCCAAGAATTTCTCATTTATGTAATGTAAAGGAGGTTGCCCCCTCGAAGAGGTTGAATTCTAAGGTGTTGATCTATCTTTTCTATCCTTTTGTGAGCTGGTTTCATAACATTTGGTATCAGAGGTTTGGATTCTAGGGTTTCACTTCTCCAAATAGGTCATCATGGCATTTTTGCTATAACTTTTTTCTGCGATGTTTCAGAAGCTAAAAAAAAACCCATTCGAGAAGAAATTGCACTGAACCTCAGGTCCAATTTCAGAGCTTTTTACACTATATTTGCGGAGATATGATCGGAGGAAGTTGGTCTTTGTGCAGACTCGTGAATTACATTCCATACAGGTGACCTGGGGAAAATCGTCATAACTTTCTCTCTATGCATCGGATTGAAATTTCATAAAAAGGTACAGAAAGAGGACGGATTGTAGTTTCTTGTATATATTTTTCAGAGCCAAAGGTTGAAATAGTGACTCGTGTCATGTCATACAATTTCGCTCTACTGAACTAGTCTATAATCAGGTCACTATGGGAGATTTGGCATAACTCTTCCCTGGAGAATCCAATTTGGATCAGATTGGTGGCACTCCAAAGAGGACATGGAGGGCTACCGTAGATCACAATTTTAGAACTAGATGATCCGAAATTATAGAGATACATCGGATTCAATATCAAGCTCCTACAAAGTGAAAAAAGGTGTGTAGTTTTTTTTTAATTTTTGCATAAGCTTGGTTTGAAAAATTAGTTTTAAGGAATTCAAAGGGCATAGTAAAGCATTATTATCAGTAATTGATGCCATGAGGAAAGAAAATGTAAACACCTAGTAGGCAAGCTGAAAGCTCTAGCATGACTCATGAAGAAGACAAAGAAATGCAACATGATATATCAAAATTACGAGACCAAGTGCAACAAGTGTCACTTGCACAAAAAGCAATAGAATATAAGATGGATGGTTTAAAGAAAGATGTAGAAGATAAGATGGATGGTTTAAATAAAGATGTAGAAGCTAAGATGGATTGTTTAAATACAAGCATGGAAGATTTGAAGACAAGCATGGAAGATTTGAAGACAAATTTGAAGACAAATTTGACAAAGTTTCTACAAGAAATGCTTACTAATGGTGAAAGGGTAGTAAAGGAAACTCATGATGAGAACAAAAGAAATGTTAATCATGATTTCATAGACTCTAATGTTAGATCGAAGACCCACCATATTCCAAAAATCAATATGAGGACGTTTGATGGCAAAGATCTTGCAACATGGATATTACAAATGGAGCAATTTTTCGATCTCAATAATGTGCAAAACACACAAAAGGTATGTATTGCAACTTTATATTTGGAACAAAATCAGTTTGTATGGTATCAATGGCTTTGCTCTCGTAAAAAATTTATCACTTGGGCAATTTTTACGGAAGAAATGATAGCACATTATGACGATACAAAAAGCAACACTTTTTTTAGCCAATTGATAAGTCTCAAACAAAAGGGTTCAATAATGGAGCACATTGAGGAGTTCCAAAAATTGAATATAAGGGTAAAAATATTCCTGAGGAGCATAGGATTGATGTTTTCATAGGGACTTTAAAGGATAATATCCAACATGATGTTCGCCTTTGGGAACCTGATTCATTAGAGAAGGCATTCAAGTTAGCAAGAAAAATGGAAAGCAAAATTATGGCAACCAAGAAGCATACCACTCACAACTATAAAAATGGAAGTGTTGTTGCCCCTAGTATTCCACAACCTATAAGGTTGACACCACAACAATTGGAAGAAAAAAGAGAAAGAGGGCTTTGTTATAGTTGTGATAGCAAATACACTAAAGGTCATAAGTGTGTTGAGAAGAAATTATTCTACATAGATTGTGAAGAGGAAGAAGAAAAGGAGCAAGAAAGGTCAAAAGAAGAGGATATACTCCAGGAACAAAGCCTAGATAAAGAATAAATGAATCTAACCATATCTTGTAATGCATTGGTTGGAATTACCACTCCTCAAACCATCAAGATAGAAGGACAAATCAAGAAGAAAAAGGTAATAGTGTTGATTGATTCAGGAAGTACCCACAATTTTATTCATTGTAAGGTAGCAAAAGAATTGAATTGCTTCCTATATCTAGCACCAGAGTGTCAAGTGATGGTTGCAAATGCAGGAACGATAAATTTCTCTAGAAAGTGCCATAACATCAAGCTATCCATGGGGGAATATGTATTGACTAGCCCAATGCTTTCCATTTCAATGGGAGGTGCTAATGTTGTACTAGGAGTCCAATGGCTACAATCCTCAGGTACAATATCTTTTAATTTTCGAGAACTTTTCATGAAATTTTATGCAGAAGGAAAGGAAGTTGAATTAAGGGGTATTGTAGGGAAATCGGGAAAGATAATCAGTGCTAACGTTATGACAAAGATTCTTAAAAAGGAACAAAGAGGTGTAATTGCACAATTATGTTCGCTAGATGTTTCCACATTGGAATCATATATTTCTCCGGATCTCCTAAAAGTCTTGGACAATCATTCCAAGGTATTGGAGACTCCAAAAGGTCTCCCACCTATTCGTGATCATGATCATGCTATTCATCTGATTCTAGGAAGTGTTCTTCCAAACATCAAGCCGTACAGATATCCCTATGCCCAAAAGAGTGAAATTGAATGTATGGTTGCAGAAATGCTAGAGGTTGGTATAATTCAACCTAGTCAAAGTTCTTTCTCTACTCCAGTAGTATTGGTGCACAAGAAGGATGGATCATGGCGCATGTGTCTAGATTATAGGGAGCTCAACATGCCCACTATTAAAGATAAGTTTCCCATTCCTGTCATTGATGAATTACTGGATGAATTGCATGGATCAATTTACTTCACCAAGTTGGATCTTTGTTCAAGATATCATCAAATTAGAATAAAGACTGAAGACATTCCAAAAAAACATTTAGAAGTCATGAGGGTCATTATGAATTTTTGGTCATGCCTTTTGGCCTTACCAATGCACCTTCTACATTTCAAGGTTTGATGAATTCCATTTTAAAACCCTTCCTTAGAAAATTTGTGTTAGTATTTTTTGATGACATACTAATCTATAGTAAGTATTGGAAGGATCATGTTGAACATGTTGACAGGGTGCTACAACTATTGGAGGAGAAACAATTATATGCAAAAAGGTCCAAATGTTTCTTTGGAGTACAAGAGGTGGAATATTTGGGTCATATTATATCTCATCAAGGAGTTAAGGTAGACCCTAGAAAAATTAAATCCATTAAGGAATGGAAAATCTCCACATCCATAAAGCATCTGTGAGGATTTCTCAGGTTGACAGGGTATTATCACAATTTTGTTAAGAATTATGGGAGCTCTAACAACATTATTGAAGAAAGATGCATTTTCATGGACTCTAGAAGCAACAAAGGCCTTCGAAAATCTTAAAGAGGCAATGTGCCAAGCACCGGTCTTAGCTACACTAGACTTCACAAAAACCTTCATTATGGAATGTGATGCTTCAGGAAATGGAATTGGTGCTGTTTTAATGCAAGATGAAAGACCCATTGCTTTTGAAAGTCGTCCAATCAAGGGAAAGTTTTTACACAAAGCTATTTATGAGAAGGAAATGTTCGCAATACTACATGCACTTAAGAAATGGCGACCCTACCTAATGGGAAGACACTTCAAGGTAAAAACAAATCATGATAGCCTTAAATACTTTTTAGAACAAAGAATATCCTCTGAAGAGCAACAAAACTGGGTCACAAAGATGTTGGGTTATGACTTTGAAATCATCTACAAAAAAGGGAAGCAAAATGTGGTGGCAGATGCACTCTCAAGAAAGGATGAGGATGTGGAAGCATTGTTGTGTGCCATTTCTATTGTCCAACCGGATTGGATAAACGAAGCAAGGGAGGAATGGAAGAATGATGAAGAAGTGTGGGCACTTATTCAAAAGTTACAACAAGATTTCAATACATCTGATACATTTAGCTGTCAAAATGATTCATTATGGTACAAAGATCGCTTATACCTCTGTAAGAATTCCCAACTCAAATGAAAGATTCTTATGGAATTGCACACTTCTCCCTTAGGAGGGCACTCAAAATTTAAAAAAAATTACCACAGGGTTAAGAAGGAATTTTTTTGGGATGGCCATAAATTGGATATTCAAAATTTTGTGGCGGAATGTTTGGTTTGCCAACAAAATAAAGTTGAAACAATGAAGACCTCAAGTCTATTACAACCTTTATCAATTCCAAGCCAACGTTGGGAGGAGGCTTCAATGGATTTTATCACAAGTTTACCCAAGTCTGAGGGAAAGAGTGTCATCATAGTGGTAGTTGATAGACTTACCAAGTATGCACACTTTTGTGCATTATCACATCCATTTAAAGCCAGTACAGTTTATACTGCATTTATGGAAACAAATCAAAAGCTACATGGAAATCCAAAGATTATTGTAAGTGACAGAGATCCCATCCTCACTGGAAATTTTTGGACAGAATTATTTGTCTTGGTACTCATTTACCTCATAGCTCATCTTATCATCCTCAATCTGATGGGAAAACTAATATAGTAAACAAATGTTTGGAAGGATATCTTCGTTGCTTTGTCTCTGATAAACAGACACAATGGGTCAAATGGTTGCCTTTGGTTGAATGGTGGTATAACACATCCTTCCATACAGCAACAAAAATGACCCCATTTATGGCACTTTATGGATATCAGCCACCATCCATCACATCATATTTAAGAGAAAATTCTAAGGTTCAAGCAGTGGAACATCACATCGAACATCAACAACAAGTCCTCCAACTCTTAAACGATAACCTCGTGTTGGCACAAAATAGAATGAAACAACAGGTAGATCAACATCACAGTGAAATAAGTTTTGATGTAGGTGATTGAGTATTCCTACAACTATAACCATATAAACAAATGTCCTTGAAGCAAGCTAAGAAGGATAATAAATTATCACCAAAGTATTATGGTTCATACAAGGTGTTGCAAAAGATTGGTACTATGGCATACAAATTGGAGCTTCCTGCAGCTTCTCGAGTGCACCTAGTTTTCCATGTTTCATGTTTAAAGAAGGTTATAGGCGACAAGCTCCTAGTCCAAACAATATTTCCAGAACTTGACGAGGAATGAAAAATTATATTGGAACCGGAAGTAGTCATAGAGACAAGAACTCGACAGCTATGAAATCGATCAATTTTGGAGTATCTCATCAAGTGGAAGAACTTATCCGCTGAAGATTCCACATGGGGGGATGAGAATTTTATACAGAAGCATCCAGACCTACTCGAGCATTGAGGACAAAACTTTTTTGAAGGAGAGGGGGATGTTAGATCCATATAATACTAGTGATTACCCCATTACTATTGTAGTTGTATCCCTTATTAACATTGTTGTGCCCCTATTGTCCCCATATTATTATTATTGTGCCCCATAGAAGCCCTCTATTGTTATTTTTGTGGCTTTATATTATTATTGTTAGGTTGTCTGGGTTATATTGTGACTCCTTAGACTCCTATATATAGAAAGGAGGTTTTGTCATTTGTATCATCCAAGAATTGTTCGTTTATGTAATGTAAAGGAGGTTACCCCCTCGAAGAGGCTGAATTCTAAGGCGTTGATCTTTCTTTTCTATCTTTTTGTGAGCTGGTTTCATAACAAAAATTCCAATCCCTACACTATGAATTTCATAAAATATATACATTTTCTCATCCTTGTACTAAGGGAATTGAGCTCAACCATTTTCTTCAATATAGAATCTGTTACATTAAACTTGGGCTGAATTTCTAAAAATAGGTGTTGAAGATGAACTCGTATCTCCTAAACTATAGCACCTATCACAAAACTGAAAGAGGTTTTTGTAGATAAGGTCATGTTGGAGAAACAAATCTCTCAAATTTGGGAAATTCATTTCCAGTTGCTCGCAATCTGTGCCACAAAATCATCTCTAAAACAGAAAATCATCAAAAATTTAAATCTGTGAAAATGAGCTGTAAAGATCTAGTCACATATCCAAATTCACGACACATGTGAATAAACTGAAAGAGGATTTTTTTTTATGGCTTGTGGTTAACAAAAACCACCTTGGTGTTTGCAAAATTACTTTCCATCTGTTGTAAAATGGCCCTGCACTAAAATGACTAAAATAATAAAAAATATGAAAAATTTGCTTTGTTTTAATGTAGGCTCCAAATATCACTATATATCTCCCACATAGTAGCACCTGTACATAAAATGAAGAAGGTTTTTTTATTTGGTATGAGATGAACACAAACCTCTTTCACTTTTGAAAAATTCCTTACCATTATTTCAGAAACTGATTTTGTACTAAACTTGTCATTGTGTGCAGCAACTGACCTCAAAACATGCATAACCAAGAATCACTCATTCATTTCGATCATATCTTCTAATCTGGGAGCCAGTTACGGGAGTGTGTTATATCGTTGGAAATATTTTTCTAAGATGCGTCTCATGGACACACTTGTGACATGTTTTGTGCTGAACATCATGTACAAAAATCTAACAAAACTAGACATAATAAGAGCTCATGTTGATCCCTAGTGACAAGCTGCGAAGACTGGAACTAACACTGTATAATGCAAGTGAAAAGAAGGATAACATGCACTACAATGCACTGTCTCCAAATCAAGGGTGTGGACTGATCAAGGAATGTTAAGTCCTAACACAAAAAATTCAATTGAAACTCAATGAAAGGTTTTCCTAGGTTTATTTAGGACTGAGTGGGACTATGAAGGTCAAAACAAGTAGTAAAATAGACACTACGGGTAAGAAAACACAAATAAGGGATTTAATCGTTCATAAGTATGGTTGCCAATTTTTTATGCATAATTTACAACTTTGGAAAAAGGTATCTTCCTTATGCCTAGTGGAATGACCTAGAACAACATAAAGAGAAATTAGATGATGTTTTCCTTAAATAAAATAGATAATGGGATGAAGCCTGCCTAGAATCCTTCGTATTCTTGCCTCCTTCCTTGGTTTGTAGGATCCAATCCTAGCTCTGATCACTATAATTAAAACTTTCACTATAAGACAACATGAGCCAATGATCTACAAGATCTATGTAGCATCATCTAATCAATTTATTCAATAGATCAACATGGTATTGAAATACATGAAATCATAACATCATATATAGTAAAACAAAGAACCCTTTGCATTAATAGAAATTGAATGAGTTACAACCAAAAATAGTTGTTGATCTTATAGAAGAGCTCCTCCAAGTTGACTTGTCCCTTCCTTGCCACAAAGTGCACCTCCAGTCACCCTAGTGCATGGAATAATGTCTCTCACAATAACAACAAAAGGGTCGAATCAATCTCCAAAATCCAAGAACAACCAACCAGGTGCTTGTGGAATGAGGTAAATATATAGGAAATGGAGGTAGTTTATAAATTCTTATCCATTTACCAATCTAGGTTTAAGAACTAAAAGTGATGGGAGGATGAGCTCAAGGGATAAGGTTGTGATTTCCCCAAGGTGGAATCAGATATTATTAAATTTTTATCCAAGGTAGATGTTTGAAACAACCTTAGGAAGCTTCTAGAAAAGGATGCTTCATAATTATTTTTATCTTTTCCCAAATTTCATGAATCAATGCACCCCTAGATTTATGTTCGGTGCACTACATAGCACCCTAAGAGAAGGAGAGACCACACTAGAATGCAGTTTCTTAGTTATGCAAGGTCTGATGGTCCTTAAAATAACTGAAATGAAGGACTTAAAGGAATAAACTTAGGGATTAGGGAGAGTCATGTTTAGGTATTTGTACAAGGATGATGACAACATGTTGAAGGATTTGAATTGATCTCATTTGAAGGCCTATTTACCATATGAAAAACAGTGGCCTATAATAGGGAGCATGCTCAATTTTAGAGATTGCATGGTGTTGGCTAGAGACATGTTGGAAATTGAGTCCCTTGTTCCACATGCTTATCTTTGCAAGATAATATTTATCTCATCTTTGGATTTATCAACATGGCATTGAGTATTAATGGGGGAGTACTTCTCTCATCCAAAACATTATTGGAATTCTTCTTCAATGTTCATATGGCTCTTTTCCATTGATATCAAAGGGGGAGAGATTTTGGATTGATGGATATCAACTTTAGATTTCTAGCTTCAGTGTTGGACAATATTGGAGATCACCCTTAGATGTTTGATATTAGGTTAAGGTTGGAATCAATGCCAAAGGGGGATTTCATTGGTATTGTAGTGTTTGCATTGATGTTGTTGGGATCGGGTCCCCCTGGGTCAGTTTTTGGGTTAAAATAACCCAATTTTTGATGTAATTTTTGTAGGAAATGTAAAGTCTACACGATTTGTGGATGCAAAGCGCATATGGTATTAGGAGTTAAACTAGTTTTAACCCCTTGTTTATGTAAAGGTTCAGGAGGTTTTGAAGATCCACCCATGGTTTGCGGACCATGGGATTGCATGAAAGAGGCTATAAATAGGCGTGTCTTAGAGAGTCTAAGGAATATATATCTGGATGACGAATGGAGTCTTAGAAGTAGTAATGTAGAGAAGTGGATTGGATATGAGAGAAAGGCTCTGCAGCTGAGTGTGTAGAGGCCTAGGTAGAGTCTGCAGCTGAGTGCATGGACCTATGCAGCTGAGTGCATGGACCCATGCAGCTGAGTGCACAGGGTAGTTTTGAGTTTGTAAAATTGAATTGAAGACTAATAAACAATATTATTGAAAAATTCTTGTGTGTATCTGTTTATTTTTGTTTACTTATGTTTACGATATATGTTGCGGATGAATAATGTGTTTATGAAATAATGATCTAATGATGCGTGATTCACTTGAATAAGTCTTAATAGATGAATGCAATACATGTTAAGTACTTTCGCAAAGACAATGATGAATTTTGTTATGTTTTCTAAATAACTTAAGTAGATTTGCATGAAAACTAATCTAGGATTGTTCTCTGAGGCATGTAAGTGGATATATCAACTGATAAAGGTCCGCAAAAGCCAATTGTAGACCTTCACGAAGGTCTAAATACTATTTGAATAAAGTTGCAGTACCGAGCCCTAGGGGCTTATAGATTTGTGTGAAGGAAGATCTAGGGCGCTAAAAGACATCACACTGATCTCTCAATGCGGAAACTTGGTTCTAGCATCCCCCCATACTACTTTGGGTGAGATTGCAACCTGTGCTATGCAGGTTGTTACTGAAAGCGCCAACAGTGTAGGGTTTTTTTTTGTTGGCGCAACTAATTCTGAACTTGGGTTAGTACCTGCTAAGCCAAAAAATGGTTCTATTGCTAGGACCATGATCTTCTTGAAGGATATGTGTGATGTCGCATCACTGGAACCTGGCAAAGAAAGAAACTGAAAAATGGTTGGATAGAAAAATTCACGAATTAGTAGCACAGGAAAACAGGAATCTGCACCTATCGAAGGAGCAGTGGTTGGATAGGTATTTATGTACGGAGATACACAAAAATTCCTTCTACACCTTCCGATCAAATTATACGAGTGGTTAGCTAAGTTGGTAGATAGTCAAGGGAGGTGGAAGCTTGATGGACCAATAGTGTGGACTCCAGAATTGGTACGATGATCAAAAGCCTCTGAAGACAAGATCCCGTGGGTTGTTGATCACTGACTTGATCAAATTATAGGAGGATTTGCTACAGAGTTTGATGTTGATACCTCAATCAACTACAGTAAAGTGGAGTGAAGGTTTTTCAAAGGACCACAAGGTAACTATTTAAGATCTCTGAATACTTGGTATAAAATATTGTTGAGTGTAAAATGGGTTATCCTGTTGCCTTGATGTTCAGAGCTAAGCGAAGTGGGAGACTCTTTATAAATCGTGAAGGATCAGGATCAAAGTATATTCGATTGATTGGACCTCCGTTGAGTGATGACAAAGGGGTGGAATGAACTCTACGATGAAGCGTTGTTCAACTGATAACATAGGGTTTTCCGCAAACACACCATCCATCCACTCCGCTTCCACCTCCATGCCCACCGCATACACCTTCGGCCACACCTCCACCTCCACCACCACTATCCGACATGGAAAATATGATGAAGCTTTTGATCTTCAAAGGCATTGGGAGTGAAGATATAGAGCAATTCTAGTTTGTTTCTAATGTTGTGTGGATAGTGCAACAAATTATTGATGACAATATAAAGAAGCCATAGTTGGTTACCTATAAGCACGATCACGCATTAACTTGATACATTAATTTCTATTATTATAATCCTCTAGCATTTCTAGAAAATACTAAGGCCTCTTTAAACAAAGAGTTTAGCAAGCGTAAGTCTGGCTCGCAATTAGTATTTGGATTTAAGGAAATCATGATGAGGGTTGATGAGACACCTTCAGAATTATATCAAAGGTTGAAATGTGTGATTCAAGAAGCTAACATGCAGCTCACGGATGGTCAACATCGTGAATGGTTTATAGCTTCACTTCTTCCCCACATGAGGATTTCTCTATCAGAACAGAAGATAGGAACTCAGGTAGAAACCTTGGAAATTGGGATGAGGTTGCATGCAATACCCATTCAAGATCTGACGTTGGGGGTACAATGGATTCACTCCCAGTTATAGAGCCTCTGTTTAGAATTGCAAACCTTGAAGAAAGACAAGGAGACTAAACTAGAGGTGCGCACAGAAGTTTGGTGTCTGAAGTGTAAGAGCCAGGGGCATGATAAAGACCACTATCCCGTATTCCTGAATTATATTATAGGAGGGGGACCAATTCCCCTAAAATGGAAACCCCAGCAGGGCCGAGCATGGGGATTTATCTATGGTGCCCTATTTTTCAGGTTGCTAGAAAACACGCAACGAATAATTGTCATTTGGTTCAAAAGTTTGTTTAGACAACCCAATAGTTTTTACGTGACTTCAGTAAAACTGTGGGCCATGATGAGCACCACTATCACAGCTATGAGTTGATGATGGAAAGAACACCTACATATTGGATGCAAGCAAAAACTCGACCCCCAGAATAGAGCATTGGAGGAGCCCACAGAGGTTATCAAGGAAGAGGACAAGGTTGTGGAGGAGGAGGACCTGGTAGAGGTCGTCGACAAGTTATCGCTACAACTGTGAGACCTTCGGGTGCTATGCATGGGAGTGTTAGAATCAGACGCACTTGTCATGTCAATATTGCAGCCAGTTTGGCCATACTATAGAAGAATTCCTGATGTTGATAGCTAATATGTAGGAAAAGAAGGTGCAACCTTAGTAGCCAACGTAGAACTTATAAATGATGAGATTTGAGCCTCGCGAAGAGAATCCGAGCATGAATATAGTGTTGAGGAGTGGAATAATGACTGGTGATGATAAGGGAAAACAACCTGAAGAAGATGGATCGGTCTGCAAGGCCCCATAAAAGGAAGTTGGTTTCGTTCTAGAGTGCTCTAAGGAAAATTTTATGGAAGCCAAGAAGAGCTTCACTGAGGCCTCCACGTTAGGAAGCCAAAACAAAGTGCAAGAAACCAACATGCACAGAGAGGTGGATCCCTCTGTCCTTACCACGTTCTTGGAGATCTACAAGAAATTGCTACATGATAGTAAAGCTTTGAAAGTCCTGTGGGAGTTAATAAACAAATGTGCTAGTAAAGAGAATATCCCTAAGGGACACCGTGTAGTTCGAAAAATTGGTAAACATAAGGTGCGAACAGGGAGTGAGATGAGGTTCATCGCATAGATAGGAGACTACGAAATATATAAGGTCATTTTGGATATGGGATCTGATGCAAATGTTTTGACAAAACAAACATGGGAAAGAATGGGGAGACCTGTGCTACAATGGTCTCCAATCCAGCTCAGAATGAAAAACCAATAGAAGGTCATTCCTATGGGATGACTATATGGTGTAATATTTGACATAGAAGGTGCGAGCACGATGGCTGGCTTTAAGTAATAGAGATCATTGATGATAACAATCCATACCCTGTTCTCCTAGGTACTGACTAGGCCATTGACATGAATGGGGTCATCAACTTGAAGAAGAGGAGAATTTCATTTGAAAGGAAATTGCTTTAGGTTGTAGTGTGATTAGACCCTCCAGAAGGGGCACGCTACGTTGAACCAGTTCATGACTATGAAGAAAGTGAGGATGAGCTAGACCAGACCTATAAAATAACAACATGAGACTAGGAATGGATCAATAAGATGGCATGTGGATGGATTAGATGGGACTAGGAAATTTCTTGCACCTCTGATTCGAATTTGAATAATTGAAATGCTCATATAATCATTTGCATAAAGTCTCTAGACTACACTACAATATGATGACGAAACATTGCGTTGTGTTTCATCGGAGGTAGGGAATTTACCCTATTCTGATGGTTTAATTGACGTAGATAAGTTTTTGGATGCATTTGAGTGTGAAGTCCCCGAATATCACCTCTTCCAAGAATTAGATTTGGCACTGCATGTTACACCCACACGATGGTGGGGTATGCACAAGGATAACTTTGATGGATGGAGGATTACAGAAGAATGTCAAGGTTACGGTTTGGGCAGCCTTACACTAGATTGGCTGAGAAATATAGTGGGAAGGATGATCTGCATGATCACCCAGCGAAATGGACTAAATATTATGGAATGGAGCCACAACCGAAGTGGGTACACTTATTTTGCCATACTTTGGATACAATTCCCATGAACTAGTATTTGGAGACGGAGCTCCGCCACGACACTACAGAGTTGGATATATTTAGGGAAGGGTTCTTATTAACCTTCAACTTTGAAGATGACTTCGTGAGCATCGATGAAGCCCTACAGAAGATTAAGGCAGTTATCTTCATAATGCTGCAAGAACCATTAGAGTGGGTGCAGCCAGATTGGAGCACCCAGCTGTACCATGCTCTGGAATACTATAATGTGATTGTTGAAGAGGAGGATGATGTTCCATGGAATATTAATATCCCAGAAGCAGAAGGGTATTGTGAAGTCGAAGGTCTGCAAATAGAAAACCTGAACATCACCACGCCATTGAAAATGAAGGAAGTAAACAATGGTACTGAAGCAGAATTGAAGTTTTCAAAGATTGGGGATTACTGGGATGATGCCACTATTGATAATGTTGTTGAGATACTCTGCAAGTACCGAGATTATTTTCCTACCAAGTTTTTAGAACTGAAGGGAATAATAGGTGACTTGGGTGTCATGAAGATTACATTGAAGCTGGACGCGAAGCCTATTAAGAAGAGGTTGTATTGTCTTAATCTGAAATACAAGGAAAAGGTTTGTCAGTAGTTGGATAAGATGTTGGAGGCAGGTATCATAGAACCTGTCCAGGAATATGATTGGGGGAGCCCGATTGTGGTTTAGGAGAAGAAACAAAAGGGTGAAATAAGGATTTATGTAGATCTGACAAAGCTTAATGATGCCTGTGTCCATGATCCATTCCTAATGTCATTTACCGATGAAGTATTAGAAAATGTTGGAGGGTAGGAAGCCTACTCATTCACTGATGGGTTTTCCTAGTATCATCAAATCAAGATCACTCCAAAGGATCATAGAGAAACAAGCTTCACAATGCAATGGGGTTGTTTCCAGTATACTGTGATGCCATTTGGACTCAAGAATGCACTTGTGATATTCTCTCACATAGTTATAGAAGCATTTAAAGAGTTCATCTAAAGTTCTTGGAAGTATACTTTGATGATTGGAAGGTGTTTGGTTTAGTGAAGCACAATGTAGAAACTCTACGCCTAATGTTGGATATGTGTCGCAGATAGTAGATTGTGCTGAATTTGAAGAAATTCCTATTCTATGTTCCTTTTGGAATTTTGCTTTGTCATGTGGTGTGCAAGCATGGGATGATGGTGGACCCTGCCAAAATTGTGGTGATAGTGAATCTGGAGGCACCGAGGAGCCTTAAGCAGCTGCGCGGGATGCTAGGGCATACAAGATATTATAGAAAATTTATCAAATCATATGCTCAAATTACCACACCCATCGAGAAATTGTTGAAGAAGGAAGCACAACTTGGATGTATTGAAAGAAAACATTGTCATCGTGCCAATCTTGGTATTCACTCATTGGAAAAAGGAATTTCACGTACATGTGGATGCCTCTTTCATTGCGTTGGGTGCAGTATTAACACAGGATGATGAGGGAGAAATGGAACACCCTATCGCCTTCGTGAGTAGTAAATTATTGAAGGCTAAGAGGAATTATTCAACGACTAAGCGCGAAGGATTGGCCATGCTGTACGCGCTGCAGAAATTCAAGCACTATCTATTACAATGGAATTTGAAGATGTACACATATCATTCTACCTTGAAATACCTATTCAATAAGATTGTGTTGGGGGGGGGCGATATCTATCGATGGTTGCTACTATTCCAGGAGTATGATTTTGAAGGAACTGTAAAGCCAAGAAGGTTAGACATAGGACCTAACCATCTATTGTGGATCGAAACAGGAGAGGAGCCTACCAGTTTGGAGGAAGGGTTGCCAGATGCACAACTATCTCTTGGTATCCTAAATTTCCCTATTTTCTACCCCATTTCCATCAATATCAACCTCAGTTTTATCTCAATAAAAGACCCTTCTTTCCTGCACTAGTACAAGATAGTTACCCATTCTTGCACATGCTCATATTTTATATTAAGATTTATTACAACACTTTAATAATATTTTTATACAAATTTCATGCTTATTTACATAGTTCTTGTAAATCATATTGATTTCCTAGAGTAATCATGGAACTTAGTGTTAATGATGAATGAATTGACTAGTGCAGGTAGATTCCAACACCACCACGAAGACTGACCGAGATTTCTGAGAAGCTAAATCTTCCACGAGGATGGGTCTCAATCCTTGACTCCGAGTCTAACTGTTGATGAACTGAAGCAGGAAAATAGGTGGCGCACATTCATGGATTATTCTCCAAAGTTAGGTTATAGCCAAGTGAAGTTCATGTGTATTATAACCGCTGGCCAAGTTTGTAAGTTTAGTTTTCTAAGTTTGTTCGATTGAAAGGCCTGAACAAGAAATATCTATAATTAGTGTAAACGACATAGAGCTGAAAGGATATATATGATATAGATCATAGGTAAGAAGCCGACCAACCATCAACTATCATTTTGGTTTATGTAATTTGGTTATTTCCTCAGTTCTGGGGCTGGACTTCTCTGTAATCTATATTTGCCAAATCAAGTAATACAAGAGAACCGCCATGATTTGCATACAGAACATTTAGTTTATCTTTGATGTCCATTTGAAGTGCTGAGATTTTTCGTTCCATAGAAGGGGAACAAGCTGGTTGGCTAGGGCCCAGCCAACCTAGCTCGTTTACCCCTCTCGCTTTTGTTATTCAGAAAGAAGGTGTGGATATTTCTTTTGTAGCTATGTGATGTTATAGTTTTAGTCTTTATCTTTCAAGTTCTGATTTAAAATATCTTTTGTAGCTAACATGTGAAATGGATCCATGGTATGAGAGTAGTTGTGTTTATTTTTCTTATGAAATATATTTCTTGCATTTCCTTTAATCCCATTCTCTGTTTTAATTTTTTTTAAATCGGATCGTGCAAGGAACTCTTTCCTACACCAATGAATGTTGTTGCTTGCACTTTGGTCTAGTCATTCATTGCAGCAAACAATGAATCACTTACTTGCATATTATTTTCAGTTATTTAGTAAGTGAATGAACCATTAATTGAGTAACTGTCTTCAATATTAAAAGTTCATCTTTAAAAGATCTGGAAGCAGTTGTATCAAATTATCATATTATTCTTGCAAAGAACATAAGCATTTTGGGTGAAGTACCAAAGTTTATTAAAGCATGAAAAATACTTAGGCTACTATTTGATTCTTTTAATGTTCTTTTATTCCATGAAGTTTATCTCCTTTGCAAACTTTAATGAATTGAAGCATTTCCTTTTTCACAAATAATTTTCTTCAGAATTTCATTTACAGTTGCAATTATTTTTCAGCACATCTTTTAGCTCTTTTGAAAATAACTTGGAAACTAAGTGAAGGGAACTCTGCCTCGGTGCAAGAGCAAGTCTCTTTTCACAGAAATAGAGTACTCTAAGCCTTGAGGTTTGGAGCACATTCACTTAGACAAATATTCATTAATGAAGGTCAAATATACCCTTATACAGAAATATTGTGCTTGCACCAGTGCAAGCAGATTGCAACAGTGCAAGGACAGGTTGTTTGTGTGAGAGGAAGATCAGAAGGAAGATATAATTCTGCAAGGGCCCACTTGTCAAACTATTTACCATCCATCTGAAGATGAACATAACACTTCATTCCATCATTTAAGATTGTTTCCATTGTGTGGAATTTTTTTACTTGGTTTACTTGCAAATTGTCTTTTACATTCCAACGCTAGAGTTGCCTTTGTGTTAATTGCCTTTCCAATTGTTTTCTATTTGATTCTACAAAGCGTTTCCTTTAAGAAGTAGGATTACAGATAGGAAAATTTCATACCATATCGTGTCTCTAAGTTTACAAAACCCTCAGGTTGACAATTAAGTGTTGAGGAGTTTGCTCAAGAGCAATTCCTACACCCAACATTTTGGCGTCATTACGAGGGAGGCGATTTGAGTTGGTAAGAATTTTCCATTTTTTGCAATAGGGGTAAGTCTGTTATTATTTTTTCTATAGTGTGCTTCTATTGTTTGAAGGAATTTATAGGTGCCGATTTTTTTTTTTTGAAAGTTACAGTTTTTATTTGAATTTTGTTTTGTCATTTTTTGAAATGAATGCCTAAAAGAGGTAAGGGTCCAAAGCCCACTAGGGGCCAAAGAAACACTGACAAATCTAAAACCAAAAATCATATTGGGCCTTCTTTTGCAGGAAGAATTCCAAACAAACTCAGACTCATCACGCAGGAACAATCCACCTAGGCCCCGGTAGCAGTGGTTTAGGTGTGAGACAACCCATAAAGGGGAAGAAGGGGACCGTTGGAATCCATGGTCATCCTTCTTAGCTTATTAAGAGTAGTTTGGGTGGAAGAACAAAAATGGAAGATATGGAAGACCATGCAGAAGGAAGTGGTGAAAATCAGGTAAATGAGGAACAATCCACTTTCAGATTCCCAATTGTGGATCCTGATACACAAGTACAAATGAAAAACATTTCACCATCAGCTCTTCCTCATTTTTATGATAAGGTACATGAAGACCCAGACTCTTTCTTATTTGAGTTAGACATTTTTTGTAGGTTTTATGATTATTCATTTGATGCCCAGAAGTTAAAGTTGTTTTGTGCAACCCTCAAGGATGCAGCACTCCGCTGGTTCATGGGACTAGGAGGAAACAATATATCTTCTTGGGAGAAAATGAAGAGAGTGTTCTTGTCAAAATATCAGGAATATTGTAAAACTAGAGATATTCAAGATGAAATCTTTACTATTGTGAAAAATGATGATGAGACTTTAGAGGACTACTTGGAGAGATTCTTGTATATCCTTCAAAGGTCAAAGCACAAATTTGATCAAAGTACCATTAGAACCTTGTTCTTACGTGGGCTCACTAATGGTGGTAGAAATAATTTAAATCTGTTAGGACAAGGAGATATTGCTCGAAAGGCTTTTGATCAGATCTATGACTTGTGCAGGAAGTTCTCGAGGAATCAATATAGATTCATAAAGGAATCTAGAATAAAAACAGGAAAATCGAATCTACTGATGCTATGATTATTGGATTAGAAAACAAAATGGACAATATGAAAATTGAAATAATGAATACTGTTAGTGAACAAATAGACTCTTTGATGTTTTAGCATAAGCTTGTAGAAGAGCAAGAGATATTTTCTATTTTTTGTCCTAAATATAGAAGAAAGCATCCTTTAAGAGAATGCCATCTAGATATTAAAGAAACTATTAAATGTGCAATTTGTGCAGATAACCATGCTACAGATAAATGTCTCTCTATACCTAGGTTGAAAGTTGTATTGGAGGGGGGACAACTTGAAGCCGAATCATTGCATTCTTTGGGAGCAAGAAGGAATTGGCCTCAAGTAAGTGCAGGTATGGTTCCTAAACCTCCACCACATTTTTTTGGTTATAATTCACACTCATATTCCTATCATAACACTGGTCACTCTCAGCATTGGCAACATGGGAATCAATATCAATATGGACAACCCTCCCAATCTTGGCAACAAGGATGGAGAGGGCCAAACCATTCACATCATTCACATAATTCCTATCATGCACCTATGCAATCATACCCTCCTACATATGCACCTTACCCAATGCCTCAACCATCATTTCCTCAGTTGAGTTAACCTATGCCACCATTACCATTACCTCCACCATTTCGACCTTCTCAACTACCTGCTCAAATGTTTACCCAAACCCAATAATAAATTGGCACAAATGATACATTCTATTACCCCACTTCCTTCATCCAGATTTCAGACTATGCCAATTGGAGTCAATGATCTCCAATTGAGATGAGGGAAAGTGGTAACCTCAGAAAATCAAAAGTATCCCATGGTGATTATCAATGAGAGAGGAGAGGAGGAAACTACTAATCATTCTGAAAAGGATGACACCATTTAGCCTATCCCTACACATTCTGGGCCCTTGTCATCTTCTCCTAACCGACCTCCCTATCCAGAGAGGTTAGTTGTGGAGAAGAAAGACCCCATTCTTGGGTCTAGCCTGGCTTTTGAGCTTAGGAACCTTTTCATCATGGTACCTTTGCTCCAATCTATTAAAGATATTCCTATATATAAAACAAATCATTAGGGAACTATGTCTCAAGAATCATGGAAGGATAATATTGGAACCCCAAACCATTCAATTTGTTGGTAGAGCGGAAGAGTTAATGACGGGATGTATGCACATGGAAAAATATACTGATCCCGGAAACCCTCTTGTCACTATTCAGATAGGTGATGTTCTTCTCTCCAATGTACTGATAGACCTAGGGGCAACCATTAATGTTATGACCAAGAAAACCATGGATCAACTTGGATTGGTCCATATTCGTCCTACTCCCACTGCGCTTGAATTGGCAGATTGATCTAAAATCAAGTCAGGAGGAGTATTGGATGATGTGGTCAATTCCCTAGATTCTTGGGAATATCCTGCAGATTTCATTGTGCTTCAGCCAAGGAACCCTGTGGGAGGGCATCCCTTGATCTTGGGATGACCATGGCTTGCTACGATTGATGCTTATATCGGATGTTGTTCTGGTGAAATGTATATTTCCCATGGATATTCCAGAAAGAAAGTCACCCTATATCCACCCGCTAGATCTATTCAGGAACTCCGAGGCACTTTATGGCTAGACTGCAGTAGTGATGAGGAGACCTAGCCTATTTCCTTGACACATCGTAATGCTGAGTCCTCACATGAGGGTGAGATTCAAGAATTCCTAAACAATCTAGACACCATGCCTAATTTTGAGTCATTGAGTCAGATTTTTAGTCTAGATTTTCAGGAAGGATATGACTCTCTACCCCACCATCACTATCTCTAGTGACACCCTTATGTACTCTTGAGCCTGATACCACTTTTGTTGAGATTAGTCCAGGTAAATCCTTGTATATCTGTTTAGACTTGGATCCTTCTCAGCGAGAGCAGCTTGTGAATTTGTTGCAAAACCATCTTGATGCCTTTGCATGGGGTTATGAAGATATGAAAGGAATCCCTCCTGAAACTTGCACACACCATACCTATATTTAGGATGGAGCCCAACATGTCTGACAACTCCAAAGGTGAATGAACCCAGCTATAATAGACATTGTAAAAGAAGAATTGCAAAAACTCTTAGATACCGATTTTATCTATCCCGTTTCTAACAACCAATTGGTCTCTCCATTAGTATTAGTCCCAAAGAAAGATGGGAGATGGCGCATTTGTATTGACTACAGAGAATTGAATAAAGCCACTCTCAAATATTACTTCCCCCTTCTTTTCATTGATCAAGTACTCAATACCCTTGCTGGTAAGAAGTAATATTCTTTTCTAGACAACATTAGTAGATATAACAGACACAGATAGCACCTACGGATCAAGAAAAAACCACTTTTATGTGTCCATGAGGTAAATTTGCTTATCGAGTGCTTCCCTTTAGCTCATGCAATGCTCTGTCTACCTTTCAAAGGGAAGTCTTGGCTATTTTTCTAACCTTGAATGCGTAGAAATCTATATGGATGATTTCTCTGTGATTGGTGATTCATTTCAGGAAGCCCTCAAGAATCTAGAAAAAGTGCTTCTTCACTACCAAGAAGCTCATCTCGCCTTTAGTGACAAGAAATGAAGATTAATGTGCAAGGCGGGAGTAGTTCTTGGCCATCTTATTTCCGACAAAGGTATCTAGGTTGACCCTGTAAAAATAGAAGTAATTTTGAGTCTTCCTATACCCAAAACTAAAAGGGAAGCGAGAGGTTTTCTAGGACACGCGGGCTACTATAGGAGATTCATTGAGAATTTCTCAAGGATAGCTACCCCCCTTTTCCAAGTTTTGACTAAATATAGTGAGTTTTCTTGGTCTGCAGCTTGCAAATAGTCATTTGAGATATTGAAGGAAAAATTAGTTTAGGCACCAGTGTTGAGAGGACCAAACTAGTCCCTCCCATTTCATATTTCCTCTTATGCCTCAGATAATGCTATAGGCGTAGCTTTAGGACATGAAGAAGACAGGCAACCTTATGTTATTTATTTCATTAGTAAAAACTTGTCACCCACTGAACTCAATTATACAATTACTGAGAAAGAGTTTTTAAATGTATTTTTTTCCATTAATAAATTCAGACATTATATTACAAGATATGAAGCTTTTGTACATACTGACCATTCCGCTATAATATATTTGATGAATAAACCATTAACTAATGGTAGAGTGACTAGGTGGTTGCTATTATTACAGGAATTAATATTACCATTGTTGATTGACCAAGAAAGTCAAATGTAGTTCCATATTATCTTTCAAGATTAAATAATCCTGGTGAAGAAATTCTTGTTGATGATGATTTTCCTGATGAACATCTTTTTGTTGTGTCAAAAAAATCTCCATGGTTTGCTGATATAGCTGACTATTTAGTCACCGGAAAATTTCCACCTCACTTTTCCACTCATGAAAAGCGGAAAATCATTCAGAAAAGTGTTTCATATTCCTGGATCTAAGGAGACCTCTTTTACATTGGAGCAGATCTCATTATCTGTAGATGTGTAAGAGAGGAAGAGGTATTTGATATCTTAAAATCTGCCCATGATGAACCATGTGGAGGTCACTTCACTGATAAGTGGATTGCATACAAAGTATTACGAGCTGGTGATTTTTAGCCTTCCTTGTTCAAGGATGCCAAACAGTATGTCAAGCGGTGTGATAACTATCAGGGAATTGGCCAGCCTAATCAAACCAATGAAATGCCTTTATGTCCTCAGGTTATGATTGAGCCTTTTGAAAAATGGGCCATTGATTTCGTAGGACTAATAAATCTTGCATCATCAAATAAAAAGCATATTTTGGTTTGCACAAATTTTGTTACAAAATGGTTAGAAGCTAAAGATATTTCTTTTGCTAAAGAAAGAGTTGTTGTTGATCTTATTTCTACTGAAATCTTTACTAGTTTTGGTGTGCCATAGAAATTTTTTCTGACAATGGATCACAGTTTATTTCTAATCTAGTATAGGGTGTGATGGAGAAGTACAAAATATGACATAGGAAATCTACACTGTATCATCCGCAAGCAAATGTTTAGGTGGAGTCCAAGAATAAGGTAATTGAGTCCATCGTCCCAAAGATGGTAAACATGCAAAGAAAGGATTGCGTTGAAAAATTACCAGAATCATTATGGGCCTACCGAACCACTTGGAGGAACAACACAGGACACACACCATATGAGATGGTGTATGGGAAACAAGTCCTCTTGCCGATAGAATTCTAGATCAAGACTTTTAGGACTGCAGTCCAATTGAGATTAGATCTCTCTGAAGCAAAACAGTAGCGCCTTCTACAATTAAACGAGTTAGATGAAATCTGAAGGAATTTTTTTCAACAGAACATCTTGGTTCAACAACAGCGCAAGAAGTGGCATGAGAAGTCCATTAAGAAGAATCAGTTCCAACCAGGTGATTGGGTACTCCTTTATGATTCAAGATTCAAACATTTTAAAGGAAAATTCCATACACGCTGGATGCAACCCTATGAGGTTGTCAAAGTGTTCGAAAATGGAGCAGTAGAAATCAAAACTATTGATGGACAGAATTCTGTGTTCCTGGTAAATGGGCATAGACTAAAGGTATATTCTTAGTCCCTTACAAAAGGAGATTTTATGAAGCAAGTCCAGCAGCCATTTGAAAAGGAGTTGGTATGTGGTAACACCAACCTATTGAAGAATTGATACCTTCTTGTCCTTATTAAAAAAAGTTAGTCAAATAAAATAAAAAGAAAAAAAATTGCTGTAATTATGAAAATCAGTTAACTGACATGATTGCAGAATGATCGACCTGAAAAATAGCATGCTGGCAGGAAGATTGAAATTATAATAAAAAGGGAACGTTACTTGATTTTTAGATATGCTAGCTGCCACCAAGAACAAGCATGTTCACGAAACCAAGCACTTACCCAAGTTTGGGGTAACTAGCATGGACATTTTTTTCCAGGTAAATGCTTACTTCCTGCTCCAGTTATTTTTCTGCACCAATGCAGGTAGATTTCAAGGTAAAAATATTTTCCTTCTTCTATTTCCCGTTTCAAAATTTCCTACTAATTTTCTTTTCTAAATTTCCCAATGAATTACCTTCTTCTTCTTCCAAGAAACTACCCTTACCTGATTTCGTAAAATCCCTCTTTTCCCTTGAATTTTTTCCCATATCCAATTTCATTTATCCCTCTTGGTGATATTGTTACTGAAATCCCTGTTGTAATATTCCTTCCCATCCTAAAATTTTTACCCCTTTCCCACTTCTTTATTTCCTCATAAATTGATTGCAGAATTTGATGCAGTCATACAGAAGGCATGTTTGAGAAACACCAAAGGATGGCGAATAATTTTTTCTTATATAATGAGGCAAATTCTTTTAAATTCTAGCTGCAAAAGTATGTTCTATCATATTCTCTATTTGCTAAAAATATTTGGTGCAAGCACAATAGTGCAAGTAAAACAGTGCAAGGAGGTATGGTGCAGAAATACAATTGACTGTGAAAGCAACTTAGTCTTGAAATGGTTTATCAAGGGTTTATGGGCCTGTATTTTTCTACACACATGTTGATATTTTCTCTCATTCCATGTTTTAATTAATACTTTGTTTCATTAATTACTAATCTAGGAACAAATATTTAAAGTGAAATATGTGTAAGGTTTGAAATCTAATCTTTTTTAATAAATGCTGAAATATGTCTGATTGAATTATGATGCTAACTGTGGAAGGGTACTACTATCCGATAACCTACACTCACCCTCCTTGAAATAATTCTGTATTTCTTGACAATCATTAACTTACCCATAATCTAATCATTGTAGCCATTGCATCATCACTACCTATACCGCCACTGCATCCAATTATTACGATTCACCTGTAATGAGTTGACACGAATCTACACCTAATATGGGGGGATGGGGGTTTTCTATCATAGCCAGGTGAGTGGATCTAAAAAGATGGATGGCAAGGAACCTCCGGCATAAAACTCTCAGTGAATGTTGGAGTCACTCAGAAATTCCTTTGAGGGTGTGATCAGTGAAGTGGAGGAGGTACAAAATGGCACCTGTGAGGAGTGTACCATTGTCGCTACAGGAGATTGAAAAAACCACCGAGTATAAGAACAATCTTGTACTAATGTAAGAATCTGGATTCCTTCCATTCCTATAAATTTTTGATGGGTTCGACATATCCGTAGTGTTAGAGTTGGCAAGGAGGTTCAAAGAAGGTCGAGTCAGGGTTGGGTCCTTAAATTTCAAAATTATAGAAGAGTTCATTGCACAAGCCACAGGCCTGCCACTCATAGGGGAGTGATGGTTTAAAAAGGAACGACTTGCAGAGAAGCGTTGGCAACAGTTCGTGGTTGATAAGAAAATTAAAGTCAATTGGAGAAAGGGAATTCCATAGATTTCCATGGTCAAGAAGTGGTGAGATTTACTGTTTATATTACAGAAGTTTGTCACAGGGGAAGGACACTATACCTTGGTGTTCGTATACCACCTTCGATCACAGTTGCATTTCGAGGCAGGAAAATTGATTAATTTTCCTCACTTCTTGCTCAGAAGCCCTGAAAATATGGCAAAAAATGAGAAGAGTAGAAGTGCAAGCCAGGTTGCAAATAGACTCTGTCATCATGGACTCATTACGATGTTGGTCAAGAAGAAGTTAGAAAAAAAGGGAATAATGTGGGGGGAATCTCTAAAAGAATTCCAAGCAAGGGGTGCAGAAGAGTCTGCTAGCACTAGTATAGGTAAGAAGAGAAAGGCAGGGACATTGTCTCCTGCCAAGCGGCAAGGTAAGAGTTCACCAGTGCAAGCAGAGAAGAGGGCCATTGAGAATACTCCACCCACGGCAAAGAAGAGGAAGACTAGAGCCTCGATGAGGAGGAAAATTGTTGCCCAAGGGACAAACTAGTCGAGTTCTCAAATTGTAATTGATGAAACACCCCAAAGTTCCCGCACAGTTCATAATCCCTTGGTGCTTGTAGACACAGTGGCACACACTATGGAGGATGAGGAGAATGTAGAAGATGACGTCCTGTTGTCAACATTTGTCAGTAGGCTAAAGAGAAAGAAAGATGATGTCGACACCACATACTGGTGAAGTGCAAGTAGAAGAGAACAAAGAGGAACAACATGTAGAGGGTCTTGATAATTTCAGTGAAGTAGATGTGGAGACCCTCAATGATTTTGAGGAGTGGGGTACTAAAGACCCTGTGGTTTTTGAACGTAAGGGCATTGAAGACCCTACAATTTCTGAAGATCAAGGCATTGAAGACACTATGATTTCAAAAGTTTAGGGTATTGAAGACCCTTTGGTGTTAGAATGTCATGGTACTAACATCCTTGTAGTGGTAGAGCAACGGGGAATCAAAACCCCTACTAATTTGGAAGGAGAGGGTTTTGAATCTCCTGAGAAGCCAGGAGAACAAAGTGTTAAGAGCCTTGGGGAATTGAGTGCATAAGGCACAAAGATTGGTGAGGGAATCAAAACCCTCAATAATGAGAAAACCCTAAGTATAGTAACCCTCGATGATGTCATAAAGCAGGCTTTCGACAGCCTTGACATTGATGATGATGGGACTTGTTTCGAGTCTGTGGTAGAAAAGACATTCACACCCGAAGATTTTAGCACAACACCCTCCACTATTTTCTTCAATAGAAGAATAGTAGACCTAGAGCAAAATGTCCATGACCTAGAAGCTTTGAACTAGGTCATGGAAGAGCAAAGTTGGTAGAAACAGAGTGAGGTGGAGTTACTGGTAGAAGTAAAGAGGTAGAAGTAGCAAGTAAAGGTATGGAAATACCGGGCTTCTAGATGCTATAGACGCCTCAAGAAGGTGACTAAGTAGCTGCGAAAATCCCGAGACAAGAAGCCAAAGATCGTAAAGATAGGAATAAACATTGAAGTGTAGAACTGAGGAGCTAGCCTTTCATTTTTAAAAGTTTTTTGTAGAGGTAAAACATTGTGTGAGGACACACAACAACTTAGGGATGGGATGATGTTGGTATCCTAAATTGCCCTATTTTCTACCTCATTTCCATCAATATCAACCTCTGTTTTATCTGAATAAAAGACCCTTCTTTCCTACACTAGTACAAGATAGTTACCCATTTGTAACGAATAAAATATATATAAATAATGTAAAATAATATAAATGCAATAAGCATAAATAATTATTAGTTAAGTAGTAATTAGGTTGAAGAGACATGTCTAGTTGAGACATGACTCTTCATTAAGAGACACTTGCTTGATATATAAGCAAGCCTCTCATTCTCATTGTAAATAATTATCATTCTTATTCTTATTCATATTTAATATAATATTTATATCCTCAATGGATAACTTCATATTCGAAGTCTTTTGGAGTAATTAATTTATAGAAGGAACTTTGTTCGCTTCACCATTCCTGCACATGCTCATATTTTATGTTAAGATTTTTTACAACACTTTATTAATCTTTTTATACAGATTTCATGCCTATTTACATACTTCTTGTAAATCATATTGATTTCCTAGAGTAATCGTGGAACTTAGTGTTAATGATGAATGAGATGATTAGTGCAGGTAGATTCCAGCACCCACCAAGACTATCCTATATTTCCAAGAAGCTAAATCTTCCATGAGGACGGGTCTCAATCACCGACTATGAGTCTAACTGCTGATGAACTGAAGCTGGATAATAGTTGCCGCGCATTCACGGATTATTCTCCAAAGTTAGGTTATGGCTAAGCAAAGTTCATGTGTATTGTAACTGCTGGCCAAGTTTGTAATTTCGGTTTTCTAAGTTTGTTCGACCGAAAGCCCTGAACAAGAAATATATTTAATTGGTGTAAATGGTCTAGAGCTGAAAGGATATATATGATATAGATCATAGGTAGGAAGCTGGTGAGCCATCGACTGCCATTTTTTACTATGTAATCTGGTTATCGCCTCAGCTCTCAGGATGGACTGCTCTATAATGTATATTTCCCAAATTGAGTAATAGAAGAGAACTGCCATGATTTGCATACACATCATTTATTTTATCCTTGATGTCCATTTGAAGTGCTGAGATTTTCCGTTCCTTAGAAGGGGAACGAGCTATTTGGCCAGGGCCCAGCCAATGCAGCTCATTTACCCCTCTCACTTTCATTATTTAGAAAGAAGGTGTGGATATTTCGTTTGCAGTTGCGTGATGTTATAGTTTTAATCTTTATCTTTCGAGTTTTGATTTAAAATATATTTTATAGCTAACGTGTGAAACGGATCTGTGGTTTGAGAGTATCTGTGTTTATTTTTCTTATGAAATATTTTTCTTGCTTTTCCTTTACTCTCATTCTCTGTTTTAATTTGTTTTCAATCAGATTGTGCAAGGAACTCTTTCCTGCACCAGTGCAAGTTGTTGCTTGCACTTTGGTCTAGTCATTCATTGCAGCAAATAGTGAATCACTTACCTGCATATTATTTTCAGTTATTTCACAAGTGAATGAAGCATTTATTGAGTAATTTTCTTCAGTATTAAAAGTTCATCTTTAAAAGATCTGGAAGAAGTTGTATCAAATTATCATATTATACTTGCAAAGAGAATAAGCATTTTGGGTGAAGTACCATAGTTGATTAACACATGCAAAATACTTAGGCTACTGTTTGATTCTTTTAAAGTGTTTTCATTTCATGAATTTTATCTCCTTTGCAAAGTTTAATGAATTGAAGCATTTCCTTTTCACAAATAATTTACTTTAGAATTTCATTTACAGTTGCAATTCTTTTTCAGCACATCTTTTAGTTCCTTAGAAAGTAACTTGGAAACTAAGTGAAGAGAACTCTGCCTCGGTGCAAGAGCAAGTCTTTTGTCATAGAAATAGAGTGCTCTAATCCCTGAGGCTTAGAGCACCTTCACTCAGACATAAACCTTCAGTAAGGAAGGTCAAATATAGTCTTACATAGAAATACTATACCTGCACTAGTGCAAGCAGATTGTAACAGTGCAAGAATAGATTGTTTGTGTGAGAGGAAGATCAGAAGGAAGACAGAATTTTGTAAGGCCCCACTTGTTAGACTGTTGACCATCCATCTGAAGATGAACATAGCATTTCATTCCAACATTTGAGATTGTTTCCGTTGTGTGGAATTTCTTTACCTGATTTACTTGCAAATTGTCTTTTACATTCCACCGCTAGAGTTGCTTTGGTGTTAATTTCCTTTCCAATTGTTTTCTATCTGATTCTGCAAAGAATTTCCTTTAAGAAGCAGGATTAGAGATAGGAAAATTTCATTCCATTTCTGGCATTTCCTGTTCTTCATCTCTAAGTTTATGAAACCCTCAAGTTGACAATTAAGTGTTGAGGAGTTTTCTCAAACGCAATTCCTGCACCCAACACTCTTTGTGGTGCATGTAGTGGACAATCATTTTGTAGATATCATTCACTTTTTGACTACGAGGATGGAACTAGAAGGGTATAAAGGCCAGAAAAAGAAGGAACTTGTAGTGCACACAACGGAATTTTCAGTGATTACAGGACATTTGTATAAGATGGGTGCTCATGAAATATTCTGAAGATATCTACCAGATTTTGAGAGAAATAGCATTCTTGTTGGAGCTCGTGGAGGGGCTGTGGGAGGACATTATGTAGGAAAGGCGACTACGTAGAAGATTTTTCCCATAGGTCTATGGTGGCCAACCCTACACAAGGATTCCAAGGCGTATTGTAAAGAATGCGATGTGTATCATAGAATGGGCCAACCATCATCAAGGGATGAGTTGCCTCTATAGCCTCAAGTGTTGTTGCAGCAATTTGAAAAATGGGCAATTGATTTTGTTGGGCCAATTCAGCCCCCAGGAAAGAAAATTGGTGTGCACTATATCATCACTGTAATGAAATATCTAACCAGATAGGCAGAGGCATAGTCCATTAAGGATTGTACAGGGGTTACAACATCGATGTTTTTGTTTGAGTATGTCTTAACCAGATTTGTCTGTCCGAAAGTGTTGATGAGCAATAGAGGTACACACTTTCTAAATGAAATGATTAGCGCGTTAACTGAAGAATTTTAGGTCTACCATTAGAAGACTACACCATATCACCTATAGGCCAATGGAACTATTGAGGCCTTTAACAAGATTTTCGAGAAAATGCTGATGAAGATCTGCAATGCACAACGAAATGACTAGGATGTGTGTGTATGTGCAGTACTATGGGCGTATAGGACTACTTGCAACAAATTGATAGGAAAACGCAGTTGAGATTGGTATACGGTGTTGAAGTTGTAATGTCAATGGAGTATATTGTGCCTAGTCTGCGCATAGAAGCTCTCATAGGTATGGTAGATTTGGAAGAACTTGGAAGAATGGCCCACACAGCCGATGGAGCTTGAAGAGGACCGATTGTTGGCTAGATTCCATCAGCAAGTATAGAAGGAATGTGAAAAATCATGGCACAATCGCCACATAAAGCTTCGTACATTCATGGTAAACGATATGGGCTTGTTATATGATAGTGATTTCACTAAATTTATGGGTAAGTTTAAGATACATTGGCTCGGGCCATATATTATCAAAGAAATTACAAATGGAGGTGTAGTTCATCTCGTGAAGCTGAATGGAGAACCTTTTTTGGGGAGATTGAATGGGAGCTGATTGAAGCTATATACATGTGATCCTGCAAAATGACTATATGACAGTAGGACATTCTTAATGCTCTAGGAGGTTGCAAGGGAGCACAAGACTATAAACTACACTGCCAGGGTTGGAGGACTACACAGAAGGTGGGTTGCATGGTAGATGATGAAGATGCAATCCCAAGAGCTGCGCACAGAAAGTTGAACCATGGAGAAAGGTGTCATGTGGTGTAGCCGAAAAGTGACTGTTGAAGTCACTGTTTATGACTTGATAGCCAAGATACAGTTGACGGGAGAGAGATGGAGGCATTTAAGGAAAAAATCTTTGAAGTTCTGCTCCGAAACAACACTAATTATCAAAATATGGGGGGAACGGTCAGATTTGAATTCAAAACCCCCAATAAATTATGCGTGTCATTCTAATAGAGAATACTTTGCACCCTTAGTGTTGTTGTTGAAATTTTTTGTCTGTCGCTCATGAGCAAATCATTTTTAGAGGAATTATTCACACACAGACATTTCTCTGCAAGCCCGTGAGCTGTTTATGGAGAGGATTACTACAACCAACCTTGCCGAATCTTTGAGTTCGGAAGCTGTTGTATTCAATGCCCCTAGACCTGAAGTATCCAATGTTGAAGCCATGCCTGTGGTGCCCACGTCACCGATGTGACCATGGCCAAAATAGTCCATGGAAAATGATAAAAAAACCTGTTGTGACAGAAAAGCAACCTGCAACAAAGCATAAATAGAAAAATCTAGTACAGGTGCGCACTTCCCCAAGGAATCATACTACTACACCAGCCTAGAAGAAAGATAAGCAGCCACTAAAAGATAAGAAGAAGGTTGTAGAGCTAGAGGTAGAAGAATGCCAGGGAACGAAGGATATTTTTTCTAAAGCCGCAGAACCTATAATGAAGCTCCCTAGGTATATCCCTCCAAGAAAGGGAAAGGCGAAGATCACTAAAGACCTAGACTCAGAGAAATTCACCATCTCCATGCCCCTGCTACTTGAGTAGGTGCCTTTTGAAGGTTCGTGGCTTATGTAAGTCCCATTATTGAAGATGGAGGATTGGGACCTCACGGATCATGCTAAGTTCCCAAAATTAGCAATGGAAAAGTACATGAAGAGAGTTTACTATGA
This sequence comes from Pinus tabuliformis, assembly GCA_031772625.1. Lineage (NCBI taxonomy): Eukaryota > Viridiplantae > Streptophyta > Pinopsida > Pinales > Pinaceae > Pinus > Pinus tabuliformis. The sequence continues at coordinate 579,550,511 of CM062818.1, forward strand.
AGAAAAGGGTATGACAACATTGGAAATGGATGAATGGGTCTACGGTGTTGAGTGATTAGGACTGCTCAAGCTGTTATGGGTGCCACATTACCACCACACCCTCATTAAAACAATTTTCATATGCCAGCTACTCACTTTGGTGAATGACGGGTGTTCATGGATAGGAGGGCCTATACCCATCACATATATCCTCATTCATAAGATTACACACCTTATGCATGAAGGTCTAAACCCGGCCAAGGAGTATGGCAGAAATATGGGGGACAATGAGCTTGTTAAGCAAATGAATAAATATTTTGAACTTGTAAAGAAGTCGTGCGGGTACTCAATTTTTTCTATCTCAGACCCCACAGTTTAGTTGGTCATATACATATTGGTAGGAAAGGTGATGAGAAAGTGACGTGCGGATGAAGTTCTAGTGCCCGTAGTGTCCCTAGTTGCTCAGTGCATTAAGGGCATCCTTTTCAACTAGTCCAGGTACATATGCCAGGAATTCCTCATGAATTTCCACGAGGCCCAAGATGAAACCAAGACGTTTCATTACGCTTGGTTACTACTGTCAATTATATTGGTTGCATGGGAACTATCGGAGGATGGTCGATTTCCTCCATTGGAAGAAGGATTACTGGAGGCAGTGTAGTTCACCTCCTTATGGGCTACCAGCGACCCCGCGTGGATCATAGAGAAAAAATGGGTACTCATGGAATTGAGTCTTCGCATGGTTGTTAACTAGTGTCCAAGGTTGTCCCAAACCTTGTAAATGCAACTTTCAACCTATGCAACATTCAAGGCTGACTTTCACAGGGTGTATATCTAGGTGTAGAAGGATCTAGAATAAAATTTGCATGACCTTCCATATTTGGTGATAAAGGCTGATGTGTAGAAAGTAGTGGCATGCTGGCCAGCCGAGTGGTGTGCCCCTTCAGATCTAGCAGCTGGGCCAAGCACAGGTTCAGAGAGTGTGACTGCGAAGAACAGGAAGGAGGAAGCTAAGAAGGTTGCGTAGAACTTATCTTCACATAAGAAGAAGGATGCTGCAATGAAGGCTCAGGTTGAGAAGGAACATGCTGCCAAGGAGGAGGTAGAATGCGAGAAATGTGAGACCCAAAAAGACGACAAGTCACCTTCACTGGAAACAGAAATAGAAGAGCTTACAGGGCAAGGTGATAGAGGCAAGGAGGGGCAGCGAACCCCCTTCATTCTGAAAAGACATGAGCTAGGACATAAAGGTGGATCATGGAAGAACAATAAAGCTCAGAAAATAGAAGTTGATCCCATGGTGCTCATGGAAAGAAATCTGGATGCGATCGGTGATAAAGTCAGGGACATCGCAACAAAGGTACTGTAGTAGTTAGAACAACAGTACATACAAACATTGGGAGGTGTCCAGAAGGATATTTGAGAGTTGCAGCTCCAGGCAACTAAGATCCAATAACATGTCAGGAAAGTGAGCGACACACAAGGCAGTTTGACACGAGGTCAAATTATAGGTGCGAAGACGATTTTTGTGGCTGCATGATGTGTGAGTCTTCCCCTTGCGTGCAGGTTCAGTCCATGCTGACACCAAGGTACAACGCACCCTCCTTGATAGAGTCCCAAATATGGGCCTCAAACCTGCCGCGATGCAACTGGAATCATTGTGTGCATTATTACAGGGAGTCATGGAAGAGCTTTGCATCAGGGAAAAACGAGGTCTCAGTGTTTTCAGTGAGATAAAAGTTAATGATCAACAGTTGTTCACCAAAAAGATGCAGGTTCTATAGGAGAAGGAAGCACTCTAGGCATACGATTGAAGCCTAGGTTCTTGTCACACGGAATCTGTCAAGGGTGCGGACACGACTGACCTTCCTAGAAGTCTAAGACATTCTAATGACAAACAAGACAAAATGGAGTGATCTTTCTCTAAATACACCTTTTACAACATGAAAACTACAAGTGTTTAGGCTTACCTTATTCCAAAACGCTGTTGTTGAAGTCCGTTCTTGACGATCCGGATGAGCTCCTCCTTCAAGTCAATTCCTGCAACCACAAACAATCAAACAATTACCAAGCACTTGCATTTCATATAATAAAACATATATTCAACATGCAGACCAAGGAACACATGAAATAACTCATTAACACAAGCTATTGAGAAAAATAAACCAGTTTGTATTAATAACGAAACAAAGAAACTCTTACAACCTGGCCTTGGTGTTGTGCAAGTTCCTCCCAGGGTCCATCAAGGGTTTTCCTCTACTTTGACAAAGCTCACCCTCTCCCAAGTAGAATCAAGTGAAGACAATCTCTCCTCACAAGGGCTCTAATGGAAGACCTAAATCCTGCAGCATTTACCCAAAGAAAATGTATAGCTCCAACCTCCTCTCCTTCTGGCTCAATGCCTTCATTTATAGTGCTGTAAAGAGGTTATTCAGGTCCACTATCAATGGGATCATCCCCCTCTATGGGTGGGATAGCTCCCTTATTGATGGGATAAGTTCCCCCTTAATAGAGATACATGAACCAACTGGAGGCGCATCCATTTCATCAAACCGACCTCTAGAATGTTCTAGAAGTAACCACAAGTAACTTTTTCAAGATAAAACTCGCGCATTTTGCCTTTTACAGAGGGACGCACCTGTCCCTTAACATACAGAGCGTCTATGGACGCGGATTTTGTGAACATGGTCAGCGTCCCCGCAGGTAAGGCTAGAGAGAACCTGCGACCCCAGAGATAAACATGATTTTTACAAGACTTTCTCTCTTCTTTGAGTTTGAGATGGATAACAGAGGCATGAGACTTGCCTAAGAGGGTAGCATGACTTGTTGATTTGAGCCATACTAACTGTAAGTAGTCAAGGTGACATTTTTTAGTGTAACAGATTGCCCCCTAAAGTGCGAAGCCTGGAATAGAATAGGGTTTTGTAATTCTAGGAAGGGTGAAGCGCTTTATCATTTCAAGGATTGCCTTGTGGATGGCCTGGTTGGAACCTGCAATTTTCAACACAAAATACATGGATAAGATTATATCATCACTGAGGTAGGCATTCCCATACTCAGATTCAAAACTTTAACTAATGGACTAACTATTCTGATACAGGAATGATCTTGCAGTACATCATTTTTATAGACTTTTGTAGACACAGTATGGACGCAGCCATCTGTTTATGATAAGTCTACATAGACAATGAATACAAAACTCCTCGCAGCCTGGATGGTAGAAACTAGATCCAGGGTCTTCACTTCTACTTCCCGAATTGGTACGATTCTAGCCATGTGATTAAATGATTCGATGTCGAACATGGTAGAAACCACTTGATTACCAGTCAATGATGTAAACTGTTAACAAGTGTGAGAGAAACCACCAGTAATGTCAATGGTTCTCAAAGTACCAAGCACAACCCGTGAAATGTGAATAGATGTTTTGATGTCGAACACTTCACGGAATCCTCTGATCGAAAGTCAATGATGTAAACTGACGTCAAAGGCGAGAAACCTGCCATTGATGCATGCAGACTTCAAGGTACTGTCGATTCCTAAGTCATCTTTCTAGATAATGTGTCGATGTCGATAGAAAGCGACCCGTTGCAGGCAAGCCCGCAACACGAAATCATTGTTCAAGTTGAAGAAATGTTGCTGTAAGGACTGACTCAGGGATGGTCAATGGATGACAAGTATTTTGCAGATGAAAGTTTTGCTTGCAGACCTCTTGAACACATAACGACACAACAGATGGTTTGGTGACGAATAACTCAAAGTTGATCCCTGAACCCGGTTAAAGATTTTCAAAGTGATTTAGTCAACTGTGAGGTAAAAGATTTCCCAACCCAGGTGAATGAAAAGTGTCGTGTTCAAGAGTGGTAATAAAGTTTCTTCTGAGGCAAAAGGTGACAAATAGGTTCATTCTTCTCTTTTTTCCCCCACCATTTCTGGCAAGTACCTCTTTATTTTTAACAAGCTTGAGGAGGATAACATATGCTTGATTATAAGCTCATCCTTCGGACGAGTCCAACCTAGTTTAAATGCGAACCCTAGGAAGGAGTGGTTCGTTCCTGTTTGTAATTGAACAGGTCCTTTACTGTAAAAGTTTAACGAGCCCAGTATAGGAGAAACTCGGCGTTTTTCAATTTTAGAGAGTCTGAAAAACTTAAGGAAACTCCACGTTGAACTTTTTCGTATATTTGTGTCCCTCAAGCCCGAAAAAGTATAAAATAATACCTGGGGGAACCGCTTGATCTTGCGACCAAGGAGTACTTTCATAATAGTATCGTTGACCTGAAAAGTAAAAAGCGATCAAAGACACGTCGTTTTATTTCCTTATCGAGTTTGAAACGACAAAAACCCGGCAATCTTTTCCTGATTTTGCGGTCAGAAAAGAGCTAAAAGGGGACCGTCTTTTAATTCCGTTTTAACGAGTGAAAAAGAAACACTCGGCGATCTTTTCATGTTTTAGGAGTCAGAAAAGGGCTTAAAAGATGACTCTGAAATTTTGTTTGTGAAAAATTACAATTTCCCTTGAAATCCTTTCGTCCTGCACAAAAGCGACACATTACTCATACCTGTTTAAAATAGGCAAAAATACATTTGAAAACATCTTTTCATGGTAAAAAATGAACTAATTCATCCAAAAAACCTATAAAAAGACCTTTTACCATGTCATTTTTACCGTTTCACTGTTGAGGTTGAAAAAGGAGCTTTTGACAAGAAACTTCCCGTGGTTGCTGCGGAAAATCTGACCGTCGGAATCGAACGCCGCTTCACCGAGGTATTTTACACATCCCACTCTTCATTTTTATCCGTTTAGTTTTTTGTTTTTGGTCTCTGTTTCATTTTTTGGGGGGGTTTTGGGTTCAAAATGCGCCCCTCGGCGGACGCAGGTGCCCTTCGGGTGAGCCGCGTCCCCCGACTTTTTCTCACACGGGAAAAAGGTCTGGGGACGCAGTCCGCCTTCAGGCGAGCTGCGTCCGGACGCCCTGTGCTAAAAAGCCGGGGTGCGTCTTCCGCAAAGGGCGCATTTCAAAACCCTAACTCTCTCAAAAAACCACCAAATTTTCTCAAATTAATTTCTAATTGACTCTTTTGATGTGCAGGGCCCAAAACATGTTAGACTGGAGAGAGAGAGAGCACGTAGAAGACGATGAAGCTGCGATTAACCACCAACCCTCTCTGGATGCCTTAAGAACATGTGGATTGTACAAATATTGGACCATACCGGGCATGAGGGGCCAGGTAAGATTTTTGGAATGGCTAGTTGAGCGATGGAACGTTCAAGATCAATGCTTTTACATTGGAGGGCACCAGCTCGAGATAGAGCCCTCGGATGTATACTTTCTCACTGGCTTGCCAAACAGAGGTGAGCAACTCAACCTTGCGGGGACCAGGCCGGGTGGCCAATCCCTTGATGATCTCCGCGAGGAGTGGTGCAGACCAGGGACTCGCCATAAAAAAGGCGTGGAGATAAAGCACATCGCTCTGGCGGAACTTAGAGTTATTGCATTTACGGTCACTAGGATTTGTGGCGCGGCCGCCTTGCACATTGCTTCCGGATCCCAAATGCGGATGGCAGTTGACTGTTACCAAGGCACCATCTTCAACTGGTGCGAAGCTGTGTCGGCTCATATGAAGAGCCAACTAACCAAGGCAAAGAACGGACGACTAAAGACTTTTGGATATGGGCCTCTAGTCGTGAGCTTTGCCTTGGAGAGAGTTCCTATGCTGATCCCTCAGCAACTCACTGTTGATGACTTGGGTCCTCGGGAGCCAAAGCTTGTTCGATGGGTTGCGGTGATGGCCCGGCATCCTGACGAGGGTGCTGCAGTGGTTCGATTCTCAGACAGTTACTTCGACTGGCTAGAGGGCCAGCTTTTTGTGATACAAGACTTTCCATATGCCGGAATGGATTTCAGAGGTGATCCGGACATGGTTCTTCCACAGGGAGAACAATGGGATGACAGAGGTACTTTCATTTTCACAAGTTTTCTAATTATGTATTTTTTATTTTTCATATATATCGTCTCAAAGTAACAGTAAAATTTTAAAAATGCAGATGTTGGACCACAGCGTCCAGCCAATCTCCGGCCTTACGACAGACGACATCCAGCTGCACCGGCACCGGCCTTACAGGATGCGACAGCAGAAGTACTAGCCGATTTGGAGCATGATCTAGAGCGTCTCACGGCAGATATACCTGAGACTACTATGGATGATATTCCAATGAGGCTTCAGCGCTTCGTGGTCGCAGTCCCTGGACCGTTTAGGAGATTTCTGCGCAAGATAGCCCGCGCAGTGGTGTCGTACAGAGAGCACCACCAGTGATTGACTAGTCACTTTTGTAGTCACATGTGACATTTTTGACTTTTTGCACTATCATTTTGCCGATCATAAGGTGTGTTAAACCTATGATCGAAGACGATGTATATATTTTTGGACACACTTCTATCTATATCTATATATCACTATTATCGGCTTATCTTGTTTAACATGTATGATGAAATGTCTTTAAATTTACTTGCATGATTATTATAAATGTCTGTCCAACACTTGAGAAGCAATTGCATCTGCTAATGTATTCAAAGACCTTGGAATATGTTGATATTCAATGTAATCAAATTCACGTTCCAAGAGACGCACTCTCAAAAACAACCTTAATAACACAGGATTTCTAATGGCATAAACTCTATTAAGCTGTAATACAACAAGTTCAGAATCTAACCTCACTATCAAACGTCGAATTCCAAATGAAATAGATTCGGATAATAATTCAACCACTGCACTGTATTCTGCAATGTTATTCGTTGTTTGACCGAGGCTTACCCCATGCATAGAAACTAACTCGTCAGAGGGCGAATAGATAACCCAAGCTGCGGAAGAGATATTCCGTGTACTACGACAAGCACCATCAGCAAATCCAATGTATGTTTGGAGAGGCGTCGACATCTACAATATCAAGAGTAAAACCAAGATGAGCCAAAATAATGACGAAAAACCACACTTGCTAAGCTAAGCACACTGACTAAACTAACACACTTGCTAGCTAGAAAGGAAATCTAACCTATCTAAAAATTTCTCCATCCATCATTTTAAGCATAATACCTCTTTAGGTAAAGTCCATTTCTGGGTTTGCCCAAAGAGTCCCCATCAAAATCAACTAACTCATAAGCCCCTTTTGCTAGCTTTCGCTTTACAATGTAGGGCCCATGCCACATGGGAACGAATTTTCCAGCACCTAGCTTATCGTTAGCTTGATCATATAATAGTACTAGGTCTCCTTCCGAAAAACTTCGAGGGGTTACATTTTTATCGTACTGAGCTTTCATTCGTTTCGCGTGAGTCTCGATAGCTAAAGTAGCGTCACGTCGAGTCTCATCTAATTTAGCTAAGTATAACAACCGTTTCTCCTCTTCGGAAGTAGCTGGAAGTAATTCGACAGCCATTTGAAGTGATGGGATTTCGCACTCAATAGGTAACACAGCTTCTAAGCCATAAACTAGCTGAAAAGGGGTGAAACCTGTTGAATTTTTCACTGAAGTTCGATATGCCCATAGTGCCGAAAATAACATGTTATGCCAATTCGTTCGATGGATACCAATGATCCGTCGAATCATGACGACTAGAACTTTGTTGATTGACTCAACCAAACCGTTGGCTTGCGGATAATAAGGTGTAGAGCTATCGTGGCGCAAACCAAGCTGGCTTGTAAGTTCAGTCATCATGACATTTCGAAAATGGCTTCCATGGTCCGTAATGATTGCTTGTGGGACACCAAACCTAGTTATGATATGATTGAATACGAAAAGTGCAGCTGTCTTGCCGCTTGCGTCGAATGTAGGCATCGCCTCGGCCCACTTAGTAAAATAATCAACCGCAAGGATGATATACGCATGCCCCCCGGCCGAGTGAGGGTTACAAGTAATAAAGTCAATGCCCCATTTGGCGAATGGACCAGCGGCAATTATAGGGTGGAGAGGAGCAGGTGGAGCGCGCATCTTGCGATCAAACACTTGACAGTTGTGGCATTTTCTGACGGCAAGGATACAATCTTTAAACATAGACGGCCAGAAATAGCCAGCGCGCAACACCTTCTGAGCTGTGGCATACCCAGACATATGACCGCCACATGCTCCAGAGTGACAATCATTCAAAACTCTCTCAGCCTCATCGTGAGTTAAACAACGTCGAAAAACTAAGTCTGCCCCCAGGCGATAAAGTGTATCTCCAATAATTCTGTATTGCTGGGATTGAAACCGAATTTTTCGACGGTTTTCCTTGGAAGCTTCAGGCCGAAAGGTTTGGGTTTGGAGATAGATGATTATATCCCCATACCACGGATCTACAGTGCTAATAAGAAACAAAGATTCGTCCGCAATGGACTCCTCTGCCACAGTCTCTGTGTCAGCACTCGGGAAATCACACATCAATTCCGCGAAGACTAAAGATTTCTTAGACTTGGACTTCTCAAACTCCAAGTCGAACTCTTGCAGGATGACGATCCATTTAGAGTACTTGCCCCCTAGCAGTTGTTTTGTCAAGATATAAATCATAGGGTTGCAATCCGAAATAACAGTAGTTTTGCGGAGAAGAATGTAGTGACGAAAACGCTGGACAGCTTGAACGGCTGCCAGGGCCAATTTCTCCACATGCGAATATTTTAACTCAGTTGGATTTAAGGTTCTGCTAAGGTAATATATCACATGCTCTGCCTTGAATTCATCTTCTTGAACTAACACCATTCCAATGGTGGAATGCGAAGCTGCGAGGTATAAGAAGTAGTCCTGGTTGTAGTTGGGAGGATGCAATAACGGTGCATGGGTCAACGCGTGTTTCAGTGCATCAAAAGATTGTTGAGCAATCTCGTCCCAAAAGAATTGTACGTTCTGTTTCAACAACCGTGTAAAACCTTTAGTGACCTCGGCGTAGTTAGGGATGAATCGGCGTAAAAAGTTTGCTTTCCCTTGCAAACTTTGGAGTTGGCGCAAACTCGAAGGAGGAGGCAATTGGATGATAGCCTCGACTTTCGAGGGATCGACGCGAATGCCGGTTTTGGAAACAACAAATCCCAGCAATCGACCTGTTTCTATACAGAAAACACACTTGTGGGGATTCAACCGAATTCGATAATGCCTACACCTCATAAAGATTGCTCGTAAATGGACAAGGTGATCAGCTCGGTGTAAAGAATGAGCAGGCAAATCATCGAGATAGGGTTGCACAATGTGCTTGATGTCATGAAATGCATAAGACATGGCCCGTTGAAAAGTAGCACCGGCATTCTTAAGGCCAAAAGGTAATTTGCAATAAGCAAATGTCCCCCATGGACAAATGAATGCCGTTTTTGGTTGATCGGCAGGTAGAATATTGATTTGATTATACCCTGAGAAACCATCCATGAAGGAAAACATCTCACTTCCGGCACAATCATCAATAATTTGATCGATATAAGGCGTAGGATAGTTGTCTTTTGGACAAGCTCGATTGATATCCCTATAATCGATACAGATTCTTATTGTTCCTTGTTTTTTATTGACGGGAACAATATTCGATACCCAATCCGTTAACGGGATCGGATAAATGAAACCTGCTTTCAACAGCTTTTCGACTTCGGCTTTGATTGCAGCTGCTTTTCGAGGGTGAATCTGACGCAACCGTTGCCGAATGGGTTTAGCATCCGGGTAGGTTTTGATTTCATGAACAACAATGGCAGGATCGATTCCTGGCATTTCTTCGTAGGACCAGGCAAACACGTCGCGGAATTCTTGGAATAGGGCCTTGTAAGTTTCAATTTCTTCGTCAGTACATGCGGCACCTATATGAATGTTCTCCTTGATTCCGGGCTTCACTGAAATATCAATGGGAATAGTACGAGAAATATTCCCTAAATTCAGCTCTGAATCAGAATGTTTCGTTGGATCCTGAGCGTCTTTGACATATTCAGCGGTAAAGATAGATGAAAAATCATTTTCAAAGGCATCATCCTTAGGTAAAAACGAAGATCTGTGATGGAGATCTTCCCATGGTAGATCATCTACACTTAGGATTTCGCGAAGTTGTTCGTCAGATGACACTTCTTCGGGAAACGTTATCCGTTCTAAGGGTGAGGTGAAAAGTGACTCTTCACTGACCACATTCATTTGGTCGGTTGAATGAAAGTCGGTAAAAGACATAAGAGCTTCATAAGCAATCTCATACGGACTCAACGGCATAACATCACCGAGTGAGTCTAGCTCAGAGTCAGAGGGAACATACCAAGGATCATCATAAATAATGTTTTCTGACGTGATCATATGAATTGTTGCGAACGAAGGGTCTGCATTGAGTGGAGGGAGAGGAAAAGTTCCCAGTAAACCGGAATCCTTAACTAAACCTACACCAATGTCCCTATAAGGGATTGTCGTTTTACCAACATGCTGGATAGTTTCTAAAGAGGTTGGGTCGGATGAAAAGTATGTCAGCTGATCAATAGTCACGATCTTACCGTTATGTGGAAACTTAATGACTCTGAAGACCGATGAAACGACCGCTGTCATAGCATATGACCAACTTCGACCCAAAAGAAGGTTGTAGTCTAGAGGGGCATCAACCACTTCCACATCCAGACTAACGGTTTTACCTTCGACCCCTATAGGCAATTCTTGTAGAATACCAAACGGACGGAACCCACGGCCATCAAAGGCCTTAAGGATGGTGGGGGATTGGTTCAACGAAGGAGAACCAAGCGATCTCCAACATTGAATCGACATAATACACGTAGAAGCTCCCTCATCAATCACAGTCCGATGAATAGGCCTGTTTTTGACTATCACTGGAATTTGGAAAGCCATTTGATGGGGGAGACGCGGTGTACTACTTTCTAGATCAAAGATCATTAGGTTCGGGTCCTGAACATCGACAGCTCCAATAGCCGACAAAAGCAATTTTCGTTGCGCTGGACATGATTGCAGCACTTCGAGTGCCGACATTGCTGAAGGTGAAACAGCTAAGTCTTCAACAATGTTGTAATTCTGGGCTGCTCTCGCATGTGGATTGAAAGCAGACCTTCGAAGTACACCCTTGGCGGGCGGCTTAATCACTAAGTCTGGGTTAGGTTTTTCGATCTGTAGTGGATCGGAACCAGGAGCTGAGGTTGATGGGTTAGAGTTAGAAGATTCTGCTTCTTTACCATCAACAGGAGCCTTACTACCATAATCTTGCGATCGAGTCGCAATCCTGACATGAGACATCATCAAAATGGGTTCTTCACTGGCATTCGAAGAAGAACCTATCATCTTATTTTCCTGCTCGGGAATGGATTCTTTAACACAGCAGGAGTCGGAGAACCTTTAACTATTTTCACTACCTCGGCCCGATGAGGGCAGTCTCTCGTAAAATGATCTTCTTCACAAATGAGACAAGGATAACGAGGTTTGCGCTTTTCGTCATTGGTTTCCGACTTTTCCGTTTTCTCCTTTGGAGCCTTGTCTGCTTTAGCCTTCTTCTTTCCTTTCTTCTTTCCACCGTTTTTGGATTTGGCCGTAGATGACTCTACAGCGTGAATGTCGGCGGTAAGTTCAGGAGGAGAAGACTCTCCTGTCGGAGAATCAGGCAAAGTGATAATTGGAGTATTGGAGGTCTTGGAAGACTTCTTCTTACTCTTCGTAGTCACGATACCGATCATACCATCAGCGGCATGAGATCCCGAAGGAGCAGCAGCGATTTGGTTTGACTTTGGAAGATCCGGAATTTTCTCGTGTAACGTACCCGACTGAGTGTAAACTAAGTCAAGGTATTGTGCCTGAGCAATGACTTGCTCCTCAGTAACTACGCCGGCCTTAGCTACATCTTCAGTAATTCTTGGTAATAATGATTTTACAAACCATTCAGCTAAAATTTGGTCCGGGATAAAAACTTTCACTAATCTCCTTCGACGTCTCCACTCATGGATGTGATCAGAAATGTACGTGGATGTCGATTGTTTTAGCGAAGTTAATAATTCCGTACCATTATCGTATCTGACTGGTAACTGAAAATGAGTTAAGAATGAAGTAGCTAACTGGCTAAAGTTGTAAAAAGAAGCCCGTGGCAACTCAATGTACCACTTGGCTGCGAGACCAATGAGTGTACGCTGGAAAAGACGTAAGCGGATAGAATCATCTGAGATGGAATTTGATGCACACCAGAGGTGGTAAGTCATCACGTGATTAGACGGATCCTCTCCAGACTTACCTTCGAACTTGGGTATATCGCTGGGCAACTTATTTGGCATTGGCGGCCAGAACGGAAGATATTGAATTGGATCGTTCGTTAGGCGCGTCAAGTCGGGTAAATCTAAAGTCGCAATAAATGGTAACTGCCGGTTAGGATCTCTGAAACTCTGAGTCACAATACCAGCCCCAGGAGGAGGATATCCAGGATAACTAGGAACAGGATTCGCATTGGGGATATTATATCCTCCTGGAAAACCAGGATTAACCGGACCGTACTGGGGTTGTTGAGGTGGTTGATAATTGTACCCAGGATACGGTTGATACTGGTAAACCGGTTGTTGGGCAGCTTGCCCAGGTTGATACTGTCCCTGGTACGGAGGTTGAACAAATTGAGGTTGAGTAGTAACAACCGTACTTGTACCAGGTTGACCTGCAGGCATCTGGACTGTGGTTTGAACCGTGGGTCCAGACAACGGTACAGATGTCTGAGGAGCGGTTACAGGGACAGTAGAAACCGGAGCTGCCGATACTCCAGATGTAAGCATGGTAGATGAAGCGGTAGTTGCTGCAGCCGTGTGAGGTGGAGTACTCGGTGCAATTGGCGGCTGAGTAACTACAGAAGTTACAGGGGTCTGAACACTTGACTGGACAGGTTGCGGTTGCTGGGGTGGACCAGGAACTGCAGGTTGTCCTGCTTGAGGTACCGACTGTATACTTGGTTGCGACATCTGTTGACCCTGTGACGGATCCCATGTTAACATTCCAGGGTATTGACTCGTAACAGGTTGAGGATACTGAGATCCATAGCCGTATTGAGGATAGGGTTGATAACTGTAAGGTGTAGTCCCATATGATTGCCCTTGAGGTGGTTGATAACCTTGACCAGGGTATTGACCCGTAGGTTGATAACCTTGAGGTAAATACGAATACTGGGGTTGACCTTGACCTTGAGGTTGGTATCCTTGAGGTTGATACCCTTGGGGTTGATACCCTTGGGGTTGCCATCCTTGAGGTTGCCATCCTTGAGGTTGATACTGATACTGAGGTTGACTTTGGGGTACATATTGAGGCTGGGGTTGATACCCTTGGGGTTGATACCCTTGAGGTTGCCCCCCAGTCACAAATGAAGTACCTTGAGGTTGCCCCCCAGGCATTAACGAAGGTTGCCCCCCAGGCGGTAATTGGCCACCTTGAGGTTGGTTAATGGGAGTTGAACCTGACATCATATAAACTTCACCTATACTCAATGGTACATTACCACTGTTTCCAACTAATAACCCATGATCAACAGGTTGAGGAGATGCTCCCGCAAAGGTACCAGAAAGTGACTGATACCCAGTAGGAACAGAAGGACCGCCATGTAAAAATGATTCAGGACTTTGTGAAAACACAGATGACTGACCAGACATATTTACAGGAGAATGAATTCCTCTAGGTGGAACCGGAGTACGAGGTGTAGAAAAACCTACTGAGTTGTCTAAAAAATTGGTTAATGCAAGGTACCAAGATTCACTTCTAGGAGGACTGTAAAAGATGGATTCACGCTCCCTTAGATCAAGGGTAATTAGATCTTCAGAATCAGAAACGCCTATTTCTTCCTCTGGAACAAGTTCTTCTATAGCAATTAATCCAACAGGAAGATTTTCGGTGATAATTCTTTCTATTCTTGGTGAATCAGGAACACTAGGAGTTGGAGTAACAGGTTCTGAAATTTCAGGTTCTTCGCCTGTTTCACTGGCAGATGAAAAACTACCAGCAAGCTCGGAAACTGTAACAGCTTCGGGATTGTAACCTGTTTCTAATCTTTGGTAATCTGGATGGACTACCAAAGAAGATTCTCCTTCTTCAGGTGAACCTACTCTACTGCCACTAGGAGGAGTTACAAGGACCTTTAACCCTTCTAAATGACCCGGAATGTTTTCAGGAGATTCACCCCGCGATTTACGGAGTTTTCTTAACAAATCTATCCCGGTAACAATCTCAGGAGACTTGCCCCGAAGTCTACGGGACTGTCTCGGTAATTCCGCCACAATTAAAGATTTTAACTACAACACACGAAATCAAAGTAAAAAATTTCAAATCAAACCACCTAAAGTCTTCTAAAGAACCAATCAAATTTGAAGCACACGCCTAAATAATCTAGAGCGTCAAACCACACACAAACAGTAGTCTTCCGGACCAAAAGCGCTAGTTGGTGATTAGGCCCAACCTCGCAGGATTCAGTACAGAAATAGTGGGTGGAACAGTTACCCCGGCAACCTGCTTAATGAATAGACTGGACCAAGTTCCTCCACTTTAACCGTCTCGAAGTGAAGCGAACCCCCCAGAAAATCCAAGTGAGTATAACCGACGTCTGCTCCAGGTACAGTGGGACCTTCCCTCCACCGTCACCTTGGGTAGAATCCTAGATATTATGGCCACTAAGGTTACCAATCACAACAATTACACCTGGGGGAACAGTCTAAACTCCGACAGCACGCAAGGGCAGAGTAGCAAGCTCCAATCCCCTTACCGGCTCCTTGACAACAATCCAAGGTTTACCGATAAGTGACCCCTGGCTCCTCGACAATGGTTAATCCGAGGTTTACCGTTTGTAATACGTACTGCCTGGCGTCGTTCCCAACGAGGGAGGAATGATCCCCTCACTGGTTCGGACACGAGCTCGTGTTTCTCCTTTAAGAGGAGCTTTCCCAGAATGTAACTGAAACAATTGGATTTGTTCTACTCAAGATAGACTATCTGTTTGGTTTTGTAGTCTTGGAGAGTTAAGTACTCACCTACTCCAAGACCCTAGCCTAAGCTATGTTGGTGCTTCAGAGCCCTAGAAAAATAAAGATTACTAGATTGATTTTAATTTAAGCGTTACTTTTAAGGTTGTTTCTTAAGTCAAAAGGTGATGGAAGTGAAACTAGTGGTGTGTTGACTCGACTCGAAACCACTACAAAATGCACCTAAAATGATTTATCCACTACTTTACTTTTTCGATGAATTGCTTAACTAAAAAGTTGAGAGAATGCAATCCTTATAAAAGCAACTTCTTAATTGAAGACAATCAAAGAAACAATTCGTTTTTCTTTTCCAAGCATAAAAACATAACTTCTCTTTACATGCACGAAAAAAAACTCTTTTCTTCTTTTGAAAACAAAAAGCTACTTGAAACAAGACTTTTAAGAAGATGTTTTTTGTATTTTTCTTTTAATAAAGCAAATAAATCTAATATAACCAAAAAAAACAATCTTAAAAACTCTTAAAATCTATGAAAATGCACTCATAAGCAAACTAAAGGCAAATTTACTCTAAGCAATCTTAACGAGGCCAAAACTAACAATGATTATTTCTAAGGTGTTTTACTTGATCACAATCAAATCAAGGACTAGCTTATTGCAGAACCAAAAACTAGTCAAAACAAAATTCTAATCTTTTTGTCCTTTTTGAAAATGGAAATCAATACTTTAAAAACAAGCAATTCGAAATTTGACCCAAAACAACTCAAATGACAAGTTGCTCAAACAAGGAGACTTTACGGCAGGCTCAACTTCTAAGAAGGTTGACTAACCAGAGATATCTAAGGCTGGACAACTTTCTAAGCTCAAAGTCACTACAAAGCCTTTCCAAAAATCAAACCCTAGGTCTAAACTTCGTTGAAAACCACTAAAACACTCAAAGCTCACAAAACGAGTTCAGGTGAGAATTCTTGACAGGGTACTAAAGGATCTGGGCAGAAAAAACTAAGAAAAAACAAAATCTAAAAGTAATTTAAGGCAAAAATGGAATTTTCTTAACTTTTACAGGAAGACGCAGGCCAGCCGTTGTCACAGGTGCGGCCCCGCACTGTGCAGTCGACAACAGCGCGTCCAAGGACGCACTGTGCAGCACACAGAGACTGCGTCTTTCTGGAAAAAAGAAGAAAAACTAAAGCCAACTAAAGCTACAGCTAAGCCACCCAAATACTAATTCTCACAGTCAAAAACCAGAAAATAAAAATGATTTTCTCAAAGCAAAGTTCATATAAAGGAAAAGACTCTCTCATTAATGGATTCCCCAGTGGAGTCGCCAATTTGTCACACGGAATCTGTCAAGGGTGCGGACACGACTGACCTTCCTAGAAGTCTAAGACATTCTAATGACAAACAAGACAAAATGGAGTGATCTTTCTCTAAATACACCTTTTACAACATGAAAACTACAAGTGTTTAGGCTTACCTTATTCCAAAACGCTGTTGTTGAAGTCCGTTCTTGACGATCCGGATGAGCTCCTCCTTCAAGTCAATTCCTGCAACCACAAACAATCAAACAATTACCAAGCACTTGCATTTCATATAATAAAACATATATTCAACATGCAGACCAAGGAACACATGAAATAACTCATTAACACAAGCTATTGAGAAAAATAAACCAGTTTGTATTAATAACGAAACAAAGAAACTCTTACAACCTGGCCTTGGTGTTGTGCAAGTTCCTCCCAGGGTCCATCAAGGGTTTTCCTCTACTTTGACAAAGCTCACCCTCTCCCAAGTAGAATCAAGTGAAGACAATCTCTCCTCACAAAGGCTCTAATGGAAGACCTAAATCCTGCAGCATTTACCCAAAGAAAATGTATAGCTCCAACCTCCTCTCCTTCTGGCTCAATGCCTTCATTTATAGTGCTGTAAAGAGGTTATTCAGGTCCACTATCAATGGGATCATCCCCCTCTATGGGTGGGATAGCTCCCTTATTGATGGGATAAGTTCCCCCTTAATAGAGATACATGAACCAACTGGAGGCGCATCCATTTCATCAAACCGACCTCTAGAATGTTCTAGAAGTAACCACAAGTAACTTTTTCAAGATAAAACTCGCGCATTTTGCCTTTTACAGAGGGACGCACCTGTCCCTTAACATACAGAGCGTCTATGGACGCGGATTTTGTGAACATGGTCAGCGTCCCCGCAGGTAAGGCTAGAGAGAACCTGCGACCCCAGAGATAAACATGATTTTTACAAGACTTTCTCTCTTCTTTGAGTTTGAGATGGATAACAGAGGCATGAGACTTGCCTAAGAGGGTAGCATGACTTGTTGATTTGAGCCATACTAACTGTAAGTAGTCAAGGTGACATTTTTTAGTGTAACAGTTCTACAGTCGTAGAGGCATCAAGGACGATTCCTGAGCTTTATATCCCTGAGGTTACATAGCCAAAAGTGAAGATTAGAAGATTATATGCCGGTGTGTGTGAGGCCAAAGCTAAGGCTAACTGAGTTCAATTTGATCTTAACATGAATATCATCAAGCTGCAATTGAAGATGCATCCTATGACTCTGCCAGAGGTCTAGGAGCAGTGTAGAGCTACAATCAAGGAAGGACTAGCTACTCTAGCTACCACCGTTGTAGAATGCATAACAATATTTGAGCAAGCCATGGAGTTGGTCACCAATCTGCTGGAAGATCCAAACCTTTAAACACTAAATAAAGGGATCAGGGAGCTACAGCGAGAGTATGATGAATTTAGGGAAATAATGCTCTCAATATCACTAGCACGTCAGCTTGTGAAATTACAGGAGGGGAAGCAACTCCTAGAACATGTAGAGGTGACGCAGAAGAAGGAGGCCTTGCTAAAGGCTAGGCTGGAGCCATGGTTGGAAGAAGCTTATCAGATCACGACAACCATCCAAGATAAGCTGAAGGGCTTGTAATAGATGCAACAGATGATTAGGCTGGCCGTAGAAGCCCTAGCTAGAGAGAATTTAGTAGAAGAGCTCAAGCAGGCAACCATAGAGAGTGCTGACAAGGTTACAGTAGTTTAGGTGGAGCTGGGAGATCTTTGTAGCAAGATCATAGTGCCAGTCAAGTGACTCCAGGGTGAGTCACAATCTTTGTGTTGGGGGTCCGTTGGGATGGGGTCCCCTAGCTTAGTTTTGGGGTTAAAATAACCCAAGTTTTGATGTCATTTTTGTAATAAATGTAAAGTCTCTACAAATTTTGGATGCAGATCATGTAGGGGATTAGGAGTCAAAGGGTTTTTAATCCCTTGTTTATGTAAAGGTTGAGTCAGTTTTCAATATCCACCCATGGTCTGCGCACCATGGAATTGCATGAAAGAGGTTATAAATAGGTGTGTCTTAGAGAGTCTTAGGCATATCTATGTGGATGACGAATGGAGTCTTCGAAGTAATAGTGAAGAGAAGTGGGTCAAATAGGAGAGAAAGGCTCTGCAACTGAGTGCATAGAGGCTTAGGTAGAGTCTTCAACTGAGTAAGCAGACCCCTACAATTGAGTGCACAGCGTAGTTTTGAGTTTGTAAAACTGAATTGAAGACCAATAAAGAAGATTATTAAAGAGTTCCTATGTATATCTGTTTATTTTTGTTTGCGATATATGATGCAGATGAATAATGTGTTTATGAACTATTGATCTAATGATGTGCGATTCACTTGAATATGTCTTAATAGATGAATGCAATACATGTTAAGTACTTTCGCAAAGACTGTCATGAATTTTGCTATGTTTTCTAAATAACTTAAGTAGATATGAGCGAACACTAATCTAGGATTGTTCTTTGAGGCACGTAAGTGGATAAATCAACTGATAAAGGTCTCCAAAATCAAATTGTAGACCTTCGCAAAGGTCCGAAGACTTTTTGAATAGAGTTGCAGTACTAAGCCCTAGGGGCTTATAGATCTGCGGGAAGGTAGATCTAGGGAGCTAAAAGACATCACACTGATCTCTTGATGCGAAAACCTGGTTCCAACATCCCTCCATACTGCTTCGGGTGAGACTGCAGCCTGTGCTACATGGGTTGTTGTTGAAAGGGCCAGTAGTGTAGGGTTTTGTTGGTTGGCGCAACTAACTCTGAACCTGGGCCAGGACTGCCTAAGCGAATAGATGGCAACAAGGTCTTGGCACTGTACATCATATGCTTTACGTCAACTTGATGGTGGTAGTCCTTTTTGTCTTTGTGATGGTTTTTTTGGCATGATGCAAAGGTATATTGTTTATTGGTTGTTGGACTGATGTTATCTACTTGCTGGCTACTAGTTGACATTGATGTCAACATGGTTATGTCCTAGTGCAGGATTGGAGGCTCAGTAGATGGGTTACAGGGCATGTTATGATGGTTTGCCATAATTTGATGTTTCTACAAGTGTTGGAGATGCCTATACAAGTGTTGGAGGTAGTTGGATGACTTGATGATGCTACTACAGGTGTTGGATATGTTGCTACATGTGTTGGAGATGCTTCTAAAATTCTTAGAAGCATTGTTGCTAAATGTCTTAAGTATGCTTCTACAAGTGTTGGAGGTTGTTGGATGGATTGATGGTGCTTATATAGGTGTTCGAGATGCTATTGTAGGTGATGGTGGTGTGTGGGAAGCTTGTTGTTGTTGCTACAAAAGTTAGAGTTGTTTCTGGGTTGAGGAGTTTGGAAGACTAAGGTTTGCATCTCATTGACTTGTTGTAGAGATTCTTGGTCTATGTCAATAGTTTTAGATCATGTCACAGAGGTTTGGAGGTGTGTTTAGGACTTGATGAAGGTGTCAAAGAATTTTGGGAGAGTTCCAAGATAAGGTTTTTATGTTATTCCTTATACTCTATACCAACTCTAGGGATGTAGGCTCATCCATGTAGTTGGAAGTCTTCAATAAAATATTGGGAGGCTTGTGAGTGTGGTCACAAATAAGATCGACTAGTTTTGTGGGTGTGGTGTAGGCCCAAAGAAAGTTTTGATCTGTATTCCTCATACATCACATGTAAATTATGTATATTTGGGATGTTTTAGTTCGATATTTTTATAGTAAAGGTCAAAAGAAGGCTATTGAGATTCTAAAATATAGTTAAAGTCAAGAACATCCTTCATGAAGTGGAGTTAGTGCTGTTATCTAGTTAAATAGTTGAATCTAGATCAAATCAAGCATATGAATAGAGTTTGTCGAGCTCAATAGCTCTTGGTAATTATTAAGTTGAGCACTTCATTTCATCTATATATTGGAGAGAGCTCAATGATAGTTTTTTTGGATGAGTTGTGCATTGAGTGAGAGTGAGAGTGCAATAGTGTATGCAAGTTGTGTGACGTGTGTGTTACAAATTTTTTGAAGTGTGTATATGCAAGAAGTTTTCAAGTGTAGCAACAGATAGTAGGAGGATGTTTCAACCAACATTTTTTGCAGCGAGTGAGGCTATGAAGTAGATTTTTGTTGCACGTATTTTTGGTTATTGTTAGTAGTGGGTGATTTTTGTAGTTTATCGTTGACAAAAAAAATTATTTGTGAGCAATTTTATTTATACCAAAGAGGGTTTTTGCTAATGCATTTATGATATCATTTTATGCAACGATTGTTTAGATTCATTTTATTATGGAGTTATGATTTTATGACTTGAAGATATTGCTTTTGTGGTGTTCATGTTGAACAGTTCTTGGTTCCAGTCTAAAAGTGTATGAAACGAGAACCACATAGAGGAGAGGAGTTGAAGGATTCCGACAAAATCAATATATGGAGTTGTTTTTCTCGCTCCAATGGTAGTTGGATAGTTCAGAAAAAACTGGGTGAGCGTTGTTGTTTATGGTGTCTTCAAGCCGTTATGAGTTTGTAGAGTTGCATGATAGTTTAGGAGTAACTGAGTGATGATCGTTGGTCATGGTGGCTTCCAGCAGATTGTTGTCTCTAGATTCGTGTGAAAAAAATATCTCCATTTTATAGTAGACAACCTAAGTCACATGACATGAGGACATGTAAATACAAGTATTCAATACAAAACGCAGCAACCTAGAAACATGACACGAGGGACACGTCTTATATATATATATATATATATATATATATATATATATATATATATATATATATATATATATATATATATATATATATATATATATATATATAGTTTTTGATCCATATTAAATTGCAGGCTGCAGCTTATCTAATCAAATTAAAATATAATTACTTCAAAGTTCATAGTTCATTTAAAAAAAATAAATAGAATCAGAATTTAGAAATTAGAATGTGATATGCTTGGTCTTGATTCAAATCCAACTGTGTTTTTGGGGGTCAATAATGAAACAAAGATTATAAATTTATAGATATGTACTTTGATATTAAACTGTTAAACAGTAGGTACACTGCATGCTAGCTCTTTTGATATAATCGTAACCAGAACAAATTTGATTTCAAAAACCAAAGAAAATTAATAGCTCGAATGAAAACCTAGTGGGTTGAAAATCGTCTGACATAATCATTATTATATTATCGTAACATTTGATTAGATGACAGTGTGTCTGAGTAGACTTATTTATATTTGTATACCGGCCCCAGAATTCGACAACGTAAGCTACACACGGAATGGTATTAAGACACCATAATAGGTATTTTAAATAGAGAGATAAATAATGTAGTAATCAGACAGGTGATACGTAGCCATACAACATGCAATCTCGGATGTTTCCTTTTATGTTTACATAATTTCTGAGGACACCTTCTCAGGCAAAGCCTGCCTTGTGGAGAACCCTTTGGGAAGCCATATTTTCTGGCAGAACCAGATATACAGTTTCCCTCAACTGTATATATATTGTTTAACTAGAATTGGTTTGCTAGATATGAAAGAAGGGGGAAAATCCTGGGTGTAGAGAATGGTGACAATGGACATCTTATTTTATTAAAGCCTCAGGCCCTCAGCTAGTCATTGTTACAAATCAAACACAATATTAACGAGCTTGCTGCTTAAGTTTTAACTGTGTCTATGCCATATGGTCTACAACTTACCTCAACCTCACACACGTTTCAAAGTTTCCAAACTTTCTAGCAACCAAACAACTCTAACGAGATGACTCGGCTCCACACGACGATTATATAGTGACGGAGAGCGACGACATCAGAGGAAAATGGCAAAAGAACCCCGAAAAAATAATTACATGAGCTTTAAAGCTATTGATTTCGTGGGGTACGTATTCAACTACAGAAAAAATGTTAGGGAAACATTTTTTAGACTCAGAAAACTCATTTTCCATTACTAAGACACGAAGATAACTACAAAGTACATTTTATGTTTTCCAGGACACGTTCAAAAACGTTTTCAGCACGTTTTAAGGCATTTTTCGTGTCCGACACATTAAATACGAGACACGAGACCTTGGAGGATGTGTCCTGTGACTTCGTAGACAACTAAATATCCATGTGAAGTATTTCCTTGACATAACAAAATATTTTGACTAGCGCAACATCAACAAGGGTGGTTTTTTCCTTGAGGAGGGTTTTCCACTAGAAATACTTGTGTCCATTGTGTTGAATGTTTTCATTGTTTCTAGTTTATGTTTGATGTTTTAGCCTCTCTTTATGTGTTTCATTTATGTATGGTTTAATGAATAATTAATTTGAGAAAACTTTATAAGTTTCATCACTACTAATTGACCCCCCCCCGTAGTGATCTAATTTTGAGCAACGCACATGTACAAATCAATCATTATTTTCATCTTAACATTGTGCATGATTTTTCATACATATTACCATGAGTTTCATTAAAACAAATGTTTCATGGCATCATGTATCCAAGGCCTAATGGAAAAAATACTATGAAAAATCATGTTTATATGGGACATGCTCTAGGTATGGTTTATTTGTATGATTGATTAGACACATTCCTAAAAAAAGGGGGAAAAATATGGGAGGATGTAATAGATATATTAAGGTTATAACATGTTACTTATGAACTATATGGTGAGAAAGAAAGTGAAAATATTACATTTTTGAACCCATAGGTAAATTAACAAAGAAATTTTCCTATTACACCTTGAAATTCAATATAGAATTTTTCTTATGACCATATTTTTGTGTCACCAAATACAATTATGTATTTATATGAAGGAAACATTTATAAAAGCTAAATCATATGTTGAATATGTCAATGTATTGTGATGTAAATATGAATAATTTAAAACATGTAGGGACATCTTCCCCCTTTGAGTTGTATTGTTAGTTATGGACATTTCTAACAACTATATTCAACCATAAAATGAAATCTAGAGCCAATATTATTATCCATATAAAGTTATCCTAATAGTACATATCACATATAGGCATGGTCTAGATAGTCACAATAGCAGTGGGTAGTAATGAAGGAGACAAATGTTTACATAAGTGAAGATATGTGCCATGACCTACATTATGTGCAACATTGCTTTCAAATTTCTTATGATAACTTAAAGGATATAAATATACAAATGGATCAACCCTTGATTTGGTCACATGCTTGTGTATCTAAGTTTAAAAATGATTTTGTATTCCAATGGTCAAGTACATGCATAAAACTTAAAATGTTCATCATATTTGTAGCTACATTAGGATTGGGCTTCAAAAAGGTTAGCATGATGAGGTAAGGGCATGCATCGGAACTACACTATAAAGCGAAGAGATAAGGTTTATAAAAAATACTTATATCTAAAATGAAAAATCTATAGTCCAATGGTGTTCTACATTAATGTTAGATGGAGAAAATGATCATAAAAAATAATTAGGTATATGTCATGTGATAAGAAATTTACACCACAATACAAGGAACTTATGAATGTCATTTACACCACACTAATATCATTACACCACAATACAAGGAACTTATGGATTTCATTTAGCTCAAAAGTTATAACAACCATTTGTTTCAAATATGGGCATAGAAATTGGTGTTATTTATTGGAGTATTTAAGTATGGTGAATGAGATGACTATGAATCAATGGACTAGCTTGATGAATATGATCATGTACTACTTGTAGCAGACACATGTAGTTTTCAGGGAAAACTAACTAAAAGAGGGTCAATTAACCATTTACAACTATTATGAACATGCCCTTGGTGTTGTACACTGAAGTAGAGATATATGACATCATATGTTACATCCATTTTCTTTTATTTTAATATGTTATAAAATTCCTAAAAATTTGTGTTTGGTTATACATTTCATTTTTCATAGGACACATATATGAAGTCGTTTCCAAAAAATATAGTAAATATGGTACTAATTATTGGTTGGCATGATGCATATAGGGGAAAAACCATCAACACATCATTAAATGATGATGAATGATATCAATTTCCATTTTTGGATTGATTGTTGTTAATCGTGAACATCTTACCATAGACAAAAAATTTAGCGACTAAATTTAGTAGATGGGCTACTATTTCATGGTTTTTCTAAAAGAATATTCATCGAGTTCCATTTCTTATAAAATTTGTTCACCCATGTTTTACAGGATAAAATTATTTTACCTTAAAAATCACTAAAATTTTATAGAGACATTATAAAATTGAATATTTTTACAAACATATAACCAAAATTTTTACATTTTGCATATTAGGGACTAATAATATTCACCAAGGTTTCTACACTTGAAGATAAATGTCCATCCTCAAAATTCTCCCTGATCCTTTGCGAAGTCCTTCCTCACATTTTCTTCGTTATCAGATTGTCATCATATGGGGTTGGAATTGCCCTTAGAGTTTATATCAAACTCCTCAAACCATATTGCAGGCCACTCAAAAGAATGGAAAAAGAATGCATCATTAGCAAGATTGTTGTTTCTCCCAAATTTTTCTTACATTTCTTCCTTAGCTCACTTTTACCAGTAATATCCCACACCTAGGAAACCATGCTCCCTTTCTAAATCATGTCCACAAAAATCCTTATGGACCAATGCATGTGATTCCAAATATGGGTCAAACATCTCTTGTGGAAACACCGACTAGAAGGAGGGTATTATCAAAATCCTCTTACTATATTTCCTATGCCTCCGATGGAGGGAACAATTTTTTGTACATTGTGGAATTATAATAGGCTATCACATCTGAGTGCATATGCGAATCAATTAGAGGTAAATCCTTATACCCCTCTTCTATCCCTCCCCACCCTATCCATGAAAGTCAATAGAAGCATGCTGGTGTCAACATTACCCAGACTTACAATTCTACAACAACAATAGGCTTTTGAATAATTCAATAATGTCAACCCCCATTTCGAGCAAAATAATGCAAAGAATAAAGGAAATAACCAATAAAATGGAAATCAATGGTAAGGGGGAAATCACCTACAACAAAATCCATAAAATAGGAGAAAAATCCAAAAGCACAATTAGCATCCCAATCAAGGTAATAACAACCTATAAAAGCCCCAAGGGTTAGTTGAATTGGTGGAGTTCTCATTGTTAAAGAACATTGCTAATGGGAGGCGAGAGGGTCAATTCTCCTCGATGCTCTTGGGGTTAGGCTTTACTAATGAGCCAGTGGGATGTTATATGTTTGGGTGGATCTGTGTGGATAGTTTTGTTGATGTAGCGGCCACCAATATTTGGTGTATGTGAACCACACATACAGAAAAGAAACAACCTACAAATACATGGTAGGAATAATTGTCTTTCAATGAATCTTCCTTGCACATTATGTAGTGAATATAGCCACTATACACAAAACTACCACAAATTCTCAAATTTAGATATATGAAGGAGGATATGGGTAATCATGGCCCTAGTGGCCAATAGGGAACCACCCAATAACCTATCATGTTATAGAATCACTTTTCAAAACAAGGAATCATCGCCAACTAACAAGAGGTAAGTGCATCACACTTCACTTCTTCTTTGATACGAAACCCATAAGAATCCACCAATCAGGATATCGATATGAACTCTATTGATATCCTCAAGTGAACATGCCACCACAATTATAGTATGCCTCCTAAACCTAAACCTACTTCATCTATTCACAATGCATCTACTTTCATTGTACCGTTGAGAATCTTGCATCCCAATCTAAACACAATTTATAAACTAACCAAGAGAATGCTAAGACATAATATTCAAGACCCTCACATGAAAGAAATTAAAAGTTATAACATAGTGGATAATTTGGAGGATGTTTCCACTAGAGATACTATAGACATGCCACACTCAACAAAATTTCAGAACTAGGAGAAATTTATCTTTCTAAACCATACCTAATAATATTTGATTTGGATAATTTAGAATGATGAATACCATGATTAGTCACCTTTTAGATAGGTATCTCTATTTTTAATGTTAGCAATAATTAGTGTGTTATAGATGAGGTTGCAGCCACATGCATCATGTCTAAAATTGTGTGGAAAGAACATGGGTTCATTGAGCTTTCTACTTCCTCTATCAACTTGAGACCATATGATGGTTTGAATTCAAAAGTTGTCATCCTATACAAAAATGTAGCTATGGAACTTGCAGAGAAAACTATATTAATTCAAATTGAGGCCCTTGATGCCCCACTTGACTAAAACATCTTGTTGGGGAAAATATACCTATATGCCATGAATGTTGTATCTTCCTTAGTATTTCACAAGATGACCTTTCTCTATTATGGAAATATTTTTGTTATCAACCTAATTGAAGATAATGAGGCAGGTTCTCACCAAATATAGATAATATGTTAAATCTCATTGGATCATGATGGAAACTCATCCCTTAATTTATGAAGTAGGACCAAGAATACTAAAGTATTATTCTCTCCTTGATAAATTACCCAAGGAAGTCACACTTTTGTGTAATAGTATCTCTACTCCTATCTCTTTGGTGACCATGTCTCCCAAAGAACCATCATAAAAAATTATCCTTCCTAACATTGAGCCTATCAACATTCCTTAGTCTATTAGTCAAACCCATTTTTTCATACCTACCACTTGGCTACACATCTCATCAAGTGATGGAAAAAAATACCCTACCTAACATGGTCTTCTTTTTTCCCTTATAATACTTGGAACCCATTTTTATTTTCCTCATTTCAAAAGTAATGCCTAACTATTATGCACAACTAGTTCCAATTGTAGCTAATGAAACTTCGAAAAATCCATATAGTTGAAATAAAACACAAAATGGAACTAAGAAATAATTAGGGTCAAGAAGTAAAAGATATTATGTCAAATCCACATCCACTCCTAACATCATTCTTCCATATTCCCTTTGTAATGCTCATGACTACCCTACCAACTTACTCCCTACAATATTAGATTTGGAACATCCTTCATGCTTTATAGGCATCCCCTTTTCTCTTGACTCCACAAACTAATGGAGTTTCACCTATGTGTAAATAATATTTTTATACCAACCATCCATGTGCAAATTATACTGAACATATCCATTATGCTCAGCATTGCCCAAGTATCCCTCAATATCAGGATGTGTTGGTCGCATTGCATCAATAATCATTACTGTCTCCAATGATCCCACTAACCTTAAATATATAATATCTAACTATGACTTATTTGTATAGTTTAGTGAATCAATAAAACACCCATTTATATATGTTGTGCAAAGAAGATAGTCATTTTTCTCAACTTTTCCTTATTATCATCTCACAACTTACCCAAAGGTTGGAAAAATTACAACACGTTTATCAGCCTAAGAGTGTTCAACCCCTCATCAATCTAGTAAAAAACTCCCTATGAATTCTGAATTCATCCTTTACTATAAGGAGTTGCTTGAATCCTTTAATGGACACCTCCACATTAGCCTATCCATTGGAAGTATAACTCCCCCTTTAGAAGGACCGAATAAATGAAAACCACCTCCCTTGTGCACCAAAAATCAATACCATTGTGATCACATATAATTCATTTCCTCCTCCATCGTGGAAACATGGTTAGCCATCTATTCATCATTTAGCAATGTCAATATTTATTTTTCATCACAAAGTTAAGATAATAGAAGACCATATCAACTACTGGATATATGTTGTCTCCTCAATTACTGGCCCTATAGAACCATGTATGTTGCCAAATGCTTCTTCTACATTCAATACCTCCATGTTCCCACATCTTCTGCATGACTCTCATCAAGGACATCCACCATTGTTTCAATTCTTCCACTTATATGGAGGCATTCTCAAATTCATGACAACATCGAAGAACCCTTGGATGTCATGCACCCTTGTTCTTACTTCTTACAATAAGAATCCTTCCAAGCACTAAATTAGTTATTTTTCTACATAGTTGATATTAACGAATTCATCTCCCATGGGCACATTGATTGGTTCAAGAAACTTATTCTAGCACTAGAGCCCTTTGAAGAATATAACATGGCCAACTTACCATTGATTATGAAAGTCGATATATTAATTAAACAAGATGTAGTAGAAGAGATATCAGTGGGGCCTAAAGATTGTTCTGTAAATGAAGAAACCACTAATGAGGACCTATTCCAAGAGTACTAGGATATTATGGATTCTTCATATGCTAAAATTCTCAGTCTATCCCATGTAATTTTGGAACATCAGATCAAGACATGGATTGAAACTTCACTAGTATGGAAAAAGAAACATCCAATACACCTATCCAAATCCATGGCTATTGAGATAGATACATATAGGATATTGGAAGATGGGTTCATCTATCCGTTATATCCCTATTTTCAACTTAATTTTAGTGAGAGAGACCGTAGTTTTATTTACCTTAGTTTTTGGCTAGAATGCATCCCCTTTCACCATTGTTTTCACTTATATGGGTTTGACAAGGAATTTTTTATATATATAGGGCTAAAATAACATAATTGAGTAATTTCTCATAATTATTTTGTCATAATTTTATAATTATGAAATAATAAATATTTTATAATTGAGAAAAATATCGTAATTGAGAGAATCTTAGCGAGTATGGAAAATCTTACAATTGAATATGAAACTTGTGCATGACTTATAAATACTTGGTTCATATGCCATCAATCCTATTCATGAATTGTATTCACCCAATTCACATGTCATAAAGTCTAACTTCTTACGACCCTAAGTTTCTAGATACGTCATCAAAAATATAGAAATGTTGTTTATAATGAGACTATCTTGCAGGTGGAGGAATCAAAGAGTTAGCTCAATAATGCTGGTAGAATATTACAAAAATAATCTTCTCTTGCATTTCAAATAAGTTGAGTTTGTCAATAAGTTGAGGGAAGAGGACAGCTAAATTATTGGAGGAGAATACATACTACAATTGAGGTATACTTCCTTATGTACTTTCATTATGATATTAATCCAAGCTAGTTTCCTTTTTCATTAAACATTTCATGTTACTATGAATATAATGTATATAAATACTATAAATATTATAAATAAAAAATAATGATTAATTAGTTAATAAGTATCGAAAAAACATGTCTCTCAGGACATGGTCATTAATGAAAGGGTACCTACATAGGTCTTGTATATATACCTATGTAGGCATGGAATCAAATATGAGGGCCTATCCTATAATCATACTATCATTTCTGATCAAAACAGGGTCAAACAAGCCACTACAGGTGATCATGTAGTTGCTATACAAACTGCTACACGATGCCCTAGTTTGCTACAGGATGTCCTGCTTTTCTAGAGGAAATTAGCTAAAAGCTTTAGGAGGGAAAGAATAGTGGAATAAGGTGCTCAAAATATGTATGGTAGTGAGATGAGCTGTAAGGAAGGTTCACATTACCCAAGGCTAAGACCAGCACTCCAAGGAGGTTGGATTTTCCCAAGGTGGTTGTTCACGGTGGCTGTAAAGTAAAGATTCAAACTATGGGCTGGTATGCCTTGGCAGAAGGTGGAGAAGAGTTAGGTGAAGCTGGTTGGATGAGTTCCTCCTTGAAAACCAGAAATCCTTGCAACACAACTTGTTTTCCTCTTCATCTATGCATCACTATATACCAACATGGAAAAAATGAGTTGAATTTTGAGAAAGTTGACCTGTATATTGCTAATGGCTATTTCTATGGAATGGAATGCCTTCTAAGCTATGGAAACTTAAGAAACAAAATAAAATTGCATGTGCTTCAAAGAAATCATAAACAATGATTTATTTAAGCACGGAACCTAATCTACGTAATGACCAATAGGCAAACTCAGTTTTTGGGGCTGTTAGAGTGGGGCCCTCTAATCATGATCCCAGAAGGAAAATGAGGAAGAGGCCACTATCACAAGCCTTTCTAAAGTAATTTCCTTCACTACTACACCATTGATCTACTTCAAACTAAATGGAAACAAGATTAAGAAATCATTCAAATACTTGTTAAGCTAAACAAAACATAAATAATTTCAACAACTAACTATCATCTTAATCTAAGAATACAGATACAAAAAGAGGAACTTCTGCTGCTAGGGTTGGGCCCTAACCCAAGAGCTTCAGCCCTCTAAGTCAACTCAGTGCTGGATCAAGGTTGAATTTCTCATTATCATCAAAATTTCAAATACAACATAGCAAATAACAGTCACAATGTTTCAACTCAAATTGCCTCTAGGCTACATCAAAAAATTGAATCCTAATGAGTCCCTTGGCTCTCTTATTTATACAAAATGAAGCTACCAATAGCTTCCTAAAAAATAGGGAGACTTGGCTCCCTAACTAGAGAATAACTTGGCTCTGAATGTCACTGGCTTGGCTGCCCATGAACTCAGCTTCATTGGCTCCTTGTAAGTCCAAGTTGATGAGATATGGTGGAGGAATCTTCAAATGATTTGAGGAGTAAGGGAGGGAGACCAATCTCCTAAAATCTCTCTTTATTGTCCACCTCGAGTTCCTTCATTTAAACTAGCCCAAAAATTCTCCAATTCTTGTATTTAATACATATTAGGCCACATGACATAACAACTCACCTTTACCCTTCTCACTAAGAAAAATATAAGAAAATATGTAAATAAATGTGAGAAAAGTTTAATAAGTTGGAGAGTGGCATTGTGACCTATCTAGTTTAGATTTTGATGAGCCTTATCATCACCACCCTAATGAAGGTGTTGTTCATCCTCTAAGAAACTTAGTCTATATCCATATCCTTCATAGCTCTGGTGGCCTCTCTGACATAGCATGCCTCTTTTGATGGAGTTTCCTCTTGAGGATAGAACCTTTCATGTTTCTCTATCTCTCCCCACTACCTTCTTTCCTCTAATTTCTTCCTACCTTCTGAAAGAATGAACAGCAAGGGTGGACCAAGTTTCAAACCAATCCAATTGACCTTTAGTCTTTGCATGGAATTCTTATCTAGGGGGTGCTTTCCAATGCATTTCTCAACCTATCAGGGAATGACACTCTCTGATCCTTAGATAGTGGAGCAAGTTGCTCCATCTCCTATGGCATGCTTGCTATCTTTCACTCCCCATCAATATTAAAGTGTTCTCAAAATAGGAGATGGCCTATTATTTTGTAGCCAGGTATCTTAGTGCAAGTTGGGCATCATTAGAAATGATGATGTGGTTACTAATGATAGCCATGGAATTTTCCTGTTTTGCTCTGATGTAGAGGGGCTCTCTTTCCTCATTTTCTACTATTATCTTTACTTCGTCAACCCTAGCCTTCTCATTACTCATCCATGATGCAAGGGCCATCCGCTGCAAGTCACTCAACTTTGCATTGGGGTCCCGCATTTAAATATGACAAGGAAAAGTTGTGTAGGTAAAATTAAGATATTTTGGCCTTCTCTTCCAGGGTACTCTTGTCACATAGGTGTATGAATTGTCTATAGCATTGGAATGGCATGGTCCCTTGTTGTGATAATGTATTCATTTGAAGCTGCAACCATTTATCCTTGAGGTATAGTGCATATGATTTGGATGGCATCCTGCACTGAAGTGCCTCCCTGGAGAGGCTAGCCATGGTGGCCAATTGGCTATCATTTTCCTACAACTTCCTCCTTTTCCATGTGTATTCCTCCTGTAATTACGATCTCATGATGTGTTCTTTGTCTCTCAACTCACTCAACTCCCTTCTCATAGCTAGGGGTTTTTATCCCATATGGCCCACATATTCTACTTTCTTTGACTTGGAAATTTGCATCCAATGATGTGTTCTTGCCCTTTCTTTTTCAAGCTCAAAGAAGAAAGGCATTGTAAATTTATGTGGTATTACTCTGCCTCCCTCAATGAACATGTAGTAAGAACTCATATATCGTTGTGGGAAAGTCTCCTGCAACTCTGGAAAATATCCCTCATATGCTTTTTGAGAAGTTTCCCCCTCCTACACCTATGGTGTTTCTCCATTGCCTTCTTTCTACCCCTATTGTCCTTCATGTAGCTTTTTTTGTCTTTCCAATAGCATTGATAGTGTTTGTTGTAGCACTGTTTGAGGATCCCGTAGTCAGTTTTTTCCTTTCTATAAGAGGGTCACATGTTCTTTGGTTTGCTTTCCTGATTCAGACCTGGCGACATGCCTCCTAACATAGGTGATGGGAACCTTTGGATTTTCTTGTTGTGATGCACCTTCTTCACTCATCATTCCCAAGGAACCTAGCTCTTCCCTCTTGTTTGGTGGCTATTCAATTAGGATGGGATTTATTGTAGGTGTTTCTTGGCTAGCAGTGGTAAGGGATTTTCTCATTAGGACCATTGGCCCACCGTTGGTGATCATCCACTCTCCCTCACAATCATCACCCAATCTCACATAATTGAATCGACCATATTTTTTACTAATACCCATTTATTTGACACTACAATGTGGCATGCTGACTACTAGTTCACTTTTTCATCTCGATCTAAGGGTAGCTAAGCTAACTGGCCACCTCCAACTTATAAAAAAAGAACTTTTTCAACGTTCATACATTTTTATCATATCATTACTCGGGGAAGAGTAGGATGAGGTGCCATACTTGTGCCTACCTTTGCTAATAGATGCATGCTAGAGGATGGCTTTTTGTGTTGCCTTCTTAGGTAAGTGTTCCTCTTTCATCATTTTTTTGTTGATTTCCTCTTGCGTATGTAGTTGTTTGCTTCTTGTTTCATGTGTGCAGGTGCTTGGTGTATTCCCATTGTTACTACTACTGTTGAGCTCTAGTGAGGAGAAATAATGTCTTCATAGATGTTGGATCTCCTTTCTTCTTTGTTTGTGAAGGAGGATGCAAACTTTCATTGGCTGCAGTGATGACACAGGCTTCTACAAGAGATCATGTAGCTGCTACAAGAAACCATGTAGTTGCCTTTTCTTCATTTTTTTATTGATATTTTCTAGAGGGAGGCTAGGTAGTGGTGTAGGGGTTGATGACGGTGATGAAGGCTCAGAAGGAATGGTGGATAGTTGAGGCCAGTGAGGACACGCCCTTTGGACCTCCTTTTTTATCTTTTTGCATTTTCCTGTGTTTTTTTCATGGACACACAGGTAGGTATGGATATGACTTGATGGTTGGTGAGAGATGGTGAGGTGTAGGGTCTCAAATTAAGCTATAATAGGCATGCATAATGGTTTTCCTATTCGGACCCCTTTCCTATAGCATTTGAGGATGTCTTGTAGTGCTACAGGATCTTCCTATAGCAAGCTATAAAATGCTTAAAAATTGATTTTTGATTCTTGAAAGTGGAAATGAGTGATGGGGACATGGTAGGAATGAATGATATGAAGTGGATGGAGGAAGAAGTGCCATGATCCTTTGATTTTTTTCCCTGTAACTTTGAGTCCTTTATTTCCTTAAAAAACCTGAAAAATCACATAATTTATTAGTGGGCAGGCTTTAGGTCCCTGCCATGGCATTTTTAGTTCTTTTTCTCTCTTTTTTCATCTTTTTGAAAGACACACAGGTTACCCCAAAGGATTTTTTCAACCTTTGTGTTGGCCCTAGGCACCTCAAAGGAGGATTCCACCCAGGGATCTTTTTATTTTCGTTTTTTCACTCGTGGGCTACCTCAAGGAAGTTTTCAACCAAAGTGTTGGCCTGAGATGCCTCACAGAGGTTTTCACTTAGGTCCATTATTTTATTTTCTTTCTTTTTTTCAAAAATAAAAATAGCCTTCAAGAATTGGATGATCTAGAAACTAGGACACTTCCAATCACATTTACTTCCATATTGATGGTACTGATGAACTCTTTGGACCTTAGCAGAGGTCTTTTATAGGCTTTCAATCTATATCGATTGCAAATGAAGGGGATACCTTCCTCGTTAATGGTCCTGATTTGAACTACCCCATTGTCATGGCACTTCTCTATCAGATATAGGCCCAACCACCTGGTCACCAATATTCCTTTGAAGTCCTTGAACCTAGACTGATATAGCAATGTCCAATCCCATTATTGAAAAACTTTGTCCTTGATGTTCTTGCAATTGTAGGCCTTCCTCTGTATTTGAATAACTTCATTGTGTAGGAGGGATTGCATTGTGAATTCAACCAAACCATTAAGCTGGAGTAGCCTCTCTTACCATGCCTTTGTAACATCCAAATCCAAATGTGCTTCCATTCTCAAAGTGTTGTACTCAAACTCAATGAAGAGCAAATCCTTATTTCCATAAACCAAGTCATAAGGGGTGACGCCAGTGGTTGTCTTCCAGGTTGTATTATAGGTCCAAGTGGCCTCCACAAGTCTGTGAGCCCAATATTTTCTACTACTACTCACAACCTTGGTGAGGATGCCTTTCAATGCTTTTTTAATGACCTCTATTTATCCATTGGCCTGAGGATGATAGGTAGTTGACTTCTTGTGTTTGACCCTATGCTGTCTCAACAAATTCTCAATTATGTGTGATGTGAATTGAGCTCCCTGATCAGTGACTAGTTCTCTAGGGTACCCAAACTTGTATAATACCTTCCCGCTTAAGAAATAAACCAATTTCAGTTTTGTTGCTACCATGATAGCGTTGGTCTTAGCCCACTTTGTCAAATAATCATTGTATACAATTATGTAATTTTTCTGTCTTGAAGGTGGATCAATGGGCCTAATGAAATCCATGCACCACTTGTCAAATAGCTCTAGAGCCACCTGAGGTTGCAAGCCAAATTTCATCCTTGTGAGTAGGTTTCCCTATTCTCTAGAACTGATCACATTGAGTGGTTTATCTTCTTACATCTTGGTGGAGAGTTTGTTAGTAGTAGCCAACTTGTAGTACATTGAAGGCTGTCCTCTTGGCTCTAAAGTGGCCTTCACAAGGCTCATCATGACAGGCTAGGGGGATGTCAAATACTTCCTCCTCCATGACACATCTCTTCAAAATTTGATCTGGTCCTAGCTTGAAGGGATTCCCCCCAATCCAAGTGAATGGTGTGCTCTTCCTCACAATTTTGCTCTTTCCCTTGGATGATATATTTGGAGGGAACTGTGAAGAAACTAGGTAGTTGGCTATGTCGGAAAACCATGGAGAGAGAACTGAAATAACAAATAAATTCTCATCTGGTAGCTGATCGTCAACCATTCCTTCCTCACCTACAGGAAAAGCAAGTCTAGACAAAAAATATGCAACTACATTTTCCCCACCTAGCTGATCAATGATAGTCAAATCAAACTATTGTAATAAAAGAAACCATTTAATAATTCTGGCATTCAAATCAAGCTTGTTCATCAAATATTTGATAGTAGCATGGTCAGTATGTATAAAGGTATGATAACTAGTGATGTAGTGTCTAAATTTGTTTTAGGAATGGACAATAGCTAGGAGATTTTTTTCAGTCATAGTATAGTTCAATTCATCCTTGGACATATATTTTCTAATGAATTAATGGCCATAAGGCAACTTGTCATGTATCTATCCTAGGGCTGCTGCTATAGATTTGTTAGAGGCATCAACATGGATGTGGAAAGGAAGAGCCCAATTTGGGCCTCAAAGTATGGGTGCAGTATTCAACTTGTCCATCAAGATTTCTAGGGCCTCTTGTCAATTATCTAGCCAACAAAATTCAGAGTCCATGGCTAGG
The DNA here is from genome assembly GCA_031772625.1 of Pinus tabuliformis. Lineage (NCBI taxonomy): Eukaryota > Viridiplantae > Streptophyta > Pinopsida > Pinales > Pinaceae > Pinus > Pinus tabuliformis. The sequence goes on from CM062818.1 coordinate 579,586,274, forward strand.
AGTCCAAACAATGGTGAGGCTACTTTTCTAAAGTCTTTGATAAACCTCCTATAGTATCCCACTAAGTCCAAAAAACTCGAGACATCCCTTTTCTTTTGAGGAGTAGGGACCCTTTTTATGATAGCAATTTTATTTGGGTCCACTTGTAGTGCTTCCTGGGATATTGAGGGACCTGGAACAATCCCAGCATTTATCGAGAAATCAGACTTCTTGGGACTAAGCGATAGGTTCAGTTCAATGCACTCATTTAACACTTTCCCCAAGTTAGAGAGAGCCTCTAGGAAATCACACCCGTCAGGAGTGAAATCATCCATATAGATTTCTACAGAGTCATGGACTAGCTCAACAAAGATGCTCAAAAATTCCCTCTGAAAAGTGGCAGGGGCATTACATAATCCAAAAGGATGGACCCTGTAAGAAAAGGTACCCAAAGGACAATTGAATGTGGCTTTATCTTGGTCCTCTAGGCTGATCTAGATCTAATTGTAACCACTGAATCCATCCAGGAAAGATAAGAACTTATTCCCTAGAAGACCATCCAAGACTTGATCAATGAAAGGTAGAGGGAAATGGTCTTTTTTAGTGGCTTTGTTTAACTCCCTATAATCCACACAGATCCTCCATTTTACATTCTCCTTTGGGACGAGTACTAGAGGAGACACCCACTCACTATCTCACATGGGGTAGATGAACCCTACATCCAACAACTTTTGTAGTTCTTCTTTGAATATGTATTATAGGGTTGGGTTCATTCTCCTCTGAGGTTGGTGTGCTAGTTTACAACCTTTTTTGATGTAGATGTGGTGAGTGCGCATTGAAGGGTGCTATCACTTCATTTCTTTATAGCTCTAGGAAAAAGAATCCAAGTGCTCTCTCAGCATGTTGTACAACTTCTCTTCCTGATGGACTGAGAGCGAGGGGTTGATTTTCAATGTTTTATATTGACCAAGTTCTATAATTTTGATATGAGCAGGAATTTAATCAACTAGGCACATATCATTCCAAGAGTTATCTTCAAATTTCTTCACCAACGCATCAAGAGGCATGGTGTTGGGGGGCTAGTTCTAGAGGATTTAATCAATTTGGTCATCTTCATCAGGTTTCCCCTCTCCTATAATAGTATCTAGGGTATATATTGGGTAGGATGGGGTATGGTACACTTCATCTTCATCTTCCTCTTCCAACCATAAGGGTAATTCATGATCTAAGGATGGTTGAGCAAGAGGATACAAGACCAACTATTTTGATAAATGACCATTCTTAATGGTCAGGTTCCAGACCTGCAACTTATGTAAGCAATAGAAGTGGTTAGCCATGGCCTTCCAAGGATGAGAGGATAACCATTGAATTTGGTCTTGGGATGGAGAACTATGAAGTCAGCGGGGTACTCTTAGGAATCAATAGAGGCCATCACATCCTCAACATCTCCCTTAGGAGCTACTGTTGATCTGTTTGGAAGATGCAATACTGTTGTAGTGTTCCTGAATGATTCTTGGAGATTTAGCTTGAGAAGGGTATCCTTAGTCATGACATTAATGGAAACCCCAACATTAATCAAGGTGTGGGGGACAATGGTGCCATCAATGTGCACATCCACCACAGGACTCCTAGGGTCTAGATAATTTAAAGAACTCGCTCTCCCGAGCATTAAGTCAAACAACTATCTAATGACATTAATGGTAGGGGTGTATTTTTTTCTCCTCCTAGGATGCTTATATAATTTCTCCTTGATTAGATTGTTGTAGATTGGGAAATCCTTGATGGCTTGGAGGAGTGGGACTTTAACACACAACTTTTTCATTTCTCCCAAAAGTTTAGTCTTTTCTTGGGTTTCCTGACAAGAATGGATCAATCTTTCAGGAAAATGAGGTTGATTGGGTTTAGGAACATTGTATTCCCTTTCCTCTTAAAGCTCCTTAGGTAGAGATGGAAGTTGGTTATCTGGAAGCACTCTTCCAGACTTGAGGTTGATTTCTTGAATTTCCATAGCATAGGAAGGGTAGGATGTCTCTCAACTATAGACCTATTGTGCTTGCTTGTTGTTCGAGTTCGGATTTGGTTGAGTGATCCGGATCCAAACAAGAATGCAAACAATTATATATATAACCATAAATACATATGTGCAACAGAAATAACACTCCATTTCATTAATATGTAATACTAAAATACTCTTACAAACAAAATGGGAATAAAACTAACTCAGGCGGTGGTATCTTATCTCTAATAAACTATGTGGCAGATACATGCCTCCAAACTATGTTAAAATGAGGCTCAAAGGCCTATTTATTATTGAGAAATAATGGAAAACCCTAAACATCTGAAAACCTAACCCTAGGAGATGAAACGCCAAACTATGTGCCTCGTTTGGGTAAATTGGTACATAAACTTCCCGGGGTCGTAACTTTGGCATACGATCTTCGTTTGACACGCACGATACCTTGTTAGAAATACATATCTAAGGACTACACATTTTCCCTAGTTTTACCATTTGTTTAGGGCCTCAAAATGGCTCTTGAAGTTCAAGAGCTAAAAAGGTGCCAAAAATAGTAAATTGTGCTACAAAAAAGGAAACTAAAAAACTGAAAGAAACAATGGTGGGGGTCCAAGCAGAATAGCCGAGTGGCCACTAATATCCACCTAGATCATTTCTCCCACCTTAGGAAGCAATGGACCCCATTGCATTTAGTTCCTCCATGAGATGAGGAAACTTCTGCTGAACTTGGTCCCTATTGAGCCACTTGCCCTGGTGAAGGAGTTGGCCTACTTTGACAATTCGATATAGTTGGATCCTTTATTATTGGGTGCTTTTGACCTGCATGTCCATGATCCAATCAGTTGTGGCTTGTTCCATACAATATAGATTTAACTATGTAGGTGTGAGTTGTTCTGCAATGTCTTCTATGTCTAGAAATGGTGGAAAGTATGGTTGAAGGTGGTCCACATTTGAAAATTGGGTGCAAGCCAAGGAATGGAGAGATTCCGAGCTGAAATTCACTGTCTCCCATAGCCTTGGCAATGGTGTAAGGACCATATTGGAGTGGTCTAAGTTTCCTGTAAGCTCTGGTAAGGCATTCCTTCTATAAATGCAACAAGACTTTGTTTCCCACCTGAAACTTACGGGACGCTCGATGTTGATCATGTTGTTGCTTGTACTTTGCATTTGATGTCTCTAGAATGTCATGTAATTGCTAGAAGATTTGTTGGATGTGCTCAATGAATCTATTTACCTTATCATCTTTGGACTAGACATGAGCCGAATTTTCCTAAGTAGCTACAAATGGTATGGCCACATCAATGGGACATAGTGGCTGGAATCCCAAGCCCACCTGAAATGGGTTGTGACAAGTCGAGTTATGGAGAGCCTAATTATAGTTGTGCTGGTCATAGGGGAGGCTCTCATGCGATGTATGTGGAGGCTTTGAGTTGTACATGTGCATAATGTGTATGATCATCCTATTGACAACCTATGTTTGGAAATCAGTTTGGGGATGGAAAGTTGTGGATTTAGTGAGCTTGGTGTCCATCATCAACTAGAGACTTGACCAAAATATATTGAGGAAGATGTTGTACAAATATGAGATGATAGATTGTGGGATCCCAAAGTGTACGACACTCGTTCAAATAAGAGTTTAGCAGTGGCTTCTGCTGTGATATTCTTCTTGCAGACTGCCATAATCGCCATCTTTGATAATCTATCGATGACCACAAAAACACATTCATTTCCATGCATAGTAGAAGGAAGGCTCGACATGGAATCCATAGAAATGGATTCCCAAGGTCAACTAGTGGTAGGCAATGGAGTATAGAGGCCTTGCTTCTTGATGACTAGTTTGGAAATGGTGCAGGCAGTGTAGGACATGATGTACTTCCTGACAACATATCAGATATTTGACCAATAGAAATGCTTCTGCAGTACTGCCACCATTTTCTCAACCTTGAAATGCCCATTGGCCCGACTCTAGTGCACTTACCAAATCATCTTGGCATGGTCACTTGAAGGAACACAAAGGTGTCCGAGGTGGTATAACAAGGTATCCTGGAGGTGAAAATATGGAACTTTCTGACCCTCCAAGAGCGTCTGGTATTTTTGGTTGAATTCTGGGTCACTTTTGTAAAGAAGTGGCCAATCACAAGTCTCGTGGCAATAAGAGTTGAGCACAGTGGTTAATGCCATGATTGGTGGTTGGTTTAGGCATTATGCAACATTATTGGTGCCTCCCTTCTTGTACTTGATATTCAAATGGAACTGTTATAGGTATGTGGACCACTTATGATGGCGATTATTCTACAACTTCCCTTGCATCTGTGTGAAATATAGGGGTTGGTGGTCTGTGTGGATGACTGTTTCCTTCCCCAAAATGTAATGCTTCCATTGTCTACAGGCCTGCATAATGGAATACATCTCTTTGTTTTAAGTGGGATACTTCCAGACTATGTATGAAAGTGTATCATTGTGATATGCCACTAGATGCCCATGTTTAGTAAGAATTGCCCCAATAGAATAGTTAGAGGCATTTGTGTCGATATCAAATAGTTGTTGAAAGTTTGGTAATGTGAGAACTTATGTAGAGAAGAGGTGATGTTTGAACTTTGCGAATACCTTTTGTTGACACTCAGATCAAAATAGTTTTTCCTTTTTTCCTCCCTTGGTGACTTGACTCAAGGGCCAAGTGATATGAGAGAACCCCAACATGAACCTACAAGAGAAATTGGCAAGACCTAGAAGGTTTCAAAGCTCTCTCAGAGTGGTTGGGGCTGGCTAATCCTAAATGACTTAGATCTTGCCTGGATCCACATGCAGCCCCCATTCATCAATAATGTATCCTAGATATTGAACTTGGGTCATGCCAAAAGTGTATTTCTCCAAATTGGCACACAACTTGTCTTGTCGCAATGTTTGGAGAACTTATCAAATGTGGTGGAGGTGCTCTTCCCAACTCTGGCTGCAGATCAAGATTTCATCCAAATATACCACTACAAATGAGTTTGTGAATGGCTGCAAGATGTCATCCATCTACCTCATGAAGGTTGTAGGAGCATTCATCAATCCGAAATGCATAACCAACCATTTGAAAAGACCCTCCATGGCTTTGAAGGTAGTCTTCCACACATCAGAGGGTTCGATTGTTACCTAGTGACATCTAGACTTTAGTCAATATTGCTAAAATATTCCCCCCCATTGAGTTGGCCTAGAAGGTCATCAATCTATGCGATCAGGTACCTATTCCAGATAGTGATCTTTGTTAGCACCCAATAGTCAATACAGAGTCTCCAAGTCCCATCCTTCTTCTATACCACTACGATCCAGCTCCCACGGGGTGATGAACTCGGATGGATGTGACCTTTCTACTGCAACTCCTAAATCTTCCTCTTGATTTCATCATTCTCTAGAATGAAGTGTTGATATATTGGTCCATTGGGAAACAATGCACCTGGGGTCAAATAAATGGAGTGCTTGACTTGATAGTACAGAGGCACCCCTACAAGGGAGGTGAATATGTCCTCATACTCCTCCACGACATTGTCCATCTATTGTTGTTGTGCGAAGGGGCCTTCTCTATAGGTCATTGCGATCATCTTCTACTTTCCTTGAGGGCGTACCATCAGGAAAAAAAATTCCCAGTTTTGGAAATGTGCTCACTGCATTGTTTTGCGGGAACCAAAGAGATGGTGGTAGGCGGTGCTACCTCCGGTATCTTGTACAACCTATTTCCCAAGGTAAAAATAACAATGCGAGGCCTTGACTCATACGCAACATGTCACTTCCAAAATTATGGCTGGACTAATAATACATCACAAACATCAACGAGAGCAACGTCATGTAATACCTCATCCGTTAAGGGCTTGATCTTATATGGAAGGTGGCACTGCTACCTCATGCGAAGATCATGTCCTTGGTGAAGCCACCTGGTGGTGTAGGGTTGTGGGTGTGTTATGGTCGATAAGCCCAACCACTTGATGAACTCTACTCAAATGAGGTTCTTTTGGCTCTCGTCAACGACAATGAACTATAGCAAGGAACCCTTTACTCACATCTGGGAGTGGAATAGGTGCTCTTCCTCCTCCTCTGGATCTTTGGGTTCCTCCTTCTGGATCCTTATGGTGGCGACGGTGGCGTTGGGCTCCAGATCGATAATTTGCTTCCCTTTTTCATTCCCTTTTTTAGATTCTGACTCAGAATCAGAACATGCATTTGATTCTTAAGCCTTCGGCTCGGCCATTAGTGAATTCTTTGCCCGAAACTCACTTACGTTGTGAGTGGAGATGTTATGGAACTAACACCACTTTCCTGTGTCCTTGTTCGGCTTCACAATGTTGATCTTTGCTAAAGGCTTTAATGGGTTTTCCTGGGCCACCCTGCCTTGGCTTTGTCCTATGTTTTGTAGTTTGTTGCGACCTTTCCCTTGCCTTAGATTCAAAAATCCAAAGTCTTGTGTCCTCTATTTTAAAATTTTGCTTGATCTTGACAGTGTATCGGTATGCCGTGCCAAGTGAGGAGATGTCCAGGAACTCCATCTCGTCCTGGATGTACCTGTGTAGGTAGTTGCGGTACTTGAGTAACAAATGTTTCTTAGAATCCTTGATACCCAACTTCATGCGCAGGGTATGAAAAACATTGGTAAAGTCCGACAGATGTTGGTCCTTTCCCTACCACATCATGGTCCACTTTATGTATTTATCCTCATAGCTCTCAACAGGATAGTACTATTGCTTGATGTTATCCTGGAACAAATTCCAAGTGGACGCGGCTGAAAACAATGAGGTCATACTTTCATCCTTCTATTCACTGTAGGTTTCCCGTCAGTCCTTGATGTGGGTGGTAACTTTGAGAAGAGAAAAAGTAATCTTTTCCCAACTGGAAAACTCATGAACATAAAAATATCCTTCTAGCATATTTAACCATTTATCTATAATGTCTGCATCTATTTGTCCCTCAAATATGGGAATGTCAAAGTTTACTTGTACCTTAAAATGAGTGGAACCTATAGAGAGGTTTCTGGAAGTGGATGCGCCGCCGGTGGGGAATCGTTGAAGGATCTAGGCAAAGTTATCCATCATCACATTCCTTTGTTTCTCAAGGGCCTCCTTGAAGAATATTTTGGTAGGATCGCTTGCTACCTTGTCTTTCCTTTCTTCCCTCATGGGTGGCCATTGGGGTTTGCGAGGCTGATCTTGCAAAGTTTCAACCAGATCGAGCCCTAACTCCTTTTATCCCGACCTCGTTGGGTACATGCAAAGAAAAATAGAGAAAGAGCAGACTGCTTTGATACCACTGATCCAGATTCAAACAAGAATGCAAAAAATTATAAATATAACCATAAATCTAGAGATGGAGCAGAAAGAACACTTTATTTCATTAATATCAAATACTAAAATAGGCTTACAAAAATAATGGGAATATGACTAGCTCAGGCGGTGGTAGCTTATCTATGAGAAGAGATGTGGGGAATACGTGCCCCCGAACTGTGTTACAATCAAGCTCAAAGGCCTATTTATTATTGAGAAATAATGGAAAACCCTAAACATCTGAAAACCTAACCTTAGGATATGAAATGCCAAACTATGGGCCTCATTTGTGTAAATTGATACATCAAATTCTAGAGGTCATAACTTTGGCATACAATCTCCATTTGACATGCACAATACCTTGTTATAAATATCTATCCGAGGACTACAACTTTTGTATGGCCCAGAGTTTCCCAAAAAACATCGTTTAGGGCCTCAAAATGGCTCTCGAAGTCGAGGACCCGAAAAACTACCAAAAATAGTAAATTGTGCTACAAATAAGGAAACTAAAAAACTGAAAGAAACAATGGTGGGGCTCCAAGTGGAATAGGAAGGTTGCCACCAATATCCACCTAGATGATTGAGTAGGAATCTGAGGTTTCTTAGGTGGAGTAAGATGAAGGAGATGTGGTTGGGATGGAGGAAGAGGCAACAAGGTTGGAGATTGGTTGAATGCGGGCCTCCACCCCTATGGTGGGGTATTCTACTAAGGTTGTGAGGGAGAATATGCATGAAATGATTGATTGGCAGGTTGGGTATGGTATTGAGGTGCATAAGACTAGGTAGAAGGTGTGGACCATGAAGGATGAGGAGTAGGAACCCAAGGGGAAATTGATGAATTCTAATTCAGATTGTAATATGAATATGATGCCCCTTGCATGCCCTGTTAGTGTGGTTGAGGTCCTTGAGGCCTCATTTGGTTGATATAATAGAGTTGTTTAGGCACACCTTTAGTTCCTTGATATACAACTTTCAATCCAGGAAGAGAAGGGAACTTATCGATGGATTGGTTTTCCTAAGAGACCGAGCATATCTCTATAAAATTCCATGGACACTCATTTTTTGTGTACCTTTTGGTGCATCTAGGGAAAAATATAGGTAAGGCTCTCTTTGCTTCCTCCTACTTCCTCTTAATCTACATGGTGTCCATTTGCAGAGCAAGGGTGTGAAATATTTCACTCTTAAAGTCCTCCAATATGTTTCTAATTTCACTTTTGATAGATGTGTTGGAGGAGGATGAACTTGCCAAAGCTTGACTAGCCCTACCCTTCTTTCAGGCATGCCTAGAATGATTTCTGAAAACTGTGTTGATATCATCTTAACATAATTGATAAATATCCTCTCCACAGAACATGTTCAGGGTTTCTAGGATATCTTCCCTGATTCCTCTAAGTAGAAATAAATTGAGTTATTTAGGATCAAGGGTGCATTTCGCCCTTTTGTAGCTGAGTTCGAACCTTTCCTCATAATATTCCAAGTTTTCATCATGTCCCAAGGTAATTTTTCATATTTCTTCTTTGGTTTCCTTGGACCTACAGTAGTCCCTATACTTGTCATTGAGGGATTGTTGCGTTTTAGCCCAGGTAGTAATGTTGTCCCTTGGTAAACCCATGAACCAATGCAAGGATGCATCCTTAAGGGTGGATGGGAAAAAATTCAACTTTTGGTCATCAGAGGTATAATCATAAGTTTTGTAGATGACAACAAACTCAAACAAGAAGGTATCAGGGCCTTCTAAGGTTAAGCCATGGAAGTGAGGAAGGGAAGAGGAGCTTATGTTTTTCATCCTAGAATCTCCATTAGTTTCTCTAATGTGAAAAGAACCTTCATTTTTGTTTGTAACCATGTTGTAAGTGTGTGGAAGGGTTTCTTCTTCTTCTTGCCCAATAGGCTCTTCAAAGATCTCTGGTTATTCACCTAATGGGTTGTTTAGCTCCCCTATAGTTGTCCAAAATGGATCCGGTTTTTCCTCCATATCAAACTCTTCAAATGCATATGAGAATAAGACCAAGTTAAAGTACTCGTCGAGTAGACTCCAATGACATGAACAACACGTAAAACCGAGTTCATATGAAGAAGTTGTGGCCTCTCAAAGTTTTGGACAAATTAGGACCAGAAAGTCAAAGTCAACAGTCAAAGTCAGAGTTGGATGATGTTAGCAGAGGCACGTGGTATCCCAAGAACACGACACATGTCCTTGATGATGTCAACATGCCTATGTGGCCTAGGTGACGTTGGAAATTTGTGATTGATTTCTGATGTTGACTGGGTGATAAGTGGGCCAATCCGAGGCTGACTCGTGGTAGCTCAGATTTTGCCTAATTTTTCTTGATTTCCAAAATTTTGGGGGTCAGGGATGATCAAACCCTTGATCTCCTAGAAATGTTAAGTTTTCACCAAAGTGGTGCACAAATCGGGCTACGGAAATCTTGTTAAAGCAATGCGATAAGGTTATATTTATTGTATAACATTGGTATCACTAGAAAAAGTCCAGACTGTCAGGGTAAACCATGCGACTGTTAGCCAATTAGAATGGAAAAAACTATATCATATTACCAAATATCCACCCAAACATTATACATATCTGCCACCATCTCCGCCAAGTGCCAAATATCCACCAGGAGGTTAGGCAGTGGGTTCGACCCACCGACCTCCCAAAAGACCATATATACAATGACTTAACATTACGTTTGGGTACCATAATACCAAGAGCAGGGCTTGGTAAACCAAGCACCCAAAACATTACTTAAACTTTGCAGAGCCGAATCCAGAAGCCAAGAGCGTGCACAGTTTCCAAGGCGGTTTTGTGCAGGGCAGTGGTTTTACATAGTTTTCGAGGCAGTTTTGGACCAGAGGTGGTTTTGCAGTGTCTTCACGATGTCTGGACATCACTTCGTCAAAACATGGTCAAGTTTATACTCATTTTTCTTGAAATTTTGAGCCTGTCACAATGGCGAGGTCTGTTTTCTCATTTGAGCTTCTATTTTCGAGCTCATATTTGTAAAATAATTTTGAAGGTAAATAAAGTAGTCAACACTAGAAGCTAATGACCAAAGACATAGCCAGGAAGTCTGGTGAACTTCATTATCACATGGTTGTTATTTTATGTGCTTGAATGTTGTCTTATTTTCTTATTTTGCTTTATGTTATTTGTAATCTTATCAATCCTTGCATTAAATAACATAAGCTTGCTCACATAGACGTCAATAATACCTTTTTAATTATCAGATCAAGTGGTATCAGAGCTTTATGGTTTTTAAGGTTTGACAAGGTCATGTGAAGACTTGAATTCTTACTAGGTTAAAGTTCAAATGAGGAGAAGGAGAGATTGTTGAAGCAAATCCAGAAATTGGAAGGGTCTTTTCACAAAAGAAGATGACAAAAGAACACCCATTTGGGACAGAAGCTAACTTCGTGGATAGCTTCATGACGATATGTGCGATGGTAGAAGAGATGTACAATGAGTTTAAAAAAATAAAAGATGAAGGCACTTCATCACCTAAAGGGGAAAAAGGATCGAGGGAAAAGCCTCCTCCACCATCTCCTCCATCATCACCATCATCGTCATCATCGTCTTCTTCTCATAAATCTAGTTCTTCTAAAAAGAAAAAGAAGAAATCCTCTTTGATCAAACTAGATGTAAAATTTGATTTTCCAGTTTATGATGGTGAGCTTAACGCTGAAAATCTTGATAATTGGATAAGACAAATTGAAGTGTATTGCAGGGTGCAAAAAATTGTATCAGAAAGAAAGAAGATCCAGCTTGCAAGCCTTCATCTTGGAGGAACCACACTTGTCTGGTGGGAAGGAAAAACACAAGTAGATCTCCAAAAGCATGGTAAAAGAATTTTGACATGGAGTGAATTTTCTTCTGTTATTAAAAAAAAATTATCCTTTGGCTTATATGTAGCAAGCTATGATGAGTTGGAAAACATTACATCAGTTAAAAGGTCAAAGTGTACAAAGTTACACTCAGGAATTTCGTAAAAGAGCTTTGACACTAGGCATATCATTGGACTCTCCAGAGACATTATTGAAATACATAGGTGGCTTACATAGTTATTTGAAGCATACCATACTGATGTTTAATCCAACTAGCTTAGATGATGTATCAGTTCAAGCAACTCATCTAGAGGCTAGGGGTAAAAATGTATCTCATGATGTTGGAAAGTCATTTAAATCTACTAAAATCAAGAATAAAGGAAAGAAGAAACATAAATGGAAGGAAAAGAAAATGAACACTATGAAGAAAGAAAAGCCTTCATGCACTCACTATAAAAAGGAAGGGCATGATGAGGCACATTGCTAGGCATTGCATCTGGAATTGAAGCCAAAGAAGTTTGGGAATAAAGAGCGAAAGAATGTTGCTACTACAAAGGACTTGGGATTAGATTCAGGTGACGAAACAACAATTACAGCTACAAGTATAAAAGGTAAAAATTCTAAAGAAACTACAAGTACTTCTTCACCTTTTGTTGATAATGAAAATGATGAGAGGAAGAGAAATGAGCTATTTCACATAAGAGTCATTTCCAAACACATAAAAATTGATACTTTATTTGATAGTGGCTCTCAAGTTAATTTGATTTCTGAAGCAATTGTAAAGAAATTGGGTCTAGAAATAAAACCTCATAGAAAGCCATACCCATTGGGTTGGGTTTGTGATAAAACTAAACTACAAGTTACGAAACAATGCAAGTTTTGTTTTACTATTTGATTGAAGCTTGTAGATGAGGTTGAGTTAGACATAGTCCCATTAGATATATGTGGAATCATATTAGGGAGTCCATACTTGTATGATAGACATGTTGTCTTCTATCGAAGGTAAAATAAGTATCAATTCATTAAATATGGAATTGAATATATTATAAGCACTCATAACATCAAAGATAAATACTCTCTCATAAACACAAGACATATCAAAACAATTTTTACTTATGATTTTTAAAGAAAATGATCTTGATAAATTTGACAATTTCTAAGGTTGTAATCCTAAACAGAAAGTAGATCTAGTGAAAGTTGTTTTTTATTATGATATTTTGTTTCAAGAGCCTAAAGGGCTTCCTCCCAATTGACATATAGAACTTGAGATTTATTTGCACCCAGATGATCCTCTTCCTAACATTGGAATGTATAGGTTATCAACTCTAGAGAATGCAGAAATAAAGAAGAAAGTGCAGTAGTTGCTCAATCAAGGGTTTATTTGACCAAGAACTTCACCATGTGGATCACCTATTTTTTTGATGCGTAAGAAAGATGGTTCGTGGAGAATTTGGATTGATTTTTGAGCATTAAATAAAATCATAATAAAGAATCATTATCCACTTCCATGCATAGATGATCTACTAGATTAGTTGAAAAATGTAGTTTGCTTCACTAAGTTAGACTTGCAAAGCATCTACCATAAGATTAGGGTTTCAGGACAAGACGTATGGAAAATTGCGTTTAAAACAAATCAAGGACTCTTTGAATGGATGGTTATGCCTTTTGGCTTAACGAATACTCCATCTACTTTCATGCGAGTCATGAACGATGTATTTAGGCCATTCATTGATGATTTTGTAATAGTCTATTTAGATAATATTCTTTTTTTTAGTAAGACATGGGATGAACATGTAAAGCATGTAAAGCAGGTTTTAGATGTGTTAGAAAGAGAAAATGTCTATGTAAAACTATCAAAGTGTGAATTTGGCAGAACATCTTTAAATTACTTGGGTTATATTGTAGGGGGTGGTGAATTGAAGATAGATCCTGCTAAGGTTGAAGTCATTGTAAATTGGACTAAGCCCAAGTCTTCTATAGAAGTTAGAAGTTTCTTAGGGGTAGCACAATACTAGAGAAAGTTTATTGCTAACTTTTCTTTGATTGCAGCTCCTCTACATGCTTTGAAAAGTGTGAAACAAATATTTCAGTGGGGAGGAAAACAACATAAAGCCTTCGACACATTGAAAGAAAGGATCAGTACAGTGCCAATACTAGCACTGCCAGATCTTCAACAACCATTTGAGATCGAGACAGATGCAAGTGAATATGCCATGGGGGCAGTGTTGATGCAGCATAGGAAGCCTATATGCTTTCATTCTAAGACATTCACATCAGCAGTATTTAACTATCCTACATATGATAAGGAATTATATGCATTAGTATAGAGTGTTAAAAAGTGGAAACATTGGGAAAAGAAGCAATCATGCACACATATCATCAACCACTTCAATATTTACACTCACAAACTAAATTGCAACAATCAAGAGACTATCAATGGATGGGTTTCCTATAGCAATTTCATCTAGTAATTAGATATAAGAAAGGCATACATAATAAGGTTGAAGATATGTTATCAATACCAATTATAAGTGAATCCACAATACTTAAGAAAAATTTAGTAATTCATGAAAGTTACATTGAACAATATGCTCAAGATATAGATTTTAAGGATGTATATGCAACTTTAAGTCGTGGCAATTAGGTAGAATAATTGGATTATTACATAAGTGGCAAAATCTTATATCATCTGGGAAAGTTATGCATTCCACAAACTGAAATATTTCATGTTATTCGAGAAGCACATACTTCTCTAATTTCAGGTCACTTTGGTGTAAGTAAAATAGTTGCACAATTACAAAGATTCTGCTATTGGCCTCGAATGAATGAAATAGTTTCTAGATATATCAAAGGATGTACTATGTGTGCTACAAGCAAGCCAAGTAATAGAAAATTAGGCTTGTATAATCCACTTCCAATTCCTTCTCATCCTTGGGAAAGTGTATCAATGGATTTTGTGGGGGGATTGCCAATGTCTAGAAAAGGTCATGATTATTTGTATGTAGTTGTGGATAGGTTCAGTAAAATGTGTATTTTGACACCATGTACTAAACAGGTCACAACTGAACAAACTGAAAAGTTGTTCTTTCAAAATGTATGGGTTCATTTTGGGTTACCCACTTCTATTGTATCTGATTGAGATTCTCAATTTGTCGGGAAATTTTGGTCAAGTCTATGGGAACTCATGGACACAAAGTTAAAGAAGAGCACAACATTTCATCTGCAAACTGATGGCCAGACAGAAGTAGTCAACAGGATAGTGGTACAGTTGCTTCGAGGTTATTGCAATAAACATCCTAAGCTTTGGGATGAGTATTTGTGTTATGTACAACATGCTTACAACCATGCAAAACATTCTTCCACTCAAAGATCTCCATTTGAGACTTGTTTTGGTTATGTACCAAAGTCTCCCTTGGATTTTGTCTTTGGTAAAGACATAGCAGTTGATGGACACAACGATGTGGACAAAGAAACCAAGTTCATTGAACGAATCCAGGAAATTCACCAGGCAGTACAGAAATAGTTGGAAAAGAGCCAAGCACAATATAAATTGCAGCATGACAAGCATCAAGCTGAGCATAGTTTTCAAGTTGGTGATCAAGTCTGCTTGTACATCAGCAAAGAAAGACTTCAAGGGGAAGGTAAAAATTTGAAACCATTTAGATATGGTCCTTTCAAAATTCTTGATAAAATTGGTGAAAATGCTTTCTGCCTAGATCTACCAGCTTATATGCAGATCTATTCCATCGTAAATGTTGAAAACTTGTGATTGTATGAGCCTTCATTGATCGAAGATCTAGAAGAGCAAAGTCAGGTACCTTCCATAGAAGATTTTTCACCTGAGTGTCTCGATGAGTTACAGGAGAGCACAATTCTAGACAGAAGGATAAGGACTTCGCGACGAGGAAATGTTGAGTATCTTTGGGTTGGACTCAAAGGTACAAATCCAAGTAAAGCATGATGGATAGAGATTGGAAAAGTGAAGGAAGCATATCCTCACTTATTCAACAACTAAAACCAACTTTTGGTGGTCCAAAAGCTTCTAGTGGGGAGGAGTGATCCAAAATGGATCCAGTTTTACCTAGAGATAAAAGTATTCAAATTCATATGAGAATAATACCAAGTTAAATTTCTCATCGAGACGATTCCAACAATGTGAATGACACGTAAAACCAGGTTCATATGAAGAAGTTTTGGCCAATCAAAGTTTTGGATAAATTAGGACAAGAAAGTCAAAGTCAACCCAGAAAGTCAACTATCAAAGTCAAAGCAGGATGATGTCAACAAAGGCACGTGGCATCCCAAGGACATGACATGTGTCCTTGATGACGTTAGTGTTATCACTCAGGTTGTTCCCTGCCTCCAGAAGGGAATATGGCTGAGGTAACCACTAACCAATCTTTTAGCTGTAGGTCCTAGCCTACCTGCAACCAGAGAGGGCTCTCTCTTTGTAATCTAGCTTTGTTTTGAAGTATTTTAGGCTAGTTATGATGCACAGAGTTTTGTTTTAAGTTTTTTGGATGGTGATTTCAGGCAGAGCTGGGATGCAAGTCTAAAATAGTCTGGTCCATTGGGTAGATGGAGTTAATGATGAAGAACTGCTAAGAGTGTTTTCTTTGATAAAGGGCATTACTACAGAGCAAGATAATCAGTCTTGTAACAACTTTTAAATCTGGGAATTGGTGGAATGAAAGTCAGGGAATGAAAGGCAATAAAGAATCTTTCATTATGCTGGCAGAGGGAGTGCATGAATACTATCAAGGAGCAATTAAGAATTCCCAAATACCATTCAAAAATGAAAGGATTAATGCAAACATGAGCAATTAAGAATTCATATTTATGACTAATTCTAAAGAAAACATAATTAATAGCAGAGATTGAACACAGGGTGCATTTAAACAGATCCTAGGCTATTCCTTTTCTCTGTTACGAAGACTATGAAACATATATGATATTTGCAAACACAGGTTAGAGAAACTTATTGATCCAGAGAAAGACACAGTAATTATGTAGTAGGTCCCAAAACATCAAATCCACATTCAGACGGTCCAACAGTAGTGAACTTCAAACAGCCTTTGTATTAGAAAGCCTGAGAATTTATAGTGCAATTCAGAGAGAAAATCACCAACCCCAAACACATATTATGGGAAGGTATTTATACCAATAGGGAGATACAAAATATCGTGAAGATAAGTTCTGAAGCCATAACTTCGTTTACCCACTCTTTAGAAGAAGTAGATGGGGGAAATAAATGCTACAGTAAATGTGAATGTGCTAGCTGTCCAATTTGTCAAAGATATTTGACTTTCTGGACTGAGTGAGTCGGTTGGTAGCTGCGTCTTTATTCTGCGTTTTCTGCCTTGATGCCTTGCTGTGCTGTTGTGCTAGCCTTGTCATCAGTTCTCGGTTTTTCATCAACAAGCTGTAGTCATAATTCAATTTCTGCTTTTTGCGATTTTTTACCCTTTGACAGGTGGACTGTGCCTCTGTATTTGTTGACCTGTGGCTGACCAAAAGGAAAAATAAAAACAAAATTACCTGAGCAATATCTCCAGAATTCCTTGCCACCAGTCCTCTGTAGGCAACTGATGTCTTTGTATTTTTATCAGTGTTTCATCAGCCTTAGTGTATCTATAAAAGCTGGGCTGGACTTCAAAAAGATGGTTTATCTCATGTTTAATGTAGAACAGATTTTCTAATTTGTCATACAGACTTTGTCCAGAGGGAGGCCATGTTTCTTCTG
Organism: Pinus tabuliformis; assembly: GCA_031772625.1. NCBI lineage: Eukaryota > Viridiplantae > Streptophyta > Pinopsida > Pinales > Pinaceae > Pinus > Pinus tabuliformis. The sequence goes on from CM062818.1 coordinate 579,603,126, forward strand.
AGGTGCTTGAGGATGCTGTAATTTGATTGGAGGCATAATTATTTACCCTGTTGGCATACTGCCCATGTGATAGCAGTCTTCCAGCACTAGTTAATAAACTGGGTTGCCCTCTGCTCTGTAATTCTGCAAACTTTATTTTGAAGTCATTTATCTCAGCCTGCATTTCTTGGCATTTTCTTTCCAGAGTCTGCACAAAATTCCTTAGGGTCAGCACCTTTTTCACTAGCAAGATGGTATCTATCTTGTTCCTGATACCTAGTGCTGCCAATTGTTCTTTGGTATGAGTGTTCAAGAATTGAATCATTCTGTTGGCTTGCTCAGGCATATTTCCCAATGATGCTCTAGACTTTTGAGTCTCGAATTGAGCTAAGCCTATCAATTCTATCTGCTCATGTATAGTCTAGATGGATTGCCATTGGTCAGTAATGGATTGGCCAATTTTGGTCGACAAAATTTTCTTGATTTCAGCTAGAGTTTTGTCTAAAGTGAGGTCCTTCTCCAGCTCCTTTATTCTTTTCTCCAAGGTTTTTACTTCCCTTGTCTTCTCAGCTACATCCATCTTTGATTTTTCATATCTTACCTCAATTTTGGCCAGATTTTCTTTGGCTTCTTTCAATTTTTCCATCTGCAGTTCCAGAGCCTTTATTTCTTTCATCATCTCCTCCATACTCAGGCTAGCCTCTTGCTCTGCTGCTGCTGTAGTTGTTGTTGAAACTGTTGCTGAAGTTGAGGCTAGAGTTGAGGTACCTGCTGTTGATCCAGGATCAGTAGGAGGGACTGCTGTGGTGACTGTAGGAGGAGCAGTCTCAAGAGTTAAAGCTGTTTGAGCTGGCTGAGAGGCCAACTCTCCCTGTCTTCCTTGCAGTGATGCCTCCAAGGCACTCTCTGTTTCTATCAGTCTTTTATGCATCCTCATAAGCAGACTTACTACATCCTCCTCTTCTTTTTGTTGTGCTACTTCTGTGGTTTGAGGATGAATTGTAGGTGGCAACCTGAGTTGTTTTCTAATGGCTACTATGTCTTCTTATTTCTTCTTAATTAAAACTTGCACGCCCTTGGGATCGTTGGGATCATGTCCCAGCTCCATAATGATCTCCTCCAAGGATTTAATTCTATTGTCCTTGGCTTGTGATGAAGCTTTCTCCAATTCTAATTGGGCAGAAGTGTTGTGAAGTGAATTCTGCAGTCTGTGGGCCAATATTGCCTTATCTGCCAGGGTGGAGTACACCATTTCTCCAGTTTGTTTGTGTAACTCAATCTGGTCCATTGGGTGGATGTCTTTAGCAAGGACTTCCAGATTGGTTCTGATATAATCAGTAGCTGATTGGGGCTATTGTACTGTAGGTCTGAAATGACTGAGGGTCATTTTCCCTTCTTGGATGTCATAGGTTGCCATTAGCCTCTGTTGATTAGTGGGAGCCATTCTTAGCAATTGGTTGTAGAGCTGGAATCTTACCAGCTCATTTCTGGCCTCAATTTCTATGAATGTCTTCTTTATGTCAGAGCCTTGCTTGCTCTGTTGCTTGGTGGAGGTTGAGGTAACCTCCACACCTTGTTGTCTCTCTTGTTCCTGCTGAAAGGAGCTAGCTGATGTTTCCATGCTCGGAGGAATCTGCTGTTCGGTTGTTTCCTCACCCCTTTGATTGCCTGTTGTCTCCTCTGTAAACTCTTCCTCGGAATAGGGGTTTAGCCTTTGCCTTTTCTCTCCTTTCTGTTCTATGGATGCCCCTGTGGGTGTCTCTTCCTGCCTGTCCCTTTTCTTTGCTCTTTCCTCATTGAGAGGAGTTTGTAAGAAAGGGACCTCAGGTGCTTTTGCTTGTGTTGGAGGGGCTTTCCCTTGACTTTGTTCTTTGCTTCCATCTGGTCGGTCTGCCATTATCTCTTGTTGCTCTGAATGCTGCACCTATTTTCCTTTAGATGTCGCTGTAGGTGGAGCACTTACTTGGGCAGGTTGTTTGGAAGTCGTGGTAGATGATGTGCCTGCTCCAAGGTGTCGAGGAGATGTGAAAAACACCTGTCCAAAAGATTCCAGGTCAAATGATTTTTCAAGGTCTTTGATTGTTTTATCTGTTATCTCTTCTTCAGTAAGCTCTTCAACTAGTGTGACTTCTATCCACTCCTGTTGATTAGCATATTGTTCAATTTGAGGGATACTATAGTGCACATATCCTGTAAGCTTATGTTTGACTCTCCTTAAGCTTATGAAATGTTTAGGGTCATATGGTGCCCAAAGAAAACTTTGTTTCAGCTTAAGTTTGTCTCTCATAATGGTGTCAGCCTCCTTCCATGCTTCTTCCCTTTTATTAAAGATAAAAGGGCCCAATTGGTGCCTTATCTTGAGCTGTGCTTTTTTCCTAGCACCATAGAAATGGGTTAGATCTAAACTACTGAATTGCCTGTAGTATTCCATGGCAAAGAGTCTCATAGGGACATATTTTGGCAGTTTGAAGGGAGCCATAGATCCTAATCACTGTATGCTTTTGGTAAAAGTACCAATCACCAATGTTGTATTCCTCTGATAGGTGCAAAATTTTCTTCATTTCAGCATAAAGCCTGGCAGGAGGAGTTATTGACAATAAACAGGTGGCTGGATATATGAAAAGGTCAATAAATTCACAATATGTATATGGGGAGATGCCAACATGATGGAATACTGAGGTCCAAAATATTACATACCTTCGCTCCCCCTTAGCATCCAATTTTTTGAGGGGAACTGGGAAACTATCAGGTTGATAGTACAACATCAAATGGTATATATATGCAATGTATTTGAACACTCTCTCCCTCTCTAAGTTCATGAACTACTCATGAATTTTGTTGGCTATGAAGGTGGCATAGTCATACTTGACAGCAGGGGGCTGTCCTGGAGCAAACATGGATATTAAAGCGAAGACAGTTTCATCTACACTTTCACATGTTCTGAATCCCAGAATGTAGGAAATCATGTCTATGACCATTTTTCCAACTTCACTAAACCAGGCATGCTGGTAGGAAATTTTGTATCTGGAGTAGCAATCTAGTGGCATAAACAACTTGGCAATTCGGTCAATTTCTGCAGAGGACAACTTGGAGGCTTGGTCCAGCAAATGTTTCATGGTGAGAGGGACCAAAGGCTGAGCTGGCTGGAAGTGCAGCATCTCATTTATAGACTAAGGGGTGATATAGAAGAGAACATTTCCAGCAGGATCCATCACTGCCCTTTGAGAAGGCTCATAATTAGCACAACATTGATGGATGAGGTCAGGGAAAACATTGACAGAAGGTAGATAGTATATAGGCATATTGGACTCCCAGATTCTGAATATGTCAGTGTTGTAGGTGAGGCTTTTGACCCTCCATGTCATCAATCTGGAAATCTCTATCAGATAGAGGTAACCACTCCAACTGCCTATGAGGTGCATTCAATGGTGCAATGTTTAGGGCTACTAGAGCCTCCATGGTTTACTGTGCTTATAATTAGATTTGAGTCTATGTATCAACAGGAAACAGAGTTTTGACAGAGGGCTTTTTAGCAGGAAATTTGCAGTTTGAGTTCTGTGCGAAGGTGGCCTTACTGAGTGGAACTCAAAGGGAATACAGAGTTTTCAAGATTCTTCAACGAGGAAGCTTATAAAATAGTGGAAAGAGCATGGATTTTACAGGTGTTTTGGTGGTTTTGTAGGCGAACAGGAGCTCTATTTCAAGCTTTAATGGACAATTTATCAGAGGGTCACAAAATTGGCAAGTTTTCCTCGGAAATATGGTTACACAATGAGGCAAAGTGCAGGACCTTACGGGTGATAGTGACTTTGAGTTGAATTTAGCTGTCTTGGTGATCTTTTACAGAGAAATTATGAAAAAAACTGGTTTATGGGCGATTCACGGGTAAATACCTATTTATTCGAGACTTTGCTGTGGAATGCAGTTGCAGAGTGAGTTGTGGAGGCAGGTTTGCAGTATGAATGCGCCTGGGTGGTAGACTGGGACGTTAATGGTGAATTTGACGTATTTCTCATGCACGTTCTCCGCTATTGGTCACATAAAAATAAACAAAAAACATCACTTTCGTGAGTACTAACAAAAATTTGGGTTTTTTCAGACCTTTTGGTGCTTTTTGTGCTGACATCACCTTGTCCTATAGCATGGTATGGAGGGTAGCATGGTAGCTAATGTGGATGGGTGACGGGGTGGACACGGCAGACTGTATAGTAGCGCGGGCGCTGGCATGGTCTATGACGTGCGCAGTGGGGAGAACAAGCTGTAACTGGTTTGCATCGGACCGCTTTTGGTACGAGAGGAGTTTCTGTCAGAGCGGGCCCGATGTAATATAAATGTGCCATGCCTCCCCATGTATGACGGCAAAACTGATTTCCATCGGGAGCTATCTCTCTTACAGCGGGGTGGCTCCGATTCAGCGTGGGCCGTCGGATCTGCAGCGCTGGATCGAAGGGTTGACGGGAAGGGTAGGTGACAGTACGATATGGTGTGGGGACCCGCCCATATTTTAATATTTTATAATGCTGCAGGGGTTTTAAACTTTGGATTTATGGGTTTTTTGTGGTTATGCGGGCGGGTATGGTTATTAGTTTAACCAAATATTAAAGCAACCCCAAGGTTTATATGCACACCAAAGTTTTAATGCATGGTGAGGGTGGGAGGATTTAGTGTGGTTATTTATTCAACCAGAGGTTAAATAAATCCCAAGGTTTATGAATGCGGAAGGGTTCTTATTAAAGTCCCAAATGGACTTAATAATTCCCGAAACTGTTAATATGGCTATAGGTGCCATGGGGGGAATATTAAATACTTTTTGGGTTTTTATATAGCTTTTGTAAAATAGGGGTGGGGAAATAATTAAAGGAGCTATACAATAAGTTAGGATGTGAATATGAATGTATGGAATGAAACTGCATGAATAAATGCTAAGTTTATAGAGGGAAAACTTAGGCATAGGAAAATGAAAGGAGTATGGAATGATGATTTTTACACAAGAAATGTGGCTTCTTTTCACTAAGTAAACTCAGAGTTTAGCTTAGCATTTCTCATAAAATGAAGTGAAATAGGACTATTGGGCAGATCCCAAGGTCCTTGAGGGGATGTTAGCAAATTATTTCTGGGGGAATGATAGGGGAAATTAGTCATGCTTCCACTGTCCTGCAGTTTCTTTGCCATGGTATTTGTGTCATTGATGATAAGACTCTTTCTTGATAAGACAAAAATGATCACCAACTTGTTTCTGCAACCTCAAAGTACCTACCCAGCCTAATACACCTAGCATTTTTTCTTCCTTTTGATTGGGTGCATTTGGACTAGCAAACCGTGATTTTCCTCTTTTCTTCTTTTGAATGCCCTCCTATCTAAATCTACCCTTATCTCTTCCAAGGGCCCAGATTAAGCAGTTGGGCTCCTTATTTTCTCTACCTATCTACTCATCTGCCAATCTTGAACTGTTTGGACAAATCTTTATTCTCTATTCTACAACAACAAATTTAAATATGGAGTGGTCCAGATTGAACTGTTGGGCCCTCCATTAGGTGTGATGAAACAGTGTTTGCACCTTGTGAACTTGCTTTGCACAAAATAAAATAGTAGTGGCATTTTGACTGGCCACTTTCTTGGTCTTTCTTTGGGGTTCATTTTCTTTTTCTTTTGTCGACCAATTCATTCTTCTTGCCCTTTTATTTTTCTTTTAGGGCATACCCTCTTTACATTTTTTTTTAATTTTCTTTATCTACACCCAAAATATGGAACCTTTCTAGCATGGAAAGGATGATCATATTTGGCATTTCCATAGTCAATCATGAGAAATGATACCCATTGGTATAGGAACCTAATAGTGGCTCCACTTGGGGATGGCTTCTCTTGGTGAAAAGCCAAGAACAGCAGGTCAGATGGCCTTATTCTCAGCTGCTTGCTGTAATCTCTAACTTCCTTCTCCTGGAGACTAATGATCTGAACCTTTGTAGCATGTGTGCACTCCTCATGAGCTGATCTGTGCAAAATTACAGCTCTATCTTTACTGGTTTCTCTGAGTATTTATCATCATATTTATAATTCCCAAGTTTTCTTCTTGATCTCTTCTTGGTAAATTCAAAATCTACACAAAAAGTAGTGTAATCCCTTGACTTTTTCCTCAAAATCTGCTGCATCTTGTTCCTTATCTAATTGCTGTAAATGAAAACTACTGGAAAGACAACTATTTATGTACAATATACAGTTGTGTTATGTTGATCATAGAGAATCAAAATAATGCTTGAGCATTCGCCCATTAACTGGACCCTCCTCAGCATTTGTGCCATCCAAACTCTTCAAAAAATAGGTGTTGTTACCTTGTACAACCTGAATAACATAAGGTCCCTTCCACAGGAAATCAAATTTGCCATGATTTCCTTTGTCTTCCCTCCTAGAGTCCCACCTCAACACTTTGTTCCCAATGAAGAAATCTTCAACTTTTATTCTTTTGTCAAAGATCTTCTTGAGTTTATCTTGTAGAACCTGGGTTCTCTGATATACTTCCTCCCTTGTCTACTGTAAGTGAATAGTTTGATTTATCCTTCTCTGAATATCATTAGGCTCTGCTTGTATTTCTTGTAGTAACTTGATCACAGGGATTCCTAAGGAGGAGGGGAACACAGCCTCCAGGCCATATACTAACTCATATGGGCTGATACCAATATATCTTTTGGTGGTCAATCTGTCTACCCAGAGTACATTTACAAGCTTTTTATGCCAATTCTTTTTATTCTCCTCCAAGACCTTTTTGATGATGTTGATGAGGATCTTGTTGGATGACTTAGCCAGGCCATTACCTTGAGGGTAATAGGCTGTGGAGTGGCCCAAGGTAATATGGTACTTGTGGCAAAAGTTGATCATTCTTTTGGATTTGAAAGCAGCAGCATTGTCAGTAATGATCTTTTCCGGACAACCAAATCTAGACAATATGTTGGTTTCTAAGAATTACATGATGATTGAATCATTGGCTTGCCTACAAGGGATGGCTTCTATCCATTTGGTAAAATAGTCTGTGGTAGTCAAAATCCACTTGTGTTGGCTAGAGGAGGAAGGGTGGATTTCCCTAATGAAGTCTAAACTCCATTGCTGAAATGGTCTTTTAGTCGAAATGGGCCTGAGGGGCAAAGGTAACAACTTTCTCTTACCTTCAAAAATTTGGCATTTATGGCATGAAACTACAAATTTTTTCACATTAGCAAACAGGGAGGGCCAATAGAAACCAGCTCTTAGGATCTTATCAGCTATTGACTTCCAATACAAGTGTCCTCCACAGTCTCCTGCATGAAATTCCTTGAGTACATTGTCAGTTTCATCCTGAATTAGGCAAGTTAGCAAAATACCTTCATGATTTTTCCAAAACAACACATTATCTATAATACAAAACTTTGATGCCTTCATTTTCAATAATCTCTTTTTAGTCCTGGATAACCCTAGGGGAGCTTGCAGGTTTAACAATACAAAACATATGTCAGCATACCAAGGTGATTGTAAAAAGGCTTGATTAATTTGTGGAGTCGCCATCTCCTGTTCGTTATCCAGTTAATTGATGTCAATGGCTTGGAAATTGGTCTCAGTCATTAGTTTAGCTAACCCTTGTCCTTTTATGAGTTTTGTAAGCTTGATTTCCATGCAATACTCTAAGATGTTGGCTATCCACTTACCCCTTTTACCTTCAATTCCTTCTTGAGTTAAAATATCCTTAACCATAGCATTTGGAACATAGGCTATCACATGTGAGTACAAGATATAAACTCTGAAATCCTTGATGGCTTTTACAAGGGCATAAGCTTGCTTTTCCATGATCTGATATTTTAGGGGAGCATCTCTAAGGGCTTTGCTAAAGAAAGCAATGGGCTTCTCACACCCTTGATCATCTTTTTGCAATAAGACAACAACAATAGTATGCTCAAATGCAAAGGAAAAAATGATGAAATCTCTATCAAACTTGGGACTTGTGAGGACTGGTGTTTTTGTTAGGGCTGTTTTGATGTCCTCAAAGGCTTGTTTAGCTTCCATTGTCCATTTGACTTTGGAATCTTTCTTCAACATATTATTCAACAGTCTTATCAGCTCGGCCAAATTGGGAATGAACCTTCTTAGGAAATTGATCTTTCCTAAAAAAGCTTGCAGTTCTTTGATGTTTCTTGGATGGGGCACTTGGAGAATAGCTTGAATTTTGTCCAGGTCAATCCTAATGCCATCTTTTGAAATTATGTGACCTAGGAGTTTGCCTTCTTCTAGGCCAAACAGTGATTTCTTTGGGTTCAATGATATGCCATATTTTTTGCAAATTAGGAACACTTGCCTTAAATGCTCTAAGTGTTCTTGGTCTGATTTTGAAAAAGCAGTGAGATCATCAAGGTATATGACTAAGAAATCATGGATCTCTTTTGCAAAGGCTATATCCATTTCCCTTTGAAACGTGGCCCCTACATTTTTGAGTCCAAAAGGCATTTTCACATATTTGAAGGTTTCCCAAGGTGTTGTGAAGGCAGTTTTGTCTTGATCATCCAGGTGCACTAAAATCTGATTGAATCCTGAGAATCCAACTAGTAATGAGATCCTAGAGGCTCCCACCATCCTTTGTAGGATATGATCCATTTTTGGTAATAGGTAGTGGTCTTTGAGAGAGACTTTGTTCAAATTTCTCATGTCAACACATAGTCTTATCTCTCTGGTTTTCTTCCAAGTAGGCACTAGATTTGAAATCCATTCTAAGAACCTGATAGGTGTAATGATTCTAGCTTCATACATTCATTTAACTTCCATTTCAATCAGGGGAAGGAGGATAGGATTCACCCTTCTAAGCCTTTTTTCAAAAGGTTTTTGATTCTGTTTCAAAGGTATAGTGTGTTGGATGACAGAAGTATCATAGGACTTGAGGTCCTCATAACTCCAGGCAAAGACATCTTGGAATTCTTTAAATAACTCAATGTATTTTAGCTTCTGATTAGAGGGTAATGCTTTGGATAGTTTTATCATTTTGGGATTTTCTGTGGTTCCAATGTTGCAGTCCTCAATTTCTGCATTGAGAGGTTGCATCTTTGGCTTTCTAGGAATGTCATTTGAATCAAATATGTCCTCCAAAGGAGTTAAGCCCGTGGGCAGAAAATTATCCTTTAGTTCAATTACTTCAGATTCTGCCTCAGCTATTTCATCAAGGTCTATTCGCTTCAGTTCTTGTAAATTCTTGTCATCAAAAGTTGTTGGGTGCAAAATTAGATTTGTTGTTTCAGCTGATATACTTTTCTCAATTTTGTCTATCTGTTGTTGATCATCCATGGTGCTAGTATCAATGTTTATACTTGAGAATTCCTCTTTCAAAGTGAGGAAATTATTTATCTGTGTATCATTTTCAAAGACCTGCCAATTTTTGACATTATCTAGGACAGTAGGTTTGTGTTTTATTTCAGTAGTGAAGTGGTGGTTGGGCTCAAATGGTAGCTTGCAAGTGCTGGCAAAAGTTTCCAAGCTATGTGCATGTAAATTTTGCTTTCTAGGAATTTTGGTGAGTTGAGATTCTGAGAAGGTGTTAAGTATTTCAATGGACGCCCCTCTGTAAGCCCTAAACCTAAGATCATTTGTAACAAAGTTTCCCTTTATCTGCTGTATAATCAAATCTGAATCCCCTAGAATTGAAATCCTATTTTCCCCAAGACTTTTGATGAGTTTGAGACCCAGTAGAAGGGCCTCATATTCAGCCATATTGTTTGTACATCTGAAATTTAACCTATATGCATGACCTTCAGCATGGTCATTTTGCATGTTGTGTATCCAAACCCCTGCCCCTGCTCCTAATTTGTTTACCGAGCCATCGAACTCCAAGTACCATAAGATTTCTTGGTTATGACTAGCCTTAAGAGTTTTGGAAGCTTGTTCAGTGGGCAGATTTGGCTCTTGTAACTCATATGATATGTCATTTTCCTTTATTGCATCAATCACATCAACAATTTTTTGATCTTGGGCACTAGATTGTTCCTCTATGCTTTCTGTTTGTGCTGTTTCTAGGAGTTTGACATCAGTTTTGGGACACATCCCAGCATTATATAAAATGAATGAATCCATATCGGAATGCATAGAATAGATGGGGAAGTTTTGGGGTTTTTCTTGACTGCTAACCACATATTTCATTAGTGTTTCCCGGTATAATATCTTTGGCTGTCCAGATACTGAAACAGTGGCATATGACATGTTTAGTTGCAAAGATCCTTGGAGTTTTGCACCCCAAGATCTGGACAAAAGAATTCCATATTTAGGTGGAATATCAGCTACCACCACATCCATCAAGATTGTTTTGGCTGGATATTGGACCAAGGATACACAAAGATATTTGATTAGGCCTAGACACCTGACCTGGCTGGAATCAAATGAGAACAAGTCTTTATATGGCCTTGTGATATCTAGGTCTAGTCTTTCCATCATAGATTTAGGCATTAGGTTATGGGAAGCTCATGAATCAAACATCGCATTATGCAGCACTTTGTCATGAATGTTTAAGCTCACATAGAATGGAGGAACCCCTCCATCTACTGTTTTACCATTGACCTCAGGATCGAAAAGCAATTCTAGTTGATGATCTAGAACATTGATTGCATCCATATTCTCTGGTATTCGTAGTGACCTATTGATTTGTTGTCTGTAAACTTCATGTTTAGCCAATTTAGAGAGAGGAATAGCTATTTTCAGCTTGCCTATTTCTGTTTATAAGTTGAAAGGTTTCTCTATTTGAGTTTTTGTATTATGGACAGCAAACTTTTCATTTTGAACGGTATTTTCAGTGACCTTCTCTTCATCAGGAGTGTTGTTTTCAGGTACATCTGATCTGAAATTATTTTCAGGAGAACAGTTTAGATTTTCTTTTGAAAAATGGGATGTGTATGGCTAATTTTTTGAGGGCTGTAGGTCTGATATGTCTTCCACAGTAACTTCCTTTGGGTCTGGGTCTGTTTTGGTAGAGGGTTCTATCAGGACAACTTTATCTTTTGTTTTCTTTCGCTGCTTGGTACCCTTCAGCTTGGCAGGTTCAAGGACATCTATGGTTCTGCTTCTTAATTTGTATTGTTTATGAACCTCATAGACCGCTGCATCATAGCCTTCCCTAAAATTAAATGACTCTCCGGATTTGGTTTGAAATTGATTGAAAGTGTGAGCCTCTTGGTCATCTTGTGTTAGAAAAATCTGTTGCTCATTGTTTAAACCCATTAGATTGATTTGGGTGTCCTCGGTTGGTTCACTAGATGTTGAGGCTTCTGCATAGTTTTCTTGAAATGGAGGTCTCATGTTCTGGTCAGGGCCAGTCCTCTCAACATTTGGATTTTTATTTTTTCTAAAGTTTGGGTTTCTTGTAGTGTTATTTGGTTGACCTTCCCATGATGATTTCCTTTCAATAGTTTCCACCCTATCCCCAAGTCTGTCCATACCTTTGATGATAGCATCCAGTTTTTGTTCAAATGCTGAAGGCTCTTCTTTGAAAGTTGTTCTTCTTTCAGCTCTTGCCCAATTTCGTTTAGCAATGAGGTTTGCCTCCTCACTAACAGCTATATTCTTCATGTCTGCTAAGCTTGGAGGGGCTCTGTTGGCATTATGATTCTGGTATGGCTCTATGTTACAGATGTTGTACTTGATGGCAACACCCTCAAGTGGCAATGCTCTGATCAGGCTCTCAAAATGTTGAAAATTAAGAACTACGTAGGATAATAGTTCAGAAGATGCGTACACGCAGGTACACCGTCAAGGGACTATGGCCACACACGCAGGTCACCCGTTTAGAAGGTGCGTACCCCCAGTTTCACTTACTTCAAGGCAGGGAAGCGCGTTCACGTGGGGTTTCCTATGTTTGGCCCATGGTATTTAGCCCGCCGCTCTTGATTCTATGGTTTTGGCCCGTGGTATTGTTTTATATTATTATTATTATTGAGCCCCATGTTTTTGGGCCCCTTGTATTGGTTATCTATGGTATTTATCCACGATTTTAGGAGGAGCTTGACTATATAAAGCAAAGGAGATCACTTGGCTAAGTATCTTTTGCAAATTGAATATCTTAAGATCTGAAATATTGGGTTATTGTTTTAAAAGTTTGATCTATATGAAAGTGAAGTTGAAAGCGAATCTATGAAAGGTGATCTCTTGAGCGCATGATCAGATCTGGGCATCTGACTATCTGTGGCACACTGGTGGACTGCCAATTCGGCCCTAATCAGAGGTACGCAGGTGATTAACCGTGCAAGAGCGTGGGTACGCAGAGCAGAAACAGGAGAGCTGCGTGGGTACGCAGAGCAGAAGAAGGAGAAATGCGTGGGTACGCAGAGTAGAAGAAGGAGAACTACGTGGGTACGCAGCGTGACAAAGTTTCAGGTGTGTACGCACAGTAAAAGGATGTGGCGCGATAGTATTTGTAAGTGCGTGGCTACAGTAGCAGTACGCAGCGTGATAGTGTCTGTGGGTGCGTACCTACAGTAACAGTACGCAGCGTGATTGAAGAACCAGTGCGTGGGTACGCGGTGAAGCAGAAGGCTCTCTGCGGGTATACGCAGGGGAGCAGAAGGTGGAGTGCGTAGCGACGCAGGCCAGTGAAAGAAAAACTGCGTATCTGTCTCAAGATCTTCTGTTGACTGAATTTTTCTGTTGATAAGGTGTTCTAGGTTTAGTTCTGTTATTGTTGATCTGGTTACTGCAGTTGACTGTGTAATTTACATGTACTTGATGATCATTTGATGTTTATGGATCCAGTTTGAAAATTTATGAAAAGTTGTCCTTGAAAGAAAGGAAGTAGGGGGTTGTAGCTCCCTTCCAGGAGAGATTGGAAAACGAGAGAGAGTTGTAGCTCTCTGCAGGTTGCAGCCTGCATACTGGTAAAGGACTGCACCAGTACAAAATCATTGTAAAAGGAGTTTCTATTTTGAAAGAAGATAGAGACATATTGCAGCAGGTGGTTTTCACCCACATTGGGTTTCTACCTTATATCTGGTGTTCTTTGGTGTGACTATCTGTTTTTCTTGTTCATGCTCATTATTTTATGGTACTGATATGCAAAAATAATTCAAAGTATAAATAAGGAAGATTTGTTAAAAGAACTTGATAATACTGATTCACCCCCCACCCCCCCCCCCCCCCTCTCAGTATTATTTCCAACAATTGGTATCAGAGCAGGTCCTTCGGAGAAGCTTGATCGCTTGAAGGAAGATCATTCATCATGAGCAACTACGAGAGGGAAGCATCAATCAGGCCACCAATTTTCGATGGGACAAACTTTAATTATTGGAAGGTAAGAGTTACTGCCTATCTTCAATCTCTTGGTACAGAAGTTTGGGATATCATAGATACAGGCTACACTTTTCCTTCAGCCACTCCTACGGATACAGCCGAAAAGAAGAAATATGAAACAAATGCTAAAGCAGTCAATACTTTGCTGGGATGCTTATCTCAAACAGAATTCGTAAAGGTTATGCAATATAAATCCAAAAAATAAATATGGGACAAGATTGTCTTGAGCTACGAAGGAGATGAATAGGTAAAGCGTGCTAAACTTCAAACTCTCAGGATTCAGTATGAGAATCTCAGGATGTATAATGATGAAAGTGTGGCTAACTATTTTCTTCGGGTACATGAGATTGTTAATTACATGAAAAACATGGGTGAAGAAATAAAAGAGGCTACTGTGGTTGAAAAAGTTCTAAGATCATTGTCCCCCAAGTTTGAATCTAAAGTGTCTGCAATAGAAGAAAAGGAAAATCTATGAATTCTTACTATGTCTCAGCTACACGGAATTCTAACTGCTTATGAAATGAGAAAGGGAGGTCCATCAGACAGAAGAGAAGCTGCCTTCAAGGCTTCAGGCAAAGGAGATTATTATGAAGCAAGTCCCGTGCCAGAAGAAGAAGAAGAATCAAATTTTGTCAGAAATCTTCAAAGGGGTTCTGGAAGGTTCAGAGGTAAGTTACCTTTTAAATGCTTTGCTTGTGGAAGAGTAGGTCATTATGCTGCAAAATGTCCTTATAAGGATAAAGGAAAGGAACCTGCTAGATGGAACAAGAAATAGAGTGCAAATAAGAAAAGCTACTAAACTCATGAAGATAGTGATGGTCTATCAAATAGTGATGAAGATGAATGAGGTAATGACTATAAACTATTAATGGCATTTGAAGATGATGATTATATGGATGCTATAGATGTGGATAGCCTTTATGAAGAAATTACTAGACTCAAGAGATGTATAGAAGAAAAGAATATGATCATTGATACTCTACAATTTCAATTTGATGAAAAGGAAAAACATCTTGAAAAATTAGAAGGTGAAATTGTTGGTCTTAGAAAAGAGATTGAGAAAACAAAAGCTATTAATCTTAAGTTTGTCAAAGGATCTGAAACTTTGGATGAGATTATCAATGTACAACGTTCTCCACTAAACAAGACAGGTCTGGGCTATAATGGAGAAACTTCTCAAGCATCCACCTCAAAAAGTTATCTTGATGCAGCAAGAAGGAATGAGAAAAAGCACAATGGAGACCATCAGGTAAAGCAGGGACGAATTACAAACAGAGACTATCAGGGGCAATCCGTCTTAATGGTGAACAAAAGCAACAACCAGACACAGGTAAAATCTTCTCAATTTGGTTCAAGAATGGATGACAATAGAAATTACAATCATTTGGCTGGTAGATTTGATAACCGCAGAAGTTTCTTCAATGGACAATGTTTCTCTTGCCATAACTTCGGTCACAAAGCAGCTCAATGTGTTGCATATAAAACAATCATGACTAGAGAAGCTCAAAAACAAAGAAGTATGACTGGGATTACAAAAAGGACCTATAACAACTTTTCGGCTCTTGAAAATGAAGTTGAATGTTCTATTTGCAATAACTTTGGTCATGAAGATTCTGAATGCAGGAGCAGGTTTCAGCAGACAAAGGAACAAGCCTCAAGCACCAAAACATGGAGAATAAAGGAACCACAAACAGAAAGATGTGGGATAGCATTTTATGCAGAGGGACAGGAAAATCTATGGTACATTGACAGTGGATGTTCGAAGCATATGACAGGTGATAAAGAAAAACTTGAGTCATATTCTTCTCTAGAAAAAGGAAAGAAATTTTCTTTTGGAAATGATACTCCTGCAACTATAAAAGGAAAAGGCATTGCTCAGTTAAAAGAAAAGGTCAAGGCTGGAAATGTTTTGTATGTTGATGGATTGAAACATAATCTTCTAAGTGTCATCCAGATGTGTGATCAAGGAACCGAGGTGATATTTAGAACAAATGGATGTCTTGTTCGTGACCTTGATACATGTAAAACGGTGATCAAAGGTAAAAGAACTCCAAATAATCTATACATATTTGAAGAAGGACAACAACAATGCTATCTAAGCAAGGATGATGAACACTGGTTATGGCATTGGAGGTTGGGGCATCTAAGCTTTTCACAAATAAGGAAAGCATGCAAATATCAGGTAGTTCGCGATCTTCCAGATATCAAAATTCCAGACAACACCATATGCAAATCATGTCAGTTTGGAAAGCAAACCAGAACTAACTTTCCAGAGAAGGAAGGATCAGCTAGCATGCCTCTGGAGCTAGTACATACAGATACATGTGGTCCATTCAGGAAAAGGACACCTCGAGGAGAAGAATACTTGATATTATTCATTGACGATTTCTCTAGGTTTATCTGGTTAGGACTTATGAAGCACAAAGATGAAGCATTAGAAAAATTCAAATCCTTCAAAGCCTTGGTTGAAAATGAATCAGGATACAAAATTAAGTGCCTCAGATCCGACAGAGGTGGGGAGTTTACCTCAAATGAATTTTTTGATTTCTGTGAAGAACATGGGATAAGAAGAGAATTCTCTACAGCTAGAACTCCTCAGCAAAATGGAGTTGTGGAAAGAATGAACAGAATAGTCCAACAAATGGCTCGTGCTATGCTTGATGAGTCGGGAACTCCCGCAACTTTCTGGGGTGAAGCTGCACATGCTGCGGTTGTTATTCTCAACAAAACAAATGTCCGGGTGAACAGCACTCAAACCCCTCATGAGCTCTGGTGTGGTGAGACTCCTTCAGTAAAGCACTTCAAAATCTTTGGGAGCAAATGCTATTTTAAGAATACTGATGAGCAACTTGGCAAACTTGAACCTAGAGCAGATGAAGGCATTCTTCTTGGTTATTCTGCACACAGCAAAGCATACAAGTGCTACAATAAAAGACTTGGCAGAATTGTTGACAGCATTGATGTAGTGGTTGATGAGAAGGGATACATTTCTAGGCAAGTACATCATGAAGACATCGAAGAAGATGAAGGCTACCCTCAAAGACAGAATGATGAAGAAGAAGAACCTCAAGAAGAACCAGAGGAGCAAACAAGAATAGAAGAGAAGACTCCATCCAGATATGTTCAGAAGAATCATCGAGAATCTCAGATTGTGGGGCAGAAAGAAGCAGGTGTACAAACAAGAAGAACAATTGCAGAAGCTTCAAGCTATTTGGCATTACTCTCTTCCACTGAACCACAAAATGTGAAAGAGGCATGCAAAGATGAATGTTGGGTCAAAGCAATGGATGAAGAACTTGAGCAGATCGAAAAGAACAACACTTGGGAGTTGGTTCCTATACCAAAAGATAAGAATGTTATAGGGACAAAATGGGTCTTCAAAAATAAATTGAATGAAAATGGAGAAGTAATTAGAAACAAGGCCAGACTTGTTTGTAAAGGGTATGTGCAGCAAGAAGGAATAGATTTTGAAGAAACCTTTGCTCCTGTTGCAAGACTTGAGGCCATCCGAATGTTCCTTGCTCTCTCAAGCTTTCAAAACTTCAAAGTATTTCAAATGGATGTGAAATCAACCTTTCTGAATGGAGACTTAGAAGAAGAAGTATACATTGAGCAGCCAGATGGTTTCATTCTTGGAAATGATCCAAATCTTGTATGCAGATTGAAAAAGGCTCTCTATGGTCTCAAACAAGCTCCAAGGGCTTGGTACTATCGTTTGGACAAATATCTTCATCAACAAGGTTTTTCAAAAGGATGAGCAGATAGCAATCTTTATATAAAAGTTGAAAATGACAAATTTCTAATACTTGTTGTGTATGTAGATGACATTATCTTTGGCAGCAATGAAGAAGCTATGAGTCAAAGCTTTGCCTTGGTGATGCAGAAAGAATTCAAAATGTCCTTGCTGGGAGAACTGACATATTTTCTTGGTTTGCAAATCCAACAAAAAGAAGGAGGGATCTTTTTGTCTCAAACCAAGTATCTCAAACAGATTTTGAAGAAATATGGCATGGAAGATGCAAAACCAGTATGTACACCCATGGTCACAGGATGTAGCCTCAGTGCAAATGATGAATCTGCAGTAGTGCATCAACCAACCTACAGATATATGATTGGAAGTTTACTTTATTTGACAGGTACCCGACCGGACATCATGCATGCAGTTGGAATAGTTGGAAGATTTTAGGCAAATCCGAAGGAGACTCATCTTCAGGCAGTGAAGAGAATTTTCAAATATCTTCAAGGGACTCAAAATTATGGCTTATGGTATCCTAGAGATACAGATCTCACACTTCATGCTTATACAGATGCAGATTGGGCCGGAAGCGTGGATGACAGGAAGAGCACAAGTGGTGGTGCATTCTTTATGGGTTCCAGACTAGTATCTTGGTTCAGCAAGAAACAGAGTTCGATTGCCTTGTCTAGAGCTGAAGCGGAATATGTTGCTGTTGCATCTTGCTGCACTCAACTCCTTTGGATGATGCAGACCTTGCAGGATTTTCAAATCACTTGTACTCCACCTATTCCCATCTTATGTGATAACACAAGTGCAATCAGCATCTCAAAGAACCCAGTCATGCATTCAAAAACCAAGCACATACCAATCAAGTATCATTTTCTCCGGGAACAAGTGCTTGAACAGAAGGTCAAGTTGGAGTATGTTCCTTCTAAGGAACAAGTTGCTGATATACTTACCAAACCATTGCCCAGGGAGACTTTTGAATACCTCAGGCAAAAGCTGGGGGTTGTTGATGCATCATCTTATTGTTGAAACTCTTCTGATTGATGGTTGTACGCATGGTTCATATGGGGTATATGCGTACATGTGCTGGGTTGCGGATTGGTTGAAGATTGAATGGCACAGGTTCAGGGGGAGCATATAATGCATTGTTGGCATTATGGAGGATGTACAGAAGGAGATCATGGATGTTGGTCTGAATATAGCTGCAATATGTCTCTATCTCTTTCATGGTCATTTATGGTGTTTGGTAGATTATGGTTCTTCTTTGCAGATCTAGTTCATATTCAGGGGGAGCATGTTCTTAGGGGGAGCATAACCCTTTGCCCTTGATGTCAAAGGGGGAGAATGAAGCTGAAGATTTTAAGGTTGCCATCAAGTCCAAAGGGGGAGATTGTTGGCATTATGATTCTGGTATGGCTCTATGTTACAGATGTTGTACTTGATGGCAACACCCTCAAGTGGCAATGCTCTGATCAGGCTCTCAAAATGTTGAAAATTAAGAAGTACGCAGGATAATAGTTTAGCAGATGCGTACACGTAGGTACACCGTGAAGGGACTGCGGCCACACACGCAGGTCACCCGTTCAGAAGGTGCGTACCCGCAGTTTCACTTACTTCAAGGCAGGGAAGCGCGTTCACGTGGGGTTTCCTATGTTTGGCCCGTGGTATTTAGCCCGCCGCTCTTGATTCTATGGTTTTGGCCCGTGGTATTATTTTATATTATTATTATTATTGAGCCCCATGTTTTTGGGCCCCTTGTATTGGTTATCTATGGTATTGATCCATGATTTTAGGAGGAGCTTGCCTATATAAAGCAAAGGAGATCACTTGGCTAAGTATCTTTTGCAAATTGAATATCTTAAGATCTGAAATATTGGGTTATTGTTTTAAAAGCTTGATCTATATGAAAGTGAAGTTGAAAGCGAATCTGTGAAAGGTGATCTCTTGAGCGCATGATCAGATCTGGGCATCTGACTATCTGTGGCACACTGGTGGACTGCCAATTCGGCCCTAATCAGAGGTACGCAGGTGATTAACCGTGCAAGTGCGTGGGTACGCAGAGCAGAAACAGGAGAGCTGCGTGGGTACGCAGAGCAGAAGAAGGAGAACTGCGTGGGTACGCAGAGCAGAAGAAGGAGAACTGCGTGGGTACGCAGCGCGACAGAGTTTCAGGTGCGTACGCACAGTAAAAGTACGCGGCGCGATAGTATTTGTGAGTGCGTGGCTACAGTAGCAGTACGCGGCGCGATAGTGTCTGTGGGTGCGTACCTACAGTAACAGTACGCAGCGCGATTGAAGAACCAGTGCGTGGGTACGCGGTGAAGCAGAAGGCTCTCTGTGGGTATACGTAGGGGAGAAGAAGGTGGAGTGCATAGCGACACAGGCCAGTGAAAGAAAAACTGTGTATCTGTCTCAAGATCTTCTGTTGACTGAATTTTTCTGTTGATAAGGTGTTCTGGGTTTAGTTTTATTATTGTTGATCTGGTTACTGCAGTTGACTGTGTAATTTACATGTACTTGATGATCATTTGATGTTTATGGATCCAGTTTGAAAATTTATGAAAAGTGTTCCTTGAAAGAAAGGAAGTAGGGGGTTGTAGCTCCCTTCCAGGAGAGACTGGAAAACGAGAGAGAGTTGTAGCTCTCTGTAGGTTGCAGCCTGCAAACCGGTAAAGGACTGCACCAGTACAAAATCATTGTAAAAGGAGTTTCTAATTTGAAAGAAGATAGAGACATATTGCAGCAGGTGGTTTTCACCCACATTGGGTTTCCACCTTATATCTGGTGTTCTTTGGTGTGACTATCTGTTTTTCTTGTTCATGCTCATTATTTTATGGTACTGATATGCAAAAATAATTCAAAGTATAAATAAGGAAGATTTGTTAAAGGAACTTGATAATACTGATTCAACCCCCCCTCTCAGTATTATTTCCAACAGGCTCTTTCCCTCAGTTGATATGCCATGTTAGAATCAAATCCATCAGCGAATTTGATCAAAGCTAAATCAGGTGGAGGTCTAAGGTTTTGAGGAATAGCATTATAGACGTTGTTGAACCTAGCACAATAGTCTTGGACGGTTTCTTGTGGGCCTCTTTTCAAATTGTCATATTCTCTCAAGATATGTAAAGGGTCCTTCTTCTTTTCCGATCTGTTTAGAAAAGACTGATAAAGAGCTTCTGAATCAGCTATGGAATTTTCAGCAAGCGCTCTAAACCAAATCCTTACATCGCCCGTTAGACTTTGGACAAAAATTTTCATTCTCACATCATCATCATCTATTTCATAATTCTCAAAATAATCTTGCATTTTCTTAGTGTGTTGCTGGGCCGTATAGGAGCCAGTACCATCAAAATATGTGATTTTACTCTGATAATCATGAGGCATAGCCCACGGATTTCTAGGTAACTGTAGAGGAGTATAACGGTTTGTCATATTCACAGGGATAAATGGGACAACAGGAAGAAA
The DNA here is from genome assembly GCA_031772625.1 of Pinus tabuliformis. Taxonomy (NCBI): domain Eukaryota; kingdom Viridiplantae; phylum Streptophyta; class Pinopsida; order Pinales; family Pinaceae; genus Pinus; species Pinus tabuliformis. The sequence goes on from CM062818.1 coordinate 579,623,587, forward strand.
TAAAACAGCTAGAACAACAGGGACAATAGTGGAAATTTGTGCAAGGGATGGGGGAGTGGAGAGGATACTTTGAGGTGTGGATGAGGAACTAGGAGAGGCTGTTGCTCTCCCAGGTGTAACCTCAGATTTTGCAGGGTTTTGTTGAAGTATATCAAGGTCTGAATCAGCCGATTTTTCTAGTTTTTCTTGTTTCCTAAGGGTCTTAGAAATTAAGTTAGGATTTTCAAAAATAGCTGGAGGATCTGGGTCAAGGTTTGACCTGGTGTAATGAGTTTTATTCTTTGGAGCCAGCTTCTAAATTTGTTTTTTGGTATTTTCTGGAAATGTTTTTTAAAGATCACGGTCTTTGACAATATTCTGCAGGAAATTCTTTGAAATATGGGAGGCCTTGGGATTTCCTTTGAATATGTTGAAATAGAGGAAACTGATCAAATCTTTGGAACAACTGTTTAGAGCCTAAAACTATACTGGAGATTGACTGAAGCAGCTTTTATTTACTCCTGTAAATGTAGACCAAAGACAGTTTCAAAGGCTACCTGGCTAACTTCAGGCTCCATTTGTAGCTTTAGAAAATAGACAGCAGTTACAAATAGACATTCAGGTCCCCAGTTGAGTCGCCAATGTTGTTATCACTCAGGTTGTTCCCTACCTCCAGAAGTGAATACGGCCAAGGTAACCACTAACCAATCTTTTAGTTGTGGTTCCTAGCCTACCTGCAATGAGAGAGGGCTCTCTCTTTGTAATTTAGCTTTGTTTTGAAGTATTTTAGGCTAGTTATGATGCACAGAGTTTTGTTTTAAGTTTGTTGGATGGTGATTTCAGGCAGAGCTGGGATGCAAGTCTAAAACTGTCTGGTCCATTGGGTAGATGGAGTTAATGATGAAGAACTGATGAGAGTGTTTTCTTTGATAAAGGGCTTTACTACAGAGCAAGATAATCAGTCTTGGAACAACTTTTAAATATGGGAATTGGTGGAATGAAAGTCGGGGAATGAAAGGAAATTAAGAAGTTTTCATTATGCTGGCAGAGGGAAAGTGCATGAATATTATCAAGGAGAAATTAAGAATTCCCAAATAGCATTAAAAAATGAAAGAATTAGTGCAAACATGAGCAGCTAAGAATTCATATTTATGACTAATTCTGAAGAAAACATAATTAATAGCAGAGATTGAACACATGGTGCATTTAAACAACTCCTGGGCTATTATTTTTCTCTGTTACCAAGACTATGAAACATATATGATATTTGAAAACACAAAAGACATAAACATAGGTTAGAGCAACTTATTGATCCATAGAAAGACACAGGAATTCTGTAGCAGGTCCCAGAACATTAAATCCACATTTAGATGGTCCAACAGTAGTGAACTTCAAACAACCTTTGTATTAGAAAGCCTGAGAATTTACAGTGCAGTTTAGAGAGAAAATCACCAACCCCAAACACATATTATGGGGAGGTATTCATACAAACAGGGAGATACAAAATATCGTGAAGATAAGTTCTGAAGCCATAACTTCGTTTACCCACTCTTTAAAAGAAGTAGATGGGGGAAATAAATGTTGCAGTAAATGTGAATGTGTTGGCTGTCCAATTTGTCAGAGATATTTGACTTTCTAGACTGAATGAGTCGGCTGCTAGTTGCGTCTTTATTATGCGTTTGCTGCCTTGATGCCTTGTTGTGCTGTTGTGCTAGCCTTGTCATCAGTGCTCGGTTTTTCATCAACGAGCTGTAGTCATAATTCAATTTCTGCTTTTTGTTGTCTTTTACCCTTTGACAGGTGGATCGTGGCTCTGTATTTGCTGACCTGTGGCTGACCAAAAGGAAAAATAAAAAAAAAAGTTACCTGAGCAATATCTCCAGCATTCCTTGCCACCAGTACTCTGTAGGCAACTAATGTCTTTGTATTTTTATCAGTGTTTCATCAACCTCAGTGTATCTATAAAAGTTGGGCTAGACTTCAAAAAGATGGTTTATGTCATGTTTAATGTAGAACAGATTTTCTAATTTTTCATACAGACTCTGTCCAGAGGGAAGCCTTGTTTCTTCTGAGGTGCTTGAGGATGCTGTAATTTGATTGGAGGCATAATTATTTACCCTGTTGGCATATTTCCCATGTGATAGTAGTCTTCCAGCGCTGGTTAATAAACTGGGTAGCCCTCTGCTCTGTAATTCTGCAAACTTTATTTTGAAGTCATTTATCTCTGCCTGCATTTCTTGGCATTTTCTTTCCAGAGTTTGCACAAAATTCCTTAGGGTCAACACCTTTTTCACTAGAAAGATGGTATCTATCCCGTTCCTGATACCTAGCGCTGCCAATTGTTGTTTGGTATGAGTGTCCAAGAATTGAATCATTCTATTGGCTTGCTCAGGCATATTTCCCAATGATGCTCTAGCCTTTTGAGTCTCGAATTGAGCTAAGGCTATCAATTCTATCTACTCATGTATAGTCTGGATGGATTGCCATTGGTGAGTAATGGATTGGCCAATTTTGGCCGACAAAATTTTCTTAATTTCAGCTAGAGTTTTGTCTAAAGTGAGGTCCTTCTCCAGCTCCTTTATTCTTTTCTCCAAGGTTTTTACTTCCCTTGTCTTCTCAGCTACATCCATCTTTGATTTGTCATATCTTACCGCAATTTTGGCCAGCTTTTCTTTGGCTTCTTTCAATTCTGCCATCTGTAGTTCCAGAGCCTTTATTTCTTTCATCATCTCCTCCATACTTAGGCTGGCATCTTGCTCTGCTGCTACTGTAGTTGTTGCTGAAGTTGAATCTAGAGTTGAGGTACCTCCTGTTGATACAGGATAAGTAGGAGGGACTACTGTGGTGACTGTAGGAGGAGCAGTCTCAAGAGTTAGAGCTATTTGAGCTCGCTGAGAGGCCAACTCTCCCTGTCTTCCTTGCAGTGATTCCTCCAAGGCACTCTCTGTTTCTATCATTCTTTTATGCATCCTCATAAGTAGACTTACTACATCCTCCTCTTCCTTTTGTTGTGCTACTTCTGTGGTTTGAGGATGAATTGTAGGTGGCAACTTGAGTTGTTTTCTAAGGGCTACTATGTCTTATTCTTTCTTCTTAATTAAAGCTTGCATGCCCTTGGGATCATTGGGATCATGTCCCAGCTCCATAATGATCTCCTCCAAGGATTTAATTCTATTGTCCTTGGCTTGTGATGAAGATTTCTCCAATTCTAATTGGGCAGAAGTGTTGTGAAGTGAATTCTGCAGTCTATGGGCCAATATTGCCTTATCTTCCAGGGTGGAGTACACCATTTCTCCAGTTTGTTTATGTAATTCAATCTAGTCCATTGGGTGGATGTCTTTAGCAAGGACTTCCATATTGGTTCTGATATAATCAGCAGCTAATTGGGGCTGCTTTACTTTAGGTCTGAAATGACTGAAGGTCATTTTCCCTTCTTGGATGTCATAGGCTGCCATTAGCCTCGTTGATTAGTGGGAGACATTCTTAGCAACTGGTTGTAGCGCTGGAATCTTACCGGCTCATTTATGGCCTTGATTTCTGTGAATGCCTTCTTTATGTCAGAGCCTTGCTAGCTTTGCTACTTGGTGGAGGTTGAGGTAACCTCCACACCTTGTTGTCTCTCTTGCTCCTACTGAAAGGAGCTAGCTGATGTTTCCATGCTCGGAGGAATCTGTTGTTCAGTTGTTTCCTCACCCCTTTGATTGCCTGTTGTCTCCTCTGTAAAATCTTCCTCCGAATAGGGGTTTAGCCTTTGCCTTTTCTCTCCTTGTTGTTCTGTGGATGCTCCTGTGGGTGTCTCTTGCTGCCTGTCCCTTTTCTTTTCTCTTTCCTCATTGAGAGGAGTTTTGTAAGAAAGGGACCTCAGGTGCTTTTGCTTGTGTTGGAGGGGCTTGCCCTTGACTTTGTTCTTTGCTTGCATCTGGTCGGTCTGCCATTATCTCTTGCTGCTCTGAATGCTGCACCTCTTTTCCTTTGGATGTCCCTGTAGGTGGAGCACTTACTTGGGCAGGTTGTTTGGAAGTCGTGGCAGATGATGTGCCTGCTCCAAGGTGTCGAGGAGATGTGAAAAACACCTGTCCAAAAGATTCCAGGTCAACTGATTTTTCAAGGTCTTTGATTTCTTTTTCTGTTATCTCTTCTTCAGTAAGCTCTTCAACTAGTGTGCCTTCTATCCACTCCTGTTGATTAGCATATTGTTCAATTTGAGGGATACTATAGTGCACATATCCTGTAAGCTTATGTTTGACTCTCCTAAATCTTATGAAATGTTCAGGGTCATATGGTGCCCAAAGAAAACTTTTTTTCAGCTTAAGTTTGTCTCTCAGAATGGTGTCAGCCTCCTTCCATGCTTCTTCCCTTTTATTAAAGATAAAAGGGCCCAATTGGTGCCTCATCTTGAGCTGTGCTTTTTCCCTAACACCATAGAAATGGGTCAGATCTGAACTACTGAACTACCTGTAGTATTCCAGGGCAAAGAGTCTCATAGGGACATATTTTGGCAGTTTGAAGGGAGCCATTTGACAGCCATAGATCCTAATCACTGTATGGTTTTGGTAAAAGTACCAATCACTGATGTTGTATTCCTTTGATAGGTGCAAAATTTTCTGCATTTCAACAAAAATCCTGGCAGGAGGCATTATTGACAATAAACAGGTGGCTGGATATATGAAAAGGTCAATAAATTCACAATATGTATATGGGGAGATGCCAACATGATGGAATACTGAGGTCCAAAATATTACAGACCTTCGCTCCCCCTTAGCATCCAATTTTTTGAGGGGAACTGGGAAACTATCAGGTTGATAGTAGAACATCAAATGGTATATATATGCAGTGTATTTGAACACTCTCTCCCTCTCTAAGTTCATGAACTGCTCATGAATTTTGTTGGCTATGAAGGTGGCATAGTCATACTTGATAGCAGGGGGCTGTCCTGGAGCAAACATGGACATTAAAGCAAAGACAGTTTCATCTACAATTTCACTTGTTCTGAATCCCAGAATGTAGGAAATCATGTCTATGAGCATTTTTCCAACTTCACTAAACCAGGCATGATGGTAGGGAATTTTGTATCTGGAGTAGCAATCTGGTGGCATAAACAGCTTGGCAATTCGGTCAATTTCTGCAGAGGACAACTTGGAGGCTTGGTCCAGCAAATTTTTCATGGTGAGAGGGACCAAAGGCTGAGCTGGCTGGAAGTGCAGCATCTCATTTATAGACTGAAGGGTGACATAGAAGAGAACATTTCCAGTAGGGTCCATCACTGCCCTTTGAGAAGGCTCATAATTAGCACAAAATTGATGATGAGGTCAGGGAAAACATTGACAGAAGGTAGGTAGTATATAGGCATACTGGACTCCCAGATTCTGAATATGTCAGTGTTGTTTTTATGACTATTCCTTATCTCACAAAAAGCTTGTAGGTGAGGCTTTTGACCCTCCATGTCATCAATTTGGAAATCTCTATCAGCTAGAGGTAACCACTCCAACTGCCTATGAGGTGCATTCAACGGTGCAATGTTTAGGGCTACTGGAGCCTCCATGGTTTACTGTGCTTATAATTAGATTTGAGTCTATGTATCAACAGGAAACAGAGTTCTGACAGAGGGCTTTTTAGCAGGAAATTTGTAGTTTGAGTTCTGTGCGAAGGTGGCCTTACTGAGTGGAACTCAAAGGGAATACAGAGTCTGCAGGATTCTTCAACGAGGAAGCTTAAAAACAGTGGAAAGAGCGTGGATTTTACAGGTGTTTTGGTGGTTTTGCAGGCGAACAGGAGCTCGATTTCAAGCTTTAATGGACAATTTATCAGAGGGTCATAGAATTGGCAGGTTTTGCTCGAAAATATGGTTACACAGTGAGGCAGAGCATAGGAGCTTACGGGCGATAGTGTCTTTGAGTTGAATTTAGCTGTCTTGGTGATCTTTTACAGAGAAATTATGAAAAATAGGGTTTATAGGTGATTCACGGGTAAATACCTGTTTATTCGAGACTTTGTTGTGGAATGCAGTTGCAGAGTGAGCTGGGGAGGCAGGTTTGCAATATGAATGCGCCTGGGTGGAAAAATGGGACGTCAATGGTGAATTCGATGTATTTCTCATGCACGTTCTCCGTTATTGGTCGCATAAAAATAAACAAAAAACATCACTTTCGTGAGTTTTAACGAAAAATTGGGTTTTTTCAGAGCTTTTGGCACTTTTTGTGCTGACGTCAGCATGACGTCACCTTGTCCTGTAGCATGGTATGGAGGGTAATGTGGCAGCTGATGTGGATGGGTGACGGGGCAGACACGGTAGACTGTACAGTAGCACGGGTGCTGGCATGGTGTATGACGTGCGCGGCGGGGAGAACAAACGGTAACTGGATTGCATCGGACCGCTTTTGGTACGGGAGCGGTTTCTGTCAGAGTGGGCCTGATGCAATAGAAATGGGCCACGTGTCCCCATGTACGACGGCAAAACCGATTTCCATCGGGAGCTATCTCTCGTACAGTTGGGTGGCTCCGATATCAGCGTGGGCCGTCGGATCTGTAGCGCTGGATCGGAGGGTTGACGGGAAGGGCAGGTGACAGTACGATATGGCGTGGGGACCCACCCATATTTTAATATTTTATAATGCTACGGGGGTTTTAAACTTTGGATTTATGGGTTTTTTGTGGTTATGCGGGCGGGTATGGTTATTAGTTTAACCAAATATTAAACTAACCCCAAGGTTTATATGCGCACCAAAGTTTTAATGCATGGTATGGGTGGGAGGATTTAGCATGGTTATTTATTCAACTGGAGGTTAAATAAACCCCAAGGTTTATGAACGCGGAAGGGTTCTTATTAAAGTCCCAAATGGACTTAATAATTCCTGAAACTGTTAATATGGCTATAGGTGCCATGGGGGGAATATTAAATACTTTTTGGGTTTTTATATAGCTTTTGTAAAATAGGGGTGGGGAAATAATTAAAGGAGCTATACAATAAGTTAGGATGTGAATATGAATGTATGGAATGAAACTGCATGAATAAATGCTAAGTTTATTGAGGGAAAACTTAGGCATACGGAAATGAAAGGAGTATGGAATGATGATTTTTACACAAGAAATGTGGCTTCTTTTCACTAAGTAAACTCAGAGTTTAACTTAGCATTTCTCATAAAATGAAGTGAAGTAGGACTATTGGGCAGATCCCAAGGTCCTTGAGGGGATGTTAGCAAATGATTTCTGGGGGAATGATAGGGGAAATTAGTCATGCTTCCACTGTCCTGCAGTTGCTTTTCCATGGTATTTGTGTCATTGATGATAAGACTCTTTCTTGATAATACAAAAATTATCACCAACTTGTTTCTTCAATCTCAAACTACCTACCAACCCTAATACACCTAGCATTTTTTCTTCCTTTTGATTGGGTGCATTTGGACTAGCAAACCCTGATTTTCCTCTTTTCTTCTTTTGAATGCCTTCCTATCTAAATCTACCCTTATCTCTTCCAAGGGCCCAGATTAAGCAGTTGGGCTCCTTATTTTCTCTACCTATCTACTCATCTGCCAAGCTTGAACTGTTTGGACAGATCTTTATTCTCTATTCTACAACAACAAATTTAAATATGGAGTGGTCCAGATTGAACTGTTGGGCCCTCCATTAGGTGTGATGAAATAGTGTTTGCACCTTGTGAACTTGCTTTTCACAAAATAAAATAGTAGTGGCATTTTGACTGGCCACTTTCCTGGTCTTTCTTTGGGGTTCATTCTCTTTTTATTTTGTCGACCAATTCATTCTTCTTGCCCTTTTATTTTTCTTTTAGGGCATACCCTCTTTACATTTTTTTTATTTTCTTTATCTACACCCAAAATATGGAACCTTTCCAGCATGGAAAGGATGATCATATTTGGCATTTCCATAGTCAATCATGAGAAATGATACCTATTGGTATAGGAACCTAACAGTCAGCATGCCTACGTGGCCTAGGTGACGTTGGCAGTTTGTGATTGGTTTGTGATGTTGACTGGGCGACAAGTGGGCCAATCCAGGGCTGACACATGGTAGCCTAGATTTTTCCTAATTTGGCTTGATTTCCAAAATTTTGGGGGTCAGGGAGGATCAAACCCCTAACCTCCCAGAAATGCTAAGCTTTCATCAGAATGGTGCATTGATCGGGATATGGAAATCATGCTAAAGCAATGTGATAAGGTTATATTTATTGTATAAAGTTGGTATCACTGGAAAAAGACCGGACGGTCGAGGTCAACCCTGTGACCATCGATGAATTAACATGGCAAAAAACTATATCGTATTACCAAATATCTACCAGAACATTATACATATATGCCACCATATCCGCCAAGTGCCAAATATCCGCCAGGAGATCAGGCGCTGGGTTTGACCCGCCGACCTTCCAAAAAACCATATATACAACAACTTAACATTACATTCAGGTATCATAATACGAAGAGTGTGGCTTGGTAAATGAAGTGCGCAAAACATTACTTAAACTCTGCAGAGCCAAATCCAAAAGCCAGGAGCGTGAACAGTTTCTAAGGTGGTTTTGTGCAGGGCAGTGGTTTTTCACAGTTTTCGAGGCGGTTTTGGACCAAAGGTGGTTTTGCAGGGTCTTCAAGGGGTCTGGAGGTCACTTTGTCAGAACATGGTCGATTTTATACTCATTTTTCTTGAAATTTCGAGCCCGTCATAATGGCGAGTTCTGTTTTCTCATATGAGCTTTTGTTTTTGTGCTCATATCTGTAAAATTATTTTGAAGGAAAATAAAGCGGTCAGCACTGGAAGCTAAGGACCCAGAGACGTAGCTAGGAAGTCTGGTGAACTCCGTTATCACATGGTTGTTATTTGATGTCCTTGAATGTTGTATTGTTTTCATATTTTTCTTTATGTTATTCGCAATATTATCGATCCATGCATTAAATAACATAAGCTTGCTCATATAGACACCAATAATACCTTTTTAATTATCAAATCATGCAATTAGAGAGGGAAGTTAATAGCCACTAAATAAGAGGGAAGGTTGATTGTCTGATGGTGTGGGGGTATTTGGAAAAAAGTTCCCTAAATTGTCTCGAGTCCTACGAGGCATGAAATAACTTTTTTTTTCTTAGGTTTTTCAGAATCACTTGCAAAACAGAAAGAAAGCAGAAATTAAAACTATCTACTCAATGAAAAATAGAAAGAAAAGAAGAAGTTACATCTACATAGACACCTCCTTGGTAAGCGTGACAAGAAAGGATAAGCCTCAGTATAGGAGAAAGGATGCTACCACTCCTAGCGCTACCGACTTTAGTTTATCAACCCAGGGTTTCATACAAACTTGGAGGTGGCAGTGCTATATGCACAACAGATGCAACATAATACTCATGTCACTTCTCAACTAGGGTTTCAAACCAATCTTCTATTAACTAGAAGGAGTTTGACTACTGACAATGAATGGAATGCTAGTTCTAATACATGAAAGTAAATGTTTTTCTATTTAGGAAATGAAAGTTACTGAATGGAAAATTCCATGAATCATCTAGCTAGGAAATGACACAAATTACATGCACAAAAAAACTAATCTAACCTTGAACTTTATCATCTATCTATTTTGAATATTTGGACATGGGAATTTGTTCTATTGTATTATGATTCATATATGCATGTACTAACTATCTCATGTTGCATTTGTAGAAAAAGAGTCTTTTAATTTCTAAATTCAGATATGTGAATGCTATGTTATGCTATCTGATCTTGCAGTGCGGGGAAGGCATGTGAGAGCTCGTCATAGGTGGCACTTATAGGTATGGAATCCAAGATGAGGGCCTAACCTATACTCAAACTAACATTTTAGATCAAAACAAGGTCAAAGAGGCTGCTACAGGAATTGCTACAAGATGTCTTGGTTTTCTACAAGAAATTAGTTGAAAGATTTAGGAGGTCAATAATAGTGGAATAAGGTGTTGGATAGATGTATCACAATGAGAGCATGTGTAAGGAAGGTGCACGTTACCCAAGGCTAAGGCAAACACTCCAGGGTATTTGGATTTATCCAAGGTGGTTGTTCATGGTGGCTGTAAAAAAAGATTTGAGCTATGGATGGTATGCATTAGAAAATGTTGGAGAAGACTTAGGTGAAGCTGGTTGGATGAGTTCCTCCCTGTAGATCAATAATCCCTACAACAAAACTCATTTTTCTCTTGGTCTATGCATAACTATATACCAACATGGAAAATATGAGTTGAATTTGAGAAAGTTGATCTATCTATTGCTAATGGCTAGATCTATGGAATGGAATTATTTCTAAGCTATGGAAACTTAAGAAACAAAAAAATAATTGCAAGTGCTTCCAAGAAATGATAAAAAATTATCTATTTAAGCATGGAACCTAATCTATGTAATGACCAAAAGACAAACTCTATATTGGGCTGTTAGAGTGGGGCTCTCTAATAATGATCACACAAGGAAGATGAGGAAGAGGCTACTATCACAAGACTTCTTGAATTAATTTCCTTCACTACTACACCACTGATATACTTCGTCAAACTAAATGGAAACAATATTAAGAAATCATTCAAATACTTCTTAAGCTAAACAAAACATAAATAATTTCAGCATCTAACTATCATCTTAATCTAAGAATATAGTTAGAAAATAGGAACTTCTGTTTCTAGGGTTGGGCCCTAAACTAAGAACTTCAGCCCTCTAAGTGAACTTAGTGCTGGATCAAGGTTGACTTTCTCATTATCATCAAAATGTCAAATACAACATATCAAATAAAAATCACAATGTTTCAACTCAAATTTCCTTTAGGCTACTTCAAGAAATCGAATCCTAATGAGTCCCTTGGCTCTATTATTTGTACAAACCGAAGCTACCAACAACTTCCTAAAATATATGCAGACTTGGCTCCCTAACTCGAGAATAACTTGTCTTTGACTTTCATTGGCTTGGATGTTAGTAACTCCGAGCTGATGAGATATGGTGGAGGAACCTTTGAATGATTTCAAGAGTAAAGGAGGGAGACCAATCTCCTAAAATCTCTCTTCCTTTTCCAACTCGAGTTCGTGCTCTTAAATTAGCTCAAATTTACTCCAATTCCTGCATTTAATACATATTAGGCCACATGACATAGAAACTCACCTTTACCCGTGTCACTAGGAAAAATATAACAAAATATGTAAATAAATGTGAGAAAAGTCAATTTTAATAAGTTTGAGAGTGGAATTGTGACCCATATAGTTTAGCTATTGATGAGCCTCATCACACGCACACACACATATTTATTTAAAAATAAAAATAAAAAAGGCTTAAAAAATTAATAATAATAAAAATAATGAAAAAAATTAAAGAAAAGAATATATATATATATACATATATATATATATATATATATATATATATATATATATATATATATATATATATATATATGTAATAAAATTACCTGGAGATGATAGGTTGTCATCGACCACAACCGTCAGTCGCCCATAGCCTAACCATGATGTTGTTGTCATAGTCTCCCACCATCGCCATAGTATTCCACTACTACAAAGGTTGTCACCTTCCCTATTCTGTCTGTTGTCGCTAGCCACAAATGTGCCACCAAGATGTTGTGTCTACTCACACCCATCATCTATCACTATAATCTTTGTGACATTGCCACATTATCTTCCAACCTTTTCAGCCTCCACATCAAATGCTTCACCCTCTACCATTGTGTTAGGCCCCTATACTACTAGTGTAACCCCTTATTGTTATTAGCACAACCCACTTATTATATTGATGTACCCATATAGTGCCCATATTGTTACTATTGTGCCACATAGAAGCCCACTATTGTTATTATTGTGCCCTTACATTATTATTGTTATGTTGGCTCTGATTATGTTATGACCCCCTAGACTCCTATATATAGAAAGGAGGTCTTTTAATTTGTATCATCCAAGAATTGTTCATTTATGTAATGTAAAGGAGGTTGCCCCCTCGAATAAGCTGAATTCTAAGGCGTTGAACTATCTTTTCTATCTTTTTCTTGAGTTGGTTTCATAACATTTGGTATTAGAGCTTTGGATTCTAGGGTTTCGCTGCTCCAAACAGGTCATCGTGGAATTTTCGCTATAACTTTTTTTCTGCGACGCTTCAGAAGTTGAAAAAAAATCCATTTGAGAAGAAATCGTGCTGAACATGGGTCCAAATTTCAGAGCTTTTCGCACTATATTTGCGGAGATATGATCTGAGGAAGTTGGTCTTTTTGTAGACTCCTGAATTACATTCCAAACAGGTGACCTGGGGAAAATCGTCATAACTTTCTCTCTAGGGATCAGATTGAAATTTCGTCAGAAGGTACAGAAAGAGGACGGATTGTAGTTTATTTTATACATTTTTCAGATCCAGAGGTCGAAATAGTGACATGTGGAACTTCATACAAGTTGTCTCTTCTGGAAAGGTCTATAATTAGGTCATCTTGGGAGATTGTGCATAACTATTTCTTGGAGAATCCAATTTGGATCAGACTAGTGGCATTAGAAAGAGGACACGGAGGGCTACTACAGGTCACAATTTTAGAACTTAAAGATCTGAAAGTACAGAGTTACAGTCGTTTCAAGATCGAGCTCCTAAAATCAAGAAAAAGCAAGATGAGGAAGTTTGATGGTAAGGATCTGGTAAATTGGATACTTCAGATGGAGCAATATTTTGATATACATGGTGTACCACTGTTACAAAAGGTATGTATTACATCTTCATATTTAGAACCAGATCAATTTTTATGGTATTAAGGGCTTTGTTCTCGTAAACAACTTATTACGTGGTCAATTTTCATGGAGGAAATGGTAGCACATTATGAGGATACAAAGAGCAACACCTTCTTTAGAGCAACACCACAACAATTGGAAAGAGTAAAAGGGCTTTGTGACATAGTCGAAAGCAAAATTATGGAAACCAAGAAGCATACCCCTCACAACTATAAAGATGGAAGTGTTGTTTCTCCCAGCTTTCCACAACCTACAAGGGTTACACCACAACAATTGGAAGAAAAAAGAGAAAAAGGGCTTTGTTACAATTGTGATATCAAATGCACTAAAGGTCATAAGTGTGCTGAGAAGAAATTATTTTACATAGAATATGAAGAGGAGGGAGAAAAGGATCAAGAAACATCAAAAGAAGAGGATATACGCCAGGACCCCACCCCAGAGAAAGAAGAAATGAATCAGACCATATCTTGTAAAGCAATGACAAAAATTACCACTCCTCAAACTCTAAAGATAGAAGGACATATCAAGAAGAAAAAGGTGCAAGAAGTGAAAGATCACATTGAGAAAGAAGAAATGTATCCAAGCATATCTTGTAATTCATTGGTCAAAATTATCACTCCTCAAACTATCAAGATAGAAGGACATATCAAGAAAAAAAATGTTCAAGAAGTGAAAGATCACATCGAGCATCAAGAAATGAATCCAACCATATCTTGTAAAGGATTGGAAGAAATTACCACTCCTAAAACTCTAGAGATAGAAGGACATATCAAGAAGAAAAAGGTTCAAGCAGAGAAAGATCACATCGAGCATCAACAACAAGTTCTCCAACTTTTAAAGGATAACGCCACTTCGGTGCAAAATCAAACAAAACAACAGGTAGATCAACATTGTAGTGAAAAATGTTTTGATGTAGGTGATTGGGTATTTTTACTGCTACATCTCAAGCAAGCTATTTATGAGAAGGAAATGTTGGAAATACTACATGCACTTAAAAAATGGCGACCTTACCGAATGGGAAGACTCTTCAAGGATGAGGATGTGGAAGCATTGTTTTGTGTCATTTCTATTATCCAACCAGACTTGATAAACGAAGCAAGGTATGAATGGAAGAAGGAGGAAAAAGTATGGCCACTTATTCAAAAGTTGCAAAAGATCCCAATTCAAACAATATTGCCAGAAATTAAAGAGGAAGGAAAAATCATATTGGAATCTTGAGCAGTCACAGAAACAAGAACCCGACAGCTACGAAATCGATCAATTTCAGAGTATCTCATCAAGTGGAAGAACTTATCCACTAAATATTCCACATGGGAGGACAATAATTTTATACATAAGCATTAAGAACTACTCAAGCGTTGAGGACGACGCTTTTTGAAGGAGAGGGGCATGTTAGGCCCCTATACTACTAGTGTAACCCCTTATTGTTATTAGTACAACCCACTTATTATTTTGATATACCCATGTAGTGCCCATATTGTTACTATTGTGCCACATAGAAGCCCACTATTGTTATTATTGTGCCCTTACATTATTATTGTTATGTCGGCTCTGATTATGTTATGACCCCTTAGACTCCTATATATAGAAAGGAGGTCTTTTCATTTGTATCATCCAAGAATTGTTCATTTATGTAATGTAAAGGAGGTTGCCCCTTCGAAGAGGCTGAATTCTAAGGCGTTGAACTATCTTTTCTATCTTTTTCTTGAGCTGGTTTCATAACACATTGATTCTTATACAAGTTGTATAGTTGTGACTTCAGTGTTAACAAAACCATTAAGTGACAATCAATGGAATCATAAGGGATGTATAGCACTATTCAATTTGGTGTTGATTTAATCTATACAAACATCATATAATTCAACCATAGATTTATGAATATTTTCATTGTATTGTGTAACCATAGATTCAAAGGAGCTCCAATGTTCATGCCACTATCTAAGTCATTCTAACAGGGAGGAAAGTTAACAAATTAGTCAATGATAAGTCGTGAACAATTCAAAATAATATATTATTGAAGAATTTAAAAAAGGTACATGGAAAAATATTAATCCAAGGTTTTAATACTGAGTTATAAGGCTAAAAAATATTGTTAATCGTACTTTTATAAAGTAGTAGAAAAGTTGGAATACTTTTAAATTGAAGTTAGTTATAATTTGGAGGAGTGAAATTGAGGAAATTCATTCATAATGTACAGTTCTTAATGTTAAAAAAATATAAAATATTATCATATATATATATATATATATATATATATATATAGAGAGAGAGAGAGAGAGAGAGAGAGAGAGAGAGAGGGTAATATTTTACTATAAAGAAAGGGTTACTTCGAAAACCTTAATTTCATCACGAAAAAACAAAATGGATTCAAACACTGATAGAAAAAGAAAGGAGTCTAATTTCGAGATAAAGGAAGGATGATTTTCCTATAAGGGCATTTTGATCACACATCAAGAGTTAATTACATTAAAAGGGAGCATCCAAGGGGAAATTTTAATATTGTTATCAGTACAACCAATGATGAAACTTACATAAATATTAATCTAGTGAATCACCTATTAATTTCAAGTGCAATATAGGCAAAACAATATATAATTTTTGTAAAAATATGTGAAATTAATAATTTACCAGTGACAGTAGATCATTATGAGTACACATCTCAATTTTGTGTTGTAACTATATATGATGAATAAGTTGACATAATTCTTGGTTGAACTTGGTCTAAAGAATTGTGTACGCTCATGATAAACATAGGGAAAAAATGTTGATTTTTTATAAGGGAAATATGATCACATTCCAAGACATGACAGTGAATTCAAAATCAATAATGCCCTCATCACAAGACTTTAAAGATGTTATAAAATTGATGTGTCTAATGAATAAAAACATGATATCAAAGAAGAAAAAATAGCTTGAGGAAGACATAGACAATAAAAACGAAAGAAATTCTCATTTAAAATAACATATCCAAAAACTACTTACATAAGTAAAAAGTAAAAAACTAAGAAGCACAAGTTAGAAGAAGAAAAGGAAAGCTCCAACAAGAAGCTCAATGAAAGTCATCAGAGAAAGAAGAGGAACAATTACATGTAAAGGACCTTAATAAAAAATTATTAGAAAAAATCGAGTGTTTAAAAGATGAGAAGCTTAAATGCCAAAATAGAGTTGACTGAAAATATGAGGAACTCTTACATCTCAAAAATCATAATCAAACTCTACTTACTCAAATTAAGAAACTTAAAAATGATAAGAAACCATTGAACGACAAATTAGAATAGTTTATCACAAAATAACTATCAAAGTCTTCATTCCAAGTTGAATAAAAATATACGAACACCAATCCAATCAGTATCACCACTCAAGAAAATGGAAAACCAATTGAAGAAAAAATGTATCCTAATGTTTCAGTTCATATGATGGAAATTCCAAGTGAATATTTTGTAACCAATTCATCCACATTAGCTCCTTAAGTAAATCAGGAAATTTCCACACACATGATAAAGGAAAGTCAAAATAGTGGAACTCCTTATTGAGATCCAAACCATAAGAGTATACTTCTCAATCAATATATGCATTAGTATCACTCAAAACATAAACAACAAACTTATGTTCTAAAGAATACTGAAGTTTTTCAATCCTCTCATGTGATAACAATTCATAACAAGTTTCTAGTCACCGCAGGAATCCACATAATATTAACTTAGTATGGTAATATCCCTTCTAAAAGTATCAATTTTATTTATCGCTCCATGGATCTTATCAACCTGTATCAAAGAATATGACAAATCAAAAAATTTTGAAAGATGAAAGTACGATTATGAAGACAAATAATGGATGATATGTGTTCTCAACAATAATCTTTGAGGAAAAATATTTTGAAGAGGAAGTAAATGTTATGAATATAACTCACATAAATAATATAACTAAACAATAATGATTAATTAATTAATAATTACTATTGAAAAGGCATCTCTCTAAAGACATGATAATTCGTGAAAGGGTATCATCCTAGGTATATATACGGGACCCTCAGTTGTAATCAAATCATATCTCATAACATATATATATATATATATATATATATATATATATATATATATATATATATATATCTTATGATGGATATTTTTATATACAAGATATTCTGAGTATTCCTCTAAGTATACATAATTTTTTCATTACATCAATGCCTATATACTTAGATGAATACTCAAGATATTTGGTATATAAAAATATCCATCATAGCATTATCTATATATATATATGTATGTATGTATGTATGTATGTATGTATGTATGTATGTATGTATGTATGTATGTATGTATGTATGTATGCAAGCAATATGCTTTGATTACAACTGAGGGTCCCGTATATATACCTAGGAAGGAACCCTTTCATGAATGATCATGTCCTTAGAGACATCCATTTTCAATAATAATTATCAATTATTTAAAAATTATTGTTTATTTATATTATTTATATAAATTATATTCATAACACATGTCCATGCATGTGATCAATATGATTTACATATTGTATCAAGTTTATTTTTGGTACTAACTTTCCTTTTTCCAAGGAAAATATCATCCCTTTTTATTTGTTATTATGTAGGGGTCCAGATCGAGGAATTGGATTAGGATTTACAAATAGGAATAGGTCTATGGGCTACAACAAGTTTTTGCAAACAAAATCAGCCCACAACATTTTGAGATATAGTCACATGTGCAATAGTCTTTTTCAATTATGTCTTTGACTTTTTCCTTGTTATAACTATATTTTCCACATTAAATCACTGAGAGATACCCTAGTTCAAATTACCTCAATTGTTGTATAGAATGCATCAACCTTCTCACTTATGTTTTATTACATTCATTTTATAAGGAATTTATTATATTTTATATAGATGGAATTACACAATTGAGTAATTTTTCATTTTAATTTTGTGACAGTTTCATAATTATGAAATAATTATTATTTTATAATTAAGAAAAAACCCATAACTGAGAAGATGATTCTTAGTGAGTTGGAAAAAGCTTATAATTGAGCATGAAACTTATGCATGAAAATTAATTCCTTGGTTCACATATGATAAGCATCAATATTCAAACAAGAGTGTTGCAACTCCCAAGGCTACCATCTTTAATTATCAACCTGGGGTTCGTACAAACTTAAGAGGTGGAAGTGCTATATGTACAATAGGATAAGCTATACTCATGTCACTTTGAAGAAATGGACCAAACAAAGGTATACAAACAACAAACTATAAAAAAAATATGGATTTTCAAGGAAAGAATTTGCAAGAAATGAAAGTTCTAATCTATTTTCATAATTTGCAAAAATGGAAATGCTACCTTTGCAAAAATGTAAATTCTAACCTATTTGTATACATTTAAAGGATACACTGCTTGTAGGAATGTGAAGGCTATGCTACTTTTAGAAATGTAAACATTAATCTATTTTCAGAATGTAAATGTTCCATTAAAAGGAAACCTAGTCTAAGCATAGGAAACACCAATGGTTGAAATATAAACCCTAGGTTAAAAAGCATAGATCAAAACCTAATCTACCTTGTGTAAGGAAGTAATGAAATTTTAATCACTACATTCAAAATATATTATATCTAGTAACAAAGTTGATTAGGTGCTTCATAAGGTAATCATGAAAATCATCACTATGTCGTTCATTTCATGAACTTGTATACTAACCCTAATTGTTGAAATGTGTTGCTCTGGTAAAAATGAAAGTCCTAAATGGTCATTAGTCTTCCTCAATCATGGTTTTAGAGCCTAAGTGAAATCCTTCATGGCTAGGAGGAAAAAACCAATCTTCAAGGTCAATTCTTGTCATGTTTGGAGGGCTTCTACATGGTGGTATAAGATGTTACAAGACTACTAAATGATTGCTACATGATGCTACAAGGCTGCCCTGTTTTACTACAAGATTGAACGCATGAGAAATATGAGGTTGATAAAGGTGATATGAAGGTGAGAAAGGGTAGCTGAATTTAGGATAAGGTTTTATGTTATCCTTTCTAAGCTTATTACGCTTCAGGGGCCCATCTTACACAAGGAAGAATGCACATAGTTCCCTTTGACAAACCAAAAGTTTACTCTTGGTGAACAATGTTTTGAAGGATTTGTTGAGGTAGAAATAAGGGATTTGGTGGTATAATGAGGAGTTTTCATGACAATGATAACCTTACAAATAAATAGTAGTACCTGCACACCCCAAAAACGCATTCAATTCTGCAGATCAACTGGAGCATGTTAACAATGTAAAATTCACGAAATTAAAATGGTAGAGAAAGGATGAGTTGAATTTTATTTGAAATTGCACTATTGCATTGAAAGAAAAATTATATTGAATTCTACAAATATCTTCATCCACAAGGGGCTATGCTTCCCATGGTTAAAAAAAAATTCTAAACCAATCACTAATGTGTAAAAACAAGAGATGAAAAAGGAAGACTATTATGAGATCCAATAACTACAAAATAAATAAATATATATTTTTGGCTTGCCAACACAATGTCTCTAACCACACCTCCAACAGGAGAGGTGATTGATAGACATGCAAAAGTATTTTTTCATAAACAAATTGTGTCTAGAAGGAAATAAAATATTGCTATGAAGAACATGCATAAGAAAAATACACATGAGAGAGACTAGACCCTCTGGGTTGGGCCCTAATGCAAGGAGACTTAACCCTTTAAATCAAGCTTAGATTGAAGACAAAAAATTATTTATCATTAACATAAGATAGTGCTCAAATACATGACAAAGGAATGAAAATGACAAGTTTGAGCTCCTAGCTCTTAGTAGCCTCTACCTTCTCCAAAATTTTGAATCCTATTGAGACCTTGGGCTTCCTTATTTATACAAAAATGACTGAGGGGAGCCTCCTTGGGAGGAGAGTGCTTCCCTCAAAAATCCATAGAATGGTGGATCTAGCTCCCTCAGATCCTCACAATCCTTGAATGTATCCGATGTTAGTGGATCTTGGAATTTTGGGTGAGTAAATAGAGGGAGAAAGTTGAGTTTTAGGTGAGTAAATGTAGGGGACAAGCCTCCTACATCTCCTCTAACTGCTTCCAATGTATATTTTCATAGTAAATTCAAATCAAATGAACTCTTTTCCTATGAATTAATCACATTAGGCGATGTGATATGGAAAATATCATTTAGTCTTCGTAATAAACACGTTATATTCAAAAACATGTTATTAAATGTGAGGAAAGACGTAAATATATGCTGAAGGATGGCCATATGGGCCTTATGATATACATATTAATGAGGTCCATCATAACCCCACTACTAAAGATGTTTCTCACCCTTTGAGAAACTTAGCCATTTAGTTCCATCTCATGCATAGCCCTGGTGGCTACCCTAACATCCCAAGGTATCTCTAAAGAAGTGCCCTCTTGAGGATGTAACCCTACAATTATTACTATTTATACCCACCCTTGTTATTCTTCAATATGATTATTTCTTTCATGTAGCCCTATCAATAAAGGAGGGATGAAATAGAGCTCAATCCAATTGGCATTCAGTATTTTGACTATCCTATTATATAAGGGTGTCTTCTCCAAGGCATTCCTCAATCTCTCTGGAGAGTGGTCCTCCGTAATTTGAAAGTTTTGGGAAAAGTAATGTCATATCCTCCGAGAGGCCTACAAATCCTCAGACCCTCATATCCTAAACATGTCCTCAACATGTTGAATGGCTTGCTCCAATATCTATGTGTAAAGTGGTACCAATTTGGGATCTTGAGAGATGAGCCTGTGGTTTCTAATGATAAGGTGGGGAGCCCTCAACTCTTCTATGGTCCCGTTATCACTCAAAATTTTTCCCTAGAACTGATCAAAAGAAGGAAGCATCCGAGGTAACCACAAACCAATCTTTTAGGCTTAGGCTCTAGCCAACCTAAGTCTAGAGAGGGCTCTCTCTTTATAATTTATCTTTGTTTTTATGAGATTTTAGGCTAGTTCTTAATGTTCATGGGGTTTTGTTTTGAATTGAAGGTTGGGTGGTGGAATTCTGGGAACAGATGGATAGAGCTAGGTCTTCAAGCCATTGGGCTATGGAGTCAGTAAATGGATAGCATAATTGGACCAGATCATTAAAGGGAATGTTGACAGGGCAGGCTAGCAAAGCAACATGCAAATATTTAGGCCAAGTGGGTGAATTGATTCTAACCAGGGTAAAAAGGCACTTAAGAATCCTTGGACTGGGATCAGAATGAAGAAAAAAGGGTGATCATGAACAAAGGGAAATTAAGAATCCTTTGCTATAGACTAGAGAAAAAACTACGGAAGCTAAGGAGTAGTTAAGAATTCCCTAGCTAAGATAGTTTAGGAGAAAACATTCAGAATGTAAAACAATCAAGACAGAGTGCATTCAAGCAATTTTTGAAATATCATTCCTTGTTATACATTTAGATTTTAGAGATTTACATAAAATATTATGGAAAAAACATAAGGAAAAACAACATTGAACATGGAAGAATACTTATTTGCATTTCACTTTATAGAAGAATCCTATAAAATATCTTATATTTATTCCTTGATCCAGCAAACCAATCCAGTCATTGATACAATAGAATATTGATTTGAGAGAAAACGTCTCTACAAATGTCTTGGAATCCACCCTACATACTTTGAAATGTGCATATTTATACAAAAATAATTACAAAATATCTCATGACAATCTGCGATTTAATCTAGGGAATAAAATATGTTCATGCCTGAAGATAGAGACAGATGTAGAACTGGTTCTTGCTGTCCCTTTTATTGTGGGGTTGCTGGCTATTTCTGTTGAGTTTTGAGCTCTTTAAGCTGGCTGGTAGTTGTGGTATTTCTACGCTGGAAGCTTCTTTAATTTGATCTTTCATTAATACTCTTTGACTTTGTTACTCTTTGACCCTGCCGATATCTCTTTTACCTATTTCACATGGCCGCCTTTAAATTTACTGTAGTAAGTTTCTGATATAAATTTATCATAGTAAATCTGTCATTTTCTCCCACCATTCTACATCAAGTAACTTTATTTTTACCATGCTTCAGTAGATTTCATCTGCCTCTGTGCATTTTGCAAAATTTGGTTTCGTGAGAAACAAATGTTTCACTTCATGCTCTATGAAAAATAGGTTCTCCAATGTATCATATAATACCTTGCCTGTGGGAAAATCTTTAATAGCCAAAGAGCTGGCTTGTTCCTTGGAAAATTTCCCGAGTCTATCACTATAGTCCAAATGGGTCATAAGTTTGTCATTGATGACCATGGGACTGGGAAGACCTTTGTCCCTTAAAATCTGAAACTTAGACATGAACCTGTCAATGGCTACTTGCATGTTGTGGCACTTCTCTTCTAAGTTTTGCATGAGGTTTCTTTTGGAAAGAACCTTCCTAATCTCCAAAATGGCTTCAATCCTATCTTCTATGTTAAGCTCTTGGAGCTCATATCTGTTCTTTCTATTTAGGAAGTGGATGAGTCGATTTGCATCCTCAAGTTTATCTCCTAATTCTTCTCTTACTTTCTGGATAGCTTTAGTGGCTATCTTCACTAATTCTGTCTGCTCAAATATAAGTTGGATTGATGGCCAAATATCATTGATAGAGTCAATGATATTGGCCCAAAGCATCTCTTTAGTATGTCCTAGTGGATTTTGAAGTGTCAAATCTCTCTCTAGGACTTTGATTTTCTCACCCATCCTTAGGGCCTTTTATGTCTCTTCTCTTTGCTGTATTTGGGCAAGTTTATAGTTAGTTTCTAAACTTGCCACTTTTTCCTTTAATCTCTTTAGCTCTGTAGCCTGGATAGACATATCCTCCATGGCTTTTACCAGTTCTACTACTTTCTCAGTTGATGTACCTAATGTTGTGGTAGACTGAGTTGTAATTGGTAGTGCTGTGATAGGTGGAGCTATAGGTGCCAATGATGCTGCCAATGTGGAAGGAACTACTGTTGATACTGTGGGGATGAAAATTTTGGAAGTTGTGGCCATGTCACTTTGCTTCGACTGAATTAAAGTGTCCAACTCCTTCTCTGTCTCCTTAAGTTGATCATTTAGCTTCAGGAACAAGTCCATGAGCTCTTCATGTCCTTGTTGTCAATCCAAGACTTCTTGTGTCTATCGGTGATGTAGCTGGGGTGTCTTTTGTTGTTTCTTGAGTGCAACTATGTCATCATTTTTCTTCTTGATCAACTACTCTGTAGCTTTTACATCTTTGGGATCGTGTCCCAACTCTATGACTAAGCCCTCTAAGGACTTGATTCTATTATCTTTAGCCTGTGAGGAGGCTTTATCCAACTGGAACTGCGCTGATATATTATTAAGAGAGTTTTGTAATTGGTGGGAAGCAATGGCTTTCCCTGTTAAGGTGGAGTATATCATCTCCCCTATTTGCTTGTGTAGCTCATTCTGGTCAATGCGATGAATATCCCTTGCCAGTACTTCAAAGGGCACTTTCTTAAAATCTGATGTTGTCCTTGGCTGCTGAGTGGTCAGCTTGATGAAGGTCATGTACATTTTCCTCTCTTTGACATCAAAGGCTGACATAAGCCTTGTTTGATTGGTAGGAGTCAATTTCAGATATTGTGCATAGGTTTGGGTTTTCAACCTCTCATTTCTAGCCTTTATTTCTTTGTATATTTCCATTATGTCTTGATTTTTATCTGTTGGCATTTTGAAGGAAGACACTTCAATACTTTGTTGCCTTTCCAACATCTGAGTGTGTGATGTGGAAGGTGCTAGGGTGCCTCGAAATGGATTGGCAAGCCTGCTCATATCTCTTTCTGTGCTTGTAACCTCAGCTGTCTCCTCTGTATATTCCTGTTCAGAGACATGATTCACTCTTTGTATTTTAGCCTGGCTCGTCTCTACATAGGCTTGTGATGTTGCTCTTTCTGAAGTAGTGGTCCCTTCTATCTTTCTCTTGTGGCTTTTCTCCTCATTTAGAGGAGCATGTAGAACTAGAGGGGTACTCATGGTGGCCTCTGGTCTATCTGTTTTCTCTGGTATGTCTGTTTGATCTGGCACCTCTGACAGGTCTGGTACTTCTGATTGTTCTGGCACCTGTGATTCTTCTAGTATTTGTGATTCTTCTAGCACCTGCAGGAAAGAATCCTCATCAAGTTGTTTCTCTAGGTTAATTAATGTGTTTTCCACAGCAACTTCTGCATTATCCCTGTCCTCTAAAGTGTTTTCCACCCATTGCAATTGGTTGGCATACTTTTCTATCTCAGGGATGCGGTGATGGATATAGGGGGCCATCTTGTTCTTCTACCTTATTTTGCAGATGAAGTCCAAGGGATCATATCTCCATATGAAGATTTGTTTCAGTTTTAACCTCTGAAGGATTAGGTCTGCCTCCTTTCCAGCTTCTCTACTATTACAAATAAAGGGACCCAATTGGTCTTTGATTTTGAGCTAGGCTTTCTTTTTGGCTTTGACAAAGTTTACCTCATCTGAATTTATTATTTTCCTGTAGTACTCCAGGGAAAATAACCTCATTGGGAGGTATTTAGGTAGTTTTTATGGGGCTAGCTCACATCCATAAATCCTGATTTCAGTGTGGTTTTGGTATAGGTACCAATCTCCCACCGATGATTGATGTTCAGATGAAGGACTCTCCTGATTTCAGGACTGATTCTTGTTGGAGGGGTTCCAGTGAGCATGGTCATTAAAGGGTGGACAAAGGAATCAATGAATTCATTGTATGAATAGGGGGAGGGATGTTGATGAATCAATGGGGTCCAAAATATAACTGATCTTGGTTGGCCCTGTTGTGGTAAAACACAACCCCCGCAATTTTCACTTATAAATCTCACATCGGGACCCTTTTAACTGATCATTTGGTAATATTATTATTGGATTTTGAGAATGTGGATGGCCTAAATGAGTTCGACTTATCCTTATCTATCTATCTAAATATGTATGAGTAAATTTGGATTAGATGTTTTTGAATATTGCTTGGATGTGTTTTAGCCACTTGACTTTGTGGCGTTTACATGGGTCGATCATGTCTTGGTTGTTGCAATAGGCTCCTTGTGTGATTGGTAATTAGATTTTACGATCATGAAAACATTCTATTACTGGTCATGAGAAGGCGATGTGGCACCTTTAGTTGCCACATCACCTTACATTTCATGTTGGTTGCTTGTCTCCTCCACTTAGCATGACACCTACATTGAAAAAGAATAGTGGATCATTAATAATGTAAATAGGAAGTAATTATAATTGTTTAATTTACATTGTAATTTTGTTTGTAATATTATAACATTCACATGTATATAAAAATTAAAATCATATAAAAATATTATAAATAGTTAGAATTTGAATGTAAATTATTCTAAATATGATAACAAAATATTAAAACATTCCACATTAAAAACAATCCTTTGTAATTAGAACAAAAAATAAAATGACATTGTGAAAACCATTATAGTGTAAAACAAAACATTAAGCATTGTATATAACTTAACAAAAGACTAAACATTGTAATATTATAAATCTTTTGTATTATCATAACACGTTATTTAAATATCCTAAATACATATCCAATTCAAACGTCTCATGACCGAGCACATTACCAAAAAAAAAACAAAAAACTTTTTTGTTTACATAATCAATGCGTGATTTAAGGTTTGACTTTCACATCAACAAACCTCACTACATGGTTAAGCGCCGAATTTTCAAAATGCAATGCTAGATCAATATTCACACACTTGTGGGTTTGGTTACCCTCTATCACGGGAAAAAAACATGCCAACTTCAATTCTCATTTAATTTCATATCCCTGCGAAATCGACCATCAAGGTAATGGATATCAAGCTTATCACAATTATGTTAAGCACGATTTTTGTTTGATTTTCTGCTCATTTGCAGGTACAAGGATCCCGGTCAACATGCTAAGATAATCAATATCTAGACCTTTACTCTTTGAGGGGAGGTTAGATCTAATGCATGTATTCCATCTGCGTGACAGATTTATAACTATTTGATTATTTCACCATGTGGCTTGGCCATTAATGTGAAGATCCCAGCATTCTTGACAATGTAACCAAGAAATTCGACACAATCAAGACTATAAATTCGCCTCAAAAATCTTCTATCTGCAAATCAATACAATCAAATCAGTGTTAGCAGGTACTCAATAATGGAGTTGAAATTAAATTTAACGCATGGGATATGAAATAAAATCTCAATCCCATTTATCTTTGCTCACATTTGCGTTGAAATCATCAAAATCAACGCTGCCCAATAACGGAAAATTTTAGATCAGAGGCACCGCTTTCTAGAAAAAGAAAACAAAACATGCATTTTGGATTTTGTTCTGATTTCAATACATTTTATAACAATTTGTTTTGATTGCAGGTAGTTGTGAGGCATTTTGTATTAGTCAAAAGCGACCATGAAGGAATTAATTCATTCATAAATATCAAGATTTGTATCCAAAAATGGAAAAGATTCCAAGCTTCCCACTCAGAAATTGGGTAAGGCATTGAAACATTCCTAGTTTCAAGACTAGAATGAGGCATAAGTAATTTCAAAACAAGTTTTTATTATGGGAGGCCCAATAATTTTTTAGAAGAATTTTCACAAAAGACCCCAAATATTTAACCATTATGCAAGGAGTTTGGAGGAGATGTCGCTCTACCTCTAAGAAAGTGAACGCTAGAAGATTTTGGAAAAGGGGGTTCATACACATGAGTATCTACGCTATAGGGAGATCTAGCACAAGGGATTCTCTACTATGATTCAATTTGTGCTTATGCACTTCTATTTTGCACAGAGAGAGGGATTGTAGAGATGGAAAGAGGTTTTTTGGCTCTATTTAATTGCTTAGCACTATTGTAGGTAGGAAAATCATAGGTCTCAAATTTCCAAGGACTGCGTATTTTGTAAAAATCTTTGGCATTGTTTAAATGAATTTCCATTCTTGTGTACTATTAGCAGAATGCTGAATTTTTTTATTTTTACTTTTTTTGTCAAAGTTTTCTAATTAATTTCAATATTTATTCTAAATAGTAGTTCTTGTTGATATCTAACGCTATTGTTGGTTCAATTTTGATATGTTATTTAAGCTTTATAGGAGCTATCTCCAAGAGGTAGAATGAGATCGAATCTATAATGAATTCATTGAAGTATATCTAAGATAAGTTATAACTATTTATCATTTAATCGCAAATGTATTTTGTTTTTTTTATTCCATTAATTAATATGAACTATTTCTTTTAGTTAATGGAAATCACATGGTGAATTCACTCATAAACTAGTCCTTCCCCTTGTTTTATTTCATTTTCTCTCAGATTAGGAGAGGGCTATCCCATTCTAGTTCGAGATAGTATTTTCATTTTAAATTAGTTTTTCATTTCCAAATTAATTTTGCATAAATTCCTCTTTCTTTAGAGGCAAACATCCTAGTCCTTAGTGGTTGGATTGAGCCCTTATATCAATCAACCTTCTTGATTGATTTTAATCTTTATTCAAAACACTAAAAATTCAATTATAAGGATTAACATAATATATTGTATATTAATTTATTTTTAATCAATAACACTTAACATTAGAAATTATTTTTCTTTTTTTTTTCAGAGTTAACTTTAGCATACTAATTGTTAATTAGTTCTTTAATGTTCACTTTCAATAAATAATAATAACCTAAGGGAATTAGAATAATTTTAATTTTAATTAGGTAGTGTATTTAACTAAATCTTATTTTAATTAAATGTTCCCTTAGAATAATAATAACATTATTTAGTTTAATTAACATTCATTTTATAGTTTATCATAGATATATTATAATCTTATAAGAAACTAGATTAAATATTTAGTATTATTGTTAGAACTATATTAGTACTATTTAGGAATATATTATAGTATAAGTGATTTTATTATAGAATAGTATTAGTATAGTATAAGGTATATTTCTTTATATAGTATAATTAGTTAATTAGTATAATATCATAGGATATATTAGTTTAGATTTAGCATATGAGATAAATATGGAATACTTTAGTACCTAACATGACTTTAATGATAGTGTAGTATTAACATAGTGTTACTTTAGTTAGGTTAGAATAAGTTAGGCTAATTGTAAGTCATAACATAGTCGTGGCTTGGCTGAGCCCCAGATCAGCTTAAGTATCACTTTCTTGCCTAATTAGCAAGAGGGTTGATCTGATGTCTCTTCTCCATTGATGGATGAAAGTCATATTTTAAGTCATCGGAGATTGAGAAAAGGTAACTAGACCTAGTTAAACCAGTCAGAGTCACTAATCCAAATGGATAAGGGATGGTATTCAAGTCCCTGACTAGGTGGTTTTACCCCATGTTGTTGCAGTGATTTTCGAGGCCTTAACAGGCCCTTGGTGTCAAGCTTCTGGAGAGTAAAGGGGAAATTGTCTATTTGGTAGTATAGAAAAAGGTGATACAAAACAGAGGAGTACTTAAAAACTCTCTCATTACTCATTCTAAGGAACTGTTCATGCATCCTATTAGCTATGAACTGAGCAGAGTCATATATGACAGTAGGAGGTTGTCCTCTAGTGTATATGGACATGAAGGCTAAAGTAATCTCATCAATATATTCACTAGTGGTATATGCCAAGACTCTAGATATCATATCCATAATACTTCTGCCCCATGTGGAAAATAAAGCTGCTACATATGAAGGGGGGTATTTGGGGGTATACTTTTCTTCTACGATGAAGATTTGGATTCTTTGAGCCAATCTTGCAGGGCTGAGTTTAGGATATAAGTCAAACAGGTCTCCAATGGAGATGGGAATCAAGTTTTGGCGAGGCTGGAGTTGTAGCATCTCATTTATTGATGCGGCAGTGATGGTGAAAAGTATGTTCTGGTTAGGGGACATCACTGCACTTTGATTGGGGATATAATTTGCATGAGAGTAATGGACAATTTTTGGGAAAACGTGAACTCTGGGGAATTGGTACTTAGGCAAATTATACTCCCATAGTCCAATTTCATCAGCTTGGTTCAAGTGTCTATCCCTACTTTGGCAATATACTTTGAGCGGGGATTCATCGACAGTGGTGTCCTTTATTTGGAAATCCCTATCAGCTAGGGGGAGGTGGTCTTGGTCCAGATGAGCAGTGGAAATAGGCCTTACATGCATGGCAATTAGGGCAACCATTCTCAGTTCTTGTGGATTTGAGTATGGAGGAGGTGAATTTCAGTTTTTTAGGGAAATGGTGGCTCAGTATAGAGGAGGTTTGAGTTGATAGAGTTTCTTTAATTAATTTTTTACCTTAACTAAGAAAACTCAATAACTGGTTCTAAAATTGACAGGGTTTTCTAGTGAATTATGGCTTAAACACCTAGAATTTGAGGAGAACTGGCTCTGAACAGGGTCATTGGTAACTGCAAATGGTTGAATAGGCTCTGAGTAGGTTGGAAAGAAAAATGGGTGATCTGTGGCATCTTCAGGGTGAAATTGGATGTAGGTTGATAGCTTTGACGTTCGCAGGTGCATGCATGGAGGTTTACAATGAAAAAACGATAAAAATAAATTATTTGGGGCTTTTTGGCTTTATGCATGAAAGTCAATTTTGGCGAGTATGGGTGAACAGTGGTCATTTGTCATGTAGCGGGTGGGCAGTAAGTGGTTTCCATTGCACTGCCTTTGGGTGCTCGATGATATTGGGGGGAGGCCACCCGATTCCATACATTGAACAACACGTAGCATCGGGGACCTAGTGGAAAACAACGTTTTTGAGCGGTTATTGTTTGGAGGATGGGTTGGCCTGATATGGATAAGGGTCGTCGGATGTAGAGGGGAGTGACCGCGTAATGATTGGGTGGGGAAACTACAAGGAGGGTAGTGGGGGGCCCGGTGAATGATTAAGTGTAACGATATTGGGTTAATGACAGAATAAGGCGAGATTATGGCATCGAGGTGATTAACGAATGGTTTAATTAGGATTAAAGATTGAGGGCAGGATTTTTAATATTTTTGAGGGATAAGGAGTAGCGATATAGTTTATATTTAAACTAAGGAGTGGGATTATTTTATATATAGGAGCTATATATATACGATAAAATTTGTTTTTATCGGGATTTAATAAATAAAATTAGTAATTAATATGAATGGGCGGAAAAGGGACACAATACACTAAGCAAATGCTTTTTCATGATTTAAATGCTTCTCACCTATTAACATCAATACTTAGGGTAATGTTTTTTTGTGGGTTTTTGATATGAAAATGATTTATGTGGGGGGGTAAATACTTTTCCTAGGTAAAAGTATTTTAACCTTAGGAAAGGAGTATTATTAGGGAAAATGAATGAACTGAAGGGGGAATGACTTTTTGTAGGGGGAATATGGTACTTGTTATCCCTAAATCATTGAGCCGAGGGTCCAGTCCCTCCAAAAGTCAAAGAAATGCTCTAAGCCTCTTTGACTTAGGGTTTTCAAGTACTTAGAACTTTATAATGGGAAATTAGTAAAGGAAAGGGGTAAAATGAATGGGGGAAGTTAATTAACTGACTTTGTAAATCATTTGCATGCTTGATTGTTCATTGATATCTGGAACTTTTATGATGTGAATGATAAATATGCTTTTGTCTAATCAATCATCATACTTCTGCAACCTTTCTTCTACTTACCCATCTACTCATCCTACCATTTTCACTTCTCTTTATTAGGGTGCATTTGAGCTAGCAAACCCTTGTCAAACATTTTTCTTTCTCTTTACAATAATAAACTAACTAAATCTAACCTTATTACATCCAAGGGCTCAGATTAAATAGTTGAGCTCCTTTTATTTACTCTACCTATCTAATGATCTGCCAAGATTAAACAGTTTGGTCAGATTTTATTCTCTAACTATCAACATGAAATTTAAAGCATGGCATAATCAAGATTAAATAGTTTGATTACCATGGATTGTGGCATGAATAACAAGATACACACAGTCATTATTATGCATAAAAGGAAATGGTAGTGGCCTTTTGACTTGCACAATTTCATGGTCTTTTGTTTTTGGGGTTCATATTTTTCACTTTTTTTGGACCTTTTCTTATCCCTTTTGTCCTTTGATTTTCTTTTAGGACATACCCTCTTTTCATTTTTTGATTTTTCAATGTGGAAAACATTTGCAGAAAGCAAAGGTATGTACATATTACAAGTTTAATCTCAGACATTCAAAATTATGACTCCTATTAGTATAGAAACCTAGTAGTGGCTTCGCTTGGGGATGGCATTTCCTGGTGAAATGTCAAGAACTTTGTAGACTAATGGCCTTCTGAATTGCTGTGATGTTACTGTGAAATTTTTCCTTTTTATGCTTCTTCATTATTGCTATTTATGAAAGTAAAAATTTTGAAACTTAGGGCCCTCTCTTTGGGCTTCAACTTCAAAACTCACCATCCAATCAACTCTAGACTTTTGAAAGTAAAGTATGTACAAATGATCTATGAAATCAGTAACTATGTTCAATATAATGTTTGAACATTCGACCATTAACTGGTCCTCCTTTTGCTTCTATGCAATCCATTTCTCTGATGAAGAAAGAATTATTACCTCTGAAAGCATAAATGATATATGGGCCTTTCCATAGGAAATCAAATTTCCCATGTTTACCTTTATCCTCTCTCCTTGAATCCCATTTTAGAACTTTGTCCCCTAGGTAAAAATATTCTACCTTAGTCCTTTTATCAAAGGTCTTCTTGATCCTTTCCTGCAGAACTTGAGATCTGATGTACACTTCTTCCCTGGTTTGCTATAAGTGAATTGTTTCGTTGATTCTTCTTTGGATGTCATTTTGTTCAACCTGCAGCTCTTGGAGTAGCTTCATCACTGGTGTTTGCAAGGAAGATGGGAAAACAAATTCCATTCCATAAACTAATTGATAAGGACTAGTACCAATGGATTTATTTGTGGTTAGCTTGTCCTCCCATAAGGCATTTACTAGCCTTTTGTTCCATGTTTTCTTGTTATCTTCTAACAATGTTTTGATGATATTTACAAGAATTTTGTTTGAGGACTTTGCTAGTGCATTTCCTTGAGGGTAATAAGTTGTGCAGTGGCCCAGGGTTATATGATACTTATTACAGAAATCAATCATTCTTCTAGATTTGAAAGTTGCTACATTATCAGTGATGATTTTGGTTGGGCACCCAAATCTAGATAGGATGTTGGCCTCAAGGAAGGTTATTATAATAGTGTCAGTGGCTTGCCTTGATGGTATGGATTCTATTCATTTGGTAAAATAATCTGTAGCAGTGAGGATACATTTGTGTTGGGCAGAGGAAGGTGGGTGGATTTCACCAATGAAGTCAAGACCTCATTGTTGAAAAGGTGCTTCAACAAAGATTGGTTTTAAGGGCAGGGGGAGAAGATTTTTATTTCCTTCAAAAATCTAACATTTATGACATGAGGTTACAAATTTCTTTACATCAAAAAAATAAAGTAGGCCAATAGAAACCAACTCTAAGAGTTTTGTCAGCAGTGGTTTTCCAGTAAAGATGTCCTCGAAAGTCACTTGTATGAAATTCTTGTAACACTTTGTTAGATTCTTCTTTTAGTAAACAGTTAAGAAGTATACCTTAATGATTCCTCCAAAACAAAGCATTGTCAATTATGCAAAATTTTAAGGATTTCATTTTTAAAAATCTACTTTTGGTCCTGGATAATTCAGGAGGAGTTTGTAGATTTTGTAAAACATATATGATGTCATCATACCATGGTGATTCAATAAAGGCCTGGCTAATTGGTGGAGTCACCATCTCCTCTTTATTATCCATTTCTGCAATAAAATTTATATTTAAGGCCTGACAGTTTGATTCGGCCATGAGCTTGTCTAAACCTTGGCCTTTGATTAACTTTGTTGGTTTTATTTCTAGGTCATATTCTAATATAGTAGCAACCCATTTCCCTCTTTTTCCATATGGACCATCCTGAGTTAGGATATCCTTGACTATTGAATTAGGGACATAGGCTATTATATGAGAATATAAAATGTAAACTCTAAAATCTTTGATAGCTTTGACCAAAGAAGAGGCTTGCTTTTCCATTATATTGTATTTTAATGGGGAATCTCTCAGGGCTTTGCTAGAAAAGGCAACTGGCTGTTCATAACCCTGATCATTCTTCTGCAGTAGAACTGCAGAAATTGTGTGTTCTGAAGCAAAGGAAAATATAATGAAATCTCTATCAAACTTTGGACTGATCAAAACTGGTGTTTTTGTTAAGGCTAGCTTAATATCTTCAAAGGATTTCTTAGCCACAATGGTCCATTTTATGGTCAAATCTTTTTTCAACATATTATTTAATGATCTAATTAATTCTCCTAAGTTAGAAATAAATCTTCTAAGAAGGTTGATTTTTCCTAAAAAGGCTTGCAATTCCCTAATGCTCCTAGGATGTTGTATCTGTAAGATGGCTTCTATTATTGCAGGATATATTCGGATACCATCTTTTGAGATTATATGGCTTAATAACTTTCCCTCTTCTAACCCAAATAAAGATTTTTTGGAATTCAAAGAAATTCCATACTTCCTGCATTTGATGAAAACCTACCTTAGATAATCTAAGTGTTGTTTATCAGATTTTGAGAATACAGTGATGGAATCTAAATATATTACTAGGAAGTCATGAATTTCCTTAGAAAAAGCTGTGTCCATGGCTCTTTTGAAAGCGGCCCCTGCATTCTTTAATCCAAAAGGCATCTTCACATACATGAATGTGCCCCAAGGAGTAGTAAACGCAGTTTTAGCCTGGTCATCTAGGTGAACTAAAATCTGATTGTAACCAGAAAACCCATCCAATAATGAGATTCTGGTTGACCCTACTACCCTTTGTAAGATATGATCCATTTTATGGAGAGGGTAGTTGTCTTTGAGTGAAACTGTACTAAGATTCTTGAGATCAACACAAAGTCTGATCTCACCAGTTTTCTTCCTTGCTGACACTAAATTTGAAAATCAATCAGAAAATCTGATTGGTACTATTATCTTGGCCTCATACATCCTTCAAATTTCCTTTTTAATAGAAGGCAATACGATATGATTGATCCTCCTAAGCTTCTGCTTGAAAGCTTCCTGGTTTTCTTTTATGGGGATAGCTTGTTTTATGATGCCGGTGTCATAGGACTTGAGGTCCTCATAACTCCAAGCAAAAGCATCTTGGAATTCCTTCAATAATTCAAGGTATCTCACTTTTTCGGTAGGAGGTAAGGACTTTGAAGGTTTGATTAATTTTGGATTTTCTTTACTGCCTATGTTGCACTCCTCTATATCAGATTTTAAAGGTTCCATCTTTGGTTTTCTAGGGACATCATTTGAATCAAACAAGTCTTCCAAAGGGGTTAATCCTTTGGGAAAAAAGGTGTCTTTGAGATTAATGATTTAAGAGTCTTCGTTAATTATCTCATCAATTTTTAGTTGTTTTAGGTTTTCTACATCTAATTTTGTAAATTAGTCGGATGGAATCCATCTATCTTTTCATCTTCTGTTTCATTAATTTCTATTTCATCTTTAAAATCAATATCTAATGTTATGATAGTATCTATATTACTATTTACAAATTCTTCCTCTAAGGTTAAAAAAATGTTTATCTGTTTGTCATTAGCAAATAATTGCTGGTTTTTCAAGTTATCTGGGATAGCAAGTCTATGCCTGACCTCAGTAGTCTACTGATGGTTAGCTTGAAATGGTAATTTACAAGTGTAGACAAACACTGCTAAACTATGAGCCTGCATATTATTCTTCCTAGGAATTACAACAACCTTGGTTTCTAGGAAAGTATTTGGTATTTCTATAATGGTTCCTTTGTAACAAATTAATCTAGGGTCTTTGGTCATATATACAGCCTTGATTTGTTTTATAACTAACACAGAGTCTCCCATGATAGAAACTCTTATAACTCCTAGCTTTCTAACTAATTTAAGACCTAAAAGAAGTGTTTCATACTCAGCCACGTTGTTAGTGCATTTAAAATTCAGTATGTAAGCATGGCCCTCTGAGTGATCATTTTACAGATTACATATCCACACTCTTGCTCCTGCTCCTAACTTATTCACTGATTCATCAAATTCGAGGTGCCATAATATCTCATGTTCATAATTTTCACTGTCAGGGGGAAGAAATTTTTCATTGTTTGCTACATTTTGATTATCTTGTTTATTGGAAATCTCTTGAGTTTGGACAGTTTCTTTTATAGTTGTGACTAAAATTTATTTTGGTTCGGAAATAATATTGTTTGAAGTGGTTTGTTGTGTTTGTTAAGCATTATACAGAATAAAAGAATCGATGTTCGAATGCACAGAGTAGATAGGAAAATTTTGAGGCGTATCTCGGCTACTCACTACATATTTCATTAGCTCTCTGTATAGCTTTTTAGGTTGTCCAAAGATTGATATCATGGCATATGACATGTCAAGTTGTAAAGATCCTTGAAGTTTAGCTCCCCATGATCTAGACAATAGCATACCATATTTAGGTGGGATGTCAACGACTACTATATCAATGAGAATGGTCTTAGAAGGATATTGTACTAAGAAAACAAACAAGTCTTTGTTTAACCCTAGACAATTTACTTGACTTGAGTCAAATGAAAACAAATCCTTGTAAGGTCTATTAATGTCCAAATTTAATTTTTCCATAACTGATTTAGGAATTAAATTGTGTGAAGTCCCAGAATCTAACATTCCATTGTGTAAGATTTTATCATGAATGCTACGGCTAATATAAAAGGGTGGTATTCCTCCTTCTAGTGGTTTGCCATTAACATCAGGACCAAATATAAGCTTAGGTTGATCATCAAACAAGTTGACAGAGTCTTCATTCTCAACAAAGTTTAAGGTTTTGCTTATTTGAGAATTATAGGTTTCACTTTTAATCAGCTCTATTAAGGGAACTGAAAATTTCAATTTAACTACCTCTGCTCCCAAATTGAAAGGGAAAAGGGCTTTTTCTATTTGAGGGCTTGGAATTTTCGTAGCAGGAATTAGATTAGGTTTCTCTTCTTTTTTGCATTTGAGGTCTTTTTCTGTGGATTTTCTAATATGGTGTGTGGAGATTTCTCCACTTTCTCCTTGGAGGGGATTGAAGTGGATGGTTGATCATTAGGGGGTTGGTTAGGGGTTATATCTACAATGGTGGGACCAGGAGGGTTCTGATTTGGTCTAGGGAGAATTTGAAGAGTTTTAGTAACAAGAGCTGCTTTGATCTTCTTGGGTTGATTTGGCACCATTTTCTTGGTTTGGTCAGGAGTGTCAGAATTCCTTTTACTCCTTAAATTGTATTGTTTGTGTAATTCAAAAACAACAAAATCATACCCTTGTTTATAATCCAATGATTCTCTGGATTGTGTCTGCAATTGTTGTAGCATATGCAACTCCTGCTCATCTTGGGTCAAGAAGACAGTTTCCTCATCATCTAATCCCATCAAGTTAATGTCTGTGTCTTGTTCAGGGTCATCTTAATGGAATGTTTCAGTGTATTTTTCCTGAAAGGGAGGACTAATATTCTGGTCAGGTCCATTCTTTCCAGTATTTTGATTCTAATTCTTTCCAAAGTTTGGATTTCTCACTAGAGGAGCCTGTTGATTATCCCATTGAGGCTTCCTCTCAATGTTCTCTATCCTATCCATAAGTTTTTCTATACCCTTCGTTAGAACATCTATTTTAAGGTCGGAGGGTGAGGCTTCATCTTTCACAGATCCTCTCCTTCATTCCTAACCCTAGCTCTTTTTTCTAGCAAATTGGCTTCTACACTAACTACCACACTCTCCATGTCTTCTAAAGTTGGAGGATTTCTCTCTCTAAGTTGGAAGGCCATATCAGTATCAAATCCATTGCGAAACTGTATCAGTGCTAGGTCAGGTGGGGGTCTAAGATTGATTGGTATTGCATTGTATATATTGTTAAATCTGGTACAGTACTCCTGGACTGTTTCATTTGGTCCTCTTCTGATGTTTTCGCATTCTGAAAGGATCTGCAGAGGGTTCTTTTTCTTTTCCCATCTATTTAAAAATTTCTAATAAAATATATCTAAACTATCTATGCTATTAGGAGGTAACGATCTAAACCATTTCCTAACATCACCAGCTAGAGACTAAGTAAAAAGTCTCATTTGAATATCTCCAATATCAATTTCATGCAATTCAAAGTAGTCTGTCATTTTGTTTACATGATGTTGTGCTATATAAGGTCCTATGCCATCAAATTGGAGAATTTTGTTTTGGCAA
Source organism: Pinus tabuliformis (assembly GCA_031772625.1). Classification (NCBI taxonomy): domain Eukaryota; kingdom Viridiplantae; phylum Streptophyta; class Pinopsida; order Pinales; family Pinaceae; genus Pinus; species Pinus tabuliformis. The sequence goes on from CM062818.1 coordinate 579,660,496, forward strand.
TCTTGTGGCATGGCACCAAATGGGGCAGGTAACACAAGAGGAGCATATCTATTTGCCATGGCTCTAAGTTGGGCAAGGCTAAGAAGTGGGGTTGGGGTACCAGGAGATGATATAGTTGTTGATGGAGAACTAGGAGTTATAGGTGATTGATGGGTAAAGATAGGTTGGTAGGGATGTGAAGGTATAAATGGAGGTGAGGAATGAACTTCAAAGGTGGAAGGGAATAGTGGTGAACTAAGGGTAGTTCACACTAGTTTAGAAAGCTAAGGGATTTTAGCAGTAGTAAGGGATGACTGAGGGGAATTTAGAATATAGTCATCAATTGATTGGTTTTCCTTCTGAACTTTGAGCTCTGCAATAAACTCTGGATCTAGAACTATGTCATCAACTGCACTTTTAGACCTGGTTCTAAATAGGGAAAGGACAAATGACTCATCAAAGGGGAGGTCTTCTAGAAACAACCACTCATCAGGGCATGAATCTACTTTGATTGAAGATGTTGGAATTACTGAACTTTCTTGTCTTTTGGATCTTCTCAAAATCAGGTTGGGATTATCCACTACTGGGGCAGGGTTTGGATTTGGATTGGCCCTAGTATAGTGAGTTCTCCTTGAAGCCAGAGTTTCGAGCTTTTCTAATTACTTTCTTTTTGTGAAATTTTGTAAATAACTTCTAATAAACCCTTCAAGAGGCTTGAAATAAAGATTTGAAATTTTCTCAAAGGTTTATTAAGACTGAGGGTTTGAATCCCCAGTATGGTCACTGCTATGTTATCACTCAAAATTTTTCCCTAGAAGTTATCAAAATAAGGAAGCATCTGAGGTAACCACAAACCAATAATTTAGGCTTAGGTTCTAGCCAATCTTTTAGGCTCTCTCTTTTTACTTTAGCTTTGTTTTTATGGGATTTTAGGCTACTTCTTAATTTTCATGGGGTTTTGTTTTGAAGTGAAGGTTGGGTGGTGGAATTCTGGGAACAAATGGATAGAGCTAGGTCTTCAAACCATTGGGCTATGGAGTCAGTAAATGGATAGCATAACTGGACCAGATCATTAAAGGGGATGTTCACAGGGCAGGCTAGCAAAGCAACATGCAAATCATTAAGCCAAATGGGTGAATTGATTCTAACCAAGGTAAAAGGGAACTTAAGAATCCTTAGACCAAGATCAGAATGAAGAACAAAGGGAAATTAAGAATCCTTTGCTATAGACCAGAGCAGAAGCTATGGAAGCTAAGGAGCAGTTAAGAATTCCCTAGCTAATATAGTTTAGGAGAAAACATTCAGAATGTAAAACATTCAAGACAGAGTTCATTCAAGCAATTTCTGAAATATTATTCCTTGTTATACATTCAGATTTTAGAAATTTACATAAAAGATTATGGAAAAAACATAAGGAAAAACAACATTGAACATTGAAGAATACTTATTTGCATTCACTTTACACAAGAATCCCGTAAAATATCTGATCTTTATTCCTTGATCCAGAAAGCCAATCTAGTCATTGATACAACAAAACTTTGCTTTGAGAAAAAAATTCTATAGAAATGTCTTGGAATCCACCCTACATACTTCAAAATGTAAAGTATTTATACAAAAAATAATTAAAAAATATCTCATAACAATTTTAGATTTAATCTAGGGAATAAAATATCTTCATGCATGAAGATAGAGGTAGATGTAAAACTTCTTCTTGTTGTCCCTTTTCTTGTGGCGTTGCTAGTTGTTTCTGTTGAGTTTTGAGCTCTTTAAGTTGGATGTTAGTTGTGGTATTTCTATGTTGGAAACTTCTTTACTTTGATATTTCACTGATACTCTTTGACTCTGTTACTCTTTGACCCTGTTGATCTATCTTTTACCTATTTCACCTGGCTGCCTTTAGATTTATTGTAGTAACTTTTTGATGTAAATTTATCATAGTAAATTTGTCATTTTCTCCCACCATTCTGCATCAGGTAACTTTATTTTTACCATCCTTCTGTAGATTTCATCTGCCTTTGTGTATTTTACAAATTTTGTTTTGGTAAGAAACAAATGTTTCACTTCATGCTCTATGAAAAACAGGTTCTCCAATGTATTATATAATACTTTTCCTATGGGAGAAGCTTTAATAGCTGAAGAGCTGGATTGTTCCTTGGCCAATCTCTCGAGTCTATCACTATAGTCCAACTGGGTCATAAGTTTGTCATTGATTACCATGGGACTGGGAAGACCTTTGTCCCTTAAAAATATGAAACTTATCCATGAACCTGTCAATGGCTACTTGCATGTTGTGGGACTTCTCTTCTAAGTTGTGCATGCGGTTTCTTTTGGAAATAACCTTCATAATCTCCAAAATGGCTTCAGTCTTGTCTTCTATGTTAAGCTCTTGGAGCTCATATCTATTCTTGATATTTAGGAAGTGGATGAGTCGATTTGCATCCTCAAGTTTGTCTCCTAATTCTTCTCTTACTTTCTGGATAGCTTCATTGGCTATCTTCACTAATTCTATCTGCTCAAATATAAGTTGGATTGATGGCCAAATAACATTGATAGAGTTAATGATATTGGCCCAGAGCATCTCTTTAGTCTATCCTAGTGGCTTTTACAGTGTCAAATCTCTCTCCAAGACATTGATTTTCTCACCATTCCTTAGGGCCTTCGATGTCTCTTCTCTTTGCCAAATTTGGGCAAGTTTACAGTCAGTTTCTAAACTTGCCACTTTTTCCTTTAATCTCTTTAGCTCTGTAGCTTGGATAGACATATCCTCCATGGCTTTTACTAGTTATGCTGCTTTCTCAGTTGATGTACCTGATGTTGTGGTAGACTTAGTTGTAATTGGTAGTGTCGTGGCAAGTGGAGCTGTAGGTGCCAATGATGCTGCCAATGTGGAAGGAACTACTATTAATACTGTGGAGATGATAGTTCTGGAAGTTGTTGCCATGTCACTTTGCTTCCACTGAATTAAAGTGTCCAACTCCTTCTCTGTCTCCATAAGTTGATCATTTAGCTTCAAGACCAAGTCCATGAGCTCTTCATGTCCTTGTTGTGCCTACAGTACTTCCTGTGTTTGTGGGTGATTGTGTCCCAACTCTATGACTAAGTCCTCTAAGGAATTGATTCTATTATCTTTAGCTTGTGAGGAGGATTTCTCCAACTGGAACTGTGCTGATATATTGTTAAGAGAGTTTTGTAGTTGGTGGGCAGTAATGGCTTTCCTTGTTAAGGTGGAGTATATCATCTCCCCTGTTTTCTTGTGTAGCTCAATCTGGTCAATGTGATGAATATCCCTTGCCAATACATCAAAGTCCACTTTCTTAAAATGTGATGTTGTCCTTGGCTTCCGAGTGGTCGGCTTGATGAAGGTCATCTGCATTTTCCTCTCTTTGATATCAAAGGCTGACATAAGCCTTGTTTAATTGGTAGGGGTCTATTTCAGATACTGTGCATAGGTTTGGGCTTTCAACCTCTCACTTCTAGCCTTTATTTCTTTGTATATTTCCTGTATGTCTTGATTTTTATCTACTGGCATTCTAAAGGAAGACACCTCAATACTTTGCTACATTTCCAACATCTGAATGTGTGATCTGGAAGGTGCTAGGGTGACTCTAGATGGAGTGGCAAGCCTACTCATATCTCTTTCTGTGCTTGTAACCTCAGTTGTCTCGTTCGTATATTCCTATTCAGGGACAGGATTCACTCTTTGTCTTTTAGCCTGGCTCATCTCTACATAGGCTTGTGATGTTTCTCTTTCTGAAGTAGTGGCCCCTTCCCTGTTCCACTTGAGGCTTTTATCCTCATTTATAGGAGTCTGTAGAACCGGAGGGGTACTTATGGTGGTCTCTAGTTTATCTGTTTTCTCCAGTATGTCTGTTTGATTTGGCACCTCTGACAGGTTTGGCACTTCTGATTGTTTTGGCACCTATGATTCTTCTGGTATCTGTGATTCTTTTGGCACCTACAGGAAAGAATCCTCATCAAGTTGTTTCTCTAGTTCAAGTTATGTGTTTTCCATAGCAAATTCCACATTATCCCTGTCCTCTAAAGTGTTTTCCACCCATTGCAATTGATTGGCATACTTTTCTATCTCAGGGATGCAGTGATGGATATAGGGGGCCTTCTTGTTCTTCTGCCTTCTTTTGCAGATGAAGTCCAAGGGATCATATCTCCATATGAAGCTTTGTTTCAGTTTTAACCTCTGAAGGATTAGGTCTACCTCCTTTCCAGCTTCTCTGCTATTACAAATAAATGGACCCAATTAGTCTTTGATTTTGAGCTAGGATTTCTTTTGGCTTTGACAAAGTTTACCTCATCTGAATTTATTATTTGCCTGTAGTACTCCAGGGAAAATAACCTCATTGGGAGGTATTTAGGTAGTTTGTATGGGGCCAACTCACATCCATAAATCTTGATTTCAGTGTGGTTTTGGTACAGGTACCAATCTCCCACCTGATGATTGATGTTTAGATGAAGGACTCTCTTGATTTCAAGACTGATTCTTGGTGGAGGGGTTCCAGTGAGCATGGTCATCACAGGGTGGACAAAGGAATCAATGAATTCATTGTATGAATAGGGGGAGGGATGTTGATGAATCAATGGGGTCCAGAAGATAACTGATCTTGGTTGGCCCTTGGTGTCAAGCTTCTGGAGAGTAAAGGGGAACTTATCTGCTTGGTAGTATAGAAAAAGGTGATACAAAACAGAGGAGTACTTAAAAACTCTCTCATTACTCATTCTAAGGAACTGTTCATGCATCCTATCAGCTATGAACTGAGCATAGTCATATATGACATCAGGAGGCTGTCTTGGAGTGTATATGGACATGAAGGCTAAAATAATCTCATTAATATATTCACTAGTGGTATAACCCATGACTCTAGATATCATATCCACAATACTTCTTCCCCATGGAGAAAATAATGTAGCTACATATGGAGGGAGGTCTTTCGGGGTATACTTTTCTTCTACGATGAATGTTTGGATTATTTGAGCCAATCTTGCAGGGTTGAGTTTAGCATATAATTCCAACAGGTCTCTAATGGAGATGGGAGTCAAGTTTCGGCCAGGTTGGTGTTGTATCATCTCATTTATTGATTCAACAGTGATGGTGAAAAGTGTGGTCTGGTTAGGGTACATCACTGCTCTTTGACTGGGGATATAATTTGTATGACAGTAATGGACAATTTCTAGGAAAATGTGAACTCTAGGGAACTAGTACTTAGGAAAAATGGACTCCCATAGTCCAATTTCATCAGCCTAGTTCAAATGTTCATCCCTACTTGGTTGTATACTTTGAGTGGGGATTTATGGACAGTGGTGTCCTTTATTTGGAAATCCCTATTAGCCAGGGGGAGGTGGTCTTGGTCTAGATGAGGAGTGGAAATAGGTCTTACATCCATGGCAATTGGGGTGGCCATTCTCAGTTCTTGTGGATTTGAGTATGGAGGAGGTGATTCTCAGTTTTTTACGGCAATGGTGGCTCAGTACAGAGGAGGTTTGAGTTGCTAGAGTTTCTTTAATTAATTTTTTACCTTAACTAAGAAAACTCAATAACTGGTTCTGAAATTGACAGGGTTTTCCAATGAATTATGGCTTAAATACCTGTAATTTGAGGAGAACTGACTCTGAACAGGGTGATTGGCAACTGCGAATGGTCGAATAGGCTCTCAGTAGGCTGGAAAGCAAACTGGGTGCTCTATGGCATCTTTAGGTGGAAATTTGACGTAGGTTGACAACTTCGACGTTCGTAGGTGCATGCATGGAGGTTTATAGTTGAAAAAACAATAAAAACAAATGATTTGGGGCTTTTTGGCTTTATGCGCGAAAGTCAATTTTGGCATGTATGGGTGAATAGTGGTCATTTGTCACGTAGCGGGCAGGAAGTAAGTGGTTTCCATCGCACTACTTTTGGGTGCTTAGCAGTATTGTGGGGAGGCCGCTCAATTCCATACATTGAATGACACGTAACATCAGGGCCCAGCGAAAAACAACTTTTTCGGGCGGGTATTGCTCGGAGGATGGGTTGGCCCGATATGGATAAAGACTGTGAGATGTGGAGGGGAGCGATCGCATGGTGATCGGGTAGGGAAACTGCACGGAGGGTAGTGGGGAACCCGGTGGGTGATTAAGTGCAACGGTATCAGGTTAATGATGGATTAAGGCGGGATGATGTCATCGGGGTGATTAACGAAGGGTTTAATCAAGATTAACGATTGAGGGTGGGATTTTTAATATTTTTAGGGGATAATGGGTAGCGATATAGTTTATATTTAAACCAGGGAGTGGGATTATTTTATATATAGGAGCTATATGTATACGAGAAAATGGTTTTTATCAGGATTTATTAAATAAAATTAGTAATTAATATGAATGGGCAGAAAAGGGACACAATACACTAAGCAAATGCTTTTTCATGATAAAAATGCTTCTCACCTATTAACATTAATACTTAATGTAATGTGTTTTTGTGGGTTTCTGATATGAAAATGATTTATGTGGGGGGGCGGTAAATACTTTTCCTAGGTAAAAGTATTTTAACCTTAGGAAAGGAGTATTATTAAGGAAAATGAATGAACTAAAGGGGGAATGACTTTTTGTAGGGGGAATATGGTACTTGTTATCCCTAAATCATTGAGCCAAGGGTCCGGTCCCTCCAAAAGTCAGAGAAATGCTCTAAGCCTCTTTGATTTAGGGTTTTCAAGTACTTAAAACTTTATAATGGGAAATTAGTAAAGGAAAGGCGTAAAATGAATGGGGGGAGTTAACTAACTGACTTTGTAAATCATTTGCATGCTTGGTTGTTCATTGATATTTGGAAATTTTATGATGTGAATGATAAATATGATTTAGTCTAATCAATCATCATACTTCTACAACCTTTCTTCTACTTACCCATCTACTCATCCTACCATTTTCACTTCTCTTTATTAGGGTGCATTTGAGCTAGAAAACCCTTGTCAAACTTTTTTATTCTCTTTACAATAATAAACTAACTAAATCTAACCTTATTACATCCAAGGGGTCAAATTAAACAGTTGATCTCCTTTTATTTACTCTAACTATCTAATGATCGGTATAGATTAAATAGTTTGGTCAAATTTTATTCTCTAACTATCAACATGAAATTTAAAGCATGGCATACTCAAGATTAAATAGTTTGATTACCATGGATTGTAGCATGAATAACAAGTTTCACACAATCATTATTATGCATAAAAGTAAATGGTAGTGGCATTTTGACTTGCACACTTTCATGGTATTTTGTTTTTGGGGTTCATATTTTTCACCTTTATGGACCTTTTCTTATCCTTTTTGTCCTTTGATTTTTATTTTAGGACATACCCTCTTTTCATTTTTTGATTTTTCAATATGGAAAACATTTGCAGAAAGCAAACATATGTACATATTACAAGTTTAATCTCAGACATTCAAAATTATGACTCCTATTGGTATAGGAACCTAATAGATCCCTTGCCTAATCATGGGTCAACCAAGAGGCTAATTCCATCAACTACTAATTCCCCATCGCATAATTTGGATCCCAAAAATTATTATTGCTCAATATGAGATTGTGCATGTAAAACTGTCCCATCTTAGCCCACTCTTCCATACTAGCCTTATAACAAAATTCAATAAACTGCTTTTAGTGTTGGGAGGGAAGTGAAACATATGTGCTATAGTTTTAATTTAAAAATTGAAGCCACTTCTCTTTCGGGAACAGGGCATATTTTCTTTAGGGATGTCTACATTGGGTGGCCTCCATGACCAAACATTCCATGGTGGCAAGTTTTCCTTCTCTCTCGTACAACTACTCTTTTAATATATTATTTTCCATTTGCAAAATCTCCCTCATGGTTCACTCTCTTAGTCTAAAATCATCCATTTGTTAACCCATCCTTTTATTTTTCTCTTCCATAAGTCCCACTTTCTAAAATCCCTTGGATTTAGCAATGTGTATCCATTAGTGGGTTCAACTTCTTTCTTTGTGTAGCTCAAGTAGGATAAGGAATACAAATTTGGTGGGTATGATTTTCCATTGTTATAAAAGTTTAAAGGTATGACCCAAGATTTGGTTGAGGATTAGGCTCCTATAGCTCCTGTGGTCCTTCTCCTCCTTGATGAGGTGTTGTTGTACTTTCCTGTAGAATTTTCTTTTGATCTTATCGCAGCATCTCTTCTTCTTATAGCACTACCCTACTTTCTTGCAAGATGGCGGTTTCTACTTGCAATTTATTCATCTTAGATACCATGGTGTTTGGACTTATTGGTGAGGTCTGGGTTGATTTCCTTTGGCTATGACAGAGGTCACCTCTTTAATTTTCCCTTTACCCTTCTCTAGCTCACCCCTAGCTCACCCTATTGGTGATTGACTGATCCTTCAATGGTGATTGGGATAGTTGTGGGAGGTTGAGGCTTCCCTTGATTGAATCTAATATTCCTCCTTTTGAAATATAAGGGACCTTTCTTTGGCTACTTCCCTTTGATATTGACAAGTGTGCTAAGGGTTGCTAAGGTGGAAACTACCTCTTGTTCAATGTTTCCTTCTAAAAGGCTCACTTGTTATTCCTTTCTTGTCTTCTTTTGAGGTATAGAAGGTCCACCAGGGGTTTCTTTATTTGTATCTAGTTTTTCCTATTCTTTCTCTTCTTCCACTTCCTCCTCATCTTCTATAGCTTCTCCTTTAGTAGGGTTGTGTTATGCGGTATTCTCATCTTCTAGCAAAATTTGTGCTTGAGATTCAATGAAGGCCTCCTTATCCATGTCTACAAATTGTGTCCATGACACATTTTTCTGGAAATGACCCAAAGAATCCATGATAATTAGCCTTATGATCCCATGATGAGCAAAGAATTGTTGTTTCCCTCCTCTCACTCTTTGGCTCATTTCCACTATGGATTGAAGAAGGAAATGAAGAATACTAAGTCTACCTAGGATAAGCAATTTAGCCAAGAACCTCAGTTCATAAAGTAGCCTAAACTGATACACAACAAATACTGAGCCTCCCCTCACATGATATGTATTTTAAGATGTTATAGGCTACTTCATTCCATGGGTAAGGTAGGCTCTCCCTTCTAATACAATTATTTTTGGATGTGATGGATTCTATCCTACCCTCTTTGCCCCACCTAACACATAGATCCAATGTGGTCATGCGACTAATAAGTTTTCATTCGAATGGATGACAAGCCCTCTCACATTGGTGGTGGCACTATCTTCCCCCTCAGGTTGGAGGGCCATTGCAAATTCATTGGTAATTTCATCATAATATCCCTTAGTCCTATCAAAGAGCTCCATCCACTAGTGATTTGTGAAAATGTCCTTGACAGGAGGATATTGTCCCTAACAAGCGGATATTGGTGGGTTCTAATTGTGTATGTTGGCTCCCTCCTATTGAAGAATCCTCCTATGTTTTCTACTATGTCTTTCTCAATAAAACATCAATGAAATTTTTTGTCAATGATCAATTTCTGAGCATCCTAGGGTTTCAAAATAGACATGAGAGGAATGTTGTTATTCTTTGATTAGAGGTAGGAAAAGTATATGCCAAATTAAAAATAAAATTAAGCATCTTCTAGCATTCTTTCCATACATGAAATGAACAGGGATGGAAAATTTTCAATTTTCATCGGTTTGCTACAGGATGCCTCTATAAACAAAAATTGACCAATATTTCCAACTTTTTTTCCATCGAGGGTAAGGAAAATACACTACTTACCGCTCCCTTGGAGACTCCATGAATTTATGGTTTTGGAGGAATTTTTGCACACAATCAAGCCGTTTTCCACCTCTTGGGCGAATCCTGTAGAAACTGGTTACAATCTTGTAGCAGCTTGTTACAATTTTGTATCACCTATTATGTATCATATAGAAATGAACTCTTCTCCTATAATAGTTAGTATTTAGCCTGGTAACACCTCTGTAGTAGCCTATGGGACCCCTTATGGTAGCTAGCTTGACTCTCAACAATGTAGTGGGCCTCTCATATTGTTTTTGGAATGAATCATTTGGTACAAGTGAGGCTCAAGCTCTACTTTTATCCCTTTTTGCAGTTTGGTGGTGGGCTCAGTATGCTGTGCTAGTTGGCCCCCACCTACCGCCTTTGTAACTTTATCATAGACCTATTGGCCTACTCAAAATCATCACCTTTTTCTTTTCATTTCTCCATGTTGGATGAGAGAGAGAGTTAATCTTCTCTAAACTATTCAAGGATGGCCACTAGTGTTGGCCACCTTGAGCATACAAAAAACTTATTCCTCATTCATTATAAACATTTTAGACGTATTATGCGCTGAAAGGAAGAGGTGAAGAGTTTCATACCTATCCCTACCTGATGGTATCTACCTTTGTATTGAACTCTTGATGTTCGCATGCTACTTTAGAAATATGAGCTAGTCTACTGGATTTTTGAGGTGTCATCTTCCCATGCTTGTTGCTTCATGTATTGGATCTATTTTGAAAAGAAATATATATTTTTTTGATATGTGCATGATTGATCGAGGCTTGTCAACACAAGTTTTGTAGGGGTGGATTACGTGTTGTTCTTAAAGAGCAATAGTGACCTTGTAGCAGTTCTGTAAAGGTTTTGTAGTTGCCAAAGATCAAGGAAATGATTCTTCAATGCCTCCATGATGGTTGATTCTTCATTTTGGCACTTCCAACTCTGGTCACATAGGGTTTGTTCAGGCTGCTACACAATTGTATTTGTTCATGTAGTAGCCACACATACACCTCTATGACCACAATATCCTTCATATAATGGTTCCAAAAACAATGATAATTCATGGTTATTCTAAGAACAAGGATCAAAAGCTTGGTTATGGTAAAAGTAATGAAAGAAGGTGTGAAAATGGGGAATTTTTGATAAAGATGAATATTTTGGTAGGAAAAAAAGGATAAATGGTGTGGAGGATGGATGTTGATGGCATGGTAGGCCTCTGCTCTTGTTCCACTATGAAAAAAATAATATTTTAACACTTTTTCTATGTTGATCACAATCTTGTACCAAATATTGAAAATCCTAAAGTGTTTTAGGACAGTCCTGTATATAGGTGACCTAATGATGGAGGAAAGTTTGGAAGATAGTGAAATGATGGAGCACATGCAGAGATCTAGCTTGGTACATGGGAAGGTGGAGTTTTGAAGTAGTATTGTTTGTCTACTATCCTCTTTGGATTGTGATCAGAACCCTGCAAAAACCATGTTAGGAATAATGATGTAAGGTCTCCCTTTATTTCCCTCTATTCTTTTCCTTTTTTGTTCTATTTTTTGAAGACCTTTAGGCTTTTTCAAGTGCCTCAAAAAGGTTTTCACCTAGACTTATCAATTTGTTTTTCTTTTTTTCTTCTTTTTCTTCTTCTTCTAATCAAAGGTTGGATGAATTGAGAGTTGTGAGACCGCCAATCACATTCAAATCCTTCCTGATTGAGTTGGTAAATTTATCCTTTGATAGAGTTCTTGTGTGGAGTTTCAATCGATAACCATTAACTAAACGTGGAATTCCTTCTTCCTCAATTGTTCTAATATGGAAAAATCCAATTCCATGACATTTTTCCACTAGATAAGGGCCTAGGCATATTGTCAAAAAATTTCCATTGAATTCCTTTAATATTGATTCATATAGTAGGGCCCAATCACCCTCTTGGGGAGTCCTTTCTCTAATGCTTTTGTCATGCCAAATATTCTTCTGCAATTAGACCATCTCAATATACACGAAGGCCTACAATCTAAGATCACCAAGAGCATTGAGTTGTTCTAACCTCTCTTGCTGAGCATTAGTGATGTCCAAATCCAATTGTATTGCTATTATCAAGGTGTTGTATTTAAACTCAATGGAAATCAATGTCTTCTTGCCATAAAACAACTCAAAGTGAATGAACGTAGTGTTCGTCTTCTATGTGGTACTATAGGCCCAAGTGGACTTCATAAGTTTGGATGCTCAATCCTTCTTGTTGCTGCTCACAACTATAGTTAAGATGTTCTCCAAAGCTCTGTTTGTGACCTCCACCTACCTATTTTGTTGAGCATGATAGGAATTAGATTTCATGTGCCTTATATGTTGCAACTCCATGATTCCCTTGATCACATTTGATGGAAACTGAGTCCCTTGATCAATGACCAACTAGGTTGGGAATCCAAACTTGTAAAATATGTTTTTGCTTAGAAACTCTGCCACATTATTCTCCTTTGCTACTTTTTCTCCCTTCACTTCAACCAAATTTTTCAAATAATCAGTGCACACAATGATATATCTATTTTTCTTGAATGGGGGATCAATCAGTCTAATGGAACCCATGCCCCACTTCTCAAATGGCTCAAAAGTCACTTGAGGCTATAGGGAAAATTCATCCTTTGGTGTAGGCTTACCCATCCTTTTTGGCATTGACCACATTTACTTGTGTATCTCCTAGCATATTGTTGTAGAGTGGGCCAGTCTTTGAAGGTTTTCCTTTTGGAATAAGAATCTCCCCCACAGGGTTCATCATGGCATCTTGAGAGGATTTCAAAAACCTCATCCTCCCTTACACATCTCCTCAAGATCTGATCTAGTCCCAATTTGAAGAGATTTCCCCCAATCCAGGTGAAAGGGGAACTTTTTCTAACAATCTTGCTCTTCTCCTTGGAGGATAGATTAGGATGGAATCTCCCAACAACCAGGAAATTTTATATATTATCAAACCAAGGAGATAGTAGTGAAATAGCAAAGAGGTGCTCATCCATAATTTGATCATCTATCATATCCTCATTTTCTGCAGGAAATGTTAGACTAGAAAGAAAATATTAAATAACAATTTCCTTCCTTGGCTTGTCAACAATGGTTAGATAAAATTGTTGCAGTAATACTAGCCATCTAATGATCCAAGCATTGACATTAGGTTTATTCACTAAATAGTTTATGTCTACATGATTAACATGAAAAAATACTTGGTACCCAATTATATAATGCCTAAACTTTTTTAAGGATGCACAATAGTTAAAAATTATTTTTCAGTAACTCTGTAATTAGGTTCATCTTTTGAGAGGTTCTTACTGATGAAATATATGGCATAGGGAAACTTGCCTCGAATCTACTACCACAAATTTGTCTCATGAATATGTGTGGATGTGGAAAGGAAATGCTTAATGGAGACATCTTAAAATTGGTGTGATGGTTCATTTTTCTTTCAGCTCCTCAAAAGCCTCTTCAAATTTATATATCCAACAAAAATATTAATATCTAGTTAAAAATCCAAACAAAGGTGAATCCAAATTACTAGAATCCTTAATTAATCTCTTATAATATCCAGCTAGCCTAAGAAAAATTCTATCATCCTTTTGTTTTTGAGGGACAGGGACGCTCTTGATAATGGCAATATTGTTAGGGTCAACATGGATCCCTTCCTTAGAAAGGAAGTGACCTAAGAAGATCCTTGCATTCAAAAAAAGTTGAGCCTTTTTGGGACTTAGTGAGAGATTCAATTCAATGAATTTCTTTAGAACTTTACATATATTGGAAAGAGATTCCTAGAAATCATTTGCATAAGGGGTGAAGTCATCCATGTAGATTTCAACTGTGTCATAAACAAGATCAACAAAAATATGCAAGACTACTCACTAGAAGGTAGCAGAGGCATTGTACAAGCCAAATGGAAGGAATTTATAAGAATAGGTCCCCCATGGACATGTGAAGGTGGTATTATCCTCTTCTTTAGGGTTAATTTGGATCTGATTATACCAACTAAACCCATCCAGGAATGAGAAGAGATTCTTACCTACAAGTCCATCCAAGACTTGATCAATGAAAGGAAAGGTAAAATGAACTTTCTTTGTTGCCCTGTTGAGTTATCTATAGTAAAGAGAGATCCTCCACTTCCCATTTTTTTTGCGTACTATGAAAAGAGGAGAAACACATTCACTATCTAAAATGAGGTAGATGAATTGCACATCCAATAGTTTATTAAATTCTTATTTCAAAATGTATTTAAGTGTAAGGTTCTGTAGTAGTGGCTACAATCACCATCCAAAATTTTGGCCTGCACCCAATTTCAGAGCCTCCCTTGAGAGTTTCGCTTGATGAATACACACACTCGGGTTCACTCCATGAGCTCGCATGAGTCTTTGCATTCACCTTGCTTGTTCATTTCACCAAGTCTTGCATGTTGATGTCAAAGTCATGCTTGCGACTATGTTTTGGTTATGCTCCAAATCCGTTGCTTCGTGTGCACTTGTTATGTTTGCTATGAAATCATCTCTCACACTAACACACAGAGTCACATTCACTGTTGGACAAGCATCATCTCGGCCGACCAACGATCAATCAAAATTGTCATACTTGTTGCCTACACCATGAATCACTTATTTTGTACATATGTGTCTGGATGGTTTGAGTCATCTCATCATCGAGTCATGCAAGTCTGTGTTGCAGGATCACATATACATCTTTCACTCGTTCACACACCTAGTCATTTTGCTGAAGTTCTGATGACCAAACTCCCCTTTGATAGCTAGACCATCACCCCACCATCAATACCATCGACTGTCACCCAGAACAGTGTAGGAGCACTAAGAAAGTCATTTCAAGATGTGCTGCCTGCAATCAAATCAATCAGTCTCCATGCTGGTCAACCGAAGAGTTTGGCTGGCAAGCACCACGGGACTAACTCCCCTGAAAATTGCGTAGAAGCTGTAAGCGTCGCTTGCTCTATTGATTGAGAAAATTGTATAGATAGGTTGGACAAACACCTTGTGCCTGTCCCTATCTCCCTCAAGAAATTGCGCAATTTTCCTAGCCAGCCCTCCCAATAGTCGACCGGCTTCTCATCTAGAAAATTGCCCAGTTTTCATGAGCAAGCCCTTTACTGCCCAGTAGTATGCTCGGCTTAGAAATTGTGTAGAGAGGATCATCAAGTCGACCTCATAGCATCAGTGCAATTTCTCTCGCTAGCAGCAGACTGCCAGTTCCCTCCAGGGATTGTGCAGTTTCTGCTGCCAATGACCAAGTAGCCAGCTACCAATTTCTACATGGAATTATGTAGTTTTGGCTACCAGGCTCTCATCCAGTTCCCCCCAAAAATTGCACAATTTATTTATGCCAAGCCTCCCTATAGCCTGACCTATTCCTTTAAAAAATTACGTAGTTTTGCTTCCCAACGCCACTTCCTGCTCATTCCGAAAACTGCGTAGATTATGCCTGCCCAACCTTCCTACAGCCCAGAATGTTCCCCTCAAAAACCGCGCTGTTCTTTCCTCTAGCCAGGCCAAATCTCACGGCGAGTCACTGTCGATCCAAGTTTCTCATCTCCATCACCTAGTGACCACTGTGCAGTTTTCATCAATAGTAACCAGAGCCTCCATCCCACCTCACAACCTTCTTGCCTCTCCCGATCACCTACATCTGAAATGGTCATGTATCATGGTAGACTAAGAGGTTTTTGGGTTTGTTGTCATCTCATCATGAGTGACTGTAGGAACAGGTACACAAACAAACATGGTGCGACGATGAATGGGATGAATGAAGGGGAGCATGTGCAAAAGGACAGGTTCACCAACGGAAAAAAAATGATGCATGTAAAGAGATATGCTCGTGAATGGATGATCATGAGAAGATGTGTTCTCGGATGGACAGATGAGAAAACATGCAAGATGTGCTCATAGACGGATGAACGAATGAACATACACCTTTCACAAACAGACGAACCTGTCAAGCATTTCAACATATAGGCAAGGAGCAACGTGCAAAAGCAACATCAAGAGAACCAACGACCATCGAGGAATCTGTGCACTTTGCCATGTGGAGGAAAAGCTGTGATACACCATGAGGACATCCATCACCCAACAGCACTGCAGCTTGACATGCACACCAAAAGCACGAATGTACCAACACTATCATGTCGAGTTATTTCATGAGTCATGTCATCCACATCTCCACTATGGGCCATATTCTCTATCAATGTAATGTAATGTGGAAGTCCAAGCAACCCACTTGTTGTACAAAGTCATGTAATGTTGAAAACTCATGAAAGTCAAATAGTCATGAGGGTAGTTGAACAACCACAAGGGTTACTTTCATCCTTGGCTATCAATACCCCCTCATTTGTACATGCAAGGCAACTTTTCACCTCAGCTCCTCCCACATAGCCAAGAGAGTCTGTTATTTTTTCTTTGAGGAGTAAGAAGTGGCTCCAACACCCCTCACATGGGGTTAGTGATGTATGGTGTAATGATGTGTCTTGGAAATTTTGCTTAATTTAGAAGCCTGCTAATAGGCCAACACGTTTTCACACATGTATTGTATCTATTGTAAGACTAATCTTTAACACTTGTAATGCATGTTTCTTGAACCTATCTTTAATACTTGAACTAATTCACTTGTTGTAATACACATATGTTAATGAAAATTTGTCTTATATGTTGTTAACATTGTCTCGCCCCTGTAGACTATTCTCTAGGACATCACATAGACCTTTCACGTAAAACTTGTTATAACAACCGTTGCACTTGTGTGGACTAATCCACTGAGTGTAATATGTGTTATCTTCCCTTGTGTGTTGTGACTGTCGCATCCGTGTGGATTGTTCCGCTGGAAGTTGTGCATGTCCTGTTGTGTTGTGTGTTCCTAGCAGAGTTGGGACTTCTCCAATCCAACTTGGGGCTCACTTTCACCCTCTCTCCATATACAGTGAATTTACCATTGACACAAGTAACACTTACATTGACCAGGCACGTGAACCTCACTTCTCAAAGATGAGGCAGGCCACTCTCCTGTGTTGACAAGCAAGAGTTGAGGGAAATATTTAAGATAATGGAAACTAGGCCATCATATCGGATGAGACTCCCACACCAAATGGTGTGAGGTCTAGTTGGGACTTCATACTAGGGTGGTCCCCTGAATGTTGGCTGGTCCAACCTTGTCAACATTTTTGGTGCTGGAAGGAGGGCAACAAGTTGTATATGGATGAACGTCCTCTCACACATTCATCAACCATCTAGTCAAGGAAGTAACTCACACTCCCTCTCACCTATGCATGACTCTACAGTTGGTTACTCCTCACCTCCTAGGGGTGAACACCAAATACCATGTCACCACCTTCGCTTTGTCTGTCCCATCACTCGCTAGTTTGTAAAAGCAGTTGAACTGATCCCAGGCATACAACATCTTCCATACACATCAAGAAAGCCAACAACCACTCCTACATGGGTTATTGTATCATCAATGGAAGAATCAGTAATATACACACTCAAAGGTCTAGCAGAAGCTATTGAAGATGGAGAGGAACCTCTAGTCTTCTAGTGAGGCATTCGAGACAACCTTGTGATCTTGTGATCACTCTTCGGTACAAGAGGTAGAGGGGGAGGCAACGGAAGAGGCAGAGGTAGAGACGAACCAATGGATTGAGAGCTGGAACCATTAGAATCTAAAAGAGAGGAGGAGGATGAAGAAGAAGAAGATATGGCTGACCAAAATATGGAATGGATGACTTAGGGACCATTGGCTCTCCCAGCTATTTTGCAAAATATGTCAAAGAGAATGGAGAGAATGAACATCAAGTTCAACCCTAACAACATGGTGAAGGAAGAAGATCATTTGGAAAAATTCTACCTGCAGTTGCAAACCCTTAAGGTACAACATGGTGACATAGCTTGTAGATTGTTCCCATGTACCTTGGATGGTCGCATAGCTACATGGAATCACAGCCTTCCACCAAACTCCATACAAAACTGGGGTGCATTCAAATGCATCCTCCTTGAAAATTTTGTTGATGACAAGACCAAGCTATGTTACTAAAAGAATTGGGTAGCCTGTAGATGGAGGGGAAAGAAAAGGTAAAAGACTTCAACCAGAGGTTTACACACATATTGAACAAATTTGTAGCAAACACTAAACCTCATGACTGTTGGAAATAATACTGAGAGGGGGGGTGAATCAGTATTATCTAGCAATTAAATAAATCTTCCTTACTTGATCTTTGAATTATTTTTGCATGTCAGTACCATAAAATAATGAGCATGAACAAAGAAAAACAGATAGTCACACCAAAGAACACAAGATGTAAGGTGGAAACCCAATGTGGGTGAAAACAACCTGCTCTATCTTCTTTCAAATTAGAAACTTCTTTTACAATGATTTTGTACTAGTGCAGTCCTTTACCAGTACGCAGGCTGCAACCTGTAGAGAGCTACAACTCTCTCTCTTTCTCGTTTTCCAGTCTACTCCTGGAAGGGAGCTACAACCCCCTACTTCTTTTCATAAAGCATCAGATGATCAACAAGTACATAACAGTTACAGTCTACTACAGATATCAGATCAGCAATAATAGAAGTAACCCAGAACACCTTATCAACAGAGAAATTCAATCAACAGAATATCTTAAGATAGAGATGCAGTTTTTCCTTCTGTGGCCTGCGACCAGACGCAGTTAACCTTCTGCTCCCCTGCGTCCTCATGCAGATATCCTTCTACTGCGCTGCGTGCCCACGCACTGTTTCTTTAACTGCTCTGTGTTCTGTTGCTTCAGGGACGCATCCAAAAACACTATCGCGCCGCGTCTTTCTGCTACAGTGATGCACCCAAAAACACTATCGCGCCGCGTCCTTCTGCTTCAGAGACGCACCTGAACCTTGATCGCTCTGCGTCCCCACGCAGATCTCCAGTCACTGAACTGCGTCCCAGACGCACCTGAACTTCGTCTGCCCTGCGTCCCCACGCAGATCTCCAGATTCTGCATTGCGTCCCGGCGCGCTTTCCTTTCACTGTACCTGCGTCCCTTCAGGTATGAATGATTTCAAGACTTTAAGAGTAACCCAAACAGTCAGATCTACAGATTTGATCTTGCGCCAAAGGGATCTCAGTCCTTCAGTAGATTCGCCTTTTAGATCTAGACCAGATCTCACCCAATAAGATATTCAACCAAAGACATACCCAAACCAAATGATCTCCTTTGCTTTATATAGGCAAGCTCCTCCTTAAAACATGGAACAATACCACGAGCCGACACCATAATAACACAATACCGTCGGCTAGATACCAAGAGTAAAACACAAGAAACCCCCACGTGGCTTTTTTTCTGCCTTAAAATGTGTGCACTGGGTGGACGCACCTCCTGAACGGCTGGCCTGTGTCTCTGGACACGGCTTCTGCATGGTATACCTGCGGGTACGCACTTTCTGTAAGGTATAACTGCATCCTCCTTATTTCCTTCAATATTTGATAGCTGATCATCAACTTCTGCTACTGACTTGAAGAACAGTGACCTGTCACCTTAATGGGTTGCCATCAAGGACAACACTTTAGTCATAATGCCAACAATCTCCCCCTTTGGACTTGATGGCAACCTCACAAACTTCAGCTTCATTCTCCCCCTTTGACATCAAGGGCAAAAGGGGTATGCTCCCCCTAAGAACATGCTCCCCCTGAATATGAACCAGATCTGCAACAAAGAACCATAATCCACCATGAAAGAGATAGAGACATATTGCAGCTATTTCCAAGACCTCCTTCTGACCATCCTCCATAATGCCAACAATGCATTATATGCTCCCCCTGAACCTGTACCATCAGTCAGAAAAGATTCAACAACAAGATGATGCATCAACAACCCCCAGCTTTTTCCTGAGGTACTCAAAGGTGTCCCTGGGCAATGGTTTTGTGAGAATATCAGCAACTTGTTCCTTAGAAGGAACATACTCCAACTTGACCTTCTGTTCAAGCACTTGTTCCCGGAGAAAATGATACTTGATTGGTATGTGCTTGGTTTTTGAATGCATAACCGGATTCTTTGAAATGTTGATTGCACTTGTGTTATCACATAAGATGGGGATAGGTGGAGTACAAGTGATTTGAAGATCCTGCAAAGTCTGCATCATCCAAAGAAGTTGGGTGCAACAAGATGCAGCAGCAACATATTCCGCTTCAGCTGTAGACAAGGCAATCGAACTCTGTTTCTTGGTGAACCAAGATACCAGTCTGGAACCCATAAAGAACGCACCACCACTTGTGCTTTTCCTGTCATCCACGCTTCCGGCCCAATCTGCATCTGTATAAGCATGAAGAGTAAGATTTGTATCTCTAGGATACCATAAGCCATAATTTTGAGTCCCTTGAAGATATTTGAAAATTCTCTTTACTGCCTGAAGATGAGTCTCCTTCGGATTTGCCTGAAATCTTCCAACTATTCCAACTGCATGCATGATGTCCGGTCCGGTACCTGTCAAATATAGTAAACTTCCAATCATAGATCTGTAGGTTGGTTGATGTACTGCTGTAGATTCATCATTTGCACTGAGACTACATCCTGTGACCATGGGTGTACATACTGGTTTTGCATCTTCCATGCCATATTTCTTCAAAATCTGTTTGAGATACTTGGTTTGAGATAAAAAGATTCCTCCTTCTTTTTGTTGGATTTGCAAACCAAGGAAATATGTTAGTTCTCCTAGCAAGGACATTTCAAATTCTTTCTGCATGACCGAGGCAAAGCTTTGACTCATAGCTTCTTCATTGCTGCCAAAAATAATGTCATCTACATACACAACAAGTATTAGCAATTTGTCATTTTCAACTTTTATATACAGATTGCTATCTGCTGAACCTTTTGAAAAACCTTGTTGATGAAGATATTTGTCCAACCGGTAGTACCAGGCCCTTGGAGCTTGTTTGAGACCATAGAGAGCCTTTTTCAATCTGCATACAAGATTTGGATCATTTCGAAGAATGAACCCATCTGGCTGTTCAATGTATACTTCTTCTTCCAAGTCTCCATTCAGAAAGGCTGATTTCACGTCCATTTGAAATACTTTGAAGTTTTGAAAACTTGAGAGAGCAAGGAACATTCGGATGGCCTCAAGTCTTGCAACAGGAGCAAAAGTTTCTTCAAAGTCTATTCCTTCTTGCTGCGCATACCCTTTACAAACAAGTTTGGCTTTGTTTTTAATTACTTCTCCATTTTCATTCAATTTATTTTTGAAGACCCATTTTGTTCCGATAACATTCTTATCCTTTGGTCTAGGAACCAGCTCCCAAGTGTTGTTCTTTTCGATTTGCTCAAGTTCTTCATCCATTGCTTTCACCCAACATTCATCTTTGCATGCTTCTTTCACATTTTGTGGTTCAGTAGAGGAGAGTAATGCCAAATAGCTTGAGGCTTCTGCAACTGTTCTTCTTGTTTGTACACCTGCTTCTTTCTGCCCCACAATCTGAGATTCTGGATGATTCTTCTGAACATATCTGGATGGAATCTTTTCTTCTATTCTTGTTTGCTCCTCTGGCTCTTTTTGAGGTTCTTCTTGAGGTTCTTCTTCTTCATCATTCTGTCTTTGAGGGTAGCCTTCATCTTCTTCGATGTCTTCATGATGGACTTGCCTAGGAATGTATCCCTTCTCATCAACCACTACATCAATGCTGTCAATAATTCTGCCAAGTCTTTTATTGTAGCACTTGTATGCTTTGCTATATGGAGAGTAGCCAAGAAGAATGCCTTCATCTGCTCTAGGTTCAAGTTTTCCAAGCTGCTCATCAGTATTCTTGATATAGCATTTGCTCCCAAAGATTTTGAAGTGCTTTACGGAAGGAGTCCTGCCACTCCAAAGCTCATGAGGAGTTTGAGTGCTGTTCACCCAGACATTTGTTTTGTTGAGAATAACAACTGCAGCATGTGCAGCTTCACCCCAGAAAGTTGCGGGAGTTCTTGATTCATCAAGCATAGCACGAGCCATTTGTTGGATTGTTCTGTTCATTCTTTCAACAACTCCATTTTGCTGAGGAGTTCTAGCTGTAGAGAATTCTCTCCTTATCCCATGTTCATCACAGAAATCGAAAAATTCATTTGAAGTAAATTCCCCACCTCTGTCGGATCTGAGGCACTTAATTTTGTGACCTGATTCATTTTCAACCAAGGCTTTGAAGGATTTGAATTTTTCGAATGCTTCATCTTTGTGCTTCATAAGTCCTAACCAGACAAACCTGGAGAAATCGTCAATAAATAATATCAAGTATTCCTCTCCTCTAGGTGTTCTTTTCCTGAATGGACCACATGTATCTGTATGTACTAGCTCAAGAGGCATGCTAGCTGATCCTTCTTTCTCTGGAAAGTTAGTTCTGGTTTGTTTTCCAAACTGACATGATCTGCATATGGTGTTGTCAGGAATTTTGATATCTGGAAGATCGCGTACTGCCTGGTATTTGCATGCTTTCCTTATTTGTGAGAAGCTTAGATGTCCCAACCTTCGATGCCATAACTAGTGCTCTTCATCCTTGGTCAGATAGCATTGTTGTTGTCCTTCTTCAAATATGTACAGATTATTTGGAGTTCTTTTGCCTTTGAGTACTGTTTTACCTGTATCAAGATCACGAACAAGACATCCATTCGATCTGAAAATAACCTCGGTTCTTTGATCACACATCTGGCTGACACTTAGAAGATTATGCTTCAATCCATCAACATACAAAACATTTCCAGCTTTGACCTTTTCTTTTAACTGAGCATTGCCTTTTCCTTTTATAGTTGCAGGAGTATCATTTCCAAAAGAGACTTTCTTTCCCTTTTCTAGAGCAGAATAAGATTCAAGTTTTTCTTTATCACCTGTCATATGCTTCGAACATCCACTGTCAATGTACCATAGATTTTCCTGTCCCTCTGCATAAAATGCTATTCCACATCTTTCTGTTTGAGATTCCTTTATTCTCCATGTTTTGGTGCTTGAGGCTTGCTCCTTTTTCTGCTGAAACCTGCTCCTGCATTCAGATTCTTCATGACCAAAGTTATTGCAAATAGAACATTCGACTTCATTTTCAAGAACCGAAAAGTTGTTATAGGTCCTTTTTGTAATCCCTGTCATACTTCTTTGTTTTTGAGCTTCCCTAGTCATGATTGTTTTATATGCAACACATTGAGCTGCTTTGTGACCAAAGTTATGACAAGAAAAGCATTGTCCATTGAAGAAACTTCTGCGGTTATCGAATCTACCAGCCAACTGATTGTAATTTCTATTTTCATCTATTCTTGGACCAAATTGAGAAGATTTTACCTGTGGTTGGTTCACCCTTAAGATGGATTTCCCTTGATAGTTTCTGTTTGTAATTCGTCCCTACTTTACCTGATGATCTTCATTGTTCTTTTTCTCATTTCTTCTTGCTGCATCAAGATAACTCTTTGAGGTGGATGCTTGAGAGGTTTCTCCATTGTAGCCCAGACCTGTCTTGTTTAGAGGAGACCGCTGCACATTGATAATCTTATCCAAAGTTTCAGATCCTTTGACAAACTTAAGATTAATAGCTTTTGTTTTCTCAATCTCTTTTCTAAGACCAACAATTTCTCCTTCTAGTTTTTCAAGATGTTTTTCCTTTTCATCAATTTGAAATTGTAGAGTATCAATGATCACATTCTTTTCTTCTATACATCTCTTGAGTCTAGTAATTTTATCATAAAGGTTATCCACATCTATAGCATCCATATAATCATCATCTTCAAATGCCATTAATAACTTATATTCATTACCTCGTTCATCTTCATCACTGTTTGATAGACCATCACTATCTTCATGGGTGTAGTAGCTTTTCTTATTTGCACTTTGTTTCTTGTTCCATCTAGTAGGTTCCTTTCCTTTATCCTTATAAGGACATTTTGCAGCATAATGACCTACTCTTCCACAAGCAAAGCATTTGAAAGGTAGCTTACCTCTAAACCTTCCCGAACCCCTTTGAAGATTTCTGACAAAATTTGATTCTTCTTCCTCTTCTTCTGGAACATGGCTTGCTTCATAGTAATCTTCTTTGCCTGATGCCTTGAAAGCAACTTCCCTTCTGTCTGATGGACCTCCCTTTCTCATTTCATAAGAAGTTAGAATTCCATGTAGCTGAGACATAGTGAGAATTCGGAGATTTTCTTTTTCTTCTATTGCAGATACTTTAGATTCAAACTTGGGGGATAATGATCTTAGAATCTTTTCAACTACTATAGCCTCTTTTATTTCTTCACCCAAATTTTTCATACAATTAACAATCTCATCTACCCGAAGAAAATAATTAGCCACACTTTCATCATTATACATCTTGAGAGTCTCATACTGAATCCTGAGAGTTTGAAGTTTAGCTCGCTTTACCTGTTCATCTCCTTCATAGCTTTGACCATTTTGTCCCATATCTCTTTTGCTGATTTGAAGTGCATTACCTTCATGAATTCCGTTTGGGATATACTTCCTAATAGAGTACTGACTGCTTTTGCATTTGTTTCATACTTCTTTTTCTCAGCTGGATCTGTAGGAGTAGCTGAAGGAAAAGCATAGCATGTTTCTACAATGTCCCAAACTTCTGTACCAAGAGATTGAAGATATGCGGTAACTCTTACCTTCCAATAATTGAAGTTTGTCCCATCAAAAACCGGTGGCCTGATTGATGCTTCTCTCTCGTAGTTGCTCATGATGAACGATCTACCTTCAAGCGATCAAGCTTCTCTGAAGGACCTGCTCTGATACCAATTGTTGGAAATAATACTGAGAGGGGGGGTGAATCAGTATTATCTAGCAATTAAATAAATCTTCCTTATTTGATCTTTGAACTATTTTTGCATGTCAGTACCATAAAATAATGAGCATGAACAAAGAAAAACAGATAGTCACACCAAAGAACACAAGATGTAAGGTGGAGACCCAATGTGGGTGAAAACCACTTGCTCTATCTTCTTTCAAATTAGAAACTTCTTTTACAATGATTTTGTACTGGTGCAGTCCTTTACCAGTACGCAGGCTGCAACCTGTAGAGAGCTACAACTCTCTCTCTTTCTCGTTTTCCAGTCTACTCCTGGAAGGGAGCTACAACCCCCTACTTCTTTTCATAAAGCATCAGATGATCAACAAGTACATAACAGTTACAGTCTACTACAGATATCAGATCAGCAATAACAGAAGTAACCCAGAACACCTTATCAACAGAGAAATTCAATCAACAGAATATCTTAAGATAGAGACGCAGTTTTTCCTTCTGCAGCCTACGACCAGACGCAGTTAACCTTCTGCTCCCCTGCGTCCTCACGCAGATATCCTTCTACTGCGCTGCGTGCCCACGCACTGTTTCTTTAACTGCTCTGCATTCTGTTGCTTCAGGGACGCATCCAAAAACACTATCGCGCCGCGTCTTTCTGCTACAGTGACGCACCCAAAAACACTATCACGCCGCGTCCTTCTGCTTCAGAGATGCACCTGAACCTTGATCACTCTGCGTCCCCACGCAGATCTCCAGTCACTGAACTGCGTCCCAGATGCACCTGAACTTCATCTGCCCTGCGTCCCCACGCAGATCTCCAGATTCTGCACTGTGTCCCGGCGCGCTTTCCTTTCACTGTACCTGCGTCCCTTCGGGTATGAATGATTTCAAGACTTTAAGAGTAACCCAAACAGTCAGATCTACAGATCTGATCTTGCGCCAAAGGGATCTCAGTCCTTCAGTAGATTCGCCTTTTAGATCTAGACCAGATCTCACCCAATAAGATATTCAACCAAAGACATACTGAAACCAAATGATCTCCTTTTCTTTATATAGGCAAGCTCCTCCTTAAAACATGGAACAATACCACGAGCCGACACCATAATAACACAATACCGTCGGCTAGATACCAAGAGTAAAACACAAGAAACCCCCACGTGGCTTTTTTCTGCCTTAAAATGTGTGCATTGGGTGGATGCACCTCCTGAACGGCTGGCCTGCATCTCTGGACGCGGCTTCTGCATGGTGTACCTGCGGGTACGCACTTTCTGTAAGGTATACCTGCGTCCTCCTTATTTCCTTCAATATTTGATAGCTGATCATCAACTTCTGCTGCTGACTTGAAGAACAGTGACCTGTCACCTGAATGGGTTGCCATCAAGGACAGCACTTTAGTCATAATGCCAACAATGACTCCATCATTTTCTATTACTACACATCTGCATTGTCGACCATCATTGGGCAGTTCATCAAGCAAGCTGCGAAACCAACACTCTTGGAAAACTACGAAGAGGCTATTGTTGTAAAAAAATACCTGCGCATGATTGGAGTCATCAAGGATGATGAACCAACAAAGGACTCTAGAGATGTGAGTAGGAAGTCCCAGGCAATGGCAAGCAAGGGTAGAGACAAGGAAGAAAATGATATTGAAGCCCTCACTCGCCTTGTCAAGAAGTTAACAATGAAAGAGTTTGAGCTTAAACAACGGAAAACAGACACATTTGCAAGCAACCATCTACCTAGACAGAGACAAGGAAGTAACTCTTTCGGAAACAACTCGTCAGCTCAAAAAACTACATAGAGCTTTGTGTTCAATGTTGATCAATGCACATATCCCTAGTTATGTTTGTTCCATGAAGAACATCACCCCAAGAACTTCTGTTCGAACTGGAAGTGAGTCGCAAAATTGGTATACAATCATACACTTGATGCAGAGAGCAGTATGTAGGAGTAGCCAATGATAAAGATAAAGACAAAGGTATTGCACATGATGAAGCATCACGTTCTGGGCATATGGTTAATGCTTATCAGTGCTCGCAAGCAATTTCGAAGACAAACACCGAGAAGTAGCCGCCAAGTCAAAATGACCGTTACAATCTTAGGAGTAAAGGGGCTCCCCTTATGCTTGGGGAAGTAAACAAAAAGATGAGACTTCTAATGAGGAAGGCTGATCCACTGGCTGCCAAAAAGAAGAAAACACAAAACAAGCCCGGGAAGATAACTACGAGTAAGAGTACCTCCATGATAAGCAAACTGTAGAACACTCGGTCAGACAATGCGAACATCAGTCTTGCCTCGGACACCTCGGTGACTATTCCACCTCTAGACTACAAAATTGCAGATGATAGGAAGAAAACTCGAGTGAACTTCAGTTTGTTCCAGTTAGCTAAGATCTAGAGTTAGCAAGACATCCTGCTGTGTGCATTGGGATAGACAACAACGAACAACGCAACCTCTACTAGCAAGTGAGAAAGAACACATCCCAGATCACTTTATACAATGCTCAACGCACTCCATATGGAAGAAGAAAACTCAGGTTGGCCTCCATTCCTACTATCATTTGAAATTTTTAACTGCAATGTTCACAACTTCTTGGTTGATTCTAGTGCAACAGCCAACGTCATGCTACTCTCCATTGCAAAAAATATCAATGCACAATGGAGCGAGACATCTGTTCGGATCATCCATCTTGATAAAAAATTGGTACCTACCATTGGTGAACTACTAGATGTGATCATCTAACTATCTCATGATGGTCGAGTCCACCAATGCATCAACATAGTTTTTGTGGGCATACCAGAAGCATACGATCTACTTCTCAGTGGAGACTGGTCCAGCAAGCTAGATAGATATTTTGCTACAGACTGGTCACACATGTGGCTTCTATACAATGGAAAATGTAACCAAATCTATGTAGCTTCTAAGAGGTATATGAAGCACAATGTCACTCCCCTGAATGACGAGAACGAACTGTTGGTCTTCACAGAACTCATGTTTGGAAACTGCCTCCTAGAAACAACATTAGAGTGTTATCCATCATAGTGAGGTCCAATCCCACTAGACACATAGTTGGGACTCCTTCCTTGCCAAACTAATGGTAATGAACCATGTATAGTGCATTGTACCAATAGTAGCAGTAGCAGTAGCAGTAGCAACAGTAGTAGCAACAATACTAGCATGCCAAATGGTCAGTGTATAGATAAGTTGTGGGCCATGGATTTTGACGAATGAAAGACACATGATAGCTCAAGCACTGGGTGTATCTCAGTCACCCAAAATAATAGAAAATGCATGATTTCAA
Source organism: Pinus tabuliformis (assembly GCA_031772625.1). Lineage (NCBI taxonomy): Eukaryota > Viridiplantae > Streptophyta > Pinopsida > Pinales > Pinaceae > Pinus > Pinus tabuliformis. The sequence goes on from CM062818.1 coordinate 579,688,224, forward strand.
GCTATTAGAAGTTCAAGTTCACAAACAAAATTGTTGAGTATGAAGCACTCATATTGAGCCTATAAAGGACCATAAACCTCAACCTGGTCGCACTCAAAGTGATACTACACCCTGCGGATATTATTTATTCTTTCAAGGACATAAAAAATGATGAAGTGGAGCATGAGTAGCCCCTTAAAACTGTAGCTGAGGGAAAGAAAGGCAACCCAAAACCTAGGGGTGTGATTTCCCTCATCAAGCCTTATGATTTTCATTACTTCTTTCGAGGGCCAAGTGACAACAGAATCCACGGGTCCACCACTACAAATGAACAGAGAAACTTGGGAACCAATCATGATCTGAATATAGCTAGTCTCGCTACAAACTACAAACCGTAGTAGCGACAAATCTCTTACCACTTGATCAAAGAATATCGGGATGTGTCTACATGGGCAAATGATGACCTGAGTACGCAATACACGTGAGAAATCCAACATGGGATTCCAGGTAAAGGAGGAGCCAAGCCATTCCAGCAAAGGCCAAGTAAAACACATATGTTGTTTGAACTCCTTATACAAGAAAAATTGACTAAGATTTTGGATGATTGGATTACTTGCAAAGTTCATTATCATATTTGGGTTTCTAATTTAAATCCCGCACATAAGAAATTCGGGGAAATCTGCTTATGCATTGATTTCAGGAACTTGAACCACTCCCGAAATAAAAACAACTACCCCATGCCATCATCTGAGCCTATGTTTCACATAGTATCTGAAACAGTGGTGTCATCTTCACTTACAAGTCTTTTGGAATACCACCAGGTTCTAGTAGCAGAGCTCGATGGACATACATTGGTTCATGAGAAGCTTGCCACACACACATGCTATCTGTGATCACTTGATGGGGTGGTTGAAAACCTTCCTATCAATGGAAAAGATCTCAAGTGTTACTTTTAGTAGGCCTGGCCGCGCCCTATGCCATGTACATAGTCTTCTTGCTGCTTGTTGTTTTCATCTTGTTTTCTTTGCTTAATATCTTTGTTTTCACTTTCTTTGTTCTGATTTCTATTTTTTTTTTAAATTTGTTTTATTTTATTGATATATTATTATTTTTGTTTCCGGAAATAAGTGTTGCCAACTACTGTTGGCATTATGATTCAGGTGTTGTCCTTGATGGCAAACTCTTTCAGGTGGTAAATCAAGAAGGACGCAGGAAATTTGTTCAGCAAGTGCGTCCCCGCAGGTATACCTTACAGAACCCGCGTCCAGGGACGCTGGCCAGCCGTTCAGAAGGTGCGTCCGCCCAGTGCACACATTTCAAGGTAGAGAAAAACTCGTGGGGGTTTCTTGTGTGGTATCTAGCCGACGGTTGTGTGTTTCTATGGTGTCGGCTCGTGGTATTGTTCCACGCTTTGGGGAGAAGCTTGCCTATATAAAGCAAAGGAGTTCATTTGGATTAAGCATCATCTTGGTTGATCATCTCTTGGTGTGATCTAGTCCATATCTTTAAGGGTAAATCTTCTAATGGACTACGATCTATATGGCGCATGATTAGATCTGTGGATCTGAGTGTTTGGGTTGGTTCTGAAGTCCTCTTATCTTCTATATCTAAAGGGACGCAGATTCAGTGAAGGGAAAGTGCGCCGGGACGCAGTACAGTAAAGGATCAGGTGCGTCTCTGAAGCGAAGGACGCGGCGCGACTGTGGTATTGGGTGCGTCTCTGAAGCGAAAGACGCGGCGCGATAGTGTTGATGTGTGCGTCGGTCGCAGACAAGCAAAAGGAACAGTGCGTCTGCACGCAGAACAGCATAAGGTATACTGCGTCCAGTCGCAGGCCACAGAAAGAAAATATGCGTCCCTGTCTCAAGATGATCTGTTAACTGTATATTTCTGTTCATAAGGTGTTCTGGGTTGTTTCTGTAATTACTGATCTGATATCTGTAGTAGACTGTATCTGTTGTATACTTGTTGATCATTTTTGAAAAGAAGTAGGGGGTTGTAGCTCCCTTCCAGGAGAAGTCTGGAAAACGAGAAAGAGTTGTAGCTCTTTGCAGGTTGCAGCCTGCGTGCTGGTAAAGGACTGCACCAGTACAAAATCATTGTAAAAAGAATTTCTTGAAAGAAGATAGAGACATTATTGCAGCAGGTGGTTTTTCTCCCGCATTGGGTTTCCACCTTACATCTTGTGTTCTTTGGTGTGACTGTCTATTTTCTTTATTCATGCTCATTGTTTTATGGTACTGATATGCAAGAATATTTCAAAAGATCAAATAAGGAAGATTTGGTAAATTGCTAGATAATACTGATTCCCCCCCCCTCAGTATTATTTCCAACAATTGGTATCAGAGCAGGTCCTTCAGAACAGCTTGATCGCTTGAAGGTAGATCGTTCATCATGAGCAACTACGAGAGAGAAGCATCAATCAGGCCACCCGTCTTCGATGGAACAAACTTCAATTATTGGAAGGTAAGAGTTACTGCATATCTTCAATCTCTTGGTACAGAAGTTTGGAACATTGTAGAATCAGGCTATGCCTTTCCTTCAGTTACTCCTACAGATCCAGCTGAGAAAAAGCAGTATGAAACAAATGCAAAAGCAGTCAGCACTCTATTAGGAAGTATATCTCAAACAGAGTTCATGAAGGTCATGCACTTCAAATCAGCAAAAGAGATATGGGACAAAATGATCACTAGCTATGAAGGAGATGAACAGGTAAAAGAAGCTAAACTTCAAACTCTCAGGATTCAATATGAGACTCTCAAGATGTATAATGATGAAAGTGTGGCTAATTATTTTCTTCGAGTAGATGAGATTGTTAATTGTATGAAAAATTTGGGTGAAGAAATAAAAGAGACTATAGTAGTTCAAAAGATTCTAAGATCTTTATCTCCCAAGTTTGAATCTAAAGTATTTGCAGTAGAAGAAAAGGAAAATCTCCGTGTTCTCACTATGTCTCAGCTGCATGGAATTCTAACTGCTTATGAAATGAGAAAGGGAGGTCCATCAGATAGAAGGGAAGCTGCTTTTAAAGCATCAGGCAAAGAAGATCACTATGAAGCATGTCATGTTCCAGAAGAAGAGGAAGAAGAATCAAACTTTGTCAGAAATCTTCAAAGGGGTTCTGGAAGGTTCAGAGGTAAGCTACCTTTCAAATGTTTTGCTTGTGGAAGAGTAGGTCATTATGCTGCAAAATGCTCTTATAAGGATAAAGGAAAGGAACCAGTTAGATGGAACAAGAAACAGGGCACAAATAAGAAAAGCTATTACACCCATGAAGATAGCGATGGCTTATCAAACAGTGATGAAGATGAACAAGGTAACAAATATAGATTGTTAATGGCATTTGAAGATGACAATTATGAGGATGCTATAGATGTGGATAACCTTTATGATGAAATTACTAGACTCAAGAGATGTATAGAAGAAAAGAACATGATTATTGATACTCTACAATTTCAGATTGATGAAAAGGAAAAACATCTTGAAAAATTAGAAGGTGAAATTGTTGGTCTTAGAAAAGAAATTGAGAAAACAAAAACTATTAATCTCAAGTTTGTCAAAGGATCTGAAACGTTGAATGAGATTATCAGTGTGCAGCGATCTCCTCTAAATAAGACAGGTCTGGGCTACAATGGAGAAACTTCTCAAGCTTCCACTTCAAAAAGTTATCTTGATGCCGCAAGAAGAAATGAGCAAGAACACAAGGAAGATCATCAGGTAAAGCAGGGACAAACTTCAAACTATCAGGGGCAATCCAGCTTAAGGGTGAACAAAAGTCACAACCAGCCACATGTAAAACCTTCTCAATTTGGTTCAAAAATAGATGAAAATAGAAATTACAATCAGTCGGCTGGTAGATTCAATAATCGCAGAAACTTCTTCAATGGACAATGCTTTTCTTGCCATAACTTTGGTCACAAAGCAGCCCAATGTGTTGCGTATAAAACAATCATGACTAGGGAAGCTCAAAAACAAAGAAGCATGACAGGGAATACAAAAAGGACCTATAACAATTTTTCAGCTCTTGAAAATGAAGTTGAATGCTCTATTTGCAATAATTTTGGACATGAAGATGTTGAATGCAGAAGCAGGTTTCCGGAAAGAAAGGTACAAGAACAAAAAAGGGAACAAACCTCAGGCACCAAAACATGGAAAATAAAGGAACCTCAAACAGAAAGATGTGGGATAGCATTCTATGCAGAAGGACAAGAAAATCTATGGTACATTGACAGTGGATGTTCAAAGCACATGACAGGTGATAAAGAAAAACTTGAATCTTATTCTAATTTAGAAAAGGGAAAGAAAGTCTCTTTTGGAAATGATACTCCTGCAACTATAAAAGGAAAAGGTATTGCTCCTTTAAAAGAAGATGTTAAGGCTGGAAATGTTTTGTTTGTTGATGGACTAAAGCATAATCTTCTAAGTGTAAGCCAGATGTGTGATCAAAGAACCGAGGTTATATTCAGATCAAATGGATGTCTTGTTCGTGATCTTGATACAGGTAAAACAGTTCTCAAAGGAAAAAGAACTTCAAATAATCTATACATTTTTGATGAAGAACAACAACAATGCTATTTAAGCAAGGATGAAGAGCACTGGTTATGGCATCGAAGATTGGGACATCTAAGTTTCTCACAAATAAGGAAAGCTTGCAAATATCAGGCAGTTCGCGATCTTCCAGATATCAAAATTCCTGACAACACCATGTGCAGATCATGTCAGTTTGGAAAACAGACTAGAACTAACTTTCCAGAGAAAGAAGGATCAGCCAGTATGCCTCTGGAGCTAGTACATACAGATGTATGTGGACCATTCAGAAAAAGAACACCTAGAGGAGAGGAATACTTGATATTATTTATTGACGATTTCTCCAGGTTTGTTTGGTTGGGACTTATGAAGCACAAAGATGAAGCTTTCGAAAAATTCAAATCCTTCAAAGCCTTGGCTGAAAATGAATCAGGTCACAAGATTAAGTGCCTCAGATCCGACAGAGGTGGAGAATTTACTTCAAATGAATTTTTCGATTTCTGTGATGAACATGGAATAAGGAGAGAATTTTCTACAGCTAGAACTCCTCAGCAAAATGGAGTAGTGGAAAGAATGAACAGAACAGTCCAGCAAATGGCTCGTGCTATGCTTGATGAATCAGGAACTCCTGCAACCTTCTGGGGTGAAGCTGCACATGCGGCAGTTATTATTCTCAACAAGACAAATGTTCGAGTGAACAGCACTCAAACTCCTCATGAGCTCTGGAGTGGTAAAACTCCTTCAGTAAAGCACTTCAAAATCTTTGGGAGCAAATGCTATATCAAAAATACTGAAGAGCAGCTTGGCAAACTTGATCCTAGAGCAGATGAAGGAATTCTTCTTGGCTACTCTCCACATAGCAAAGCATACAAATGCTACAATAAAAGACTTGGCGGAATTGTTGAAAGCATTGATGTAGTGGTTGATGAGAAAGGATACATTCCTAGGCAAATACATCGTGAAGACATTGAAGAAGATGAAAGCTACCCTCAAAGACAGAATGATGAAGAAGAAGAACCGCAAGAACAATTTCAAGACGGACCTCACGAAGAAGCAGAAGAAAGAACAAGAATAGAAGAAAAGACTCCATCCAGATATGTTCAAAAGAACCATCCAGAATCTCAGATTATGGGACAAAAGGAAGCAGGTATACAAACTAGAAGAACAGTTGCAGAAGCTTCAAGTTATTTGGCATTACTCTCCTCTACTGAACCACAAAATGTGAAAGAAGCATGCAAAGATGAATGTTGGGTGAAAGCAATGGATGAAGAACTTGAGCAAATCGAAAAGAACAATACTTGGGAGCTGGTTCCTAGACCAAAGGATAAGAATGTTATCGGAACAAAATGGGTGTTCAAAAATAAATTGAATGAAAATGGAGAAGTAATTAGAAACAAAGCCAGACTTGTTTGTAAAGGGTATGCACAGCAAGAAGGAATAGACTTTGAAGAAACTTTTGCTCCTGTTGCAAGACTTGAGGCCATCCGAATGTTTCTTGCTCTCTCAAGTTGTCAGAACTTCAAAGTATTTCAAATGGATGTGAAATCAGCTTTTCTGAATGGAGACTTGGATGAAGAAGTGTACATTGAACAGCCAGATGGTTTCATTCTTGGAAACGATCCAAATCTTGTATGCCGATTAAAAAAGGCTCTCTATGGTCTCAAACAAGCTCCAAGGGCTTGGTACTACCGGTTGGACAAATATCTTCATCAACAAGGTTTCTCAAAAGGTTCAGCAGATAGCAATCTTTATATAAAAGTTGAAAATGACAAATTACTAATACTTGTTGTGTATGTAGATGACATTATTTTTGGCAGTAATGAAGAAGCTATGAGTCAAAGCTTTGCCTCAGTCATGCAGAAAGAATTTGAGATGTCCTTGCTAGGAGAACTGACATACTTTCTTGGTTTGCAAATCCAACAAAAGAAAGGAGGAATCCTTTTATCTCAAACCAAGTATCTCAAGCAGATTTTGAAGAAATATGGCATGGAAGATGCAAAACCAGTATGTACACCCATGGTCACAGGATGTAGTCTCAGTGCAAATGACGAATCTGCAGCAGTTCATCAACCAACCTACAGATCTATGATTGGAAGTCTACTATATTTGACAGGTACCCGACCAGACATCATGCATGCAGTTGGAATAGTTGGAAGGTTTCAGGCAAATCCAAAGGAGACTCATCTTCAAGCAGTAAAGAGAATCTTCAAATATCTTCAAGGGACTCAAAATTATGGCCTATGGTATCCTAGAGATACAGATCTCACTCTTCATGCTTATACAGATGCAGATTGGGCCGGAAGCATGGATGACAGGAAAAGCACAAGTGGTGGTGCATTCTTTATGGGTTCTAGACTGGTATCTTGGTTCAGCAAGAAACAGAGTTCAATTGCCTTGTCTACAGCTGAAGCGGAATATGTTGCGGCTGCATCTTGTTGCACCCAACTTCTTTGGATGATGCAGACTTTGCAGGATTATCAAATCACTTGTACACCTCCTATTCCTATCTTATGTGACAACACAAGTGCAATCAGCATCTCAAAGAATCCGGTTATGCATTCAAAAACCAAGCACATACCAATCAAGTACCATTTTCTCCGGGAACAAGTACTTGAACAGAAGGTCAAGTTGGAGTATGTTCCTTCTAAGGAACAAGTTGCTGATATTTTCACTAAACCGTTGCCCAGGGACACTTTTGAATACCTCAGGCAAAAGCTGGGGGTTGTTGATGCATCATCTCACTGTTGACCATCTTCCTATTGATGGTATAGGCTCAGGGGGAGCACATAATGCATTGTTGGCATTATGGAGAAGGAAATCTTGGAAATAGCTGCAATATGTCTCTGTCTCCTTCATGATGGATTTCTGGTTACAAATCTGGAGAAGCATGAACATAGGGGGAGCATACCCTTTGCTCTTGATGTCAAAGGGGGAGAATGATGAAGCTGAAGATTATGTGGTTGCCATCAAGTCCAAAGGGGGAGTTTGTTGGCATTATGATTCAGGTGTTGTCCTTGATGGCAAACTCTTTCAGGTGGTAAATCAAGAAGGACGCAGGAAATTTTTTCAACAAGTGCGTCCCCGCAGGTATACCTTACAGAACCCGCGTCCAGGGACGCTGGCCAGCCGTTCAGAAGGTGCGTCCGCCCAGTGCACACATTTCAAGGTAGAGAAAAACTCGTGGGGGTTTCTTGTGTGGTATCTAGCCGACGGTTGTGTGTTTCTATGGTGTCGGCTCGTGGTATTGTTCCACGCTTTGGGGAGAAGCTTGCCTATATAAAGCAAAGGAGTTCATTTGGATTAAGCATCATCTTGGTTGATCATCTCTTGGTGTGATCTAGTCCATATCTTTAAGGGTAAATCTTCTAATGGACTACGATCTATATGGCGCATGATCAGATCTGTGGATCTGAGTGTTTGGGTTGGTTCTGAAGTCCTCTTATCTTCTATATCTAAAGGGACGCAGATTCAGTGAAGGGAAAGTGCGCCGGGACGCAGTACAGTAAAGGATCAGGTGCGTCTCTGAAGCGAAGGACGCGGCGCGACTGTGGTATTGGGTGCGTCTCTGAAGCGAAAGACGCGGCGCGATAGTGTTGATGTGTGCGTCGGTCGCAGACAAGCAAAAGGAACAGTGCGTCTGCACGCAGAACAGCATAAGGTATACTGCGTCCAGTCGCAGGCCACAGAAAGAAAATATGCGTCCCTGTCTCAAGATGATCTGTTAACTGTATATTTCTGTTCATAAGGTGTTCTGGGTTGTTTCTGTAATTACTGATCTGATATCTGTAGTAGACTGTATCTGTTGTATACTTGTTGATCATTTTTGAAAAGAAGTAGGGGATTGTAGCTCCCTTCCAGGAGAAGTCTGGAAAACGAGAAAGAGTTGTAGCTCTTTGCAGGTTGCAGCCTGCGTGCTGGTAAAGGACTGCACCAGTACAAAATCATTGTAAAAAGAATTTCTTGAAAGAAGATAGAGACATTATTGCAGCAGGTGGTTTTTCTCCCGCATTGGGTTTCCACCTTACATCTTGTGTTCTTTGGTGTGACTGTCTATTTTCTTTATTCATGCTCATTGTTTTATGGTACTGATATGCAAGAATATTTCAAAAGATCAAATAAGGAAGATTTGGTAAATTGCTAGATAATACTGATTCCCCCCCCCCTCAGTATTATTTCCAACAACTACTACGTTCTGGCTTTTGAATAGAGTATGTGGCTGAAATATGAAGAGACTTGTGACACTGCAACGCTTCGCCAATCTTGTGTCTATCTTCTCTGTGCTTAGTTACAACCTTTGCCCGATGAAGTCTTGATGCAAAATAAGAGTCATCTGCAAGGGAAGTTTTGGTCCAACCATGAGCCTATGTCCATACTAGGAAGCCTCATGCCTACACTCAACCTTCTTCTCTGTGTGTTCAAGCTCATCCAACTAGTAAAAATGAAGAAGGGGAAAATCTAAATGACAAAACCTATGTCAGAGGTCTTACATGCTTCTCTGGAGGAACAACCTCTTCTACTGTCAATAAGTTAGGATCCCTCTTCCGCCCCAAAAATAAATAAGTGTCTATTCATAGTCCTCTTTAAAAATACAATGGTGAAAGAAGAAACAGTTTTCCTGCACAGAGATGTGAAGCATGCAAATCCACCGGGGTATTGACCAGGCTCGCTGGCAGTGGAGAAATGCATGTGTTCCTCTGTGACTCCCTTGGGGTACTATTGGGGCTTGCTAGTAGTAGAGCAACACTATAGATGAAAACTTATACTCTAAAAATCTTCAACTCGTGAGCTAAACTACCCTTCACGAATTTGAAACACTGTGATCAAGCTGAAATTTTGATTGTGTTTGACTTAGTTGGAAAAAGGTGAACCATGTATGTCCATGGGGTGAATGGGGAAGCCGAAGTAACCCACACAATGATTCAATACTCCCGAAAGACCAAGGCCTTGTGCTATCAATGAACCAAAAACGAGAAGCTGGAATTCTACCCGTGTGTCACCAAGTGTTGTAGTGGCTACAACCACCGTCCAAAATTTTGGCCTGCACCCAATTTCAGAGCCTCCCTTGAGAGTTCGCTTGATGGCTGCATACACTTGGGTTCACTCCATGAGCTCGCGTGAGTCTTCACATTTTCCCTACTTGTTCATTTCACCAAGTCTTGCATGTTGATGTAAAATTCATGCTTGCAACTATGTTTTGGTTATGCTCCAAAGCCTTCGCTTCGTGTGCACTTGTTCTGTTTGCTATGGAATCATTTGTTGCACTCACACATGGAGTCACATTGATTTTCCTGCAAGCATCATCACGACTGACCAACGATCAATCACAAGTGTCACACTTGTCACCTATGCCATCAATTAGTCATGTTGTACATACATGTCTAGATGGTTTGAGTCATCTCGTCATCCAGTCATGCAAGTGTCTGTCACAAGACAACATATGCATCATTCACTCGTTCACAAACTTAGTGGTTTTGCTGAATTTCTGACGATCGGACTTCCCTTTGATAGCTGGACCATCACCTCGCCACTAACTTGATCGACTGTCAGCCAGAATAGTACAGGATAACCAAGCAAGTCATTTCAAGTTGCGCTGCCTGCAAGAAAATCAATCAATCTCCATGCTGGTCAACCAGAGAGTTTGACCTAGAAGCCACCCTAGGACTGACTCCCCTAAATAATTGCGCAGAAGCTATAAGAATCACCCACTCTACTGACTAAGAAAATTACACGGATAGGCTGGATAGACACCTAGTGCCCGCCCCTCTCTCCCTCAAGAAATTGCACAATTTTTCCAGCCAGCCCTCCTGACAATCGACTGACTACTCATCTAGAAAATTGCATAGTTTTCAAGAGCATGCCCTCTTCTGCCCAGTAGTCTACTCAGCTCAGAAATTGTGTAGAGATGATCAACAGGTCGACCTCTCAACATCAGTTCAATTTCTCTCACAAGTAGAAGATCGCCAGTTCCCTCTAGGAATTGTGCAGTTTCTATTGCCAATGACCAAGCAGCTAGCTACCAGTTCCCTCCATTAATTGTGCAGTTTTGGATACCAGGCTCTCAGCCAGTTCCCCCAAAAAATTGAGAAATTTATGCCTACCAAGCCTCCCTGTAGCCTGGCCTATTCCTCCAAAAAATTGCACAATTTTTTGGCCGAGCCCTGCTGCCCACTCATTACAAAAACTGTAGAGATTGTGCCTGCCTAGCCTTCCTACTGCCTCAATTGTTCCCCTAAAAAACTATGTAGGTTTTTCCTCCAGCCAGAACCAATCTTAAGGATAATCACTATCGATCTGGATTTCTCGTCTCCATCACTGAGTGACTCTTGCACAGTTTTCATCAGTAGTGCCCAGAGCCTCCATCCCACCTCACAACCTTCTTGCCTCTCCTAGTCACCTGCATCCGAAATGGTCATGTATCATGGTAGACTAGGAGGTTTTTGGGTTTGATGTCATCTCATCATGAGTGACTGTAGGAACATGTACAAAAATAAACATGGCACGACGACGAATGGGATGAACGAAGGGGAGAATGTGCAAAAGGACAAGTTGACCAACGGACAAACAAACAACACATGTAAAGAGATATGCTTGCGAATGGATGATCATGCAAAGATGTCTTTGCAGACAAATGGATGAGCGAACATGCAAGATGTGCTCATGGATGGAGGAATGAATGAACATGCACCTTTCACGAAGAGATGAACTTGTGAAGCATTCCAACATACATGCAAGGGGAAATGTTCAAAAGAAACATCAAGCGAAGCAATGATAATTGAGGACTCTGCATACTTTTCCATGCAGAGGCGAAGCTGTGATACACCATGACAGCGTCCATCACCCAGCAAAATTGCAACGTTACATGCACACTAGCAGCATGAATGTACCAGCATTGTCATGTCAAGTTATGTCATGAGTCATGTCATCCACATATCCATTGTGGGTCATAATGTCTATCAATGTAATGTAATGTGGAAGTCCAAGAGACCCACTTGTTGTACAAAGAGTCCTGTCAATTCAAAAAGTCATGGAAGTCAAACAGTCATGAGGGTATTTGAACAGCCACAAGGGTTAGTTTCACCCTTGGCTATAAATACCCCCTCATTTGTATATGGAAGGGGAAATTTCACCTCAACTCCTCCCACATAGCCAAGAGAGTCTGTTATCTTTTCTATAAGGAGTAAGTAGTGGCTCCAGCACCCCTCACAGGGGGTTAGCGATGTATGGTGTAACAATGTATCTTTGAACTTTTGCTTAATTCAGAAGTCTACTAATAGGCCAACATGTTTTCACACATGTATTGTATCTATTGTAAGACTAATATTTAACACTTGTATTGCATGTTGCTTGAAACTATGTTTAACGCTTGAACTAATTCACTGGTTGTCATACACATATGTTAATGGAAATGTGTTTTATATGTTGTTAACATTGTCTCACCAGTGTAGACTACTCTCCCGGACATCAAACATACCTTTCACATAAAACTTGCTATAACAACTGTTGCACTTGTGCAGACTAATTCGCTGAGTGTTATACGTGTTATCATCCCTTGTGTGTTGTGACTATCGCATCTGTGTGGACTGTTCTGTTGGAAGTTGTGCATGTACTATTGTGTTGTGTGTTCCTATTATAGTTTGGACTTCTCCCAACCAACTTGGGGCTCACTCTCAGCCTCTCTCCCTCTAAAGTGAAAGAACCATTGACAGAAGTAACATTTACACTCACTAGGCACGTGAACCTCACTTCTCGAAGACAAAGTAGACCACTCTCCTATTCTGATAAGCAAGAGTTGAGGCAAATCTTTAAGATAATGGAAACCAAGCAATCATACCAGATGCGACTCCCACACCAAACGTTGTGAGGTCTAGTTGGGACTTCATACTGTGGTGATCACGTGAATGTTGGTGGGTCCCACACCATCAACAGGTTCATTCTACTCTGGGGTTGGTGTAAAGGTTTAAATCCCTTTTTAAGGTAAATACGATGGTTACAAACTGAGGCCCATGTACCCCTTTCATTTCCTTATAGTCCTAATGTAATAGACCCTGATTTATTTTCCATTTAAATAAAATAATACCAAGGTCATGGGACAGGTATTCTAAGATGAATGGTGGGAAAAACACTTTAGTGGCATCACTTGTGGATTAATAATGGCTATGGAAGTTGGAAAAGGAATTGGAGAAGGAAAACATGCAATAATTGGTATTTAATTATGAAAATAAAGGGAAATAGGAGAAAGGGAAGGTGAAGAGACACACATTTGCATGCAAGTGAAATTAGAGGTAAATGGAAGGAAAATAAAGAAAATAGAGGAATTAATGATAAAAAGGCTTAGAGAAACAATTGCTAGTTTTTTGACAGTTTTGTGGTGGAACTCTAGTTCATTCTCTCATACACTCTTACACACTTAGAGAATTCTTAGAGAATGATTGGAGTAATCTGGCATTCACTTGGATTGGAGAAAGAAAGAAAAGGAAAGAAAGGGAGTGTATGGAACATCTGGATCAACAACTACGATTGGATTTATTTGAAGGTAACATGTTGCATGTTTGATTTCTTTGCTGATTTCTGGATGCATGTTATATTTGTGTGGTTCCCTGCTTATGTTTTTCCTTTGGCAAGGAGATTTGCTTGGATTGATAGTGGTTTCAACCTTACCTTTCCATTTCCTAGATAGTCATGGTTTTAGTGGTTTCCTACTTGTTTTCATGATTCGTTCCTAGGTTCCTTATGGTTGTGGGTTGGAAGAAACTCTCTAGAAGCCCTGGAACAAGCCGGGTTTTGTTTCTAGTTCGTTGAGATGCGAGTTAGGAAAAATGCTCTTGATTCTTTTGGGTTGAGTTAATAGTCTCTTGAATCGCAATATGAATAACTGATCTATATTCTTGAAAGGTTTTCGGGTGAGTTAATAGTTATTGAAGCCCTGGACATCTTGGGTAGAGACTGATCTGGTTGATGTTGGTGATTTCTTGACCATATAGGTGAGATCACTATGATTGAATATTGAGATAGCTTGGCCTCTAGAGGCCGTGTATGGTTCTGTTTTGGTTTAACCAAGAGATTCCACATTCATGCTTGGAATATGGCATGGGTGTGATTGGATGAAAGAGAGATTTGGTTCAGCCCAATATATGGTCGGGTGCTACATGGAAGTCCCTAACTTGGATTTCATTTTTCATATGTTAATCTAGGATATTTTACTATTGTGATCTATGATTATTTATAGTGATTATGTTGGTGATTTTATTGCTGAATTTCCATGGCTTCCATTCTGTTTATATATTGGTTATATGGTGGTTATATGAAGTATTCTATCTATGGATCTCGACATGTTTTGATAAGTATTTTAATGGTTGATGAGTTCATGAGAAAACAAGTGTTATTACAGCTAGCTAGAGATGGATTTGATCCTTCTTGGTGATTCTCAAATGAATATTATCAGTTTATGATCAAATATGCATTCATGACCTGTAGCTTATATGTTTACCATATGATTGATGAAATGTCTATGATGTATTAGGCATGTTTAGGTTAATTTCTTTCTTGAGTTTTGATTGATTATCATTTTCATTATCTTTGATTTCATTTTGGAATGTTATATGTAGTTCTGGGCAGTGGTGAGGATGTTAGCATAAAAATGTGGCTCAAATCCCGAAACCGATAGCACTGAACTCATGATTTTGGGTAATAACCACATGGAGGGAGGCCTATGCATATGGTTGGGACCTCATAATCACAATGATGTTGTGTTGTGCATGTGGTTAGGGAGTCTCCCTAGTGAAACAATGTTCCAAGTCAGGGATTAACCATGTGGGGTGTTTGCAGCCTTCTGAGTGGTTTGTGATCTTTGAGGGATGTCATTTTGGTATCGGTTTGTTGGCCCCACTTTCATAACTAGAACTCGGAGGTCAAGTCATACCGTAGTGACACTCATATGATGTTTACCTTGGTGAGATGATGAATTTGGGTAAATGTGTGAGGAGGAAGTTATAGATTGGTATCAGAGAAAGGTTGTAGCATTAGACCTTAGGGTACATGTGATTGTTATGAATGCATGTTAGTTGTCAATATGTTTGCCATGCGTGCATTGTGATTGTCATTTTTGTAGTATTGCGTCATCATGATGATGTTGAGATATTGATATGGTGGCATCATTAGGTATATATATTGTGCTAATTTGGATTGATTTTTCAAATGAGATAACCTTTCCTAAACTTCACTGAGGTATGATTTTGATTATGTTTATATTTGGTTTATCTAACATGACATGTTTGTAGGATATAGAATATTAGAGATGATGAGAAGAATGGTGTATTACTGTTTACATGACTCTCCTTATAGATCAATTGAGAAACAAGGAGATGAGTATTCTTCTGATTTAATAGATACACTGAGAAGTTGAAAGTAGAAATTAGAACTTGTAAGGCACTCAATAACAAGTTATTTGAGTCACAAGAAAGACTTGCCAAAATTCCAGAAAAGTAAGAGGAGGTCAATGTAGTCATCCTTTAGAGCCTTTCATTTTTGCAGAAGTAGGGATAGTTGAGAATCATTCATGGACAGGAGGAAGGACTAATGGGGCATATGCTAGGAGTTCTCAATTAGGATACAGGTTGGACACTGATGATACAATCAAAGGTGGAAGATGGTTGGATACACCTGAAAAGAGAGTTAGTGTTCATAGATTGTATCTAGTTCTAGTTCTAAGAGACATCACCATCATCACCACCAACATCCTTATAGGAGGTGTGAGAAGCAGCATTTTCCATAAGATTTCAAGAAAGCTGAGCCTCCTACTTTTGATGGGTATGTGTAGAAAGAAAAAGATTCAAAAGAATGGTTTCCTAGAATGAAGAAATTCTTCAAATTGCATGATTATTCCGAGAATATGAAAGCAAGGATAAAAATATTTGGTCTTAAAGGAAGGGTAGATATCCTATGGGAATATGTGGTGCATGTTAGATGCATCAAGATTCAAGATAGAGGATTTGAGTTGGCATGAGTTCAAAAGAATCTTCAAAAATAAGTACCTATCTGAGAAATATTGTGACTGAAAGGCTAAGGAATTCTATGAGTTAAAGATGGGTTCTATGATAGATGAAGAGTACATGACTACATTTCTAGAGCTATTGAGGTATGTGCAATATATTAAGGATGAGAAGAAAAAGGTTCAAAGGTTCAACAATCGATTTCCTTTAGCATTTAAAAATCAGATTGAGTATGATGAGCCTCGATTATTGGAGGAAGTCATTTGGAAGTTGACTAATTTTTATGAGCAGTCTAAGCGCAAGTATGATCCTAAGAAATATTGGAAAGGTAATGATATGCTAAAGGAAAGTATGCTAAGAAGCTCGAAAGACCTCAAGATGTAGGTGAAAAGGTGAATGTGATACCTTATAAGAAGTTCAATGAAGTTGATATAGGACATGGATTTCAATCTAAGGAGAAGAATAAAGGTAAAGGTATGAAACCTTTACAGTGTTGGACTTGTCGTGGATAGCGTCGTAGGGTAGATTTTCCATTGCATCAGCATGGTAGGCCTTAAATTTATAGTGATCAAGAGGAACTGACAATTAGAGATGTTGTGAAGAGTATTCCTCAGATTTATGCAAAGGTGGATAATATGTAGGTTGATCATTAGGCATCCATTATTGAGATGGAAGGTAAGATTTTTTATCAAGTTGTTTCTATTTTGATTGATCCTAGATCTAACTATAGTTATATTAGTCCTGACCTAGTGGATAAGTGTTGCTTGAATAAAGAAGTACATGTAAAATCTTGGTTGGTGTAATTCGCTACAAGAACCAAGAGATGAGTGAATCATTAGGTGATATCTTCTGCATTTGAGTTAAATTTTCTTTCATAATTTTAGAGGAACAATTGTAGTTTCTTTCAGAATAAATTTCATTACTTGAGAAATGTTTTTTCCAAGGAATGGATAGTAGTGGACCCAAAAAAGGTTAAACCTATCATGGAATGGCCATCTCCTAAGAATGTTGATGAGGTCATATCATTTATGGGATTAAAATGTTATTACAGGAAGTTCATTAGGAATTTCTCACAATTTTTTATTCTATTACATATTTCTAGAGGAAAGGAGATAAGATTGAATGGACTGAGGAGTGTGCAACTAGTTTTAAGCAATTGAAACATTTTCTTACAAATTCTCCGGTTGTAAAGATTGCATATCCTCGTAAATAGTTTTTGGTATGCATAGATGCTTGCAAGGAAGGAATTTGTCAAGTCCCTATGCAGGAAGGACAGGTGGTATATTATGGGTCAAGGAAGTTGAATGAGCATGAGTGGAACTATGTGTCTCATAACCTTTAGTTAGAAGCTATCATCCATGCATTGAATATGCGTAGACATTATCTTCTTGGTAGGAGATTTATTCTAATGAGTGGTCACAATGGGTTGAGGTACTTGTTTGACCAACCCAATCTAAATTCCAGGCAAGCTAGATGGTTGGCTACCCTCAGTGTTTGACTTTGAGATTAGATACATCAAGGGCAAGGAGAACAGGGTTGCAAATTCTCTCGGTAGGAGAGTGCAAGTGAAGCACATTTCTACTGTGAGTTCATATGGGACATATTTAAGAGAGCAAATATTTCATGAAAATAAGCATGATGATAGGTATTAAATACTAAAGAAGAGATTACAATAGTAGGGTGAAGGTGATAGGGATGAGGAGTATCACCTCATGAAAGATGGTGTGGTGAGATTCATGAACAATATTTATGTGTTAGATAGAAGTGAGCCTAAGAATCTTATCTTGAGGCAATTTCATATCAAGAAGTATTTAGGTCATCCAGGGTATCTGAAGATTTTGACAATAGTCAAGAAGTTCTATCTTTGGCTAAACTTGAGGAAAGAGGTGGTTGAGTTTATTGAGAGATGTTTGTACTATCATCAAGTGAAATTTGAGTGTAAGCATCCAACTAGTTTCTTGCAACCTATTATGATTCCAAAATGGAAATGGGAGGTAATTTCCATGGAATTCTTATAGGATTTTTTATTACGTCCACACAACATGATTACATCATGGTTGCTGTTAACAGGTTCAGCAAGGTAGCTCACTTCATTGCAGTGAAGTCTACTAATTCAACTAGTGAGGTAGCTCATATCTTCATCATAGAGATAGTGATATTGCATAGTGTTCTCAATAATATTTTATTAAGCAGAGATTCAAAGTTCACTTGTAGGTTTCTAAATAAGTTATTTGTAGCCTTGGGGAAAAATTTAGCTTTCAATACAACGTATCATTCACAAACATATGGATAAATACATAGGGTTAACAAGATTCTTGAGGATATGCTGAGGGTGTATGTCATGCATTATTAGAGGAAGTGTGAGTATCTTCCACCAGTAGAGTTTGAATATAGCAATGGGTATCAAGAGTCCTCGAGGATGAGTCCATTTGATCCACTTTATGGGCAGACCTATAATACTCGTATTAGCTGGAGGGATACAGTGAATAGGGTACTAATTGGAGTGAATATGTTGGCTAATATGGAACATGAAATGCAGGTAATCAAGAAAAATTTAAAAGAAACATATGACAAGTAGAAGAGTTATGCAGGTCATCATAGAGCATTCAAGGAGTTTCAAGTTGGGGAGAATATGTACTTGTGCATCAACCCAAAGTGAAGGTCCTTGAGGATTGGATCATGTGCCAAGTTAACACCTCAATATTTTGGGCCTTTTGAGATCCTTGAGAGGATTGGACTAGTGACCTGCAGACTTGCACTACCGCCAACAGTGGAAGTCCATGATGATTTCCATGTTTCATTTCTTAAGAGATATGTCTAGGACGTTGATAATGTGATTGATTGGTCTATATTGTAGGTGGAACAAAAGGGTGAATTTTAGCCAGAACCTCAGTGCATTTTAGAGTGGAAAAAAATCATGCTTAAAAACTAAGCAATTGAGCAAGTTAAAGTGCAATGGAAGCACTTTGAGCCCAATGAAGCTACATGGGAGATGGTTTATCATATGCACTCTTTGTATCCTTCTTTATTTTCTAGTTGAGTAGATGTGCTTGGTTTATCTGTTTTGGTTTATGTTTAAGCATATGCGTATTATATATACTACAATGAGTTGTGCTATAAATCTCCAATAAATAGTCTGTTCTAAATCTTGCATCAAGATGTGTTATAAATATCCAATAAGAAGTATAGTGTTCATGGTTTCATTAGTTTGGTATTAAGAAAATGCTACATTGAGTTGTGTTATAAAGCTCCATCTCCAACATGTTTTTCTAGTTATAAGAATCATTGAACACTGTGGATGGTGTTCCCCCAAGGGGAGGGGTTTGGAACAACCCCTGGTCAATTTTCCATGTAAATAAAATAAGACTAAGGTCATGGGACATGTGTTCCAAGTTGCATTGTGGGAAAAATAATTTAGTGGGCATCACTTGTTGATTAATAATGGCTATAGAAATTGGCAAAGGAATTGGTGAAGGCAAAGAGGAAATCATTTGCATTTAATTATGAAAATAAAGAGAAATAGGAGAAAAATAAGGTGAAGAGACAAAAAATTGCATGCAAGAGAAATTAGAGGAAAAATGAAGGAAAATGAAGAAAATATAGGAATTAATGATAAAAAGGCTTCAGAGAAAGAGTTTCTAGCTTTTTGACAATTTTGTGGTGGAGCTCTAGTTTATTCTCTCATACATTGTTGCACACTTAAATAATTCTTGGAGCATGCCTGGAGTACTCTAGCATTCACTTGGATTGGAGAAAGAAAGAAAAGGAAAGTATGGGAGAATAAGAGAACAATTGGATCAACAAATACAACTAGATTGATTTGTAGGTAACAAGTTGCATGTGTCATTTCTTTTCTGATTTTTGAATGCATGGTATATTCATGTGGGTCCCTGGCTATGTGTTTCCATTGGAAAGAATATTTTCCTAGATTGATAATGGTTTCAACCTTGACTTTCCATTTCCTAGATAGCCATGGTGTTGTGGGTTTCCCACTTGTTTTTTGATTGGTGCTCCGGTTCCCTATGGATGTGGGTTGGAAAACATGTTATGGACGCCCCAAAAGAACTTGGGTTGAGTTACTAGTTCTTGGTGTCACAGGTTGTGAAAAACTCTCTGGAACCTTGTGGGTTGAGTTACTAGTCCCTAGAGTGACAGTTCGAACAAATTCTTTGGAGCCCTAGAAGGTTGTGGGTTGAGTTACTAGGTCTTGGAGCCTTGCAAAACTTGGGTAAATATCAATCTGGTTGATGTTAGTGATTTTTGACCTTATAAGTGAGATTATTATGATTGAGGTTTGAGATGGTGTGTCCTTGCTATAACACCGTTCAAAATTTCACTACATTCGAATTTTGGATAGTGCCTTATCATCATATGAATTGTCACCTTGGTCGACAAGTGTCATTTCATTCCATCCTATATGTGTCAAGCATTATTGATTGTTCTCAAGTGTTGTCTCATTGATTAGAATATATTTAGTGAATTTCATGGTCATAACAACTTTTTTGTTGTAAAACTACACTTTTGGTCGCAGTCACACACACTTCACCCATTCTTCATGGGGAATGCTTGTAATGTGATATTTTGATGTTTATTTATCATTGTTAAATATTGTATAAGTTTTCTTTATGGGTTGGTATGTGTCACACTTTATTTTATTTATAAACTCATCAAGTTCACCCCATTCCCTATCTTCTAGACTCAAACAAATTTTTGTTTCAAGGCGAACCCATTAAGGCAAAGAGTGCACAAGTTCACTCTGAATCCTCGACCAAGAATCCTTCATTGTTCGGAAGTGGGCCATGCACCTTATAAATGTGCAAAGAACACTCCTTAAGCTCTTTCCCCTTCCTTGTTACGAGCTACACCATTTCATAAACAACTTATTCCTTTGAGAACACTCCTTCAACCTGAATGAATTTTCCCTACTTGAGCACATGAGCACATCATAAAGGCCTTAAGCTCCACCCTTGATCCTTCCACAATGCACCATATGCCCTCTTAACAATTTGAGCACATGAGCACACTTTCAAGGATGCATGGTTCATCCTTTAGCCTTCAGACTTGTGCAATGTGCCTTCCTAGGCCTCTTGAGCCCATAAGCACACCCCAAAGGCCCAAATCCTCCTCCAACAGCCTTCAGGGGTGCTCCTTTTACTCTTCTTCTCTCTCTTTAGTTCACAACACACTTGGGAACTCGAGGCCTTCTTTTTCATCCTTCGGACTTGTGCCATGCACCTTCCGTTTCATGCCTCATTCACTTGAGTGCATGAGTGCATGTCGAAGACCTGAAGCCTTTTCTCTTTACCCCTTTAGCCTTTCAAAGTGCACTCTTGCGCTTGGAGGTTCTCCTTGTTTCTTTGAGGTGCACTGATAAGGCATGAACAAACAATTTGTATAGAACATGTTAGAACAGGATATTTTCAAGTTGATGGTTGCTTTCCATGAGTGATTGTAAAGACAGGTATTCTACGAATATCATGGAAAAAATGCAGAAAGAAGACGTGGAAAAGAAAGAAAACAAAGAAAGAATTTAAGAACAAAGAAAACATTTAAATCTTGATGATCAACGCATCCTGAAGAATCCAATAGATCAAACATCCTTTGGAGGGTGAACACATCAAGGACCAAAATCCGCATGGAGAACAAATAAATGACTTGAAGCCATGTCACCATTGAAGATAATCCATGTCATAAGTCACTATTTATCTTGGTCATCAAGGATAGTGACACGTCACATCCTAATCACATGATGATCTTGAATTTATGATATAATGATGTAATCATTTCAAAAGAAAATAATTGGAAGTAATAGAGTCATGTATGGACAAAAGAGTCATGGAATTCCAAATGACATGTAATACCAAGACTCATATATAATTCCAAAATCCATTTTGAAGTCCAAAGGTTGTATAATTCCAAAGGTCATTAGGAGTTGGAAATTCAAGAGTCACACGAATGTGAAAGGTCACACCTGAAGTTATAAAAGGATCCTCATTACTCATGTAAATGAATTTTCACTTTGGCTTCTCCCACAAGGCTTAGAGAGAAAGAGTTAGTACTTCTGGGAGAAAGTAGTATCTCTAATTCTCCACTATTGGAGCTAGTGATGTTAGTTGTATTTATGTATCTTGGAACTTTTTCCTAATACTTGAAGCCTTTCAGGCCAACACATCACACATGGATAGTGGATGTTTCTAAGACTATTATTTGAATGTATATGATTCATGTTTTCTTTCACATGTACTAAAATAATTGAACTGTTTCCATAACTTTGGTGCTTGACATATTGGAAATGTGTTGTAGTTTTTATAATGATCATAGAATCTATGTGAACTACTTCACTTGATGTTAGAAAAAACTTTCGTATTCATGTGTGTCTCCATTAGGGTAATACTATTACTTCTCTCTTAGAGGCTCAACCTTTTCCCCTTCTACAGTGAAAGAGCCTTGATACATCTACAATTCAACAATCACAAGGCACACTCAATTTCACATTCAAAAGAACATGTGCACTTCCCTCTCATGCTAACAAATAAAACCAAGGAATTTCTTTAAGTAAATAACACACAGGTCGTATTTCATACGGGAATCCTACACGAAATAGTATGAGGTATAATTGGGACCTCATATGAGGGAGATCTCCTGATGTTGGAAGTATCCAATAATGTCAACATTATGGTGCTAGAAGGAGGGAAACTAATTTTTTTATGGCTGACAACTACACATACCGTAACCATTCATCTTTTGGAGAAGATAGAAAAATTCATAGCACCATTCCAACTCCTATTCCTGATCCAAGAGGGCCTTCTCAACCTGGTCTGTAGTTGTCATACGAGGTTACCTACGAAAAACTCTAGGCTCTTCAACCTATAAGTTGTCAGTTTGCAAAAGCTATCTATTTACTCCCTATTGCTCATAATCTCCTGCATCATCCAAAGAAGAAAGAAACAAGTCACAATGATGAATTAGTTATAACTATGTAAGATTTGGTTTTTCCACTCTTGAAGGGATAGAAAAGTTAGAATACATAGTGTAGCAAGATCCACTTCCACTGATTAATGAAGGGTGTGAGGAAGACATTATTCTCTCTGACAAATTTTTTGAGTTGAATGATCATCTAGATAGACAAGGAGAAGGATCTTGAGATTGTGATAAGGAGGAGGAACCAAGAGAGGAAGACATGTCCAACTAGGACTTGGATTGGATGGACCAAGCGCCTCTCACTCTTATGGATAATCTTCACTAGTTTCCCAGACATTTGGAAACTTTGTATCAAAATTTGATCTAGATAAGAAGAGAAACGAAAAAGATCACATTGATGATTTATACATGCATCTACAGTTGTTGGAGGTAAGGTTTGATGATGTTTCTTGCAAGGTTTTTCAATTTACATTAAAAGGTAAAGCAAGACCATGATACCATAATAGACTTCTCAATTCAGTGCATAATTGAATGGACTTTAAAAAATATTTTTGGCAAAATTTGATGATGACAAGACTCCTTCCATGTCACTGAAAGAGCTTGGAAATAGTAAGATGGGGGAAAAGAAGAAAGTGAAATATTTTAGTTAAAATTTAAACATATTGAACAAGTTTCCCCTATGCATGCAACCACAAAATTCAATTACTATTGATTATTACAAAACTACTTTTCCGACTAACATTTCCTCATTTGTTAAAAGAGTTGCAAAGGAAACACTGGCAGTAAACTTTATATAAGAAATGACCATCGAGAAAGAATTGCATGCTATTAGAGTTATTACTGGTTACGATGAATCAAAAAACTCTGAGGAGACTGGTAGGAAGTCTTAGCTTTCTTCAAGTAAGGCTAAAGAAAATGACCTCTCAAATATTGAAAGCTTGTCCTCGACATTGAAATAACTTACCAATGAAATTTTAGAATTGAAGAGAAGGTCAAGAGAGAAACCTACTAGTAGCGAGCCTCCCAAGTCATTCCCATTCTGAAGGAGTAATAATAGTAATAACAATAATCATCCCGTAAAGCTTGCCTAGAGATCACATGTTGTGTTGAATATAGAAAGTATGGGTATGGATAATTATTTCTCTTTCCATCAAGAATATCACTCAAAAAAAAAAAACAAAAAACAAAAAAAAATTGTCCATAGTGGAACCACAACATGAATGCTCTAACCGCACAAAGTGTGGATTCCTTAATAGCAGATGAGTAGGTGAAATAAACAAAAGAAAAAAAATAACCTAGAGTGCCAAAAGAAAGTCTTGGTATTGGACATGAAGTGAATTATTTTTATTGAATTGTTAATGCTAACAAGAAAAGTGTTGAATCACCTCCACAAAGTGAAGCTCCCCATCATAAGAAAAACAGTCGATATTGTTTAAGGAGAAAAGGGCCCATTTCTAAAAAGATGTTGACAAGATATAAATTGAAGGAAGAATTATAAATCAGGATTTCACCACTGGTCAAACCTTCTTAGAATGTACAAAGTAAGTCTGTAAATGTTAGTAAGTCCAAGAGCACCTCCTCAAGCAACAAAATTAAGTTCACCACCCCAGAAGTGTCGAATAAAGCTACTCCTCTAGACACTTCAACACTGTTTGCTAAAGGTGAGACAATTGAGTATAACATATTCAAATATTTGAAGAGATCTTGAGCCAATATTTCGATATTTGAGGTCGCTAAGATAGCAGGTGAATGTGAACTACTAGCCCATCTCTTTTCACAACCTTCACCAGTAGACAAAGCTTCTACCTCTGATAAATTGTTTGGTAAGTCTTTTGGTTCCCTTGAATCTATAGTTAATGTTGGAACATTAGTAGCCAACACTCTCTTCCCTCCCTTTTTTTAATGTTTGAAATTTTTAATTACAATGTGCTTAATTGTTTAGTCGATTCTGATGCATATGTGAATGTAATGTCATTATTTGTTGCAAAGAAAATAAATGTTAAGTGGGACAAAACTAATGCACAAATAATTCAACTGGATAGGTCTCTTGTCCAAGCTATTGATGAGCTCAATAATGTTTGTATTTGATACCATATTATCAATGAGTTAACCAATGTATAAATATTTTAATTGTGGACATCCCTGAAGCCTATGGCGTACACCTGAGCAGAGACTGGTCTAGCGAATTGCAAGGATACGTTTCTACATACTGGTCACATTTATGGCTTCCATACAAGGGGAAGAATAACCAAATTTGAGTGGAAAGTGAGCCATACATGAAATATACTATGACACCACTTGAGGGCCATAATGAGGTTGTTTCCTTTTTCAACATAATCTTTGGAAATTGTATCCTCGAAACTAATCATGAGTGTTATCAAGAACAACTGTCACCCGTCCCACTAGATACACAATTGGAACTCCTTATTTGTTCTCCAGTTGGTACAAATGAATCTTGTAATATATATGTACATAGTAATAATAATAGTAGCATAGGAAGCAAATTAGTAACCAATAATATTTGGAGTTTATATTTTGATGGTTCAAAGACGTAGGATGCCTCTAGTATTATTTGCATACTTATATACCCATTTAAGAAGAAGCATATCCTTTCATGCATTTTTGAGTTTGAGTGTACCAATAATACTACCAAATATGATGCACTCATACTTGGAATGAAGAAAGGCATCGATCTAAAGGTAGATATTATGATGGTAATTGGTGACTCAAAGGTGTTCACTCATTAGCTATGGGATATTATCCACTTTGTTTCACTGAATCTTAAAAATTACGAGTCGGAGGTATGGCATTTAATTAATTGTTTTAAATATTTTAATATCAGTTGTGTTCTTTGGCATAGAAATTTTGTAGCATATGGATTACTAAATGTGGTCTCTAGGATGTCACCATTGAGAAATGGTTTTTCTATTGAAATTATATATAAACCATTTATTCCTAATAATTTCACTAATTTTAGTGTTTTCAATGATGACCAACAGATACTTCATTTTATGGCTAATGTTGACGTATTCAAAGATGTTTCCATAGAAGAGGATTAACACAATAAGTTTGTGCAAGAGGCATCTAATGCAATGAAAGGTAACACTATGCCTAAAGGTGTGGTGTCCCTAGAGAATTTATATGACCCATAGAACCAATTTAGAGGGCCAATCAATACCAAGACTTGGAGTTCTAAGTTATCATCTGAATAAGTCAATCTAGGAACTCAAGAAGATCCAAGGTATGTAAACCTCAATTCCTGTTATTCTCCACAAGAATGACAAGCATTTTTTTGTTTATTCAAACAACACCATGATGTGTTTGAATGGGCATACGATGATTTAAAGACATGTGGCACATAATCCCCATAAACGAAGGGGTAAAATCATTCAAGTAGAAATTAAGGAAATCTCATCCAACCCTCGAGCCCCTTATCTAATAGGAATTGAGGAATTTGTTGAATGCCCAGATCATTTTTAAAGTCAAACACACCACTTGGGTTTCAGATTTTGTCTGACTCATAAATAAGTCTAGTGAAATAAGGTTATGTGTAGATTTCTGTAATCTCAACTGGGCATCTGATAAAGATAATTACTCAGTTCCATCCATGGAACAAATCCTAGAGATAATATATGGGTCTAAGATTTTCTCGCTACTAGATGGTTTATTCGGTTACAATCAAGTGCTAGTAGTAGAACAATATCGATTGAAATCTACCTTCAAGACCAAATGGGGAACATTTTCTTTCAATAGAATGCCATTTGTGCTTATCGATATCAACGTTACATTTCATAGAGTGAAGGCCATCTCTTTTTGAGGCCTTATTGGTTAGAGCATAGCTGTTTATTTCGATGATGTTCCTGTGTTTTAAAAAGGAATATTAGATCATGTATGGCCTCCGAAACAAATATTTGAGCGATGTCATAAATATGTGATTTCTCTCAATCCCAAACTAAACATATTTTGTGTGCTAGAAGGAACTCTCTTAGGGAACATAATTGCAAAGAGCAAATTTAAAGTTGATCTTGAGAGAGTCAAATCCATTACACAAATCTCGTTCCTAGTGAATAAGAAGGTTATGCAATCTTTCTTAAGAAATATCAATTTCTTGAGAAAATTCAACCCTCATTATGCTCAGATAGTTATAGGAGATGATTAAGAAAGGGGCACCATACGAATGGGACAAACAAGAAACATATACTTTCACTCAAATCAAGAAGTCTATTATTGATTCACCTACATTATTTAGTCCAGACTATGGAAAATATTTCCTACTTTATACCTTTGCTTCAAATTCCTCTATTGCTACTCTATTGACTCAAAAGGATACTAAAGGAAATGATCGGCCTATCTTTTTTATGTGCACTGAACTACATGGGTTAGAATTAAATTATCCCTCCATTGACAAACAATAATATGTTGTATACAAGGAAGTTAAATATTTTAGTCCCTATCATTTAAAATCTCACATGATCATATTTGTGCCTCATTGAGTTGTAAGAACACTTTTTGTGCAGCATGAGCTACGTGCAAAGAGGGAAAATTGGATGACCTTCTTACGAGAATATGATCTATATTTTATAATAGTTAATATCATAAAGGGTCATGGTCTTTGTAAGCTAGCAATTGAAGCAAGAGATTCTCCTGAGAAAGATCTTTCACATTGGGAGTAGGAGACAGAAATTTGCAATTTTGAACATGTTCCCTAATGAACATCTTTAACACCATGGTATTATGACATACAACAATTATTACATCATAAAACCTTTCCCATGCACTTATCGAATAAATAAATTAAGGAAATTCATTTATAATGACTATTCTACAACCTAGTTAATGGAGTGTCTTTTATAAATCACCACAATAGTGTCCTGCTAAGGTTCCTTGAGCCACAAGATACAAATAAGGTACTTAGATATTTGCATGATGGACTGACAGGTGGTCACTATGTAAGCAATGCAACATTGCATAAATTCATGGGGGCTAGTTATTATTGGCCCAAACTATTCAAAGATGCTCACACTTATGTTTGCAATTGTCAAACTTGCCAGAGATGCACTAGTCATGATCAGAGGTCAACCACCCCAATGCTACTAGTAGTAGTTGAGGAACCTTTCCAATAGTGGGGCCTATATGTTATCAAAGAAATGTTTCCCACTCGTCAAAGAAACATCGATATATTTTGACAACAACATACCATTTTACTCGGTGGGGAGAAGCAATTCCCTTGAAATAAGAAAATTTACAAGAAGTCATCTTATTTTTGCGACAAATATTATAACCAGGTTTTGCATTCCAACATCGCTTGTGTTTGATAATTTGACTTACTTCTTATCAATGAAACTTTATGAATTCACATTAGAAAATGGGATTGTATTAAAGAATGCATCTAATTATTACCCATAGGGAAATTGTTTGGCTAAATCAACAAATACAAATATTATCTACATAATCAAGAAAATCATCTTCTTGTAATAAAGGACTTGGCACAAAATTTTTACCAACACATTATAGGTTGACCATGTAACTCTTAAGGCTTCCCTTAAGACCTCATCATACTTTTTGGTTTACGACAAAGAAGTTATTTTCCCCCCAAACCTATAATTCATAGCCTTGCGACTCTTTTAAGAGTCCTAAGGTAAATATTTCCTTCTTGTTCAAAGCATGATAAACACTTTACTCAAACTTAAGGAAGAAAGCCTCAAAGAAAAAAGATATTTTCTATTCACGAAAACCATATCAAGCATTGGTTTGATACTAAATTTGTAGGCTCAAAGAGTTCTTATGTGGATTACCTAGTATTGAAATGGGATAAATGCCATGAAGAGAAGGGAAAACACATTAAGTTCCAATCACGGTATATTGGTCCCTTCACCATTAATGAGAAGCTCGATCACAATACCTTCAAGATGAAATATTTGGAGAGGAGGATCAACCCCCTTCCTATCAATTTCTAAGGTTTGAAACATTATTTTCATCTACAAGGTGTGCTTCTTTTACAGTTTGTCCTTTACCTTTTATTTTTCAGAAATGTCAATCATATGTACGTTGTGTTAGTCGTATCTTCTCTTGTTGTGTATTGATCATTGTAAATAAATAAGACATTGTGTAAAAGTTCATGGCTCAAAAGGAAAGTGGTGGAATAAAAGAGAAGTGTGACAACCACAATGTTTGGCTTTCTATTTGTTCTTCTTCTTTGGTTAGGAAAATGTTATAGTTGAGTTAAGCCCAAATGGAAAATATGATACATCCAAAAGGAGAACCTCGAGGGAACCTATTATATCCGCACCTATGCTAGTATTTAAACTACTCAACTTAGTGTAAATCTACTTGTGTGTTAACACATGTCCAATCTAGAAGAGAAAGGATAAGGGAAAAATATAATGCGAGAAAACCTATATCATACATCTTAAAATACTTCTCTGATGGGACAACCTCCTTTGCTCTCAATAAGTCAGGATCCCTCTTCTGCCTATTGAAAATAATAGGTGTTGATGCACAGTACTATTAAATAAATGAATAAAGGGTGAAACAATATAAAGGATTGCTACGTAGGGAGGTGAAGCAAACAACTCTGTTGGGGTACACTCTAAGCCTATTGGTAACAAAGAAACATTTGTGCTCCTGAAGTGAATTTGGTGGGGTACTATTTATGCTCGTTACTAGTGGAGAAAAACAAAATATGAAAACTGATACTTTGAATATCATAAACTCACTGTGCACATTACCCTCTCCTAGGTTGAAACAATTGTGATATGGTGTATCATTTGAGTCTTCAACCAAGTAGAAGAAAGTGAGCTACTATGTGTATAACCAGGTCAAAAGGGGGTAGCCAAGGATATCCAACTGGTGAATCAATTCTTCCTAAAGGTATCACTCTTTAATTGAAAGATATTCCTAGAAAAAAAGGTTGAAGCTCGCCCAATGTGTCACCTTGTGTTTTCGCTGCTAGAACACCCTCCAAAATTTCACTACATTAAAATTATGAAGCCTACATTATTATCGTATCAAGTGTCTCCTTATTTGTTAAGTGTCGTTTCATCTCATCCTATATGTTCCAAGTGTTACTGAGTGTTCTCAAGTGTCATTGCATTGAATAGAACATCTTTAGGTGGATTTCATGGTCATAACACCATTGTAGTTGTAAAACAACACTTTTGGCCACAGTCGGAAAAAATTCACCTGTTGCGGTTGGCGAATGTTTGCAAAGTGGAATTTTATTATTTAATTATCATTATTAAAGCATGTGTTAGTTTTCTTCAATAGTTGGTATGTGTCGCACTTCATTTTATGTATAAACTCATCGTGTTCACCCATTTTCCTATCTTCTAGACTTAGACAAATTTTGGTTTCGATGTGAACCGATTAAGGCAAAGAGTGCACAATCACAATATGAAGCCTTGATTGGGAATTAGTCATTGTTTAGAAGTGATCCATGCACCCTCAAAGAGAAAAAAGTGCACTCCTTAATCCCTTTCCCCTTCCTTGTTTCGAATTGTTCCCTTTTAGAAACTAAGTCTTCCTTTGAGTGCACTCCTTCAATCTGAAGGAATGCACCATCCTTCAACATTCCAAATTGTGCAATGTGCCCTCTTGACCCTTTGAGCATATGACTGCACTTCGAATGCATGAATATCCATCCTTCATCCTTCAAATTTTTTCCATGTGCCCTCTTGGGCCTCTTAAGCACATGAGCATACCACGAAGATGTGAAGCATCCTCCTTCAGCCTCCAGGAGTGCACCCTTCAGCTCCTTCTTTCCCTTGAATGCATATCTCACTTTGGAAGTGAGAAGCCTTCTCATTCATCATTCAGACTTGTTCCATGCACCCTCCCTTGATTGCCTCATTCTCTTGAGCACATGAGCACATGTCGAAGTCATGAAGGCTCTGCCCTTAAGCCCTTCGTCCTTTCAAAGTGAGCGCTTCTTCCGAGAAACTATCATTGTTCCTTTGTAGCACATTGAAAAGGCATGAAAAAAATATGTTTAGGACATTTAGAATAGTATATTTTTAGGTTGATGGTTTCTTGTCATGCATCGTTGTAGATACAGGTATTCTAGGAACAACATGGCAAGCACAAATGAGGAAGATCAAGAAAAGGAGGAAAAGAAAGGAAGCATTGAAGAGAGAATAACACATTGAAATATTGATGATCAAAGCACCCTAAAGACTCCATTAGATAGAAGACCCACTGGAGGGTGAAGAGCTCAAGAACCAAAAGCTACGTGTAGAATGAAGACATGATTTGAAGACATGTCACCATTGAAGAAAGTCTTTGTCATTAGCGACTATTAGTCCCAATCATTGACGATAGTGACACGTCACGTCTTCATCAGATGACAATGTGGAAGTTATGATGTATATGTAATCATTGAAAATACAAATAAGTGGAAGTCCAAGAGTCATGTATGGACAAAATAGTCATGGAAGTCCAAAGGACATGTAATACTAAGAGTCATATGTAATTCCAAAATTAATTTGGAAGTACAAATTTTGTAGAAGTCCAAAGGTCATTAGGAGCTGAAAATTCAAGAGTCATGAGGATGTGAAATGTCACACCTCAAGTTATAAAAGGATCCTCATTGCTCATGTAAAGGAATTTTAACCTTGCCTTCTCCCACAAGGAATTAGATAGATTCAGTTAGTACTTTTCGGGCGAAAGTAGTGGCTCTAGTGCTCCACTATTAGAGCTAGTGACATTCGTTGTATTTATGTATCTTGGAACCTTTGCTTAATACTTGAAATCTTTCAAGCTAGGACATTTTCACACATGGATTGTGGATGTTTCTAAGACTATTCTTTGAATTTTTATGATGTAGGAATTTACAGGGTAAGTTCCTTAGACAGAACACCAAAGGACACCGCTCACAAATAGATCACAGATCAATACACCAGTATTCTTGACGTGGTTAAAATCCTCAAAGAGGGAAATAGTCCATGGCCTAAGCCAATATGACCACTTCTAGAAATTTATTAATAAAAGAATGAAAATTTACATAAGCTTTTCTCATGAACAATTACACTACAAAAGACCCTCCATGACCTTTAAATAGAGATCATGGACCAATTGGGTGTTAAGCCACAGATCAAGTGTCAGTAATATTGAGGAGAGAATGAACAATCATATCACTTCATGTCTAGAACATATCATGACCGTCGAATTGTAAGTTACAAAAGTAAATAGTAAAGAAACACACTTTACCTAACTCTACACTAGACCAGGTTATACTTAACCATTTCCAATGTGTCGGAATATCCTAACATACCCCCTTAAGAAAAACTTGGGTTAGGATTGAAGGATGTACAAATATGACACAATAGGAGAAGGAAGGAGGCATTAGAGCCTGTCCCCCCTTAGTAACAACTTCCTGAACTCCAACCATAAATCAAAGTTTTGTAAACTTTGCCTCTGTGAGATCCTTTGTAAAGATGCCTGCAACTTGATCATCTGTTGAATAATATAGCACTTCAAGAACTTGGTCATGAATGAGTTTTCTGATGAAGTGCATGTGCAGTTCAATGTGTTTGCTATGCTGATGTTGGACTATATCTTTGCATAGTTGAATGGCACTTTTATTATCACACCAAAGTGTAGTCGGATGCTACTGCTGAAAGCCAAACTCTAACAGGATCTGACGAAGCCACATGGCTTCCTTACTAGGTTCTACGACACCACGATACTCTGCTTGTATTGAAGAAAGAGAAATGGAACTTTGTTTCCTGAAAGCCCATGTAATAGGTCCTTAACCAAGAGTGAACACATAACCTACAGTAGACTTCCGATCATCAGGGTCACCAACCCAATCAGAATCAATGAAACCAACCAATAGAGGAGATGCTTTTGCACTGTAATGAATCCCAAATTGAACTGTAGCTTGAACATAACGAAGTATTATTTTAGCTACTTTCCAATGACTTTCATGTGGGTTTTGCATAAACTGAGCAATAAGGGCAACATCAAAGGAAAGGTCAAGACGAGTATGGGTCAGATACAAAAGTTTTCCTACAAGTTAACGGTATAAGGTAGCATCAACTCCAGGGGAAGTACAAGTGACTAAAAGTTTGGCTCCAGACTGAAAGGGAGAAGGGGATGGATTACAGTCTTCCATGTCAAAATGGCATAGAAGATGACTGGCATACTTGGACTAGGAAAGGGAAATACCTTCCTTAGAATGCAAGACTTGAAGACCAAGAAAATAATGCAAGTGTCCTAAGTCTGTCATTTCAAACTTCTTTTTAACATTGTACTTCACATGGTTTATAAGGTTGGGATCACTACCAGTAAGGATAAGATCATCAACATAAAGAAAAATAATGATAAGAGACTTGCCCACTTTCTTGGTGTAGACAGTATTGTCAGAATGACACCTAGAAAAACTAGTTTCTAAAAGAAAGCTATCCATTTTGGCGTACCAAGCACAAGGGGCTTGCTTGAGACCATAAAGTGATTTCTTAAGCCGACATACAAGGCTCGAGTCTATTTGTATAAATCCAATAGGTTGTTCCATATAGATTTATTCATGCAAGTCCCCATGTAAGAAGGTAGATTTAACATCCATCTGATGGACTTCCCATTTGAAAGAGGCAACAAGGGAAATAACAAGGTGGATAGATTTCATTTTGGTAATAGGGGAGAAGGTTTCAGTATAGTCAATGCCTTTAAATTGTGAAAAACCCTTAGCAACAAGATGAGCTTTATGCGTATCAACTTTTCTATCTGGTCCATACTTAGTTCTGTACACACATTTGCATCTAACAAGTTTTCATCCCTTTGGAAGAGGAACAAGATCCCATGTATCATTTGCCAACAATGAACAATATTCTTCATTCATAGGTGCATCCTAATTCGTGTGGACTAAAGCTTCTGCAAAGGTGTTAGGATCATAATTCATTGAAGCTTGAGCCAGTAAAGTAGAGGCTCTATCGAATTGAAAACGTGTACGTCATTGATCTATAGGATCATCGGCAAGAGAACCTGCTGCATCCCGAGTAGCACAGATCCATTTTCGAAGCTGAGTAGCTGAAGGAGGATTCTGAGAAGGTGGGGGAGGATTGTCATCCTCGCTGTCATCATCTGAAGAAGAAATATTTTCAGAAGTAGACAGGATAGAGAGAGGTGGCACATCCGCCGAACTAGGCTCGTAGGCCGATATATTTTCAGCAAAATTTACATCTCTTCTAGTGATAACATTTTTGGACTTAAGTGGAATAATTCTAATCCTTTGACATCTTTAGAATATCCAACAAAAGTACTTTTTTCACTCTTAGGTTCTAAAGATTTATGTTTCTCATCTGGAATATGGGCCCATGTCTCACTTCCAAAAACATGAATGTGAATTACATCTAGTTTAATTGAGCTCCATGTTTCTTCTGGAGTGATATTCTTTAAAACCTTAGTAGGAGTGCGATTTACTATGTAATTTGCAGAGTTAATTGATTCTGCCCAAAAATTAAGACTAAGTCCTTTAGATTGAAGCATAAAATTAGCCATTTCCTTTAAGGTGCAATTCTTCCTTTCAGCTACACCATTTTGTTGTGGAGCATATGGAATAGTAAGTTGCATTTGAATTCCATTCTTAGTGTAAAAGTTGATGAATTTGTTGTTAACATATTCTCCGCCATTATCATATCTTAGATTCAGAATTTGATGTCCAAATTGCTTTTCAACAAAGGCCTTAAAGGTAAAGAACATGTTAAATACTTCATTCTTGAGTTTTAGGAAGTATACCAAGTGTGTCTAGCGAAATCATCAATGAAAGTTAAGAAATACTTGTAGACATAGAATGAAACAACTGGAAGTGGACCACATAAATCACTATGCACAAGCTGTAAAGGGGTTGAGGCATGCCAAGAGGGACGTTTTTCAAAACTATCCTGATGATGTTTTTTGAGTACACATCCAGAACAAACACCATCTCTGCAAGATACCATTGGAAGACCTATCACCATATTTTCTTTACATAGATTCTGAAGGGAGCGATAGTTTAAGTGACCAAATAACTCATGCCAAAGTTTACTCACTTCATCATTATGAGAAAAAAATACCAAGGGAAGATTTGATGACCCAAAGTTGTTAAACTTATACAACCTTGTAGAATCATCAGCAATGCTAGTAGCTAAAATCTGTCTAGGATCTCTTAGGTCCTTACATACAACATTGTGAGGTGAAAATTCAACGATTTTACCTTCACCTAAATTAGTTATTTGACATATAGATAGAACGTTGCAGGATAAGGTTGGAACACATAATACATCATTAAATTGACCATTGTCTAGATGAATAGTTCCAGTCCCTACAACACTAAGAGATCTATCATCACCAACTTATATATTTTTGGTGTTACAAGCATTTAAAGAAAAAACATTTCTTTGTTTTTGTCCATGTGATAAGAAGCTCCAAAATCAATGAGCCACTCATGAGAATGAGAAGAAGAAGATACATTTAGTGCATAACCAGACCGAGATGATTGACAACCACATGCAGAAAGTGTTATTCCTGAAGATGAAGTTTAAGTTGAAGAGTGCTCCAAATGGATGTTATGCTTCTTCATTGCTACTTCCAAGGCTTCCATCTTCTTAAAGCATTTGGATTCTAAGTGGCCATCTCAATTACAAAAGTGGCAATGTTTATCAGTCTTCTTCCCTTTGTTTTTATTTGCCTTATCATTTTGTTGAAATGATTTTTCATTCTGAGACTGAAATTGCTTAGGACCCTTGCTTGGTTTAGGACCATTATTTTTAGGATATTGCTTCTTAGGATTCTTTGAATTTGGTTGTTGCTGGGTGGCTAAGGATTTCTTAGAAGAGTTTTCAAGATTAAGAAGACCAAGATATAAGAGATTTTCTTGTTCTCTTATTAAAGAATCACAAAAGGCATCAAAAGAGGGGGACTTGTAGTATTGTCCTTGAGAAATAAAGGCTTCTCTAGTAGAATGGAAGGTGGAAACAAACACAGAGTAGGTTGGTCCCAACTTAGTAACAATGGAATAGATAAGGCTACCATATTCTTTCTTAAGCTTAACACCTTCCAAGAGAAGTCTAAGGGTCTTGAACTTGGACAAAAAAACTTCAATGGAAGAAAAAATATTGGGGTCCAATGTAAGCAACTCATTTTCTAGTTGATGGGCTCTAATTTCATTTTTAATTCCAAAAACTTTAGTGAGCTATTTCATTGCTTCATTAGGAGTATCAAGTTGTACGATATGGAATCTAAGGTCTAGAGAAATAAACATCCCTATGAACCCACATGCTTGATCTTGCCTATTTTTCCATTTGGCTACCTTATCTTCATCTTGAGGTTTCGTTTCTTGGCCTGAGGCTATTCTGTAAAGACCTTTACTTCTAAGTGAATCCACAATGTAGGACCACCACTGGAAATAGTTGGTGCTCTCAAGAATAACTTGGCATGGACTTTTGATTTTAACAAAAATGGAAGCTGTAGATGCTAAAACTAAGTGTTCCAATGGAAAGGTCTTGAAAAATTAGGCTGATTAAAAAAAAGGGCTATGAAAATGACTTCCGGATGAAGAGGTTATGGCTTTTTGAAGAAACGTTGTTGAAGATGTCGACGAAGTGTGTGAATGTGTGGAAATGAATGATAATGTTATATTTAAAAAAATCCCCCCCTCCAAAATTAATTAAATTAGCTCACTTTAAAAAAGGATTTTATGTGACTCAATTTTATAAATAAGCGAACTTCACTTTTACAATGGCACTTTATGAGCTACCCACTAAATTGTAACTTAAATAAAAGATAAAGAGACTTTAGAATTATAAGTGACTCACTTATTATAATGGGTGAGAAAACTTTTACATAAAGTAACTTTAAAACATAAGTTACATGTGTTTTTTGAAAAAGTAACTCAACAAAAAGAAACACTTGAACTCAAGACCTTTATTTTCAAGAATTAACTTTGGACTAAGTGGGCTAGTTTAAAAGGTTAGTAATTTTTGGAAAAGAGGAAGGGTTTTTTTTTTTAGTCATTGAAACTTTGGGGTGTGTGATTACTTGAAAAAACTCTTTTTTTCCTACAAAAAAAAAACCACAAAACCCAACACAGACATACAAAGAAAAACAAACCTTAGGGCTTGAACTTAGCTTTAGCCAGAAACTAAATATTTTCCTCAATGTTTCTAGTTTTCTAAGATCACACTAAGGCATGGCAGAAAGAGCATACGCATGAGAAAAATCCTTCATTTATATTTCTGACTTGCCCAGATCGCATAGAGTTGCGGGGAAAAGAGCATATGCAAAAATGAAAGATATAGATCTGGTAATAAAAAATAGAGAGCTAAATAAACTGAAATAAATAGAGAGATGAAGAGCTAGAATTGCAAATAAAGACTGTATACCTGCAAACCTTTAAAATGATGTAGCTAGGGCTACTAAAAACCTTTTCGCGTGAAACGAAAGGGGTTCCTCACTGGAACAGATACCCCTAACACAATAGAGTACTCCTCTCGGCCCAAAAGCAGTGAGAAACAATAGATCTAGGAAACAACAGTTAGATGCAGTTGTACCGGCTTCAGATTTGGATCACCAACAGATGCAGCCCTCAAAAAGCTCTGATACCATGTAGGAATTTACAGGGTAAGTTCCTTAGACAGAACATCAAAGGACATCACTCACAAACAGATCATAGATCAATACACTAGTATTCTTGACATGGTTAAAACCCTCAAAGAGGGAAACAGTCCACGACCTGAGCCAACACGGCCACTTCAGGCAATTTATTAATAAAAGAATGAAAATTTACATAAGCTTTGCTCATGAACGGTTACACTACAAATGACCCTCCATGCTCTTTAAATAGAGATCATGGACCAATCAGGTGTTAAACCATGGATCAAGTGTCGGTAATACCAAGGAGAGAATAAACCGTCAGATCACTTCGTGTCTAGAACATATTGTGACCATCAGATTGTAAGTTACAAAGGTACATAGTAAAGAAAAACACTTTACCTAACTCTACACTAGACCAAGTTATACTTAACTATTTCCTATGTGTCAGAATATCCTAAAATATGATTCATTTTTTCTTTCACATGTATTGAAGTAATTGAACTATTTCCGTGACTTTGGAGTTTAACCTATTGGAAATATGTTGTAATGTTTATGACAATTGTGGCATCTATGTCAACTACTTCTCTTGATGTTAGATGAAATTTTCTCATTCATGCATGTCTCCATTAGGGTAGTACTATTACTTCTCTCTTAGAGGCTCACTTTATTCCCCCTTTGCAGTGAAAGAACCTTGACACATCTGCAATTGAGTAGTCAGAAGACACACCCACTTGCTCATTCAAAACCACATGTGTGCTTGTTTCTCATGCTAACAACTAAAGCCAAAGCATATCTTTAAGTAAATGAACGTCAAGGTTTCTTTTCGATGGCACTCCTACACCAAATGGTGTGAGGTCTAATTGGGACCTCATATCAAGGACATCACCTAGATGTTGGCAGTATCTAGCACCATCAATAGGTGGCTTGGCCTTTGGAATCCCTTGTTGCTTTTATTTTGGTTTAACCCATGAGATCCCACATTCATGGTTTGAAAAAGGCATGGGGGTGATTGGATGAAAGAGAGATTTGGTTCATCCCAATCTATGGTCAGGTGATACGTGGAATTTGCTAACTTGGTTTAAATTTTTCACATGTTAATATGAAATATTTTTTTATTGTGATCTGTGAGAATTTTTAGTAATTATGCTGGTGATTTTATGGTTTAATTTCCATGGATTCCATTATGTTTATATGTTGGTTATATGATGTATTATATCTATGGCACTCGAGATGTTTTGATAAGTATTCAAATATTTTATGAATGGATGAGATAACAAGTGTTATTGCAACTAGTTAGAGAGGGCTAGGAGCCTTCTTGGTGATTCTTAGATGAAGGTTTTAGTTTATGATTAGATATGCATTCATGACATGTATCTTATATGTCTACCATATGCTTGAAAAAATGTCTATCATGGATTAGGAATGTCTAGGTCATGTTATTTCTTCATTTTTTATTGATTAGCATTTCCATTACCTTTTACTTCATTATGGAAAGTTACAAGTAGTTTTGGGAAGTGGTATGCTCCTAGACTGAAAATGTGGCTCAGATCTTGGAACTGTTGCCACTTAACTAGGAATATTAGGTCATAACCACATGGAGACAAGTCTATGCATGTGGTTGGGACCTCATAACCACATTGATGTTATGTTGTGCATGCATATGGGGAGTTTCCCTAGTGAAACAAAGTTCAAACTCAGGGATTGACCATATAGGGTGGCTTACTACATTCTAAGTGGTATGTGGTCTCTAAGGGATGTCAGTTTGTCATTAGCTTATTAGCCGCACTTCCATAAATGGAACTTGGAGATTAGGTCATTTCATAGTGACACTTGTCTTAAGTTTACCTAGAGAGCTTGTAAATTTTTGTAATTGTGGGAGGAGGTGGTTACATGCAAGCAATAACATCATAGTGAAAAATTATTCTTATTTCTTTGCTAAGAGAGAATTGATTTTTTTAGTTTTGGATGGACTAATTTCCATAATCTTAGCATGATATGGATCAGAATTGGCAATAAACAATTCAATCCATGGATTGTTATCAAGGTTCCTTGAGGATTCCTCCACTAGCTCATCAATTGGCATGGTAGAAAGAGGTTGGTTCTACAAGAAGTTATCAATAAGGTCATCCTCATCTAGCTGCCTACATCCTACAATATTTTCTAATGTACAAATTAGGTAGAGGGATGACTGATAAAATTCTTCCTCCTCCTCTTCCTCTACCAAAAAAGGCAAGTCATATTGACGAAAGGGTTGAGAAGGGGGGTATAATACAATCTTATTTTTGAGACACCCATTTTAATATTCATGTTTCTAGCCCTGCAACTAATTTAAGCATCAATAATGGATAACCAAGGTCTCCCTAAAATTAGAAGGTACCCATAAAACTTGGTTTTGGGTTGGAGGACAAGGAATTCTATGAGATACTCCTAAGAGTCAATGAAGATCATTACATCCTCAATAAATCCCTCAAGTGCTAATGT
This sequence comes from Pinus tabuliformis, assembly GCA_031772625.1. Taxonomy (NCBI): domain Eukaryota; kingdom Viridiplantae; phylum Streptophyta; class Pinopsida; order Pinales; family Pinaceae; genus Pinus; species Pinus tabuliformis. Next base: position 579,727,685 of record CM062818.1, read on the forward strand.
GGATCTATCTGCAAGTTGCAGCACCATAGTGTTGAGAAATGGCAACAAGAAATTCCAGTTTAATTCTTCCTTGAATTAAATTGTGAATTAAATTCAAATTCTATTCTCATATCAACTTAAAATGGGTAGATTAAGTTTTTTAAACTTACTTAACTTAGGAAATTCAAGTTGGAAGTCTTTTTGTCACCATGTGTATGTTCTCCCTGCTTTGCAGGAGTCCCGTATGAGTTAATTGTGAGCTGTAAAATAGAAGACTCAGTTTCATGAGTCGGTTCAGTTAAATTAGTTCTGAAACTAATTGAGAGAACTAATAGTGAGTTAATAATCAATGGTGACACTAATGAACTCCACTAGTGCTACTCTAGTTAAACGAATATTTACTCATCAAAACTCATGCATGTCAATTATGAGAAAGACCCAATTGAGACTAGAGTGTAAGGACAGTGTAGTATTTGTTTTAGATTTTTCTGAGTTGCATTGATAGTGCATGCATTCAGGAACTAATCCCTAAAGGAGTGCACCATTTTTAGAGGCTTTAGTTCCCTTTAAATACAAGTTATCCTCCATAGGAATTACACATTGGAATAGAGACTTGGAGAGCCTATGAATTGTCTAATATTTGGGTCTGAGCTTTCTTACAAGTTGGAGATTGAATTTGTTGAGTTCTGGGATTGTTCTAGAGAGAACAAGCATTTTAATTTCATCTTGATTTTCCCGATTAATACAAAATACATAGTGGAATTTTGAGCTGTGTATTTTCCCGAATATTTATTGTGTTATGTGCCTCTGATTCCTTTCCTCTATTGATTATTGTTTGTTCCATGTTTAGGATCTTCCGCTATAAAGAGTAGAAGTAGATTGTTGTCTTTTTATTTAGAAAATTACATTAGCTTGTGAATCTACAGGATTTTCTACATGGTATCAAAGCAAGATTGTTTTTTGGGCTGAGAGTTTGTAGAGAAGACATGAAACTTTCTGTGAAAATGTTTGAGGAACAAATTGCAGATCTGGATTTCTTGGGAAAATATACCCAAATTCAAAAAACAATCGGCCGAATCAGAGTTCAGATGAGGGAGATATCGTTGATTTAAAATTAGCTCTCTAGAGGATATTTCGAAGTTTTGAGTTTCTGGGTTACAGGTGAAAGTAAAATTTGCAATACATACTTCATGATCAACAGATGGCGTTCCATGGGATGAGGCTTGAGTATGCATTGAAAGGTAGCTTGAATTTCATATCTTGGAACGACATGATGGAGGTTGTTCTAGAGGACAATGGCTTGAAGGAATTTGTTGAACAAGCAATTCCTAAGTCAACAAATACTGATGCACAAAACTTGGCTAAGTGGAAGAAGTGTGTGGCGAAGGCAAGGTGGATAATCCTTGAGGGATTTCAAGATCATATTGTCTTGAGTCTCCATGGACAGGAAACCCCACATTCTATGTGTAAAACATTGACAGACTTGTATCAAAATAACAGTGATCAAAGGAAGTTGGAACTGAAGGATAAACTTCATAAAGTCAAGATGGAGAAATGCAAGAAGGTTCCAAAGTACTTGACTAAGTTCACTCAATGTCGAGATGAACTTGGCAGTGTTGGAATCACGGCTGCTGAGGAGGATATGGTGAGCCTTTCGCTTCTTAGACTCCGAAAGAGTTCACATAGTTATTAGGACTCTGTCAATGGTAGGGAGAAGTTGCCAGATTGGGAACGACTATGGTCGGATTTGATGTAGGATGAGATTGGGAGGAACACCAGTGATGGCTCTTCATCAAAGAGTGTTGATGAAGAGAACTGTGCCTTAGTGAATAAGGCGAGGAAGGGGAAAGGTAAAATTTCCTATTCCAAATCAGATTCTTATCATGGAGGTAAGAAGAAGGACATGACGAAAGTTAAATTCTTTCATTGTCACAAGATGGTTCACTTTGCTAAAAAATTTCCATTGAATAAGTCCAAGGAGAAATCCTCAAGAGGAGTGGCAGGTGAGGCTTTGGCCTCCCAATTTGAATTGGACTTTTCCCTCATTGTGATGCAGGAGCATTCAGCCCAAGGAGAATCATTGTAATTAAAGTAGACATAGGGGGGTCATGTATTTTTAGGAAATAGTTTTCCTAAGTGACAAGTTAATGTAATTTAGGCCTTTTAGTGATTTAATTAGATAATGGGAGGAAATCGTAAGTTTTCTAGAATAAATGAGAACATGAGTGGGCAGTAATGCCAAAAGAGTCCAAAGTCAACTATAACTCTTAAACAATTGCATCATTCGTGGATGAGAGAGATCTTTTAGGAATTAATTGAAGTGAACATAGTGGACAGAGGATTTAGGAGTTGGTTCAGTAGATATAGGAGTCAAACCAGGACAATTCAACAGAACTCCTCACATATATGTAAGCCTACGAGCAGAATCAAAGGGAGAGGCCACAATATTGAAGAATAGGCCTGTGTGTGTGAGGCACAGAGACCTCATTCTGTAACCATTGTTTATATTATTAATATAATCATCTCAATTCTGAGGGGAATGCATGTTTGGTGTGTTGGATTTTATGTGAACTCATAGGTTCTGTAATAGGGGGTTGCAGATAGAGTTAAGCAGAACATGCGGAGGAGTAAAATGATTCAGAGGAATTATAAAGGGATCATCGATTCCATGTGAAGAGACAAAGTTAGCTTGGGAGAGGAGTTGCGAAGCAAGAATTCCCTAAGGAGCACAGCTCAGAGGAAGTGGAAATAGTAAGAGGGAAAAACCTTTGAAGAGGAGGAAACCACATAAGAACTGAAGACTAGCGCAAAAACAAAGTGAAAAAGGAAGAAAAGAGAAGTGTAGAGGAACACACAAGGGTCCTTTGATCACATGGATCAACGGTTTAGATGATGTCGTGAGGAGGAAGGTGAAACATTGCATTGATGGAATTATTTATAAAGGTTAATTCTCACAAGCCAAAATCCAGTTTACACTGAAAATGAGTGCAAAACTTAGTCGGAATCGAGTTCCAGATTTGAAGCATTTATAGGTGAGGATTTATACCCATATCGGGTCCATAAGAGATATCGGATTAACGTTCAAGTGGAAGTCTGGCTAGAAGAATTCTGACATGCCGACATCGATAAGCACCGATCAGTGATCGGAGATCGCCGTGATCGCTAATCGGAGATCGGCAATTGGGCGGATCAGAGTCGTGCAGTGGAAGACTTGGAAGGAGCAGACCCGAAAATCATTGTTAACATGGCTTATAAACATTTGAAGTCCGACCTTATATGGTTCGGAGCAGGGTTAATGGATTTTCCTTTGTATTTCATAAAAAGTGAGGCCGAGTCATTTAATTGAAACATAGTGTTAACGATTCCGATAGTCATGGAGATCAGAGTCGGAGGGTTGATGGGGTATGTATATATGACCCACGAATGGAGCGATGGCCGATTGCGATGGAGGTAGCCTCGGGGTCTGTGCAGAGGCTGTACAAAAGGTGGGAAGGCTTGTTTTGTGGGATTTTCCTTTGTAATGGTTTATAAAGTGAAAATAGCCCGATAGAAGGTTTTATACGTTAAACGTATGTAAATGATGTATTAAAGGGAAAGTGTATATATGAGAGGTTAAAGTGTGGTTTGAAGGTTATGAAGGGTTTAGCAATCCCGATAAGAAGGAGGAATGAAAAGGCTTTAATAAGGTCTCATACAAAGGCTGTGAGAATTGATATAAGTCCCGATAGGAGGTTTGGCAGGGTGATTGAGTTCTGATTTAAAGGAACTGTTGAGAAGGGCCTCAACCATATGTATTTTGAAGATTTTACTCCTTTGTGAGTCAATTGCCTGGGACAATTGTGTGTATGCATTTTTATGCATACTGTGGGTATGTACCGGAAGATCCCTGCACCATTAGTGGTATGAGAGCAGAATTGAAATCAGAGCAAGGAAAGATTTCTGTGAAAGGGAGTTTGCACACAGAAGAAGGTAATGTGCATAAGCTAAATGGATGAATGATAGAGACTACAATGGAAGATTGTAGCAGTTCCAGCAGAGGCTTGGAATAAATAGGAACATAGGATTTCTTGAAGGAAAGAGAAAGAAAGATTGCTTAATGCAAGTTCTGAAGGGAAGAGGACTTGGAGACAAAACAGAGAACAATCCATGGTGGAATGGTGAAACAAGATCATGTTGAGATCTTGAAGGTGAGATAATGTGTTCTGTTTTAAATTGAGAATGTGTTTTTTTATACTAATGCACAGGTGACAGCAAGAGAAGCTGTGAGAGGAGAACTAGATGAGTTCTTGAAGACAGAGTAAGGAAAGTACTCTAAAGGAGAAGTGGTAGTGAACCTGAAGAATCCAACAACAGAGGACAGCGGAAGTTTTCTCAAGAGAGAGTGAGAGATTGTAGAAGCCTAGAAGGAGCAAAGGTGTTTCTCGAGAGGAGGTTCCAGATAGAGAACCAAGGGCTTTCCAAAAGACCAAGTACAGAGGAAAGCTTGGTGAGGTAAGTTGCAACAAGGAGGACTTGTTGTTGCAGATAAGTGAGGATCTCATGAAGAAAGAAGAGAAGAAGATGACTATTGATGGTCATAGCAGAGGTTCAAAAAGAAGTCAGAGCAAAGAATATAAGAAAGGGGACGCCAAAGAAAATGGCAAGAGGATGAGTCAAGAGGAGATTGACAAAGAGGTTGCAGAGTTCAAAGAAAAGCTCGATGCATTAAGGAGGATACTAGAGGAAAACCAGAGACTAGGTTAGGTCTTGAGGAAGAAGCCAGTAAAATGGTAAGAGATACAGAGAAGGGTACAAAAAATGCAAGTAAAGTGGTTGGAGGGAAAACTCGAGGAAGTTGAGTTAGAAATGGAAGAGTTCATTTGTGAACCACAACAGGGAGAAATTTTGGGAGAAATTGAAGGCTACACTAAAGCTAAATAATGGAGATCAAGTGAAGATCTCATGGACTATTGGGATAGTTCAAAACAACATGAGGAGGTTCTGACTGAAGATGAAGACTTGAAGATTGAAACTTCAAATGAAGCCAAAGGGTCACATGGTTTTAAAACTGACAATTTGTGTATGTTTGTAGGTGAAATATGTAGGGAAGGAAAATTTGTTGATATTGTCATGGAGAAGGAAGAAGACAATCAGAATCTAAATTCTGTTTTGGAAGAAGATGAGATAGATAGATCTCATATGTAGTTGGAGAAAGATATCAAACAACCAAGTGAAGGGCTTGAAGAGATTGAGGAGGAGAACATCTAAGAATTTATGAATCATATGAAGGATTTAGAACAACAAGGAGATATGATGGATGAACCATCAAGTGAGACCATAGGGTCTTATATTTTTAAAATTGATAGTTTGTGTATGATGGCAGATATTGGAGGAGAAAAGGAAGCTTTTGAAGATATCTTCAGAGGAGATGAAGATCTAGAAGCAAAAGGTGACAAAGAAAACTTTTCAGAAGAGGAGGAAATTGACTGCATACAAAAGAAAAAGTCTATTGAGGAGTCTATAGAAACTGTCATAAAGATGAGAAGTCAGAATCTTATTCTGATGAGGAATGAAGAAATATTGTCTCAGAAAGGTAATCAAATGAGTTTGATTAATGTTATTGATGAAAAACAAATGCAGGAGAATGTTAATGAAGATGATGAGACAAGGTTAACTCTGGGAGAAGAGTTACAGAAGGACAACAAGACAGAATGTACTGAAGAAGAAGAGACTATGTTAGCTGAAAACATAGTAAAGGATCATCAATTCACCATGATGATAGGCACAGTGGAAATAGCCATGGGAGCTGTTGAAACAGTCAGTGAAGAAGAAGGACATCTACTGAAAGATGTTAAGGAGGAAGAAGTCTATGCAAAAGACTTAGCAAAGGGGGAAAGAACATTAACAAAATATTGTTTTGTAGAAGATGAGCAATCTGTTGAAGTTGTCAGAAGTATGAAGAAATATCTTTCAGAAGATGCAAACCTTGAAGTTAAGGAGGATGGAGAATGTTTCTTAAATGAGAAAAGCAGTGATTTATTACAACAAAAAGAACTTAACAATGCATGGATCTGTGAAGATATGACAACACAGGAACAAGTTCTTGTGGAAGAAGGAGATGAAGTTCAATCTGAAGAGCTGATATGTGAAGAAACAGTTGAGACTGTTGAACCTTATGATTTCCAAACTAATAATCTATGTGTAAATGCAGGAAACATAAGTGATGATGAAATACTGGAAAAGTGTCACAGAGAAATTGCATTGCTAGAATATTTGTTGGAGAACTCAAGAGTGTGACAGTATGATTGTAGAAAAAGGAGTTCACAATAGTGAACAAGAGTAGGAAGATATCATTGAAGAAAATGATGTGGAAGAGAGACTAATGGACAGTCTCATGAATTCTTTTGAAAGTTCAAATCAGCATACTGATGTGCTGACAGAGGAGAAAGAAACAGTGTAGAAAACTGAATTGTTGCCAGAAGAAGATAAGGCACAACAACCTTGTGTCTTTCATTTTAACAAGTGTTTTATGAATGCAGGTTTTTTTGCAAATGCTAGAAGAGATTTGGCACAGTTGAATAGCCAAATAAAGGTGAAAGAAGAGAAGTATATGGAAGAAATCAATCCATGGAATAGAGAAGTTAATTTGGTGGAGAAAGTGATGAATAGTCATGATTTAATCATGAAAGAGGGTAAGGATGATAGGGAGGTAGTTAGTAAAGTGACCAAGGAAAAGGTTGGAGCAAGCAAAGTAGAAATCAGCAAAGCATGCAAAGCAAGATCTAGCATAGAAGACAACAACAACAACCTGAAACAAAAAGGAGGCAGAAATATAAAGCAGAACATGAACCAGTCCAAAGATATACTGGAAACAGAGATTGAAGAAATGTGGGAGCTGATGATGAAGTAGTTCAAATGGAGGAAAATGGTAGCAGCAGGAAGCAAGACCAACCAGAACTTGAATCTGATTGACAAGAAGAAGAAAATGGAGCAAAAGACAACAAAAGTACTAGAACAACAAGAGAACAAGACATGTGGACAATTACAGAACAAAGTGTGGGATCTAGGAAGACAAAGATCAGAAGACACATGATCAGGAGATCATGAATATTTTCTACTTTGGGAGTCTGATGCAAGAGCATTCAGCCCAAGGAAAATCATTGTAATTAAAGTAGACATAGGGGGGTCATGTATTTTTAGGAAATAGTTTCCCTAAGTGACAAGTTAATGTATTTTAGGCCTTTTAGTGATTTAATTAGATAATGGGAGGAAATTGTAAGTGTTCTTGAATAAATGAGAACATGAGTGGGCAGTAATGCCAAAAGAGTCCAAAGTCAACTATAACTCTTAAAAAGTTGCATGGTTTGCAGACAAGAGAGAGCTTTTAGGAATTAATTTAAGTGAACATAGTGGACAGAGGATTTAGGAGTTGGTTCAGTAGATATAGGAGTCAAACCAGGACAATTCAACAGAACTCCTCGCATATATGTAAGCCTATGGGTAGAGTCAAAGGGAGAGGCCAAAATATTGAAGAACAGGCCTATGTGTGTGAGGCACAGAGACCTCATTCTATTACCATTGTTTATATTATTAATATAGTCATCTCAATTCTGAGTGGAATGTGTGTTTCGTGTGTTGGGTTTTATGTGAACTCATAGGTTTTGTAATAGGCGGTTGTAGACAACGTTAAGCAAAACACGCAGAGGAGTAAAATTATTCAGAGGAATCATAAAGGGATCATCGAATCCAAGTGAAGAGACAATGTTAGCTTTGGAGAGGAGTTGCGAAACAAGAATTCGCTAAGGAGCCCAGCTCAGAGGAAGCGGAAATAGCAAGAAGGTGAAACCTTTGAAGAGGAGAAAACCACAGAAGAACTGAAGACTAGCGCAAAAACGAAGTGAAAAAGGAAGAACAGAGAAGTGTAGAGGAACGCACAGGAGCCGTTTGATCACATGGATCAACGGTTCAGATGATGTCATGAGGAGGAAGGCGAAACATCGCATTAGTGGAATTATTTATAAAGGTTAAGTCTCACAAGCCAAAATCCAGTTTACACTGAAAATGAGTGCAAAACTTAGTCGGAATCGAGTTCTGGATTTGAAGCATTTATAGGCAAGGATTTATACCCATATCAGGTCCATAAGAGATATCGGATTGGCATTCAAGTGGAAGTCTGGCTAGAAGAATGCCGATACGCCGACGCTGATAAGCGCCGATCGGCAATCGGAGATCGGCGTGATCGCTAATCAGAGATTGGCGATTGAGCGAATCAGAGTCATGCAGTGGAAGACTTGGAAGTAGAGGACCCGACAATCATTGTTAACATGACTTATAAACATTTGAAGTCTGACCTTATATGGTCGAAGCGGGGTTAAGGGATTTTCCTTTATATTTCATAAAAAGTGAGGCTGAGTCATTTAATTGAAACATAGTGTTAATGATTCTGGTAGTCATGGAGATCGGAGTCAGAGGGTTGATGGGGTATGTATATATGACCCACGAATGGAGCGATGGCTAATTGCAATGGATGTAGCCTTGGGGTCTGTGCAGAGGCTATACAAAAGGCGGGAAGGCTTGTTTTGTGGGATTTTCCTTTGTAATGGTTTATAAAGTGAAAATAGCCCGATAGAAGGTTTTATATGTTAAACGTATGTAAACGATGTATTAAAGGGAAACTGTATATATGAGAGGTGAAAGTGTGGTTTGAAGGTTACAAAGGGTTTAGTAGTCCCAATAAGAAGGAGGAATGAAAGGGATTTAATAAGGTCTCATACAAACGCTGTGAGAATTGATATGTCCCAATAGGAGGTTTGGCGGGGTGATTAAGTTCCAATTTAAAGGAACTATTGAAAAGGGCCTTAACCATATGTAGTTTGAAGATTTGACTCCTTTGTGAGTCAGTTTCCTGGGACAATTGTGTTTATGCATTTTTATTCATACTGTGGGTATGTGCGTGAAGATCCCTGCACCATATTGCATGCATGGTGTCTTCAATGATGGGAAGTGTCTGGTACATAGACAATGGAGCTTCATTCCACATGAATAGCGACAAAGATTTATTCAGTGAACTGGAGGAGAAATATCTCAAGATGCATATTGAGATGGGTAATGACGATAATTATAGTTTTACTGGTGTGGGAACTATTACTTTTCAGAGGGAGCATGTAACTCCACTCACCTTGAAGAATGTTATGCATGTACTCAGACTGACGAAGAACTTGCTATCTATTTCCATGATTGAGGATAGAGGCTATGTTGTGATCTTTTTGAAATGAAAGGCATTCCTTCGGCACATAGCCATGGGTCAAGTAAATAAGATAAGGATTTGAGTTCATAATCTCTATAAGATAGAGGTAGAGGATTGTGCTTGTTTGAGTTCAAAAGCGGAAAAGATGTTGAGTCGAGATGTTAGTGAGTTGTGGCACAGGTGATTGGGCCACTTGCATCATGGGGCTATGAAGATATTGTAGCAAACCTCTATCGATCTTCCCAAAGGTACGCTGGAGCAAGTTGATACATGCAAGGGCTATACTTTGGGAAATACACCAACTCTTCCTTTTAGAGACTGAGACAGTCGAGTAGAATCTATTATGAAGAGAGTCCATTCAGATGTGTGTGGGCCATTCTCAATAGCATCCGCAACAAAACACATGTATTATGTTATATTTTTTTGATGACTATTCTTGTAAATGTTGGGTATTTTGTATGTAGAAAAAGGATCAAACTTTCATAAGGTTTTGTGAGTTCAAAGCATTGGTAGAGAACGAGTCTGGCAAGAAGGTTAAAGCTCTATGAAGTGATAATGGTGGTGAGTATATCTCCAATGAGTTTAAGAATTTTTGTGTAGTGGGAGGGATTAAATGAGAGTTGACGCACCACATAACCCTCAACAAAATGGGGTTACTGAGAGGAAGAACATGAGCGTAGGAGGTGAAGAAAGGGTGGTGTTGCATGATCAAGGCCTACCACTACACTTGTGGGTTGAAACATGCAACACATTGGTTTATTTTCATAACCATATCCCACATCAGATACTTGAGATGAAGACACTAGAGGACGCTTATTCCGATAAGAGGCTAGATGTTTGTCACTTTAGGACTTTTGGGTGATTGGTTTACTTTCATGTGACCAAATATGCACGGAAGAATCTTGAGCCAACAACAAAGTTGGGGATATTTGTGGGGTACACTGATACACCCCACAACTATCGGGTATACATGCTGACCAGTCGGATGACACTGGTTCGCAGGGATATCCGGTTTGGTGAGGAGAAGGCCATGTGAGTATCACTTGAGAGGGAGATTGAGCTACATGTGGATGAGGAGATTTTATCTCCTAAGGTTGAGGAACCTCAGGTTGATGTGGAGCAACCACATGTAGAGGTTCAAAGAGTTGAGACATCCACTCAGGAAGAGTCTTCTAGAGAGGGAATAAATTTCACTACAGAGGCTGACAGATTGTTGGATGATGCATGGGAAAATGTAGGAGCACCCTCTTCTCAGCGCAGACAAAGGAGGTCACCAGAGAGGTACACTGGATACATGACACTTATGGGTGCATGTGTTGTGACAGAGCCATCTTCCTTTCAGGAAGTAGTGCAATAACCAGTTTGGATTGATGCGATGGTGGAGGAGTATGACTCCATAGTTTGAAACAGTGTTTGGGATGTGGTCTTGAGACTGGAGGATAAGTCAGTTGTGAGCTCTTGTTGGCTTTACAAGGTAAAGCAAGCTACAAATGGTAGTGTGGATAAGCATAAGGCTAGATTTGTCACCCATGGCTTCTCATAGGTAGAGGGGATTGACTATGATGAGACCTTTGCTACTGTTGCAAGGTACTCATCAATCATATATATTTTCACACTATCAGCACAAATGGGTTGGAAGATTGATCAAATGGATGTGAAGATTGCCTTCCTCAATGGCATGATTGAGGAAGAGGTGTACATAGAGCAGCCTGAAGATTTTCAAACCTTGGACCATGAGTCTCATGTGTGCCAACTAAAGAAAGATTTGTATGGGCTGAAGTAAGCACCCGTGCTTGGTACACTAGGATAGATAGGTACTTCACTGGGTTGGGCTTGACAAAGATTGAAGCATATGCGAACCTATATCACATAGTGGTGGAAGGTAAGTTGTTGATCATTGTACTTTATGTAGATGATCTTATACTAACAGGGGATGAGAAGCTCATCAAATATTACCAGGAGGACCTTGCAAGAGAGTTTGAGATGAAGGACATGGGGCTCATGCATTACTCTCTTGGCATGGAGGTATGGAAGGAAGATGGGGAGTTGTTTGTATGTCAGGGAAAATATGCCAACAAGATACTCAGGAGATTCCACATGGAGAGCAATAAACCTATGGAGAGTCCTCTAGCTGGTAACTGGAGGAAGGAGGATGCTACTTCAGGGGAAGTAGTGGAAGCTACTGTTTACAGGAAGCTTGTGGATTCACTTATGTAGTTGGTGAAAACATGACCGGATATGTGCTATGCAGTTAACCAAATTATTCAAGCGATGGTCAGGCCTACCAAGCTGTACTGGAAGCAAGCAAGTCATGTATTGAGATACCTCAGAGGTGCTACTTAGTTTGGGTTATGGTACAGATGGACAGATGGAGTGAAGCTTCAAGGCTTCACTGATACAACAAGAAACAAAGATTTGGTTAGCTACAGTTTCTTGGTACAACAAGAAACAAAGATTGGTTGCACTCAGTTCAGTAGAGACAACGTACATGGCTACAAGTCAGGAAACATTGAAAGCTATCTATATGAGGAAGATCCTAGTTGGTTTGTTTGCTCAGCAGATGGATCAAACATTGATTTACTATGATAATCAGAGTTGTAACAAACTCTCTGAAAATCCAGTTTTTCATGATCGGTCCAAGCATATTGATATCTGGTATCATCATCTCACAGATTCTGTATTGAGGCATATCATGTTGTTAGATTACGTTCCCATAGAGGATCAAGATGGTGACATCTTGACAAAGGCATTGTCAAGATATAAATTCGAGTCTCATAGAGACAGGATTAGGGTAGTTCATAATTCCTTTCTTGTTGAGAGGGAGCACTGAGAAATGGCAACAAGAAATTCCAGTTTGATTTGTCATTGAATTAAACTGTGAATTAAATTCGAATTCTATTCTCATAACAACTTATAATAGTTAAATTAAATTTATTAAACCTACTTAGCTTAGAAAATTCCAGTTGGAAGTCTTTCTATCATCATGTGTATGTTCTCCCTACTTTGTAGGAGTCTAGTATGAGTTAATTGTGAGTTGTAAAATAGAAGACTCAGTTTCATCAGTCAGTTCAATTAAATTAGTTCTCAAATCGACTGAGAGAACTAATAGTGAGTTAACAGTCAGTGGTGATACTAATGAACTCCACCTATGCTACTCTAGTTAACTGAATATTTTCTCATCATAAACTCATGCATGTCGATTCTGAGAAAGACCCAGTTGAGACTAGAGTGAAGTGACAGTGCACTATTTGTTTTAGATTTTTCTGAGTTGCACTGATAGTGCATGCATTCAAGAACTAATTGTTAAGGGATTGCATAGTTTTTAGAGGATTTATTTCCCTTCAAATACAATTTATCCTCCATAGCAATTACACATTGGAATAGAAACTTAGAGATCTTGTGAATTGGTGAATATTTGACCTTGAGATTGATTTTGAGTAGGAGATTTAATTTCTTGAGTACTGGGATTGTTATAGAGAGAACACGAATTGTAATATCATCTTTATTTTCTGGATTAATACAAACCAGATAGTGGGGTTTCGAGTTGTGGCTTTCCCCATATATTTATTGTGTTATGTACCTTTAATTCTTTTCCTATATTGATTATTGTTTTCTTGATGTTTATGGCTTTCCGTTGAAAAGAGTAGAATTAGATTCTTGTCTTTTGCTTTAGCAAATTGAATTAGCTTGTGAATCTACAAGATTTTCTACGCATAGTGGTATTTCTCAAATCTCCCTATAGGTTGAGATTCAAAATAGGTTCCTTGGCTATGACATTGATTGTAGCCCCAAGGTTAAGAACTAAGTTGGGGACTAAAATACTATTAATGTGCACATCCAATACTAGTCTACCCAGTTCCAAGTACTTTCGGGAGATAACCCTCCCAAGTACTAGATCCGGCAACTACTCGAAAACATTAATAGTGGGAGCATATCTCTTCCTTCTTTTAGGCTTCTTGTAGTGCTCTTCCCTGATAATATTTTTTTGAATGGGAACATCTTTGATGGACTAGAGAAAGGATATTTTAACTCATGTTTTTTAGTTCTCCCATAAGTTTAGCCTCTTCTGGGGTGTTCTTTTTGGGTTGGACCAACCTTTCGGGATAGGAAGGTATATTAGCTTGAGTAAAACTATATTCCTTCTCTTATTCAATATCTTCAGGTGGAAAAGGTGGGTGAGCATATAAAAGTACCTTGCCAAACCTAAGGTTGACATCCTAGATATCCACAACATAAGCATGATAGGATGTTTCCCCACTATAAACCTATTAGGCCTACTTGTTGTTTGGGTTAGGATAGGGTTAGGTAGACATCTGAGGTTAGTTTTGTGTATTATTGTTGAGTATCTATTGTTGAGGTGGGGTAGGAGGAATCAAGGTAGGAGGTTGGCTTCATAAGGCCCCCATACTTGTCAAGGGTTGTTGCACTAAGGAGGTTGAGGTTGATAGTGATGGAAATGTGGATTGACATGCTAAGGAGGATATTGAGGAGAATAGGACCAAGGATATGGCATGGACCTAGATGACTATGTTGGAGGATACCAAGGATGAAAGGGTGCAACCTAGTTTCAGTTGAAAGAAGGGTAATTTGCACCTTATATTCATTGATGGTGTGGCTAAGGACCTTGTCGACTTCTCTAGTTAATGAAGAAATGTTGGTCTAAGCCACTCTTTTCCCCTTGATATACACCCTTTAGTTGTATAAGAGAGGGACATCTGTCAGTTGCATGGTTCTCCTCACAAACATAACAACTGTCTATGACATTCAATCGACACTCATTTCTGGAGTGCCTCTTGGTGCATCTAGGGAAACAAATAGCTAGTGCCCCCTCTGCCTCCTCTTTCTTCATTTTGATCTGAATAATATCTATTTGCAAGGAAAATGTGTACAACATATCACTCTTAATGTATTATAACATGATCCATAATTCCTGTTTTATGGTTGAGGTAGAAGGAGAAGAGTTGACCATGCCTTGAATAGACCTTCCTCTCTTCCTTGTAGCCCTAGAATGATATTTGAATTTTTTTTTTATGTCTTCATAAGTTAGCTAGTAAATTCCTCCACTAGATAACATATCAAGGGTCTCCATATAATCCTCCCTTAGAGAAGTAGAGGCTTTAAGATTCTAGGTCAAAGGTACAATTATTTCTTCTCTAGTTGAGTTGAAATATCTCTTCATAATCCTTTGAGGATTCATATGGCCCTAAGGTAATCCTAAATATCTCTTCTTTTGTTTATCTTGAACTACAATAGTCCATGTATTTCAAATTGAAATCTTGCCACATTTGTGCCCTGATGGTGATGTTGCCTGAGCCTTCTAGGCTCATGAACCAACACAAGGTAGCATCCTTAAGGGTAGAAGGGAACAACTTGAGCTATTTATCATCAAAATTGTAACCGTATGTTCTATAAACCACAACAAACTCCAACATAAATGTATCATGGTCATTAGAGGCTAGGCCATGGAAGTGTGATAGAGAAATGACACTTATGTTATTCATTCTGGGCTTGCCATTGGTTTCTTGGATAGAAAAGAGCTCAATTTTCCTATTCTCAGTCCTGTTTTGGGTAGGTGATGTAGGTTCCTCCTCCCCTATGGGTTCTTCAAATATTTCTAGCTTCCCACCAAAAGGATTCATGAACCTGTTTACTAACCCTAATTGCTGAAATGCGTTGCAGTGGTAAAAAGGCAAGTCGTAAGTGGTATTTGATCTTCCTTAATCATTCTTAGAGAGAATAAGAGACATTATGTAGGCCTAGGAGGCAAAAATCATTCTTAAAGGTCAATTCCGGTCAAATTTCGAGAACTTCTATGTGACACTAAAAGAAGTTATAGGATTGCTACATGATTACTACAAGATGTTACAAGACTGCCCTGCTTTTATATAGGATCAAACTCATAAACATTTTGAGGGTGAGAAAAGTGATATGAAGGTGGAAAGGGGTAGTGGAAGGTAGGAGAAGGTTTTATGTTTCCCATTTCAATCTTAGTACCCTTTAGGGGCCCATCTCGCACAAGGAACAATGCACATAGTTTCCTTCAACAAACTAGAAATGTACTCTTGGTGAACAATGATTTGAAGGAGTTGTTGAGGTAGAATGAAGGTAATTGGTAGTAGGATGAGGAGTGTTAATGAAATTTCTAACCCTGCAAATCAATATTAGTACCTGCATACAACACAAACTCATTCAATTTTTCCAACCATCTGGAGCATGTTAACAATGTAAATGGCAGGAATATGAAATGACATGGAAAGGATGAGCTTAATTTTCTTTGAAGTCTAACTATGATATTGAAAGAAAAACTATCCTGAATTCTTCACAAGATATTCATCCACGAGAGACTATGCTTCCTATGCTTAAAGAAAAATGTTAAACCTGTCACTAATCGTCAGAATCTAGAGATAGAAAAAGAAGACTACTATGGGATCTAACAACTACAAAAGAAAGTAACTATATATTTTTTCCTTTCCAACACAATGTATCTAACCACACTTCCCATAGGAGAGGTGATTGGTAGACCTACACAAGCGATTTTTCATAAATAAACCATTTCAAGAAGGAAATAAAATATTACTAGGAAATAAAATGCATAAGAAAATACACATGAGAGAGACTAGACCCTCTAGGTTGGGCCCTAACTTAAGGGGACTCAACTCTCTAAAACAAACTTAGACTGAATATAACGTAATATTTCTCATTAACATTAAATAGTGGTCAAGTACATGACAAAAAAATGAAAATGAAAAGTCCGAGTTCCTAGCTCTTAATAGTCTCTATCTTCTCCAAAAGTTAGAATCCCATTGAGCCCTTGGGATTCCTTATTTCTGCAAAAATGATCGAGGGATAGCCTCCTTCGAAAGAGGGTTGCTTCCTTCAAAATCCCTCCCTAGAGAGGTGGATATAGTTCCCTGAGATCCTTACAATCCTTGAATGCATCAACTAGTAGTGGATCTTTGAACTATGGGTGAGTAAATATAGGCAACATGTCGAGTTGTATGTGAGTAAATGTAGGGTAAAATCCTCCTACATCTCGTCAAACTTATTCCAATGTATCTCTACATAGTAAATGCACTCTTTTCGTGCACATTAATCACATTAGGCCATGAGATATGACAATGATCCTTTAGTCTAATAAACACATTATAATAAAAAACATGTTATTAAATGTAAGGAAAGGGGTAAATATAGGCTAAAGAATGGCTAGATGGGCCTTATTATATACCTATTGATGAGGTGCATCAACATACCATCAAGTTTATCCAAAACCTTTATCCACCCAATTGACATGTCATCAAACCTAACTTCTCATGGACCTCGATGTCCATATACATCCTTCGAGATTCATAAATGGTACTTATAGTGAGACTCTCTTAAGGTTGGAAGAATTAGAGACTTAGTTGAGTAATCTTGGTAAAATCTTATGAGAGTAATATTCTACTACATCTCAAATCATCTCATTTTGTCAACAAGTCGAGGCAATAGGAGAACCAAGAGATAAAAGGGGCAGACATATTGTGCAACCAAGGTATAATTCCTTATGTACCTTAATTTTTATATGAACGCAAGATAGTTTTGTTCTCCATTTCATGTCTATGTATGTAATGAATATGTTTCAAATGTTGTATTAAGTTTATATTGTGTCTTAACTTGCCTTCTTTGGAGGAAACTATTGTTCTTATCTTTTTCTACTTGTGTGTAGGAGTTCAAATCGAGGAGATGGAGTGTTATTTCCATATAGGAGAATGTTTTTCAATTGTAATAGGGGTTTGCAAACTTCATCAACCTGTGAGGTTTTGAGGTATGGTCATATGTCGAATTGTCTTTGTCATTTATATGAGTGGTTATGGAATTTCAATTAGGGAATAAATTTGGTCATTCCACACATTGTTTAGCAGATCTTGAGGCAAGATATATGTCACAACATCTACTTTCTCTTTGTGAACTTCATGGAAAACAAAGTTTGTGACACTTGGGGAGAAATAACTAGTGTTTGTGTTCCCCTTTTTTCTTATCTCTTTCTTTTGTTAATTTGTAAATGTTTATGTATTGATTTCTATCTCGTTTTTATATTTCATGTTTTTTTTGAATTTCTGATCTATCGAATATCCTCTATCTTTTAGATTTAATTCCATTTCAAAAATTAATTAAAAAAAAAATAGAGGAATTAATAGGTTGTGGTTCTCAAATCAAATTTTATAACTTTCTGTATATAATTTGAATGAAACAACTATATATCTCAATTTTCATCAATGGTTTGAGACTTATATTTGTAAGTTTCTATCTGTGGGATGTTAGATCTAAATTAGACCTTATTTGGATCTTCTCTCCTTGAAAATATCTAATTGCATCTTGTACATTGTCCCAATTTCTGTGAGATTTCTTCCATATATGTTTTGGTTTGGTGGTAGATCTCTTAATCATTTGTAGGATATTATGTGTTTGAGTTGATATTTCTAGGTTGTAATTGTCTTCCTCTCATTTGGAATATTGAATAGAAAACTAATTTGTGTGGCATTTTAGATCTTTATCCCTTGTCTTGGGTTTGAGATTGTTTTCCATTGTAGATCATTGTTGGTGTACCTTGCTAGTTGACTATATCGAGTCACATATAGAAAATTTCTTTGTGTTGTGGGTAATTTTTTTGTTTATCTAAGTTTGATTAGCCATAGTTCACATATTTTCCTTTTAAAGTCTTAGTTTTGATCTTTCAAGTGCATTTCGGTGATCTTGCATTTCCATCTCGAGGGTGATTGGCTTCATTTATAAGTTGTTCAATGAATTGGTTTCCTACGAGACTTTTCTAAATATCGAGAGATTATTGAGATGGATTGTGAGGTTTTCGCTTATTGCTTGGAAAAGGAAAGAACTCACTACCCTTTCTTTAGTTAGTCTACATCGAATTGAAAAATAAATTTCACTCATCCTTTAGTTTGGATTTCAGATTAGTATTGAGCCTCTTTACATACCATCTCAATTGCACTTTGTACCTTTGTGTAACCAACAACCTAAAGAATAAAGTGTTAACAAATCAATTAGAGGTTTTTGGTTACAACATATCAGCAATACCCTAGGGTTGTAGAGATTTGAAATAGGATTAGAGAGGACACTCTTCTAGGCTACAAAACTAAAAATAGCTTCACTACTAAGTGTAAATCCATTTTCACATCACATACTTGCCTAAAATCTCGTCTTACATAACATTTAAGCACATGGTCGTTTCCAAAATATGTGGAGTGACATCCCCACTCCTCGGCTACGAGTATTCATTGGGTTATGTGAGTTAACATGAGTCTCTTTGAAAGGCATACAATTTTCTTTGGAAGATATCTAAGGAGGTTTTAAGCTTAGATACCTTGCCTACACATATGATTCTCATTAGACGTGTACAAACGATCATTTGATTATGAGCTAGTAACCATAGTTTCCTTTTTTTTAGTGCTCTTACCTAGGTGACTATAAGTAGGAAGTCCTCATGGTACCTGAGGCATCTGTCAATCACCATATCAGTGCTCTTGGAGGCTAACACTTAGCTCCACCATTAACTTCATTTGCACCAATCAAAGTTGGTATGAGGAGGCTCGTGTAACTACTTCTCTAATCCTTCATTATTCCAAGATCCTTGGGGGATTTATGGCCTCAAGCATCTTAGCTTTCATGAGCTACCCTTTTGGTTTGTTCTCTTACTAGATCTCTTAGCATGTTTTATGGTATGTATTGTTTGGTCTGAGTCTAGTTGTCCATAGGAGTTTCTGAATTAATTAACTAAATAAACATATATTCATCGTGGATGTCCAAACTATTTGTCCAAACTATTTGTAGATGAAAATCTACTACCACACATCAACCCATCTTGACTAATCCTCTTGACCCTATAGTTGTATATTAGAGGGTCTATTTCATATGAAATTTCTTTCTAGTTCCCTCATCAAATGTATGGTGAGAGTGGTTCTTCTACCACAAGGGAAATGGACCCCATATAACTTTTTACAATGGCAGTTTCATCTTTGATGTCTTCATTACCATCGATCAATAAGATAGGGCCCACATATTTTATTTCGTTAACTCCTCTTACCTGAACTCTCGGGCCTCCCATTAGTCGCTTCTACAATGCAGAGTATTCTCCTGAGCTTATCTCCTAGGTTGACTTGAGCTTTCCGCTATACAGGACACAAAAATGCATAGGGGTTCCACCTAGTTTGTCTATTCTTATGGTTATGGTCTCTAGCATGGGTCAAAACCTCTTCAACGAATGTGTGGAGGTTCTACATTTGTTCCGAGTGAGTATGGGGGCAACAATGTTTTTGTAGAGACTTATAACCAGTGGTGTAGTTCTATGTTAGGAGGAATACCCTTCTTGGAGGTTTTTAATGCCTTTGTAGGCACTCCTTTACGGAGGGAAATATCATACCAATGCCACTATGCCCAAGAGTGTTCCCTATGACGATAGTGCTTTTTCACTAGATTTCATCCTGCTAGTGTTCATACAATACCATCAACAATCATGCTTTTGGGAGTTCTTTTGACCCTACGAGAAATCTCCTTGCGGCCATAATCCTTTCAATTCTACCACTGGTCTAGGGTTCCAACACCCTTGGTCTAGCCATCACTTCCGTCCACCCTCACCTTCAAGTAACTATGCTATGGAAGGACCGCAAGGCTAGTGTGTGGTTTCATCTCTACCCATAAACCCATTCAACTAACACCACCTTTCATTTCCAATATCTCTCGACCTGCCCGATTTCACAAACTAACAAATAACCCTATATGGTTAATCAATTCTCTAGTAAATCAATTTTAAGATCAAATCTGGCCCTTATTTATTTTTAGAGTTGATGTATCGATACTGTAGCCCTAAATCAGTGATGACTTTTGTGTAGTGCAAGAGGTTTTAATTTCAACGCATAGTCTGACATATGATAACATCTCATGATCCCTTAGTAAGATAGAGCAGATTACGGTAACTATACAGCAAACACGCTTACAGATCAGTGGATTAGTTGTAAACATGTTGAATACATGTCTTTTTACATTGCGTTCCCGTCCAATTGTCTTACCGCATTATGGTTTGGCCAGTTACAATTGTCGTACCGTGTTGGACTTTGGCCAATATATAAAATTCACCTTGGTTCCACCACTAGAAGATAACCGACCATGTTCTGCCACCGTCAGCAGCCAAACTTATGAATAAACAATTATTATGGATGCTATCGAAATATGCTTGGGTTAGAATTAAGAGAAACTTTAGGTTAATAGTAATGAATTAACCGCGGGGAATGATCATGACATTGTCGTTGTCTCCTGGTAGACATTTCTTTGTTCATGTTCAAGCAACCCTAATATTATTTTTGAAAAGACAGGGAAATGGAAATCTATTCCCTAAAATCCGATTACAGTGTTTTGTGAAGCGCCAACCAATCTTAACCAACAAAAACAACTGGTCCTAATATACGCTTGCTGACCTCATGCGACTTGAGAGTTGATAACATTCAAGAAAATGTCTAACTCATGGACTTGCCATTAAATCCGACTCATGGGCTTGCCATTAAAATTGACTTAAAAATCTCTCCCCAAGATTCGACAACAACCGAGCCAAACATGGAAAAATAAATCCTAGTGCAATTTTTAAATACAGTACATCTCCTTCGACATCGGACTGAGCAGATTTCAACGTCTTGTATGACAGCTGGAGACTGTTCGTTGAGAATACTATCAGGTGAGACAACAAGTATTTATTAATGCGGTTTGGTTATATACTTCTATTGCTAATAATGTATTTGTTTAAATCTAATGGTAAGTAAATACCGTCCAACGAAATTAATGAATCTATAGAGTAAGAAATAAATGTCGCCATCCAATGAGACATAGAATTTGATTATGTATTGAAATACGTGTCTAATGTCGAGTGTCTTACAATCCTCACATAGAATGAATGACTACATTGAAATACATGTCTGATTTCGCGTGTCTTACAATCCTCACAGGCAATCATTGACTACATTGAAACTTGTAAATAAGGCAATCCCAAGGACAAGCAGTTTGACTTTATGCGTTCCAAGCCTGTAAATGCTTGTCCTTATTGGTTTTTTATTTTGGTATCAAATCAGGGAAAAAAATAATTATATATAATGCACATATCTACATACCTGCGTAATAAGTACGAATATAATTTATGGAATAAGTACGATTTTGGTGGAATAAGTACGAATTGGTAGAAGATATAGGCACAATCTAACATTTTTGTGTTTTGCAATTTTGTAGAAATTTGGTAAACAAAATTTTAAAATGTTTTTTTTTTTTTTTTAAATATATAAATAGGTTTAGCATCTTCCAAGAAAACTTCTTACAGAACTTTTAAGTTATGATTTAAATAGATAGGATTAAAAAATATATTAAAATATATGAAAACACAAAAAATTTAAATTAAATGAAAACATTTTTATGGTGGACATTATAATTTAAAATAAGAGAGAGTTAACAATTTTATACAGTGAATATTGTTATTATTTTATTAAAGTTTTGAAAAATTCTAATTATATCGTATATATTTTTAATCTTAAAGAAACAATTATTTTTCTATTTCCATAAATATTATGGATTTAAAATAAATTATTTTTTTATATGAAGATAAAAAATAAATTTCCATTTCAGATAAACTTTACACATAAGACTTTTTATTTTGTCAGGTTTTATAGATTTTAAACAAGATTGTCTTCAATGGAATGCCAAGCACACTTGAAGAAACACACATAAGAAGCACTAGTATTATAGTTTTTATAAAAATTTTAGGTAGGGAATTCAATAGGATTATTTACTCTTTCATCTCTTAAATGCAAAACACCAAACTTGTTGGTCTTTCTCAAAGACTAATTGGTCCAATTGTTGAAGTAATTACAATAATTTTTATATATGGTAGTAAAATTATTCAAATAATTACAAATTTTTTTCTAAATATAACCAAAATAGATATTGTTTTATGGATATCATTAAAATGTTCAATGAAAATTTAAAAATTTAAATATATAACTATTTATTATTTTCATCAACACAAATTTCCTTAAAATAAATATAACTTAGTAAAATAATTTTTCTATGGGAATCATAAGCATAATGATTGTTGCACATGCTCATTATGATATAGAGCACCATTTGTGCAAGAGACATAAATAACATTATTTTTTGTCAACAAAAATGAATTTTCAAATTAAATATTAGTTATTTAGTATTCAAATGCTAATAATAAGGAATCAAAATGTGTATTAAATTAATTTTGTTCCTTGGAGCCCAAGGAGAAGAGGTAGAAAATGAGAGAAAATGACTTAAGTAAAAATAAAATGTATAGGTGGAGCCACAAAATATTGGTATATATTGTTCATAAATCCAAGTAGCAAAAGGATAAAGATTTGATTACAATTTTTATCTTTTTTGTGTATGAGAATCAACACTATTCACCACAACCAAAGCATTTGATCTTCAATGTCCATTACTAAAATGCAGATTACATAAACAGATGACACATGTATACATGAGGTTCATGAAAATAAGACTTTATTGTATAAAATTTATACTATTTCCTTTTTTAAACTATCATGACAAAGGAAATAAGGATTAACACTAGTTTTTCTTGATAGTCACCCTATATATAAAAAAATGATTGATAAAGACAAGAAAAACTATAATAATGACAAGTAGAATATATTAGAAAACTTTCCTTATATTGAATTGAAAATTTTGGAATAATATTTATTTTGAATTGACAAGTTATCATTTATTTTAATTTTTATTGGTATAAGAAATAATTTTATGCCCTTTTGATGGGATAAAGAGCTTTTCATAAAGAATGATGACTTCAGTTTTAAATCTTAGGTATAGTGGACTTTGTAAAGTAGAATGATTTAAAACTATCTAAAAATATTAAACAATTCTACATAATGATTATTACTATTTATTTATTTTTTAATTCATTTTCAAAATTGATTTTAAGCCCTATCATTTCTTTTATAAAAATAGTTCAATTTACAAAGATAATTCAATTTGTGATTTAATATTGTAATGAATAACATTTTGAAGTTATTTTTTATTTCAAAAAATTGTTTCCAATAACACAAAAAATTCATTTTTTTTTTCAATAACACAAATTAAAATTACAAAATAATGGAAACAATAATATAAGTAACATTGCAAATAAAAGAGCATAACATCAAAACCTAAATTGAATATTTGTCTTACTGTTATTTTACACATCAAAATTAAATATTATTTAAAATTTCGTCTTCATAATTGGTCGCGACAGATACCACAATTGCAATGAAAAACCTGCAATAAAGAAAAAAAAAAAGTTTTGGAAATTTTATTATCATTACTTTTACCTTTTAATTTTTATTGCTACTAACTTTCCATATTTACCTTAGAAATATATGATTTTGTAAGAAAAAATAGAATATTAAAAAAATATATGTTTTAAGAAAGTATATATCTATATATATAGCTTATTTATTTAGAATAGAGTTTTATAATTTTAATTTAATTATTAATAAGTATTAAGTAAATGATAGGGATTTAATTTCAATAACGTATTTTAGGATATTTATAGCAATATACAAAAATTAAAGGTTGAAATTTACCTTAATATAATTACGCCATTTTGTTGTCTTATTTAAATTGATTAATTAAAAACAAATGACATTTGAACAAATGTCATATGGAGTTATAATTATTTGGGTATATAATATTAATAATTCATGGTACTATCCCATGATATTCTAACAAAACCTATTTACATATTTACTAAGGTAACCATACAAATTAAATAAGTGGTAAATGCTAGTTAATATCTAAATAGGTTTGATTACAATCTCATGAGCCAACATGATGAGTAACTCTATAAAACAATTTTTTTTTTATTTAATTATTTTAATTGAAAAAGAAAAAAAAACATAACTCTTTTGCAAATAAATCATAACCGCAAATAAATCATAACCTTTCATTTGTGAATACCTAATCAAGTTGAAGACTAGAAATAAACCAGTTGCTTGGGCTCGAGCCAACCACCCCGCTGCCTCCTACAATATTTAAGAGAGACATGGCATGGCCCACCCAACATGTCGATGCATGTGGGTTTCCCTCTTAGCGATTATGAATATGACTAGTGTCTCTCCCAATACACGCACTGGCTTTAAACTGCTACTACAACAAGTTCGATGGTGTTAATCAAATCGCCAACCACCCCACTGCCTCATACAATATTTAAGAGAGACATGCTATGGCCTCACCCAACATGTCGATGCATGTGGGTTTCCCTCTTAGCGATTATGAATATGGCTAGTGTCTCTCCCAAAACATGCACTGGCTTTAAACTGCTACTGCAACAAGTGAGATGGTGTTAATCAACTCCCAGCACGCGATGCAGGTGGGATTTTCGTTGGATTCTTACTTCATTGAGGGAATTCTGAACGGTAATTCACTAGATTTTCTAGCATTATTTCATTAGATTTCTTTAGATCCAGATTTTTTTTCTCCATGAAAAGGGGTGGGGTCTTGTTCTTTATATTATTTGATCACGTGGTTAGGTAGTCATAGCGATAGTGGAGTTGAGAGTTTAGGATCACTATTGGTGGTGTGGTTTGACCTATAGTTCTTGGTTTTATTTTCAGACCTCCGTTTCTTCCTCCTATTATATTAGTTGGGTCTTCAATCTTATGCCTCCTCTTGTTCCCTAGCTTTTGCATTTTTCTCTACGGACGGTACTCTCTGTGACTTTTGGATTTGTTTCTTTTTCAATACATAGCATATATGTTGGCTTCAACTTGAGTTGGGATCTAGTTTCCAAGATTTTTGGGATGTTGCTTTTGCTTGGAAGTCTTTCATTGTTATACTCTTCTTTCCTCCCTCTTGACTAGATACCTTCATTTTATGCTCAAACCTTCCACTTGTTCTCCCCTCCATTATTTGTCAAATATTTCTTATCTCTATATATTTTCCCCAAGCTTTTTGTTTTTCTCTTTCTATTCCAAGTGTCTCTTTATTTAGTTCTTCATTCCTTGGTAGCCCATTTGCAGCTTCCAAGAGATGGGGGCATGGGGAGTAGGCCTCTTCATTGCAGGGCTCATGGTAGAGCATGTGCCTAAGCATAAAAATAGGAAGCATCAAATATTTATCAATCTATTAACCCCTCCAATATCTATGTTGAGATTTGTCCCTTAGCCTCTCTTTTTTAAATGAGCATCGTGTTTTCTCTAATTTGAACATCTTAGGAGATGTTTTTATTAGGTTCGTAACAATATCTTAATTCAATCACCCTTCACTACTACCTAAAAACTTTGAAGAAAAAATAAGGAGAGCAATATGCATATTTTCTACCATGAATAATATCAAGTGTGTCTCGAGGTTTCAAAATTTAAGCGTGGAGTCTTTAAATGTCTTAATAACTCACTTCAGCAACCATATCCAATATGAGATTAAGCATCTAGCTTCTTAGGTTTCAGTGCCAAAGATCGTGCTCAAGTGTCTTCGTCATAGTTACACGGGTATCGCCCCCAGTGATTGGAGAGCATGTACCCGAAGCTCCCCTACTCTTGGGAGCTTCGGAGCTGATCGGAAACACTCCAAAACCACTGGGAACTTCAATGGGTACTTTGGAGCTGTTTAGGAACTTCACTGCAACCGCTTTTTGACATTTTGGGAGCTTCACTGCAATGAATAAGTGCAAACGTAGGTGTATTTGACATTGCTAGCTTGGGTGTTGCTTCAACTGATGGAACTGTGTGAAGGGAAGGGTATGCCACTGGGTTTAGATTTGGATATGGGTATGGAACTAAGAGAAACAACTGTTTATGGAAAACACTTCTATCCAAGGCGTCTGGCCAATCCTGATCTTTGTCATTGGAAATCTATTCATTCTCCTCATATACGCAGATGACGGATGGATATAAAAGAATTTAGGAAGCTTGGGTGCTAATAAGAATTTAGGAAGCTTGGGTGCTGCTTCAACTGATGGAATTGTCTAAAGGGAAGGGTATGCCACTGGATTTAGATTTGGATATGGGTCTAGAACTAAGAGAAACAAACTATTTATGGAAAACCCTTCTATCCAAGGCATCTCATCAATACTGATCTTTGTCACTGGAAAGCTATTCATTCTCCTCATATACCCGGATGACGGATGGATATAAAAGAATTTAGGAAGATTGTTTGCCACGGGCAAAACCATCATTATTGCCTAAGCTAAATGGACAAAAGATGGAATACTAAAGAAAAAAATAGTTGAGACTATGAAATATAAATATTATTAAAAAGACAATTTTTAGTTTAATTTGCATATTTATTTAAGTATAAAAATATATATTAACTTGGAAATTTATAATTTTATTATACAAAATCTTTTTAAAATAACATTGGATTTAAACTCTATTGTTTTAATTTTTTTAATTACTACTATTAATATATATTTTATTTTTTCTTATCTCTATTATAATTAGATGTAATATATATAATATTGGTGAGGTTACATCAAGGATGAAGAATTGAACCAATGACTTAACATATAACATTGCATGAAATCACCTAATAATTGAGTAGTACCAATCTAGCCTTACCGGATACTCCTTCCCCTGTTTCAGAAGTACCCGAGTACCAGAAACTTGTGCAACATAGGTCTTGGTCGATCTCCTGATTTTCTATCATGTAATTAAGTGATATTTTCCTTTACATTTCTATAGTTGATTGGTTGATTTATTTTGAGTTGTTTTTGTATTGGTATAACTATCTCTTAAGACAATGGTGAATATATCCAGTTCCTTTAGAATTCAAAAAACACATAAACAACTAGAAAATGTATTTTGATATTCTCAAATAATACAAACTTACTTTCTTTAGAAAAAAAAAAATCTTACTGTCCACTTAATAATCATTAATAATTAAAATATAAATAAAAATCCATATTCCAAAATAAAAATATCCATAAAAATCCTTATAATAAAAATGAACATTTTAATAGTTATCAATATTTAATATACATAATGATACCAACCATAATTTATTTTACTAACATATATTTATATATAAAACGAACCTACAAATGCGATGAATGAAATCACGGCATCTCCCATTTCCCATCTTTTTAACTGCGTCTGTGCGGTCCCGCCTTCTCCCTCTATCCTCTCCTATCCCCTATTCCCTTCACTGTCACCCTTTTTAGCTGCACCGAGAAAGCATGAATTATACAACCAAGGCTCATGCTCATGTATGTCGGTAGGGTAAAGCAATCTTAAAAATCATGTTATTCCTATATTATTTTCTAAGAAAGAAATAAGTTGGTTTTCTTTATTATTATTATAAGGAAATAGATTTTTTTAATAAATAAAACAATATTTAAAATATTTGTTATTTAAAAAAATTAATTATTTGAAATATGTTTAATTTTTTTTTAAATTTTATTTATTTTAAAATATGCATTTAAACATTTTATTCTTTTGATTATAATAATTATAATTATTAAGATATAAATTAGTTTTAAATTTTTTAGTTGTAATTATATCAATTGTCAAGAGTATAGTTTGAATAATATTAATATAGATCTATCTTAATTTTACATCTACTAAGCATTCAAATTTGAGTGTAAAACTTAAGGAATGGTTTGGACTTCTAGAGATTTGACTCCTCTAGGGTCTTGGTAGATTTATCTACACCTATTTTGAGCAACACTGTAACAAAATGTTATATAAAATTATGTTATTTAATATGTACCCTTAAATATTTTATTTATTGTTAATGTAATTTTTTTAATTATTATTAATATATTTTTGTTTTAAACATTTTATGTATTAATAATATTTTTTTTTTCTAAGTTAAGACTAATCTAAGTACCACGGGGATTTGAACCGGTGACCTATCGCAAGGAGTGCCTTAACAAGGCACCCATTCACCGTCAATCCAAAGCCCCGTGGGCTTTATGTATTAATAATATTTTTATACATGCATTTATCAAATTCTACATATTTTCATCATACCAAAAAGTTAACTAAAAATATGTATTTTCAATTAGTGTATCTCTCTATATATTGTTGACGTAAAATTGAGATAGAAAATGTATATTAAGTAGTGAAAGAATTACGACTCCCTCAAACCAAAAACTTAATAAAAAGCTTTTATTTCCAAATAC
The DNA here is from genome assembly GCA_031772625.1 of Pinus tabuliformis. Lineage (NCBI taxonomy): Eukaryota > Viridiplantae > Streptophyta > Pinopsida > Pinales > Pinaceae > Pinus > Pinus tabuliformis. The sequence goes on from CM062818.1 coordinate 579,756,049, forward strand.
GTTATCTATCTATACAAAGTTGATGTAAAATTAAAATGAAAATTGAAATATTTTATCTATGGCCAAAGTAATATCAATAATATTTCTTTTACACCTATCAACTCCAAATTAAGTAGTGAAGCTCCTCACACCAAAAAGTCAATTAAAATATATCTGCTTTCAATTACTTTATATCTCTATAAAAAATTAATGTAAAATTAATTTAGAAATTAAAATATTTTATTTAGGTTCAACATTGATTTTGTTTTATTATTATTACTCTTTTAGTTTGTTAATTTAAATATTATTTTATTATTTTTAAACGAAGCATTATGTAAAAACATATTTCTCAATCTAAGATATAGACTATAAACAATCATTATTTTAATTTCAAATGTCACTATACTATCATTATTTTAATTTTAAATACAAATGTTCTGACTTGAAGTTGATTTTGGTATTTCTAACTTAAAAATATTATTTTTAAAACTAAAATTATTATTTTTTAGATTAATAAATAGTAAAAATGACAAATTAACACTGAATCCTAATCATCCACTATGCTATCATTATTTTAATTTCAAATACCATTGTTCTGGCTTGAAGTTGATTTTGGTGTTTCGAACTTAAAAATATTGAGTTTAAAACTAAAATTATTATTTTTTAGATTAATAAATAATAAAAATGACCAATTAACACTGAAACCTAATCAACCTTCAATAGCATTAAGAAATTGAAGAAAATTTGTATCACCGCAATGAAAAAAAAGTAATTATAAAACATTAACCCAAAATTAAAATAGATTGAAATCGTTAAATGTAATTTAATCTTATAAAAATCTTTAAAAAACAAAATTTGCATTGAAACAACGTTGTTGGAGACATATATGTAAGAATGGATATTTTAAGTAATGATATCTAGAATGATTAATTGTATGGCACCATCATTAGATGAAGTGGAATTATCAATTTTTTTTTTTAGGATTTTTAAGTGGGGTTTTGTGTTAGACCACAATTAATATTAATATTATGGAGTGGTTTTATTAATTTATTATTTTTTATTTATTAGTATAGATTTATTTTAAATACGGATTTGATATGATTTGAGAGGGATCTAATTTTTTAGTTGTAATTTTTTCAATGAGTGGATAGTATTAAAATATTTTGTATAGTTATTTATTTATTTATTTTTAAGTTTTTTCATCATTTTTATTTTGGCAGATATAAGAAAAATTTGAATTCAATTTGATGACCGATGGACAATGTTACACTTCATACTAGGATGGAGAGTGAGCCTCTCTATTCAATTAATACAATCATATAAATAAAATAGTTGAAAATTTTCAGTAAGTATCTAAACAATTATTATAATATACATTTCATATTGTCAATATTTTAAAAATCATATAAATTAACTAAATTATAATTTTACTATGAAGTATTAAATTATTACTATTAATTATAAAATAAGTTGATATATGAGTTAAACATCTATTTGTTTTAAAGTATTAAATTATTACTATTCATTACAAAATGATTTATATCTATATATAACAAAGCATGAAACAAAATTTATAACCATATAGATTTATCACGATTTTATCATGGAAACTTTAAATTTTTAAATAAATTTTGTTATAATACGAGGGAGTAATATTATGGCATATTAATACCACATAATTAAAAAACCATAACTCATTTGAAAGCCAAAATATTTTATGTATAATTTAATTGAATTTAATTTTACAACATATTGTAATTAAATTAAAAAACAAAAAGGACATAATCATATTTTCAATAAATCACAACCCTCTATTTATTACTCTTACTAAAATTAAGTTGTGGGTATTTTGTATTGCTAAATCTCTACCATCCCCATAATAACTATGTTGATAGGCATATGTATTTTGGAATAAGCATAAGCATTCCACAATTTTAGTTTAATTATGAATATTTTTTTGTTTATGATCTTCTAGGCTCGACTTGTGGCTTGACGAGTCGCGATCCAAGGGCATCTAAACCGTCAAAATCACTTGGGAATCACTGACTTGAGGAGCCACTATCCAGGGGCATCTAAGCCATCAAAGTGACTCGAGAATCACACACATCCTAGACCACACAAACCCAGCCATGACTTGTGGCTTGAGGAGCGGCGACCTAGGGGCATCTAAGACGTCAAAGTCACTCGACGATCGCACCTGGCCCGAGCCACAAGAGCCACACATACCCTTAAGCTCACTAGATTTTTTAGCATGTCTCCTCTCCCTCTCACAGGGCACAATCACCCGCCGTGAGGTTTGTCCTTGGGACGCCTTGATGACGAGACCCATCCTCAACCAGTTGTGCTAGTGGGACTTGACATTTAATTATTAATAATTATTACGTGGATAGTAGGGATTTATTCTCCATAAAATATTCTACAATATTCTTAATAACATGCACAAATGAGAAGCTAAGATCTATTTCCAATGTAGTTATGTGACTTTTTCTACTTAAATTAGATTCATTAAATAAAAAAACGTGATATGAAAAAATGTCATGTCAAATGAGTTATGGTTTTATAGGCATATGGTATTGATGAGGCATGGTATTGACCCATGATGTTGTGAAAAAAGTCAATTTACAAATTAAGAATATCCATGATAAAGTGGAGGTGAATCTCCATGGTTAAGAATCTTGTTACATGTTTTTTTTTAAATGTATATATATTTAATTTATACATTAATTATTTTTATTATTAATAATACCTGTTTTATTTTAAATAAAGTAAGAAATTAGTCAAGTAAGTGTTTTGATGCATATTATGAATTGATGTATATAAGCATTTATAATCCATTTGATATATATAGTTAGGCTAGTTATTGATAATTAAATTAAAATTATAAAAAAACTATTATAGAATAAGCATGTCTGTGGACAAAGTGTAATAATGCAATATCATAATCATAAAAACAGACTTGGAAATAATGCTTCCATGATGTATTTAGAATTAGTTTGGGATTTTGTTGATAGAATATCTCAACCTCCTCATCTACGTTTGGAAGTAGTTGGATCTCATTCTAACTATATATATGTATCATATTTGTGAATAAAATATAAGAAATAATTTTACATGTGAAAATTAATTTTCCTGATCGGTATGAGAATCCTTTTGGGCTTCACTCTCATAAGGGAAGTCCCAGGAATATGCAGGTGTAAGATTTTTTTTTGTTGTGTACTTGTTTATCCATTGTAGAGATCCATCAGCGAGAAACATGGATCGATACGTCAAAACCAATGAACACTGTGAGCGTGGAGAACAACATCATGCCATCCAAGAACTTGAAAAGTCGATGAAAGCCGCAAAATTGATACTAGACAACCTTTGTTTAGTAAATTCTTATGATGAGCAAGGAATTTTGTAGTGGAGACTGGAAATGATCAATAACATTTCCTGCGAACACCATCTGCTATTAATATGCATGGCACTATCCATCCTCTAAGGCAAATGAGACAATTGTCTTTTCAAAGAATTTCTAAGCAGTCTTAGTATGGATCTACACTGTGGAGACACATGCATGTGGGGACCTGCGTGCAAGGATTTGTTGGCATCTTCTACATCATCGATCAACAACTCGTTTTCCTTGATGTGTACTTATACTTTGTAGGGCATCTCAATTCATCTCAATTTCTAATTAGACCCCAATTTTTTTGTTCCGCATCTTGAAGACACCACATATTACATTGGAATGTGCACTCTGTATGAGTCTTAACTTACAGCCCAAAGATCATCAATACCGAATATTTCACAAACAAAACTTTATATGAGATGACATACCTTGATCAACAACGGAAGATGTAATGGCTGCCATCTACTTTGATCTGACTCCTGACTGTTCCTCTTCTTCAGAATTCGGTTTCTCTCCTCTTGCCCTCACTTTCTTTATGTGCTTCTTGATGGAGAAGAATGCAACTCTTGTGTGTGGGAGAGAGAGGACCCAATCCTTTATATATTATTTAACTCTAATCTGGTACGTCCATCATATACCAATTCAACGCTTAAGATCTAATGCTTTAGATTAGAAACTGCTTTAGGATAAAATCTAAATGCTTTAAGATTAGATCGGGTCACATTAAGATTAGAAACTGCTTTAACGTTAAAAAGCAATGAGCCTTTTGCTGTTTCTAATAGCAGTTTCTAACATTCTCCCACTTGACCCGACTATTCATAATATTAAGTGTTGAACATCATACTATGATAAATTGCTGAGAGTTATGGCGGTTGTGCACTATTAATTCAATGCATTCCCTTCCATATACTACAATACCAGCAATCCATCAATTCATACTCATAACTTATATAAAACAGCATAATGGTCCACATAATGTCTTATATCATAATGATTAAACATAATATCTTTATAAGACTCTTTCTTGTTTAAAATTACATAAAATACGTATTACTACATTAAAACAAGAAACACATGATTGTATATCAGAAACACATAAAAGAGCTCAGAATGTCACACATCAATTATCATTAATACAACCAAGACCCATTCTTTGAACATGTTCCTTAAATTGTCTTGGTTGTAACCCTTTCGTCAAAGGGTCTGTAATCATAAGTTCTGTCCTGATGTGCATGATTGACATTCTTTGTTTCTGAACCTCATCTTTCACAACAAGATACTTCAGTTCCATATGTTTGGCACCTTTAGAGTACTTGTCATTCTTTGAGAAAAATACTGCTGCAGAGTTATCACAATAAATTTTCAGCGGCTTGCTAATGGTGTCGACAACCGCAAGTCCTGAAATAAAGTTCCGCAACCATAATGCATGAATTGTGGCTTCAAAATATGCCACAAATTCTGCCTCCATAGTGGATGAAGCAACGATAGTATTTTTCGCACTTTTCCATGATATGGCACCTTAAGCAAACATAAACAGGTAACCAAAAGTCGATTTTCTAGTATCGATGCATCCAGCAAAATCTGAATCGCTATATCTAATCACTTCCGATTCACTGGATGAGCATGTAATCTTTCGTTGAGAGAAATTCCTTAGTCTCATGCAATATACTTAAATTATTTGCAGCAAGCAAGACGTCATCAACATAAAGGACCAGATAAATAAACTTGCTCCCACTGATCTTTCGGTATATACAGTGATCAACCGTATTTTCCTTAAAACCAAAAGATGTAATAATGATATTGAACTTAATATACCACTACCGGGATGCTTGTTTAAGCCCATATATTGACTTCTTAAGTTTACACACCAATTGTTCTTTACTTTCTACAAAAAACCCTCAGGTTGATCCATATAAACATCCTCATCAAGATCTCCATTCAGAAAAGCTGTTTTCACATCCATTTGATGCAACTCCAAATCATAATGAGCTACTAATGTCATTATTATTCTTAGTGAGTCCTTTTTCGAAACAGGAGAAAATGTCTCCTTGTAATCAACACCATCTTTCTGAGTGTAACCCTTAGCAACAAGTCTAGCTTTATACCGTTTGATATTACCACTAGAGTCGTGTTTGGTTTTAAAAACCCATTTGCATCCGACTCTTTTACAGCCATGTGGTAACTCAACGAGATCCCAAACTTCATTCTGTTGCATGGATTTCAGTTCTTCTTTCATGGCATTAATCCATTCCTTTGACTCTTTACTTTCTACAGCATGTGAAAACGAAACTGGATCCTTATTGATTCCAATATCATAATCTGATTCTTGCATATAAACCACAAAATCATTAGAAATAGCTGACCTATGATTTCTTTGAGGTCTTTTTAATGCTACTTGTTGTGGTTCATGCATATCAGCATTATGTAAGTCATTTCCTTCAGGAAGTACTTCTTCATTTATATGTTGTTCATTATCATCATGCTGTTATACAACAGCTGGAACAACATTTGGAGTAATAGTAGATGGAGGAACTATTCTAGGTAATGTAACATTTACCCTTGTTTCCTTTATTTCTACTATTTCTCTTCTAGTACTCCCACTGACTTCACCATTCTCAATGAATCTTGCATTACCAGTTTCTAATTGCCTCTCAACTTCATTTACAAACGTCTCAAGGACATTCACAAATATCAGTGTGTATTAGTTCAAGAAGCTGGCTGCTTCTAGTGGCTCCTTTCTTATTATGTTATTATGTTTGGTTTGTTTACCTTTAATACAATCCACACATAATTCTAGATCACTAAAGTCCAAATTTGACAAAATTTCATTACTTACTAATCTCATCATTCTTTCTTTGGATATATGACCTAGTCGTTTAGGCCACAAGAAAGCAGAATTTTCATTCAACATGCTACGTTTTCATCCAACATTATTTACTACATTCAACAAGGAATTCGCATAAGTGTCATTCAGTTTCAATTTATATAAACCATCAATTAGAATACCAGAACCAACATTATCAGCATTCTTATATAAATCGAAACAACCAGATCCAATCATACATCTAAAACTAGAAATATCCAATTTACTTGCGGAAATAAGGTTTCTAGATAATGAAGGTACATAAAGGGTACTGTATAAGTTTAATACATATCCATTTTCTAGAATTAGACGATAAGTCTCTTTTTACAGATACGACATTGAACACTCTTTAGTTCCTTCTTTTCCTCATCCTGCCCATTCTTAGCAGGTGCCTTTTTCTTCTTGACATGACTTGATTTTCCTTTCTTTTCTTTACCAACTTTATTACTCACAAAACTTACTGAGTGATTCACTTGATTTTTCAAACGTTCTTCTTCCTGAACAAGACTACTGGCCAATTCATTAACATTCCACTTATCCTTTATAGTGTTATAGTTAATCTGAAAAGGTCCATATTCTTTAGGTAGCGAGTTCAGGATGAACTGGACAAGAAAAGAATCCTCTACTGTAAGTCCCAGGGAGTTTAACCTTGCTGCAATATTAGTCATCTCTATAATGTGCTCTTGCATAGTTCGCGACCCATCAAACTTCATGGTCGTGAGTTCTGCCATAAGAGTACCAGCGAGTGACTTATCAGCTGAACGAAAACGCTCTTCCACAGACTGCATATATTCCTTAGCACTTTCTGTTTGTGGAATTGTTGACTTGATGTTGTTAGCAACAGTCATCTTAATAAACATAAGGCTCAATCTGTTACTACGTTCCCATGCTTTATGGTGTGATTTTTCTGCCTCAGTACTATCTCTTGTAAGAGCAGTAGGCTTATCCACAAGGAGTGCCAAGTCAAGATCCTGAATACCTAAATGGAAATTGACTTGTTCTTTCCATTTAGAAAAATTAACACCAGTGAACAATGTAACAGATGAAGCATGTGTATTCATGGTAACTCCTGCAAATTAAAAATGAAATCACTATAAGCTCATAACTAACGCGATTCAGATGTAGACATAATGGTATAATATAGCACTCCTTTGGGTAGATACTATCTTATACTTAACATAATTAAATACCAAAACATAAGCAGGTAATAAATATATTCAATCAAATAGAACTGACATCTTTGGATGATCAATATTTATTTAATCAAAATATCTATTAAACCTCATCATGTCAACTAGTTATAGAACAAGACTTTCCTTTGGGTAAGTTCTCAGGTTCTATCATTAGTGACGCCAGCTTTAATTGGTATTTTTATAACTGGCAATTTCTATCAATAATCGTTATGTTAATTATGCACTAAATGATTATTCTGATTTTGACCACTTTGGTGATTAACAAAATCATAAATCTTATGTGCATAAATGATTTATAACACATACTTGATGCGAAACAACATTCTGATTTTGACCACTTTGGTGATCATAAATCTCATGTGCATAAATAATTTATAGCACATACCTTATGCAAAACAATCAGTCATAGAGCAATTACTTTTATGCCCAAATTTCAAATTCAATCGAAACTGTAACTTTCCTACAGGAGTTCTACTCAACTCTGTACAAAAATGATTGCTTTGTTAGTCTTCTTACAATGCACAAATTTGACTATCTACCAGGATTCAATAACTTATATTCACCACATATTCATTCCAACATACACAGCGAACACACAATGATGCGGCAATTTTCTAGGTGACCTGGATCCATCATTATATGGCATCTCGAAAATACAAAGAGCATCGAAACCCAAGGATCACTACAGAGCATAATTCAGAGTTCTAGTCCAAGCAAGAATTTGTGCAATGTATGGAAGCTAAAGGCTCCGAAGTTATGGTTATGTGACATGCAATAGGGTTGTGACAACCAAACAATGATACAGTTCCAAGGATGAGTTTTCCTTCGAGGCAATGATTGTCGAATTAAATTGAGCGTGCTCCGGGCTATCAAACGAATTACAATGGAGAAGCTCAAGGCAATGACCACCTTAGTGACATGATAAGAGACAGTAACACGCGCACTGATCTATTCAACAGAGCACGGTGTATGGCGACCTCTGTAGCGAACAAATGACTGGCGCAACGACTATTCTCAAGCTAATCCTTATTGAACTCTGATGGGAGATCATAAACAAATACTACAAGGACTATCCTCATCGAATGGTCATACACGCACTCGTATGCAGAAGATAACTATAAAAATTCAAGTCATTTCCTTGATGGGTGAATGTCGAAACATACATAAGCGATACGCTGCTGTTACCAGGCAAGACTCTTTGGAATCGACTTTAGCCGTTACTATGAATGGGAGAATACCGGGTGGACACAAGAAGGCGTGAATTCTCAAAGCCATTTGGAAAACAGAAATGAGGAAGCAACCAGTTGATGAGAAATCCTTTCCTCAAACATGAAAATTCATAGTGTTAAAATCAAACGAAGGAAACCCATTGTTGGGAACAATCAAAAAGTCGTTTAGGGTTTGGCGTGCTCTGGTACATACAGAACAACATTGATACCATTCATGAAACCCCACAATTTCCCGAAGGCTCAATCACATGAGTAAGGCACAAAACAGATCAATTGCAATCATAGGAAATATTCAGTTATTGATTGGCTCTGATACCAAATGTAAAAGTCTTAACTTACAGCCCAAAGATCATCAATACCGAATATTTCACAAACAGAACTTTATATAAGATGACATACCTTGATCAACAGCGGAAGATGTAATGGCTGCCATCTACTTTGATCTGACTCCTGACTGTTCCTCTTCTTCAGAATTCGGTTTCTCTCCTCTTGCCCTCACTTTCTTTATGTGCTTCTTGATGGAGAAGAATGCAACTCTTGTGTGTGGGAGAGAGAGGACCCAATCCTTTATATATTATTTAACTCTAATCTGGTACGTCCATCATATACCAATTCAACGCTTAAGATCTAATGCTTTAGATTAGAAACTGCTTTAGGATAAAATCTAACTGCTTTAAGATTAGATCGGGTCACATTAAGATTAGAAACTGCTTTAACGTTAAAAAGCAATGAGCCTTTTGCTGTTTCTAATAGCAGTTTCTAACACACTCGGGAAACCATTTGAGAATGGATTGTGATGGTACAACGATTGCCAAGGTAATTAAAATTCCGGTTAGCATCTGCAAAGTTAAAACTATAGTATTTATTTACATTCATCAATGTTGACCTGGTATGTTTGCAACAATGATCACAATTCATTGCAGAAACTGTTAGAGCAATATTTGAACCTTGTAAGTTCCCAGGATTATGATAATAAGACTCTTCTCCATGTGATGACTCTCTATGGGTGCATTGAGGAGGCTGAATGCCTTCCTCAACATAATTTCAAGACTACTAGAAGAACTCAGGCCAATGTTAATGTTGACATTGTTGGAAGAACTTGGCAGCTGCAAACGTGGAGAGCACTAATCAACTAAGTATCTTAATGGTCAAATTTCTCTTCATTTTGCAGCACCAAATGGCCATTCCCCTCGAATTTGAGCAACCAAATTTAATGATCCATCCAAAGAAAACGTTTATATGTGAATGAATTTAATTATTTGGTTTTCAACCATTCATTTTATTGTATTTATGAGTATGTTATACTAGGGTAATTCTATTTGTCATTGAAGTGACATTAGTCTGACCAACTATTGTCATGAGTTTGAGTTGTGTTAGAACTAGTCCTGACAAATTTACTTGCGAGAAGTACTAACTACCAAATATAATGAATACATGACAAAGAAGATGGAATCAGTGGGTAGTTGTTGAAGTTGCATAAAAGATTAAAGGATTATGGGAAACTAAGTGTGAGTTTGTCAATAGAATCCTTAGCATGATGTATTATGTGTAATGCTCCTTGATAAACTTTTATAATAAATAACCAATAAATGAAAATATTAGCATAATTTAAATTACTAGTTCTCGACGTTCTTCAGTGTGAATAGAAAATATAGCTAATTTGATTATGTAAGTTAGTTATATGTTGATGGTTCTTTTTGTCCTTTAGTGTTTTAAAAGCATAAGTTACATCTTATTTTTGTGAGTATGTAATGAAATATCAATTGTATTTAATTGACTACTCGATACACTTAATAACTAGACAACTTACTTATATAACTATAAAAATTGTATTTCATTGTATTTTGATAAAGGGAAGTAATTCAATAGAGTGGTTCAATATCATGATTGTCCTTTGGGAGGTCAAGAATCACTAGTTCTGCAAAGTTCGTTAATGATGGTCAGACGCAATTATTCTTTAAATGGTGGTCAAGTGGTAGTGCGAAGTTGTGGATGTGAAGAAAGAGTGATGTCTATGAGATTCCAGAGGGTGTATGTGCTAATGAGAACCAGCTAGACAAAGATCAATATTGTTGTTATTTTTCAGTATTTGTTACATGTAAGAATTAAGGGAAGGACGTGGAATTATTCTTCCATGGCGAGTTTAGTATTAGTTTGGGATTTTGTTGAGAGAATATTTCAACCTCCTCACCTATGTTTGGAAATGGTTGGATATGAATCCAACTATATATCTATATCATATTTGTGAATGAAAAATGAAAAATAATTTTATATGTGCAAATTAATCTTCTTTCTAATAGTGGAAGGGTCAAGCTAGTGGTAAGACTTTAATTTAATACTAAAATAATATGATGAATAAAAGAAATACAAATATGTAAATAAAATTTATAAAATAAAATATTTAATTTCTACAATGGAATAAATGAAAAATATTTTATAACCATATATACTAAAACAATGCATTTAATAACTGTGTAACAAGAAAATTGGCATAACCAATAGGTGTGGTGTTGTCCACATAAATTACATTGTTTTTCTTTTGTGCTACGACAAGGGAGATACCATTATGAATCATTGGATCCTTTTTGAATAAATTTATGGAGATTTAGTGAAATTCAATGTATCATACCGAGGATGTAAATGTTTCTTCTATGTGTTCAATCTTGCAACCAAGAAGTCCCTCATGCACCACTACATTTCCATGACTTTCTAGAAGATGTTATTTTTTCTTGCAGCATGATCGAGATCCAAAGCGGGTGAGAGGAAGGTTACCCTTCCTCTCCTATAATACAATCTTGTTATTCTCTAATCTGAAATTGAAAATTAAAGGTTCCTTGAAAAAGTTTGTGAGCTAGTTAATGTATTATAGGCAATGGATCGAAATTGAAAAAGCACATAAAGTTAAAAATTTTAGTTAAGTTTTTTAGATTTAACAAAAGAAAAATAGACAACATGCAACATAACAAAAGAACAATTTGATGACAAAGTTCACAACTCCTGGGCTGCGTATCCAGTTCCAGCTTCTAATGTTGTCCTTTTATATTATAAGCTCAAAAAGTCAATTACATCAACATACAATGCTCAAATGACAAAAATAATGCTACCATTATGCACAAAACACCCAAAATACCTTTGTAGGCTCTTCTTGGGCTCAAAAAGGCTGAAAAATGAGTAAGTTAGGCCTCCTCCATTTCTCTGTTATTTGTGCTGCAAATTAAAAAAACTAGCAAAAGTGGCAATTTTTTCCTTCTTTGGCATATTTGTCACCAATGGCACAAAATGTAGGACCATTAATCAGGAAATCGTGCCCGAAGTTTTGCCCTCTTCTTCAGTCACATGGTGGTTAATGTGGCCAAGGGCACAGTGTTGGTGCCACATGCCCACCGAAACATCACCCTTGGTCATGTGTAGAGGCATCTGTCTCTGCGCAGGGCGACATACTAGCCCTCTAGGTCCAAACCCTCCACTGATGTTCCTGAGGCTTTGAATATGACCCCAAGCCAGGGTTCCCACCCTACCCCTTCCAATATACTCCACGGTTATGACACATACATATGACCCAAGGTTGGGGCCATGTGCAATGCCCCCTCCCTCCAATGCCAAAACATATAAAATTTAACTATAAATTTGCCCAATAGTTATAATGAGAACGTTTGATGGTGTAGTGGTTTGGTGGTTGGTTAGTTGTGGTGAGGTCTAGTGTTTGATTCCTTGTCAGGTTGGTTGAACAACCCAAGAAATTTTGTATGAAACCTGAGGGGCATGTGGTGCCCTCCCATTGGGCCACATGGCACCTCCTAATTGGTCCTCTCAAAACACAACCACCAATAAAATTATACCACTCATACTTGTACAAAATGCCACATTTCAACATGGAATTGGCCCGTCTAAGCACCATTCTTGCCCATTCAACCTGCTGACGTCAGTGCTACATCATTTTATGGCCTTCCCAGTCAAAAACCTAGTCAACCCTACAAGTTGACTTTTTAACTATTTGCCAAAAACTTCAAAATGCAATATCTTTCATATACGATGTCGGATTGAGGTGATTTAAGTGTCATTGGAATTATAATGATGAGATCTAATATTTGGCCCTAGTTTTAGGCAATTTTGAGATTTTTTTTTTGGAGCATATTTTTTATTCCTTGGATCATTCCTCTCGCCTAGAAGATTTTGGACCACCAAAAGTCTATTTTTACTTAGCAAGTATGTGACATTACAACTCCCTCACTTTCCTCGTCTTCATATACCCTTCATTACTTGAATTGGTACCTTTGAGCCCCATTCGAAGATACTCCACATTGTCCCTACATGAAGTACTCATTCTCCTGTCAAGAATTGAGTCTTCCTGCAACTCATCTAAATGTTCAGGAGAGAATTATTCAATAGATACAACATGAACATTCTATTCAAGATCATCAATCATTAGAGGTGCATACAATCTCAAGTTTCACATATTGACAACAAAATAAATTTGCATGTAAGGTGGAAAATGTAATTGGAAAGCATTGTTACCAATCTTTTCCAAGATTTTAAAAGTACAATATCTGATTGGATTGAAATTTTTACCTTCACCCTTAAGGAATTACTTGTTGATATACAACCAAACTTGATCTCCCACTTGGAAATCATGATGAACTTGATGCTTTTCATGCCTTGCTTTCAACTTCATTTTACTTTTCTCAAGTTGCTCTTGTACTCTTTGGTGCACTAGATAGTTTTTCAATGAAATTCTTGTTTGTGTCCACATCACTATCCATATTGATGAAAACGAAGACTGGGTGATCTTCATTTTCAGTATTTTTCTACAGGTTCGATCTTGGGCCTGTGGGTTATGGGCCCACGAAGCCATTCTGAGACTTCTGACAGTCTTCTCAACATGACTGCGCAGCATCTCCTACTGATCCAACCACAAGCTCTTGAGTAAAATCTTTAGTAAAGTGACACCAGCTGGCTGAGAAAAAACAGACCCACTGTCTTCCCCACAAGTTCCGCTACTGGTACCTTTCTTCCATCCATGGCCAAGGACAAAATCTCGTTCATCAGACACCAGAAGAGATTCTACAGTCTGCACATCTTCGGCCCTCAACTCATCAAGTCTCTCACGTCGCTCAGATCCTTTATGGTCACTGACAAAATCTTCTTCATCAAACAGCATTGGAACCTCATACCCTGCAGCTCCTCGATTGGCCCTTAGCTCCTCAAGTCTCTCTGGAGTGAATAGATATCCGGATTCCAGCATGATACCATATCCATATTCCCGAATAATAGCAACACCTTCAGTGGTTATAACTTTGCCCCATTTGTCCAGAACAACAAGGGACGGAATATTGCCATTGACCTGGAAAACCTGGTCCAGCTTCTCCCGCGTATTTTATCTGAGAAAGGCAGGCCAAGCCATGGCATGCGTGCATAAAACTCATCGAAAATAAAATCGAAATCATGCTCATCGACAGATGCTTGAATGTTCATCCAGTAACGGATCAAAGCCGAAATTCTGGCAAGGGTCGCTCTCAGAACCCTCATCCTGGCAATGAGGGTCGAACCCTCCAGGACTTTCATACAAGTCGTCGGCATCAGAATCTTGAAATTTACCCAGCGACGTTTCTTCCTCTAGACTGGAATTCTTATCCATCCATACATCGAGTTCCCTCTTCCTCGCTCGCTAAATCTTCATTGCCTAAATCCTCTCGAGGCATGGCAACCAGTGGAACGAAATCCTCCACGATGGCCTCGTCCTCTACTGAAATTCTTTCACAAAGTTCTACCGCAAACCTTGCGTATTAACATGCCTGTTCTAGCCTTGGGCTCGCTTTACACATGAAAACGATAGCCAGCAACAGCTCTGATTTCGACCCGGCTTCAAGCCCGAATGCATAGGGCTTCCCAAACTCTGCAATGTTCTCAACCACATATCAACCTTGATTACATTTAACAGGATAAACCCCCTGAAAATAAAACTCATATGACTGCATGCGCATTGCAGAATCAAAGGCCGATTGCAGAGGTTCCAGCCTGTGCTTCAGCACATCAAGAAACCTAATAATAAACAAACGATTCAAACAAAAGATACACCGATACGGAGGGATAAACTCACAATGAAGCAATCGCATACAAATTCACAGAAACACTTTTATTATACACAAATTCAGATTACAATTTTAAGGCATTTTAGCCTTAATCCAGATTTCTCTGGCGATCACATTTTGCCTTCTCTCCCATACACACGATTCTCCTCTCCTTCTTCCTGATTTACTCAAGAATCCTACAGTTCTTATTAGACATACACTCAGTTTTAACTGATTTTTTTAACTAAAATTAGTTCATTAACCGAATCTTGGCTTGGCTGTCCATGTGGTTGTCCACTTGTCCTCTTCCTCTAATTTTCTTTCATTGAGGTGTCTGGATGCTCCTGCATCAGACTCCCGAGGTACAAAAATTATGACCTCCTGGTCATATGCTCCCGAGGTACAAAATTATGACCTCCTGGTCATATGCGTTTCTTTCACAATTCGCAATTCTATCCACTGTTTCACTTCGTCAGTGGAACTGCCTTCTGTGAGCTGCAACCAAACCTCTGCAATAGCAAGTCCTCCCTGCTACCAGATGCCCTACCAAGCTTCTCTGCTGAGCTTAGTTCTCTCGGCATCTCCGCGGTTCTCTCTTCTCGAACCCATTGAGCACTCCTGCTCCAGGTTTGCTGCAATCTTCTCACCTTCACAAGCTTACAAATCTTTAACAAAATGTACCTCATCATTCTTCGTACCTCTTTTCTTCATATCCATAAACCCCTTTCCGCAGGAAATCTTTCCCGCTCTGATACCACTTGATGAAAACGAAGACTGGGCGATCTTCATTTTCAGTATTTTTCTACAGGTTCGATCTTGGGCCTGTGGGTTATGGGCCCACGAAGCCATTCTGAGACTTCTGACAGTCTTCTCAACATGACTGCGCAGCATCTCCTACTGATCCAACCACAAGCTCTTGAGTAAAATCTTTAGTAAAGTCACACCAGCTGGGTGAGAAAAAACAGACCCACTATCTTCCCCACAAGTTCCGCTACTGGTACCTTTCTTCCATCCATGGCCAAGGACAAAATCTCATTCATCAGACACCAGAAGAGATTCTATAGTCTGCACATCTTCGACCCTCAACTCATCAAGTCTCTCACGTCGCTCAGATCCTTTATGATCACTGACAAAATCTTCTTCATCAAACAGCATTGGAACCTCATACCCTGCAGCTCCTCGATTGGCCCTTAGCTCCTCAAGTCTCTCTGGAGTGAATAGATATTCGGATCCCAGCATGATACCATATCCATATTCCCGAATAATAGCAACACCTTCAGTGGTTATAACTTTGCCCCGTTTGTCCAGAACAACAAGGGACGGAATATTGCCATTGACCTGGAAAACCTGGTCCAGCTTCTCCCGCATATTTTATCTGAGAAAGGCAAGCCAAGCCATGGCATGCGTGCATAAAACTCATCGAAAATAAAATTGAAATCATGCTCATCGACAGATGCTTGAATGTTCATCCAGTAACGGATCAAAGCCGAAATTCTGGCAAGGGTCGCTCTCAGAACCCTCATCCTGGCAATGAGGGTCGAACCCTCCAGGACTTTCATACAAGTCGTCGGCATCAGAATCTTGAAATTTACCCAGCGGCGTTTCTTCCTCTAGACTGGAATTCTTATCCAGCCATACATCGAGTTCCCTCTTCCTCGCTCGCTAAATCTTCATTGCCTAAATCCTCTCGAGGCATGGCAACCAGTGGAACGAAATCCTCCACGACGGCCTCGTCCTCTGCTGAAATTCTTTCACAAAGTTCTACCACAAACCTTGCGTATTAACATGCCTGTTCTGGCCTTGGGCTCGCTTTACACATGAAAACGATAGCCAGCAACAGCTCTGATTTCGACCCGGCTTCAAGCCCGAATGCATAGGGCTTCCCAAACTCTGCAATGTTCTCAACCACATATCGACCTTGATTACATTTAACAGGATAAACCCCCTGAAAATAAAACTCATATGACTGCATGCGCATTGCAGAATCAAAGGCCGATTGCAGAGGTTCCAGCCTGTGCTTCAGCACATCAGGAAACCTAATAATAAACAAACGATTCAAACAAAAGATACACGGATACGCAGGGATAAACTCACAATGAAGCAATTGCATACAAATTCACAGAAACACTTTTATTATACACAAATTCAGATTACAGTTTTAAGGCATTTCAGCCTTAATCCAGATTTCTCTGGCGATCACATTTTGCCTTCTCTCCCATACACACGATTCTCCTCTCCTTCTTCCTGATTTACTCAAGAATCCTATAGTTCTTATTACACATACATTCAGTTTTAACTGATTTTTTTAACTAAAATTAGTTCATTAACCGAATCTTGGCTTGGCTATCCATGTGGTTGTCCACTTGTCCTCTTCCTCTAATTTTCTTTCATTGAGGTGTCAGGATGCTCCTGCATCACATATACTACAATATCTTTACCAAAGATGAAATCCAAAGGAGACTATGGGAAATAACCCAAACTAGATTCAAATGGAGATACTTATGTAGATGAATGCTTGGCACACTTATCGACATGGTGGATGGAATGAAAATGCTCATGCCAACGCTTACGATGCTTACCCAAATTTCCATGAAGGAGATGCACTAATTCTTTGTCCATTACTCTTGTCTGGCTATCGGTTTGTGGATGAAATGTTGCACCCTTCTTCAACTTTGTGTCCATGAGTTCCCATAAGCTTGACCAAAACTTCTCAACAAATTATGAATATCAATAAAAAATAATAGAAGTGAGAAATCCAAAGTGAACCCATACATTTTGGAAGAACATATATTTGGTTTGTTCAGTTGTAACCTATTTCTTTAATGTCATTGACACACACATTTTGCTGAAACAATCCACAACAACAAATAGATAATCATGACCTTTCTTAGACATTGGTAGTCCCCCCATAAAATCCATAGAAATACTTTCCCAAGGATGAGAAGGACTATGAGGTGGAGTGGACAAACCAAATTTCCTATTGCTAGGCTGCTAGTAGCACACATGGAACATACCTTTGCATATCTTAAAATTATTTAATTCATGCAAGGCCAATAACAATACCTATGAATTTGTTCAATTGTTTTGCCTACACCAAAGTGACCAATGGTAAGAGAAGTCCAGGCTTCCCTTATGACATTGATTCTTTCACCCTGTGGAACACATAACTTGCCAAGATGATACAACAACTTGTTATGAACATGATAATCCAACTCTTCAACATGATTTCCTTGAATCAAAGTAGCATAAACATCTTTAAAATTGTTATCTTGAGCATACTGTTCAACATAACTTTCATGCATTATTGAGTTATTCTTAATAATGAAAGATGTATCAACAATAGGCCTTGATAACATATCAACAATTTTGTTGTATATACCTTTCTTGTACTTGATTACCAAATCAAATTGTTGTAGGAATCCCATCCACCTGAAAAGCCTAGCTTGTTGTAGCTTGGTTCGCGATTGTAAATATTCCAAAGGTTAATGGTTATGAAGAATAATCATATTTATCCATCAAATAATGCCTCCGTTTCTTCACGATTTGTACCAAATAATACAGCTATTTATCATAAGTTTGATAGTTAATTACTGTGTTAGTAAAGGTTTCAAAATGATAACAATCAAGCTTACCATGTTGCATCCAAATTTCTCCCACAACATAATCTCTTACATCGGTTTGAATCTCAAATGGATTCTTAAGATCTAGAAGTGATAGAACTGGTGTTGTACTAAGTTTTTTTTCAATGTGTCAAAGTATTTCTGTTGCGTGCCTCCCCACTGAATGACTTGTTTCACATTTTTCAATGCATGTAATGGTGCTGCAATAAGTGAGAAGTTATCTATAAATTTTCTCCAATATTGGGATGCTCCCCAAAGGCTCCTAGCTTCTATTACATTTTTGGGTTTAGGAAAATTCCCAATGACTTCAACTTTTGAGGGATCAACCTTCAATTCACCCCTCCTACAATATGACCCAAATAAACCAAAGAGGTTTTCCCAAATTCACATTGAGACATCATCAAATACAATTTATCTTTCTTCAAGGAAATAAAACTTGTTTGACATTCTTGACATGCTCTTCACGAGCCTTACTAAAAAACAAGGAAAATTTTAGGGGCTAATATTCACAAGTGGGCTAATTTTCCATGTTTTCTCAAAAAACGATTCACCAATTTTTCATTATTTCTAAAACTTATTCGCCAAAATTTTATAGTATAAAATTATTTTACCTTAAAGATCACCAAAATTACATAAAGACTATATATATAATCATTAGAAATTTGAACATTTTTACACCAAATATTTTATAGCTTGGATATTAGGGACTAGTAATATTCGCCAAGGTTTCAAAAGTTTAAGATATATTTCCATCCTTAAAAATTTCCATGCTAAAAATCAAAATATCATCAAAGTAGGCTAAGACAAAATCATCGAGGAATTGTTCGAACATGTCATTGGTAACTCTCATGAATGTTTTAGTTGCATTGCAAATCCCAAACAACATAACTAACCATTCAAACAAACCTTGTTTTGCCTTGAAAGCAGTTTTTCGAATGTCATCTTCAACAATCCTTATATGACGATAACCGCTTCTCAAATCTAACTTAGTGAAATAAATAACATCCTTTAATTGATCTAGGAAATCATCAATGCGAGGAAGAGGATAGTGATTCTTTATCATGTTTTCTTTCAAAGCTCTAAACTCCACACACATGCACCATGTACCATCCTTCTTTGGAACCAAGACAATAGGAGACCCATAAGGAGATTTGCTAGGCCCGATTACCCATTTGTCAAGAAACTCTTGAATTTTCTTCTTGATTTCTACATTCTCCAAACTGACATTTTGTCACCTGCTTATATTTGGAAGAGGTGCATCCTACTACAAATGAATCTCATGTTGGATTCCTATTTTAGGAGGAAACTCTTAAGGTTCCTGAAAAATCTTGTCATAACTATTAACAACTTCAACCAAATCAAGCTTGAGTTTAGATTCACATCCTTTGAAAGTTTCATATTCAACTCTATCTTTAGCTTTATTCATCAACAACACAAAATTATTACTAACATTTACAGGCCTTTTCATCTTACCAAAACTAACAAGAGATAAGTTCATCTTCTCGTGATGTGCTCTAATGATATACTCAACTCCATATTTAAAAATATGGTATTTGTTCTCATGAAGATAGAATAAGGATTTTTCGTCATACAGGTGTGGACTCCCTAAAACAATTCTGCATATGTCAAGTAGTACAATGTCAAGCTCTACCACGTCAATAAAGTTTGCAATGATGGCAAATTTGATTTTACACTTTCTTGTCACTCGCAATTTGGCAGCATCACATACCCAACTTAAAAGGAAAGGTTTAATATCAGGCGTAGTTTCTAATTTTAATTTCTTGACATTCGCTTCAAAGATAATATTGACTTGGGATACATTATCAAATAAGGTAACGACTTTGGTATGTTTTGTAATGACCCTAATATGGAGAAGCTCAATTATGTCTTTATCATTTTGAGACTCAATAGACTTACTAGAAGAGATGATGTTTGCATTAGAAGCTTTACCTTTCATTCCCATGGTTGTGGTTTTGGTTTCTCCACCTAAATGAAATCCTATATCTTGTTGAGTTGTAGCAATAGCCTTTTGCTTCCCCTTGTTATTGAACATCTTTGGTCTCATTTCTAGATGTAGTTTCCAACAATTGTCTTCACCATGGCCTTTTTTTGAACAATGCTTACATGTAAGTTTCTATGCCTAGGCTTGACTTTAGAATTGTTTTTGTCTTTGCCTTTAAAGTTTCCCTTTCCTATCTCTCTAGATTTGGATGGCTTATTGCTTGTCTCTTGAGGAACATTGTTTCAACTGATTCTAAATGAGTTTCCTAACTAAATACTTCATCTAGATTGGTAGGATTAAACATAAGTATAGTATGTTTAAAATACTATGTAATCCACCTATGTATTTAAGTAGAGTGTCTTGGGAAGAAAAATCAACACCCAATATTAAATATCTTATTCTAAATTCTTGTGTGTAACTTTGAACACTCTAACCTTAAGTTAGTCTAAAATTTTCCCAATCCATAATTACTTTTTGCATATAATCTAATGGATAAAATTTCCTTCTTAATGCAACTATAAAATTATTCGAAGAAGAGATAATTTTACCACTTTTATTCAAATGTTCTTGAGTTATAGCCTCCCACCACATGAGATTTCCACCTTACAAAGGAAGAGAAGCAAGTTGGATCTTTGTACCATCATCCTTAATATTTTTAATCCTGCAATAGACTTGAATTTGACAAACCCAATTATCCAACTTTTAAGCATTTACTTCCCCATTGTACATAGACAATTCAAACTTGACATAAAACTTAAGCAAAGGAGACTTAGTGTGTCCTTTTGGAGATGTAGGAGGAGCATGTCTAGCTGTTGAAGGAGGTGAGGATGGAGGTGAAGATGGAGGTGAAGGAGGAGGTGGAGGTGGAGGCTTGCTCCCATCACCACCATTATATTTTTTTTTATTAGAACTTTCTCCTTACAATCATACTATCCTTTCATTATACAACACTTTCACCATCTTAGCTATATCATAGAAATCGTTTTTGAAAGCTCTCTCATCCTTATACATCAACTCATGTCTTTCTTCATGTGCCATGATTGATGGAGTTTTTGGAGTTTGTGACCTCCTTTAAACAATTTGAGGGTTTGATTCTTCAAGCTCTCCTCTTCTCTACTTAGACCTTGTAATCATTCAAAAACACTTGAAAAAACAACCAAAACTTCAAAACAACCATTCTCTGAGACCAAACTGATATGAAATTGAAAATTGAAGGTTTCTTGAAAAAGTTTGCAAGCTAGTTTATGTTTTGTGGCCAATGGATTGAAATTGCAAAATCACATAAAATTTAAAATTTTAGTTAGATTTTCTAGATCTAACCAGAGAAAACTAGACAACATACAACATCAAAAAATAACAATTTTATGACAGAGTTCACCCCTCATGGGCTACTACGTTGAGTCTAGCTTACAATGCTGGACCTTTATATTATATGATCAAAATTTTAATTGCATCAACATACATTGCTCAAATCATGAAAACAATGTTGCCATTGTGTCCAAAACACCCAAAAACCCCTATGTAGGCTCTTCTTGGGCTAAGAAAATCTGAAAAATAGCCAAGTTAGGCCTCCATCTTCATTTTTCTGCTATTTGTCTTGCAAATTCAAAAAGTTGGCAAAACTGGCAATGTTTTTCTTCATTTGGCATATCTGCTAGGCGATAAATTGCCATGTTTTCGACATGAATTCCTTTGTAAATGGTGTAAAATAGAGGATAATCAACTGGGAACCCACTCCCTAAGTTCGACCCTTTTCTTCGGTCACATGGAGGTCAATGTGGCTAGGGACTTAGGCTAGGAGCCATGCTCCTAAGGGCACTTTGCACTTGGTCATGTGTAGAGTCATGTGTCTGCAGGTTGGTTGATGTGCCAACCCTCTGGCTTCGAGCACTCCACCAATGGTTTCTCGGTTTTGAACATGACCCAGGGCCAGTGCTTCCAGCCCTTGCCATTTCACTATACTCCATGGTTATACTCCATGGATTCGACCCAAGGTTGGGGACACATTCCACACCCCCTCCCACTAATGCTAAAAAATTTAAAATTTAAATATAAATTTTCCGAGTAGTTATAATGAGCACGTCCGGTGGTGTACCAGTACGGTGGTTGGTTAGTTGCGGTGAGGTAGTGGGTTTGATTCCCTGCGAGGTCGGTTAGTCAACACCAGAAATTTTTCATGGAACCCAAGGGCCAAGTGGCACCCTCCTATTGGGCCACATGACACCTCCTAATTGGTCCACCGAAAATAGAACGAGCAATAAAATTTTTCCACCCAGACTTGCATGACTTTCCAGGTGTTAGGATGACATTGGCCTTTTTAACCACCATACCTTCCCAGTCAACCTACTAACATCAGTGTGACGTTATTGTATGGTCTGCCAAGTTAGCAGCCTAGTAAACCCTACAAGTTCACTTTTTAGTTTTTTCCGAAAAACTTTAGAATGCGATAACCTTCACATGCAGTGTCAGATTGAGGTGATTCAAGTGTCGTTGGCATCATAATGAAGAGATCCACAGTTTGGAACCCATTTTGGATGACTTTTAGCACTTTTATTTTTGAGCATATTTTTGATACCCTAGGTCATTCTCCAACTGAGTGTCCCTCTCTAGAATGAAATATTTGATGAATAATAAATCTTGAATCATCTGTTAGGGAGGTGATCTCTTGAGGCCTAGCTATCTCTCCTTTTGGGAGAGTCTATTAGTTTTTTGCAATCAATTCGATGAAGTACATTAGGAGGAGGTTCGTTGCTTCTAAGTTTATCTTCTCTTCATGAGTAAGAATTTTCTTTGCGTGATTCATATTTTTTCTAAGCTCTATCAAAGCATAATGGATTACTTAGGAGAGAAGGTAGAATGAACTTTTCCTAGATTTTTCTTGGATTTAGGTATAATAAACTTCTATATAATCCATGGGGGTCCTATTTTTTTAATTTAATGTTTCATTCATCATTTGGAAAAAATTTACATGTCTAATAATTATTTTTTTTTGGTGAACTTTGGCAGTGCTACTTTCTATATTACAAAATCAAAATTTACATCCATCCTTCATATGTTCCAGGCAGTTAACCTGCCCAAAGGAAACCAGGTAACCACCTGTTTGCATTATATCCAGACCAAAATTTGAAAATGTTCATCTCCTTGGTTATATCATATCTTCTCTTTCGAGCTCTACTACTTATTCTATCTTTTATTCTATGATAATACATCTGAAAAACAATTCTTTTACTACAATACTTCAAAAACTATCCAAGAAACCTGCTTCATCAGTGCTCATCTGAGGAAATTACCGGGGCAGGGGCCATGGCGCTTGTACCAGGAGTCTCGTTTTTCTACTCCATTACCCATTTCATCTCCCTCAGCATTTGTTCCATTTTCCCCAGTATGAGATTATTGCGGGATGCCTGGATCTGAACCTTTGCTATTTCCTTAAGGAGCATAGACTTTACATTTTCGAATTCTTCCTGTGTTTGATTCCTTAACTGCTCCTACCGCTGCCTCCTTTCCTCCTCTTCTTCCTCTTGGACTGCCTGATTCATTTCCATAGCATAGGCTAGCACGTGCTTCATAATCTAGTAATGTTGGATTGACTTATTGAACAGAGAGTTGTGGCTCCGTGTATTACCTAGATCTGGTACTAAATCCTCCCATTCACCCCAAGAAATCTCTTGGCTCGAGCTAATGGATCTCAGCTCCCGTTCCCAACCATTTATTTGTTCCCGGATTTCAGGGGAATTCCTGGCCATGTAAGCATTTATCATATAAATCCTTTGCTTGGCTTCTGACTTCCTTCCTACCATTTTGAGTTACTGCTTGATCCTTCTTCCTATGTCCAAACTTGTTTCTCTTTCCTTGGAGCCATCTTGCTGCTTGCCTGGAGACTATTCTTGGTTGGGTCTTTTTTACCTATCAAGACATGAGACCACAAATAAGTAACTCTGTTGGGAATTTCTAATTTAAACCATTCACTTACCCCCCTTGCATTAATTTGGTTATCCAAGGTTTGCATATGGTGAGATGGCCCGGACCACTCCACAGCCTGACATGAAATTCGGCCCCTTTCCTTTCCTCCACTCTCTACTTCTCTGTACTTCCCTTGATGCCACTCTTGTTGGTTTTCTATGTAATTAGACATATCAACTTTTCTCCTTGGTGGTCGGGGGAAACTGCTTTCACACCTCTTTTCCTATGGATTTCTACTCTTGGTTTTCAGCCAGAAAGGGCCATGGTTCCTGCTGCCATCAAGTTTCCCTATTCTTCCCAAGTTTTTACCCCTCCCCACCCTGCAACCTTTCGTAGGATTGGGTTTTTCCTTCCTTCGAGGGCCATAATTCCTGCCTCCCGGGACACCAGCATATCTGGTGGAGAAAAGACATTTCTTCCCGTATCTGGGAATTCCCATTACCAGACTATGTTTTCCTTTCGACTTCGGTTTCATGGACACCTCTAAGTAATAATAGAAACTCCTACATCTATCTATATCTAGAACAGCAGAACAGGAGAATGAATTTACATACCACCTTTCCTCGCCAATACCAGAGCTTTTGTCTGAACTCTGCGCCTTTCTACCACCTTTCATCATTCCCTCCTGCTTTGTGCTCTGCTGCATGCAAAATCCTGATGCCACCTCAAGCCCTCATTTGTATAATCCCCTTCATCTTTCCTTCCTTACCTCCACTTGTCCTTTTCCTTTCCTAGTGCTCTTCCCCGAGTCATTTTCTTGGGATTTGTCTCGACCGTTCTATCTATCTTTACTTGTCATGACTCCTACATTCTCTCAGCTGCTCCTGCCGTACCCTTTCTGTCCTACCACTGCCACTTGCCATCCCTTATCGGCCTCTTGTCCTAACTCCCCATGTTCCCTCCATTTCCATTTTTAATTGTGCCTTAGTTATCTCCTCTACCCCTTCGGGTAATCCTAACCTGCCCTGCCCCATCAATTGCCCTACTTCGTCCTCTACACCGCCCCTGTCATTTCTCATGAGCATCCTATCTGTCGTCACTTGTTGTGTCCTTTCCCCACATCTGCCACTTACTAACTTTTCCTAACCATTCTCCTCGGCATTGCTATTGCCACCTTTATTGATGTTGAGAAGTTTCTACAATTGCTCTCTCTCCTCTAGGAGTAGGAGCTCCATTCCTTTGTTGTCTATCATCTTTCCCCTGTTTCAGCTTCCCCAGTTTGCTAACAAGTCTGTCGGTTGATTGCCTGATCATCTTACATGTGTGGGGATCAGATAGTCTATTCTAGTGATTAGTTTCCCTATTTCGCTGATTAGCCACACTGTTCACCAACTCTTGCTTATTCTTTCCGCTGGTTTCCTTTGTTGCAATTGCTTTACCATATCCACCACTAGTTTCGAGTCACCTTCAATTTGGAGGCTCTGAAACTTTTCCTGAATCGCGATTTCAAGGCCGTGCTTCAGCGTGTGTAGTTTCACTTCATTATTGGTTGCCTCCCCACATTCTATCGAGAAAATTCTCAAATTTTTTCCTATGTCGTTCCTAAAAACCCCCCCTTTTCCTACTTCGCCCTGGTTGGTTTTTGCCACCTTGTCGAAATTTAATTTTGTAAATCCTTGTGGTGGATGCCTGTACTGTTTTATTTCTTCAACCTCTCGGAATTGGTCTTTACTTTGGTAGCTATCTAGCATGATCTGTGTTGATTGTAGCTGTTTCAAAATCTTCTCCTCTATTTGTATGACCTTCCAGTCCTCTTCCTTCCATCGTTCCATTAAAATTGTTTCTCTCATATTCTTGATTGTTTGTTTCCATATTTCTACTGGGGTTTGCTTTTCTTCATTGAAGATCACACTATTCCTTTCCTTCCATATGTTCCAAAGCAGGAACCCAGCTGATAGCATCCATGCATGGTTTAACACCGGGTTTTGGTAAGGTTTCTTCGGCCAGTTTTCGAAGTTGTTTTTCATATTTTGGAAGTTTCTATAGCATCGTTCAAATAGCTGATGATGACTGCTCCACAGGGTGTTTCTGGCTGTGCATATGTTCATGAGATGCTCCAACATCTCCTCCTGTTCATTGCAGAGCGCGCATCGTGAGGGTCCCTGCCTTCCTTTTCTCTATAATTGATCCCAGGTAAGTGCCCTGCCATGATATAGGATCCATAAAAAGAAAGTGACTTTCAGCCAATGTTTTATTTTCCATAAATTTTTCCATTTCTTTGACTCTGTCTGTTGATTCTGTTTTGCCTTTAAGTAATACCCTTCTGCAATAGAAAAGGTTCCTTGTATTCGGGTTCCCCATCTTAGGATATCTTGCCTTGTTTTTACCGCTACTTTTCGGGATGCCATTTCTTTGTTGTAATCGCCCCATTTTTTGGTATCGGGAGCTGCTACCCAGTCCTCCTTTTGCTTCCAATTGCACCAATATTATCCTATACTTGGTTTCTAGAATTTTCCGACCACATCCCCCTCTATCTGGGAGGTGAATGCTTGGATGACTTGAAGGGCTTCCTTATGGAGAAGCTTTTCTTGTTGTTGCCAGGATTCCTCCCAGAACATAGCTATGTCCCCTGCTCATATCTCCTAATATTCTCTTATCAAATATTTATTGCTCCTCACCAATTCCATATTGCTGATCCTTTTTCCTCTATCTGACTTCTCATCCTGTCTTCGAGCTTCTCAGTAGCCTCATATTTCTTCTCCCAAATTTTCTTCCATATGTCCTGGCCACCTTGTGTCCACCTCCACCATAGTTTCACACCCATCACTTGGTTGAGTGTATAGGGGTCCCGCAAACCTAATCCTCCATCTTTGGTTGGTTTTCTTAGCCATTCCCAAGAGAGTAAAGCCCATTTTCTTGTTTTACTGGTTCCTTGCCATAAAAATTTCTTGAACATGGCTATTAATTTTTGACAAACAGATTTGGGGATAGCTTGGCTAGATATCTAATATATTGGAATGGATTGTATTACTACTTTTAGAAGAATTATCCGACTGGGGTGTTCAAAGATCGGAATGTCCAGTTGTCTATTTTTTTCCTAATCTTACTTATTAGGGGTCCCTAGTTAGCTACCCTGTATTGATGCTCATTGAGCATGATGCCCAGATACTTCTCTAGGAAACTTCCTATTCTGAATCCCATTTTTCTAGCTAGAAATCTTTGGGATGCTACTTGTGTATTAAAGAAAAATATTTCTGATTTCTCATTATTGATCTCTGTCCTGAATGCTTGAGTGAACTCAGAGAGAATTTTTAAGATCTGTTGGGCTTCCTTAAGAGAGGCCTGGCCATAAAACATTACATCATCCATGAATTGCTGGTGTGTTATGGGAAGTTCATTACCACAAATTCTCAGTCCCTTTAGCTATTCATTGGTTAATCGTGCTTTCACCAGCCTGCCCAGTCCTTCTACTACTAGAATGAAAAGAAACGGGGACAGGGGATCTCCCTGTCTAAGCCCTCTGAAAGGGTTAAATGCTTCGGATGGGGTTCCATTCAACATAACTGACATCACCGGTGTGCTCACCATTGACAGGATCCATTTCACCCATCTCTCATCAAATCCGTGAGCTTTGAGAATGCCTTCTAGGTACGCCCAACTAAGGCGATCATAAGCCTTTGCCAGATCCAATTTGATTAACATACCTTTGTTTCGAGAATTTTTCAGAGAGTGGATTACCTCTTGAGCGACTACTATTCCATCTGCTATCTACCTTCCTTTTACAAAACCAGTTTGTTCCTGAGCAATGAGGTCGGGCAAAATTGGCTTAAGTCTGTTCACCATAATTATAGCCAATATTTTGTACACTACATTACATAAAGATATTAGTCTGAATCCATGGGGTTCATCCGAGTTTCCTATCTTTGGAATCAGTGCCAGGAAGGTGGCATTAAGGGCCAGATGCATACGCTTTGTACACCTTGATTCTTCCACTAGTTCCACCAGGTCATTACTCATAAAAATCCAGGAGGCCTGGTAAAATTCAATGGTAATACCATCAGGACCTGGGGCCTTATTCTTCACCATTCTGTTAATCACTTCCTCCACTTCTTCTTTCGTGATTACCCTGAGTAAAGCCAGATTCTATTCTCTGGTTACTTTTTTAGGTATATGTTGACATACTCTAGCGATTTCCTCCTCCCTACTAATGTTTGGTTCTGTTAGGATCCCTTTGAAATAATCCACCAGAAGATTCTCCATTTCTTCGTGTTGCAGTACTCTGTTTCCTTGACTATATTTTAGTGAAAAGATTCTATTATGTTGTCTATGGTTCAGCATTGCTTTGTGAAAGAATTTTGAATTCTTCTCCCCTTCTTTTAACCATTGGACTCGTGATTTTTGTTTCCACAACATTTCTTCTTGCTTTCGTCTTTCCTCTAATTGATTAATTATCCTTACTTCCTCATCTGCTAGCTCCTCACTTCTTCCTCCTTCGATAATTTGTTGTTAAATTCTTTCCATTCTAGACTATAGTTTCCCTTTCTCTTTTTGAATGTTGTCAAATTCCTCTCTAGTCCATTTCTTTATTTTGCCCTTTATGTCTTTGAGTCTAATTTGGAACGTGTGCATTTTGTTTCTACCTTCCACTCCCATTTTACTCTCTTGCCACTAGGTTTTTACTTTGGGTAAGAATTCTGGATCTCTTAGCCAAAAATACTCAAAATGAAATGGTCTCTTTTTATTCTGCTTGTTCATAGCAATCTCCAGTTTAATAGGCCAATGGTCTGACCCTATAGAAGGGAGGATGGAGGCTTCATAGAAGATGTCCATACCTATTATATGTTCAAAGACTAAGAATCTATCTAATCTTGATGCTATTGGTTTGTTCCCGCCTCTTCTATTGTTCAAGGTGAAGTTCCCATTTATAGTTGGTATGTCTACCAGACTTAAGTTTGTTTGTACATCTCTGAATCCTTCCATCTCCGGGTCTTCCTTCCTTATTCCTCGTTTCTTCTCCTCTTTTGATGTGGTCATATTGAAGTCTCCTGCAATAATCCACCTATGTTCCTGGTGCATATTCCTTAGCTTTTGCATGTGACTAAGGAATAAGCCTCTATCTAGCAGAGAGTGGAGCCCGTAGACTGCCGACACTACAAACCATTCACTTTTCCCTATGAGTCTGAATCTGCCGGTTAGGATTCTGGGCATTCGTATCCACCAGTCTGT
Organism: Pinus tabuliformis; assembly: GCA_031772625.1. Lineage (NCBI taxonomy): Eukaryota > Viridiplantae > Streptophyta > Pinopsida > Pinales > Pinaceae > Pinus > Pinus tabuliformis. The sequence continues at coordinate 579,785,520 of CM062818.1, forward strand.
TAGGACTTCTGCCGGGTTCCAAATTACTGCTATCCCTCCCACACTTCCTTTAGCTTCTATGGTTACTTGCTCATATCTAGGACTTATTTTATTGAGTATTTCCTCCATCTTCTGACCTAAAATTTTCATTTCTTGAATAAGCATAATCTGTTGCCTATCTTTCCTCAATCCTTCCGCTAAGTGTCTCTGCCTCCCTTTTTTGTTCAAGCGTCAAATATTCCAGGATGTCAAAATCATTAAGGGGCTTGATTTAGGTTTTGGAACACTGCTGAAAGCGGAACCACTCTCCCTATGTTCACTAGCATTTCCCCCATTAGTTGTCTGGAGTCTTTAATATTTTTCCTTCCTCTTTTTTTCCCGCCTTTGACTTGCCCTTGCCGGTCTGTTCTGTTATCCTTGTGATTCTCTTGTTGTTCTTTAGGCAATGTTTTGCCTTTTTCCTGTTTGGATATATATTGTTGGAAGGTTTCCGAATACAACCTTTTCTAGTCTTCAGGGATAAATCGCTCGTCCAGATTTCTCCAGTCATTTAATAATTTTCTCAGTACTTCTTCATCTTTACTTAGGTCTTCCCTAATTATCTTCATTTCTGTCTCCATTTGTTCTACCTGTTCTTTGCCTTTGACAGGGGCATCACTCAAGACTTTCCTCTTGGCGTGGGATCTTTCATTGCTGGAGTTGTTGTCTGTCTCTTTATCTTCCTAATTTTCCATGGTTTGATCCTCATCTTCCCCTTCTTCCTGTAGGATTTCAAAGCTGTTTGATTTCCCTGGGTTTATTTGTTGTTCCTTCTTGTCTTCTTTGGAGTTTTCTTTTGTTACTCTTCTTCTACTCTTTACCTCTTGGAATCCTTCCTGGTCTGTTGGCCTTCTCTTCTGCTGCTTACTTTTCCTCTCTTCTTCTTCCATTGTTATAGGACATTCTTTAACCAGGTGTCCATATTCATGGCATCTGCGACATCTAAATGGTATATTCTCATAGTCTAGGGTTTGCTTCCAAACTTCTGCATGACACTTTAGCTCCACGGAATCTGGGATTGGGTTCGCAATGTTCATGTACACACATATCCTGGCATACGATGTTTACCTTCCTTTCTTCATAGTTTCTGCTATTTTCACAAAACTCCCTATTGTGTTTCCTATCCCTTCCAAGATTTCTGGGTCCCAAAAGTCCATAAGTAACCCAAATAATCTAACCCATACCGGAGCTGCTAAATTTTTTTCCCTATCGGGGTTATAGCATTCTTCCCAATATCTCATAAATAAACCAACATTATAGTAAAAATAAGGGCCATTCTCGAACACTTTTTCTTTATCTTGCAGGTTAGAGAAGATTGTTGTGAAGAAATCTTTAGCTCCCAACTTTAGCTCAATATGTCCTTGGGGCTACCATTTTTGCTGAATCCATCTGGTAAAGTCTCTTTTGGATGGCCAGACTCAAACAAACTTACAGATGAGGGCATGATCCTTCATGTAACTTGTATACCTTTCCAGTTTATTTGGAGGGATTACAAACATTGGCTTCTCCTCTACACATGGTAGGCATTTTCCCCTTCTACCCACTTGCCATATCACTCCAAGAACAGGATCTGCATTCTACTTCTCTATTGCCGACTGACTGTTTTGTCCTTCCCCTACTGCTACATCCTGATAGGAGGGGATCTCTCCCCTCCTGACCTCTTCTGTCATGACTGTGGCTCTCGATTGTCTAACTTGTCTTTTGCTATTACTCTTTGTTGTCTGTGCCCTTGCCTTTCTTGATTCCTCTTCACCAATTTTACCACATGGTCGCCATTAGGTTTTGGTTGCAGAGCTGGCTCCCATGGTCTCATACCTATACATGTCTAATATTTTGATAATGCTTTGGTTGGCTATATAAATCAAATCATCGACAACACCTTAGTCCTCTAGCCAATAAAATTTTGAAAATGAAATACAAGAAAAATATATAGTGTTGTCAAAAATATGATGACACAAAGTGGTGTGATTTGCGTAGACTAAAACGGGTTACATAAAATAATAGAACTATGAAATGAGAAAATCATAGAAAGGGTTTGGAATTAGAAGAATCCATTTGTATGGGTCCTTTCTTCCCTGATGTGAACTCTCCAGATTCATTGGGATGCCCAGATGGGCCTATATTCTTCACAATAACTAAAATCCTTGATTTTAATTTGAAGCTCATCCATCATAAGAAAAATTTCATCCTTGGCATTATTTTTGTCTGACAACATCTTCTTGAGCAAGGTTTTCATATCCATATACAAATTAATGGTTTGTACATATTGGTTTTTCATCTATCATGTATTTTCCATGTTTCAGATGAACATAATGAATTAGGAAACAACATCAGTATTAGAGACCTAGCCTCTCTCTCCTGCAATTTCCTACTCAACCTCGTTGATATAGCTTTGGATGGATATTAAGGTATACTCATGAAAATTAAAAGTTGAGGCCTGCACTCCAAAGTGGGTTCTTGATCCTCCCATGGATGCATAATATGCGGCTCCTTTACAACAACAATATATTTGATGACACATAACTAAATTTTGAGCATGCAATTGGAATAGACAGCTGAGTAATTTTCCCATCAGGAGACCTTCAACAACTGAGATAATGAGCCTACAAGGAGCTAGTGCATGTCCCTAGCTAAGAACCAAGATGGGAGACCAAGGGAGATTGCTAAGGTGAAATTGATTTCCCTTGAAAGGAAAAACAAAGTATGAGTTGGTGAAATTATATGTTTCACATGTGGAGGTGCAATTTCATTACCCTATAGCCCAAGTAGGGGCATTAAAAGAGCAAACTAAAAGCTAACACTCTAAAATTATGAAATACTATAGAGGAAATTGCTTAAAGAGAGTTCATAATAGAAAAGTCTTAGAAATATATTTACATGATATATTTATCCTCCAATATATGCCAACATAGGAGATAATTTTGCATCACAAATTTCTCCAACTGTAAGTTACTAAAATTCATGAAAACACACAGGAGACATTTTTTTGATGTCAAACTGGGGTAGTGAATGGAAAGAGGTGACATATAACAACTTTAACTTTGCATAACCAAACTAGAAGTAGGGATTGTGTTAATTTATTTGTGGGGGGAATGGCATTTCATGTCCCCTCTTATAATTAATTTCCTCGATGGCTGCCATGTTTCCCTCCCACTTGTCACATATCACCTCACTTGGAGGGATCAAATTTGTTATTGCATTTTTTTAATCATTTAATTCCATTTTATAGATTAATTCCTTTTTAAAAATAAAAAATATTAGTACTTCTCGATAGCTTATGGATCCTAATTTAAGATGGATATATATTAATTTAATTTAATTTATTTAAATGTTGTGATATGTGTGTGTGTGAAAAATAGAAGATTATATTATATTAGTTTAAGACAACATCCACTAAAATAGAATGTGGAGAAGCTCAACACTATTATGAAGTAATTCCATAATCTCCCTATTGATGATAATTTATTGACATTAAATCTTCCAAAAACAAAAATGGAAAACCATCATGTCAAGTTAGAATGCTTTCATTGAGTAAAGGTGGGAGAATGTGTGTTTGTAAATTATCATATTTTGTGGGATCGCTCGATTGAAACCATCAAGAATTTTCATGACAAATTGACACAATGAAATATGAATGGTATGAAAATTCATACTTGCAACACATATCTATGGAACTATTAGTAGATCTAATACAACTTTCAAAGAAACAAAACATGCAAACATGATTCCAATTGTAACGATGTTATCTTATATATGGCACTAAATTAATTGAATTATTTGTGAAGATGATAGAAATTTGAAATTTGAATAGACACTTTTAGTTGTAACGTAATCAAATAAATACATTAGTGTTATCTCAATATAGATGAACTACCTGTATCACACAATCAACCAGTATGTCGCAACCTCACATCAAGATAGGAAACATCTAGTTGTAGAATATTTCTCAACTTGACTAAATATAATCAACTCCTGAATATTAGGAACATACTCTTCCTTCATCCAATTATCACACTTATGACCAGTAGGATTTATATATTCTCACACTCCCCTTTAAATACTACTTATCTTATTCTCCATGAGAAATTTCTACTTGTGGTGTAACTTGGGATTTACAAACATTACCAAAATGTTGGCATCCATATAAAGAAACAATCAATAACTGAAATGCATGGGTACTAGTTGTTGCAACTATTGATCTTCTGGGATGTCCTTCACGTACATGGTTCATTCAACTCTCCGTGCATCACATATATTCATACTTGTACCTATACCTTTAACTCTCCTCATCTCACCATCACCATCATCTTGTTTTTGTTGGCTTACTTATAACCATGATTTAAGTTTCGTTAGCTTATGTTGAACTATGTTTTTGATGCTATTGTGTTAGACTCCCAAAGAACAAACACTTTATAGGTATCACTATCCATAGTTTCCCCATCTCTTTCAAACTTGTGTTTCTTCATCACATCCTCATGTTGTTTCTACATACCACAAACAATGCATCAAGTGGTTTTGGATTATGAAGAACCCTCATAGGAAGGGATTAATATCTAATCACAAACTTTCATCTATGTTGGAATTATGATTACAATGAGAGGAGGGGTGAGTTATGTAATTTCTAACTTAACCAAGTTGAACAATTCATCGTAACTAAGAACATCACAATGCATGAATAAGAAGATTCATCACATCAACACATCATAACACCCTATTTACATGGAAAACCTTGTGGAAGAAAACCACAAACCTCTTAATCTTCTTCAGTTTTTTATCAAACCAATTTTCAGGAACCAATCTACTCGAGGCACCAACCCCCAAAAGAAAATTTGTAGCCACCGACCTGATGTAGGCTTCAGCCTTATTAGGTTCTATCCCAATGAGGAACCAACCTCTATTGTAGGCTCCAACCTAATGAGGCACCAACCTTTGTTGTAGGCTCCAGCCTAATGAGGCAACACCCTCTGTTGTAGGATCCAACTTGATGAGCCACCAAAATCTACTATAAGCTCCAACTTAACGAGTCAATAACCTTTGTTGCACACTCCAACTTGATGTTGCACTAGCCTCGAATGTAGACCCCAACCTAATGAGGCACACCAACCTATTTTACCAAAATATAGTGGACCACATTTCACAATATTTTTAAAATAATGCATAAGCTCAAAGAATAATAAACACCCCTTACAAATCTGATCATAACAATGCAAACACAACCTTTCTTCAATCATAAAAAATAACAACTTATTCATTTCTCATTCTCATCACCAAGACTAAAACTGTTCCTAATCCCAAAAACATTTCAGCAAAAGTAAAAGAAATATAGCCTCTTTTCCTCAAGAAATTTTCTTCATGACTTTTAATCTCCATTTTTCAGATAAATAAAAATTTCTCACCACATTCCTTTTTTCAAAAATCAATCTGCACGTAAAAGTGACCCACAAAAAAAATATAAAAATTAACTACTTGAAAAAGACTGTCTTAATGGGTGAACAAAATGCACCATTTAGATTCATCATTTACATAATGCACATCTTTGGCGCATCATCGATATAATGCACATTTTCAATGAACTTTATTCAACTACCAAAAACTATTTGAATTCATAGGACAAAACTCTAACCCCTGACCACAGTCATGCTATGCACCACTGCTGCCACCTTTGCTATGATGTGTTACTCAATATACTATGGCCGCCAAAACAATTTCCAGTGAATTCCGATTTCAATTCACAATAAAACCATTATCACGACACTTGCACCTAAGAAATTCCACAAAATGATTAAGCTCGACAACAACTCAACTACTATGTTCCTCATTTATACCATGTTCCCAAATCAAAATAGGCACGAATAATATCAAGCCACCACGAAAAATAAATTCCAATTGTTTGAAATATTGAGACTGGTGGGGAATTGAATCAATATTTCATGCCCAATTGAAATTTACTTAATTTATGCTTTCATTTCACATTCAACTTGAACCATTACTTCATTAACATAATATTGTATTATAAACCATGTGCATTATTCAGTATAAAAACTTGTAATCCATAAAAAAACATTAAATCATTAATCACATAAGGACACCAAGATTTTAGATGGAAACCCAATGTGGGAGAAAACCATTGCTATTGTCATTATGTTTTCTTCTTTTACTATAAAGAGATATCTTCTTACTTTTTGTATTGGTGGAGACTCTTTCCTTCATGCAAGCTCCTACCTCCAACAGGCTACAGCCGATAGTATTTTTCCATATCCTATTAGAAGGGAGCTACAACCTACTCCCTCACTAAAGGCTTCGACCCTCAAAAGTTCTGTGGACCATGTTTCAAAACATTTCACACTAGATCCACATGTTAATCAACTATCAAACTGTGTAGGCCACCTTTCATCATATTTTAAAACTAGACCCACACCTAACAGTCACCTCAAACAATTGAATATTGAATCAATCACGGAATCAGTAAACACTGAATCGCTAAATCTTGAATCAATCATTGAATCACTAAACACTAAATCATTTAATATTGAGTAACTAAATCTAAAATAAAATCACTGAATCAATGAATACCAACCAAATAAATACAACTTGATCATAAAAATGGAAAACGAAATCACATTGACCAATATTGTCAAATTATGTCAAGCCATAACACTATCATGATAAGCGAAATAGCTCATCCACACTGTCTATATCAACTCAAGCCATATCCTAGTGATAAACTGTCATTTACCATGTGACAAAAAACCAAGACAATATCAAAGCCCGAAATTTCTATCACTATCAAGAAATAAATTCATAAAACTTCTCTACAATATCACAATGTCTCTAACAATATGGGGAAAAAACAATCAACATCATATACAAATGATCTATGTCCAATAAGTCATTGTAGCGAAGAAATAAGCTCTTAATGAATGCAATCTTTGAATCATTGGCTCAATTCAACAATAGATCAAAAACGTGTCAAGCATACCAATATGCAAATCCAAACATTATGTCATCAACCATCCAAAAATATATCTAAAAGATTCGCAACAAGCCATACAAAACTATGCAGTCTTTGCAATATCATATCACTAATGAAGATCACAATACTTTTGTCATTGTCATATATTGAACCATGCATGCATAGGTCACTTGATATAATGAAAACCTCTAGTCCCTACAATCAACAATTGCAATCTCTAAAATGATATAGGTTCTATAAACTCAGTTGAGGTAGAAAATGGATTTCTTATCAAATAGTCATGGAATGAACTTTGCAATCACAGTCAAGGAAACACACAAAGATCTGGTGAAGACAATAAACAAAATCAAAGGATGCATCCCTATATATACTCTGTTAGAATTTAGCTATCAATCCATTTCATTCTCTACATACACTGTTTCTACACTAGTCAATAAAACATATTTCTTTGTGACATCGAATTCAGTGCATGTAAATGAGTAAGATCAAACATTCACCATTAGGTTCTACATACTATGACATACAATCTTTAAGAAAGAAGAGAAGGTCTAGTTGTAATTGATGATCTCTATGCATACCAGTCATAAGATTAGACCCAACAAGTAGATAAAAATATTTCTTCTCTAATCTCCTCATATACATTATTCAAGGGCCATCCGAACAATATAACAACTTAGAACAAAAAGGATGGAAACACACACTACACGAACCTCTCTGACTATTCAACCATTCATAGCACATACAAAATAGTCTCGTTGTCAAGGTTAAGAAGATATCTACAAAGATAATATGAATCATTACATTATTGATTTCTGCAACATGTATATGTTGTCTAAGCATATGGCGATCGTTGATGAGATCTAAAAAAAAATCACCTATTTATCTCTGCGTAGGATTAATACAGGGACTTCTACATTCATATGGTGTTAAAATCCCTCACTGATTAATGTCTATGAACTAATACAAATAATGCAGATATAAAAGAATTTATAGACGTGTGTTAGAAATAATGGAGATTAGGTAATTATTGTTATGTAGTTATGATTGTGCTTTTCTTGGACATTCAGTTCCTATCATTCAGGGCTTTATTTACTATCCATAACTAAGTGTATCTATTAATCATGGGAGTTTAATGTGAAGCCTAAGTGGCGTATTTTCTTATAGGACCTCCTAGTGATCTGCACCTGTGAGCTTCTCTTGTGTTATTTGCCAATTCATGTCTTCCATGTGCAAATGTTGAGATGGTATCAGAGCTCCAGGAAGGAGAAGCCTATACGTTGAGTTTAGGAATGCGACGTTGTTGGGACGAGCTGAAGAGTATCTCAAGCCGATACTCTTGGGGACTTCAGTCATTTTTAATTTGCTGAATCGTCGTGGGATTTTGGTGTAACTCAACAACTAGTTGTGGATCTGAGGTAAATAACTACGATGATTATGCTTGCCGCATTTTTAAAAGGCTGTGTGTACCTAGAAGCTGTGTGGAAAATGATGGACTGCATTTTCTTTTGAGGAGGTTGCCTGTAGAAGGGGGAGATCGCCCCAGGCTTGCCACGCGAGGAGCTTAGCCTTATTGTGTGAACGATCCGGTGGGCATGGTGGATGAAATTGCCTATTGTGTATTTTTCCAGAGTGAAAGGAGCTCGCACCAGCGTAGGAGGCCTACGTCAAGAAGGAGGAAGGAGTGAGCGTGGAGGAAGGCACTGGATCGTATGTGGAAGAAGTGGAGCAGCTGGACCTGCATTTAATTGGAAGGTCATGAGGCAGAGAGGAGCTTGCCCAACCTTGCTACGTGGGTTGTGTAGTGTCTTGGAAGCTGATTACCAAAGATGATTGCATGGGCTGCATTCTGATAATTTTTTCAAGGTGCCATAATTTGAAGAGCTTGCCTGACTCATTTGGTAATTTGACTAATCTCCAATGCCTCAATCTTTCAAATTGCCACGATTGCCACGATTTAAGGAAGCTACCAAATTGTTTTGATAATTTAAAGAACCTACAAGACATCAATCTCCACAAAGAATTTGGAGTGATATTTTAAAGAAAAAGGATCTGGAATTGAAATTTGAGGAATTAGTATTATTCAGGGCTATTTTTTGTGATGGAAATTCTCAGTGATCAGGGTATTTTTTTTAACATTCAAGGGTTGTTAAATTTTTGAAGATTTTTTTCATTTAAAATGAATAATCAAATCGTTGAAGCTTATCTGAATGAGAGTCATAAGCTTGATGGTTCCAATTACACAAATTGGAAATTTAAGCTCCAGACTCTGCTTGAGGGACAGAATGCCTATAGCATTGCCACCGGTGATGAAGTCAAGCCGACTACTGCAACTGGTGGATTGAATACAACAATTCAAGACTGGGAGAAAAGGGAGATGAAGGCAAAGGTGCTACTTAAGTTATCAGTCAAAGATTGCATCATCCCTCACATTTGGGATTTTAAGATAGCGAATGACACCTGGAAAATTCTCAAAGAGATGTACGAGATCAAGAACACCAGTCAAACCTTGTACCTCAGGAAGAAGATTCTCTCAATCAAGATGGAGGAGAATGAGTCTGTTTCTTCATTCATATCCCGAATAAAGGAAGCTAAAGATAAACTAACTGATATCAGTCAGACTGTGGCAAATGATGATCTGGTGACAATTACCATGAACGACATAACTGATGATTATCAAAAGTTTATAACCAAATTGAATGCAAGAGAAAAGCCTCCAGGCTTTGAAGAACTCATTGGGATTTTGCTACAAGAAGAGGAAAGGAGGTTGTCTCTCACTCAAAATCCAGATCTTGCATTGATGACAAAGTTCAAGCCAAAAGGGAAAGTAGTTGCTGATCACAGGAGAGGCAGCTCATCAAGAAAAAGGACACCATAAGGTATGACCTTGCATAAACATGAATCTACTCCTAAATGCTTTTATTGTGGTAATATAGGCCATATTGCTAAGTTTTTCCATAAGAAAAAGGTAGATGGGGAGAGGTGCAAATAGAGAAGACATGCAGGTCATTTGGGTAATGCAGATGCAGATTAGAATCAGGATGTCAGATTTTTTATGGCTGAGGCTTAGACTACTTTAGCTATTGAGGAGGATGAATTAGATATTTGGTTCGTAGATCCTGAAGCCTCCTCTCTTATAGATCTGACCTGAAAATATATGAAAAGGTACCAGTATACCCAATAATTGTAAATAATCACCAAAAATAACAAGATTTGAATATAGATAGAAATGCTTCTTTATTGATATCAAACCCTTGAGGTAGGGAAACACCATACATTCACTCCTTAAGGAAGTAGAACACTCCACAAACCATATTCTTGTCCATAAAATATTCCTTGACATCTCTCAATTGGGAGTCTCTAGTCTCTATATATGCCTCATACATACTACCATGGGTCATTACCATCGTTCCCTCAATACCATCTATCTAATACAATGGGCTTATTATATTATTGCTAACTACTTGTGGTCCCTTACATGATACAGGTTAACCACTTTATTTATTACTATGGCCCATCTCATTATTACATTATTCCCTTGGGTAACTACCTCACTACCCCATACTATCCCCCCTAGGTATACTACATTCCACCCCCCTTAAACATGTTTCATCCCCGAAACATAAGAATAACACAAATAATAAGAGCTACTCAAAAGAGTAGTCCACTGGTACCATGCACGTGCATCTAGCCATCCAAGAGAAAGGTGAACCCTCGATCTAGCTGATGCTTCTCTTGCTTGAGATGGAATTTGACCCTAACAGCGCTTTTGTGTTGATGTTTACTAGGTGGATCATTTCCCCTCTCTATCTGTCATGTCGTCTTTGTGGCTAATCCATTGCCATATTATAGGTTGTTTTGTTGCGGGGTGATGTGGGTGGTGATATGCCGAAGTTTTAACCAACAATGTATCTTTCTTTAATTCACCACCTAATGGAGGCTGATTGGTATCTGGTACATGTTGTGGCATCTGTTGTTGTTGCTTATCTTCCAATATTACTTCAACCACGAATTCTGTACCTATAACATTTTCTGCTTCAACCTCCTTGGACTCTACTTGTTTTTCTCATACCTAGTTTGATGTTTGTGTTTGGTTGTCGACCATTACGGGCTCTTCATCTGATGTGTCAGTCCATAGAACATCTTCTGCTTCAGCCTCCTTGGACTCTACCTGTTTATTGATGGAAATATCTTGTAATGTAATTTTCTTCTTTTTATACTAGAGCTTCAGAAATTTTTTCTACACGTTAATATTGATAGTACCCACAGATTCCATCCATGGGTATCCCAAAACAACATCCATGTTATCCATATATAAAGTATAAAAATCACAATGCAACACATACTTATCCATCGAATGCTTCAAATCTTTATAAACTTGAACATCCTCATTATCAACCTGTGTGTTTTCAATGTGTTTTGTCAGAACATGCAATTTTTTTGCCATATTAACATTGATAAAATTATCTTTGTAGCTAGGATTGATAGATAGAATGATCTTCTCCTTTTGAATACATCCATCAACCTGTAATAAGGAGATACCAGTAGAAAATAACCCCTTACATGTCTCATTCTCCTGTTTTCTAGCCTGAGACCATTTGTCTAAAAAGACTTTTTCAAATTCTTCATCTGAAAGGTTGTACAACTTCTTGCTCGCAACTGATCTAAACCATTTGGCATCCTCATCTTCCATATTAGTCGTTATAAAAAATTTCCAATTTTTTTCCCATAATGACTTTTGTTTTTCTATGAATTCTTCAATAGTAGGACCATTATCGTTTCCTGTAAAATATAGAACTACCATGAAGAGGGTTTTGAAAACAAATTGCTTACTTGGCGAAGATATGAAATGGCCACAATTGAGTCAATATGGCTCAGAATCCCTATTATGACCCATTTTCTGAAATGGAACAACCATTCTACATATTCCCATGTGATAGAAACCCTGATCTAGGCACTGGAATTTCAGATTCATGTTGCAATTGTCCCGTCGTCACAAAAATTTCTGAAAAAAAGAGAGCGGATTTTAAATCAGCGATGTCTCCCTCATCCGGACTCTGATTTGACTGTTTTTTTTTTTTGGAAATTGGATATTTTCCCAAAGGACCCATATCTGCAATTATATTATGGAAATATTGACCCAACATGTAAAAATCTGATATGCAAACTCGTCACCCCAAAAAATGTCTGCAACACAGCTCATTTTTAAATCAACGATATCTCCCTCATCTAGACTCTGATTCGGCCGATTTTCTTTTTTCAAATTGGGTATTTTTTTGCAAACAACCCAGATATGAAATTAGATTCTACAAATTTTGCACCAAAATATACAAATCTGATCTGTAAACTCACCGCCCCAAAATGTTCATGCAAAAATAAAAAAAATAAAAATTCTCCACTTTGCCCAAGAAAGTGCTCTAATACCACATATGATAGGTAAAACGAAATGGTTTAGAAATTTTAGAGAATCCAACACTGGAGTAAAAGTATACCTTGGAGATAATAGAGGGTACAAGATTAAGGGACATGGAGATGTCCTTGTTACTCTGCTTGATGGAAAGATCAAGAATATATCTGATGTGTGGTAAGTTCTTGGTATTAAGAAGAACTTGATTTTTGTATCAAAGATTACAGATCAGGATCTCCAGGTAGAATATTTTAAATCTCATTGTATTATTAAAGACTTGTTGGGCCAGATGAAGCCTATTTCTATAGGTATTCGCATAGGAATACTCTACAAACTGGAAGTGAAGAGTACACCATAGCAAGCCCTGATGTCATCGAATAAGTCTGCTAAAAATTTGTGGCATTAGCTACTTGGGCACATCAATTTTAGTGACCTTCTCCTGTTGCAGAACAAAGGTATGGTAGATGGTCTTCCTATTTTGAAAAATTTGCATATTGATTGTGAAGCATGTGCATTCGGTAAGCAACATAGAGATGAATTTCCTGCTATTAAAGATAGGAAATAGAGGGATATACTCGAACTTGTACACACTGATATATGTGGCCCTATGCAGACAAGATCATTAGGTGGGGCCTACTAATTTTTAATCTTTTTTGATGATTGTACAAGATTCAAATGGGTATGTTTCCTTAATTAGAAGATTTATGTTTTTGCATATTTCAAGCAATTCAGAAACATGATTGAGAAGAAGACAAGAATGTTCATCAGGATTCTTTGATCAGATCAAGGTGGAGAATTCAAGAAAGGGGTTTTCATCAAATACCACAAAGAGCATGGGATACAATAGTAGTTTACAACACCTTACACTCCTCAGTAGAATGGAGTAGCTGAGAGGAAAAACAGAAAACTGGTGGAGTGTGCTTGCAGTATGTTGAAAGGTAAGAATCTAACTAATGGGATTGTGCGCTCATGACTGGTATGTTAAACATTGCAGAACCTTCTAATTTTTATGTAGCTAGTAAGAGTTCTGAATGGAACGAAGCAATGAAAGAGGAATATGAATCTATTGTTAAGAACAATACTTGGGATCTAATAAAGCTTCCTAATGGTAAACAACCCATAGGTTGCAGATGGGTCTATTGATAAGCATAAAACAAGGTTGGTTGCAAAGGTGTATTCCTAGAAAGAAGGTATTTATTTTGAGGAAACATTTTCTCCTGTTGCAAAACTAAATACCATTAGATTGATTATTGATTAATCCACTAAGCATCATTGGAAAATATATCAATTACATGTTAAATCTGCGTTCTTAAATGGTGATTTAAAAGAAGAAGTATACTTAGTGTAGCCTAAGGGGTTTGTTAAGAAGGGAGAAGAGCACTTAGTATGTAAATTAAAGAAAGCTTTATATGGCTTAAAGCGGTCACCTAGATCCTGATACGAAAAAATTGATTCATTTTTCCTCATGCATGGTTATAAACAGAGCAAAAATGATCCAAATTTGTATACTGTGTTTAATGATGAGGGACATATAGTGTTGATTTCTTTATATGTAGATGATCAGATCATGAGAGGGAGTGTAGACAATCTGATTGAAGAAATCAAGCAACAGATATCACAAAAATTTGAGATGAAGGACCTTGGAGAAATGCATTACTGTTTGGGTTTAGAAGTTTGGAGAGATTCAAACCAAAATTTCTTGTCACAGGATAAGTATGCTAAGAGTTTGTTAACCAAATTCAAAATGGATGAGTGCAAGGCTGCATTTGTGCCTTTACAGTAGAACAACAAACTTCAGGTGGATGATGGTTCGAAATTTGCAGATGCAACATTCTACAGACATTTGGTAGGTAGTCTTATCTATTTGACTACAACGAGACCAGATCTAGCCTATGCAGTGAGTGTTTTGAGTCGGTTGATGACTCGATCTCATGAGAACCATTTGATTACAGTGATAGGAGTTATGAGGTATGTGCAAAGAACTTCAGACTTTGGTATTTTGTATTCTGACTAATTTGATGTTAGTTTGATAGGTTATACAGACTCTGATTGGGCAGGAAATTTAGATGATAGAATATCAATTACAGGTTATGCCTTCAGCATTGGGTCTGGGTCATCTCTTGGTGTAGTAAATATTGTAGCTTTATCCACAGGAGAAGTAGAATATCAAGCTATGTGTGTGGCAGCATGTGAGGCAGTTTGGTTGCACAAACTTCTCCAAGATGCAGGAGAAGAATAGACAGAAGCTATGGTTATCATTTGTCATAATCAAAGTTCCATCAAACTGGACTACAAAGCACATAGACACTCAATTTCATTTTGTGAGGGAGAAGGTGCAATCCAAAGAGATTTGTGTTGAATATTGTAATTGTTGTGATAATATGGCCGATATATTTACTAGGCCTCTCGGAAGACCGAAGTTTGATTTGTTTAGGGACACGTTAGGTGTGTTTAAGAACCCTTTCTCCATTGAGGGGGAGTGTTAGAATTAATGGAGATTAGGTAATTATTGTTACGTATTTATGATTGTTCTTTTCTTTGACATTCAGTTCCTATCATTTAGGGCTTTGATTTACTATCCCTAACTAAGTGTATCTATTTATTATGGGAATTTAATGTGAAGCCTAAGCGGCGTATTTGCTTGTAGGAGCTCCTAAGTGATCTGCAATTGTGAGCTCCTTTTTTGTTATTTGCCAATTCATGTCTTCCATGTGCAACTATTGACAATGTATGCACTTAATAAGATGCCATTGTGTACAATATATAACTGCTTTAATTTTCTCTCTGTTACACTTGCAAAAAATAAGTTAATGAATAAATCTCAATGTTTTATCATCTGCATGCACCCTCATCTAGACCCGCGTGGGAAAAAGCATAAGAAACTCAAAATAAAGTGCCCACAAATGTTCTCGCTTGTTCTTCACTTTATATTCATTCGATATTCTTAATACCTAACTGGAAAACCAATTTTCTTAGCATAGGCTAATGATGGTAAAGTAGACCATGTCAATACAATCATGCATGCACAATTCCATGAGCGAAACCCTTCTTTCTGCTCTTGGTTTTTTATTTTCTTTACCTATAGGCATGGTTGGACCCATGATGAAGAGAATTCTCAGCTAAAATCTTCCTCCATGCGGTTGTGGAAGAGCATAGGAGAAAATAATGGGTTTTCATCTTAGAACTTCTCCTAGCTATCTGCACACTTTCATCAAGACCTTTACTCACCTCCAAACTTTTTCCAATATCTTACTTTCATCAAGACCTTTACTCACCTCCAAACTTTTTCCAATATCTTAGATGCTTCTACAAGGCTCGTTCAAGCGTTTTCCACTCAACCAATCAATCCTATTGTTGACACTTCAATGCTACACTAGGTGTTGCTAATCATTAAGTAGACATATGATTGTGAAAAAACAACTTTTAACAATCCATACAATCCATGAAACCATCAGGCCATATAGTCTATGGACACATACAACAAATTGTTAGGTTGAAATTAGTGTAGGTTGTCATTAGTGTAGGTTGTTATCAAGGAAAACAAAATAGCTGCAATGCCAACAATCTCCCACTTTGGACTTGATGCCAGCCTCCCATAAAACACCAATTACTCATTCCTTATTTGACATCATGAGAAAAGGGTAGTACCAAAATGAGATAAGTACTCCCTTGAGATGTGTAACATTATATGTTTGGCCTTCTAATGTAAAACATGAAATAACATACAAGAATTCATAAATATAGTTTTCCCATAAGCATGACTTATTGGAAATTGGATAAACCAATGCCCTCCATGTGTTCATGGATCATTATTTCTAGCAATGCGATAGACTAGCACCTACAAGTTTTGGTTTAATTGGTCTAATGGCAATAGTGATTCCCAAAAAATGGTATCAAAGCCAAGTTCCTTCTATGTAAGCCTAACAAAATTGAATTTAAGCCTTGTTAAGCCATGGACTATCAAAGCTTACCTGTGTTGAGTGACACAAACTTTCATGAATGGAGAGGTAAGGTTAAAGCATAATTGCTAGCTTATGGACCTAGTGTATGAATGCTTGAAGAAGTAAGGAGATTAGGAGAAGTTATGAATAGTCAGTTGAAGGAGAAAGAGGTAAAGGGTAAAAGGTTAGAAGTCAAAGATGTCTTAGAAAATAATGAATTAGATAAAAAGAGTAGATTACTTAAAGAGTTATAAAATGATAAGTTCTCCAAGAGGAAATCAGAAGAGAGAAAGAATAAATCAAAGGCAATAGTCAATGAACATAAAACAACTTCAAAGTTAAATCTAAGAATCCAATAGCGACATGATTAAAAATAAAGGAAAACATCAAAATAAAAATTAAAAGACCCAGTGAAAAGAAATGATAATTGCAAAAAGCTCATTTCCTCCTAAAGATTAGTTGAACAAATTCAAACTATCTCAAAGGATATTCTTTTCTCCTGAAAAAATATCAATTATTTTTCTTGCCATGGACTTCGACATGTAGTAGTAGATTACAAGACAATGTAAATCCAACTTAATCACCAGAAGATGCAATAGACAAGAAGAATCCCTAAACAAAACAAAGAAAGAAGGAAATCATCATCCAGGTACACAAATCATTTCTATGGTTATTGCTATCTATGCAATGAATATGGACATAAAGTTGTTGAATGTAAAATGTTTGAAAAGAACAGCATAAGAATCCACACACCATTTCCGCTATACCTTGGTTAAGGTGTTATTTATGTAGAAAACTTGGACATAAAGTGAATGACTGCAGGCTTCCATATACAATAAAAAAATATAGACAGATGATGGAACCCAATCAAAGAAGACCAAACTATGAATCAAAAGGAAATGTAGAAAGTATAAGAAAACCAATAAAGTGTGGAAGAGGAAGAAAAAGGAGCAATTCTTTACTTCAATGACAAAATAAAGTAATCCTAGCCTCACCAGGAGATTCTTATGGAATTAATGAATATCATGGCCTATGTTAATGAAGCATTATCTCGTGGGGAAAGCATCCCTGAGAATGCGTAAGAAGAGAAAGCAGATATATGAAGCATAATTAATTTTGTGTCATCAATAGACAATAATATGCACAAGTTAAAGTCTCATTTGCTCATCACCATCATCGACATTTCAACACATGCAATCATTCAAGACTCAAGCTGCCTCATTCATCGTAGAAAAAAATAGCAAAAACTCCAACCATTGAAGGCCAATAGTAGTGTGAATGTATTGATGGAGACAATGATGTATGAAGGAAATAATTATTAAAAACTAGACAAAGTGTGAACTATTTATTTTACTAAATAGATGTTGTGGGAAATGAATATATGACAATATACCTAAGTAATTTATGTTTTTTACAAGAGAACAGTCATTCTTTTTTAATAAGGAAGGGAATGTATGGGCAACTCTGTTTTGCATAAACCCAAGAGACAGGATCCTTCTACACACTACATTTGACTAAGGAACAATTAATGTGCCAAATATGGTAATGAAGACTTCAATTCTCATGCATTGTGAAGGTGCCAGGTTCTGCTAATAGAAGAGGCAGTAGGATTTTTTTCGAAATTGTATTATCAACAATCCAGTCGAAGTAAAGACAACGATGGTAAGCTTGAGAGCAGCAAGAATACTAGAACATGACGACATATACAGGGAATATTCTATTGTTATATAGATATATAATCATTGTGCATAGACAAGAAGGAGATCTCTGAATCAAGAAGTTTCCTCCTTAGTTGTGAATAGTATGGATATTCACACTCTATGGCATCTATGAAACAAAGGCCATACACAACTCTGATAATATGAAACACATTGCACGATGCATCACTCTATCAATACAAATGCATTCATTAAAAATCCATAAACATATTTCTTATTGTGCGAACAACTTTTATTGTGATAGGAACTCAAACATGATCGAAATATGTATAAATTCGAAGAAGAGAATGCTCTTATGGAGACATGGTGAAATACAAAGCTTCTGAAATAGATACTGGTAAGTATGGAGACGATAGTGAAGTGACCATGAGGATGAAATAGATACCAGTAAGTATGCGGACGATGATGAAGTGACAACGAGGATGCAAAAGATGATGGCGATGACAGTCATGAAAGAGACAACAAAGAACCTGAGAATAACAAAGAGCGAAGACGACCCTATGTAAGAGGAGAAGCTAAATGACAAAAAATAAAGACCAGAGGTTCAGATACCATAAAAATAATTTCAGGAGCCTGAAACGTTCCATAGGGTAATGGACCTGAGTACAAAACTGTTACATGGATGTCAGAGCATCTCAATGGATTACATAGAACTAGGACCTTTCAATGTCTGCAAAAGTTTCATTTATACTACTGTCTGTGTTATGAACAAAATAATCGAGATCCGCTTGCAATAGGACCATTACGATAGTGTAGAATTATTCATCCCGGTAATAGGAGAATTTTAACACCAGCGCTAGAAACATTGTGGCATGAACATGCATTAAATTGCACGTCATTAATACTACACACATTCAGAGAAGCATCAAAAATTTGATTGGCACTATTTGAATTGGTTTCCTTGCCAATTTTCGGTTGAGATACACATATACCCAACATATTTCATTCATTACAGTGAGCAACAATTAATGTGGCATTTATTGGTTTTCATCGTTCAATGTAGGGACGATCCCTCCATGCATATACATTCACACAACATTCAATATTTTGTAGCCTATACATTAGAGAAATCATACACATTGAATTATGGAACTATGTATATAGTGATTTTGATGGTGCTATCATACCAACTTAATCGTTAATGAATGGCCATCCTATATATGCATATTTGGCAGCATATATTATTGTATGGATAGTGATTTTTTGAATGAGCAAAATTTAATTTAATTATCTATGTGAATAGCTTCGATATATGGAGAGCGTTGAAATAATATTTAATATACAACGTTTGGCACAAGTTTTGGCATCATCATTATTATTTTCTGGCACAACGTCTCGCACAATTTCTAGCAATGTTAATATTGGAATTGATGGCAGCATTAATGTATTATGGAGAGTAGCGTTACAAGGAATCAATAGCAGTGTTGAATTGGAATAAATGAACATTTTCTTTCTGGCATTGCCTCCAGCGTTATTCTGGAAAATTTCTGCGTTGAACTTGATCGTTGAGAGATTATATATAGATTGCGTTGAGAGATTATATTTACAATGCATTGAGATATTATAGATATATATATATATATAGTGCATTGAGATATCATTAAATCTTTACAGTGCGTATGCTACATATTAACGTTTTCGCTCTGTTTCAACGTATTTCTCAAGCATTAGATTGATGGTTGGTGTTAATAAATAGGTCTGGCATTAATATTATGTTTAGTGGGTAAATAATATAATTGGTATTATCGACTGCACTCCAAGTGTTGTAAATTTTGTATTATCAACTTCAAAGGACAACAAATGAATACATACAACATACAACGTTCGATGATAATGGATACATGCAACGTTCTAGATGAGCTCGGACGTAAATGTACGCAAATGAACACATACATACAACGTTCGCGGATAATGGAAACTTGGAACATTCTAGATGAGCTGGGAAGTAGATACAGACAAATGAATATGTAAAGTTTTTATTATCAATTCGAAAGGACAACAAATGGAAACCTACATCATACGACATTTGATATTATTGATAAGTGTAGTGTTCTAGATGAGCTGGGAAATGAATGCAGGTAAATGAACATGTAGAGTTTGTATTATCAACTTCAAAGGACAATAAATTAATAAATACAACATACAATGTTCGATTTTCGATAAGTGCAGCATTATATATGCAACATTCTTGGTTGAAGAATACTTCAACCAAGAAGCCTTTAGTAAACATGTTTTCTTATCCGTTTAAGTTTATCGTGCATTGAGTTAAATATTTTCACATTATTCCTCAAAACGTAGTTCGTGGAACAAATTTTCGTGGAGTGACCATGAATGCTTTATGCTTTATGACGATAAGTTACATAGTAATGCAGCAAATTTGTTTTGCTACTCTCAAAGGCATTGGGATTTGGTAGAAGATCAGAGTTTTAGCACTCATTCTTATGTATGGAGGTTCAAATAAGATATTTGATATTTTCAACATCATCCATCAACCATATTTCTGGGTTAGAGACTTCAACACTTGGTCGAACCCATGCCAGTGACGTTTCGCCGGCACTTTTTTTTCTGTAGGTGATGATTTTTAAGAATGGAGGTTTGTAGTTTGAACAAATGTCTTTTAACAATTGTATGAAGTTTTAGGGTTTTTCTACCACCTGTATGACACATTCAGAAATCCAGGAAATCAGAAGTATGAGAATGGTGAATTCACTACATTTTTTCTGCGCTTTTCTTGAAAGAGGAAGTAACATAACAAATTTTCTATGCTTCTACAAAGTCATTAGTTTAACCCTTCAATCTGACTCCAGACCTCTTGAAATCCGTGTATATGGTTATGACAGGTCCTTAAGTGTATTGGAGATTCAAGCCTCATCCTTACGAATCCATTCAATGTATTTTGTTAAATATTCCTCTTGTCAAACAATTTCCTAATTTGTAGAAGGTGGTTCTATATTCGTTGCTAGAAGTAGTAAACTAAGTTGTTCTCGGGGAGAAGAAGTTTTTGCACTATTTATTATTCTCTACAACAACAAAAAATGCTCAGGTGACTTGAACGACAAAAGACTTGGCTACTAGCACCTCTTTACATTGATGTTGAAGGGGGAGATAAATAGAGGTTAGATGTGCACAAGAAGGTTCAATGTTTTTCCATCAATGCTAAAGAGGGAGATTTATGTTATTTTTGTCACTGATGGAAAAGAAGTAGGAACAGGTCAAGGAGAAACAACAAGCATGCAATAAACTAGAAAGCAACAAAAGAAGGGAAAGGAGAAGGAAGCAACAAAAGATGACATGTAAAGGAGCAGTAGCAAGAATGTATGGTTGTGATCAAGGAAAAGAAGCAACAAGAGAGTGACAAATACAAGAGTAGCCTAGGTAGAGAAACAACAAAGGGAGAACAACAATAGAACAAAGACATGGCATGTTTTTTTTGTTATACTTGTGATGCCTAGGTATGTTGATGAGCTGATGATGTTTTCTTATGTTTGATGAGCTGATTTTTGTATGCATATGATGAGTGATATGTTGTGATGCAAGGAAAAGGAAAGACTCCATGACAACAAGGCAAAGGAAATACTACATGGTAGAAAAGGCAAGGCAAGAGTCCACGATAGCAAAGGCAAGGAAAGACTCTATGACAACAAGGACAAGGTTGTTGAGTCAATGACTTGAAGATAGGCAAAGATGTTGCAGAGATTATTGTGATGCATTGATGGAAAATGTTTGTAATTGTCATGATGAAAGACTTTTCAACTATATAGTGATGTGTTATTTCTATAATATTACTTTAAGCATTATGTTGATATTGGTGTACCTAATCATTATAAGTCACTGAAATAATGTGGTGGAGCACTTATTTATGTTCTAATATTCTAAATATGAAGATCTTGGAAACAAATGAGGGAAGACAAAGAGTCAAGTTTGTTCACTTCATATTCTTATGTGTAATGCAAACAACCAACAAAATTTCTTTATAAAATATGTTGTTTTTGGAAGAAAAAAGAAGTTAGAGAGTTGGAGAATGTGTGAGAGTTAATTGAAGTGTTATGCATTAGTTACATGGAACATATGAAGCTTATGTGAAATAGATTTGAAGGGAGGAAGAGGTAGAAATAAAGATGGAGATGTGCAAAATTTATGACCATGTAAATGAGCATATTGTTGTTTCTTGTCTGTGAGAGGGGCTTGTAGTCTCCTATCAAGATGTGGCTTGATAGTATTAAGTTGGAGGTAGATTTTTTAGGAGCCTCTTGTGGGTTGTATTCTGGAGAAAAAAATATGGGAGTTGGAGCTTCCTTGCATGTTGTAGCTTGCAGAAAAAATGAGGTAGCAGTCTCTTGTAGGTGGGAGCCTATAGGAAATCAGATGTAATAAGGTGTAGGAGCTTGCCTTTGTATCACAACGATAACAAAATCACGATTTTCTCCCTTTATGTGGGTGTCCTTATGTGTAGTTATTATGTTTTGATGTGATGTTTTTGGTTTAATTATTACTTTTTGTTTTCACATTAAATATGTTGGTCTTTATATGTCA
The DNA here is from genome assembly GCA_031772625.1 of Pinus tabuliformis. Taxonomy (NCBI): domain Eukaryota; kingdom Viridiplantae; phylum Streptophyta; class Pinopsida; order Pinales; family Pinaceae; genus Pinus; species Pinus tabuliformis. The sequence continues at coordinate 579,808,107 of CM062818.1, forward strand.
ATATTCTCATTTATTGGTTCATTTAATAATTCTAAACAAAACCAAATTAATGTCCATGAACGTACTAAATTGATTCACCCCGTCTCAATTCAGTCAAGTTTCCAATAGGTGGTATAGTAGCGTACATCAAGAGTTCGATACAAACCAGGCTTGTGTTTGGGGGGGATATTGTTGGACACTGGATAAATCAATCCTCTTCGTGAGTTTCACGACATGGACTAATCACCTCTCATGGATTCCTATCTTTGGCGATGTGATCGCTGACAAACAACTGTGGGTTTTTATGTAACGGCAATCTTGATTCTCATCTTGACTTCTATTTTCACTATACGAACATAATATCGACATCCAATCCCCATACATGACTATGTTTGACAACAAATAGAGTGCAATGCATGATAGAAATTGACTATTATCCAAATATGTGGAATTCATAATAGGCAGTATCTAACATAATCAATAACCAACCATAATTAATGATAAACCTTTTAAAGCAAGATCATGATATAGTGTTAGCAATATAGATGTAATCACAATGTAGATCTGAAATATCCATAGCCATGAAGCAAAGTATCAACATACCAACCAATAGCAATAGTCCAAATTCCATATTGATAGTATCACATATATTCTTCTTATCAAAGAATATAGAAATCAACAATAATAAATGCATGAAGGCATCCAATATTAAGCAATGTACCAAAGAAGAATGATCACATTAACCATAGATCATATCAAAAAATTAGTTTTTATCCCAATAATGAGCCATTGAAAACATAAGAGAATCCCCCCCTGAGCCTATGTCAATTCCTCATAATCGATCTTGATCACAGTAGATGCCTAACTTGCACCATAGATCAACACACCCATACATCAGATAGGTATAACCAATAATGAACTCATTTTAGAAGAATAATGCTAACAATGAGTTATTGGAAGCATAAGTTATACTTCCCCTCATCCTATCATATCATATTAAGCAACATACATCATGAGTAGAAGAATGATCAAACAACATATAAAATTATCATCAATGCAAGGCTCTCCTTGAGATCATGCACCACTGATCTTGCAGACCTAATTTTCATCAAGTTATTGTCTTCTCTTCATGAGGCTATATAACTAACATTTACTTCTACAAAACCTATTATAATTATTCATTAAGTGCAATAGATTGTAGTAGGGAATATCTTCCCTACATCTTTGGCTGCTACTCCTTATTCCTCCAAATCTTTTTGCAATTTTAGATCATATGTCCAAAATTGTGATACTTATAACATCTCATATAACCAACAACTTGTTTTCTCCCATTCCATTTGCTTGACTTGCAATTAGTGGCCTTATGCCCAGATTAGTTACAAGTACAACAATACCAATAAAACCTTCTTTTATACATGGGGAGTGATCTTGTCTATGATCTTGATTGTTTCCTTTCTAATTAGTGATTTGATTCAGTTTCCTTTGAAAAGTGTTATGTTGGTCAATGTCATTACCTTGGGGATATGAAAACTTGTGATTTTATCCAATATATGCATTAAATAAAGGATAACATTGTTCATTAATAATCTTCTCTAGTGATTTAGATGCCTTTACCCATTTTCTATTCCAATTTGATTGTGATTTTGTTTTCTCATTATATTCTTTCATAGTCACAATTTCAGATTCTAACTTTTCACAATGCATTTCCTTTACTTGAAGTTGTCTCATTAAAACTTCCTCTCTTATATGGTTGCTTCTAAATGAGTTTCCAGTTCTATGTTTGCATTCTTGAGGTTATCAATTTCTCTTATTACTTTCATTAAATCATCTTCTTGACAATTATCTAATTCACTAGTCAATTGATCTTCAAGAGCCATAATTATTTTGTAACTGGTGTTAGAATATGAGTCTGAATCTACCTCATCATAAAATGTTTCTTCACTATCTTTATTATAATAAAGACTTTTCTTTGCAAAGAATTTCATTTTGACATTTTTCCTGGAGACATCCTTTCCTTTTTCTTTCTTATCATGATTTTCTTTGGATGGAATTTTGGATGCATAGTGACCTACACTTCGATAAGAAAAGAGTTTAAAGGGAAGTTTACCTTTGAATTTACCAGTTCCCACTTGCAATTTCCTTACAAAGTTTTCCTCTTCTACATCTGAGATATAACTAGCATATTTGGGCTCATCCTTTTGTTTTCCTTTATATGTGGCTTTGAAAGGAACTTCTCTAATCTATGATGTATTCCCTTTTTTATCATTGTGTAAGCTTTCGAGATCCCATGGAGATTTTATAGAGTAATACTCTTCAAACCCTACATTTCTTCAATGACACAAACTTTGGAATTTGAATTTGAGCTTTTTGATCTCAAAATATTCTCAATAATAGAAGAATCCTCTATATTATCTCCAATCCCTTTGATATTGTTAGAAATCTTGTATACTCTAAGGAAAAATCTTGCAATGCTTTCATCATCACGCATTCTAAGAGACTCATACTGAATTAAATATGATTGAACTTTCACACTTTTTATCTTAGGGTAACCTTCATAGCTATAGACAAGCTTATCCCATATTTTTTTTTGCATTATTCATCTGCATGAATTTTATGAACTTAGATTCTTCTAATACTCCCAAAATACCATTTGTTCCCTTTAAATTGTTCTCATAGCTCTTCTTTCCTACTTCATCGGTAGGAATGTAAGTTGAATATTCATATCCACTTTGTATAATTATGCATACATAAACCCCAAGAGGCTGTAAATAATATTTCATTATGATCTTCTAAAAAATGAAGTTAGTTCCATTAAAAAAAGTTGCCTTCTTAGAGAAAATTCCATCTTGACTACTCATCATGTATGATCCCCCTTCAAGCGATCAAGTTTCTTGTGAAGGACCTACTATGATTCCAATTGTTAGAAATACTAAGAGAGGGGGTGAATCAATATTTCATGTCTAATTTAAATTTACTTAACTTATGCATTCATTTCACAGTTAACTTGAACCATTACTTCATTAGAAGAATATTGTGTTATAAACTATGTGTAGTATTCAGTATAAAAGCATGTAAACCATAAAACACATCAACACATGAATCACATATTGACACCAAGATTTTAGGTAGAAGACTGATGTGGGAGAAAACCAATACTGGTGTAATTTTTTCTTCTTATTTTAGTATAAAGATAAATCTTCTTAAAATTTGTACTGACACAAACTCTTTCGAGCATGCAAGTTCCTATGTGTAGGAGGCTACAACCTACACTTGTTCTCTAGCTCATAATGGAAGGGAGGTACTACACCTAATCAATTTATCATCTCATATAGCAAGGAGAACCTAATCCTTCACTAAATGCTCCAACCATCGATAACTATGTGGACCATGTTTATGAAAATGTCACACTAGATCTACCTGTCAATCAACCATCAAACCATGTAGGACACCTTTCATCATATTTTGAAGTTGGACCCACACTTAAGATTGAGCTCAAATTGAATATCAAATATTGATCAGTGAATACCAAAAACAAAATACAAAATCAATCATTGAATATTGAGCCACTCAATCTGAATACAATCACTGAATCAGTAAATCGGTGAATACCAACCAAATTACTGCAACCAAATAATACCAAACCATAACCAGATCACACTCACCAATACTTTCAAATTATGTCAAGCCATTACTCTTTCATGCTAATCCAAATATATCATCCACATTGCCTATATCAACTCAAGCCAAATCCTATCGATAAATTGTCATTTACCATGTCACAGATAGCCAAGCCATTATCAAAGCTAAAATGTTTTATCACTGTCAAGAAACAATTTCATCAAACTTCTCTACTACTCTAGAAATATGGGAAAAGAACAATGAATAACATATACAAATGATCTCTGTCAAGTAACTCATTGTAGAAAATAAATAAGCTATTATTGAGTAAAATCTGTGAATCATTGGCTAAGTCCAGTCATAGTTAAAACATGTGTCAACCAATACCAATATTGAGATCTAAACATTATATCATCAACAATTCAAATATCTCTTTGCAAACTTTGCAACAAGCCATACAACAGTATGCAGTTTCTACAATATCATATCACTGATTAAGATCATAATATTTTTGTCATTGTCATATACTAAACCATGCATTCTTAGGTCACTTGATATAATGAAAACCTTTTGCTCATGAAATCAGCACTTACAATCTCTAAAATGACATAATTTTTGTAAACTCACATAAGGTAGCATATTGATTTCTAGACACACGGTCAAGGAATGATCTTTCCAATCATAGCGAAGAAAACACACAAATATTTGGAGAAGAAAAGAAATATAATTAGAAGATGTATCCTTGCATATACTTTATTACAATGTAGGCATCAATCCATTTCATTCTCTGCATACATTATTTCTACACTAGTTAACACAAGATATTTCTCCATCACATAACATTCATTGCAGATAAATGAGCACAAACATCCAAAATAAGGATTCTCATATTATGACATATAATCTCTAAGAAAGAAGGGAATATCCAACTATCATTGATGATATTCTCATATACCAGTTATAAAAGCAGACCTAACATGTACATGAACAATTTTTTTCTTTGATCACCTCATAAACATTATTTAAGAGCCATCCAAAGAATATAAGCACTCAACACACAAAGGAGATTAAAACCCACTGCAAGAGCCTTTGTGAATATTCAACCATTTAGACCAGATATAAACACAATCACATTGCCAAGGTTAAGAAAATCACTACAGCACCTCTACCCCACATTTACCCACTTTTAGAAGCCCTCGGGGTAAATTTGAAGCGGAGTGCCACTATGACATGACTTGACCTCTAAGATCTAGTTATGGAAGTGGGGATGACTAGTAACAACTCACAAATATCCCTTATAGCTTACAGGACACTCAGGGGCCAAAAAACCACCCTAGATGACCACATCCTTAGCTAAAGCCCTGACTACATACACAAGTCTACACGAGTGAAATTATGACCCTCTAACTGCATGCAAAAAATTGACTACATGCGGTTGCAGCCCAAATACTCCTGTTCAGAGGGTGTAGTCTCAAGATTTGAGCCACTTTTTTAGGCTGGCCTCCAGACCACTACCCAAAACCTCCTGTAAGTTTCTAGAAGAAAATACAACATCAAAACAATGCTAATCATACAGAACTTGGTCAAGAACTTGAACTAACCATGCTTAACCACGACATTCATTTCATCAAACATATAGTGAACATGTGATGGATAGGTCATGAATGCATATATGATCCTAAGAGTCCAAGCCTAATCTAAGAATTACCAAGAAGGTCTAATCCCCTCTATTAGGTCTCTATACTACTAGTGTAGCCCCTTATTGTTATTATTACAACCCCCTTATTCTATTTTTGTGCCCATGTAGTCCCCATATTGTTATTATTGTGCACCATAGAATCCCACTATTGTTATTGTTGTGCCCTTACAAAATTATTGTTATGTGGGCTTTAATTATATTGTCACCCCTTAGACTCCTATATATAGAAAGGAGAGGTTGTCATTTGTATCATCCAAGAATTGTTCATTTGTGTAATGTAAAGGAGGTTCCCCCCTTGAAGAGGCTTATTTTGAAGTCGTTGATCTATCTCTTCTTCTATTTTGTGAGATGGTTTCATAACATTTGGTATCAGAGCTTTGGATTCTATGGTTTCACTACTTCAAATAGGTCATCGTGTAAGTTTCGCTATAACATGTTTTCTACAAAGTTTCAGAAGCTTAAATTAAAACCCATTTGAGAATATCTCTTAATGAATTGCGTGTCAGAATTTCAAATCTTGTGTCACTATATTTGTCAAAATATAATCTGAGGAACTTAGGGTTTTTGCAGGCTCCAAAATTCGATCTCAAACAAGTGACCTTGGGAAAACCATCATAACTTTCTCTCTGAGAATCAGATTCAAATTTGGTAAAATGTGATAGAAATAGAACAGATTGTAGTTTGTTGGACATCATTTTTAGGGCCAAAGGTTGAAATAGTGACATGTGGAACTTTGTACATGTTCTTTCTACTAAACGAGGCTATAATCAGGTCATCGTGGGAGGTTGGATATAACGTTTTCTTGAAGAAACCAATCTCGATCAAGCCTCTGGGGTTAAAAATATGACTAGGAGGTATACAACAAGACAAAATTTCAAAACATAGAGATCCAAAGTTACAGAGTTACAATCATTTCAATATCAAGCTCCTAAAAGCAAGAAAAATAGATGTCAGGAAGTTTGATGGCAAGGATCTTGTAACTTTGATATTATAGATGGAGCAATATTTTGATCTACATGATGTGGAACTGCTGCAAAAGGTACATATTGCATCTTTATATTTAGAACCAAATCATTTTTGTATGGTATAGAGGGTTTTTTTTCTCATAAACCACTTGTCACCTAGTCAATTTTCACAGAGGAAATTATAGTACATTATGAGGATACAAAGAACAATACCTTCTTTAGCCAATTGATAAATCTCAAATAAAAGGGTTCAATGGTATAGAACATTGAGGACTTAAAAAAATTGAATATAATGGTAAATGATATTGCAGAGAAGCGGAGGATTTATGTCTTTATAGCGACTTTAACAAATAAAATTCAATGAGGTTCAACTTTGGGAACCTTTTTCATTGGATAAGGGATTCAGGTTGGCAAGAAAAATTGAAAGAAAAATTATGGCAATAAGGAATCCTATCACTCACAACTATAGAGATGGAAGTTTTGTTGCTCGTACCCTTCCACAACCTATAAGGTTCAGACCACAACAATTGGAAAAAAAAGAGAAAAAGGGCTTTGTTACAGTTGTGATACCAAATACACTAATGGTCAAAAGTGTGCTGAGAAGAAATTATTTTACATGTATTGTGAATACGCGGAAGAAAATGATCGAGAAACATCAAAAGAAGAGGATATACACCAGGAACTAACCCCAAAGAAAGAAGAAATGAATCTAACCATATCTCGTAATGAATTTGAAAGAATTACCACTCCTCAAAATCTCAAGATATAAGGACATATCAAGAAGAAAAAGGTTCAAGTAGTGAAAGATCACATCGAGCATCAACAACAATTTCTCCAACTTTTAAGGGATAACCCCAATTTGGTGCAAAATAGAAGAAACAACAGGAAAATCAACATCACAACAAAAGAAGTTTTGATGTAGGCAACTCCATATTTTTACCACTACAACCATACAAAAAAATGTCCCTCAAGCAAGATAAGAAAGATAATAAATTATCACCAATGTACTATGTTCCTTACAAGGTGTTGCAAAATATTGGTACTATAGCATACAAATTGGAACTTCCTGCATCTTTCCGAGTGCACCTATTTTTCTATGTTTCATTGCTTAAAGAAGGTTATCGGTGACAAGTGCCCAGTTCAAACAATATTTCCAAAACTTGACGAGGAAGGAAAAATCACAGTGGAACCTAAAGTGGTCATGAAAACAAGAACTTGACAACTACAAAATCAATCAATTTCAGAGTATCTCATCAAGTGGAAGAACTTACACACTGAATATTTCACACAGGAGGATGAGAATTTTATATAAAAGCATCCAAAATTACTCAAGCATTGAGTACAACACTTTTTGAAGGTGAGGGGAATGTTATGTCCCTATACTAATAGTGTAGCCTCTTATTGTTATTAGTGCAACTCCCTTATTATATTGTTGTTCCCATGTAGTCCCCATATTATTATTATTGTGCCCCATATAACGCCACTATTTTTATTGTTCTTCCCTTACAATATTATTTTGATGTAGGCTCCGATTATATTGTGACCCCTTAGAATCCTATATATAGAGAGGAGGCATTGTCATTTGTATAATTCAAGAATTGTTCATTTGTGTAATGTAAAGGAGGCTGCCCACTCAAAGAGGCTTATTTTGAATTCATTGATCTATCTCTTGTTCTATTTTGTGAGCTCGTTTCATAACACCCTCTCATAATAGTTGCAGTAACATTTGTTAGCCCATGTGTTTGTCAACCATTCATTAACATGGCAAATCATGAACAAGAGTGAAAGCTAGAGCACATCATAGAATCATTCTTTTAAACAACATATAACCATATGAGGAACCACAAATATTCTGCCACATAATCAAGATAATAACAAGTACATGTGATCATTAATCACATTAAGAAAATAACTCTTAAAAACATATGCAAAGCCAAGGAATTCAAGCACTTCTAGGCACCACCCAAACATAGATTAGGTTGAACCAAATATTTCTTTCATCCAATAACGCCCATGCCATATTCTAATCGTGAATGTGGTATCTTAAGAAATAAACAACTTGGGCCTCTCAGATATTAAACTACCTCCACCCTCAGGCTAATGTGATCTTTCCAAAACTGAACAAGTGATCACGAAGCCCAAACAAGCTTTGATGACCCAGAGTTTCTTCACCATTACCTTGAGGAAATTTCCTAAATCCACCGACCCATCAAGGGCTTCCCAAAATTTAAACCACCTCCACCTCCAACCCTTGGGAATTTTCTTGAGACCACCTCACCTAGTTCCAAAACCTTATGGCAATCGAAAGCTCAAACATAAAAGAATCTCATCACACCATGGCTATCTAAGAAATGAAAAACAAAGGTTGACATCACTTCAAACTAGGAAAAACCCATGCCAATGACAACAAATGAACCAAATAATCGAATGCAAGTACCATGCATTCACACCTCAGCCATGAAATCACACATGCAACCTGTTACCTGCCAGATCTTCCTATTGAAGTTGTTGATGATAACTTTTCCTTGTTTTCCTTACTTTCCCTTTCCTTACTTTGCTTTCCCTTTCCTTCTTTTGCTTTCCCTTTCCTGCCTTTGATTTCTTGTCCAAATGCTTATTCTCATTCCTTTGCTAGACTGACTCCAAATATGGGGAAATTTTTTTCAACTGATTCTCAAGTGCCTTTTATCGCTGATGTCTCCCTTTTCTTCATTTTCCTTCATTTTTCCTCTAATTTCTGTTGCATGCAAATTTGTGTCTCTTCACCTTCCTTTTCTCTTTTTTTCCTTATTTGTCGTAATTAAATGCTAATTATTGCCTCTTTTCCTTTGCCAATCCTTTTTCCAATTTCCATAACCATTAATAAACTAAAAGTGACCCCCAATGTTATGATTTACCAACCATTCATCTTGGAATACGTGTCCCATGACCTGGGTCTTATTTTTTATTCACATTGAAACTTAACCCAGGGTTGTTACAAACCCCTCCCCCTTGGTGGAACGTTGTCCTCAATGTCCTATGATACCTATGACTGCTTATGGAGATTTATCAATCTATCTCATTGTAGTATTTACAATGAACACTACTCATAACATGACAAACATATTGTTTACTAGAGATTTATAGCATAGTTCATTATGATATTTACAATAACAACCACATATACTTATGTACATTTTCTTCAACCAGAAAATAAACATACTATATATGGGGATTTAGAAATATGACTCATTACAATATTCACAATAATATAGAAATATACATATCCACACTTTCCCTAAACAACAAATAAAAGTATACAATTCTTGCATCAGTGAACAACATAATCTAGAGGCTCACACCAACACCCTCAAAGTAATACCAGGATTCACCTCCTTCCAAGGAAGTGTAGAATCCATTGGAAAATTCAAACCTGCATCTAATTTCTAGTGCTACAATATTTGTGTTACCTATTCCCTTAGTGATTTTGATTTTGTCTAGGAATACTAATGACCAAAACAAATTCATTCCCTGACCTTCCCTTCTCTTCCACATATTCCCTTGGGTAACCTGGTGACCCCCTTCCATGCAATCACTATCCTTCCAAGTTCCCCAACACCCCCTCCTCTACTACATAGTCCCTTGGGCGATCCATCCATTGGTAAGGTTTCCTCGTATCGAAAGGTCCAAAAGCCAAGGCATATCCCTGCATCAAAGCAACCATATCGATCAAAACATGCTCATGGAAATCAATGGACACTATTAGATACCTATATCCCATAATGGACCTACTCTTGAATGATTTACCAACATATTGATGTCTTTTCCAATTCATTTTTGTTTTTTCTACTAATTCTTGTAGTCAGTTTCAACCACCCAATCCAAGCATTTCCATGCTTTTCGGTACCAAGCACATAATTTTTATTAGACTAGAAAATAGTTGAAATAAATTCAAATCATACCTCCTTGGTGGCCTATCAATAAGGCACACTTGCAATTCTTTTTACTTCCTATCAGAACAAGTTAAACTATATCTTTCATTAAATTATCATCTATAAAAATATCACATCTGTTTAGTTCAAAAAGAAACCATCATAAACCAGAATCATAGATCACATGCAACCATCATAAATCAGAACCATAGATCACATGCATAATTAAAACTAAACTAAAATATTGATACTTATCTTTCTAATGGTTCTTTTATTTTTCCTCTGTTCTTTGTCCTTTCCGTACTCACACTGAAGTGGTTGCAAAACTTGACAAGCACCCAATGATTTCTCTTCTCTTCAAACTAGTACACACATTAGATCAGTTGAAAAATTGGACGTACACCTAGTGAATTCTCTTGTCTTCATTCTCGTACTCCAACTAGATTAGTTTCCAAACCCAGTAAAAACCCAGAGCCTTCTCTTCAAAGAAACAAGGGAATCCAGAGACTAAACCACCTCCTCCCTCAATACTAGCAACAACTGTATCCCAAGATTAAATCTTCTCATTCCTTAATCTAAAAAACAAGGGCATCTAGACACTAAACCACCTAAACACACAATATTAGCAACAAAGGCATCCATAGACTAAATGACCTCAATCTGTAATATCAACAACAAGGGCCTAGATAGTCCCATACCTACCTATCCCATCAAATTGTACAACACATATACATACATAGTGTACAACATAATATATACACCTATACCCAATGTGCAAAACCACGCATACACCTACACGCTATGTACAACACAACACATACACCTACACTTGGTGTATAATACAAAACGTTAACCTACACCCTATGTTCAACAAAACACATTAACCTACACCCGGTGTACAATAAAATACATACACGTACACATAGTACAACATAACAAATACACATGTTGCGACACAATCATTACACAATACACACAACGCAAAACCACATGTACACAACACAATATGTACGACATGTACACAATACCACATGCACAACAACACCACATATATAACCTATATACAACAGCACATGTACAATAAGTACATAACACCACATCTACAAAACACTAGTTGGCCAATGTGTACACAACACGACATGTACACACCACCACTTGTGCAAAGTGCATATAATACCATTTGTACACAACACCACGTACACAATGTGTTCACAGCAAGACATGCACACAACACCACATGTACAACATGTAAATAGCACCACATCCACACAAAACCACCTGTACATAACACCATAAGTACAACATGTACACTGCACCACATGTACACAACACCAAATATACAACATGTAGACAACACCATCTATACACAACACCACATATAGAACATGTACACAACCATATATACAAAACTCCACATATACAACAAGTACACAACACCATTTATACACATCGTTTCATATAAAGCCTACACAAAAAACCATATGTACATAATACTACATATAAAACATGTACACAACATCATATATACACAACACCGCATATAAAACATGTACACAACACCATATATACATCGAAAGACCACACTGTCTCTACCAAGCAACCTTGTTTCTAGTGTCTTTCCCATACCTTACTGTGTGCATCCACCATCCAAATTCTAGGTCTATGTTTCTTTTCACTATCCATGATTGTCCTACTATGTTGTAGATTACATGACTTTCATTCCGTTGATGTATCCCTCAGGATTTGCTACCATAGAATAAACAAAGACATAGTATAAACACATAATATCAATTTGCATCCACATGATACTCACCTCATAGATATGTCAGGGCTACTCTTCCCACTAGATTCCTCATAAAACCAGGAACCTATTTATGACATTCAGCTTCATAAGCAATCATTCCTCCACAAGCAGATCTTTGATGAGCCTGTTAGAGAATGACATACATACATTCATGTATACACATATATACATTATTATAATCATGATCACAACCTAATTACTAAATACCATAAGATCAAGTGTAAGAGAACTCCCTTTATCCATGCATTACATGTAGAACATTGAGAACAACAGTTCCCATCTTAACCAAGGCATTTGATGCCTCAAATCCATTTAATTTACCTTTCTTGATTACCTTTCTCATGACTGTACTCCCACTATCTATTTATCCCAATGGACTAAACTAGCTCAACTGGTTGTCATACTCTTGCCTTCAGCTTCCCTTATATAGGCATTGGGTTTCATTTGGGTCTTACATTTCCTATTGGGTTTCATGCAACGCTTCTTGAGATACATTTAACTTCCCCTTTCCCAAACCAATCCCCAAGACCCTCAAAACATAAAACACAACAACAAGAAACAAACAAGAAGAAGACAATGAAAACTAATAACAATAGGATGCCATCAAGAAAGTAGGACGGCCATGTTCCAGAAATAGTAAAAAACCACAAATCAAGCACAAACATATCACACTGTCTAAAATCACAAAACTAGCAACAAACACCATGACTCAATCCCCATGGGTTCCCAATGATTTTAAGGGAAATCTCAACCTGAGCCTTCTTCAAGATTTCATGGTAGTCTCTTTTTTCTTGCAATCCAATGTATCCTATTTCCGTAAACACAAAACTGTCAATGCATAAAAAAACATAACAATATACCAGTTACCTTACCTTCCTGTGCCAAGAATGAAACCTTATAACTGAACATGTACACATATCATATCTCAAGGGAATTTTATTCCTTCACGAATCCATCTATAACTAGAAACCAATTTTTGTACCTTTTTCCTTGCTACAATTTATTTTTATCATGCACTACCACATCACTCAAACATTAGTTATATAAACAAATAAACTATTACATTATCACGCTAATACTAAGCATGTTGCTCCACAAATGTTCACACGTGTCAGCAATATGTTCCAAAGATCAAGACATCGTGTTTATTAATTTGAAATCATGCTTTACCAAGATGAAGAACCATGTCATAATCAACTGACAGACATTAGTCATAATACTACAACTAGCGCCCACTTGTACTCAAGTGCAGATAAAATATCTTAGCACATATTGTGTTAGTAAAACCATCTTAAAACAGGGTCATTCCTTCACAAAATCTTATATATACATAGTCATATCATGCACTTAATCAAACATTCAAACAACCTATAAACATACCACATTAGATAAACTAAATAGAAAAAATAGTCAAAATCATACCTCAATGTATCTCAAGGGACGTTGTCAAATCTACACAAGTCAGTACAAATTAGTACAACATGATATCACAAATATATCAACTTGTACCTGAATATCATGACCATAACTATTTGCATAAGTTGATCCAAATTAGCATATATATATATATGTATATATATATATATATAACCTCAAGATCTTAGTTGTGATGACCATACTCATATAACCACAATGCATATAACAAGAAGTTACTACCATTCATGACTATTTGACACATGTATATATGACTGCACTAAACAACTAGCATCTATCATGCACGTGTTATGAAACCAACTCACAAAAATATAGAGAAGATAGATCAACGCCTTAGAATTCAGCCTCTTCGAGGGGGAAACCTCCTTTACATTAAATAAATGAACAATTCTTGGATGATACAAATGAAAAGACCTCCTTTCTATATATAAGAGTCTAAGGGGTCATAATATAATCAGAGTCGACATAACAATAATAATGTAAGGGCACAATAATGACAATAGTGGGCTTCTATGGGGCACAATAGTAACAATATGGGCACTACATGGGTACATCAATATAATAAGGGGGTTGTACTAATAACAATAAGGGGTTACACTAGTAGTATAGGGGCCTAACATGCCCTTCTCCTTTAAAAAGTGTTGTCCTCAATGCTTGAGTAGTTCTTGATGCTTCTGTATAAAATTCTTGTCCTCCCATGTGGAACCTTCAGCGGGTAATTTCTTCCACTTGAGATACTCTAAAATTGGTCGATTTTGTAGTTGTCGGGTTCTTGTTTCTGTGACTGCTCCAGGTTCGAATATGATTTTTCCTTCATCTTCAATTTCTGGAAATATTGTTTGAATTGGGATCTTTTGCAACTTTTGAATAAGTGGCCATACTTCTTCATCCTTCTTCCATTCGTCCCTTGCTTCATATATCCAATCTAGTTGGATAATAGAAATAACACAAAACAATGCTTCCACATCCTCATCCTTTCTTGAGAGTGCATCCGCAACAAAATTTTGCTTCCATTATCTATAGATGATGTCAAAGTCATAACCCAACATATTTGTGACACATTTTTTCTGTTCTTCTAAATATAATAGTTGTTCTAAAAAGTATTTAAGAATATCATGATCCATTTTTACCTTGAAGTGTCTTCCCATTCGGTAAGGTTGCCATTTCTTAAGTGCATGTAGTATTGCCAACATTTCCTTCTCATAAATAGCTTGCTTGAGATGTAGCAGTAAAAATACCCAATCACCTACATCAAAATTTTTTTCACTATGATGTTGATGTACCTATTGTTTCATTCGATTTTGCATGAAAGTGGCGTTATCCTTTAAAAGTTGGAGAACTTGTTGTTGATGCTCAATGTGATATTTCACTGCTTGAACCTTTTTATTCTTGATATGTCCTTCTATCTTTAGAGTTTGAGGAGTGGTAACTTTTTCCAATCCTTTACAAGATATGGTCAGATTCATTTCTTGATGCTCGATGTGATCTTTCACTTCTTGAACATTTTTCTTCTTGATATGTCCTTCTATCTTGATAGTTTGAAGAGTGGTAATTTTGACCAATGAATTGCAAGATATGGTTGGATTCATTTCTTCTTTCTTGATGTGATCTTTCACTTTTTTCACCTTTTCCTTCTTGATATGTCCTTCTATCTTGAGAGTTTGAGGAGTGGTGATTCTTGCCAATGCTGTCATGCGGATAGAGTCAATTTTGCGGACAAAACTGACCTCCCTAGAAGCTGAGGCTTTCTAGTGACAAACAAGACAATTAAACACTATCTTTCCCTAAATATGCATTTAGAATACAAGTAGTCAGGTGTTTAAAACATACCTTTAGTCCCACGCTGTTTGTAGCAGTCCAGCCCTCCGATCCAGATGAGCTCCTCCTTCTCTTCGAAACCTACATTCACTAACAAGAAAACGATTACATAGCACCTGAATAACTCATAAAATAAAACATATTCATCATAAAGACCAAGGAGTATATGAAACAAATTATGTATAACAACTTGTTGAGAAAAATGAGCTTAATTGTATTAAGTGGAAACAAAAGAAACCATTACAACTAGTGCCTTGGTGTTGTGCAGGTCCCTCCCAGGGTCTAGCAAGAGTTCTCCTTTACTTTGATCAGCTCACCCACTTCCAAATGAAGCTAAGAAAGGATGGGAATCTCTCCTCTCAAGATCTATAAGGGAGTCCTAATTTCAGCAGCATCTACCCTTAGGAATGTTCAGCTTTCAACCTCCCCTCCCTCTGGCCCAATGCCTGTATTTATAATGCTTTGGAGGAAGTTAATCAGGTCCACCATCAATGGGATAAGCCCCTCTTTCAATGGGATAGCTCCCCCCTTGATGGGATAAGTTCCTCTTACATAGGGATGCATGAACCATCTTGAGGCGCTCAATACACGTCAAACCATCTTCTAGAATGCTCTAGATTCGACCACAAGTAACTTTTTTGGAGTAAAACTTGCGCCTTTTGACCTTTACAGGAGTACGCACCCACCCCTTTACAGACGGAGCATACAAGTACGCAGGTATTGTGAACTTGGGGTGCGTACACGCAGGTGAGGCCAAGAGAAACTGCGTAACCAGAGTTAATTGACTTTTTAAGGACTTTCTCTCTTTCTTGGAGTTTGACATGAGGAGCAGAGGTATGAGACTTGCCAAGGAGGATAGTATGACAGTTGATAGAGCCATACTAATTGTAGATAGTTATGGCGAAAATTTTTAGTGTAACAGATTGCCCCCTAAAGTGCGAAGCGTGCAGTAGATTAGGGTTTCATATCATCTAGGAAGGGTGAAGTACTTTATCATTTCAAGGATTATCTTGTGGAGAGCCCAGTCGGAACCTGCAAATATTCGACACAAAATACATAAGTAAGATCATATCATCGCTGAGGTAGGCATTCCCATACTCAGATTGAAAATTTTAACTAACAAACTAACTACTGCTCTGACATAGGAATGATTTCGCAGTACATCATAATCATAGACTCTTGTAGACACAGTATGGACGCAGCCATCTGTTTATGATTAGTCTACTGTATAATGAATACAAAACTCCTTGCAGCCTGGATGGTGGAAACTAGATCCAGGGTCTTCATTTCTACTTCCCGAAATAGTACGATTCTATCCATGCGAATAAATGAGTTGATGTCGAGCATGGTAGAAACCACTTGATTACCAGTCAATGATGTAAACTATTAACAAGTGTGAGAGAGACCACCAGTGATGTCGATGGTTCTCAAAGTACCCAGTACAATCCATGAGATGTGAATGAATGTGTTGATGTCGAACATTTCACGGAATCCTTCGATCGAAAGTCAATGATGTAAACTGTCGTCAAAGGCGAGAAACCTGCCATTGATGCATGCAGATTTCAAGGTACTGATGATTTCTAGGTCATCTTTCTAGATAATGTGCTGATGTCGATAGAAAGGGACCCGTTTCAGGCAAGCCCACAACACGAAATCATAGATCAAGTTAAAGAAATGTAGCTGTAAGGACTGACTCAGGGATGGTCGAGATGGATGACGGGTATTTTGCAGATGAATGGTTTATTTGCAGCGACCTCTTGAACACATAACGACACAAAAGATGGCTTGGTGACATTTGACCCAAAGTTAATACCCGGAACCAGTTGAAGATTTTCAATGTGGTTTGATCAACTGTGAGGCAAAGGATTTCCCAACCCAGGTGAATAAAAAGTGTCGTGTTCAAGAGTGGTGATAAGGTTTCTTCTGAGACAAGGGATAACAAATAGGCTCATTTTTCTCTCTTTTCCCCCACCATTTCTGGCAAGTACCTCTTTATTTTTTACAAGCTTAAGGAGGATAACATATGCTTGATTACAAGCTCATCCTTCGGATGAGTCCAACTTAGTTTAGATTCGAACCCTAAGAAGGAGTGGTTCGTTCCTATTTGTAATCGAACAGGTCCTTTACTGTGAAATTTTAACGAGTCCAGTATAGGAGAAACTCGGCGTTTTTCAATTTTAGAGAGTCTGAAAAACTTAAGAAGACTCCAGGGTTGAACTTTTTCGTAAATTTGTGTCTGCCAAGCCCGAAAAAGTATAAAATAATACTTGAGAGAACTGCTTGATCTTTTACGACCAAGGAGTACTTTCATAGTTAGTGTCTTTGACCCGAAAAGTAAAAAGCGATCAAGGACATGTCGTTTTATTTCCAGTATCGAATTTGAAACGACAAAAATCCGGCAATCTTTTCCTGTTTTTACGGTCAGAAAAAGGGGTATAAGGGGACCGTCTTCTAATTCCATTTTAACGAGTGTAAAAGAAATGCTCGGCAATCTTTTCATGTTTTAGGAGTCAGAAAAGGGCTTAAAACATGACTCTGATGTTTTTGTTTGTAAAAAATGACAATTTTTCCCGAAGATCCTTTATCCTGCACAAAAACCAACACATTACTCATACTTGTTTACAATGGATAAAAATACTTTGAAAAATACCTTTTCATGGTGAAAAATAAACAAATTTAACATTTATTTACCCAAAAAACCTATAAAAAGGGCTTTTATCAATTCATTTTTACCATTTTACTGTTGAGGAGAGAAAAAGGGTTTTTGGCAAGAAACTTCCCGTGGACATTGCGGAGAATCTGACCGTCGAAATCGAACACCGTCTCATCTGGTATTCTACAACATCCTCTTCTTCATTTCCATCCGTTTAGAATTTATTTTTAGGCCCTAGTTTCATTTCTTGGAGGCTTTGGGGTTTCAAGGTCCGCTTTTCGGGGTACGCAGGTGCTCCACTGGTGACCTGCGTACCCCGACATTTTCTCAGTTGGGAAAATGCCGGGTGTACGCAGCTTGCCTTAAGAGAACCTGCGTACATACGCTCTGTCTCTAAAGGCGGGCTGCGTACACCGCGGAGAGGATTTTCAAACCCCCATTTCTCCAAAATGAACCAAAAAATTTTAATTTTATGGACTCTAACAGATGTTTTTTGGTGTGTAGATTGCCCACCATGCTTGATTGGCGAGAGAGAGAGCACGAAGATGTTGATTTGGCCACCATTAGTCATCAACCGTCCATCGATGCTTTAAAGGCATGCGACCTCTACAAATACTGGGTCATACCTGGCATGAGGGCCGAGGTGCGCTTTCTAGAGTGGCTGGTAGAGAGATGGAACGTCCAGGATTAGTGCTTTTACATTGGAGGGCACCAGCTCGAGATAGAGTCCTCAGATATTTACTTTCTCATTGGTTTTCCCAAGAGAGGCGAACACTTGACTTTGTCCGGGACTAGGCCGGGTGGCCAGTCCATTGCTAGTCTCCGACTAGAGTGGTGCAACACGCAGAACCAGGAGAAGGGGATAGATATCAAAACTATATCCCGCCGTGAACTAATGGTCATTGCTTTCACAGTTACCAGACTTTGCGGGGCTACCGCTTTGCACATTGCCACTGGATCCTAGATGCGGATGGCGATTGATTGCTATCGAGGCACCATTTTCAACTGGTGTGATGCTGTGTTGGCTAACGTAAAAAGCCAACTGACTAAAACCAAAAACGGACAGCTGAAGACCTTTGGGTATGGGGCTTTAGTTGTGAGTTTTGCTTTAGAGAGGGTTCCGATGCTGATCCCCCAGCAGCTCACTGTTGAGGTTGGGCCTCCCCGAGAGCCTAAATTAGTGCGATGGGTTACGGTTATGGCCCGTCATCCTGACGAGGGCACGGAGGTTGTCCGATTTAGACCAGAGAACTTTCACTGGTTAGAGGACCAGGTCTTTTCGATACAGGATTTTCCTTATGCCGGAGTTGATTTTCGTGGAGATCCGGACATGATTCTTCCACCGGGAGAACAGTGGGATGACATAGGCACTTCATTTTTCACAAGTTTTAAATTATCTACTTTTTTGTTTTTTTATCGTCTCAAAACTGACAGTGACAATTTTCAAAATGCAGATGTAGGCCCACGACGTCCAGCCAATCTCTGGCCTTTCGAGAGGAAACAACCAATTGCACTGGCACCGGTCCCATAGGACGAGGTTACAGAGCCCTTAGCTGAGTTGGAACAAGACCTAGAGCGTCTGACGGCAGACATACCAGAGACTACTATAGATGATATTCCTATCAGACTTCAGCGCTATGTAGTCGGAGTCCTAGGACCTTTTAGAAGGTTCTTGTGTAGGGTAGCTCGTGAAGTGGTGTCGTATAGAGAGCATCACCAGTGATTGGATGGTCATTTTTGTAGACACATGCGACATTTTGGTTTTTTGTACTTATCATTTTTGTCGATCATAAGGTGTTTTTCAACCTATGATCAAAGACAATGTATTTTTGACACACTCCTATCTATATATATCATTATTACTGGCTTATCATGTTAAACATGTGTGATGAAATGTTTTTAAATTTACATGTATGATTATTGCAAATATCTGTCTAACATTCGATAAGCAATTGCATCTGCTAATGTATTTAAAGACCTTGGAATATGTTGATATTCAATGTAATCAAATTCACGTTCCAAGAGACGCACTCTAAAAAATAACCTTAATAACACTGGATTTCTAATGGCATACACTCTATTAAGCTGTAATACAAAGAGTTCAGAATCTAACCTTACTATCAAACTCTGAATCCCAAATGAAATATATTCAGACAATAACTCAATCACTGCACTGTATTCTGCAATGCTGTTTGTTATTTGACCGAGGCTCACCCCATGCATAGAAACTAACTCGTTAGAGGGCGAATAGATAACCCAAGCTGCGGAAGAGATATTCCGTGTACTACGACAAGCACCGTCAGCAAATCCAATGTATGTTTGGAGAGGTGTCGACATCTACAAACATCAAGGGTAAAACCAAGATAAGCAGAATAACGACAGAAAACACACTTTCTAAGCTAAGCACACTGTCTAAACTAACAAACACACCAGCTAGAAAGAAAAGCCTAACCTACCTAAAATCTCCACACCCATCATTTAAGCATAATACCTCTTTAGGTAAAGTCCATTTCTGGGTTTACCCAAAGAGTCCCCGTCAAAGTCAACCAGCTCATAGGCCCCTTTTGCTAGCTTTTGCTTGACAATATAGGGCCCATGCCACATAGGAACGAATTTTCCAGCACCTAATTTATCGTTAGCTTGATCATATAATAGTACTAGGTCTCCTTTCGAAAAATTTCAAGGGGTCACATTTCGATCATACTAAGCTTTCATACGTTTTGCGCGAGTCTCGATCGCCAATGCAACATCACATCGAGTCTCATCTAATTGGGCTAAGTATAATAAACACTTCTCCTCTTCGGAAGTAGCTGGAAGTAATTCGACAGCCATTTGAAGTGACGGGATTTCGCATTCAATGGGTAGCACAGCTTCCAAACCATAAACTAGCTGGAAAGGAGTGAACCCTGTTGATGTTTTCCCTGAGGTTCGGTATGCCCAAAGCACGGAAAATAACATGTTGTGCCAATTCGACCGATGAATACCAATGATTCGTCGGATCATGATAACTAAAACTTTAATGATGGACTCAACCAGACCATTGGCTTGTGGATAATAAGGAGTTGAGCTATCGTGACGCAAACCAAGCTGGCCTGTAAGTTCTTTCATCATAACGTTTCGAAAATGGCGCCCATGGTCAGTGATTATCGCTTGTGGGACACCGAACCTAGCAATAATGTGATTGAATACGAAAATTGCAGCTGTCTTGTCGTCTGCCTCGAATGTAGGCATCGCCTCGGCCCACTTAGTAAAATAATCAACCGCAAGAATGATATACGCATGCCCCCTAGCCGAGTGAGGGTTACATGTAATAAAATCGATACCCCATTTGGCAAAAGGACAAACAACAATTATAGGGTGGAGAGGAGCAGGTGGTGCACGCATCTTGCGATCAAACACTTGACAGTTGTGGCATTTTCAGACCGCAGTAATACAATCTTTAAACAAGGACGGCCAGAAGTAGCTAGCGCACAATATCTTTTGGGCTGTGGCATACCCAGACATATGACCGCCACACGCTCCAGAGTGACAGTCATTCAAAACCCTTTTAGCTTCTTCGTGAGTTAAGCAACGTCGGAAAATCAAGTCTGCCCCATGGAAATAAAGAGTATCTCCAATAATTTTGTACTGTTGGGACTGGAATCGAATTTTCCGACATTCCGACTTTGAGACTTTGGGCCGAAAGGATTGGGTTTGGAGGTAGATGATTATATCCCCATACCACGGATCTAAAGTGCTGATGAGAAACAAAGATTCGTCCGCAATGGGTTCCTCTGCCACAGTTTCCGTGTCAGCAAGCGAGAAATCACACATCAACTCTGCAAAAACTAAAGATTTCTTAGACTTAGATTTTTCAAATTCCAAGTCGAACTCCTGCAGGATAACAATCCATTTGGAGTACTTGCCCCCTAGCAATTGTTTAGTTAAAATGTAGATCATAGGGTTGCAATCCGAAATGACTGTAGTTTTACGGAGTAAAATGTAGTGACGAAAACGTTGGACAGCTTGAACGGCTGCCAATGCCAATTTCTCCACATGCGAGTATTTTAGCTCAGTGGGATTTAACGTCCTACTAAGATAATATATCACATGTTCCGTTCCGAATTCATCTTCCTGAACTAACACCATTCCAATAGTGGAATGGGAGGCGGCGAGGTACAAAAAGTAATCTTGGTTGTAGTTGGGAGGATGCAACAACGGTGCATGGGTCAACGCGTGTTTGAGTGCATCAAAATATTTCTGAGCTATCTCATCCCAAGAGAATTGAGCGTTCTATTTCAACAACCGTGTAAAACCTTTTGTAACCTCGGCGTAGTTAGGAATGAATCGTCGTAAAAAGTTTTCTTTCCCCTGCAAACTTTGGAGTTGGCGAAGACTCAAAGGAGGAGGCAATTTGATGATAGCTTCTACCTTCGAGGGATCGACGTGAATGCTGGCTTTTGAAACTACAAATCCCAGCAATCGTCCCACTTCTATACAGAAGACACATTTGTGTGGGTTCAACCGTATACGATAATGCCTACACCTCATGAAAATTGCTCGTAAATGGACAAGGTGATCAGCTTGATGTAATGAATGAGCGGGCAAATCATCGAGATATGGTTGCACAATGTGTTTGATGTCATGAAACACATAAGACATCGCCCTTTGAAAAGTGGCTTCGGCATTCTTAAGCCCAAAAGGTAATTTGCAATAAGCAAATGTCCCCCATGGACAAATGAAAGCCGTTTTTGGTTGGTCGGCAGGTAGAATATTGATTTGGTTGTAACCGAAAAAACCGTCCATAAAGGAAAATATTTCACTGCAGGCACAATCATCAATTATTTGATCGATATAGGGTGTTGGATAGTTGTCCTTGGGACAAGCGCGATTGATATCCCTATAGTCGATGCATATTCTTATTGTTCCCTATTTTTTGTTAACCGGAACAATATTCGATACCCAATCCGTTAACGAGATCGGGTAAATGAAACCTGCTTTCAACAGCTTCTCAACTTCTGCTTTAATTGCAGCCGCTTTTCGTGGGTGAATCTAACGCAAAAGTTGCCGGACGGGTTTAGTGTCCGGGTAAGTCTTAATCTCATGGACAACAATTGCGGGATCAATTCCTGGCATTTCCTCATAGGACCAGGCAAACACGTCGCGAAATTCTTGAAATAGGGCCTTGTATATCTGAATCTCGTCATCTGAACACGAGGCACCTATATGAATGCGCTCAACAATTCCGGGCGTGACTGAAATGTCAATGGGAACAGTGCGAGAGATGTTTCCCAAATTCAGCTCTGAATCAGGATGTTTCATTGGACTCTGAGCTTCCTTGACATATTCAGCTGTAAATATTGATGAGAAATCATTTTCAAAATGATCATCCTCAGGTAAAAATGAAGATATATGATGGAGATCTTCCTATGGTAAATCGTCTACACACAGGACTTCACAAAGTTGTTCGTCAGATGACACAACTTCGGGAAATGCTATTAACTCCGAGGTTGACGTGAAAAGTGATTCCTCACGGACCACATTCATTTGGTCGATTTTGGTTGAACGCGGGTCGGTAAAAGACTGCACGGCTTCATAGGCAATTTCATATGGACTCAAAGGCATAGCATTACCAAATGAGTCTATTTCAGATTCAGAAGGAACGATCCAAGGATCGTCGTAAACAATGGTATCTGATGTAATCATATGAATGGATGTAAATGAAGACACGGCGTTGATTGGAGGAAAAGGAAAAGTTCCCAGTAGACCGGCATCTTTAACTAATCCTACGCCAACATCATGGATAGTCATTTTACTGACATGCTGGATACTCTCTAAAGAGGCTGGGTCGGATGAAAAGTAAGCCAGCTGGTCTATGGTTACAATCTTGCCATTATGTCGAAACTTTATTACTCTGAAGACCGATGAAACGACCGCTGTCATAGCGTAAAACCAACTTCGACCCAAGAGAAGGTTGTATTCTAGACGGGCATCAACCACCTCCACATCTAGACTAACGGTTTTTCCTTCAACCCCTATAGGCAAATCCTGTAGAATTCCAAATGGATGAAACCCACGGCCATCAAAGGCCTTAATAATTGTCGGGGATTGATTTAGTGAATGAGAACCAAGCGATCTCCAGCACTCTATCGACATAATACACGTTGAAGCTCCCTCATCAATTACAGTCTGATGAATAGGCCTGTTTTTGACTATCACTGGGATCTGGAAAGCCATTTGATGAGGTAAACGTGGTGTACTATTTTCTAGATCAAAGATTATTAGGTTCGGGTCCTGAACATCAATAGCTCCTATAGCCGACAAAAGTAATCTTCGCTGTGATGGGCATGATTGCAGCACTTCTAAAGCCGACATTGCTGAGGGTGAAACAGCTAAATCCTCAACAATGTTGTAATTCTGGGCCGCTCTCGCATGTGGATTGAAAGCAGACCTTCGAAGTACACCCTTGGCGGGCGGTTTGATTACTAAGTCCAGGTCAGGTTTCCCGATCTGTAGTGGATTGGAATCGGGAGCTGAGGTTGATGGATTAGAATGAGAAGATTCTGCTTCTTTGCCATCAACAGGACTTTTACTACCATAATCTTGCGATCGAGTCGCAATCCTTACATGAGACATCATCAATATGGGTTCTTCACTGGCACTCGAGGAAGAACCTATCATCTTACTCTCCTGCTTTGGAAATGGATCTTTCAAAACAGCAGGAGTTGGGGAACCTTTGACGATTTTCACAACTTCGGCCCGATGAGGGCAATCTCTTCTAAAATGATCTTCTTCACAAATAAGACAAGGATATCGAGGTTTGCGCTTTTCGTCATCGGTTTCCGACTTTTCTGTTTTCTCCTTTGGAGTTTTTTCTGCTTTATTCTTCTTCTTGCCTTTCTTTTTCCCACCTGATTTTGATTTCGCCGTAGATGACTCTACAGCGTGAATATCAGTGGAAACTTCGGCAGAAGATTCTCCTGTCGGGGATTCTGGTAAGGTTATAATGGGCGAAGAATTCTTTGAAGACTTCTTCTTTCTTTTAGTGTTCACCGTACCAATCATGCCATCAGCGGCATGAGACCCCGAAGGAGTAGCAGCGATTTGATTCGACTTAGGAAGATCTGGGATCTTTTCGTGTAACGTATCTGACTGAGTATAAACAAAGTCAAGGTACTGCGCTTGAGCAATCACTTGCTCCTCAGTAACTACTTCGGCCTTAGCTACATCTTCAGTAATCTTCGGTAATAATGATTTAACAAACCATTCAGCTAAGATTTGGTCCGGGATAAAAACTTTCACTAATCGCCTTCGACGTCTCCATTCATGAATATGATCGGAAATATAAGTGGACGTCAATTATTTTAATGAAGTTAGTAACTCCGTGCCATTATCATATCTGACCGGCAACTGAAAATGAGTTAGGAACGAGGTAGCTAACTGACTAAAATTGTAAAAAGAGGCCCGTGGTAACTCAATGTACCACTTGGCCGCGAGACCAATGAGAGTACGCTAAAAAAGACGTAAGTGGATCGAATCATCCGAGATGGAATTAGAGGCACACCAGAGGTGGTAAGTCATCACATGATTTGACGGGTCCTCTCCAGACTTACCTTCGAACTTGGGTATGTCACTGGGCAACTTACTTGGCATTGGCGGCCAAAACGGAAGATAATTTATTGGATCGTTCGTTAGGCGCGACAAGTCTGGTAAATCCAAAGTTGCGATAAACGGTAATTGCCGATTAGGATCCCTAAAACTCTGGGTCACGAGACCAGTCCCAGGAGGAGGATATCCAGGATAACTTGGAATAGGAATCGCATTTGGGATATTGTATCCTCCTGGAAAACTAGGATTAACCGAACCGTACTGGGGTTGCTATGGTTGTTGATAAGTGTACCCAGGATACGGTTGATACTGGTAAACTGGCTGCTGGACAGCAGGCCCGAATTGGTACTGCCCCTGGTACGGTTGATAAGCGAATTGTGGTTGACTTGTGACAACCGTACTTAAACCAGGCTATCCTACAGGCATCTGAACCGTAGTTTTAATTGTGGATCCAGACAATGGTAAAGATGTTTGAGGAGTAGTGGCAGAGATAGTAGAAACCGGAGCTGTCGATACTCCAGACGTAAGTGCGGTAGACTGAACAGATGTTGCGGTAGTTGCAGCAGTCGTTTAAGATGGAGTACTAGGTGCAATGGGCGACTAAGTAACTACCAAAGGTACAGAAGTTTGAACATTAGACTGGACTGGTTGCTGGGGTGAACCAGAAACTAAAGCTTGTCTAGTTTGAGATGACAACTGTACGCTTGGCTGCAACACCTGTTGAACTTGCGATGGATCCCACACTATGTTCATTCCGGGGTATTGACCCATGACAGGTTGAGGATATTGAGATCCATAACCGGATTGAGGGTAGGATTGATAATTGAAAGGTACATTTCCCATACCTTGAATATACGATTGACCTTGGGGTGGTTGATAACCTTGACTTGAGTACTGACCTTAGGGTAGATACCCTTGAGGTAAGTACTGATACTGGGGTTGACCTTGATGCATAAATTGATACTGAGGTTGACCCTGGGGTACATATTGAGGCTGGGGTTGACCTCGAGGAATGTACTGTACCATGGGTACATACTGTCCTTGAGGTTGCCCCCCAGACGCAATTTGTGTACCTTGAGGTTGCCCCCCCGGCGTTAATTGAGGGTGCCCCCCAGGCGGTAACTGGCCACCTTGAGGTTGAGAACTGGGAATTGATCTTGACATCATGTAAATGTCTCCTACACCCAACGGTTTAGTACCATTGTTTCCAGTTAATAACTCATGTTCAATGTGTTGAGGAGATGCTCCCGCAAAAGTACCAGAAAGTGACTGATACCCAGCGGGAACAGAAGGACCCTCGTACAAGAAAGATTCAAGAGATTGAGTAAACATGGACGACTGACCAGACATATTTACAGGAGTATAAATACCTCCAGGTGGATAAGGAGTACGAGGTGGAGAAAAAATTGACCCTGAGTTGTCCAAATAATTAGTTAACGAAAGATACCAAGTAGTACTTCTAGGTGGACTGTAAAAAATGGATTCACGCTCCCTTAGATCAATAGTAGGTTGATCTTCAGGGATAGGGATGCCTATTTCTTCTTCTGGAGCAAGTTCTTCGATAGCTATCAAACCAGAAGGAAGATTTTCGGTGATGACTCTTTCTACCCTAGGTGAATCAGGAGCACTGAAAGTTGGAGTAACAGGTTCAGATATTTCAGGTTCTTCGCCTATATCACTAGTAGATGAAAAACTACCAGCAAGCTCAGAAACTGTAACAGCTTCAGGATTATAACCTGTTTCTAGACTTTGGTAATATGGATGGACTACCAACGAAGACTCTCCTTCTTCAGGTGAACCTACTTTACTGCCACTAGGAGTTACAAGCACTTTCAAACCTTCGTAATGACTCGAGACTTCTTCAGGAGGTTGGCCCCGAAGTCTACGGGACTTCCTCAACAAATCGGCCATGGTTACAATCTCAGGAGGCTGGCCCCAAAGTCTACGGGACTGTCTCGGTAATTCAGCCACAGTTAAAAACTTTTAACTACTGCACACGCAAACAAAGTAAAATCTCATAGAAAACCGCCTAAAGTCTCTAAAGAACCAAACAAATTCGAATCACACGCCTAAAGAATCTAGGGCGTGAAACCATACACAAATAGTAGCCTTGCAGACTGAAAACACTAGTTGGTTATGAAGCCCAACATCGCCGAATTCAGTACAGAAGTGGTGGGTGGAATAGTTACCCCGGCAACCTGCTTAATGAATAGACCGGCACAAGTTCCTCCACTTTAACCGTCTCGAGTGAAGTGAACCCCCTGGAAAATCCAAGTGAGTCTAGCCGACGTCTGCTCCAGGTACAGTGGGATCTTCCCTCCACC
Source organism: Pinus tabuliformis (assembly GCA_031772625.1). Taxonomy (NCBI): domain Eukaryota; kingdom Viridiplantae; phylum Streptophyta; class Pinopsida; order Pinales; family Pinaceae; genus Pinus; species Pinus tabuliformis. Next base: position 579,835,899 of record CM062818.1, read on the forward strand.
ATCACCTCGGGTAGAATCCTAAAGATAATGGTCACTAAGGTTACCAACAGCAACAAATATACCTGGGGGAACAGTCTACGACCCGATAGCACGGAAGGGTAGAGTAACAAGCTCAATCCCCTTGCCGGCTCCTTGACAATAATCCAAGGTTTACCGACAAGTGACCCCAGGCTCCTCGACAATAATCCTAGGTTTACCGTTTGTAGTACGTGCGTATCTGGCGTCTTTCCCAATGAAGGAGGATTGATCCCCTCACTGGTTCGGACACGGTCTCGTGCTTCTCCTTTAAGAGGAGCTTTCCTAGAGTACAAATGAAACAGTTGGATTTGTCCTACCACAAGATAACCTACTTGTTTGGTTTTACTGTCTTGGAGAGTTAATTACTCTCCTACTCCAAGACACTAGCCTGATCTATATTGGTGTTTCAGAGCCCTAGTAAATAAAAAGTTACTAAGTTGATTTTACTTTAAGCGTTAATTTTTACGGCTTTTCTTTAGGACAAAGGTAGCGGAGATGAAACTGATGGTGTGTAGACTCGACTCAAATCCACTAAAAAGATGCACTTAGGATGATTTATACTAATTTTCTTTTTCAATGAATTCCCTAGCTAAGAGAGTTGGAGAATGCAAAATTGATATAAAGACAACTTTCTTGGCAATGAAAATCAAAGAAACAATCTCTTTATCTTTTCCAAAACATACAACACATGACCACTAATTATTTCACGAAAATTCCTTTTCTTTTCAAAGACTCAAATGCTACTAAAACAAACTTTTCTTCAAAAGAGATTTTTTGGATTTTTTCCTACTTAACAAAAATCAAATTTTAAAAATCTAAGACAATCAAATCAATTTTACTTAAAAACAAATTGAAGAGAAATTCACCTAATAAGCAAATCTAATGAGGCCAAAAACCTACAAAGTATGATTCTAGGATGTTTTACTCAGTCATGATTTAACCAAGGACTAGTTCATGCAGAATCGTAAAGCAGTCAAAAACAAAAATCAAAATCTTTTGTTCTTTTTCTTAAGAATGAAATTCACAGTTTAATCAACAAACTTTTTCGAAAGTCCGCAAAGAGACAACAAAAAGGTAGGTTTCTCACAAAGGTGGATTCTATGAAAGGTCTGACTCCTAAAAAGACTGAAAAGAGCAGGGATATCCAAGGTTTTACAACTTCTAAAGCCAAAGTCACTACAGGACCAATGCAAAAATCAAACCCTAGGGCTAGAACCTCTATGAATTTCACTAAAACTCTTGACACTGATGAAACAAGTTTTGATGAAGACTTCTGGCAGGTAACCAGTGGATCTGGGTAGCAAAAACAAATTATGAACAAAATCTAAAAGGCAAAAAGGAAAAAATTGAAATTTTCTCAATTTTGACAGGGTACGCAGGCAACCTGTTTGCACAGGTGCGTGTACGCTCTGTGTACAAAGCTGCAGTGCGTACAAGTACGCACTGTGCTTAACGCAGAGGGTGCGTACTGCTAGCAAAACCAAGAAAAAATAAAAACTAACTTAACCCTAAGCTATTCCACCCAAATGCACTGTCAAACAGCCAAAAACCAGAAAAAAAACGGCTTTTCTCAAATCAAAGTTTCACACAAAGGAGAAATCATTCAAATCATGGAGTTCCCCAATGGAGTCGCCATTTTGTCATGCGGAAAGAGTCAATTTTGCGGACAAAACCGACCTCCTTAGAAGCTGAGGCTTTCTAGTGACAAACAAGACAATTAAACACTATCTTTCCCTAAATATGCATTTAGAATACAAGTAGTCAGGTGTTTAAAACATACCTTTAGTCCCACACTGTTTGTAGCAGTCCAGCCTCTCCAATCCGGATGAGCTCCTCCTTCTCTTCGAAACCTGCATTCAATAACAAGCAAACGATTACATAGCACCTGAATAACTCATAAAATAAAAGATATTCATCATAAAGACCAAGGAGTATATCAAATTATGTATAACAACTTGTTGAGAAAAATGAGCTTAATTGTATTAAGTGGAAACAAAAGAAACCATTACAACCAGTGCCTTGGTGTTGTGCAGGTCCCTCCCAGGGTCTAGCAAGAGTTCTCCTTTACTTTGATAAGCTCACCCACTTCCAAATGAAGCTAAGAAAGGATGGGAATCTCTCCTCTCGAGCTCTATAAGGGAGTCCTAATTTCAGCAGCATCTACCCTTAGGAATGTTCAGCTTTCAACCTCCCCTCCCTCTGGCCCAATGCCTGTATTTATAATGCTTTGGAGGAAGTTAATAAGGTCCACCATCAATGGGATAGCTCCCCCCTTGATGGGATAAGTTCCTCTTACATAGGGATGCATGAACCATCTGGAGGCGCTCAATACACGTCAAACCATCTGCTAGAATGCTCTAGATTCGACCACAAGTAACGTTTTTGGAGTAAAACTTGCACCTTTTGACCTTTACAGGAGTACGCACCCACCCCTTTACAGACAGAGCATACAAGTACGCAGGTATTGTGAACTTGGGGTGCGTACATGCAGGTGAGGCCAAGAGAAACTGCGTAACCAAAGTTAATTGACTTTTTAAGGACTTTCTCTCTTTCTTGGAGTTTGACATGAGGAGCAGAGGTATGAGACTTGCCAAGGAGGATAGTATGACAGTTGATAGAGCCATACTAACTGTAGATAGTCATGGTGACAAATTTTAGTGTAACAAATGCTTTACAAGATATGGTCTAATTCATTTCTTCTTTCTCTGGGGTTGGGTCCTAGTGTATATCCTCTTCTTTTGATGTTCCTTGATCTGTTTCTTCCTCCTCTTCATACTCTATGTAGAATAATTTCTTCTCAGCACACTTATGACCTTTAGTTCATTTGCTATCACAATTGTAACAAAGCCATTTTTCTCTTTTTTCTTCCAATTGTTGTGGCGTAACCCTTGTAGGTTATGGAAGGCTAGGAGAAACAACACTTCCATTATTATAGTTGTGAGGGGTAGAATTCCTTGTTGCCATAATTTTACTTTCCACTATCTAATAAAGCCCTTTTACTCTTTCCAATTGTTGTGATGTTGCTCTAAAGAAGGTGTTGCTCTTTGTATCCTCATAATGTGCTATCATTTCCTCTGTGAAAATTGACCACGTAACAAGTTGTTTACGAGAACAAAGCCCTTTATAACATAAAAATTGACCTGGTTCTAAATATGAAGATGCAATACATACCTTTTGTAACAGTGGTACACCATGTAGATCAAAGTATTTCTCCATATGAAGTATCCAATTTACCGGATCCTTACCATCAAAGTTCCTCATATTGCCTTTTCTTGATTTTAGGAGCTCGATCTTGAAATGACTATAACTCTGTAATTTTGGTTCTTCCAATTCTGAAATTACGATCTGCAATAGCCCTCTGTGTCTTCTTTCCAATGCCACCAGTTTGATCGAATTTAGATTCTCCAAGAAAGAGTTATGCACAATATCCCAAGATGACCTGATTATAGACCTTTTTAGAAGAGCGAACTTGTATTAAGTGCCATGTGTCACTGTTTTGACCTTCGGATCTAAAAAATATACAAAAGAAACTACAGGCCATCTTATTTCTGTAACTTCTTACGAGATTGTAATCTGATTCTCAAAACAAAAGTTATGATTATTTTCCCCAGGTCACTTGTTTGGAATGTAATTCAGGATTTTGCAAAAAGACCAACTTCTTCCGATCATATCTCCGCAAATATAGCACGAAAAGAATTGAAATTTGGACACGAGTTTCAACATGATTTTGTCTCAAATGGGTTTTTGGTTTGCTTCTGGAATGCCGCAGAAAAAAAGTTATAGCGAAAATGCCACGATGACCTATTTGGAGCAGCAAAACCCTAGAATCCAAAGCTCTGATACCAAATGTTATGAAACCAGCTCTAAAAAAGATAGAAAATATATGTCAACGCCTTAGAATTTAGCCTCTTTGAGGGGGAAACCTCCTTTACATTACATAAATGAATTACTATTCGATGATACAAATGAAAAGACCTCCTTTCTTTATATAGGAACTTCTAAGGGGTCATAATATAATTAGAGCTGACATAACAATAATAATGTAAGGGAACAATAATAACAATAGTGGGCTTCTATGGGGCGCAATAGTAACAATATGTGCACTACATGGGTACATCAATATAATAAGGGGTTTGTACTAATAACAATAAGGGGTTACACTAGTAGTATAGGGGCCTAACAGCATGTAACCATGAAAATAATAAAATAATAGCCATGCATATAACAACAATGCATATAAAAACCTTTAATCATCATACATGCATGTCAAACATACAAACATTTATGACGATCTACTTTACCCCAAGGTCCAGTGTTGCAACCTCACTCTAATAATCTACTTCTCCTACTCAATCTTAGACAACATATCCACATCATAACATACCAACAACATCACGATGATACAAATTACATAATGACCACAATGACTCATGTGTGACCTATTATGCATGATTAACCATATACATTGAGCCCATCCACTCCAAGAGTTTAAACATGGAAGCTCTGATACCAATCTGTAACACCACCACCCTAGATTTACTCAATTTATAATCCTTCCAGTTAAATGTGAGGCAAAGTGCCACTATGACATTATACGACCTCCAAGAAAAAGTTATGGGTGTGGGTTTAACAACTGATAATAGATAGAAATCCCTCAAGTCCTATAAGACATTAAGGGGCCAAACAACCAACCTAGGTGACCAAACCCTGACTTGAAGCTATTTTTCTCTGACCTAACCCCCAACTACATGAACAAGTCTCTAACGGTGTTTTTATGACCCTCCAACCACATCCACGACATTGACTCCATGTATTTGGAGCCAAAATCGTCTAGTTCAGAGGGTGCGGTCCTAAGATCTGAGCCACTTTTTCAGGTTAGTCTTTAGACCACTGCCTAAAATTACCTATAAGTTTCTAAAAGCAAATATAACTATAAAAATTCTAATCATTCATAACTTGATCAAAAACTTGAACTAGCCATGTATAATCATGACAAGTATTTCGTCAAACATATAGTGAACATGTGAGTTACATGTCATGAATGCAAATTTTATCTTAAGAGTCTGAACCTCATCTAAGATTCAAAAAAGAGGCATAATGTTGTCTCATAATAGTTGCAATAACATTTTTTATCCCATACGTTCATCAGCCATTCGTTAGCATGTGAAATCTTGAACAAGAGCCAAAACTAGAGCACATCATAGAACCATGCTTATAACCATCATATAACCAGATTAGGAACCATGAAAAATGTGCCATATAATCAACATAGTAACAAGTACATGTGCTCATTAGTCTAATTATGAAAATATCTCCTAAATACATATGCAAATCCAACTAGTCCGTGTACCACTAGACTATAGATTGGGGTAAAAAAAATCTTTCTTTCAGCCAATCACCCTCCTGCCATATACCAAGCATGAATGTGGGATATCATGACATAAAAAATTAGAGCTCCATGGAGATTAAACCACCTCAACCCTTAGGATACAATGATATTGCCAAAACCCATCAAGGGATCAGGCCCAAACAAACATGGATGCCTAAGAGTTTTTTTACCGTAATATTGAGCAATTTTCCTGTCTCTACCCACCTGTCAAGGGATTCCCAGAGATTAAACGACCTTCGCACCAATCCTAGGGAAAATTTTAAGAACCACCCTAAATTTATATGTATAATAAATGGTTGAATCCCCATGATGCTTAGGAAAAATGGGAGGTAATTTTATCAATAATATAATATGTATATATAATTTTTTTAGCATGTCTCTCACCAGATTATATTATCTTGTAAAGTCATGGCGAATATTTCACTGAATTATAAAATCTTGTATGATCTTAGCAAATCTTTCACTGAATAATAGAACATTGTGAAATCTTGGCAAATGATTTGTTAAAGTATGAAACCATATATAATAATAGGAAGACATATTCATTAAATTATAATATACTAACATACATGTTTGGAAAAAAGAAACATAATTTTCTCTTCCTACAAATAATGTTGCAAGTTTCAGTGGCCATGTTTGTCAAGGTTCTTACTATACACTCTCTCATATCCTTCTATTAGTTTTGATAATATTCCACAACAAAGTTCTTGTAGGTGTTGAACTTGACCACCAGTTCTGTCAAGGTAGGAGAGATTAATATTTTCTCTACCACTTTTGTCAAGATACCACTTTTGTCAAGCTATCAAATTTCTTGCTTATTCCATAGACTCCAACTGCGAGATAAAAAAAAGAAAAACACATCGAGTTTGTTTACCCCAACACACCAACAAGTAGCAAGCCCCAACTATATAATATAAGAAAGTAGTAGGTATCCCAAAGACCTGAAGGGGATCTAATGGAAAAAAGTAGCAAGCCCCAATTGTATAAGATAAGAAAGTAGTAGGTATCCCAAAGGCCTAAAGGGGATCTAATGGAAAAAGCGACCATTGTCAGAAACCTTCCAATCGATATATCAATATATTAATGTAGATTTATTATTATTTTAATTGGAAATATTCAATTAAATAATAAATTTTAATTACATCTCTCCCAATGTAAATTGCTTATTAGCATAATTCACTACCTTCATATGTCTTGCATTTTTTGACAGTGTTGTAGCATGTGGATTAATTTCATTTTTGGTGCACAATCTTCACCTTTTAGGACAATATTGTGCAGTGTCATTACGACAAACTATTAATAATAGAGAGGATGAAAGGTTGTACAAACCAACATATTTTTCATACAACTAATCCAACATCAGTACCTTAACGTTTTCATGAAGATATCATATTGAGAATGTTTGAAAAATGGTGGGAAATCTGGGTAGCGACTATCTCTCTTCTACGAGGGTGATGCGGAAAGAGTGATAAGGTTTCACTGTTTTGATTTTCTTTTTGTTAAATCAGAAAAACCAATATTAATGGAGATATTGGTATTTTTTACTAAATTTTGTGAAGTGACTAAATCTAGATTTAACCATTCACCTTATCATGCTTTTTACAATATAATTTCCTAAGTATATTTAATATCTTCATTCTCATAAAAACCAACCTATATCCATCTTAAATCCACATCTACCACTCTTACAGGGATGAAATCTATTCATCCCTCTGAGCACTTGGTAGAACCGGAATTAAGATGGATCCAAGCTGATAGAATTTCCCCTTTAAATAGTCTATGCTCACATGAATACCATGCTATTACCATGGGTCAATACCACAGGTTATCATAAAGATGGAGCTTAAAAACTACTATTAGTAATTTATAAGAATTAATAAAATTAATAATTGATTTTTATTTTATTTTTTTATTTTAACCAAGTTAAAATGTTTAAGTGACATTAAATTACAAGATCCATTTTTACTCTTGATCTACCAAGCCCCGAGAGGGATGCTAGTTTTCATATCAAGATATTTGATCCCTCTCAGGGCTTAGTAGATCTAGAGTAAATATGGATCTATGCTAGTTTAATTCCCCCCTTTTTATTTGTTTATATTTTTATTTATTGGGACCAAATACAACCTCCCAAACTAGAAAATAGGTGATTGCAAATGAATTTAACATTGAAAAGAAGAAAATCGGGTGATTCTAATGGAATATAACCTCCCAAACCAAGCGAATCGGGTCAAATGAGTATTTTCATAGTTTATCCACCCTTTTGTTTTGGGCTAAAATGAAAAAAAAAAAAAAATTTAGATAAAAGTTGGGCTAAATATATGAAATGGTTGTTTTATAAAAATTTCGCCCCTATAAAATGAAAAACCCCTTAAATTTTGCCCTTGGGCTAAAATTCGCCCCTAGAAGTTACCATGACCAAACCCTTGGGAACTTTTATGGGACCACCTCAGCAAGTTCCAAAGCCTTCTAGCAAACCAAAGCTTAACCTGAAAAGAATCCCATCACACAATGGCTATCCAGGAAATGGCAAGGCAAGGCCAAAATCATTGTCAAGCCAATAAAAACACATGACAATGAGAGAAAATGAACCAAATAATTGAAGCCATGTACCATGAATTCACATATCAGCTAGGAAATCACACATGCCACCTGTTACATTCAAGATATTCCTACTGAAGCTGTTGATCCAACCTTTTCCTTGCTTTCAAGTTTCCTTGCTTTCATTTTCATTACTTTTCTTTCTTTTCCAAGTGTTTGTTCCTTTTCCTTTCCTACACCCGCTTCAAATATGGAGAAAAGGTTTTCAATTGATTCTCAAGTGCCTTTTATCCTTGATGTCTCATTTTGATTCATTTTCCTTGTAATTCCCCTTGCATGCAAATTTGTGTCTCTTCATCTTCATTTTCTCCTATTTTCCTTATTTCTCGTAATTAAATGCCAATTATTTCCTCTTTTCCTTTGCCAATTTCCATAGCCATTAATAAACTGAAAGTGACCCTCAATGTGATGTTTTCACCACCATTTATGTCCCATCACCTTGATCTTATTTTTTATTTACATGGAAACTTAACCCGGGGTTGTTACAATATCTGCAAACATAAGATGGATCATTACATTCTTAGTTTCTACAACATTTATACGTTTTCCAAGCATATGAATATCTTTGATCAAATGTAGAGAAAACTTCACCCTCTTTATATCTACACAAGATTAATACAGGGACTTCTACATGCATATGGTGTTAAAATCTGTCGTTGATCCCTTTCTATTAACCAATACAAATAATGATGTTATAAAATAATTAGAGAGATATATGCACTTAGTAAGATCCCATTGAATACATTATAGATTTTCTTTAATTTTCTCTTTATTACAGCTGCAACAAATAAGTTAGAAAATAAATATCAATGTTTGATCATATCCATGCACCTTTATCTAGATGTGTATGAGACAAAGCATAAGAAACTCGAAACAAGGTTCACACAAATTATTTCACTCATTCTTCCTCTTATAGTCATTTTATCTCCTCAATACCTGAGGGGGAAACCAATCTTTGTCAAATACCATACGCATTGACTAATGATGGTAAAGTAGATTGTGTCAATACAATCCCATATGCCAAATCCTGTGATTGAAACATTGGTTTGGATCTTCTTTTTTTATTTTATCTATCTATTGTCATGGACACACCCACGATGAACAAAATTCTTGGTTGAAACCTTCCTCCATGTGACAGGGTAAAATAATAGGATAAACCAATGGTTCTTCATCTCAAAGCTTCTCCCATCTGTTTACACACTTTCATCAACACCTGTACTCACCTCCAAAAAATTTCCAAGCTCTGTGATACTTCTACAAGGGTCATTCGAGCCTTTACAACTCAACCAATGAATCTTTCACTTTACACTTCAATCCTACACTAGGAATTGTTAACCTTTATGTATACATATCATCGCTAACAAAAAATTGCTAACAATCCATACAATCCATGAAAACATCAAGCCATATAATCCATGGATACATACAACAAACGGTTAGGTTGACATTAGTGTAGGTTGCCATCAAGAACATCACAAGAGAAATAATGCCATCGATCACCCCCTTTGGAATTAATGCCAACCTGTTGTAAAACACCAAGTCCTCCCTCCCACTTTGACATGAAGGGAAAAGGGTAGTACCAAAATGAGAGAATACTGCCCTTGACATGTGAAACAATATAAGTCTAGTCTGATGATGTGAAAGATACAGTAAAATACCATAATTCATAAACATATATTTCCAATAAGGAGGAATTATATTCTGACTCTAGGAACATAATATTGACATCCAATGCCCATACATGAATGAAGTTACCAACAAATAGAGCGAATGCATGATAGAACCTGGCTATTCACAAGGTATGCTGAATTCATCATCGAAAGTATCTCACATCATCAAAAACCAACCATCATCAATGATAAACCATTTGAAGAAAGATCATGATATAATGTCAGTAATATAGATGTAATCACATTGTAGATCTGAAATCTCCATATCCATGAAGCAATGCATTAATATACCAACCAATAAAAATAGTCCAAATTCCATATTGATAGTAGAACATATATTCTTGTTTTTAGAGAAGATCCCAATCAACAATAATAAATAAAATAAGATTGATCAATAAAAATATATAAACCATGACATAATGAAAACAACATTTGACTTTCAATATTAAGCATTGTACCAAATAAGATTGATCGCAATAACCATAGATCATATCAGATAATTATTGTTTTTGTTGGCAATGAGCCATTGAAAGCGTAAGAGAATCCCCCCCCTGAGCCTTTGCCAATACCTCATCACCAATCCTAACCACAATAGCCGTGTAACTCACATCATAAATCAACACACATGTACATTAAATAGGTATCAGCAATAATGAACCAATGTTACAAGCATAATGCCAACAATGATTTGTTGGAATAATAAGTGATGTTTCCCCTAAACCTCTCAAATCATCTTATGAAATATACATCATTAGTGGAAGAAGGATCAAACAACATAAAACAATATTATCAATGTAGGGCTTCCCTTGAGATCATGCACCACTAATCCTGTGGACTTTATGATCATCAAGTTGTTATCTACTCTCCATCAACTTATGTAGCTCACATTAACTTCTTCACTCCCTATTAGAAATATTCATTAATTACAATAGATTGTAGTAGGGACTATATTCACTACATCTATGGTTGTTGCTCCTTCTTCCTCCAAATCTACTTGAAATTTCTGATCACATGTCCAACATTGTGACATACCATCTCATATAACTAGATTTTTTTTCTTCCAATACACCTACTAGACCTAGAATTACTGGCCTTATGCCCAAATGAGTTACAAGTAAACAAATATCCATAAAAATTTCTTTTATAACTAGCAATTAATCTTGTCTCTGATCATGATGGTTTCCTTTCTAATGAGTGACTTGATTTGGTTTTCTTTTGAAGAGTCTTATGTTGTTCCTTGCCATTACCTTGTACATACACAAACTTCTGATCGTATCTAATGACTGTCTTAATTGCAGGAGAGTTTTTTTCATTAATAATATTTTGTAGTGATTTTGATGCCTTTACCCATTTGTTATTCCAATCTGATTGTGATTTTTTTTCTCATACTCTTCTTCAACAGTCACAATTTTAGCTTCTAAGTTTCCACAATTCCTTTCCATTTATTAAATTCGTTTCATTAAGACTTCCTCGCTTTTATTGGTTTCCTCTAAAGCAGTTTCCATTTCTTTGTTTGCATTCCTACATCTATCAATTTCTCTTAATGGTTTCATTAAATCCTATTTTTCACAATTATTTGATTCACTAGTCAACTGATCATTAAGAGCCATAGGTATTTTGTAACTAGGGTTAGAATATGATTTTCAATCTACTTGATCATCAATTGTGTCTTCACTATCTTTATTAGAATAAAGACTTTTCTTTGCAGATAATCTCTTTTTGACATTTTTCTTGGACACATATTTTTCTTTTTCTTTCTTATCATGATTTTATTTATATGGACAATTGGATGGATAGTGACCTACTATTACACAAGAAAATCATTTAAAGATAAGTTTACCTAGGAATTTAGCAGTTCCTACTTGCAATTTCCTTACAATGTTTTCCTCTTCTTCATCTAAGATATAAATGGCATCTTTAGGCTCCTCCTTTTGTTTTTCTTTGTATCTGGCTTTGAAAACAACTTCTCGAATCTCCAATTTATTCCCTTTGGTTCTCATATCGTAAGTTTTCAAAATCCGATGGAGTATGCCTAGAGTACGACTCTTCAGATCCTGTATCTCTTCAATGGCAGAAACTTTGGCACCAAACTTGGGGATTAGTGATCTAAAAATGTTTTCAATAATAAGAGAATCCTCTATCTTATCTCTTAGCATTTCATAGTGTTATTAATATCATGTTATCTAAGGAAAAAGCTTGCAATGCTTTCAATGCATTGTAAGAGATTCATACTAAATTCTATATGATTGAAGTTTGACACTTTTTACCTTAGCGTCACCTTCATAGCTCTGAATAAACTTATCTCATATTTCTTTTTTGATGTTCAAATTCATGACTTTCACAAAATATAATTCTACTAATCTTCCTAAGATAACATTTACTACCTTTGAATTGTTCTCACACTAATTTTTTCCTGCTTCATATTTCAGAATGGAGGGTGCATATTGATGTCCACTTTTAAAGCATGCCCATACATCAACCCCTAGAAATTATAAAGAATATATCATTATGATATTCCAAAACATGAAGTTAGTTCCACTAAACATAGGTCGCTTGTTAGAGAAAATTTCATCTCGACTACCTGTCATGTATGATATCCCTTTAAGCAATCAAGCTTCTTGTGAACGACCTAGTCTGATTCCAATTTAGAAATACTTGGGGGGATGGGTGTATCAATATTTCATGCCCAATTTAAATTTACTTAATTTATTCTTTCATTTCATAGTTAATTTGAACCATTACTTTATTAGTAGAATATTGTGTTATAAACCATGTGCAATATTCAATATACAAGAATGTAAACCATAAAACACATCAATCACATAAAAACACTGAGATTTTAAGTGGAAACCCAATGTGGGAGAGAACCACCATTATTGTTATTTTGTCTTCCTATTATATTATAAAGAGAAATATTGTCACATTTTATACTAGTGCTGACTCTTTCCACCATGTAGGCTCTTATTTACAGGAGGCTTCAAGTTCCACTCATTCTTCAACTCCTACTAGAATGGACCTACTACTGCTTGATCAGTTTACTCACTCCTATCGGAAGGAAGCACCTACTCGCTCACTAAAGGCTTTAACCCTTAACAAGTCCATGAAACATGTTTCTGGATATTTCACACTCGATCCACTTGTCAATCAACCATAAAAATATGTAAGCCACCTTTAATCATATTTCCAAAATGAACCCACACCTCACAATAAACTCAAACTGGATATGGAATACTAATCACTAATTATCTATAATTAAATACTAAATTAATCACTAAACACAAAATCACTGAATACTGAATCCCTGAATCAAAATACATTATTTGAGTCCCTGAATAATAGCCAAATTAATGTGACTAGATCATACCAATGCACAACCAAATCACATGGACCAATACTATCAATTTTTTTCAAGCCATAACATTACTGTGCCAAGACAAATAGCTCATCCACATTCTATATATCAACTCAAGCCAAAACCTATCCATAAACTATGATCTACCATGTCACAAAAAACCAAAATTTTTATCACTATCAAGCAACAAGTTCATCAAACTCCTTTACTAGATCACAAAGTATATAACAATATGGGAAAATAACAATAAACAACATATACAAATCATCTCTATCCAATAAGTCACCATGGAAAACAATTAAGCTCTTAATCAATGCAATCTCTAAATCACTGGCTCAATCCAACCATAGTTAAAACATGTGTCAATCATACCAATATTCAAATCTAAACACTATCTCATCAATCATCCAAAAATCTCTCTGTAAACTTTTCAAAAAGCCATACAACAATATGTAGTCTCTGTAATATCATAGGATTGATTAAGATAATAATACTTCTTTCATTTTCATAAATTGAACCTTTCATACATAGTTCACTTGATGCAATGAAAACCTCTGGACCTTGAAATCAACACTTCCAATCTCTTAAATGATATGTTTTGTAAACACAAATAAATTAGCATATTAGTTTCCAATAACACAGTCAAGGAATGATCTTTGCAATCATAGTTAAGGAAACATAAAAATCTCTGGTGAAGAGAAGCAAAAACATCAAAGGATGTATCCCTTCATATACTCTACTATAATGTAAGCATCAATCCATTTCATTCTTTGTATACATTCTCTCTTCATTAGTCAACAAAAGATATTTCTATGTCACATCAAATTCATTGCATATAAATGATCAAGATCAAGCATTCATCATCATGCTCTATAGACTATTACATACAATCTCTAAGAAACAAGAGAGGATCCAACTATCATTAATGATCCCCGAATATACCAGCCATAAAAGCAGGAGAAACCTGTAGTTCAAAATATTTCTACTATGACATCCTCATATACATTAGTCAAGAGCCATCCAAATAATATAAGAACTCAACACAGAAATGATATTCACACCCACTGCAAGAACCTGTGTGACTATTCAACCATTCGGAGCACATACAAAAATTGTCTCGTTGTCAAGATTAAGTACATCTATGCAAATATAAGATGAATCATTACATTCTTAACTTTTGCAACATGTATACATTGTCCGAGCATATAAAGATATTTGATAAAATCTAGACAAAACTTCACCTCTTTATCTCTGCACATGATTAATACAAGGACTTTGACATTCATACGGTGATAAAATCCCTCGTTGATGCATGTCTATCAACCAATACAAACAATGAAGATATAAAATAATTTAGAGACATATGTGCACATCATAAGATCCCATTGAATAAATTATATCTCTTATTTAATTTTACCTCTCTTAAAGTCATGTAGCAAATAAGTTTGAAAATAAATCTCAATGTTTAATCACCTCCATGCACCCTAAGCCATACTTGTGTGATAAAAACCATAAGAAAATAGAAAGAAGGTGCACACAAATGCTCTCACTGATTATTCCTTTTATAGTCATTTGATATCCTCAATTTCTTAGGGAAACCCAATGTTTTTTAGATACCATAGGCAGTGACTAATGATGGTAAGATGGACCATGTCAATATAATCCCACGTGCGCAATTAGATGAGTGAAACATTGGTTTCAAGTCCTTTTTATTTTATTTTATTTACCTATAGGTGTGGTCGTACCGACGATGAAGTGAATTCTTGGTTGAAACCTTCCTCGATGTAGTTGGGGCAGAGAATAGGATAAAACAATGGTTCTTCATCTTAAAAACTCTCATACGTGCTTGCACACTTTCATCAATACTTGTACTCACATCCAAAGTTCTCCCAAGAAATGATATACTTTTGTGAGCATCATTCAAGCCCTTGCAACTCAACTAATCAATTTTGCACTTGACACTTCAATCCTGCACTAGGTATTGTTAACCATTATGTAGACATATCATCATGAAAATTCAACTGCTAACAATCCATACAATCCATGGAGACATACAACAAACTACTGGGTTGAAATTAGTGTAGGTTTCCATAGGGACAATAGAAGAGCCATAATTCCAACACAAACAACTTCATGCCATAATTAGAAACAAATCCCAACGATATAAAGCCATAAACCAAAACAAACACCAACAATATAAAGCCATAGAATGTAACAAACACAATCCATATCAAGTCATATATTGAAACTTGATTTTGTGACCTTCACACTATAATTCTTGACACTAACCACTATTCCATGTAAAAGCTTGTTTTTCTAATTTTCATGGATACCTTTTTCTATTACATCGCATCTATGTATATATGTATATATATATATATATATATATATATATATATATATATATATATATATATATATATATATATATATAGATATATATATATATATATGTAAGTGTCAGTTCTCCCCAAGCCGATATTGATTCAAATTGGGGTTGTTGTTTTATTCAAATGATTCCAACACTTAACCCACCATATGACAATATTTTTCACCTAAGCCATGAATAGGGTAGGCCCTTGGGCTTGACCATTTGCTTTATGTGACCATGCCATACGTCTTGCGCCTTAGGATTCCATGGTCAGCCGAATATTGACATAATAATGATGTGATTTTTCCACATGTCAATCTACCAAATGAGGGTTCATATATTATGTGTCAACCTTTCATTCATTTCTAATGTGCTAACATACCTCTGGTTCCTACTATGATGTGTTAACTTTCCACTAGGGGGATCCTCCATCCACATATTAATTTTTTATTGGTCCGAGAGGTGTTAAATGGTGGAGGCCAAAAGGTATGGCATGGGCATGACCTCTATTAAATAACGTGCATGTTTGTGCTCCATAAACCATAAATTTCCCATAAACACGTAAATCTACCCCAAAGTTACATGATGTTTAACAAATTTGTGGTTTGACCCATTTTCACCATTGTTGATTTTCAAACAAAGTTTTCTTCTCATTCTAGAGAAGTTTGACTAAGTGTAGTATATTGTTGGAAATCTGTCAGAGAGGGATATCCAACCAAACCCTCTAATGCTCATCTTATCAACATAAAACTAACAAATGATCAAATATATATAAGGTATCATACCTAATAAAACATAAATGACATGAAAGTAGTTGTCATCAATGACAAGACATTGTCCAGCAATATGCCCCTTTTTCATTGTTGCAACACCACCAAAAAATGACGTTCAGTAATGGAAATGGTCATATATCCCCTTATCAAACTATTACAAGATCTCAAATTATGTCATTATTCAATTTCTATTATTTATCCCCCATTAACATCAATGAGAAATATATCCATTGAATATGGTTGCTCATCTAGTGAATGATTACTACTGGGTCAATGTTACATAACTTCTCTTATGAAATTATTGCATCTACTTTTAGAGTTTCTCCACTTGTGAATGGAATCTCCCCCTATGTATAGCTCTCCTCCTATAAATAATTCCTATTATGGTGTTGTAATCATACTCCTCTCATGTGTGGGATAAAAGTCATCCTTACATATGAGATATCATGTCTAAGTGATTAGAAAATCACCATCGCGATCCAATAAAAGTGTCCTAATGTCCAATCTATTGGTTCAATAATAAACTTCCATGGACTCCTCAAATTCTCATTGGAATAACTTCTCCCCCCATGTCTACGACTCATTCAATATTTTGTATTCATCTTATACATTATTACTTCTTTAAGTTTCATCTCATCTCAAACCCGAAGATACTTGAATAAGACTTCACCAATAGATTAGATATGAGTGGTTAGATCTATATTTGACTCTTCCCATTTTCTTTTCCATATCTTAATGATCTTCCTTGTATTCCTAGATAAATATTTAGGAGCACCTGATGTTAATTCTACAAGCATGAGCTATATGTGAAATATTGTGGCATTTGTAGCATTCTATATTGAAGCTAAATAAAAATGGTTCATAAGATCCACTATTGTAACTTTTGATTTTATTTCCCATATATTTATTCCTTGGAATCTAATAATGGTTTCTACCTCTAACAAAATCATTCTTCGCATAGGCATGGAAATGACTTTCTTTATGTTCGAATATTTTACATGAAAAATAATGACTAAAAAATGTATTTTGATACCTGGATAAGTGGGGTTGTCTTGATCAAGAATTTCTTATGAAGTTGTTCTTCCTTGGAAAGGATTCATCTTTTTGTTGATCCTTATCTCTTATTCCACTATTGCTTGTATACCCCTTCAAAGGATTAGAAGGGCTTCCTAATGTAATAGTACTTTCAAATTTATCTTGGTTTCTTTCTTTGCTTTAGATGCCTTTATGAGCATTTTTCTAATTCTTTACTCCTCTTTTAATATTACTTGGGTTGCTAATATTAACATGATTAACCTGGTTCATTTCTTGACTAATTGCATTATTGTTTGATCTTATTAATGTATTGACATAACTCTTGTGATTTTCTCCATTTGGTTTCCCATGATATTCCTTATAACTAAGACCTATCTTGATGAGGGGAGATGCATTGTGTCCAAAGTTTTAGTTCCTCTAGCCAGCTTCAAATTCGAATTTTCCTCTAATTTCTTCTTTGTAGATACAACTTTGTCTTCAATTTTTCCATATTACTATAAAATTTCTTTAGATAGATTTATTAAGGCATGCTCAATCCTTTTAGATTATTTTAATTGATTTTTCATAATATCATGATCCTCATTTTCTAGGAGTTTCTTCTACTCTTTCCTTTCATAATTCATTAGTTGATTATTAGGTTTTTCTAGATAATCTTTTAAATATATAATCTCAACTTCTAGATCATTACAATAAACTTCTCTTTCTTTCAACTTTCTTATCCTCACCTCTTCCATCCTTATTTATCATTCTAATTGGGTCTTCAGGATTGCTTTATCTTGGTCTGGGTTTGTATATTTATTCAATAAGTTTTCTGCATTTTGTTTTTTTTTGAAAGATTCTTTATTTGTTCTATAGCAATAAAAATATCATCCTGAATGGATTTTTATGGTAGCCTAAAAGCCATACCTAGATCTCTTTGTTTGTCTAGTGGAGGATCCATCAATGTATCTTGAGTTTTTCTTCATTGTGTCTTAGGACTGATGACAAGTTCATCTTTAATTTTTTCTTCTATCTCGTATTGAATAATTACAAGTTCACATTAAAATTATGATAATTTATTTTGAAATGTACCTTCTTCTAGTTAGTTAATAGATAGAAGATTCACATGGGACCTTATTTCATCCTTATGTTTCAATTCATAAATATTACTATCTAAAGGTGTATAAAAGTAGATAGAATAAAGATAAAGTAACTTACCAATAGGTTTCAACTCTTACGTATCCTCTTCACTTTCAATTTCTGAATATGGAACTTGATGATCAATAATAAGGGAATTACTTTCAAGAGTTGGTTCATGATCTTCAATCTTTCTTGGTTTTGTGTGGTCTTCTTCATAGATATATAGGAGTTTATATATAATTTCTTTCACAATCTCATAATAAATTATGTTATCATGTTCTGATTTTGGTAGCGTACTCAAGATTATATTCATGGCTTCCATATTATATTATTATTTTTTTCTCCATTCACTATATATTTCCATATATCAAATCCTTGAGCCATTAGATGACATTCCATTCTTTCCTTACAGATTGCATACCTTGATTTTTCTCAACTTGAGGTATAACAATATTGGTTCTCCGAGGTTTCTTGTGATATTTTTTTTTGGAGAGGATTGTATTGCATCTGATTACTCTTTTCTATTCATGATTAGAAATAAATTGACATCTCTTAGTATGTTTACTTCATTGAATAGATTACTTCTATAATCACAACCCTATACATGATTTTTCTTCTTTTAAGAAGGATTCTTATTCTCCTTAGTTTTCTGTCTATTGGTAATAATTCCTTGGATCTACATCCCCGTTGTTAGATTGAACCTGAAGGGACCTTCTATAATACTATGTGATATCCCTTAACTTAGTGTCTATTCATGAATATTGTATTTGTCAAGTGTGTTTGTTGTTCTCACTTCAAGATTTATTTGGGACTAGTTTATTAGTATTATGTCACGGATGAATATTTTATGTGAATTTGTTCTATCAAGTTAATAAAAATATGGAAAATAATTCTGAAGCTATAATTGGCTGAAAAGAAACTATGGGTTGTAATTTAATGATGGAATTTATTTACCATTCATGGAATAATATCTGTGTGTCTAATCTAAGATTAGATTAAAAGAAAACTTGTTGATCAATAAGTTCTCTAAAAACACAAAATGTTGTCTTCAAATTTTTGAGAAGTGGAGCTCGTTAATGAGAAACTAACTGCTTGCCATCTGGTAGATAAGGGAAGATTACTAACCACAAAAAAATGTTGGAAAGGGGTAATGATTCTTGTCCTACATTGGTAAAAAACACACATAATATTGAAGTCAATGTGAGAGGTATCGTGACAAAATAAGAGAAAATGTTTTTGAGCTAACTCATAACCTAATTGAAGCTCGAGGGGACCGTTTCCGGGTAAGGAGCTAGGGTTGGGTGGAGCATCGTAGATCCATAATATTTTTCCAGAATTATTAAAAATTTTGTATATTGAATGTTATGAATTTCTTTTAAGTAGTTGTAATATTTTTGAGTACATTAAATGATGAAGAATGTGCGTAAGTGTATTTCTAGTGTAGAATGTATACTTTCTGAACGCTTTCAGTATTGATGCGATAAGATTATTTCATGCATCTAGACTCATGTAGTAAATACTACAAAGTATGTAGATAATATGGGTTTTCTTATTGAATTGTGAATTTTTAGGTAGTAATTATGTTTGAGTAAAAAAACATAAAACATAAATTGAATACTGGTATTTATGCAAATGGAATAAAGTTGAGAAGGATATATCTCTGAGACAACTATATGAAGTATGGAAAGCACATCCCATTTTCATATGGAGGTATAGTTATGTTGAAATATGTAACTAGGTTTGGTCTTCATAATGTCTATTGTAGTCATAATTTTATATGTTTGATATTAAATAGAAAAGAAATTTATTATTTTCATTCTTGATGCATGGGTTTCATGCTCAAGACAAGTTTATTTTTAGGTCAATCACCCATTGAGTTCTCCTAGGTTTTTCATATAATTATGAAGTGAAAAGAGTCATTGTCATACATGTAAGACCTCTTTGGTCATGTTTTATCGTGGAAATAATTTTTTTGTAAAGTCAAAAGTCTCATAAAGACCCTCCAAGACCATGTCAAACAAGTCAACATATAAGAGGACGAATTTGGTCTCGTGGACAATAATTTGACCTTCAGAGAAACCTAAATAAGAGACATTGACCTCACTTGAAGAACACTCACTTGTCACACAAGAAGTTCGATAAAGGAAGAAAAAGTGACCTAAATGAGTGAAGAAGAAGAGGACTTGAAGAAGGAACTAAATGATGCATTTTTTTGGGCTATATTCTACTCACAAATGTGAAGATTAGGGCAAAGTTTCTACAAAAAAAACTAAATTGTAGAAAGAATACTATTTAGGGCACAGAAGATTCTAGATTACAGGTCAAGTTCCCAAGAAAGAAGAACCAATTTAAGTGAAGGAATAAAAGGGAAAAAATCACCATCGTGTCCCACATGTGCATGAGCTAGGGCTTTTACAGAAGTCAAAGTTGCAGAAGAAACTACTTGGAAACTTGAAGTTGTAGAAGAAACTGTTAGGAAATTCATAGTTGCAGAAGAAAACTACTAGGGAAGTCGAAGTTGTAGAAGAAGTTGCAAGGAAGGTAGAAGTTGCTAGAAGTTTTTGAAAGTTGTTAGGGATCAAAGTTGTTGGAAGCTGACCTAGCCTTGGTGTGGCCTTTGAAAAGGGTCTTAGGTCTCATAATTCATCATCTGAGCATTCTATAAGAAGTGAAGAATTCTTGTCAGTTTTTCTCTTAAGAGAAGAGGTTTTGGCCTTGGATTACATCCTACATTCTGTATCCTCCTGTCTATTTTATGTTCATAGTTTGGTAGTTATTCAATGATAAACACATAATAATAATCAAGTGAAAGAAGAGGTTAATCAAGTAAAGTAAAAATCCATCACAAGCAGTTATCACACTTAGATAAATCACTTAATTAAGTTTCCCCTAGATTTCTCAACAAGTTAGAGTAAGATTATATACATACACACACACATACACACACACACACACACATATATGTATATGTATATGTATGTATGCATATGTATATGTACACACACACATACACACATATATATATTGTAAGTAAGGTCATATTAACCCCAAATATTAGGAAAGAGTAAAGGTTGAGCCATAGAATTTGGTGAAATCAATTCTAACTAAAAATTATTTGGATAATAACATTATCTAAGTATATCCTGAAAAGTTAAAAGAATTCTCTACAAGAAACATATAAATAGGCTAGGCTAGAATGTAAATAAATACAAAAAATATTGAGAATGGTAATTAAGGACAGAAAGCATATTTTTTGTAACAAAATTTTAAGAACAAAAATACAAAGGAAGGATATTGGTTATGATTTCATTAAAAAAATATATACAACTAACATTTAGTAGTGGTCGAGAGGACCGAAGTCACAATAAATAATATACCTGGGCGAAATAATTTTGGTCATGGTCATTATTTTTAAAATTACATGTAAGCATTATATTCCATTAAAACACATATTTTGTTTCTAGGAAATTATTTTGTGAATGTTTTTGGTAACTAAATTAAAAGAAATAGAACCCTAGTATCTTGTCTTTGTAGAAATATTCAAGAACAATCATAAATAGAAAGAAAGAGTTTAGGTACATCCGACATCAAGGGAAGGGCCAAAAATATGTTAATTTCTTTAAAGCTCTGTATTATCAAAGTTTTTAGGGACATCCAACATCAAGGGAAGGGCAAAAAATATGTTAATTTCTTTAAAGCTCTGTATTATGTTTACTAAGGAAAAGCTTTCAAATTTTTATAGAGTCATATTGTACCTACGAATATCTAGGAAAACAAAATTTAAACAAGGAGTAGTAAAAAAATAATGAAATGATTTTTTACAAAAGAAACAATCATATGTTTAACAACCTTTATTACCTGAGGGAATAATTTTGTTGGAGAAACCATTTCATATTTATGCACCAAATTACAATTGTGATTAATATGGTTGCAGTTGAAAGGAAATATCATATTTACATATTTTTGTTAAACTATGTAAAAACTACAAATAGAAAATTTATTATGCAAAGAATTAACCAATTCCAAATTTTATAGCCACTAAATTAACTAAAATATTTAGGCTAAGGGTGGCCAATGTCTAGACAATCCATGAGAAGCTAGGTTTTTTATTCTGGAAACAAATAATACATATATTCAATGTAATGTATTCCTGTAGTGTTAAAACAATGAATATTAAACAATCTCTGTATAAGAAATTTATTCCATGGTATGCTCAATTATAAATGGATATGGAAAAATAAAGTATGCATGTGTTTTAAGGAAGAACCAAAATATACATATGGTATAGGGATTTTAATATGAAAACCCTGCTTTGTAAATTGAACCAAAACATACTAGGAAATTTAAAGAAAAATTTCTATTATCCTCATAATGATGGGGTCTTAGATTTATAACCACTATACAAGAAAAAAAGTAAGAAACAATGTTGAGGTTTTAATTATTTTAAGTATTTGTAATATTAATACCTATTGAAAGAAAAACCCTTTCCAAGAGTGGGTTTCATTCCAGGAGGATGTGAATAATGACCCCATCCCTCCATACTAGAACTGCGCACATAAAGAATTAAGGATTAGCTTAAAAACTCGAGTGCATAAGATAGCGAAAGAATGACATGAAAAATAAACGTGATATGTAAGTTATACCTAGAGTGGATAAGAAAATGTGAATGTATATTTACAACAAATTTGTCAAAGCTACAAACTAGCGATGGAAGATTTATTCTTGCATCTAAGGATGAGAGGATACATACCTTCAAAACCTATAGTTTCTAACAAATACACAAATGGTAAATTCATCAATACTAGAAACATTCCAAAGAAGTGAAAGTAATACACAAAAATAAGAATAATGGATTTATTCATGTAGGTTCGACTATAGTTGGTTGCATTGAATATTTTACAAGGAATGAAAAAATTAATTTTGTTGGGGGGAATAATTCCTTCATTTATAATATGTTAAAAGAACGAAACATAGGAAATCCTATCATAAGCATAGAGAAGAGCTTTGTCAGAAGGACGAAAGGGAAATGATAGAATGAACCGATGGAAGGGAGGTTGTTTGCACTAAAACAAAATCCTAATACCTTTCTCATTCATATTCTAACACTTGATCTTGTTCGTTCACATTCTTCCATATAAGTTTCATGTGATGCCATGTGGGAGAACACATCATGGATCAATATTCTAACACTTGATCTTGTTTGTTCACATTCTTCCATATAAGTTTCATGTGATGCCATGTGGGAGAACACATCATGGATCAATAGGGAAAATACATGTAATCACATCTAATCCCCGAATAATAGTTGCATGTTAATCCAAGTGTAGTGCAACGTTCAAGTATATTTAAATAGACATTATAACATAAGATGTATCAACCTTATGTTATACATAAAACAATAACGAAACCATTGGGTGACCTTGGGACTTAGGCTTGTATAAGTATATGAATTGTGGATATGGTTGGCCCATTGGGTGTTTCCAATGAGGTTTGTAGTTCAAATCCCATCGCACCCAATAGTTACATTGTCAACATATCATTTTAATATATGAATATTGGATTATGAACATAACTATAATGAAAGCTCCAAATGCCTAGTAAGGCTAAGGCATAGTTTCCACTTATAAATTTGAGAGTTTAATAAAATGGAGACAATACTTTTAATAATCAAAATGGTTTTATGCCTAATGTAGAAGTTAGATAAATTTCATTTGCCATGGTTAAGAATTTTACAATTTATTATATGAATATTGGATTATATTGGATTATGAACATAACTATAGTGAAACCTGCAAATGCCTAGTAAGGCTAAGGCATAGTTTCCACTTATAAATTTGAGAGTTTAATAAAATAGAGACAATACTTTTAATAATCAGAATGGTTTTATGCCTAATGTAGAAGTCAGATAAATGTCATATGCCATGGTTAAGAATTTTACAAACAAGGTTTGATTAAGATTAAAACATAGAAGTGTGAAAAGTGAATTATAATGTTAGGGTATGGTTTACTTATAGTAGCCATAAAGCTAACTTGTGTTAAAATATCCACCATAAATTCAAACAATATACTAAATAGTGTCGTGGGAAAAGTGATGAACAACATCTAATGTATAAGTTATAAGATAAGCAAGTTCTATGTTAAAAACTAAAGGAAAATAAAATCATAACCACTAATCAATAATCAAAATAATATCATGAGATCAATATATAGACTTTTGGAGTTCTAATTGAGTACTGGAAATTTATTCATTAAGGAAAAGTAAAAGAAAAAAATAGGATGTATTTTTGTGGGTTCTTTACATGGTATCAAAGCTGTATGTTACAACATTAGGCCTTCATGGGTCTTGACTGAATTTTTTTTTGTGTGTAACACACAAACACCAAAACTATTATAGAAAAAAAATAGAAGAATGGTTAAAGAGAATAGTAGGCATACTTCTATAAGATCACCAGGAGGGGGAGGAGAGCATAAAGCTGAGGTGGTAATAATGGGAGGAGAAACTGGAAATCAAGACGACCATGAATCTTAGATTTTTCAAGTCGTTTGTATTATAAAAGAATATTTAGACAATTTTAAAGCTAATCATGAGAAATCGTCTAAGGCAAGGGATGAACAAAATGATATAAATGTTTACATATCGAAGAGGCTAGAATAAAACAGATGTTGTAAGAAATCATAAAGAAAACATAGGAAAATATTTAAAAGTGAGTCTCTAGATAGAAGTGAATCTATAACTTATAGTGAGAGTAAAACACCTAAGTTTGGAGATAAAATTGAAGAACAAAATTCTGGGAGTAGTTCCTTAGCGTGTAAGAAGAAAATGGTTATATCCAAGTTACAACATGAATTTTAAAAGATCATACCTACAAAATTTGATGGGTAGACTAAAGAAGGGTAGAAGTTTGGCTTATAAATATGTCAAAATATTTTGAGGACTATAATTACCCTAGTAATCTAAAGAAAAAATTCGCTACATATCAATTGAATGGCAAATAAACTTTGTTGTTGGAAGAAAAATAAGTAGTAAATAAAGTTACAGGTAAAAATCTAACCTAGAAATTATTCAACAACGAATTTAAAAACAAGTATTTAACAGAGAGGCACTTCAACAAGAAAACTAGGGAGTTGCATGACGTAAGACTGGTTTGCTCAATAATTAATGAATTTGTGAACAAATTTATGAGTTTGTTGCTATATGTGCTATATCTTAAAGAAGAGAATGAAAAGAATCAAATGTATATTAGTTGTTTACCTTTTTCCTACAAGAAGACGATTGCTTTTGAGAGTATGAAAACAATTATTGAAACAGTAAGGAAAGAAAAGTTATGCTAAAACTAGAACAAGCAGATAAGTGATAATTATAATAATTGGGTAGTAAAGATAAATAAGAAATTCAATGCTAAAAAGTGATGATGAAACATACCTTTTATAGTACTTTTAAAACTGTTCAAGGCGGAAATTACACTAGAAATGTAAGTTGAGAGAAAAACATGAACCTTAGAAGTGGGAAAGTAACAAGAATTGGAAACTGAAGCATTTGTGAATCAATTAGTCCCCCAATCAAATGTTGGGGCTAAAATGAAAAAAATATATGCAGGAATTTTACAAAAATTCCTTTAAATAGAGAAGCAACAATACATAACATTTATGAGGCATCTACAGTAAATGATGTTTCTCAGAAAATTAAATTAGATTTATGTTATTTCTGTAAGTAGTAGGAAAATGGACTTCACTGAAAAAGTGGAAATAGTTGGAGATTATGATAAAGAATATGTTAAATTCAAGAAGAAAAATAAAAAATCAGATTCTCCAAACTGGGAAGAAAGTGAATTTTCAGTTAATGATGAATATGTGTTGACGTATATATACAAAAATTTATATACCCAATAAGGAAAACATAAAATTGTTTATCTTTGATGAATTGCATAAAATGTCTATAGTTGGATTTCCATGCTATGAAAA
Organism: Pinus tabuliformis; assembly: GCA_031772625.1. NCBI lineage: Eukaryota > Viridiplantae > Streptophyta > Pinopsida > Pinales > Pinaceae > Pinus > Pinus tabuliformis. The sequence continues at coordinate 579,862,186 of CM062818.1, forward strand.
GCTAATAGTCTTGTTGAGAAAGGATTTTTATTGGCATAATATGAATTAAAAAATAGTAAAATATCTAGAAAAATGTTTTGAATGTCAATAAGTTAAATCTTCCCATCAACATCTGGCTTTATTACTTCCATTACCCATTTCAGAATGGAAAAGGGAGCTAATATCCGTGGATTTTATCATTCGTTTGCTAAAGACAAGAGACAACATGACACTGTAATGGTTTTGGTAGAAAAACATAGTAAAGAAACACATTTTATACTTGTAAAGTCTACATTCAAAGCTATTAATATAGTAGAAATATTCATGAAGGAAATCTTTAGATTACATGGTATGTCTGGAAATGTAATTTTAGATTGAGATGCCAACTTTAATTCAACTTTTTGGAAGGGATTATTTGAATTCATCGGCCCAAAACTCTATTTCATCATAACTTATCATCCTCATACTGAATTTCAAACAGAGAGCACCACTCAAATCCTCGAGTACATGTTGAGAATGTATGTCACGGATATGCCCAATAAGTGGGAAGACTATCTACACTTAGCCAAATTTTCCTACAATAATGGTTATCAAACTTCATTAGAGACGAGTCCTTTTGAGGTAATGAATGGGAGATGGTGTATATTTCCTTTAAGTTGAGATCATCCTGAAGACATATTGGTTTTAGAACTAGATATGTTAAATGGAATAGAAGAAATAATTAAATAGGTGAAGCTAAATTTGAAAACAGCCCAGCATCAATAAAAGAGTTATGAAAATTTGAAGAGAGTTCACAAAGAATTTAATGGTTGTGACCAGGTTATCTGAAAGTGAAACCTAAGAAGAGTACTCTTAGAATTGCTGGTTATGCAAATTTTTCACCTAGATATTGTAGCCCATTTAAAGTGTTAGGAAGAATAGGCTGAGTTTATTATCAAGTTGCTTTGCGAGCAGTCATAAAAGTTCATGATGTTTTTAATGTGTTGTTATTAAATTAATATGCATTTGACTCAACTCACATAATTGATTGAAATTTTGTATAGGTAGAAACATAGGGAGATTTCCTGGTAGAACCTCTATGCACACTAGATTAGAGGGAAGTCATGCTCAAGAATAGAGCTATAGCCCAAGTAAAAATTCAGTGGAAACACTTCATCCTGGAGGAGGTGTCCTGGGAATTGGAATATGCTTTCATATAGGCATATCCATCCTTATTTTGAGAATTGTGTTGAATTTCAAAATTCTAGAGTAAACGTTGAGACAATGATAAACTCAAGTGGGGCAGGATGTGACATTTGCATTTTTCTTTTAAGTCTGTTTGTGCCTCAAAATGACCCACAGAAAATTATAAAAATTAACATTTTGAAAAAATAATCCTAATGGGTTGGCATAATGCACCATTATGATCATCAGCCTATAGAATGCATGTCTACAACATGTAATCAAGAAAATTCTCATTTTAGGTTCTTAATCTAGCTAACAAAAATATTTCCATTCATGGCACAGGATTTGAACCCATGACCACCATTTTGGTATGCACCACCTACACCACATGTACTACGATATGTTACTGAATATAATATGGTATTAAAACCATTTTTTATTGATGTTTTATTTCAATTCATAATAAAATCACTACCACATGATTCAAATATGAGACCTTCCACATAATAAACAAGCTTGACACCAACTCCACTATTGTGCTCCTCATTTATACCATGTGGCCAAATTGAAACAAACGCAACAATATGAAGCCATAGTAAAAAGTAAGTGCCAATGATACCAAGCCATAGATCAAAACAAATGCGAAGAATATCAAGCCAAAAACCTAAACTTGACCTAAAGACACAGACACTACAAAGTTTCACACTAATCACTATGCCAAACACATTCCTTTCATTTTTCTTTAATTTGAATGCATGGGTTTGTTCATTGCATCACAAATATATGCACATACACACACACACACAGATATATGTGTGTGTGTGTGTGAATGCTCCCCGGTTGATGTTAATTGTAATGGGATTGGCGTTATATTCAAAAGGAGAGGATGTTCTAACTTACCACTAGAGGGTTCACTTGCTACGTGCAAATGTGTCATTTTCTACTAACGTGTCATCTTTCCACTTGTTCTTCCTCTCATGTTTTAACCTTCTATTGGAGGGGTCTGCCATCCACATGTCAAATTTTTCTTGGTTAGATAAGTGTTACATGGAATACGTTAGAATGTATAATGGTGGGGGTTAAATAACACTCAAATTTGTGCTCCATTGAGCATAAATCTCCCCTAAACACATTGATCTTCCTTAGAGTTACACAATGTTTAACATATTTGGGTTTTGACCCCTTTTCAACATTATTGATTTTCAAAATAATTTTGGTTCTCATTTGGGAGGAGTTTGACTAAGTGTAGTATGCTATTGGAAAGTTCTCAAATAGGAATTTCAAACAAAACTTTCTTCATACTGATTTGATTGACATAGTTCCAGTAAATTCTCAAAGATATCTAAGATGGAATATCTCCTTTCAAATCAATGAAATGACATTGGTGGTCATAAATGAAAACAAATTGTTCAACACTCTATCATATTGTTCTTAGATTACCACAAACATGTAGTGCAAAGTGGTTTAAGATTACCATGAAAATTTCAACAAGACATATGGATGGTATGCATGTTAGATTAGGTTTACATTATCATTGTCTTAGGTACATATTATTATGAACTCCACCCATGGAGATGGCACATATGTATTCAAATTTTTCTAAGACCAATACCTCATTTCAAACATGACACTATAGACTTTCTTACAAACACAACGTGTGATTCACATTGAAATGTAGTCTCGAGTCTATTCCACAACACTCACAAATTTTTACTTTCATTGTCCACCATTAGTTGATTTCCATGATTGTCATCTTCATTACTATCACATGCACTATCACGAGATATTATTTTTTACTACGTTAAAGATCGCATCCTCACATGTGATTTCTTCACTACGAGGTTCCTTCTTCTTCCTTTTGTTCCTACATAAATTTATTATTGATGTTCATATAAAAAAATCCATCTACCAAGATACATGTGTTCCATTCACTACGCTCACCAGTTCTCTCTGAATCCTTTTCACCTACATCGTTCATCAACCTATCACAATCTCTCTAAAATGGTCCAAACCTTCTAATATTATTCTCTCTAATACCCCCGCTTTAATTGGAGACCCAATTTCTCGGATTCCACATGGATACTAGATACGTGTCCAATTCTCATCTTTGTCCCAATCTCAATAGTTGATTCCACAAATTGATGTGGTATCCTTGCTATACATAAGAAGGATGCACTCTATATGATTACATGTTCTCCACACTAGTCTTTGTAGGCCTAACTCAACAAGGCTAGCAATAAATCTTGTGGAAATCCACTTTTGTATTAGTAGGATTTTACATATTGGAACAAAAATTTGGGGTGTCAAGTACAACTTGTCATACAACCGTTACAACACATCTTTTCAATTCATGTACAACATTTATTCTGAAAATGCCTTTTACAATAACAAAGTTACTATCACACCTTTGTAATAATATTGTGCCCAACATATAAGGCAATTTACATGTCATCACCATCCATACATTATGTTTTACCTATACATTTGGAGTATTCTTTGTCATTTATTATTCATCATTGCAATCCATGACCATTCTTCATTTTTCATTTGGTGTTCCTTATTAGAGTAACTAATTATAGCAATGAAACTATATTAAGTTAGCTAAACTCAATATCTACAATTTCATTGTTGACTATAAATTAAATTTGATTATGTCAAATATGAATGAAAATGTTGTCTATACTCTATTTCTAATATAGTTATTAAAACATCAACTTGTATTCAAAGCATAAGCCAATTGAATATCAAAATCACTACCAATTCATTTCTCGCACTAATAAGAATCTTCCAACTTGACCTTAGCACTTATTTTCAATCACCCAAAAAAATGTTCTTAGACACTTCTTGTAGCCAAAATTTTCCAAAGAGACCCATAATCATGTAATATTGACACATATTTCATTACTTATCCAAAACCCAAAATAAAATTCACCCAGATATGAAAATGCCAAGACCTTTGTATTTCAAATTATTTGTCCAATATTGACCATTGACTTTATCACGCCATAAATTTTAACAATATATCATTGGTAAAACAATGAATTAAATTTCATCATGAATATAAGAAGTATTTTAAATTCTTAAATCAAATGTAGTTGTCTTTTTTTTAATCACATTGAGTCAGCTTGTGTAGGTAAGACATTTTATCTTAACGATGATTACTCTAAAACGAGGACTACACCTAATATGAGCAAGTTGTGTATATGCTTAATTAGAAATTCCTAAGAACTCTATCTCATCACCATCGACTACTTGGACTTTGATCCTTCTAATATCAACTCTCCACAAGAGAAAATACCACATTCTATCTCACTATGCAATTAATGAAGAGGCATATGCCCATCTGGTGATCATAGATGTTACCATGGTAGATACCACTCTGTGACTCTTAATTTATGATGTGCGCTCTTTATTTTTTTAACAACAATGTGTTGACTATCTAAAAAAAATCCAACAATAATTTCTTTGTCCCATTATCCCTACAAGTCACTACACTAGTCTCATTTAGTAGAAATAATAAAGAACAATTTATGTAGTTTTGTATCGTGGGTCTTGATGCCACTTCACGTCAATTGTTTGTATGCAAAATGATGATGTTACTATAGGCTCAAAACTCCACAATGGTATGCATTCTGCACACAAAAATGTCAATTTTATTCTTCGCATGTTCTAGCATGACCAGGTCAGGATTCACCTATGTTGCAAATGCACTTGTTACCCAAGCATCTCTCACTTCCCATAATCCATGCTACCTAGGCCCATTAGTATTTTCCCCTAAGAAATGGCCTCTTTCTCAACTAGAACTTATATAACACCATCTATAGGTAGTTGGGTATTGATGGAAGCTCATGGCTAAAGCTCATAATGATGGCATGCTTCATGGCAGCAATAAGAATCATCTACTTATGGATAGGATTGAAAATAAATAAATAAAAAATTAAAATACATTATCTAATTTTACCATTTTTATGGCCTATCCCGTGATGAAATCAATACTAAGCTAGCTCTAATAAAAAATTAGAAATTACTAAGAACACTTTTAATTGTTACTCAATCAAATAATCTCACATATAAACACATGAGTGTCATGTCAAGATAATGAAACTACCTTGATTGGACAGTCAAATAGTTGAAAAATATCTCATCCTCACACTAGTATAAAAATAATCTAATTGGATAATATATATTAGCCCAACTAGATCTAGCCAACTCCTAAATAATGGGAATAAAATCCTTCTCGATCCAATGATCACACCTAATACAAGTAGGAATTATATACAGTAACAGTGAATGATTCAAATTGAGATAGAATGCTTAATTAACAAGGTTGACTACATAAGAACAACACATATGTGATGGCCCTCAGTATTACAGCAAGAATGATGAAACTCTTGAGGGTCTCAACATTAATTATCAACCCAGGGTTCACACAAACTTAAGAGGGGTTGACACCGTATATGCAACTGACACCTTACTCTTCGTAGTTTGCCTCCCTTTGATGCGAGTGAAAAAAGGAAATGAAAAAAATTTGAATGAGCAAAGATCCAAGTAATCCATTATTCCTAAGTTGCAAAAGGTAAATAGAAATAAGCACACCTATTATACGTTTGTTGGAAATTGAATGATAGAATGGACATCTATTGTACTTGCAAAAATGTAAAGCACACATAAGGAAATGAGAATAACGAAAATCTAATCTATCTTTTTGGAAAGGAAATGATGGTAAAGGAATTTTACTTTACTTTGTAGGAACGGAAAGTCCTAGATTACTATTTCAGGAATAAATCACACTTTGCTTAAAGTAAATTAGAAGAACGAAAATCTAGACTAGTTACAAAAGTCAACATTCAAGAAGCAAGCAATGAAGAAGCTAAATGACAACCTAACCAAGCCTCGACTCAGCCAAAGTGGTCTCAGACAATTAACATGTTATTATAATACATATAGCTACCTTTGCCATGAATCTGAGGAACATCGGAGGAATTGAAGGGATCAAAAGAAGACTAGTACAAGAAACTTTGTTCTACTACAAGAAACTTCCAACAAACCTATCTATTGAGTTAACATGCCAAATGCCTAATATAATCAAGTGAAAATATTCTGGGGTAATTTTTTCTTTTAATTTGAAGGTTTTTAGACTTCAATAAAAGTGTAATAAACTTAAAAGAGCTTTATTAACATGTGCTAAAATTCAGCAGAAATTTACTAATAAAAACCTTAAATTTTAGAAGAATGAGCTAGTAAGCCAATCTAAGTAACAAAATGCCTAAGCTAATCAAGTGAAAATCCCATGGGTTAGTTTTTTTTATTGATTTGAAGGTTTTTAGAAATTAATTTAAGTGGAATAAACTCAAAATATCTTCCTTAACAGACGATAAAATCTTGCTGAATTTTACTACTAAAAACCAAACATTTTAGAATCGTGAACTAGTAATCCAATCCAAGTAAGTTTATGATGAATATGACTTTTCAGAGTTTTTCTAAGAATGAATCATACTTGTAAATGTATAAATGACCCACAAAAAAAATAATTCAATAATTTAACCAATCTAACATACATGAAATGAATCATGAATACTAAGTTTAGAAATAAGAAATGCAAGAATAAGAGATGTAAGTGAATAAGACAGAAGGGGCCTCACTGGGGAGAAATACCATACCACATGAATTCATATTGGGGGATATATATTGAACGAAAAATGACATACAAAAATCGATACCTAAAATATCTTGTGAATGTAGAAGTTTTCTAAATTTGGAAGGTGTATTGGGTTCATATTGGTAGGGGGTTAAATAACATGATTTTTAGAGTTATTCTCCAATATGTAGTCAAATTGAGGGTATTTTTTAGTATGCCACAAATGCACGAGCTATGTCGGAGGTTCATTGACTGAAGCCCTCGTGCAATACGGAATGCAAAGAAGATAAAGGAATTGTATGGTAGGGCTCTTATGCTCTTGAATGGCCAAGCCCAATAATACTCATATTCCCATGAATAAAACTAGGCCTTAAAAGCTAAAAATGAAGCCAAATTTCATTACTAGAATTAAGTCAAGTACACTTCTCCTAGAATTGAAAGTAGAATTGCTAAATAGAAAGTTTTCTTCACACGAAGACAAAGAAATCCATGCCCCTAGAGGCTAGTTCTAATTGGTAATTATACAAATTGATGGGGAAGATACCTCTCCTTAAAACGTGGTTGTGGTCCTGAATAGTAGGAATCTTCAATAAATATTGAGTTTTGGGTTAACCTATAGTACAAAACATATCAGTAGATTTTTTCAATCAGTGGAGCTTCATAACCTGTTCAATAATTTCATCATATCTTATTCATCTATTAGTTCATATTGTAGCATCCCATGATATGGAGAAAGTCCCAAAATTCTCTCATTATACAAATCCTCATAATTTACTCAATATTCTCTCAATATTTTGCAAAAAAATTATTATTAGTCACATAATAAGTAATTTTCTCTAAACCTTCCTAAGAACCTATTAAAGCTAAGAAAATATTATTATGTGTGGAAGGAGAGATTTAATATAGCGTTTAAATGCCTAGGAAAGGTTGGATGGGCCTTATTTTACACCAAATTGGGAGGTTCGTCATACCCCACTACTGAAACTATTGCTCACCCTCTAAGGAACCCACTCATATTTTTAGCAATGTTTTTCTTCATGTATGCTTGTAGTGGATTTTCTAACATCCATGTTGGTGTAACTTTTGTTGTTAGATAAGATTTGTGTTTATCTCAATTTTTTGACATTCCCTTGATTCTTTTTCTTGGTTTTAGTATTTGTGTAGTATTTGTTGATTCTCCTCTTCTCATGATTTGAAATAATTTTTCACAGATTTGGGCAAGTAAATTTTGTATAAGTATTAGTAAAATTTTGACCTTGTAGAAGATAAAATATGTTAATCCTTTTAAAGGTAATAAAAGAAAAGTCTTGTCACTGATTACTCTTAATTTTGCCACTTTGTGTCCCTTCAAAACAATCAAATTACCTAGTTGCTTTGTTGTTTAATTCAAATTGTCCAACACAAAATTATCTTGGATAGATAGGATAATTTGAAAACTTTTGCTAGATGTGAGTGAGAGGTACTGTGAATTACATTTCTTTTGAATATCTTCTTGCCTTTTCAGTCATTTGAATCTTTCGTGGATGTTATGGATAAAAATTCAGCTTCTTGTAGTACACTATGAACTTTTTGTAGCAAAACCTATAGCTTCATGTAGCAGCATTTTTGCTTCCTATAACAGTGCATGTAGGTTCTTGTAGAAAATCGTTTGGATGCCGAGAGATGGAGGTTCCACCAATATTTTTTTTATTCATTACATATTTTTAGGTCTAAAATCAGCCTCCTAAGGAATATTATAAAATTATAGTGGAAATAATAAAATAAGGTTAGATTACCTCAACAAGTTTTGGAGGGAAAACAAGAAAAAAAAACTCTGTTTTCAACTCGTATTTTAAACTTATCTCCCTACGATTTAACTCAAATTTCAAGTGGGATCACTTGTTGGATGTGGAATTTAATTTTTCATCCAAGGAGTACCCATGTTGCATACTTTCGATGGACCCTGCTACACAGAAATTGTGAAATACATGCAAAAACGTGATTGCAATCATGTTTCTTCATGTATTTTACAATTTTAGTGTGGTAGGGTCCATTAAAAGTATGCAACATGGGTAATCCTTGCATTAAAATCTAAACTCCACATCCAACGAGTGCTCATGCTCAAAATTTGAGTAAAATCATAGGTACATAAGTTGAAAATATGAGTTGAAAAAGTAGTCTATTTTTTTTTTATCCATCTACCTTTTTTTCTCCAAAAATGGTGAATGATACCCCATGGTTGACATCATCAAATTGAATCCTATTGGTTGTTATAAAGTTTATTTTTGTTGTACATTTTTGTTTTGAGGCCCTTTTTTGACCTCAAAATTTATCTAGTGCTTTTTTATTTTATTTTATTTTCTATTTTTGTTATTTTTATTTTGTTTCATATAAACAATATTGCATGTAAAATAATCTCGGAGTGCTTTTATATAACTGAGTTGGTGCCCACCTACCCTTCTCACTCCTTATCCTCTCTTATGACTAAATGATAACAACCCATTTTCTCGAGTCTTTTTTACTTTTTTTTGTTCCTCTTCCACACGTCGATGTCTTGGTGGAAAGTGAAGTCCACTGTTAGATGTAGCAAAGAACTTATCTTACTAATATTTGAGATAAAAGGCTCTTCCTCATTACTCATTTACTATTTTCTCAAGCTAGAATAGGTTCGAAGGGTAAGGTTCATAGGTTGCATACATGTGCCCTACGTAGTTGTTCCTTTACAAGGGATGTTGGAGTTGTAGATTTGATTATTTAGAACTTTGATGTAATTGTTGAATTTCCTCCTAATGGTCATGAAGTGGCTAGTGATGTAATTTGTAAGCTTCAGTAGTCCCTTCATTTTCTTTCGAGTTGTTTTGTATATTTTTCTTTCCAATGGAATTTTACCTGGTACAACTTTTCAGAGTACTAGTGTTGTAGCCAACCTAATGTTGTTTCTTCTTGATGATGAAGGGCCCTATAGTAGTCTACAGGAAAATCTATAGCTACTCAAGCCTATTTTATGGGCCTCACGAATTGTTGCAGCCTTCAAAATCCTCAAACTAGTTCTACAAAATTTATCCTATATGGTTTATGAAAGTTGCTACAGAACTATATGTCTTTTAGTAGTGGCCACATAGACCCCTCCGACTCATAATTTTCTCTAAGTCTGTCATCAATAATTTTGATAATTCATGGTGAAAATGTTGGTGGAGGTAGGATAGTCTTCCTATGATGGTAATGGGTGAAAAACAGGTGGAGGATTAATTTTTTAATGGATGGTGAGTGGTAGTGTGGTGAAAAAGTGAAATATGATAAAATAGATAGGTGTTAGGGATTCAATATGCTTCCTCTTGTGCCCTCAGGTTAAATTCTTCTAGTCAATGTCTCCTCTTTATGCTTAACAACTTCCTATACCAATACATGGACTTTCCTATAAGAATTTAGGCCCATGGACAATACAAAGTAAGGAAGCATGGAAATGATGGAGAAAGTGTATAAATGATGATGAAATGGATGAAGAAGGTGTGGATAAGATTTTTCTTTCTTGATGTATGTATTTTTTAATATTGGCTATAACATTTGCCCACTTGTTGTAGCAGACTTTCTTACCCAATATATCTGAAACTATAGAATTTCTTCACCTAAGAAAATTTGAGCATATTACCATCATCCTTATGAATCTCGACAGAAACAATCTTGGACAATGCATGCACAAATATTGAAAAAAATGATAAATTGATGTAAGTGAAAGAAGCCAATTTTTTGAAAATATACACTAGAATTTGCTAAAAGAAATGAGCATGTTACCATCATCCTTACGCATGTTACCATAAAAAATATCATTTAATGAGTGCATAATTTGCGATATTTGGTGAAGACAAATTATGATCTATGTGTTTTAGCAATTGTGGAACACCCTATAACAATATAGAACTTTCCTGTAACAACTCAAGATAGTGAGAAAAAAATGGGAAACATTTTGGAATATTGGGTGAAGGTTGGAAATAAATGAGAGTGATGGATTGACCTAGCCTTAACCCTTTTGGAGAATCTTCACAAAGGAGGTGAGAAACACAAGTTTGAATTCCCTTGACTAAATGTGTGCTTTTCTGGTCAACTTCTTCTTATGGTGCTAACTTGTTTTTGTTTCTTGTGTAGGCAGGAGAGCACATGCATACGTAAAAGAAAGATACCTCGAGTGAGCGATTATTTTTTCTCTTTTTTCTAGGACTACTAGATCCCTCAATGAGGTTTTCAACCAGTAGGTCTACCTAGGTGCCTCAGAGGATTTTTTACTTAGGATCTTATTTCGTTTTCTTTTCTTTTTTTTCTCTCTTTTTACCCACCCATTAACCAATTCATAGAGGTTTACAATCAATCATCCTATCTCAATTGCCTCAAAGGAGGTTTTCACTCTTCTCTTTTCTTTTTTTCCTTTTTTCTAATTTTTTTTACTAACTTACTCTACTTGAGGAAAAAATAAGATCCCTTTCAATTATAGGAATAATTCCAATGGATCCATGTACTTACCAGGATGGAAAATAAACCCATCTACAGGTTTGCAATAGATTCTCTGAAATATACTAGAATATGAGGGATTAATTGATTTGATTGAGATGATATCAAGAACTTTTGAAGAGGAGCATCACACCCCACCTTAATGATTATATGTAACCAATGTTCAATATAGTTGTGATTCCCTTGGTTCTCTTGTTACCTTATATTATCCTCTATCTCCTATTCTGCCAAAAAATTAATATTTATACTTTTTGATGATTATTCTCTTGAACACATAAAGAAGATGATGATAAGCGTAGTATAAATTGTTAAATATCATGATCTAATCACTGCTCTGCATCAAATGTGGTACATGATTCTTTAGTCTCCTCTATGTCTTCTTCTTCTTGATGTTGTTCTTCAACGACAACATAGATATCTTATTTTTGCAATACTTTTTTATGATTTAAGATGAATACCATTTAGACTAGGAAGGGTTTGTCTAAAAATTTTGTACTTCAACACCGTATGTGGTTTGAGTTACTTTATTGTTTAGTTTCAGAAATGGTTGTACATGTCGTTGATTGGGAGTGGGTCTTTGAGATGGGTGTGGTTGAGTCTATGGTTGTGGTAGAGGTGGATGTTATGGATAACATCGATGTGGGTATGCAATATATTGAGGAAAATATTGAGGGTATTGTGGATTTATTGCATAAGTTCCTTCCAAAACTTGTTGCCAAGATTGGTTTTGGGTTTAAGATGGGAAAATTTTGCTAAGGAAAGGTTGTGTTCTAGTTACTCTGAGATTATTGTGTATAATATTGAAATTACAAATTAGGATCTTGCATCATATCGGTTTGACTAGGCTGCCATGGTCTTCTTGGAGGTACACAAAAAAGTTACTCTATTATTTGATTTGCTCCAATGTCCTCCTAGTAAACTTTCTTCAACCTTGTTAATCATGGGAAATATTTAGTAGCATGTGATTCTACATAGATAACACAAATTTCAGCATTCTCTTTTTGCTTCTTTTTCATTCTTAACATATATATTTTTTCACTTATATTGCTAATAATTTCATATTTAAAGTTATCTAGAAAATTTCCAAGTTCGACTTGAATTCTCAATCTTGATGCTGATTTACTTACTCTTTCCTTTCCTATTGATATTTGCTTACATATTTCACAAATTTCTTCAAATGATAAATGGGATACATCCACTTTACCCATTCGGTTAGGGAGATCAACCCTCCTATCTCCAATTCTTATAAGTAGGGGGGTTTTTATTGTGTCAAATCCTAAATTATGGAAATTTTCCCTCTTGACATTATACATAAATCTCTCCATCAGATCCTCAAGCCTCTTATCAAATTTTTTTATTCATTATAGAGATTTGTTATTTAAGATCATGATATGTGAATAGTCTTTACATTTTTCTAGAAATATCTTGGTCATATCATTCCATGATCTTATTTAATTAGTCCCTAAACTCATGAACCATTTAAGAGCTCTATCCTTCAATGATGTGACAAAGAATCTCAACTTTTGAGTGTTTAATTAATAAGTATCCATAGGATCTACAATGTATTTAAACTTCAAGAAGAAAGGTTTCCGAGTCTTCTGACCTCATACCATGGAGGTTGGGAGGAAAAGATGGAGGTATGTTCTTCATATGAACACTTATATTAGTATCTTGAATGGGAAATCCAAGAGTATCTTCCTCAATATCATCATCTCCATCGGTTTCTTTTACATTCTTTGCGAACTCTTCATGTTCTACATGCAAAAGAGGATGCTGATTGGATTCTTACTGGATCATGTGATCATGTAGGGTTTCTTGATATTGGAGAATTGTTTTTTTGTTTTTGCAAATTTTTGAATAAGAATGATAATGCAATGTAATTTTCTATTTTTGAAATGAATAATGCCTAATGTAGATTCTTTGTTTTTGTATCAAGTAAAAGAAGTGAATCAACTAGGGAAGGATACATTGCATACTCTGACACCTCCCTATTAGCAATGGAAAAAAGTGATGAGCCACAATATTGCAACAAGAATGTTGCAACTCGCAAGGTTATCAACTTTAATTATCAAGTTGGGGTTCATACAAAATTAAGAGGGGCCAACATTGTATGTGCAAAAAAATCCTCCCTCTTCCTAGTTTGACTCCATTTTATGTCGGTAAAATAAGGTAATGAAATAACTTCAAAATAGAAAATATATAGGTAATCCACTACTCCTAAGTTACAAAAGATAAATATAAATAAATAAACTAATTCTACCTTTGCTAGAAAGTGAATGACAAAACAAAAATCTATTCTACTTGGAAAAAAGTAAAGAAAGCATAATAAAATGACAATAAAGTAGATGTAATCTATCTTACTAGAAACTAAATGATGGTAAAGGAAATATATTCTACTTTGAAAGAAAGAAAAATCCTATATTATTATTTTAGTAAAGAAACCACACTTTTCTTAAAGTAAAATGTATGAAAGGAAATGTAGACAAGTTGCAAGAATCAACATTCAAGAAGAAAGTAATGAAGAAGCTAAATGGCGACCTAACTAAGCCTCAATTCAACCAGAGTGGCATTAGAGAATTCATAGGACATGATAAGACATATAGCTACCTATAACATTAATTTGGGGTCAATCTAGGGTAGGGAGGAGGTCCAAGAAATAATGCTACAAGAAACTCTATTTTGCTACAAGAAGCTTTTAGTAGGCTTGCTCATCGAGTTAACATGCCAAATGCCTAAGATAATCAAGTGAAGATTTTGTGGGATATATTTTTTTATTAATTTAAATGTTTTTAGATTTCAATCCAAGTGGAATGAATTGAAAAGAGCTTCATTAAAATGTGCTAAAATTTAGTAGAAATTTCTACTAAAAAGAAAAAATTTCAGAATAATGAACTAGTACGCTGATCTAAGTAACCAAATTCCTAAGTCAATCAATCGGAAATGTTGTGGGGTAATTTCTTTTGTTCATTTGAAGAATCATACTTCAATCCAAGTGGAATCATAACCAAAAATATTTGGTAGCATGTGATGAAATTCAGGAGAATCTTACTAATAAAAACCAGAAATTTTAGAATCGTGAACTAGTAAACCAATCCAACTAACTCAATGATGATTATGTCTTTGTAGAGTTGTTCGAAGGATGCATCATATTTTATTTTTATAAATGAAATTGAAAATAAAAACTCACTTTAATCATTTAATCAATGTAACCTACATAAAATGAAGCTTGAATACTAACTGCATAAATAGTAAATATACGAATAAGAGATGTAAGTGAATATAACATGCAAGGAAGATAAAGAAATTTATAGCAGGGATCTTAGGCTCCTGGGATGGCCAAGCGAAATGACACTCAGATTCCTATGAAGGAAACCAATCCTTAGAAGTTAAAAATCAACCAAAACTTCATTACTAGTATCAAGTCAAGTACATCCCTCGTGGAAACGAATGTAGAATTACTAAATAACAAGTTTTGTTCACAAGAAGTCTGAAAATTACATACCCTTAGATGCTAATTCAAATTAGTACCTAGGAAATTTAATGGGGAAGTAGCCTCCTTGAAATGAGACAACTTTCCCCTCCAAAATCCCTCAAAACGTGGATTTGATCCCCAACAATAGGAATCTTCATTAAATATTGATTTTTGTCATCTTTGTAGCGAGGAACACATCATTAGATTTTAGCAATCAGTGGAGGTTTAGAGTCTGTTAAACAAATTCATAATCTATAATCAATTTATTGGTCCATCCTATAACATCATGTGGCACGAAGAATGTCCTTAAATTCTCTCATTCTATACGTCTTCAAAATTTATTCAATATTTTGCAAAATAAATAATATTAGAGACATAATAAGAAATTATCTTTAAATGTTATTGTTGTCACCCCAAGAAACTCTCTTAGGTTGTATATCAGAGATGCTCGGGAACATTACAAACTCAACAAAAATGTTGGAAAAATGGTGGATGAATGGAAAGTATGATGCATATTCAAGCCAGATAACCACTTCTACTATGCTTAACCCCAGACATGGGTGAGCACCCCCAGACTACAAGGCTTTAGACCACTTACTCATAGTTTGAGGATTAAATGGAAATGGAAAATATTAATCACACCAGTAGATGCACAAGACCCTGTGATGGCCAGCTACAGCCAGTAAAGAGGCCTGCAAATCTATTTCCTAATGCACAGACATGATGACAGCTCTCTGGCATTAAAACAATAGAAACCCACATACATATTCAATTATACTAACTAGATTCTAACACAGAGGTAGGATGACAGCCGCTCTAATGATAAACATCAAGAGCACATGAACAATGCATAACAGGCATAGCTTGGAACAAAGAAGAAGTGGAAAGTGAGCAATTAACAACAAACGAAGCTTGCATTAGCTGAAAATGAAGACCAGAAGCTGTAGGTATCGCAGTAGTTACAGTCTCCAGATGTTGAACTCTTACATCAAAATAACATTCATCAACCCTCATTACATCTTCTTCTTGGGTATATATGGAGTTCGTTTACAAAAGTCTGCTATGCTATGCGTGGAGGGGTCATAGTGGACCACCAACCACATTTACAATCTAATATGGGTTTCTGCTGCAAAACTGTGTGTTTTACTAAATCAATTTGACATTCACTGGTACTTTTGTGTCCTTCCTGATCAGGTGGAGTATTGTTTGAATAAATTCCATAACTACTATAGGCATTAAACTGCTCGAGGATCATCCTTTCTTTCTTGACCATGCTACTCTTTGAATGTGGTAGCTGAGGATTTAATGCACAGAGTATTGAATCATGGGCTCCTTCCTCCTTCGGGTGTACAATGATACAGGTTAGAGGCACGGAAACATGGAGGATGCATGGGTGAGACAGGAATAAACCCCAACCATCAGATTCTATAGATGAACGGTGGAGAATGGGTCAGAGGGACCTATCGGGGAAAACAGGCAGAGGCAGATGTGGGCCGTCAGATTGTGGCGGGGATGATCGGATGGCTATCAGGAGTAGGAGATGCACGAACGTTAACAAGTGGTGGTCGTACCGGTTGGAAGAAAGTGGTTTCCCCGCACCGCTTCAGGATGGCAGGTGGTTTCCATATGCGGGGCTGCGAGCACATTCAATGGGCGACACATCGCTGGTGGGTCCGGCGGGAAACTGCTTTCCCCACAGGCTATTGTATGTGCAATTTCACGGGGTAGGAGCTACGAATACCGTCAGATCCACGGGAAATGATTGGAGGGCCCAAGTATAAAGCACGTGTTTTGGTTGATGAGAGAGGGGAGGGCCTAGCCGATAACACTTTTCATATGTGCGTAGCTATATGATATGGTCATGTTGGTTTAGACTTTGCATCCCGGGAAAATATATTTATAGAGGGGTTTATAATGTTTAAACTAAAGAACGCGGGAGCTAAGGAAACACAACCTTTACCCTAAATGGCATTGTAAAACAGGGGTAGGGGCGTGTTATGGAGCTATAGGAAAAATGAAGGAGGAAGTGGGAAAAACTACTACGAGCCTTATGCACCCAAAAACAGCACTGCCCAACCTATTTTTATCCATCAAATATCAGAGAACACAGCAGAGCTAACACTGGCTCCTTCTGGGGATGAGATCCTCCCTGTGAGGTCTCAAGAACCTACAGATCAATGCCTTCCTGATGAGAACAAATTAGCCAAAATTCCTAGTGTTCGATTGGGCATGGAGTCTACTTTTCTTACAATAAACTGATAAAATAAAATATTTACAACTTTAAGGCCCAAAGACCTTAAATCACATAAATTTTCAAAAACCACCCGTTAACTGCGCCATCAAAAACTGCTTCTCCCCCCATACTTTTCAGTATGAAGGTGTTCTTCCCTTGAATCTGTGAAATGATGAAAGGCCCTATCCAGAAAGCATCAAATTTCCCATGATTGCCTTTCTTTTCTTTTACTGCATCCCACTTCAAAACCAAGTCACCAACCTGAAAATTATTTGTTTTTGCCTTCTTGTCAAAGGCTTCCTTGATGTTTTTCTAATGTGTTGCAGCCTTTTCAACTAGTTGTTCTCTAATCTGATGTACCTCTGCTAAATCAATGATCCTCTTTGCCATTTCTTCTTCCTCATTCTGTTGTTCTTGAAGGAATTTTGCCACAAGGAGAGTTAACTGAATTGGGAATACAGCTTCATTGCCATATACTAGCTTGAAAGGAGAATTGACTGTGGATTTCTTAATGGTCACTCTGTCAACCCACGGTGCATACTTGAGCTTTGAATCACAATTCTTTTTGTTGTCCTCTAACAACTTCTTAGTTATCCTTATCAGGCTTTTATTAGAAAATTCTGCCAGACCATTTCCCTGAGGATAACATGAGGTGGAATGAACCAGTGTAGTACCCATTGAATCACACATTTCGACCATTTCTTTTGCCCTGAAGGCTACTACATTATCTGTGATTACTTTATGTGGACAACCAAAACTGGTAAAGATATTTTCAATTAGAAACTTCATGACCACAATATGATCAGCCTTTCTAGTAGGAATTGCTTCAATCCACTTGGTGAAATAATCAGTGGCTACTAATATCCATTTGTGCTGGCCATTGGAATGTGGATTGATTTCTCAAATGAACTCTAAGCCCCGCTGCTGAAAAGGTCCTTTTGCATGAATTGGTTTCAAGGGCAGGGACTTCAATTGCTATTTTCCTTCAAATATTTGGCATCTGTCACAAGATTTAACAAATGAAAATACATCAAAAAATAAAGTGGGCCAATAGTACCCAGCTCTGAGAATTTTTTGGGCTCTAGTTTTCCAATAATGGTGCCCTCTACACATGCTGGAATGAAATTACTGCATAACTTCCATTGACTGCTCTTTGTCCAGACACCTCAAAAGCACTCTAGATGGATCCCTCCAGTAGAGCAGATTTTCATTAATGCAATATTTTGCTGCCCTAAAATTAACAGTTCTAGCTTGACTTTGAGTAAATCCTGAAGGGATTTCTAACTTCAGCAAGAAATTAGTTATTGCAGAAGACCAATCACAAGAAGCTAGATTCTCAGCCATTGACTGTTTTCCGTCTGGTTTAACTGCTTCCTCTTCTTTATCTGTTTGACCAATTTTTGCAATTGTGCACAACAAATCAATATCTAATGATCTGCAATTTTCCTCAGCTAATAACTTAGCAAGACCATGACCTTTGACAAGCTTGGTGGGCTTTAGTTCTATATTAAATTCTATCATGTTTGAAATCCATTTTTCCCTTCTTCCATCAGCATCGGGTTGTGTTAAGACATCTTTTATTGCAGCAGAGGGTACATATGAAATTATCTTTGAATGCAAGATATAAACTCTAAAAGCTTTCAACGATTTAATAAGAGCATATGCATTTTTCTCAATAATGTCATATCTCAATTCAGTATCTCTTAAGTTCTTGCTGAAAAATGCCACCGGATGCTCTTAACCTTCTTCATCTACCTGCAATAAAACTGTTGCGATTGTGTCTTCAGAGGCAAATGAGAATACATGGAACTCCTTGCTGTAATCTGGACTCACTAATGTGGGAGCCTCCATAATGGCTTTTTTAATAGACTCAAATGATTTTCTTGCTATATCAGTCCATTTGATTTCTACCCCTTTCTTCAACATGGAGGTAATATGCTTCACATATTCAGCAAAATTTGGGATAAACCTCCTTACAAAGTTAATTTTGCCCAGAAAGGACTGAATATCTTTCTTTGATCTTGGGATAGACAAATTCTGTATTTCTTTTACTCTTTTTGGATCAATTCGGACATCTGCAGCATAAACAAAATGCCCTAACAGCTTGCCTTCTTCTAAAGCAAATTGTGACTTTTTAGGATTGACTGAAATCCCAAACCTTCTGCACTTCAAGAACACCCTTTTCAAATGCTACAAATGGTCTTGATGGCTGCTAGAATAAACTGTTATGTCATCAAGGTAGATAAGGGAAAAATTATCCTTCTCTCCCACAAATGCTATATCCATAACTCTCTGAAAGGTTGCTCTAGCGTTCATCAATCCAAAAGGCATCTTGGCATACATAAAAGTGCCCCAAGGAGTGGTGAATGCAGTCTTCTCTTGATCATCTGGGTGCACAACAATCTGATTAAAACCTGAAAATCCATCCTAAAAAGACATTACTTTGGCTCTTGAGACCTTTTGCAGCAAATGCTCCATCTTTGGTAGAGGATAGTTGTCCTTCTTAGAGCATTTGTTTAAGTTTCGGAAATCAACACATAGACTAATTTCTCCACTTTTCTTCCTCACTCCCACCAAATTTTCTACCCATTTAGAATATTTGAGAGGAACTAAGATTTTGGCAGCCAACAACTTTTTAATTTTTTTTTCGATTAGAGGAAGAAGCACAGGATTTATTGCTCTCAGCTTTTGTTTGAAATGAATAGTGTCTTTCTCCAGAGGGATTTTATGCTGGATTATCTTTTTATCATAAGTTTTCAGTTCACTATATTCCTAGGTGAACACATCAGCAAATTTCTTCATTAAATTGTAGTATTCAGCACTTTGATCAGGAGATAGATGAGAGGATAAATTTACGTATCTAGGCTAACCTGGACTTCCTATATCATGCTTACAGATTGCAGATTGATCTTCTTTTTGGGAAGCCTTGTAAGGCACATCATTTTGGTTAAAGAGTCTTTCAAGAGGAATTACACCCTTTCGAATATGATTACTAGGAAGCTGTACAATGCTATTTTTACCAATTTTATTTCTAAGCTGGGATTGGGGACTTTCTTCCAAGGCTTGATTCTCTTGGTCAATTTTCATTTTGGAAAACTCATCAATGACTTGCAGAAAGCTATTTATCTTATCATCATCATCAAAAACTTTCCAATGCTGGACATTATCAGGCAAGGATGGTCTGTATTTCATTTGAACTTCATAAACTAGTTTGGGAGGCATAGGAGGGATAAACAAACTAGCACACACACTAAGGGAATCATCAAGCTAATTTTTGGCTCTAGGGATATATGAAATACAGAAATAATCAAAAGAGTCTCTGATTCTCCATACCTCATCTCTGTATTCTTTTAGCCTTGGGTGCTTTGTTTGAAATGTTTTATTTACTTGCTGAATAATCAAATCAGCATATCCAACCACTTTTATGTTCTTGATACCTCTGTCTTTTGTTGTATTAAGGCCAAATAACAGAGCTTCATATTCTGCTATGTTGTTCGCGACTTGAAAGGCCAACTTGAAAGACAACTGTGTGCTTTCTTTCTCCAGAGATACTAACACCACCCCTGCTCCTGCAGTCTCCCTGGAACATGCTCCATCAAAGAACATCTCCCAAACCTGACTTCCTTGCTCTTCTTCGACTTGAATTGGTTTCCTGATTTGCATTGAGGCCTTTTAAGATTTTTCTATTTGGAGAATACACGCTCCAAATTCAGTGTCCACTGCATATACGAGATGATTAGTATGATTCTTCTCATCACTAATGATGTATGCCAACTGTGATTCTCTGTACAATCTCCTGCTTTCCCCTCCTAAAACTGGGACAATGGCATAAGATAGGTCATTTTGTAATGTCCCACCTAGCCTCTTAAACCACCCTCTCGACAACAACATCCCAAACTTGGGAGGAACATTTGCTACCATAATATCCATCATCATACTCTTCATGGGCAGCTGAGTTAAGGTAATGGCTACATCTTTGACCAATCCCAGACATTTCACCTTTCTTGAAACAAAAGAAAACAAATCATGATAAGGTATAGTAATGTCAAGGCCTAACTCTTCCATGATAGCTTTAGGCATCAAATTGTGGCTGGCCCTTGTATCTAGCAGGAAGTTGTGGAGGATTTTGTCATGAATGGTCAATGAGACATGCAAATATGGAGAATTATTATCAGCAGGTTCAATCATACGGCTGAGCAAAATGGCAGGCTTGTCACCTTGCAAATTGACAGAGTCAGTGTAGGTTTTTGTGATTTCTAGCTCAAGAGCTTCAAGGATAGGCTTTCTAAATACTTCACTCTTTACCAACTCTACCAGAGGCATAGATATTTTCAATTTCTGAACTTCTGACTCAAAGCTGAAAGAGGAAGGTAAATTATCATAACCTCTTACCTCTTGAATTTGAGCTTTGAGGATGGCTGGATCAGCTACTGGTCTTCTCTATTTGACATTTTGTGACTCTATTTGGACAACAGCTCTATGTGCAGAATTCTTTTTGACATTTTTTGCATTTGACCTCAGATTGTATCTTTGTTTTTCAACAGTTTGTAGAATAGCCTCTCTGTCCCACTCTTGATTGTCTTGTTCCTGCAACAATGATTCTTCATAAGCAGCCAATATCAAAAATGCAGCATTCCCTTTATCTTACATGGAGTGAATTTCATCCTCATCTCCAACTTTTTCCTCGTCCATGACTAAATTTTCGAAAGGAGCTTTAACTTTCTGTTCTTTATTTGTTTCTTTACCCCTTTGAATTATTTGTAACTGCTCATTTTCCCTTCTGAATGGATTTGGATTTCTTGGAGCAAATGTGTTCTGCTGTCTTGTCTTTCCTGAATTTTTCTCAACCTTTAGCTTAGAAATTTCAGTAGCCAATGACTCTATCATCTTACCGATTTTGTATAATTTAGGTTTTGAAAATGATGTAGAGGAGGTAGAAGCCTGACCTCTCTGCTTCCTTCTGTTAGCTTGACTTTTAAGCTTTTCTGCAGCCATAATATTAGACTCTACTTCTAGGGCTGCATCCTGCATATCAGCTAGAGTGGCACATCTTCTTTCTCTCAATAAAAAGCAGAAATCATAGTCAAAAGGATTGGCATAAGTAAGTTTGACAGAGGTGGGGGTAGGCTTTACCTCAGCTGGTATCTTGTAACTATACATACAATTGAATCTATTATTAAAATCAGGCAATGATTCCCCATTTTCCCTCTTCATGTTACCAAACTCAGTATGGTAATACAACAAGTCCTTTTTATCTCACCAGTGCTTCAAAAATGCATCATATAATGCTTCAATATCTGTAATAGATATCTGGGGTAATTCTCTGAACCACTTCCTGGCCTCTCGATCAAGGCTTTTGAAAAAACTCTCATCCACACATCATTTTCACTTATATCTAAATTATCAGCATAACTGTAAAAAGATTCAAGGTGTTCTTCTATTGTTACTCCCTCTGTGCGAGTAAACTTGGGCATATATTTCTGATAACCTCCCACAGGCATACGATCCAAAGGAACAGGCAAGACCAAAGGTCCATATCTAGCAGCAACAATTCTTTCTATCTTCGTGGATGCTTGTTGGCCTACCATGATTGGGATATGTGGAAGAATACTAGCAGATTGAATGGTAGGAAGTAATGTGATGGATCGCAGAGACAAAGGGATGTTATGGACTGTATGGAAAGTTTTCTTTGGATTGATATTCAAAGGGGGACTAATTGCACAAGGGGCTGTATTAATCTCTGAAGGAATTTTCTTATTAATAGTGCTAGGCTCTAAATCTTCAAACTGTATAACTTCAGTTATAACTTTATCTTTTAGAGATGCATGAAATTTCTTAGGATTACCTGATCCCGATGCCCCTTTCTGTGGTGCTTTCTTTGATTTGACAGTCCTCTCAGGGTCAGGAACTGGTCCAGCTGGCAATTTCTGAGGACTTCTTCGAGTATGTCTCACAAATTGAGCCAGAAATTCAATGTGGAGTCGCCAAAGGTTGGTCTTCCTCCAATGGAGTCACCAGATAGATGATTACAACCAGAAATGTGTCCAGACATTGTCTATCATCAAAATCTAGAACTATGTCATTCTCCGAGGGAAGTTGAGCTTCAATTCTCCTCTCCTCGGAAATGACGCCAATTAATGTTATCACCCCAAGAAACTCTCCTAGGTTGTATATCAGAGATGCTTGGGAACATTATAAACATAACAAAAATGTTGGAAAAATGGTGGATGAATGGAAATCATGATGCATATTCAAGCCAGATAACCACTTCTACTATGCTTAACCCCAAACATGAGTGAACAACCCTAGACTACAAGGCTTTAGACCACCAATTACTCAGTTTGAGGATTAAATTGAAATGGAGAATACTGATCACACCAATAGATGCACATGACACTGTGATGGCTAGCTAGAACCAGTAAAGAGGCCTGCAAATCTATTTTCTAGTGCATAGATAGGATGAAAACTCTCTGGCATTAAAACAATAGAAAGCTACATACATATTCAATAATACTAACTAGATTCTAACACATAGGTAAGATGACAGCCCCTCTAATGCCAAACATCAAGAGCACTTGAACAATGCATAACAGGCACAACCTGGAACAAAGAAGAAGTGGAAAGTGAGAAATTAACAGCAAAGAAGCTTGCATTAGCTGAAAATGAAGACCAGAAGCTGCAGATATCACAGTAGTTACAGTCTCTAGAAGTTGAACTCTTACATCAAAATAACATTCATCTACCCTCATTACATCTTCTTCTTGGGTATATATGGAGTTTGTTTAGAAAAGTCTGGTATGCTCTGCGTGGAGGGGTCATAATGGACCACCGACCACATTTACAATCTAATATGGGTTTTTGATACAAAACTGTGTGTTTTAATAAATCAATTTGACATTCACTGGTACTTTTTTGTCCTTCCTAATTAGGTGGAGTATTGTTTGAATAAATTCCATAACTGTTGTAGGCATTAAACTGCTCAAGGATCGTCCTTTCTTTCTCGACCATGTTGCTCTTTGAATGTGGTAGCTGAGGATTTAATGCGCAGAGTATTGAATCATGGGCTCCTTCCTCCTTCGGGTGTACAATGATACAGGTCAGAGGCACGAAAACATGGAGGATACGTGGGCGGGACAGGAATAAACCACAACCGTTGGATCGTGTAGATGAAAGGCAGATAATGGATCGGAGGGAGATATCGGGGAAAAGGGGCAGAGGTAGATGTGGGCCATCAAATCACGGTGGGGATGATCAGATCGCTAGGCGGAGTAGGAGTTGGAGCTGCGCAAATGTTAACAAGCGGGGGTCGTATGGGATGGCAGAAAGCGGTTTCCCCGCATTGCTTCAAGATGGCAGGTGGTTTCTGTATGCGGGGGCACGAGCACATTCAATGGGTGACATGTGGCTGGTGGGTCTAGCGAGAAACCACTTTCCCCGCGGGCTATTGTACGTGCAGGTTCGCGGGGTAGGAGCTACGAATACCATCAGATCCATAGCAAATGATCAGAGGGCCCAGGTATAAAGCACGTGTTTTGGTTGATGTGACAGGGGAGGGTATCGCCGATAAAACTTTTCGTATGCACGCGGCTATATGATATGGTCGTGTGGGTTTAGACTTTGATTTATAGAGGGTTTTATAACATTTAAAATAAAGAACCTGAGAGCTAAGGAAACATGACCTTTACCCTAAATGCCGGTGTAAAACAGGGGTAGTGGGGTTTTGTCGAGCTATAGGAAAAATGAAGGAGGAAGCGGGAAAAACTACTACGAGCCTTATGCATCCAAAAAAAGCACTGCCTAACCTATTTTTATCCATCAAATATCGGAGAACATAGCAGAGCTAACGCTGGCTCCTTTTGGGGATGAGATCCTCCCTGTGAGGTCTCAAGAACCTGTAGATCAATGCCTTCCTGATGAGAACAAATTAGCGAAAATTCGTAGTGTTCCATTGGGCGTGGAGTCTACTTTTCTTATAATAAACTAATAAAATAAAATATTTACAAGTTTAAGGCCCAAAGACCTTAAATCACATAAATTTTCAAAAACCGCCCATTAACTGGGCCATCAAAAACTGCTTCTCCCCCCCATACTTTTTAGTATGAAGGTGTTGTTCCCTTGAATCTGTGAAATGATGAAAGGCCCTATCCAGAAAGCATCAAATTTACCATGATTGCCTTTCTTTTCTTTTAGTGCATCCCACTTCAAAACCAAGTCACCAACCTAAAAATTATCTGTTTTTTCCTTCTTGGCGAAGGCTTCCTTGATCTTTTTCTGATATGCTGCAGCCTTTCCAACTAGTTTTTCTCTAATCTGATGTACCTCTACTAAATCAGTGATCCTCTTTCCCATTTCTTCTTCATCATTCTGCTCTTCTTGAAGGAATTTTTCCATAGGGAGAGTTAACTGAATTGGGAATACAGCTTCAATGCCATATACCAGCTTGAAAGGAGAATTGCCTGTGGATTTCTTAATGGTCACTCTGTCAGCCCACAGTCCATACTTGAGCTTTGAATCCCAATACTTTTTGTTGTCCTCTAACAGCTTCTTAATTATCCTTATTAGGCTTTTATTAGAGGATTCTGCCAGACCATTTCCCTAAGGATAATATGAGGTGGAATGAACCAGTTTAATACCCATTGAATCACACATTTCGACCAATTCTTTTGCCCTGAAGGCTGTTGCATTATCTGTGATTACATTATGTGGACAACCAAACCTGGTAAAGATATTTTCAACTAAAAACTTTATGACCACATTATAATCAGCCTTTCAGGTAGGAATTTCTTCAATCCACTTGGTGAAATAATCAGTGGCTACTAATATCCATTTGTGCAGACCACTGGAATGTGGATTGATTTCTCCAATGAAATCCAAGCCTCACTGTTGAAAAAGTCCTCTTGTATGAATTTGTTTCGTTCAAATCCTTGGCATCTGTTAGAAGTTTTAACATATGAAAATACATCAGAAAATAAAGTGGGCCAATAGTACCTAGCTCTAAGAATTTTGTGGGATGTACTTTTCCATTAATGGCGCCCTCCATACATGCTGGAATGAAAGTGCTGCATAACTTACATTGACTTCTCTTTGTCCAGACACCCCAAAAGCTCTCCAGATGGATCCCTCCAGTAGAGTAGATTTTCATTAATGCAATATTTTGTTGCCCTAAGCTTAATAGTTCTAGATTGACTTTGAGTAAATCCTGAAGGGATTTCTAACTTCAGCAAGAAATTAATTATTGCAGAATGCCAATCACAAGAAGCTAGATTCTTGACCATTGACTGCTTTCCGTCTGGTTCAGCTGCGTCCTCGCTCTCTAGAGAGATTTTATGCTGGATTATCTTTCTATCATAAGTTTTCAGGTCACTATATTCCCAGGCAAACACATCAGCAAATTGCTTCATTAAATTGTAGTATTCAACACTTTGATCAACAGATAGATGAGTGAAAAAATTTACGTATCTAGGCTGACCTGGACTTTCTATATCATGCTTACAGACTGTAGATTGATCTTCTTTTTGGGTAGCCTTGCAAGGCACATCATTTTGGTCAAACAATATTTCAAGAGGAATTACACCCTTTGGAATATGATTACTAGGAAGCTAGACAATGCTATTTTTACCAATTTTATTTCTAAGCCGGGATTGGGGATTTTCTTCCAAGGCTTGATTCTCTTGCTCAATTTGCATTTCGGAAAACTCATCAATGACTTGCAAAAACCTATTTATCTCATCATCATCATCAAAAAATTTCCAATGATGGACATTATTAGGCAAGGATGGTCTGTATTTCATTTGAACTTCATAAAGTAGTCTGGGAGGCATAGGAGGGATAAACAGACTAGAACACACAGCAAGGGAATCAGCAAGCTGATTTTTGACTCTAGGGATATATGAAATACAGAGATAATCATAAGAGTCTCTGATTCTCCATACCTCATCTCTGTATGCTTTTACCCTTAGGTGCTTTGCTTGAAATGTTTTATTTACTTGCTGAATAATCAAATCAACATCTCCAAACACTTTTATGTTCCTGATTCCTCTGTCTTTCGTTGCATTAAAGCCCAATAGTAGAGATTCATATTCTGCTATGTTGTTTGTGACTTGAAAGGCCAACTTGAAAGACAGCTGTGTGCTTTCTTTCTCTGGAGATACTAACACCACCCCTGCTCCTGTAGTCTCCCTGGAACATGCTCCATCAAAGAACATTTCCCAAACCTGACTTCCTTGCTCTTCTTCGGCCTGAACTGGTTTCCTAATTTGCATTGAGGCCTTATGAGATTCTTCTATTTGGAGAATACACACTCCAAAATCAGTGTCCACTGCATATATGGGATGATTAGTATGATTCTTCTCATCACTGATGATGTATGCCAACTGTGCTTCTTTGTATAATCTCTTGCTTTCCCCTCCAAAAACTGGGATAGTGGCATAAGATAGGTCATTCTGTAATGTCCGACCTAGCTTCTTAATCCACCCTCTGCACAACAACATGCCAAACTTGGGAGGAACATATGCTACCACAATATCCATCATCATACTCTTCACGGGCAACTGAGTTAAGGTAATGGCTAGATCTTTGATCAATCCCAGACATTTCACCATTCTTGAATCAAAAGAAAGCAAATCATGATAAGGTATAGTGATGTCAAGGCCTAACTCTTCCATGATAGCTTTAGGCATCAAATTATGGCTGGCCCCTGTATCTAACAGGCAGTTGTGGAGGATTTTGTCATGAATGGTCAATGAGACATGAAAAGATATAGGGTTGAGCAGAATGGAAGGCTTGTCATCTTGCAAATTAACAGAGTTAGTGGAGGTTTCTGTGATTTCCAACTCAAGAGCTTCAAGGATAGGCTTTCTAAATACTTCACTCTTTACCAACTCTACTAGAGTCACAGATATTTTCAATTTCTGAACTTCTAACTCAAAGCTGAAAGAGGAAGGCAACTTATCAGAACGTCTTACCTCTTGAATTGGAGCTTTAAGGATGGATGGATTAGCTGCTGGTCTTCTCTGTTTGATATTCTGTGACTGTTTGGACAACATCTCTATGTGCAGAATTTTCTTTGACATTTTTTGCATTTGACCTCAGATTGTATATTTTCTATTCATCAGTTTGTAGAACAGCCTCTCTTTCCCACTCTTGACTGTCTTGTTCCTGTAGCAATGATTCTTCATAAGCAACCAATGTAAAAAATGCAGCATTGCCATTATCTTACATGGAGTGAATTTCATCCTCATCTTCAACTTGTTCCTCCTCCATGACTACATTTTTGAAATGAGCTTTAACTTTCTGTTCTTCATGTTTTTCTTTACCGCTCTCAATTATTTGTAACTGCTCATTTTCACTTCTGAATGGATTTGGATTTCTTGGAGCAAATGTGTTCTGTTGTCTCGTGTTTCCTGAATTCTACTCAACCTTTAGCTTAGAAATTTCAGCAGCCAATGACTCTATCATCTTAGTCATTTTGTCTAATTTAAGTTTTGAAGATGATGTAGAGGAGGTAGAAGCCTGACCTCTATGCCTCCTTTTGTCAGCTTGACTTTTAAGCTTTTCTACAACCATAATATTAGACTCTACTTCTAGGGCTACATCTTGTATATCAGCTAGAGTGGCACATCTTCTTTCTCTCAATAACAAACAGAAACCAGAGTCAAAAGAATTGGCATAAGTAAGTTTGGCAGAGGTGCGGGTAGGTTTTACCTCAGCTGGTATCTTACTATACATACAATTGAATCTTTTATTAAAATCAGGCAATGATTCCCCATTTTCCCTCTTCAAGTTACCAAACTCAGTATGGTAATACAGCAAGTCCTTTTTATCTCCCCAGTGCTTCAGAAATTCATCATCTAATGCTTCAATATTTTCTATAGATCTTTGGGGTAATTCTCTGAACCACTTCCTGGCCTCTCCATTAAGGATCTGGACAAAAACTCTTATCGACACATCATTGTCACTTATATCTAAATTATTAGCATAACTATAAAAAGCTTCAAGGTGTTCTTCTGTTGTTACTCCTTCTGTGCCAGTAAACTTGGGCATATATTTATGATATTCTCCCATAGGCATAGGATTCAAAGGAGCAGGCAAGACCAAAGGTCCATATCTAGCAGCAACAATTCTTTCTATCTTCATGGGTGCTTGCTCGCCTGCCATGATTGGGATATGTGGAAGAATACTATCAGATTGAATGGTAGGAAGTAATGTGATGGATAGCAGAGACAAAGGGATGTTATAGACTGTATGGGAAGTTTTCTTTGGACTGATATTCAAAGGGGGACTAATTGCACAAGGGGCTGTATTAATCTCTGAAGGAATTTCCTTATTAATAGTGTTGAGATCTAAACCTTCAAACTGTATAACTTCAGCTATAACTTTATCTTTCAGAGATGCATGAAATTTCTTAGGCTTACTTGATCCTGATGCCCCATTCTGTGGTGCTTTCTTCTATTTGACAGTCCTCTCAGGGTCAGGAACTGGTCTAGCTGGTGATTTCTGGGGATTTCTTCTAGTATGTCTCACAAACTGAGCCAGAACTTCAATGTGGAGTTGCCAAAGGTTGGTGTTCCTCCAATGGAGTCGCCAGATAGATGATTACAACTAGAAATGTGTCCAGACCTTGTCTATCATCAACATCTAGAACTGTGTCGTTCTCCCAGGGAAGCTGAGCTTCAATTCTCCTCTCCCCGGCAATGACGCCAATTAATGTTACCACCCCAAGAAACTCTCCTAGGTTGTATATCAAAGATGCTTGAGAACATTAAAAGCTCAACAAAAATGTTTGAAAAATGGTGGATGAATGGAAAGTATGATACATATTCAAGCCAGATAACCACTTCTACTATGCTTAACCCTAGACACAGGTGAGCACCTCCAGACTACAAGGCTTTAGACCGCCAATTACTCACAGTTTGAGGACTAAATGGAAATGGAGAACACTGATCACACCAGCAGATGCACAGGACCTTGTGATGGCCAACTGTAACCAATAAAGAGGCCTGCAAGTCTATTTCCTAATGCACAGAGAGGATGACAGTTCTCTGGCACTAAAACAATAGAAACCTGCATACATATTCAATAATACTAGCTAGATTCTAACACAGAGGTAGGATGAGAGCCCCTCTAATGCTAAACATCAAGAGCACATGAACAATGCATAATAAGAACAACTTGGAACAAAGAAGAAGTGGAAAGTGAGCAATTAACTGCAAAAGAAGCTTGCATTAGCTGAAAATGAAGACCATAAGTTGTAGGTATCACAGTAGTTACAGTCTCCAGAAATTGAACTCTTACATCAAAATAACATTCGTCAACCCTCATTACATCTTGTTTTTGGGTATATATGGAGTTTGTTTACAAAAGTCTGCTATGCTATGTGTGAAGGGGTCATAATGAACCACCAACCACATTTACAATCTAATATGGGTTTCTGCTGCAAAACTTTGTGTTTTAATAAATCAATTTGACATTCATTGGTATTTTGTTGTTCTTCCTGATCAGGTGGAGTATTGTTTGAATAAATTCCATAACTGTTATAGGCATTAAACTGCTTGAGGATCGTCCTTTTCTTCTCGACCATGCTGCTCTCTTAATGTGGTAACTGAGGATTTAATGCGCAGAGTATTGAATCATAGGTCCTTCCTCCTTCGAGTGTACAATGGTATAGGTCAGAGGCACGAAAACATGGAGGATGCATGGGCGGGATAGGAATAACGCACAGCCGTCAGATCCTACAGATGAAAGGCAGAAAATGGATCAGAGGGAGCTATTGGGGAAAATAGGCGGAGGCAGATGTGGGCCGTCGGATCATGGCGGGGATGATCAGACGACTATCGGGAGTGGGGGCTATGCGAATGTTAACAAGTGGGGGTCGTATGGGATGGTGGAAAGCGGTTTCCCCACACCATTTCGGGATGGCAGGCAGTTTCCGTATGTAGGGGCACGAGCACATTCAATGGGTGACACGTGGCTGGTGGGTCCGGCGGGAAACCACTTTCCCCATGGGCTATTGTACATGCAGGTTCACGGGGTCGGAGCTGCGAATACTATTAGATCCACGGGAAATGATCAGAGGGCCCAAGTATAAAGCATGTGTTTTGGTTGATGTGACAGGGGAGGGCCTCGCTGATAAAACTTTTCATATGCACGCGGCTATATGTTATGAAACCATCTGAAGAAAAGATAGAAAATATAGATCAATGCCTTAGAATTTAGCCTCTTCGAGGGGGCAACCTACTTTACATTACATAAATGAACGATTCTTCGATGATTCAAATGACAAAACCTCCTTTCTATATATAGGAGTCTAAGGAATCACAATATAACCCAGCCGACCTAACAATAATAATATAAAGCCACAAAAATAACAATAGAGGGATTCTATGGGGCACAGTAAAAACAATATGGGGATAATAGGGGCACAACAATATTAATAAGGGATGCAACTATAACAGTAATGGGGTAATTACTAGTATTATAGGGACCCAACATGCCCCTCTCCTTCAAAAAAGTGTTGTCCTCAACACTTGAGTAGTTTTGGATGCTTCTGTATAAAATTCTCATCCTCCCATGTGGAATCTTCAGCGGATAAGTTCTTCCACTTGATAAGATACTCTTAAATTGATCGATTTTGTAGCTGTCGAGTTCTTGTTTCTATGACTACTTCTGGTTCCAATATAATTTTTCCGTCCTTGTCAAGTTCTGGAAATATTTTTTGAACTGGGAGCTTTTCACTTATAACCTTCTTTAAACATGAAACATGGAAAACTGGGTGCAATCGAGAAGCTGCAGGAAGCTCTAATTTGTATGCCTTAGTACCAATCTTTTGCAACACCTTGTACGGACCATAATACTTTGGTGATAATTTATTATCCTTCTTAGCTTGCCTGAGGAACATTTTCTTATACGGTTGTAGCCGTAGGAATACCCAATCACCTACATCAAAACTTCTTTCGCTGCGATGTTGATCTGCCTGTTGTTTCATTCTATTATGTGCCAACACGAGGTTATCCTTTAAGAGTTGGAGGACTTGTTGTTGATGTTTGATGTGATGTTCCACTGCTTGAACCTTAGAATTTTCTCTTAAATATGATGTGATGGATGGTGGCTGATATCCATAAAGTGCCATAAATGGGGTCATTTTTGTTGTTGTATGGAAGCAAGTGTTATACCACCATTCAGCCAGAGGCAACCATTTGACCCATTGTGTCTGTTTATCAGATACAAAGCAACAAAGATATCCTTCCAAAAATTTGTTTACTATCTCAGTTTGCCCATCAGATTGAGGATGATAAGATGAGCTATGACCTAACTGAGTACCAAGACAAGAAAATAATTTTGTCCAAAAATTTCCAGTGAAAATGGGATCTCTGTCACTTACAATAATCTTTGGGTTTCCATGTAGCTTTTTAATTGTTTCCATAAATGCAGTAGAAACCGTACTAGCTTTAAATGGATGTGATAATGCACAAAAGTGTGCATACTTGGTAAGTCTATCAACTACCACCATGATGACACTCTTTCCCTTAGACTTCGGTAAACCTATGATGAAATCCATTGAAATATCCTCCCAACATTGGCTTGGAATTGATAAAGGTTGTAATAGACGCAGTGTCTTAATTGTTTCAACTTTATTTTGTTGGAAAACCAAACATTCTACCACAAATTTTTGAATATCCGATTTAAGGCCATCCCAAAAAAATTCCTTCATAACCCTATGGTAAGTTTTTAAAAATCCTCAGTGCCCTCCTAAGGGAGAAGTGTGCAATTCCATAAGAATCTTTCGTTTTAGTTTGGAATTCTTACAGAGGTATAAGTGATCTTTGTACCATAAAGAATCATTTTGCCAGCTAAATGTATCAGACGTACTGGGATGTTGTTGTAACTTTCGAATAAGTGCCCATACTTCTTCTTCATTCTTCTATTCCTCCCTTGCTTTGTTTATCCAATCTGGTTGGATAATAGAAATGGCGCACAACAATGCTTCCACATCCTCATCCTTTCTTGAGAGTGCATCTGCCACCACATTTTGCTTCCCTTTTTTGTAGATGATTTCAAAGTCATAACCCAACATCTTTGTGACCCACTTTTTTTTCTCTTCAGACGATAATCTTTGTTCTAAAAAGTATTTAAGGCTATCATGATCCGTTTTTACCTTGAAGTGTCTTCCCATTAGGTAGGGTCACCATTTCTTAAGTGCGTGCAGTATTGCGAACATTTCCTTCTCATAAATAGCTTTGTGTAAAAACTTTCCCTTGATTGGATGACTTTCAAAAGCAATGGGTCTTTCATCTTGTGTTAAAACAGCACCAATTCCATTTCTTGAAGCATCGCATTCCACAATAAAGGTTTTGGTGAAGTCCGGTGTAGCTAAGACCGATGATTGACACATTGCCTCTTTAAGATGTTCGAAGGCCTTTGTTGCTTTTGGAGTCCATGAAAATGCATCTTTCCTCAATAATGTTGTTAGAGGTGCTACTATTCTCCCATAATTCTTAACAAACTTGGGATAATACCCTATCAACCTGAGAAATCCTCGTAGATGCTTTATGGATGTGGCGATTTTCCATTCCTCAATGGCTTTAATTTGCTAGGGTCTACCTTAATCCTTCATGAGATACAATATGACCCAGATATTCCAACATGTTCAACATGATCCTTCCAAGACTTGCTGTAGATTAGTATATCATCAAAAAATACTAACACAAATTTTCTAAGGAATGGTTTGAAAATGGAATTCATCAAACCTTGAAATGTTGAAGGTGCATTGGTGAGGCGAAAAGGCATGACCAAAAATTCATAATGACCCTCATGAGTTCTAAATGCTGTTTTGGGAATGTCTTCAGTCTTCATTCTGATTTGATGATATCCTGAACGAAGATCCAACTTGGTGAAGTAAATTGATCCATGCAATTCATCTAGTAATTCATCAATGATGGGAATGAGAAACTTATCTTTAATAGTGAGCTTGTTGAGCTCCCTATAATCTGGACACATGCACCATGATCCATCCTTGTTGTGCACTAATACTACTAGAGCAGAGAAAGAACTTTGACTTGGTTGAATTATACCAGCCTCTAGCATTTCTGAAACCATACGTTCAATTTCACTCTTTTGGGCATAGGGATATCTGTACGGCCTGATGTTTGGAGGAATACTTCCTGGAATCAAATGAATAGCATGCTCATGATCACGAATAGGTGGGAGACCTTTGGGAGTCTCAAATATCTCAGAATGATTGTCGAAGACTTTTTGGAGATCTGGAGAAATAGATGATTACAATGTGGAAACATCTAATGAACATAATTGTGCAATTACACCCCTTTGTTCCTTTTTTAGAAGCTTTGTCATACCATTAGAGCTAATTATCATTCCTGGTTTCCCTGCAATACCCCTTAATTCAACTTCCTTTCCTTCCATGGAAAATTTCATGAAAATTTGTTGAAAATTGAAAGCTATTGTACCCAAGGATTGTAGCCATTGTACTCCTAGTACAACATCAACATCTCCCATTGGAATGGAAAGCATTGGACTAGTCAATACATATTCTCCCATCGATAGCTTGATATTATGGCACTTTCCAGAGCAATTTATTGTTCCTCCATTTGCAACCATCACTTGACACTCTGGTGCTGGGTATAAGAAGCAATTCAATTCTTTTGCTACCTTACAATGAATAAAATTGTGGGTACTTCTTGAATCAATCAACACTAGTACCTTTTTCTTCTTGATTTGTCCTTCTATCTTGATAGTTTGAGGAGTGGTAATTCCCACCAATGCATTACAAGATATGGTCGGATTCATTTCTTCTTTATCTAGGCTTTGTTCCTGGAGTATATCCTCTTCTTTTGACCTTTCTTGCTCCTTTTCTTCTTCCTCTTCACAATCTATGTAGAATAATTTCTTCCCAGCACACTTATGACCTTTAGTGTATTTGCTATCACAACTGTAACAAGGCCATTTTTCTCTTTTTTCTTCCAATTGTTGTGGTGTCAACCTTATAGGTTGTGGAAGACTAGGAGCAACCACACTTCCATCTTTATAGTTGTGAGTGGTATGCTTCCTGGTTGCCATAATTTTGCTTTCCATTTTTCTAGCTAACCTGAATGCCTTCTCTAATGAATCAGGTTCCAAAGGAGAACATAATGTTGGATATTATCCTTTAAAGTCCATATGAACGCATCAATCCTATGCTCCTCTGGAATATCTCTTACCCTTATGTTCATTATTTGGAACTCCTCAATGTGCTCCATTATTGAACCCTTTTGTTTGAGACTTATCAATTGGCTAAAAAAAGTGTTTCCTTTTGTATCCTCATAATGTGGTATCAATTCTTCCATAAAAATTGCCCAAGTGATAATTTGTTTACGAGAAAAAGCCATTGATACCATACAAACTGATTTGGTTCCAAATATAAAGTTGCAATACGTACCTTTTGTGTGTTTTGCACATTATTGAGATCGAAAAATTGCTCGATTTGTAATATCCATGTTGTGGGATCCATGCCATCAAACTTACTCATATCAATTTTTGAAATAAAGTGGGTTTTTGATCCCACATTAGAGTCTAAGAAATCATGATTAACATTTCTTTTGTTCACATCATGAGTTTCCTTTACTACCTTTTCACCATTGGTAAGTATTTCTTGTAGAAAATTTGTCAAATATGTCTTCAATTCTTCCATGTCTGTCTTCAAATTTGTGTTCAAATGTATCTTCAAGTTGTCCATATTATCTTCCATGCCATTCATCTTAGCTTCCACGCCATTTATCTTATCTTTTGTTAGCTTTTGTGACAGTGACATTTGTTGCACTTGTTCTTGTAATTTTGATATATCATGTAGCATTTCTTCCTCTTCTTCATGAGTCATGCTAGAGCTTTCAGGTTCCTTACTAGGTGTTTGCATTTTCTTTCCTCGGGGCATCAGTTACCAATAATAATGCTCTACTATGCCCTTTGAATTCCTTCAAAATAAATTTTCAAACCAAGCTTAAGCAAAAATTTAAGAAAATCTACACACCTTTTTTCACTTTGTAGGAACTCGATATTGCCTTTGATGTATCTCTATACTTTCCAATCATCTAGTTTTGAATTGGTGACCTACAATAGCCCTCTGTGTCTTCTTTCCAATGCCATAAGTCTGACCCAAATTGGATTCTCCAAGGAAGAGTTATGCGAAATATCCCACAGTGATTTGATTATAGACTAGTTCAGTAGAGCGAAAATGTATGACGTGCCACGAGCCACTGTTTCGACCTTTGGATCTGAAAAATGCATACAAGAAACTAAAGTCCATTCTTTGTCTGTACCTTCTTACGAAATTTCAATCCGATCCCCAGAGAGAAAGTTATGACGATTTTCCCCAGGTCACCTGTTTGTAATGTAATTCAGGAGTTTGCAAAAAGACCAACTTCCTCAGATCATATCTCCACAAGTATAGCGCAAAAAGCTCTGAAATTTGGATTCAAGGTTCAGTGCAATTTCTTCTCAAATAGTTTTTTTTTTTTTGCAACTTCTAAAACATCGCAGTAAAAAAGTTATAGCGAAAATGCCACGATGACCTGTTTGGAGTAGCGAAACCCTAGAATCCAAAGTTTTGATACCAAATGTTATGAAACCAGCTCAAGAAAAGATAGAAAATATAGATCAACGCCTTATAATTTAGCCTCTTCTAGGGGGCAACCTCCTTTACATTACATAAATGAACAATTCTTCAATGATTCAAATGACAAAACCTCCTTTCTATATATAGGAGTCACAATATAACCCAACCGACCTAACAATAATAATATAAAGCCACAAAAATAACAATAGAGGGATTATATGGGGAATAGTAATAACAATATGGGGATAATAGGGGCACAAAAATATTAATAAGGGATGCAACTACAATAGTAATGGGGTAATTACTAGTATTATAGGGACCCAAAACTATATGACATGGTTGTGTGGGTTTAGACTTCGTGTCCCGGGAAAATAGATTTATAAATTGTTTTATAACATTTAAACTAAAGAAACTGGGAGCTAATGAAACACGACCTTTACCCTAAATGCTGATGTAAGACAAGGGTAGTGGGGTTTTGTGGAGCTATAGGAAAAATGAAGGAGGAAGCGGGAAAAATTGCTACGAGCCTTATGCATCCAAAAACAACACCGCCCAACCTATTTTTATCCATCAAATATCGGAGAACATAATAGAGCTAACATTGGCTCCTTCTGGGGATGAGATCCTCCCTATGAGGTCTCGAGAACTTGCAGATCAATTCCTTCCTGATGAGAAAAAATTAGCCAAAATTACTAGTGTTCCATTGGGCATGGAGTCTACTTTTCTTACAATAAACTAATAAAATAAAATATTTACAACTTTAAGGCCCAAAGACCTTAAATCACATAAATTTTCAAAAACCACTCATTCACTGGGCCATCAAAAACTGCTTCTCCCCCCATACTTTTCAGTTTGAAGGTGTTGTTCTCTTGAATTTGTGAAATGATGAAAGGCCCTATCTAGAAAGCATCAAGTTTTCCATGATTGCCTTTCTTTTATTTTAGTGCATCCCACTTAAAAACCAAGTCACCAACCTAAAAATTATCTATTTTTGCCTTCTTGGAAAAGGCTTCCTTGATCATTTTCTGATGTGCTGTAGCCTTTTCAACCAGTTGTTCTCTAATCTGATGTACCTCTGCTAAATTAGTGATCCTCTTTGCCATTTCTTGTTCCTCATTCTACTCTTCTTGAAGGAATTTTGCCACTAGGAGAGTTAACCGAATTGGGAATACAGCTTTAGTGCTATATACCAACTTGAAAGGAGAATTGCCTATGGATTTCTTAATGGTCACTCTGTCAGCCCATAGTGCATACTTGAGCTTTGAATCCCAATTCTTTTTGTTGTCCTCTAACAACTTCTTAGTTATCCTTATCAGGATTTTATTAGAGGATTCTGCCAGACCATTTCCTTGAGGATAATATGAGGTGGAATGAACCAGTTTAATACCCATTAAATCACACATTTTGACCAATTATTTTGCCATGAAGGCTGCTGCATTATCTATGATTACATTATGTGGACAGACAAACGTGGTAAAGATATTTTCAACTAAAAACTTCATGACCACATTATGATCAACCTTGCTGGTAGGAATTGCTTCAATCCACTTGGTGAAATAATCAATGGCTACTAATATCCATTTGTGTAGGCCACTAGAATGTGGATTGAGTTCTCCAATGAAATCCAAACCCCACTGCTGAAAAGGTCCTTTTGCATGAATTGGTTTCCTTCAAATCTTTGGCATCTGTCACAAGATTTAACAAATGAAAATACATCAGAAAATAAAGTGGGAAAATAGTACCCAGCTCTAAGAATTTTGTGGGCTGTAGTTTTCCAATAATGGTTCCCTCCATACATGTTGGAATGAAAATGTTCCATAACTTCCATTGACTGCTCTTTGTCAAAAAACCACAAAAGCACTCCAGATGGATCCCTCCAGTAGAGCATATTTTCATATGAGGTGGAATGAACCAGTTTAATACCCATTGAATCACACATTTAGACCAATTATTTTGCCCTGAAGGCTGCTGCATTATCTGTGATTACATTATGTGGACATACAAACCTGGTAAATATATTTTCAACTAAAAACTTCATGACCACATTATGATCAACCTTTCTGGTAGGAAATGCTTCAATCCACTTGGTGAAATAATCAGTGGCTACTAATATCCATTTGTGTAGGCCACTGGAATGTGGATTGAGTTCTCCAATGAAATCCAAACCCCACTGCTGAAAAGGTCTTTTTGCATGAATTGGTTTCTTTCAAATCTTTGGCATCTGTCACAAGATTTAACAAATGAAAACACATAAGAAAATAAAGTGGGAAAATAGTACCCAGCTCTAAGAATTTTGTGGGCTATAGTTTTCCAATAATGGTTCCCTCCACACATGCTGGAATGAAAATGCTGCATAACTTCCATTGACTGCTCTTTGTCCAAAAACCTCAAAAGCACTCCCGATGGATCCCTCCAGTAGAGCATATTTTCATTAATGTAATATTTTGCTGCCCTAAGCTTAACAGTTCTAGCATGACTTTGAGTAAATCCTAAAGGGATTTCTAACTTCAGCAAGAAATTAATTATTGCAGAATACCAATCACAAGAAGCTAGATTCTCGGCCACTGACTGCTTTCCGTCTGGTTCAACTTCTTCCTCTTCTTTATCTATCTGACCAATTTTTGCAATTGTGCACAGCAAATCAATATCCAATGATTTGCAATTTTCCTCAGCTAATAACTTAGCAAAACCTTGACCTTTGACAAGCTTGGTGGGCTTCAGTTCTATATTAAATTCTATTATCTTTGCAATCCATTTTTCCCTTCTTCCATCAGCATCAGGTTGTGTTAAGAAGTCTTTTATTACAGCATACGGTACATATGCAATTATCTTTGAATGCAAGATATAAACTCTGAAAGATTTCAAGGATTTAATAAGAGCATATGCATGTTTCTCAATAATGTCATACCTCAGTTCATCATATCTTAAGTTCTTGCTGAAAAATTCCACCGGATGCTCTAAACCTTCTTGATTTGCCTGCAATAAAACTGTTGCGATGGTGTCTTCAGAGGCAAATGAGAATACATGGAACTCCTTGTTGTAATCTGGAATCACTAATGTGGGAGCCTCCATAATGGCTTTTTTAATAGACTCAAATTATTTTCTTGCTATATTAGTCCATTTGATTTCTACCCCTTTCTTCAACATGGAGGTAATGTGCTTCACATATTCAGCAAAATTTAGGATAAACCTCCTTACAAAGTTAATTTTGCCCATAAAGTTCTGAATATCTTTCTTTGATCTTAGGATAGACAAAGTCTACATTTCTTTTACTCTTTCTGAATCAATTCAGACACCTGCAGTAGAAACAAAATGCCCTAACAGTTTGCCTTCTTCTAAAGAAAATTGTGACTTTTTAGGATTGACTAAAATCCCAAACCATTTGCACTTCAAGAACATCATTTTCAAATGCTGCAAATGGTCTTGATGGCTGCTAGAATAAACCGTTATGTCATCAATGTAGATAAGGAAAAATTTATCCTTCTCTCCCACAAATGCTATATCCATAGTTCTCTGAAAGGTTGCTCCAACGTTCATCAATCCAAAAGGCATCTTGACATAGATAAAACTACCCCAAGGAGTAGTGAATGCAGTCTTCTCTTGGTCATCTGGGTGCACAACAATTTGATTAAAACCTGAAAATCCATTCAAAAAGGACATTACTTTGGCTCTTGAGACCTTCTGCAGCAAATGCTCCATCTTTGGTAGAGGATAGTTTTCCTTCTTAGAGCATTTGTTTAAGTTTCGGAAATCAACACATAGTCTGATTTCTCCACCTTTCTTCCTCACTACCACCAAATTTTCTACCCATTTAGAATATTTGAGAGGAACTATTATTTTGGCAGCCAACAACTTTTTAGTTTCTTTTTCGATTAGAGGAAGAAGCATAGGATTTATTGGTCACAACTTTTGTTTGAAAGGAATAGTGTCTTTCTCCAGAGGGATTTTATGTTGGATTATCTTTTTATCATAATTTTTCAGGTCACTATATTCCGAGGTGAACACATCAACAAATTGCTTCATTAAATTGCAGCATTCAACACTTTGATCAGCAGACAGATGAGTGGAAAAATTTACGTATCTAGGCTGACCTAGACTTTCTATATCATGCTTACAGACTACAGATTCATCTTCTTTTTGGGCAGCCTTGTAAGGCACATCATTTTGGTCAAACAGTCTTTCAAGAGGAATTAGACCCTTTGGAACATGATTACTAGGAAGTTGGACAATGCTATTTTTACCAATTTTATTTCTAAGATGGGATTGGGGATTTTCTTACAAGGCTTAATTCTCTTGCTCAATTTGCATTTCGGAAAACTCATCAATGACTTGCAGAAACCTATTTATCTCATCATCATCATCAAAAACTATCCAATGCTAAACATTATCAGGAAAGGATGGTTTGTATTTCATTTGAACTTCATAAAATTGTCTGGAAAGCATAGGAGGAATAAACAGACTAGCACACACAACAAGGGAATCAACAAGCTGATTTTTGTCTCTAGGGATATATGAAATACAAAAATAATCAAAAGAGTCTTTGATTCTCCATACCTCATCTCTATATGCTTTTAGCCTTGGGTGCTTTGCTTGAAATGTTTTATTTACTTCCTGAATAATCAAATCAGCATCTCCAAACACTTTATGTCCCTGATTCCTCTGTCTTTTGTTGCATTAAGGCCCAATAGCAGAGCTTCATATTCTTCTATGTTGTTTGTGACTTGAAAGGCCAACTTGAAAGACAGTTGTGTGCTTTCTTTCTCTAGAGATACTAACACCACCCCTGCTCCTGCAGTCTCCCTGGAACATGCTCCATCAAAGAATATCTCCCAAACCTGACTTCCTTTCTCTTCTTCGGCCTAAACTGGTTTCCCGATTTGCATTGAGGCCTTATGAGATTCTTCTATTTGGAGAATACATGCTCCAAAATCAGTGTCCACTGCATATATGGGATGATTAGTATGATTCTTCTCATCACTAATGATGTATGACAACTGTGCTTCTTTGTATAATCTCCTACTTTTCCCTCCAAAAACTGGGATAGTGACATAAGATAGGTC
Source organism: Pinus tabuliformis (assembly GCA_031772625.1). Taxonomy (NCBI): domain Eukaryota; kingdom Viridiplantae; phylum Streptophyta; class Pinopsida; order Pinales; family Pinaceae; genus Pinus; species Pinus tabuliformis. Next base: position 579,903,817 of record CM062818.1, read on the forward strand.
ATTCTGTAATGTCCCACCTAGCTTCTTAATCCACCCTCTGGACAACAACATTCAAAACTTGGGAGGAACATCTGCTACCACAATATCCATCATCATACTCTTCATGGGCAACTGAGTTAAGGTAATGGCTAGATCTTTGATCAATCCAAGACATTTCACCTTTCTTGAATCAAAAGAAAACAAATCATGATAAGGTCTAGTGATGTCAAGGTCTAACTCTTGCATGACAGCTTTACGCATCAAATTGTGGTTGGCCCCTGTATCTGACAGGCAGTTGTGGAGGATTTTGTCATGAATGGTCAATGAGACATGGAAATATGGAGAATTATTATCAGCAGGTTCAATCATAGGGCTGAGCAGAATGGCAGGCTTGTCAACTAGCAAATTGATAGAGTCAGTGGAGGTTTCTGTGATTTCCAACTCAAGAGCTTCAAGGATAGGCATTCTAGATACTTCACTCTTTACAAACTCTACTAGAGGCACAGATATTTTCAATTTCTGAACTTCTGACTCAAAGCTAAAAGAGGAAGGTAACTTATCAGAACCTCTTACCTCTTGAATTGGAGCTTTGAGGATGGTTGGATCAGCTACTGGTCTTCTCTGTTTGATATTCTATGACTATGTTTGGACAACAACTCTATGTACAGAATTCTCTTTGACATTTTTTGGATTTGACCTCAGATTTTATCTTTGTTTTTCACCAGTTTGAATAACAGCCTCTCTGTCCCACTCTTGATTGTCTTGTTCCTGCAGCAATGATTCTTCATAAGCAGCCAATGTCAAAAATGCAACATTGCCTTTATCTTACATCGAGTGAATTTCATCGTCATCTTCAACTTGTTCCTCCTCCATGACTACATTTTGGAAAGGAACTTTAACTTTCTATTCTTCATTTTTTTCTTTACCCCTCTGAATTATTTATAACTGCTCATTTTCTCTTCTGAATGAATTTGGATTTCTTGGAGCAAATGTGTTCTGCTGTCTTTTCTTTCCTGAATTTTTCTCAACCTTTAGCTTAGAAATTTCAGCAGCTAATGACTCTATCATCTTAGTCATTTTTTCTAATTTAAGTTTTGAAGATGATGTAGAGGAGGTAGAAGCCTGACCTCTCTGCCTCCTTCTGTCAGCTTGACTTTTAAGATTTTCTGCAACCATAATATTAGACTCTACTTCTAGGGTTGCATCCTGCATATCAGCTAGAGTGGCACATCTTCTTTCTCTCAATAACAAACAGAAACCAGAGTCAAAAGCATTGGCATAAGTAAGTTTGGTAGAGGTGGGGGTAGGCTTGACCTCAGCTAGTATCTTACTCTACATATGATTGAATCTTTTATTAAAATCAGGCAATGATTCCCCATTTTCCCTCTTCAAGTTACGAAACTCAGTATGGTAATACAACAAGTCCTTTTTATCTCCCCAACGCTTCAAAAATGCATCATCTAATGCTTTAGTATCTGTTATAGATCTCTGGAGTAATTCTCTGAACCACTTCCTGGCCTCTCCATCAAGGCTCTGGAAAAAAAATCTCATCCACACATCATTTTCACTTATATCTAAATTATCAGCATAACTGTAAAAAGCTTTAAGGTGTTCTTCTGTTGTTAGTCCCTCTGTGCCAATAAACCAGGGCATATATTTCTGATATTCTCCCACAAGCATAGGATTGAAAGGAACAGGCAAGACCAGAGGTCCATATCTAGCAGCAGCAATTCTTTCTATCTTCGTGGGTGCTCGCTGGCCTGCCATGATTGGGATATGTAGAAGAATACTAGTATATTAAATGGTAGGAAGTAATGTGATGGATGGTAGAGACAAAGGGATGTTATGGACTGTATGGAAAGTTTTCTTTGGACTGATATTCAAAGGGGAGCTAACTGCACAAGGCGCTGTATTAATCTCTGAAGGAATTTCGTTATTAATAGTGCTGGGCTTTAAATCTTCAAACTGTATAACTTCAGATGTAACTTTATCTTTCAGAGATGCATGAAATTTCTTAGGCTTACCCAATCCTGATGCCCCTTTCTGTGGTGCTTTCTTCTATTTGACAGTCCTCTCAGGGTTAGGCACTGGTCCAACTGGTGATTTCTGGGGATTTCTTCGAGTATGTCTCACAAACTGAGCCAAAACTTAAATGTGGAGTCGCCAAAGGTTGGTCTTCCTCCAATGGAGTGGCCAGATAGATAGATATAACAAGAAATGTGTCCAGACCTTGTCTATCATCAAAATCTGGAACTATGTGTTTCTCCTAGGGAAGTTGAGCTTAAATTCTCCTCTCCCCTGCAACGGTGCTAATTAATGTTATCACCCCAAGAAACTCTTCTAGGTTGTATATCAGAGATGCTCGGGAACATTACAAACTCAACAAAAATGTTGGAAAAATGGTGGATGAATGGAAAGTATGATGCATATTCAAGCCAAATAACCACTTCTACTATGCTTAACCCCAGACATGGGTGAGCACCCTCAAACTACAAGGCTTTAGACCACCAATTTCTTACAGCTTGAGGATTAAATGGAAATGCATAATACTGATCACACCAGCAGATGCACAGGACCCTATGATGGTCAGCGACAACCAGTAAAGAGCCCTACAAATCTATTTCCTAATGCACAGATAGGATGACAACTCTCTGGCATTAAAAAAATAGAAACCTACATACATATTCAATAATACTAACTAGATTCTAACACAGAGGTATGATGACATCCCCTCTAATGCTAAACATCAAGATCACATGAAAAATGCATAACAGGCATAGCCTAGAACAAAGAAGAAGTGGAAAGTGAGCAATTAACAGAAAAAGAAGTTTGCGTTAGCTGAAAATGAAGACCAGAAGCTATAGGTATCATAGTAGTTACAGTCTCCAGAAGTTGAACTCTTACATCAAAATAACATTCATCAACCCTCATTTCATCTTCTTCTTGAGTATATATGGAGTTTGTTTACAAAAGTCCGCTATGCTATGCGTGGAGGGGTCATAATAGACCACCAACCACATTTACAATCTAATATGGGTTTCTACTGCAAAACTGTGTGTTTTAATAAATCAATTTGACATTCACTGTTACTTTGTTGTCCTTCCTAATAAGGTGGAGTGTTGTTTGAATAAATGCCATAACTGTTGTAGGCACTAAACTGCTCAAGGATCGTCCTTTCTTTCTCGACCATGCTGCTCTTTGAATGTGGCAGCTGAGGATTTAATCCGCAGAGTATTGAATCATGGGCTCCTTCCTCCTTCGGGTGTACAATGATACAGGTCAGATGCACGAAAACATGGAGGATGCATGGGCGGGACAAGAATAAACCACAGCCATCAGATCCTGCTGATGAAAGGCGGAGAATGGATCGGAGGGAGCTATCGGGGAAAACGGGCGAAGGAAGATGTGGGCCGTCGGATTGTGGCGGGGATGATTGGATGGCTATCAGGAGCGGGAGCTACGTGAATGTTAACAAGCGGGGGTCGTACGAGATGGCAGAAAGCGGTTTCCCCGCACCGTTTCGGGATGGCAAGTGGTTTTTGTATGTGGGGGCGGGAGCACATTCAACGGGTGACACGTGTTTGGTGGGTCCAGCAGGAAACCGCTTTCCCTGCGGGCTATTTTACGTGCAGGTTCGTGGGGCGGCAGCTGCGAATACCATCAGATCCATGGCAAATGATCATAGGGCCCAGGTATAAAGCACGTGTTTTGGTTGATGTGACAGAGGAGGGCCTCGCCGATAACACATTTTGTATGCGCGCGGCTATATGATATGGTTGTGTGGGTTTAGACTTCGCATCCTGGGAAAATATATTTATAGAGGGCTTTATAACATTTAAACTAAAGAACCTGGGAGCTAAGGAAACACGACCTTTACCTCAAATGTCGGTGTAAAACATGGGTGGTGGGGTTTTGTGGAGCTATAGGAAAAATGAAGGAGGAAGTGGGAAAAACTGTTGCGAGCCTTATGCACCCAAAAACAAAACTGCGCAACCTATTTTTATCCATCAAATATCGAAGAACATAGCAGAGGTAACACTCACTCCTTCTCGGGATGAGATCGTCCCTGTGAGGTCTCAAGAACCTGCAAATCGATGCCTTCCTGATGAGAACAAATTAGCCAAAATTCCTATTGTTCCATTGGGAATGGAGTCTATTTTTCTTACAATAAATTGATAAAATAAAATATTTAGAACTTTAAGTCCCAAAGACCTTAAATCACATAAATTTCAAAAACCGCCCATTAGCTGGGCCATCAAAAACTGCTTCTCCCACCATACTTTTCAGTATGAACGTGTTGTTCCATTGAATATGTGAAATGATGAAAGGGCCTATCCAGAAAGCATCAAATTTCCCATGATTGCCTTTCTTTTCTTTTAGTGCATCCCAATTCAAAAACAAGTCACCAACCTGAAAATTATTTGTTTTTGCCTTCTTGTCAAAGGCTTCCTTGATCTTTTTCTGATGTGCTGTAGCCTTTTCAACCAGTTGTTCTCTAATCTGATGTGCCCTTGCTAAATTAGTGATCCTCTTTGCCATTTCTTCTTCCTCATTCTGCTCTTCTTGAAGTAATTTTGCCATAGGAAGAGTTAACTGAATTGGGAATACAGCTTTAGTGCCATATACCAGCTGGAAAGGAGAATTTCCTGTGGATTTCTTAATGGTCACTCTATCAGCCCACAGTGCATACTTGAGCTTTGAATCCAAATTCTTTTTATTTTCCTCTAACAACTTCTTAATTATCCTTATCAGGATTTTATTAGAGGATTTTGCCATACCATTTCCCTGAGGATAATATGAGGTGGAATGAACTAGTTTAATACCCATTGAATCACACATTTCAACTAATTCTTTTTCCTTGAGGGCTGCTGCATTATCTGTGATTACTTTATGTTGACAACCAAACCTGGTAAAGATATTTTCAACTAAAAACTTCATGATCACATTATGATCAGCCTTTCTGGTAGGAATTGCTTCAATCGACTTGGTGAAATAATCCGTGGCTACTAATATCCATTTGTGTTGGCCACTGGAATGTGGATTGATTTCTCCAATGAAATCCAAACCCCACTGTTGAAATGGTACTTTTGCATGAATTGGTTTCAAGGGCAGGGACTTCAATTGTTGTTTTCCTTCAAATATTTGGCATCTGTCACAAGATTTAACAAATGAAAATACATCAGAAAATAAAGTGGGCCAATAGTATCCAGCTCTGAGAATTTTGTGGGCTGTAGCTTTCCAATAATGGTTCCCTCCACACATGCTGGAAATAAATTGCTGCATAACTTCCATTGACTGCTCTTTGTCCAGACGCCTTAAAAGCACTCCAGATGGATCCCTCTAGTAGAGCAGATTTTCATTAATGCAATATTTTGTTGCCCTAAGCTTAATAGTTCTAGCTTGACTTTGAATAAATCCTGAAGGGATTTCTAACTTCAACAAGAAATTAATTATTGTAGAATACAAATCACAAGAAGCTAGATTCTTGGCGACTGACTGCTTTCCGTTTGGTTTAGCTGCTTCCTCTTCTTTATCTATCTGACCAATTTCTGCAATTGTGCACAGGAAATCAATATCCAATGATCTGTAATTTTCCTCATCTAATAACTTAGCAAGACCTTGACCTCTGACAAGCTTGGTGGGCTTTAGTTCTATATTAAATTCTATCATCTTTGCAATCCATTTTGCCCTTCTTCCATCAGCATCAAGTTGTGTTAAGACATCTTTTATTGCAGTAGAGAGTACATATGCAATTATCTTTGAATGCAAGATATAAACTCGGAAAGCTTTCAAGGATTTAATAAGAGCATATGCATGTTTCTCAATAATGTCATACCTCAGTTCAGCATCTCTTAAGTTCTTGCTGAAAAATGCCACCGTATGCTCTGAACCTTCTAATCCGGATTTAAGCAGGAACGCAATAGCTTACAGAGATAACCATAAATACAGAGATGCGATAACCATAAAAGCAGAGATAACCATAAACATAGATATGCAGCGGAAATAATACTTTACTTCATTAATGTAGAATACTGAAATATGCTTACAAACAGTAATGGAAAAAAACCTAGTTAGGGCGATGGTAGCTTATCTCTGAGAAGAGATGTGGTGGCTACATGCCTCTGAACTGTCTTACAATGAGGCTCGAAGGCCTATTTATTGTTGAGAAACAGTGGAAAAACCCTTAACATTCCAAAACCTAACCCTAGAAGATGAAACGCCAAACTATGGGCCCCGTTTGGGGTAAGTTGGTACATCAACTTCCCGGGGTCGTAACTTTGGCATACGATCTCCGTTTGACGCATACAATAGCTCGTTAGAAAGATCTATCTGAGCACTATCATTGTTGGATTCCCCAAAAAACATCGTTTAGGGCCTCAAAACGGCTCTGGAAGTTCAGGACCCGAAAAACTGCTAAAAATAGTAAGTTGTGCTACAATTAAGGAAACTGAAAATGCTAAGAAGAACAATGGTGGGGGTCCAGGTGGGCTTGGCAGGTGGCCACCAAGATCCACCTGGATCATTCCTCCCCGCTTAGGAAGCAATGGTCCCCATTGCGTTGAGTTCCACCATGAGATGAGGAAACTTTTGCTGAACTTAGTCCCTGGTGAACCACTTGCCTTGGTGAAGGAATTGGCTTGCTTTGACAACTCGATATAGTTGGATATTCTGTTGGCGAGTGTTCTTGATCTGCGTGTCCATGATCCGATCAGTTGCAGCCTGTTCCATGCAATCTGGGTTTAATTCTGTGGGTGTGAGCTGCTCTGTAATGTCCGATGTGTCTAGCAATGGTGGAAAGTATGGCCGAAGGCGATCCACATTGAACACTGGGTGTAGGCCAAGGAATGGGGAAATGCTGAGCTCAAATGAATTGTCCCCCATAGCCTTAGTAATGGTGTAAGGACCATATCGGAGTGGTCTCAGTTTCCGATAGGCTCCAGTAAGGCGTTCCTTTTGCAGATGCAACCAGACTTTGTCGCCCACCTGAAACTTGTGTGGCACCCGGTGTTGATCATGTCGCTGCTTGTACTTGGCATTTGATTTCTCCAGAATGTCATGGACCTGCTGGCGAATATGTTGGATGTGCTCAATGAAGCTGGTTGCCTTATCTGTTTCGGACTGGACACGAGCTGAAGCTGTGTGAGTAGCTGCAAGTGGCAGGGCCACATCAATGGGGCATAGTGGTTGGAATCCCAAGCCCACCTAAAAAGGGTTGTGGCCAGTTGAGCTGTGAAGAGCTCGGTTGTAGCTGTGCTGAACATAGGGGAGGCTCTCATCACATGTGCGTGGATGCTTTGAGTTGTACATGCACAGAATGTGTACAATCATTCGATTGACAACCTCGGTCTGGCCATCAGTTTGAGGATGGAAGGCTGTGGACTTAGTGAGTTTGGTGTCCAACATTGACTAGAGGCTGGACCAAAATGTACTGAGGAACCGACTGTCCCGATCTGAGATGATAGACTGTGGGATCCCAAAGTGCACCCACACTCGTTCAAAGAAGAGTTTAGCAGTGGCTTCTGCTGTGATATTCTTCTTGTAGGCTGCCATAATGGCCATCTTTGAGAACCTATCGACGACCACAAAAACACAATCATTTCCATGCTTGGTGGAAGGAAGCCCTGACATGTAATCCATCGAGATGGATTCCCAAGGTCGACTAGGGGTAGGCAACGGGGTATAGAGGCCTTGCTTTTTGATGGTTGGTTTGGCAATGGCACAGGCAATACATGATCTGATGTACTTCCCGACATCCTGTCGAAGATTTGGCCAATAGAAATACTTTTGTAGTACTGCCATTGTTTTCTCAACCCCGAAATGTCCAACAGCCCGACTGTAGTGTGCTTCCCAAATCATCTTAGCACGCTCGCTTGAAGGAACACAAAGATGACCCAGGTGGCATAATAGTGCACCTTGGAGGTGGAAATCTGAAACATGCTGACCCCCCAACAGTGTCTGGTATGTGTGGCCAAATTCTCAGTCACTTTTGTAGAGAAGTGGCCAATCAGAAGTCTCGTGCCCACAAGAGTTGAGCACAGTGGTTAACGCCATGATTGGTGGTCGACTGAGGCAATCTGCAACATGATTGGTGCTGCCCTTTTTGTACTTGATGTTCAGATGGAACTGTTGTAGATATGTAGACCACTTCTAATGGCGATCATTCTGCAATTTCCCTTGGGTCTGTATGAACTGCAGGGGTCAGTGGTCTATGTGGATGACTGTTTCCTTCCCCAAAATGTAATGCTTCCATTGTCGGCAGGCCTGCACAATGGAGTACATCTCTTTATCATAGGTTGGATACTTCCGGACTGTGTCGAAAAGTGTTTCACTGTGATATGCCACTGGATGCCCGTGTTGAGTAAGGACTGCCCCAATAGCATAGTCAGAGGCATCCGTCTCGACCTCAAATGGTTGTTGTAAATCTGGTAATGTGAGCACTGGTGCCATGAAAAGGCGATCTTTCAATTGTATGAATGCCTTGTGTTGAGATTCAGACCAAAAGAATTTCGCTTTCACTCCTCCCTTGGTGACTTGACTCAAGGGCCAAGCGATATGAGAAAACCCCAACACGAACCTGCGATAGAAGTTGGCAAGGCCTAGAAAGCTGCGGAGCTCTGTCAGAGTGGTCGAGGCTGGCCAATCTCGAATTACTTGGATCTTGGCCGGATCCACATGCACCCCTTGTTCATCAATAATGTATCCCAGATACTGAACCTGGGTCATACCAAAAGTGCATTTCTCCAAATTGGCACACAGCTTGTGTTGTCGCAGTGTTTGAAGAACCTGTCGGATGTGGTGGAGGTGCTCTTCCCAACTCTGGCTGAAGATCGGAATGTCATCCAAGTATACCACTACAAATGAGTTGGTAAATGGCCGCAAGATGTCATCCATTAGCCTCATGAAGGTTGCAGGAGCATTCATCAATCCGAAAGGCATGACCAACCATTCGAAGAGGCCCTCCTTGGATTTGAAGGCAGTCTTCCACACATCAGAGGGTTCGATCGGTACCTGGTGATATCCTGACTTCAGATCGATATTGCTGAAGTACTTTGCCCCCTTTAGTTGATCCAAGAGGTCATCATTCCGTGGGATCGGGTACCTATTACGAACAGTGATCTTGTTCAGTGCCCGATAGTCAATACAGAGTCTCCAAGTCCCATCCTTCTTCTGTACCAACACGATCGGGCTCCCACAAGGCGATGAGCTCGGACGGATGTGACCTTTCTGCAGCAACTCCTGAATCTGCCTCTTGATTTCATCGTTCTCTAGAACCGAACGCCGATAAATTGGTCCATTGGGTAGTGGCGCACCTGGGGTTAGATCGATGGAGTGCTTGACCTGACAGTGCAGAGGAACCCCTGCGGGGGAGGTGAAGATGTCCTCGTACTCCTTCACGACCTTATCCATCTGTAGTTGCCGTGTGGAGGGGCCCTGTCTGGGGGTCGTGGCCACCAGCTTCTTCTTTCCTTGAGGGCGTATCATCAGGAAAACAAACTTCCCAGTCTTGGAAATGAGCTTACTACATTGTTTTGCAGTAATCAAGGAGATGGTGGTAGGCGGTGCTACCTCTGGTATCCTGTACAACTTATTCCCCAATGTAACAATAATAGCCCGGGGCCTTGATTCATACACAGCATGTCGCTTCCACAAGTATGGTTGTCCTAATAATACATCACAAACTTCAAGGGGAGCAATGTCACACAATACTTCATCCGTGAAGGGCTTGATGTTGTACGAAAGGCGACATTGTTGGCTCACGCTAAGATCCCGTCCTTGGTGAAGCCACCCGATGGTGTATGGTTGTGGGTGTGTTGTGGTCAGTAAACCCAACCGCTTCACGACCTCCGCCGAAATGAGGTTCTTTTGGCTCCCGCTATCGACAATGAACTATAGCGGGGAGCCCTTTACCCACATCTAGGAGTGGAAGAGACGCTCCTCCTCCTCTGGATCTTCGGGTTCACTTTTCTGGATCTTGGTGGTAGCAACAGTGGCATTGGGATCCGCGTCAATGATCTGTTTCCATTTTTCATTCCCCTTGTCGAGTTCTGACTCAGAGTCAGAATAGGTATCTGATTCTGGACCCTTTAGCTCGGCCACCAGTGACTGCTTGGCCCGACACTCACTGGTGTTGTGAGTGGAGCTCTTATGGAACTCACACCATTTTCCCGTGTCCTTTTTCGTCTTCGCGGTGCCGTTCTTTGTCTGCAGCTTTGGCGGGTTGTCTTGGGCTGCCCCGCCTTGGCTTTGCCCTTTGTTCTGCATTTTAGGGGCACCTTTCCCTTGCTTCGGAGTCGCAGATCCAAAGTCTCACTTCTTTTGTTTAAACTTCTGCTCGACCTTGACGGCATATCGGTATGCTGTGCCGAGCGAGGGGATGTTTAGGAATTGTATTTCTTCCTGAATGTACTTGTGCAGGCAGCCGCAGTATTTGAGTATCAAATGCTGCTTCGTATCTTTGATACCCAACTTTGTGCGAAGGTTATGGAAGAGATTGGTGAACTCCGGCACGTCTTGGTCCCTTCCCTGCCACAGCGTGGTCCATTTTATGTATTCATCCTCATAGCTTCCGACAGGGTAGTACTGCTCCTTGATGGCATAGCGGAATGAATCCCAAGTGGGTGTGGCTGGAAATAGCGAGCCAGTAGTTTCATCCTTCTGCTCGCAGTAGGTTTCCCACCAGTCCTTGACGTGGGGTCTGCTTTGAGAAGAGCGAAAACAATCTTTTCTCGACTTGAAAATTCATGAACAGAAAAATACCCTTCTAGCAGATTTAACCATTTATCTACCGCATCTGCATCTATTTTACCCTCGAAGATGGGGATTTCAAAATTAACTTGTACCTTAAAGGGCGTGGCATTTCCAGAGTAGCTGCTAGAAGCTGAAGCGTCGCTTCTGGGTAGCCGCTGAAGGATTTGGGCAAAACTGTCCATCATCGCGTTCCGTTGTCGCTCGAGGGCTTCTTCGAGAAAGATTTTGATAGGATCTCCTGCCCCCTCGTCTTTCTTCTCGTCTGCCATGGGAGGCCGTCGGGATTTGTGAGGCTGGTCTTGTAAAGGTTCGACCAGTTCAAGCCCTAACTCCTTATATCCCGACCTTGTTGGGGACATGCAAAGAAAAACAGAGAAAAAGCAGACCGCTCTGATACCACTGATCCGGATTTAAGCAGGAACGCAATAGATTACAGAGATAACCATAAATACAGAGATGCGATAACCATAAAAGCAGAGATAACCATAAACATAGATATGCAGCGGAAATAATACTTTACTTCATTAATGTAGAATACTGAAATATGCTTACAAACAGTAATGGAAAAAAACCCAGCTAGGGCGATGGTAGCTTATCTCTGAGAAGAGATGTGGTGGCTACATGCCTCTGAACTGTCTTACAATGAGGCTCGAAGGCCTATTTATTGTTGAGAAATAGTGGAAAAACCCTTAACATTCGAAAACCTAACCCTAAAAGATGAAACGCCAAACTATGGGCCCCATTTGGGGTAAGTTGGTACATCAACTTCCTGGGGTCGTAACTTTGGCATACGATCTCCGTTTGACGCATACAATAGCTCGTTAGAAAGATCTATCTGAGCACTATCATTGTTGGAACAGGCAACATCGGTCCATTCTATGGACCCATGTTGCCCCCGGATTCCCCAAAAAACGTCGTTTAGGGCCTCAAAATGGCTTCGAAAGTTCAGGACCCGAAAAACTGCTAAAAATAGTAAGTTGTGCTACAATTAAGGAAACTGAAAATGCTGAGAAGAACAATGGTCGGGGTCCAGGTGGGCTTGGCAGGTGGCCACCAAGATCCACCTAGATCACCTTCTTCATCTGCCTGCAATAAAACTGCTACGATGGTGTTTTCAGAGGAAAATGAGAATACATGGAACTCTTTGCTGTAAACTGGACTCACTAATCTGGGAGCCTCCATAATGGCTTTTTTAATAGACTCAAATAATTTTCTTGCTATATCTTTGATTTCTACCCCTTTCTTCAACATGGAGGTAATGTGCTTCACATATTCAACAAAATTCGCGATAAACCTCATTACAAAGTTAATTTTGCCCAGAAAGGACTGAATATCTATCTTTGATCTTGGGATAGACAAAATCTGTACTGCTTTTACTTTTTCTGGATCAATTCGGACACCTGTAGCAGAAACAAAATGCCCTAACAACTTGCCTTCTTCTAAAGCAAATTGTGACTTTTTAGGATTGACTGAAATCCCAAACCTTCTGCACTTCAAGAACACCCTTTTCAAATGCTGCAAATGGTCTTGATGGACGTTCGAATAAACTATTATGTCATCAAGGTAGATAAGGACAAATCTATCCTTCTCTCCCACAAATGTTATATCCCTAGCTCTCTGAAAGGTTGTTGTAGCATTCATCAATCCAAAAGGCATATTGGCATACATAAAAGTGCCCCAAGGAGTGGTGAATGCAATATTCTCTTGGTCATTTGGGTGTACAACAATCTAATTAAAACTTGAAAATCCATCCAAAAAAGACATTACTTTGGCTCCTGAAAGCTTTTGCAGAAAATGCTCCATCTTTGGTAGAGGATAGCTTCTTAGAGCATTTGTTTAAGTTTCAGAAATCAACACATAGTCTGATTTCTCCACTTTTCTTCCTCACTACCACCAAATTTGCTACCCATTTAGAATATCTGAGAGGAACTATGATTTTGGCAGCCAACAACTTTTTAATTTCTTTATCGATTAGAGGAAGAAGCATAGGATTTATGGGTCTCAGCTTCTGTTTGAAAGGAATAGTGTCTTTCTCCAGAGGGATTTTATGCTGGATTATCTTTCTATCATAAGTTTTCAGGTCACTATATTCCCAGGTGAACACATCAGCAAGTTGCTTCATTAAATTGTAGTATTCAACACTTTGATTAGCAGACAGATGAGTGGACAAATTTACGTATCTAGGCTGACCTGGACTTCCTATATCATGCTTACAGATTGCAAATTGATCTTCTTTTTCAGCAGCCTTGTAAGGCACATCATTTTGGTCAACCAGTCTTTCTAGAGGAATTAGACCCTTTGGAATATGATTACTAGGAAGCTGGACAATGCTATTTTTACCAATTTTATTTGTACGCTGGGATTGGGGATTTTCTTCCAAGGTTTGATTCTCTTGGTCAATTTTCATTTCAGAAAACTCATCAATGACTTGCAGAAACCTATTTATCTCATCATCATTATCAAAAACTTTCCAATGCTGGACATTATCAGGAAAGGATGGTCTAGATTCCATTTGAACTTCATAAACTAGTCTGGGAGGCATAGGAGGGATAAAGAGACTAGCAGACATAGCAAGGGAATCAGCAAGTTGATTTTTGGCTCAAGGGATATATGAAATACATAAATAATCAAAAGAGTCTCTGATTCTCCATACCTCATCTCTATATGGTTTTAGCCTTGGGTGCTTTGCTTGAAATGTTTTATTTACTTGCTAAATAATCAAATCCGCATCTCCAAACACTTTTATGTTCCTGGCTCCTCTGTATTTTGCTGCATTAAGGCCCAATAGCAGAGCTTCATATTCTGCTATGTTGTTTGTGACTTGAAAGGCCAACTTGAAAGACAGTTGTGTGCCTTCTTTCTCTGGAGATACTAACACCACCCATGCTCTTGCAGTCTCCCTGGAACATGCTCCATCAAAGAACATCTCCCAAACCTGACTTCCATGCTCTTCTTTGGCCTGAACTGGTTTCCTAATTTTCATTGAGGCCTTCTGAGATTCTTCTATTTGGAGATACACGCTCTAAAATCAGTGTCCACTGCATATATGGGATGATTAGTAGGATTCTTCTCATCACTAATGATGTATGCCAATTGTGCTTCTCTGTACAATCTCCTGCTTTCCCCTCCAAAAACTCGGACAATGGCATAAGATAGGTCATTCTGTAATGTCCCACCTAGCCTCTTAATCCACCCTCTGGACAACAACATGACAAACTTGGGAGGAACATCTGCTACCACAATATCCATCATCATACTCTTCAGGGGCAGCTGAGTTAAGGTAATGGTTAGATATTTGATCAATACAAGACATTTCACCTTTCTTGAATAAGAAAAAAACAAATCATGATAAGGTCTGGCGATGTCAAGGCCTAACTCTTCCATGACAGCTTTAGGCATCAAATTGTGGCTAGCCCCTGTATCTAGCAGGCAGTTGTGGACGATTTGTCATGAATGGTCAATGAGACATGAAAATATGGAGAATTATTATCAGCAGGTTCAATCATAGGGCTGAGAAGAATGGAAAGCTTGTCATCTTGCAAATTGACAGAGTCAGTGGAGGTTTCTTTGATTTCCAGCGTAAGAGCTTCAAGGATGGGCTTTCTAAATACTTCACTCTTTACCAACTCTACCAGAGGCACATATATTTTCACTTTCTAAACTTCTGACTCAAAGCTGAAAGAGGAAGGTAACTTATCAGAACCTCTTACCTCTTGAATTGGAGCTTTTAGGATGGTTGGATTAGCTGCTGGTCTTCTCTGTTTGATATTCTATGACTCTATTTGGACAACAGCTCTATGTGCAAAATTTTCTTTGAATTTTTTTGCATTTGAAATCAGATTGTATCTTTGCTGTTCACCAGTGTGTAGAACAACCTCTCCGTCCCACTCTTGACTGTCTTGTTCCTACAATAATGATTCTTCATAAGCAGCCAACGTAAAAAATGCAGCATTGCCTTTATCTTGCATGGAGTGAATTTCATCCTCAACTTTAACTTGTTCCTCCTCCATGACTACATTTTGGAAAGGAGCTTTAAATTTCTGTTCTTCATTTGTTTTTTTACTCCTCTAAATTATTTGTAACTACTCATTTGCCCTTCTGAATGGATTTGGATTTCTTGGAGCAAATGTGTTCTATTGTTTTGTCTTTCCTGAATTCTGCTCAACCTTTAGCTTAGAAATTTCAGCAGCCAATGATTCTATCATCTTAGTCATTTTGTCTAATTTAGGTTCTGAAGATGATGTAGAGGAGGTAGAAGCCTAACCTCTCTACCTCCTTCTGTCAGCTCGACTTTTAAGCTTTTTTGCAGCCATAATATTAGACTCTACTTCCAGGGCTTCATCCTGCATATCAGCTAGAGTGGCACATCTTGTTTCTCTCAGTAACAAGCAGAAATCAGAGTTAAAAGCATTGGCATAAGTAATTTTGGCACAGGTGGGGGTAGGCTTTACCTCAACTTGTATCTTACTATACATACGATTGAATCTTTTATTAGAATCAGGCAATGACTCCCCATTTTCCCTCTTCAGGTTACCAAACTGAGTATGTTAATACAACAAGTCCTTTTTATCTCCCCAGTGCTTCAAAAATGCATCATCTAATGCTTCAATATCTGTTATAGATCTCTAGGGTAATTCTCTGAACCACTTCCTGGCCTCTCCATCAAGGCTCTGGACAAAAACTCTCATCGACACATCATTTTCACTTATATCTAAATTATCAGCATAACTGTAAAAAGCTTCAAGGTGTTCTTCTACTGTTACTCCCTCTGTGCTAGTAAAATTTTGCATATATTTTTTATATTCTCCCACATGCATAGGATTCAAAGGAACAGGCAAGACCAAAGGTCCATATCTAGCAGCAAAAATTCTTTGCATCTTCGTGGGTGCTTGCTGGCCTGCCATGATTGGGATATGTGGAAGAATACTAGCAAATTGAATGGTAGGAAGTAATGTGATGGATGTCAAAGACAAAGGGATGTTATGGACTGTACGGGAAGTTTTCTTTGGACTAATTTTCAAAGGGGAACTAACTGCACAAGGGGATGTATTAATCTCTGAAGGAATTTCCTTATTAAGAGTGCGGGGCTCTAAATCTTCAAACTGTATAACTTCAGCTATAACTTTATCTTTCAGAGATGCATGAAATTTCTTAGGCTTACCTAATCCTGATGCCCCTTTCTGTGGTGCTTTCTTCGATTTGACAGTCCTCTCAGGGTCAAGCAATGGTCCAGCTGGTGATTTCTGGGGATTTCTTCAAGTATGTCTCACAAACTGAGCCAGAACTTCAATGTGGAGTCGCCAAAGGTTGGTCTTCCTCCAATGGAGTCGCCAAAGGTTGGTCTTCCTCCAATGGAGTCGCCAGATAGATGATTACAACCAGAAATGTGTCCAGACCTTGTCTATCATCAAAATCTGGAACTATGTCATTCTCCCAGGGAAGTTGAGCTTCAATTCTCCTCTCCCCGGCAAAGGCACGAATTAATGTTATCACCCAAAAAAACTCTCCTAGGCTGTATATCAGAGATGCTCGAGAACATTACAAACTCAACAAAAATGTTGGAAAAATGGTGGATGAATGGAAAGTATGATACATATTCAAGCCAGAGAACCGCTTCTACTATGCTTAACCCTAGACATGGGTGAGCACCCCCAGACTACAAGGCTTTAGGCCACCAATTACTCATAGTTTGAGGATTAAATGGAAATGGAGAATATTGATCACACCAACAGATGCACATGACCTTGTGATGGCCAGCTGCAACCAGTAAAGAGGCCTGCAAATCTATTTCCTAATGCACAGACAGGATGAAAGCTCTCTGGTATTAAAACAATAGAAACCTACACACATATTCAATAATACTAACTAGATTCTAACACAGAGGTAGGATGATAGCCCCTATAATGATAAACATCAAGAGCACATGAACAATGCATAACAGGCACAGCCTGGAACAAAGAAGAAGTGGAAAGTGAGCAATTAACAACAAAAGATGCTTGGATTAGCTGAAAATGAAGACCAAAAGCTGCAGGTATCACAGTAGTTACAGTCTCCAGAAGTTGAACTCTTACATCAAAATAACATTCATCAACCCTCATTACATCTTCTTCTTGGGTATATATGGAGTTTGTTTACAAAAGTCTGCTACGCTACGCGTGGAGGGGTCATAATGGACCACCAACCACATTTACAATCTAATATGGGTTTTTGATGCAAAACTGTGTGTTTTAATAAATCAATTTGACATTCACTGGTACTTTTTTGTCCTTCCTAATCAGGTGGAGTATTGTTTGAATAAATTCCATAACTGCTGTAGGCATTAAACTTCTCGAGGATCGTCCTTTCTTTCACGACCATGCTGCTCTTTGAATGTGGTAGCTGAGGATTTAATGCATGGAGTATTGAATCATGGGCTCCTTCCTCCTATGGGTGTACAATGATATAGGTCAGAGGCATGAAAACATGGTGGATGCATGGGTGGGACAAGAATAAACCACAGCCGTCGGATCCTGAAGATGAACGGCGGAGAATGGATCGGAAGGAGCTATTGAGGAAAACGAGTGAAGGCAGATGTGGGCCGTCAGATCATGGCAGGGATGATCGGATGACTATCGGGAGTGGGAGCTATGTGAATGTTAACAAGCAGGGGTCGTATGAGATGGCGGAAAGTGGTTTCCCCGCACCACTTTGGGATGGCAGGCGGTTTCCGTATGTGAGGGCGCAAGCACATTCAATGGGAAACACGTGGCTGGTGGGTTCGGCGGAAAACCGCCTTCCCCGTGGGCTATTGTACATGAAGGTTCGCGGGGCGAGAGCTGCGAATACCGTCAGATCCACAGGAAATGATCATAGGGCCCAACTATAAAGCGCATGTTTTGGTTGATGTGACAGGGGAGGGCCTAGCCGATAACACTTTTCATATGCACGCGGCTATATGATATGGTCGTGTGGGTTTAGACTTCGCGTCCCGGGAAAATAGATTTATAGAGGGTTTTATACTGTTTAAACTAAAGAACTTGGGAGCTAAGGAAACACGACCTTTACCCTAAATGCTGGTGTAAACAGGGGTAGTAGGGTTTTGTGGAGCTACAGGAAAAAGGAAGGAGGAAGTGGGAAAAACTGCTGCGAGCCTTATGCAACAAAAAATAGCGCTACCCAACCTATTTTTATCCATCAAATATCGGAGAACATAGCAAGCTAACAGTTCCTAAGATCTTATTAAAGTTAAGAAAACATTATTGAGTGCAAAATGAGAGATTTAAGATAGCCTTATATCCTTAAGAAAGGTTAGATAGGCCTTATTCTACACCTAATTTGGAGGTACATCAATATATCTTATACAACCTTTGAAAATGGTTAGATGGACCTTATTCTACACCTAATTGGGAGGCCACCAATATGTCTTATAAAAGCATGCAAATGTAGACAATACTAAATTGATCATTCTCATCATACATATTTATCCTATTCAAGAAAGAATGTTGCATTAAAACAAACATGTAAATTCGAAGCAAAGTAGATAATTTCTTTTCTTCTTCGTAAAAATCAAGTAATCCATGGAACTTCATGTTTTTAGTAATAGACATCCAAGTAAAATTCAAAATATAAGAAGTAATGCATGGCGACTTAGTCTCTACTATGAAGTTAAAATAACATTACGAATAATAAAACTTAATATGATTAAGAACATTTTATCAAAATATAATTACTTACATATAATTACTACAAATAAGGATTGAACTATTTATCTTAAAATAAAAAAGATATTTAAATCTATTAAAAACAAGTTCATATAAAAAGCTATTAATTATAAATTAATTATTCACACCATTGTAAAAAATGAATATATTTATAATCTCTTATACACATTAGTTATTAATATTGTGTGAGTGATAAAATGTGATATACCTCTATACATGTGCCCACACATTCATCTACTTTAGGAAAATATTCACAAAATATTTAAATTTAAGGAAAAAATTAATTGAAAACTTCTACGGTTAATTATAATTGATTGTTTATTTTATATTTTGGCGGTGATTTTCTTTTACTTGTTGTTTTGCAATAAGGTTAGATCAAATTTTTGAAAAGGTAAGTCTTTTTCTGATTGCAAAATTTGAGGAATGATTTACACTTCAACAGATTTAAATCCTCTTGGCTCTTGTTAATCAAGTTAGACAGATCTATGCTAGTTTTGAGAAATAAACTAATACAATTATTTAACTATAAGATTTTTTTGATGCTTTAAGTCTAAAAACAAATTCATGTTAATAGTGAAGAAATTTATTTATGATTCACACTCTCCACATTAAAATGTTAATATATTACCACTAGGAAGTAGAAAATCTCTCTCTCTCTCTCATCTTTTTCTCTATATATATTGCATTATTTTTGTTATTAATATTTTTCCATGTATGTATATTAAATTATTTTTATTATTATTGTTTTTCTTAAAGTTGCATCTCTTCTTTCATATATACATACACCTTGAATTAATTTTGTTATTAATATTTTTTTCCCATATATATACATTTAATTTTTTTATTATTAATATTTCTTAAAATATTACATATAAAATCATATTACAGAGTGAAAGAATTACAAATCTCTTTCATATCTTGAATTATAAAGCACATATAATGAAACAAGAATTCTCTCACTCTATGTCTATATATATGTTTGGAATTAAAATATTTTACTAAACATACATGGTCAAATATTTTGTTTATAATCGATATTGATTTTTTGTTTGTTATTAATATTTTTTGAATCTCATACTTATTAAGAATGAAATAAATTACAAAGTTGTAACAATGCAAAGTAAAAATACAATAATTATTTTAATTTAAATTATGTTTTTTAAAATGAACATTTTAATTTAAATTATGCTATTTAATATGGACATTAAAATGCCCATGAGGATGATGATGAGGTGAAAGGCCTGCTATGGCATTCGATCTCTCGGTGATTTTGATGGATTAAATGCACTCAAGCAGAAGGTTAAGTGTGTAGTCATCTATGGAGGACAAAGCCAAGTTGACAGAAATAAAATATGTACATTAAAATATTTTCAGTAAAATATCTTTTTGTTATTATTATAATTTTGTTTGAAATATTACATGCAAAGAACATAAAACAAATTATACATCATGTAAAAAATTTATATTAATTATTGAAGAAATTAGTAATCTCCCTCATATGAAAAATCTATATTAGTTTTTTATTTTTATTTCCAATTACTTTATCTCTATATAAAGTTCATGTAAAATTAAAATGGAAATTGAAATATTTCATTTATGATAGGCATTAATTTTTTTATTGTTAATGCAAATATTATTTATTATTTTCAAATGTAACTTTATGTGACAACATCTTCCATATACTATATTGTAGCATGCTTGTGCAATAATCATATTATTCTAATAACTAAAAAGTAATAATATAATAATATGATTATTCTAATTTTTCTGAACTAGGTTGAGCTTAGGGTTGGACTAACCCAAATGTTGGACAGAGGAATGATCTACCCACCAGTGTGATAATATGTGATACTATCACAAAGATTAGTTAGGCTTGGACATCCCTTAAGATAGTATAATTCCTCCAAACTTCGCTCCATCCTCAACCCATTCTCACAAGATTTGAACTCTCATCTTATGAACACTAAACTCCACACACACTAATTAGTCTACACTTTTTAGATAAAAAATATCAAATTCTAAACTTGACTATTTTTTAGCTAATTACAAGTAATTTTTAAAATAAATAATAATTTCCTATATTTAAGAGTATACCTTTGTTTATTTATTAGATTTTTTTGTTGTGTAATTTATATAATTTAAAATAAATTTTAATTTCATATAAATAATATTATAATTTGATTCAATATAAATAGTTGTATAAATATAAATAGCATTATAATGTGATAAATAATATGTAAAAAGGTAAAATAATAAATAGATAGATATATTTTTTCCGTCGTTTGTTATTGTGAAATTAAAGGTAATCTATCAAATCCCTTAAGTATGTTAAAGAATAAAACCCGTGGAGTCCATCATGACCATAAAAAAATATAATTTAATTACACAACACTTTTCTTTATCATATTTATGCAAGGGGAACAATAAATTAAAGAAGAACAAACTATCTAACAAATATCAGACTCTCTATAAACACATTTTTGAACTCTGGTTCGTATTAGGTGAGAGATGTCTAATTTTGTGCAGGGACCAGTAATTGATATAGTATTGGTCCCACCAAACCACCAGAAATTGAGACTTTTGCAACCAATATTTAATAAAAGATAAATAACATTAAGTGAAAATAAGTAATAATTTATGTCCAAAATTTCCAAAACATTGACTGGGCCCACAACGATCCATAAGCAGTATCTTAATACTTAAGAGTGCAAACCATATTGACCGAATTAGAAAATAGATAAAACCATAAATGCTTCCAAAATGGTCTATTCTAGAAGTACAAAGTAGCAGTCACTTCAATCCCCAC
The DNA here is from genome assembly GCA_031772625.1 of Pinus tabuliformis. Taxonomy (NCBI): domain Eukaryota; kingdom Viridiplantae; phylum Streptophyta; class Pinopsida; order Pinales; family Pinaceae; genus Pinus; species Pinus tabuliformis. The sequence goes on from CM062818.1 coordinate 579,925,051, forward strand.
TCATCAAAACTGAAGCTTTGTATCCCAAATAAATATCCATACCTACACATAATAAAAGTGAATGTATGTCAGCCATAACTGTTGTGTTTTTCAACATTTAAACCCCCTATGTTAAATAAATGACACCCAAACCAATAAAATTTAAACCCACTTTGTTCAATAAATGACACCCAATGCATTAACTTCAATAAATGGCACCCAACCCATTCTATTTCTCATTAAAACAAATCAAAGCACATGGATCAACAAATAACAAATTCCCAACCATTAGATCACATCAAATTAAATACATATCACAGATTCAAAATGAAGCCATTGCAATCCATGTCCATCCTTATCACCAATTAAATTCAAGTACCAAAAACTATAAAAGAAGTTCAACCACTATTGAAGTTGCATGTTATGCTTTCAAACTATTCAGTAACCTTGAAGATAAAACATCAGAGAACAGTTGCCAGTATATCCAGGTTAGTTATATCAATTACAACACATTTTTCTTATAGTTCTATCTCCATTTCTCACAGTTCTTACAGATTCAGTTCTAGTTATAGTTTCAGTTCTTACAGTTTCAGTTTCATGAAAATCAACACACAGCCTAGGCTATTCTCTCTTAGGACCATAATGCTTATTTTAAGGGATGGAAAAAGACTAATAATATAGAAAGCTAATGGGACAATATTAATAGTATCAAGTTGGTAAATTAAAAAAAAGATTGGTACATCAGAAAAATGATTGAAGAAACCAACTCTAGTCAGTACATGAAGAGAAATAGGGTGTCGCTTGGTTCCTTTAGCACATCAAGAATCTCATGTTTAAATACAAAAGCAACCTGCAACAATAAAAATTTGAGTGAAAAGAGAGGAACATGTTGAATGGGGATTTGGACAAAGAAAGCCTGAAGAACCACTTAAGGTAACATAACACATTGAAGGGATTAAGACGAGATGGGAGTTTGACAAGGAATGGTGTATGGATTCAAACAAAATGCAACAAAATGTAAGAAGTATTCCTGCAAAATATTCACCTACATTTACGTGAAGATGGAATTGTAATACATGTGCATGGATTTCAACTAAGCCCACCTTTGAAGTAAATATATTCCACAAGGTAGATGGCTGAAGATACATCCATATAGAGCTTTTTTTTCTATTTTAAACCTTTAATGTCGTTGAGACATTTGGACCCATCACCCAAGTAAATGCTTCTCATTCATACTGAACAATTTAGATATCATATCCACAATGAACAAAAAAACCTAGAGACAAAGTTTCAAATACATTTCTATCTCCACTGAATGTAAAAAATGCATTTATAGGATGCCACTCCAAATATCAGAGTACATAGCATAAATGAGGTTAGAAATTCCATGCATCTCTGTGAAATTAACATTCGAAATTTACCATTTTTTATATGATTTATGAATTAACACACTAGACTAGATTATTCTGAGTTCTCTCTTAGGTCCAGAATGCTTATCTTAAAGGATAGATAAATATTAAAGATTAACACTATAGAAAGCTAATGGGACTATATTAATAGTTTAAAGTTGGTAGATAAGAACAAAGAACTAGTAGATGAGACCCATTAATAAGGGGAACAAATCTAGTAAGTAGATGAAGAGAAACAAGGTGTCACTTGATGCCTTGAGCACATCAAGAATCTCGTGTTTGAATTACATAAGCAACATGCAACATAAAAGTTGAGTGAAAAAAGAGGAACATGTTAAATGGGGATTTGGAAAAATAAACCCTGAAGAACCACACAGGTAACATATCATATTGAAGGGATTAAGAAAAAAAGAGCATCTGACAAAGAATGAACATAGGGATTTAAACAAGATGCTGCAAAATCTAAGTATGCTGGAAAACTATTCACCGACATCAACGTGAAGATTGGACTATGATCTATCATCCTTCCTGGAGTCAATGTAAGCACAAAAATATACATGAAAGATCCATAAGAAAATATGAGCATGTGGTTCACCTCATTTACATATAGAGAGGAAGTTGAAAATCACCATAACTTGAAAAGACCCCAACATTTAATGGTAGCACCTTAGGTACTGCAGTGAAAGTTTGGCTACTTGGACATTTCTCTAGTCACATGAAGGCTAAAATAGTAAATTATCATAAAAAAACATGCAAAAATATGTAGGAACATGATGATCAACTCAATTGAAATCTGTTTACCCATAATTTCACAAGGCAAATGCTTTCTGAGAATCATTTTTTAACAAAAGCTTAATGAAATTTTATAATAAGAAACAAAAACTTTGGCTCAATTGGAAGATAAGCATAGATTTATTGTCCTTGTGTTGGCTGTAAAATAGATCAGAAGCTTCATATGAGTTGTTTAATTAGTGGTCAACTATTGAAATACAACTTTGGGTCTTGGAACTGAAAACCTTGTATGAGGCCACCAATAAACATCATCAAGACTAATGGTAGCATAAACAAGACCTGCAAAATAAAGTGAAGAGAAAGTTGAAAGGAGAAAAGGAAATGGGGATTTAGATCATTCTTGAAATATGATCAGAAAGCAAACAAAATAGTGTAAAAGGAAGAAAATAACATAAACAAATGAACAAGAAGCAGTGGAAGGGCCATATTGGAAGGTTGTTGTACACAAGGGAAAACCTATTATAATGAAGGACCACAAAGAAGGAACAACCAACCTCAAACTATTGCGAATGTGGAAAAAGCTACATGTGGCAAGGAAGATTTTTGAAGAATTGAAGAAAATCAAACATAGAACCAAAAAAGTTGACGCTTAGTAAACTCGTTGACCAATCACTTTCTATACCCCAGAACCACCTACTATAGATAGCTTTCTTTCCTATTATGCTAAAGTCTAAATGTGTTCTTAAACAAGAAAAGGATGATCAACATTGAAAAGAAGAAATGGCAACATGAACTGAGGCTAGTTATCCATGTAATGAAAATTTGTCAACTAGATTGAATGTGTTGAATACATGTCCATATTTTACATGTTATTCAACAAGGATCTTATGATGCAAGTTCTGATGAACTAGAACTAGTGGGGGGAACTAGAACTGAATTGAACTTAGAACTTAACAAGATGTTTAACTAAATGGGAAGCTGATCTAAAGACCTACAAAAGCAACACTCTAGTTCACTGAAGGTGACACATGCATGCACCCTCTACAAAATAACAACCTATATTTCTATCCAACTACACCCTCATTACTCCTATTCACTTTATCAAATTTTATATATGAGGTCAATAATTACTCAAAACTTTACAAATTGATAATATGCTTTCCTAATTTAAGAAAAAGGCATGGCATCTCTTATATATGTAGAAAAGATACAAATAAGAGTTGTAGTTGAGATGAATGTTTACATGACTGGAAACTTCAACTGTAAGTGACATGAGGAAAAAAATCATTATGGTGCCAAGTTGTGATCAAGAGTGCTTCAGGGGGTCTCAAGCTGGAGCCTTGGTAAAATTAAATACCATGCTTGTTTTGGCCAATGATAACTCCTTGATAGCCAGAGATCCATTTATGGAGAAGTAAATCCTTACAGAAAAATAAATAGATTAGGTAATGAATGTTGAGAGGGATAGGCTGTAGTGGGAGGAGCTAGAACTGAATTGAACTTAGAACTTAACTAGATGTTTAACTGAATGTGAGGCTGATCTAAAGACCTACAAAAGCAACACTCTAGCTCACTGAAGGTGACACATGCATGCACCCTCTACCAAACAATAACCTATATTTCCATCTAACTTCACCCTCATTACCGAAGAACGGGCCTAGAACATACCTAGAATAGACCTAGAAGACATTATGCAAGTCCACTTGGTGACACATCAGGGGCCATGAATGAATTCAATTGCGATAACAAATAGGAGTCTAAAAAAATTAATTAAAACAACAGTAACTACTAGATCTTCTCATGGTATCTTAACTGCAAAGACAAGTTATGAAAACAACAAAACAATGTTTTAAGTAGTCAAACCGAACAAGAGACACTGTTGGTAAATGCATAACAAAACCAATTAATGCAGTCATGGTATTTTAAGTGTAAAGAAGAGTTATCAAAACAAAAATCACTGATAATTTTCAAGACATACAACAAAATGATTCTATATATTTGATTTTTCAAGGATACTAACATACATGTTGATAATTTCCTATTATAAAGTAGAAGTATTTTTGCCTTGTATGAAAGCATAATTTACAAATATTCTTATCTAAATGCATGAAATAATTTTACAAGTTGTTGCATCTATGGAAAAAGGTAGTTATATTTCTCGTACTAGGACAAGTGGCGGGAGAGTGACAAGGGGTGCATAGCTATGTTGCACATCATCTGATGAGGATAGGATAGGTGATGTCAATGTCAACAATGACCGAAGGAATGTTGTCGAGGATGACCATGCGACTGAAGCTGATGTTATCACAACATTAGCCATAGAACCACCGTCAACAACATTCCAAGGGGCAAGTTCAACTAAAATGATCAGTGCGATAAGAGGATGGAAAAAAAGAAGAAATGTTAGTTGCAATTGACAACATAGAGTTTAATGGATACTCAGTTCGGGCATCTACAAAAAAACATGGTATTCCTCCCTCATCAATACATTATTGGATAAATGGACTGACTCATACAAAATGTGGAGGGCCTCTTATAGTTATGACAGAGGAGGAGGAGGCCGAGGTGGTTGAGTGGTGTAAAGAGATGGCCCAATTGGGACATGGGCTAGAGTTGATAGAACTCAAATCCATAGTTGCTCAAATCTGTGAAGGGAGGCCAAACCCATTCGAAGATGAGTTTCATGATAAATCATGGTGGTTCGGGCTTAAAAAAAAGCATTCAAAACTTGTATTTCATACAGTTGAGGGTCTTGAAAGAGGCAAAGCATTAAATTTGGCACTGCAGTTGTGCATAAGTTCTATGACACACTTTCTAGTGCTTACGATAAACATTCTTATGGAGCAGACCATATATGGAACTGTGATGAAATAGGTTTACAAGAAGGGAGGAATTGTGGCATGCAAGTAATTGCCAAGAGAGGGAGCCGAAATGTGCCAAATATTTTGCCTAATAGTATGGAGTGGATAACTATTTTGTGTTGTGTCAATGCAATTAGTACTTCAATCCTAGGATATTATCTATTCAAAGGTAAAAATAAACTGAAAAACTATATACGGAATTGTGAACTAGGTGCATGCATGGCTACACATCCCCATGAATGGATGACTAAAGAACTATTTTTAAGTTTGCTTTTTCACTTTGTTGCATCACTACCAGGTGGTGTCTCGCTTAATAACAGAAACCTATTGATATTAGATGGCCATGGGAGCCACATGTCTATACAAACAGTTGAGGAAGAAAATAGTTTAGGCATCATCCTATTGACATTGACCACTCATACCACTCATAGACTAAAACCCATAGATGTTAGTGTGTTTGACCCTTTCAAGAAGTATTTCAGGTTAGATCATGTTGCATGGATGGCAAAGAATCTAGGGGTTGAGGTGAAAAGGTTTGAGCTAGTAGAGCTTGCAAGTAAAGCTTTTAAAAGGGTGCTGACACCATCAAATATCAAGGCTGGCTTTAGGAGGATATGAATTTGGCCACTAAACTATGATGCTATTATGCATGATACTGGTTGTAGCCAGGTGTTTCATGTGGATGGTCAGGAAGAAGAGAATACCCAAATAGGTGTTGAAGTGTAAGAAGTAGATGACCAAGATGATGTGGTTGCAGCTGGTAATATGATTTCCCTCTCTCAAGGACACTTATATGATGAGGATGATGAAAATGTATGTGAAACACAGTATAACCATGAAAAAATTTGCAGTAACATGGAGATCGTTCCACCAAATCAAGAACATGAAACTCCTGCTGTTGATATTGCTAATGACATTGTTGAACATGGAGTTGACAATGACCAATTGACATTGCCAAGCCAAGCAACCCCACCGTCATGTCTAGTAGAAGAAATGATTAATATGAATGCACATAGTGTCTCAACAACCAATGAACAAAGCATGAACATGCCCTCACAACCAGCAGATTTGCATAGTGAAAATGTTCATTTTTTTCTGGACAACAGATCAATGGAAGAAGATGAAGCACGTAATGAGGCATAAAATGAAGATAATGATATAGTTCAATCAGTTCCATCAGATACTGAAAGGGAAGTACCGAGCAATGACATGTAGGAGGGAGGAGTGGAGAAGATAATTGGCCAGTTCCTAAAGCTACCAGTAGAGAGAGTGTCAATGAAAAAAAGCGAGGTACACCGGTTGGTCTTCGTTTGGGCCGAAGCTCACACTTACTCACCTCAGAGGACTATATAAACCTGTTAGTTGAGTCTGAAAAAAAAGAAATTTGAAATGCAAGAATTAAAATAGAAAAAGGAGGATCTAGTTAAGGAGAAGAAGGTAGCAAGCATTATTGTAATGCAAGGTTGAGTAGATGAAAGGCTTGTAAGAGATAAAGCAAGGAAAGTTAAGGGCCAACAAAAACAAATGGAAAGATAGGAAAGGGAATCAATAAAGACACAACAAATTCTTGAAAAGGAACAAGGGATGATCAATATGGTTGACAATGATGCAAGCGTAGTTGATGGAACCAGGATTATTTCAAACTCATTGGACTCCATTGTAGATAATACACGATTATTCCAAGATCTCATAAACGTTCAAGTGCCTCACTATTAAACTGAGGGTTTACCCACTTGGCTTATTCCTACTGGAGGAGGTGTAAATTCTATGTATGCTCATTATACACCTCCACTTAATGCAGGGGTTAGTAGTGCAAATGTGAGGTATGGGTACTCAATACCTCCATGGTTGGAAGCTGTCAATTGGACTCAATCATATTGCAACAATCAACCATTTCCTAATCAACCATTTTTAGGTAGGCTAACCTGCCTGGCTCAAGAAGGTAACTTGGGAGTTTTGGCACTCAAGATTATCAGGGCCATAAAGAATAGTGGTGTCATATGTTTTTGGTTGTAACCACATTATGATGTGGATTTTGGATGGATTGTATCTTTTTCTTGTCACAAAAACATTTTGGCTTACAATCTAGGTTGTTTTATTTCATACTGTGTGCGACATTGTAACCAATATCCATTTTAGAAGGAACATCTATAGTCTATTATAATGTAGACATCTTACATGATAATGCAAATGGGATTTTCTATTATGCATCTACACACCAAATGATTTACACAAGTGAAACAATGACAACAATTTTAGTTTACATTTCATGAGATTGTAGCAATACTTCATGATGAAACAATAGATAATGCACATAATACATATAATTAAAACATAATACCATTGGGCAATACAACTAATGCACCCAGCCAACCTCTGAGAAATCTATTGATCGATTAAATTAGTTACAAATGCAAATTACTTTACGATAAAAGAGACACATGGCTACAATAAATATTGTAGAAACATTGCTTAGTAAAAATCAGTAAGAGAGGTAACAATACCAGAATTTCACATTTGCAAGCACAAAGACAATTATAAACATGTTGCAACACAAAACTTAGCATGTCCATAGCAATAACCATCTAGGATAAAATCATGGAGAGATCTAGTAGAAACATTGCATTTTGCAGCAAGGGACATGGCATATCTTGGAACAAAGAGAAGCCAACAGCTACAAGTATTATCACAGACCTTACAAAGATTTCCTTGCATGGGAAGGAAGATAATTGACTACTTCCATCCCTTTCATTTTCTACTATACATTTTGAACTCTCCATATGCTGTCTGGTTGCACACAACATTATGAAAGGAGTCTATTCACTCCTTGTATTTTCTATGAACTATCAAGAGTTCACTATGAAACTCATTGCAGTTCATAAAACTAAAATTAGCATTAATTACATACCTTAGGCCAAAGTTCCAATTTGATCATATTTAGGCAACTAAAGAACAAATCTACTGGATATAGTATAAGGGTGAAAAGCAGAGTAGTTCCTGGTAAATCATTACACTGGGACTGTGGAACAAATGGAAGAAAATATCAATAATTGATGTGTATAAATGTACAACCATGAAAGAGAAGAAAATCATAATAATTTGTGTATAAATTTACAATGATGAGTGAGTCAATGAATCAATCACGCTGACTGAAACCCAAATTTACATCTTATTACATTCACACTCACAATAATGTGATGGACATGACATATAACAGCAGCATGCTACATCACAAATTGCAAGGAACAAAATCTAGGAATAAACCCCATTGTGAGAGCAAGCCACCTTTGAAGGGTTTTTAATCACAGCTGCTCACACCTAAGGTCAATTTCAGCATATAAAGTGACAATTTCAGCATACAAACTGACCTCCAAAAACAAGACATTCCAAATTTACATCTATCAAAGTCTGTTAAAAACATTCTACATCATGGTTAACAGATACCCATTTTAGATTACAATGGAAGTTCAAATTTGGCTGACCCATCAAAATCTGCTAGAAACTTTATGCACCATGATTAACACATACCCATTTCAATTACAACATAAGCTCAAATTCGTCTGACCCATGAAACACTTATGTTAATTTAGACACAATAACCTTATATGCAAATTATCTAACATAATTTTTAATTTGAATGATAAGAACTAAGCTGCAAGCTATTGTAATCTCAAAAGTGTTTTTTATTCTAGAAGATTTATAAATACTTAAATAAAATAATATAAACTAGCTAGCATAAATTTAATTTGACAAAATAAAAAACATACAAGATTAATCTTAATCGAGTCTCAAATAATCTTGATAACATGATAAAACAACCTAATTGACAATGATGTGTTGATTGCCATCAAACGATTTTCCACATCACATTATTAAACCCTAAATCGTAATTGACGATGTTGTGTTGATTTCGACTGAATATCTTCCCAATGACATGATTGAGCATGTAAGCTTCTAATTATTCATTTATCCCATGAATAACATGACTTCTTTCATTATTTATTTATTCCTTAAATAGCAGGACTTCTTCCATCAGTGACCTTCATTTCCAATAGTTAGAACTATCAGTTCCATTGACCACTATATGATAGATTTTCGCCCATCATAGCACTAATGCCAGGGAACTCCCGAATCTTTTTTTATCCAAGGAACAATTACAACTATAATATTGAATGACATTCTTTTATTGAAAACAAAAGAGTGTTACATCTATAATATTGGCTTGCAAAATTATTCCAGTAGAAAAAGAAACACAACATGTAACGAAATACAACATGTAACAAGATCACTCTTCATCTAACATTAAAAATTTAGCAATTATAAAAAAAAGGGAGAGCAGTTAAATATATAATATTGATCAACATTCTTTTATTGAAAAAAAAATAGTATTATGGAAGAATGTAACTTATTCCACATTGGAAATATTTGAAGACATATAACAATAGCATAAACCCCAATATAACAGCAGCATAAACCCAAAATTTCAAAGACCAAAATCAAAGTCTATTAAAATATTTCTACATCATGATTAATAGATACCCATATAAGATAACAATGGAAGTTGAAATTTGGTTGACCCATCAAAGTCTGTCAGAAACTTTATCCACCATGATTAACACAAACTCATTTTAATTACAACATAAGCTCAAATTTGACTAACCCATGAAAGGCTTATGTAAATTTAGACACAATAATCTTATTTGCAAATTATCTAACATAATTTTTAATTTGAATGATAAGAACTAATTCCACATTGGAAATATTTGAAGACATATAACAAAAAACATAAACCCCAAATTTCAAAGACCAAAATCAAAGAATAAACCCCATTGTGATAGTAGGCCACATGTGAAGGGTTGTTAATGGTAATCGCTCACACCTAAGGTCACTTTCAGCATACAAGCTGACCTCTAAGAGAAACAATAACAAAAAAACAGAGCAAAACTCTAAACCTGCAAAACTACAAGAGAAAAATAAAAAAAATTCCAACAAGAAGGTGATGTGTTGAAAAAACACAAAAGGTGAGGTGTTGAAAAACACAATAGGGAAATGGCTGGTAGGATTTTTCCTACCAAATAGACGTAGAAGCCATTTCCAAGTGTCTTTCATGTCGAAAACTTCTCTAGAGCTCGCTAGACATTCTCTAGAGCTCGCCAGGCCTGCAACCAACTTGAAAAATATGGAAAAATAGGAAATTAGGCAATGTCATAAATATTAAAGATAATGTGAAACAAAAATCATCAAAAACCTATAAATTTACCTGTAATCTCGAACTGGCTAGAGATTGTCACTGGTTCCTTCACAGAAAATAGGTCACGTGAATGAAACAACCACCAATGTATGTGTAAACCCTCGGTGGTCCAGAAGGAACAAGACTAGTAGGCGGAATGAAACAAGAACAGCAGAAACCCTGTACAAATAATGAGTACATGAAAGCAGTTAAGCAGGGTTGGTAGGCCAACAATGGGGGACAACCCGCATAGGAAATGGAACCATTTTGCACCATCGTCGGTAGAGTACTTTTCCCAAACACCGGACCTGAACAGAAATACTTAGAGTGAAGCAGAGATCACGGAAGAAAAGGAGGAAGAAGGAGGCAGAAAGGGTTAAATTTAGGGTTATAAACCTTGACACCCACCACAACACGTGGTGAAACATGTCAGGTAGGTGTCATATGAGTGTCTGTGGGAGCCATGTGCTGGTAGCTGAGGTGGAGGGGAGGGCACATAGGTAATGGCGTCCCTCCCCTAACCCAGTGAAGCAATACGAGAGTCATGCATTCACTCCTCTTGAAAATGAACAATTTTTCTAACAAATATCAAACTCTCTGTAGATACATTTCTGAACTTTGGTTCGTATTAACACAGTGCAGTAATACGACAGTCATGCATTCACGACTGTTGAAAATTTTAAACTGTTTCTGTCCTCCACTAACAAATGTTAAAAATTTGAAAAGATGTTGAAAAGGTTAATCTTTTCTAATGATTTTATATTATAGATTTATTTTAAATACAAATTTAATATGAGTTAAAAGGGATTCAATTTGATCACGTGTAAATTTTTTTATGAACTACCATTATTTAAGTGTTTTGTATAATTATATAATTTTTTTATTTTTAGAATTCTTGATTTTAGAGGATATAAAAAAAATTCAACATTAATGGTCACAAATATCATTACAAATCATACTGGACTGTAAAATAAACCTCTCTAATTAACAAATCCAGTCTGAAAGTTTCCCATAATTTTCTATTTTATTAATGTACCCTAAAATTTATAACTAAAATTACATATTGTTAAATTACTAGAAAATATATTTTAGATTAATTGAGGAAGAGCTTAGAGTCATTAAAATGGAAATTTTAGATAATTTATTGTTTGATCGGATAACAATGTTTGAATGGATCAACAAGATAATAAATATACATCCCCTCTCCATTTGATATTTCTCTTTCAAGTCTGCTAGAAAATTAACCATAACCATTAGACATCATAGCAAGAATCTGAATTCTCATCTACATATATAAACATATTTTCTCTAATCCATATGTCATTTCTACAAGGAGAATGATGGTTAGACGTGTCTTTTATAGACTGCTGGACTCTGAACATTAGACTAGTCTTCCTTGGAGGTCAAAGCGAAGAATCACTTAACTATTTAAGAAGAAAGGGAAAATAAATAAATTAGTTATAATAATCTTAATTATGTAAATTAATTTGTATGTGGGTTGGTGTAACTTAATTTCACTTAATTAAGATTAATTGTATAGCAAATATATTATTACTAAAAAAGATTATTATAGATATTTATACAAATTATTAAGACAAGGTGTAAACAGATTAAAATTATATAATCAAATTGTCTTGCTAATGCTAAAGCGAAGGTTAATTGTATGAGAAATCTACAAATATATTTATTACTAAAAGATATTACTATAGTTATTTATACAATTTTTTAAGATAAGATGTAAAAATTAAATGTACACTTCAATTTTCTTACTGAATCTATAATTTCCATTTAAGGAAAATTGGTATAATGTTTTTTCTAAGATTGGTATTTCATTTTTTCCCTGAATTATAATGCATATGTTAGTCTTAATCCTATATTTCATATGTAAATAGATTATTTTGAAATAAATTTGTACAATTGCAGATGATATGTAGTATTTTTACAATGTTCTTTTTCTCATAATTTTTAATGTTAGTCTCAATGTGGGTTGGTGTAACTTAATTTCACTTAATTAAGATTAATTGTATAGCAAATATATTATTACTAAAAAAGATTATTATAGATATTTATACAAATTATTAAGACAAGGTGTAAACAGATTAAAATTATATAATCAAATTGTCTTGCTAATGCTAAAGCGAAGGTTAATTGTATGAGAAATCTACAAATATGTTTATTACTAAAAGATATTACTATAGTTATTTATACAATTTTTTAAGATAAGATGTAAAAATTAAATGTACACTTCAATTTTCTTACTGAATCTATAATTTCCATTTAAGGAAAATTGGTATAATGTTTTTTCTAAGATTGGTATTTCATTTTTTCCCTGAATTATAATGCATATGTTAGTCTTAATCCTATATTTCATATGTAAATAGATTATTTTGAAATAAATTTGTACAATTGCAGATGATATGTAGTATTTTTACAATGTTCTTTTTCTCATAATTTTTAATGTTAGGCTCATACTTTTTTAATTAAGAAAGTTATTGAAGCCCTGAAAACTATAAGATGGACTATAATGGTCTTAACATAATCATAAAAGTTTTAAATTTTTTAGTGTGTGTGTCTCCTCTCTATTGTTGAAGCTTTTTCTAATTTCAAAATAGGCCAAACAATCAAATCCTATAGCTTAAAAAAAACCTTGCTTAAAAAAAAATTGTTATATATATAAATAAAAAGAAAATAATATATATATATATATAGATATAGATATACACTTTTGATTAGCAACATATGTGTGGAAAATTGACATAAGTATAATTGAAAACCATCAGTTTTTAAACTTGGATGTGTTTTGGTTTATGGAGACCATGTAGTTGGAAAAATTTGAACACATACAATTATTTGAGTGAAAAGGCACATATGTTTTTCTCACTTTTGTGGTATTCTCACCCTTTCATTAACCATTCCTCGATCTCTCTTTAACACCCTTTATCCTTATCTCACCCCCTCTCTCCCTCTTTTCAAACCCTCGCCCATCTCTCCTTATCTCTCTCCTACCCTCCCTATACCTCTCCTCCTAAGCACTTGGTCTCTCTACCCCTTTCCATATCCATATATATCTCTCGAACTCTCCCTATTTATCCTCATATCTATCTATACCTCTCCTTATTACTCCTCATATCCCTCTCTGTACTCCCCACCCCTATCTCCATATCTCTCTCTCTTCCCTCCTTTATCTCTTTATTTTTCTCCCTCCATTTCTGTCTCTGTCCTCCCCTCGCCCCATATCCCTATCTTCCTCTCTCCTTCCTCTTTCCCCCCATCCACATTTTTCCCTAGCCTTTCATAAAATTTACCATCTCTTCCACTCTTTTTATTCCTGCTTTTGTCTCTCTCGACCTTACTTAACCCCACTCTCTCCTTTCCATTCCAAATCAATCCCTGTCTCTATCCCTTTAAGTAAGCCTCATTTCCCATCTATCCCCTTCCCTATCACTTTGTATGTTACACTCTCTCCCCCTCCTTTTCCATATTATCCCCACTCTCTTCCCCTCACTTTCTCCAACACACAAACTCTCTCTAACTCCCATCTATTTCTTCCTCTCTCTTTCTTTCTCTCTTTCTATATTTTAGCCCATCCCTCCATCTCTTTTCCCCTTTCCCCGTATCCCTCTATTTCTCTCTCCCCATATGCTTATTTCTCTCACTCTCTTGCTCTCTCTATGTCTCCCTCCTATGTCCCTCTCTATGTCCTACCCTAAGCCCCATCCCCCCTCTCTCTACCTCTTCTTGACACCCCCACTCACTCTCTAACTCTTTCTCTCCCTATGTTTCCTTCCTGCTTCCCTCCATCTCACCCCATCTCCATATCCCTTTCTCTCTCTCTCTCTCTCTCTCTCTCTCTCCCCCCTGCCCTCCAACTATCCCTCTCTCTCTATATTGTATGTATTGCTTAACTCTCTGTCCCTCTATATTTCCCTAATAAACCCTATTTATCTAATCTTTTCCATATAGATTTCCATAACCCTCTCTCCTAATCCTTGATTCTATTTCTTTCTCCATCTTGTTGTTTTCACGCTCTCTCTTTCTTTCTTGATACTTATCTCTATCTCTCCCTCACTCTCTTTGCCATACCCTTATTCTCTTCCCCATTTCTCTATCCCTTTCCCACTCTTTGAAACTCCCCCCTCTATTTACTCCTTTATTTATCCCTTTCTATCTATCTCCCTTCTCCCATACATATCTTAATATTTCTCTCCCTTTCTCTATTCCCCCGCTCTTTGTATTTTCCTTTCCCCATTACTCACTATATTTCTCTCCTCTAAGCGTCACCCTCTCTCTCCCTATGTATCCCTCATTGTTTCTCTCTCTTATTTTCCTTTTTCCCCTACCTTCCCTCTCCCTTCCTTTCCATATCTCTCTCTTGCCTCCTCTCTCTACATCTCTCCCCCTTTCCCTATCCTTTTACCTTAATCTTTCCCCTTCTATGTCTCCTTATGTATATTGCTATCTCCCTTTCCCCATTTTCTTTTCTCTCTCTTTCTCTTCCATTCCCATCTCTATCTCTCTCTCCCAGTATTTCTCCCCTCCCCCTACAACTCTCTCCAAATGCCTCCCTCATATTTCCCTCTCTCTCTCTTTCTTTCCTTAATCACCCCTTTATATCTCCCCTAGTTAGTATATGACTTGTATCTCTTTCTCCCTTTCTCTACTCCCACCATCACTCTCTTGATTTCCCAATCATGCTCTATCTCTCTCTCTTTCCCCTTCTCTCTTTCCCTCATTCATTTCTCTATTTCCACTTTTCCCTGTCCCTTTCTTTGTATCTCCCCCCTGCTATCCCTATGTTTCCATCTTTCTATCTCTCTTTGTTTCCATGTTATTTGTCTCCCTCTACCTTTCCCCATCTCTCTCTCCTCCTATCTATTCCCCAATTTCCTCTCTCCATTTCCACACCCTTATCACTATACATGTTTCCCTCGATCTCTCTCCATCCTTGTCTATCTCCCTCCTACATTCCCCCTTTCTCTTTCCCTAAAACTCCCTCTCTCTCCACCCCTTTCATCATGCCTTTCTCCCTCTCCTAGTCTTGTTATCCCTATTTTTATCTCTCTCTCTATTTTCCTATTAATACCCTCTCTCTAACAGCCCTTTGTTTGTACTTATATACCCATTTTTATGTCCATATCTTGCCCTCCATCCGTCCCTCATTCCACTTCTTCCCCTCACTCCCTTCCCACTCTCCCTCATTTTTTCTCTTTTGCTATTTCATTAATTTTGAAACTCATTAACCTTATGTTTCCCTCTATCTATCACTCACTCCATTTTCCTATTACCTTCTTTAGCTATGGTACTTTAACTATATGTCTTGCTCCCTCAACCTTATCTTACTACCTATTTTTTCTCTGTACCATCTTCCTTTTTTGTGTCCTTGGATCCACTGAACACCCTCTCTCTCTCTCTCTCTCTCTCTCTCTCTCTCTCTCTCTCTCTCGCTCTCTCTCTCTCTCTCTCTCGCTCTCTCACTTGTACATATCCATCCACCACTCTATTTTCCTATCAATCCATCTCACTATATATCCTTTTCCATATTAATTTCTATCTCAACCCCACTTAGTATCCCTCATTCTCTCTCTCTATAACATTTTTCTTATTCCCCCCATGTTCCTTCCTTTCCCCATCACTCTCTCACACACTCTTTGTCTAACATACACACTCTCTGTAACACCTTTATAGACCCTTCTCTCTCCATATCTATCCCTTCCTCCATCCTCTTATCTCTCTACCTATCCCATTTCATCTCACTCCTTATGTTTGGTTCCTATATACATTTGTCTCTCCACTTCCCTAATCTCCCATCTCTCCCCCTAAGTCCTCACTCACTCTCTACCTCCCTATCCTTTCCTCTCTCTCACTCCACCTATGTTTCCCTCTCTCTCTCACCTTCCCTATCAGGAACTCTCTCTATATCTCCCTCTTTCTCTCTTTATCCCTTTCCCCGTTAAACCATACATATCTTTATTTATTTCCCCATATGCCTCTCTCTCCCCCCCACTGACCTACCTCATTCTCTCCTCAATTTTCCTATCCCTTTCTCCCTCTACCCCTCTCTCCTTGTTTCACTATGCATTATTCTTTCTCTCCCACACATGACCTCCCTCCTATATTGCCACTCCTTTGTCTCTTTCCTTAAGTCCACCTCTCTATCTACGCCTTTCTATATCCCTTTTTATCTCTTCCAATATCCTTATGTTTCATTGTATCTCTCTCTCCCTTTAAGTATTTCATTTATTCCCCTTCCTTTCCTCATCACTCTCTTACTATCTAATTCTGTCTCTCTATCGCCTCCCTTCTATCTCTCCTCTATTTTCCATTATCCTTCTCGTTTTCTCTCTCTCTCCTTCCCTACATTTTCCTCCTATAACCCCATCTCTCTCTCTCTCTCTCTCTCTCTCTCTCTCTCTCTCTCTCTCTCTCTCTCGCTCTCTCTCTCTCTCTCTCTCTCTCTCTCTCTCTCTCTCTCTCTCTCTCTCCCCCCTCTCTCTCTCTCTCTCTCTCTCTCTCTCTCTATCTTTCTTTTCCTACTCTCCCTCCCTCTCCCCCTTATAAACCTATCCTCTCTCTCTTTATCATTTTCCCTATCTTTTTCTACCTCTCTCTCTCTCCCTATCCCTCTTTATATCTCTCTCTGAGCTTCCCTGCTCTCCCATATCCCCTTTTTCCATCAATAAATCTCTTTATCCCTATCCCATTACCTACATCTTTCTCTTTCTCTATATCCTATTTCATATCTCTCTCTTTCTCTTTATCACCCCATATCTATCTCTCTTTCTCTTTCTCTCTCCCTATTCTTCCCCTCTTCCTCTTCCTCTTCCTCTCTAAATTCCTCCCTATAATTTTCCCTCATTGTAGATGTTGTGGAAGGAATGAGTGCACATTATAAAATCACATGCGTTAATTAAATGACATACAATATTAATACACACAAGTAATTAGCATGCATATTCTATCTACAAAAGACAATAACACATTTCTACTACCCATGATTTTGTCTCCAAAGAACACTCACACAATAGTTCAAAGATGAAAATCCCATAAAAAATATTGTATTGCAAACATCTTTTTAAGTGACTACCTTGAATATTTCTCACATATTTTTGTTGTATTAAGACCTTTTATAATTATGAAAATTACAAAATGGATAAAAAATTCTAGAAATAAGCAAGCACCCTATAAACATTTCCAAGATCTAATAGAAAATGAAAGATTAGATATGGATAAGCATAGGCATATACCCATCAAGAGATTGAATCCTTTCACAAGAGATATCGTGGTAGACTCTATTTTATTGCAACAAGTGAAGCATATATGTCCAATGGAGGCCATTCAATTTCCAATATCACATGAATTTCCATCCAAACTGTCATCAACAAGCAAGGACATCATTAATGTAAACATTCATGTTTTTCAGATGTTAAGTAGACATGGGTAGAAATTAATGAATTGAATTATTTGCAACATATTGTTGTAGATCGTCAAGTGCAAGTTAAACTTGAAGAGTTAAGTTTTCAACATAGAAACTAGATAACTATCCATTGCACTCCTAATCTCATTCATCAGGTGAATGAAGTGCTGCATTATACTAGTCAAGGGATCCACATTTCATGTACACCTTCCCTACCCCAAGTACCCAGTGCATGATGAATAATTCCTCGGTAGATTCATGTGAATGGAAGCATGCTAGTGGGATTTGAAATTATGTTACATAGACAAACTATTTATTAGAAGTGCAACTGAATTTTGAGATAATTTTTTGCAAATAAAAGGAAGATGTGTCTAACTGTCAAAAAGTTTTGGTTTTAGTAAGATCATATTGCTAGCTATTGTTAAGATAATTTCACTAATAAATATAGTTAGAACTTCAAACACTAGTAATTACATTCTTTGAAATCTTTGAGTTTATTTGAATATAATTGAAAAGAATATTCCTTCAAAATATCATATCGAAACTTGTCATGTAATATTAGAATCTATTGTAAATAAGTTTACAAGGAAAGAATTCTTGTCGTATCGTGCATATGAAATTTTAAAGTAAATAGAAATTATATTCAAAAGTATTATTTTGTTAGATCAAACCTTGATAGCCATGGTCAATCAATTTTTTGTTATCATTGTTGGTAAACTCCGCATTTAAATATGAAGTTAATTGATATTGTAAAGGAACTACTTGTTGACATGGCTAATGTTCTTTATGCCAACAAGGGGAACTAACCTGATCACAAGCCCCAAGTAGACCTTATTTCATTTGGAATGGCTAGCTCGAACGGGTTTTAAGGGACCTCGTAAACCAGTTGAACATGTCAAAAGATTGCTTCTGGGAGGAAGACTTCAATTAAAATAACAAAATGAAACAACTAACCTCTATGTATTAAATCCTATCTATGCTACTACTAACTACTCTAATCTAGTTCTAGCTACTCTAATCTATCCAGCAAGATCATAATACAAAGGTTTCAACATCATATATATATGTTCAGCAGGAGCTTGATAAGGAAGGTTAAACATCATGCATAGATTCAAGTCCAAATTAATCAATCACTGTCTTCATAGCTAGACAAGACTGTATTAAAGCTAAATTACAATCCAATTACTCATATAGGAACCCACATTCTTCCATGGAATTAAAGCTGCAACTGATGTTTAATTTAGTTTCAAATTAGATACCATTCACAAGTTAACCATGAAACTGAATCACTTTCAATTTAAGAAGACTAATAGTGAACTGTAAGTCATTAATATGCATAAATATAAATCACATTTACATTCATGCCAGTAACAACACTATGATCCAAACAATACAATGAGTCTGAAACTAAAGGCTCCATCTTCCCTAAAAAACAGTCCTCCTCATTCACAATAAAGCAACACTTCTCTTCTCGAAAATAAAAAGCCCCTTCTCCTCTTCGGAGGTAATACTTATGCTAAAAGCCTCTCGCCCTCGGTCTTCCCTACCTCTTTGCCTTCCCTCCATTATTCCAATCAAAAGAAATAGGCGAAAACAGTAGGTGTCACTGCTGATATGTAAAAGAGGTTCCTTGACATTAGGGTGCTTCATTTCCAGCGCACTGAATGGTTATTGATTAGAGGGGATGACTCATTGTCATCTCTTCATGATGTGATCTGGAGCGGTTTTGTCTTTTGGGAATACATGGGCAACACCTGGACATACAAATGCCACACCATAGAACCCGATCTTCAAATAGACATATCCGCGGGGCAAGCTCTTCGGATTGATGCATGCATCTTTTATTTGGAGTCAAACTTGAAGCTTATGCATCCATCTTGAGGTTTCACTTGCCTTCTCTCAGTCCTCACCTGTAGAGATGGCCAAAATCAATTAGTCATATATAATTATGCTACAAAATGCTTAAAAAACACAAATTTCACATCCATGAAACAATTATAACATAAAGAATTACAATGAAAAAAGAATTGGTTCCCGGTTTTTAGCTTTATGCATAAATTAAGCCTCACAAGCGAAACTCAGTTTACACTAAAAACTATCACAAAACACAGCTGAAATAAAATTGCAGACTTGAAAAATTATATGCTCGGCTTTGTAATCATCGGCGGGTTCGCGAGGTTATGCTGCGCTATATATAGATATATATATATATATATATATATATATATATATTATATATATATATATATATATATATATATATATATATATATATATATATATATATATATATATATATATATATATATATATATATATATATATTCTGGATCCGGCAGATAGCGATAAGCAATGGATCTCGGACCTAAAACACATATGTGTTAAGTTTCATAAATCCCTCCAGATCCGCAATGTTACACTTCGCTTTGGAAAACCCCGATGTTAATGATTTATGGCACAACACATGGATAAAGGGAAAAATATGCGTATCACCATTGGGGCAGACTTGAAAATAAATATGCCTGGATTTATAATCATTAATGGGTTCGGTTTCCACCTCCCCGCTAACTGTATGCCCCCATGCTTCGTCAATATGTGATGAGTGATTGGGAACCAAACCCGATAGCGCATATATTTCGATTAATAACTCCGTCAGGTTCGGAAGACAGCGGAGTGCTTTATGTAAAGGCCTCATGCCCAGGCTGATTGCGATATGCGATGGGCTTTCGGACCCGATGATGTATAAAATGCAGTTAACAATGCCATCAGGTCCGACAACCATGAATACATTATGTTAGTTGCGATAGGCCCCCAAAAGGGATTTATGCATGCTTTGCGAAGTATTTTCATTATAAAGGGTTATAATCAAAATAAAGGGGCAATGGAAGGTTTTTTGTATTAAGTACACAAACAACTATAGTGAGGGTGGGGGTGATTATGCGTACGGGCATAGAAATACCATGAATGCATATGAAGATTGAAAAGTCCAATGAAGGGAATAAATGAAGGGTTAAGCTGGGTCAAGAATGAACTATGGAGTAGAGATTTATCAAAGGGGCCCTTGACCATTGAGAAATTAAAGATTTGGCTTGGCAAAGAGCTAAAATCCTTGGGATAGGATAGATCATTCAGAGGAGTGCAATATCAACTTATAAGGGGGGCCATTCAAAATTGCTATCAAGGCAAGTTTTAATAGGGTGGTGGTTGTGGCGACAACAAATGGTGAACCGTTGGGCGAACCAGTTATCTATGTTTCCAAACAAACCTTGGATCAAATAGAACAATAGGGTGCTAAGATAAACTTGAAATGCACACTGTACAGATGGACAAGCGTGGGTTCCACTTCAACAATAATTACTTTAGGTGGGATAAAGACAAATAGCTTCTACTTACTGATAGGGTTTTGACAGAAATTCTCCAATGGTGGTGTTATGGGATTTATTGACCTTCCTCTACTCGTTTCCAACTTTCAAAAATCCTTTTAGGGACATCTCTAGTCTGCCAATACCTGTTTTAGGCATGTACCTCATCTCTTTGTGTAGATGTGTTTATTTTCACTTTGTATAAGAATTTCAGTGCTGTATTTTCATATGATTGAATGGGGTGCATTAATGGGTCATGCCATATTTTTAAACCACTTAAGCACGGTTGGGCTTGATGTGTCAACCAATACTTTGAGCCCAGCAACAGTCCCTACTCAAACTGGCTTTCCAAACAACCTGTCCTTCCACATTGGCACAAGGACTTGAAATTTCCTTTTCTTTTAAATAATTCCTTCCAGTTTTAGGCACAAGGACTAGAGCATAGTGTGATTTGCCATAGGGTATATGACAGTGAGCTTAACCCACGAAAGGAGGTTTACTTGCAGGCAACAAGTAGAGGGAAATTTAGTGTGGTGGAAGGGGCCAATGGAGAATGACTTGTAAGCCTTACAAACAAGTATAGGCTAGGTCTGAGTAAGATTTTTTAAATGCAGCATTCCTCCATGCCAGCCCAGCTGTAGTTACAATTTTTTTTTTTTATAAATATGCCTCTATAGGCTCTAGATATCCAAGTTACCAATAGATCTCACACAGTTCCTAGTAGATGCTAATGAGGGGATTTGGTTTGCATTCCACTATTGATTCTCAAGTGCTCATGGGCTGATAGAAAGTTTGCTTGATTTGTAGGAAAAAGATGGATTCAGGAACAACAGAATAATCAGCAAGCCAATGAGGTAGGGAAAGACCGATAATAGCGAATGAGGGAAAATCTGAAAGGTACAACGAGACTGGAGGACTACAATTAGCTGGCTGAAAAGGAATGTAATTCAAAACAACAGGAAAATAGACTTGATAAATCAAACGAAAGGATAGAAATACAACTAGGCTAACAACAAAAAGAAATGAACTCTAACCTACTCAGGAGGAAACCACCAATGCAGTGGCTACTGGAAGTATCTCTTCAAATGCTAGCCATTAACAGGGAGCTTTTTAGTCTCCCTTTGTAATTTCTTCAACCTTTAAGTCGCTTGACCAATCCTTTCAACAACTTAGAGTGGGCCCAGCCATAGGTGTTGGATTTTGTGTGTTTACCCTTTGGCTCACTCAGCTTGTCCCATTTCGTAACTAGTTCCCCCACTTGGAAATATTTATCTCCTGCCAGATGATGATCGAACCATATTTTTACAATCATTTGGTGATTTTTGAATTTAATTCTAGCTCTATCCCTTGATTCCTCTAGCTTCATCAGTTAGTCGATCCTTTCTTGAAGCGGGGATAAAGGGGTTCCTCTCGAAGCTTGGGAGAGCTGTAAGGATGGAAGGGCAATGTTTGGGGGCAAGATGGCTTCCTATCCATAGACTAGGAAATATGGAGAGTTTCCCAAGGCCACTTTAGGTGTGACCCTATCAGCCCAAAAGGAATTTGTCATGGCGTTGTGTCAGTTCCTCTGGTTAATAGCAACTATCTTGTGGATTATGCAGATAAGGTTCTTATTGGAAGACTCTGCAACTCCATTTCCTTGGGGATAATAGTTTGCTGCATATTTTATGTCGATTGACTTGTCAATGGAAAACTCAGCCAGTCTCAGAGATGAAAAATAATAAGCATTATCAAAGATGAGAGCATCAGGGATGTCATACCTGTTGATAATGAATTTCTCAATGAATGATATTACCTCATCTTCATTCACCTTTCGGAGTAGGATGGCTTCGGTCCATCTAGTGAAGTAATCAGTCGCTATGAGTATATACTTGTCTTGCTGTGAGGAGTTTGGAGTGATATTGCCTATGACATGTAGGCCCCATTGCTGGAATGGTTGGTAAATCATAACAAGCTTGAGGGGAACAGCAGGCTTTCTTTCTCTTCCTATGGCCGTTTTGCACACCTTGCATTTGCGAGCATAGGCATGCAAGTCTCTAAACACTGTGGGCCAATAACATCCATCTCTCAATATTTTGTGGGCAGTTCTCTCTCCGCCATAATGACCACCTGCTGGCCCATCATGCATTTCTTTCAATACATGGTTGGCATCATCTTTCTCTAAACATCTCAGCTAGATTCCATCATGATTTTTTCTATACAAGATGTTGTCGGCCAAATAATACAGATTGGATTTTAATCTGAGAGCTCTCCTCTGTGATGCATCCATGTGTTCAGGACATGAACCCCACACTAGATAGAAGTGTATGTCATGGTACCATGACTCAGGGTCCAAAAAGGTTTCCGATTCTTCTCACTCATACATCAACACTTCGTTATTCCATAAGAGATCCTCCATGAGTTCCCTTTGTGCATATTGCAAGATCTATATTCCTGATTTTTCAGATGCCTCCTTTTGGTCCGCTAAGGCTTCTACCGCTAGCCTACAAAGTCCCTGCCCTTGAACTATCAGTGCTGGCTTTACCTCCAGGTTGAACTCTTGAAGGGAGGTTTTCCAGTCCCCTCTTCGTTCACCCATTTCTTTCTGTACGAAGAGGGCTCTTACAGTAGGATGGGGCACGATGACTTTGGTCTTGGCCATTATTAAGTAAGGGTGGAAATGTTTAATGGTCTTGAAAGCTACGTAGCCCTGTTTCTCCACATCTTGGTAATTCAGTTCCACTCCTTGGATATTTGAACTCATATAGGAAATGGGGACTTCATTTCCATCGTCATTTTTTTGAGTGAGAATTGTGGCATATGAAAGGTTAGAAGCAAAGGTGTATAAGAAGAATCCTTTGCCAAAATTAGGGCTAACCAGTGTAGGAGCTTCAGCAATCGCTTCCTTGATTCATCGAAATGCTTCCTTCGCTTCATCGCTCCATTTATACGCAACTTCTTTCTTGATAATCAGCTACAAGGGGAGTGCTATTTCAGCAAAGCCTGAGATGAACTTTCTAATGAAATGAATCCTCTCGAAGAAATATTGCATAGATTTTTTGTTAACAGGGGGCTATATTTTGATGATGGTCTGTATTTTTTCAGGATCAATCACAATCCTGTCTTTAGAAAGAATATGACCTAGTAGTTTCCCCTCTGTGGGAACAAAGATGCTCTTCTTGGGATTCAAGGAAATTCCCTACCTTCGGCATCTTTCTAAAATCTGCCTCAGGTGATAAACTTGATCCCTCTCGCGATATGAATACATAGTGATGTCATCCATGTACACCACTACCGATATGTTCATCAACCCTCAGAAGGCTATGTCCATAGTTCTCTAGAATGTGGCACCTGTGCTAATGAGTCCAAAAGGCATTTTTTGGTATGTGTAGGTGCCCCATTTAGTGTTGAAGGTTGTCTTAAGCTAATCCCCATGTGATACCAGTATCTGATTATATCCTGAAAACCCATCTAATAGGGACAACATTTTAGACCTAGAAACACACTAAGGGATGTGTTCCATAGAAGGGACCGGATAGTTATCCTTTTGAGACGCTTTGTTCAGGTTTCTGAAATCAATACATAGCCTAACGTATCCATTTTTCTTTCCCACTGGCATGAGATTGGCTACCCAGTGGGTGTGTCTGATCGGGAATACGATTTTAGCATCCAGCACCTTGTTCAGTTCTTTCTTCACCAATGGTTCTAGGCTTGGATGCATCTTACGCAACTTTTGTTGGTAGGGCTTGGCCTCCTTTTCCAAGGGGATCATGTGCTGCATAATACTGGTATCAAAGGACTTTAGGTCTTCATATGTCCATGCAAAGACATCCTTGTATTCTTTGAATAGTTTGACAAATGCAGCCCTTTCCTGCAGAGAGCACCCCAAGCCCAGATTGACATTTTTTGGGTCTTTTTTTGTCCCAAGGTTGACCATTTCATACTTCATGGATGAGCTGTGTGTTTTGCAATTACTAGGTTTCTTGAATTTATCATGCAATTCATACAAATGTTCCATCCTAACAACTGATTTTGGAATCACATTGGGTTGATCCTTTTCCTCATCTTCCCTTTCACTCATAAGCTTGTCATTCTCCTTCTCGTCAATTACTGCACTCTTGAATGTCTTCTCGTGCTGTAGGAACTCAAGGTTTTGCTCATCATCTTTGAAAACCTATCAATTCAAGATGTTGTCAGGCATGGACGGTCTGAAAATCAATTCAACAGAACATTTATTTTTCTTCAGTCTAAAATAAAGAAAAAGTTTAGCAGCCATATTAGCCATCAAATCAGCATCTTGGTTTTGGCCTCAAGGTATGTATGTAATATTAAAGGAATCAAAACTATCAATTAAATCTGATACCTCATGCTGGTACCTCATCAAATGTGGAGAATTGCAGTATCCTTTTCCTTACCTGATCTATGATTATCTGTGAGTCACCAAAAACTCTAAGATATTTCACATTCATACCAATGGCCTTCTTTAGGCCCTGCAGCAGGCCTTGATATTCAGATGTGTTGTTGGTGCATGCGAACTCCAACCAGCTGGCCATTAGATGTTGGTTCCCTTGCGGGTCAATGAGAATACTTCCAGCACCTGCACCTTCAAGGCAGTTAGAACCATCAAAATAGAGTGTCCAGAATATTGCATCTAATGTTACATCAATTAAACTACTATCTAAGAAATTGGTCCTATCATCTACTATAATACAGGATAGCTCATTAGTTGGATTATGGGAGGGAATTTCCAACTATGTGTGTGTCAAAGTTTCTTCAACGGTTTCTGCATGAAACTCTCCAAAACAGGTTTCTGTAGTATAAACATTGAAACTATAGTTCCCAAGGATGGAGTTGGTAAACATTACAGGTTCATTGGGACCATTTAGTTCCGTTACCACATACTTCATGTATCTTTCCCTATCGACTCTCAACATATCACCCTTTCCCTTCTCAGGCAACAAGAGATGGGAGCAATCAGTCAAGAAGTATCCATTCTATTTTGCTAAGCAGCATTTCGTAGGCCTCAAGTATATCAACTACCACTATATCAATGACCTGAGTATACTGTGGTCTAGTAGCCATCCAAATCAACACATCCTTCAATTCTCTAATTACTGTCACATTTGTCCTATCTAATTGCATGATTCAAGTTCCAATTTTTTCAGGTATGGCCTAAAGTCTTTTAGCGACAGCATAAGGCATGATAGTGGATGAGGCGCTGGAATCTACCAAGAAATTGTGGATGTTCATGTTGAAAATTTCAAATGTAATGAGGAACGATGGAGTCATAGATTTAGATTTCCTCCCTATCATGGTTGCGTTGACATCTTGGGGCTTTCAGTTCATTTTGGATAATGTGGCCTCCATAGCTGATGGTATTTGTGCTACACTAGTGGTACTAACAAGTTTGTACATTGGCTTCTTGGTTTGGGTGCTTGAGGTGTTGGGGGTTTTGCAGTTCCACTCATTCATAGCTTTCAGCAGTAAATCTCTTTGCTACATTAATTTTAACAAGTAAAAATATGTGATATTGGCCCTAGACTTCTTGAGATCATCCACAATATTATAATCAACGTTATAGATAGGATAGGGTAGAGTAAACATACTTTTTTTTTTCCAGTTTTAAGTGGGAGTTTACCATGTTGAGTAGCCTTTGTTGTAGTGGGAGATGCATCTTTCTCTGGGTGAATTGCAACAAGGGTATTCTTGGATTGACCGCCAGGCCCACTCTTCTCAACAGGAACTCTGGCAGTGGATGCTTTCATAGGGCGAACATCTTGCTCTGTTTGGTCTAAGGGCTTTGGCACACCTGGAAGCGGCCCTTTACTGTGTGTGTGGATTTCATTAGCATTAGTTTCTGCAGTGTCATATCCATTGTCATCATTCTCATCATTATGGAAATCCCACAACACGTTAATTTGGGTTTCCTCATCCGAGTGTTCCTCTACTTGGTATTCCTCCTTGTCTCATTGTTCTGGTTCAAGCTCCAATATAGGTTCTTCTTTGTTGAGGAGCGATCCAATCAGAGTCAATTCTTTTGTGTTTAAAAACCCCTTCATTAGGTGGAGCAAGCAATGCGAGCTGACTGTGACCACCATCTATTTTATTTTGGTAGAAAGGCTTGAAGGGTTTTTTGTTATTATAATCTCCTCCCTTACCACTAGTATTCTCTTCGTGATTCCTTCTCATATCAATGACTTTGTTCGTAAGTTTCTTAATGATCCGATGCAACCCTTCCACATCCGTGGTGTCCTTGTCTTTACTTTCAGCCGCTTTATTATCATTTCCATTATTCTTCTTGGATGTCTGAGGGGCTTTCTTTTCTCCAATTGTAGGGTGGTATGATGTGAGGCTGATCATTTCATTTTCAACTTTCACCACTTCATCGATAGCACCTTGTAAGGTCTGCACATTACTCCTTTTAACCCACATTGAAGTAGGGACATGGAGAGCAGAGATATAGAATTCCATTAGCACCTCTTCAGTAGGTCTAGCAGTGACTAGGATTCTGTTGAACAAGGTGTTGAATCAAATGTTCAAATCCTTAAATTCCTCCTTGCTTTCCATTTTCAGACAGGATAATTCTAAGACTAAGGCTACAAGCGTTTTTTCATCACCAAACCTGTCCAAAAAGGCATGCTGAAAGGCATCCCAAGAGGTGATTGACCCTATTCTCAAGCTGAAATGTCATGTGGAGGCTATACTAGTCAAGGTAAAAGAGAATAGGTGGCACACCACATCTTCATCGGAAACCCCCAACCTGCACAAGGCTAAGAAGAAAGAGCAAATATGGTTATCAGCGGTATCTCCCTACTCAGGGTTGAAATTAGGTAACACTCTTTCTGTATTTTTGGGTAAGGGATACTACTGCCCAGGTACCACTACAGTATCTTGTGCAAGCCAGGGAGGGAGTGCTCCTGGAGGAGGTGGGGGATGATTCCCACTCGAAGGAGGAGGTGGAGGTTGATTCCCACCCACACGAGGAGGTGGAGGCTGATTCCCACCTGGAGGGGGAATGTTGGGCATACTATGGATAGGGAAGTTTTGGTTGGAGGCTCCTCCATTAGGATTATCAAAATCAAGTGAGGAGTTACCTTTAGAAGGGGAATCCCCAAGAATTTCTTCCCAAGGGGTGTCGATATTTTGCAAGGATTCTAGCACAATATCTTCAAGAGAAGTGGCTGCAGATGTATCTTTGCTCAGGGTAAAGATCCTTCACTTTCTCTTAATTGTAGGAGGTAAAGAGTGAAGGATGGGAAGCTGAGAGAGGGAATGAGCGTAAGCTTGAGTAAGTGTTCTGACAGGTTGTTCCTGAGTGACAAGATATTCCCATAGTCTCTCTTCCTTGGGTGACCCGAAAATAGGACTTAGAGGGATCTCTATTTCTTCAAAATGAGGCTCTTTCAAATGTGTACCAGGATCTCTCCGACCTCTACGATCCATACATTAGTCCTTTTGAATCCATGCGTGGCACTTATAGATGAAATCTTGAAAAGTTGGAGAGGGTGGTTCAGGCCCTCCTTCTAGCGCCAATTTGTTGACATGGCTAATGTTCGCTATGCCAACAATGGGAAATAACCCGATCGCAAGACCCAACTAGACCTACTTTCGTTTGAAATGGCTAGCTCCGATGGGTTTTAAGGGACCCCGTAGACCGCTTGAACATGTCAAAAGATTGCTTCTGGGATGAAGACTTCAATTAAATCAACAAAATGAAACATCTAACCTGTTAGGATATTCCGACACATAGGATATAGTTAAGTTCAACTTGGTCTTCTTAATCTTGGAAACTCTTCCACGAAAGCATTAGCCGCCCAGCAGCAACCAAATTCAAAGAATCCTAAGAAGTCATATCCTCAAAAGAATGGTCCTAAACCATCTCAGCCTCAAAATGAAAGATCATTTCAGCAAAATGACAAGACCAATAAAAACAAATGGAAGAAGACTGATAGATATTGTAACTTTTGTAATCGAGATGGCCACTTAGAATCTAAATGCTTTAAGAAGATGGAAGCCTTGGAAGCCGCAATGAAGAAACATAACATCCATGTGGAGCCTACTTCAACTTCCACTTCCGGAATGGCACTTTCTGCATGTCATTGTCAATCATCTCAGTCTGGTTATGCATTAAATGTATCTTCTTCTTCTTCTCATTCTCATGAGTGGCTCATTGATTCTGGAGCCTCTTGTCACATGGCCAAAAACCAAGCCATGTTTTCTTCTTTAAATGATTGTAACACCAAAAATATATATGTTGGTGATGATAGATCTCTTAATGTTGTAGGGACTGGAACTGTTCATCTAGACAATGGTCAGTTTAATGATGTATTATGTGTTCCAACCTTATCCTGCAACCTTCTATCTGTCTATCAGATAACTCATTCAGGTGAAGGTAAAATTGTTGAATTTTCACCTCATGATGTTGTAATCAAGGATCTAAAAGATCCTAAACAGATTCTAGCTACTGGTCTTGTTGATGATTCCAAAAGGTTGTATAAGTTTCACACCTTTGGGTCATCAAATCTTCCCTCAGTATTTGTTGCTCATAATGATGAAGTGAGAAAACTTTGGCATGAGGGATTTGGTCACTTAAACTATCGCTCCCTTCAGCATCTATGTAAAGAAAATATGGTGACAGGTCTTCCTATGGTATCTTGCAGAGATGGTGTTTGTTTCGGATGTGTACTCATAAAACATCATCGGGACAGTTTTGACAAACGTGCCTCTTGGCACGCCTCAGCCCCTTTACAGCTTGTGCACAGTGATTTATGTGGTCCTCTTCCTGTTGCTTCATTCTCTGGCTGCAAGTACTTCTTAACTTTCATTGATGATTTCTCTAGACGCACTTGGGTATACTTCTTAAAACTCAAGAGTGAAGTATTTAACACCTTTTTGGCCTTCAAAGCCTTTGTT
The DNA here is from genome assembly GCA_031772625.1 of Pinus tabuliformis. Taxonomy (NCBI): domain Eukaryota; kingdom Viridiplantae; phylum Streptophyta; class Pinopsida; order Pinales; family Pinaceae; genus Pinus; species Pinus tabuliformis. The sequence continues at coordinate 579,954,930 of CM062818.1, forward strand.
GAAAAACAATCTGGACATCAAATTCTTAAGCTAAGAACTGATAATGGTGGAGAATATGTTAAAAACACATTCATCAACTTTTGCACCGAAAATGGAATTCAAATGCAACATACTGTTCCATACACTCCACAACAAAATGGTGTAGCTGAAAGGAAAAATCGCACCTTAAAGGAAATGGCTAATTGTATGCTACAATCTAAAGGACTCAGTCTTAGTTTTTGGGCCGAAGAAATTAATTGTGCAAATTATATAATCAATCGCACTCCTACTAAGGTTCTAGAGAATATCACTCCAGAAGAAGCTTGGAGTTCCATTAAACCAGATGTAAGTCACTTTCGTGTGTTTGGAAGTGAAGCATGGGCCCATATTCCAGATGAAAAGCATAAAGCTTTAGAACCTAAGAGTGAGAAATGTACTTTTGTTGGATATTCTGAAGATGTAAAAGGTTATAGACTTATTCCATTTAATTTCAAAAATGTTATCATTAGAAGAGATGTAAAATTTGATGAAAATAAATCGGCCTGCGAGCCTAGTCCGGCGGATGTGCCACCTCTTTCTATCTCTTCTACTTTTGAAAACATTTCTTCTTCAGATGATGAAAACGAGGATGATAATCCTCCCCCACCTTCTCAGGATCCTCAACTTCCAAGATGGGTCCGTGCTACTCGGGATGCAGCAGGTGATCTTGTCGGTGATCCTACAGATCAGCGACGTACACGTTCTCAGTTCGAAAGAGCCTCTTCTTTACTGGCTCAAGCTCCAGTAAATCATGATCCTGACACTTTTGCAGAAGCTTTAGGCCATCCACATTGGGAAGTAGCTATGAATGAAGAATATCATTCATTGATGACAAATGATACATGGGATCTTGTTCCTTTACCAAAGGGATGCAAACTTGTTAGATGTAAATGGGTTTACAGAACCAAGTATGGACCAAATGGGAAAGTTGACAAACATAAAGCTCGTCTCGTTGCGAAGGGATTTTCACAGGTTGAAGGCATTGACTACACTGAAACCTTCTCCCCTGTTGCCAAAATGAACTCTATCCACCTTGTTCTTTCCCTTGCTGCCTCTTTAAAATGGGAAGTCCATCAGATGGATGTTAAATCTGCCTTCTTGCATGGGGACTTGCAGGAAGAAATCTATATGGAACAACCCATTGGCTTCATACAAATAGACTCCAACCTTGTTTGTCGACTTAAGAAATCCCTTTATGGCCTCAAGCAAGCTCCTCGGGCTTGGTATGCCAAAATGGATAGCTTTCTTTTAGAATCTGGCTTTTCTAGGTGTCATTCTGACAATACTGTCTACACCAAGAAAGTGGGCAACTCTCTTATCATCCTTGTTCTTTATGTTGATGATCTTATTCTTACTGGTAGTGACCTTATAAACCATGTGAAGTCCAGCCTTAAAAAGAAATTTGAAATGACAGACTTAGGACACTTACACTATTTTCTCGGTCTTCAAGTCTTGCAATCCCAGGAGGGTATTTTCCTTTCCCAGTCCAAGTATGCTTGCGATATTCTTCGTCATTTTCACATGGAAGACTGTAAGCCAACCCCTTCTCCCTTTCAGTCTAGAGTCAAACTTTCAATCTCTTGTACTTCTCCTAAAGTTGATGCTACCTTATACCATCAACTTGTCGGAAAACTCTTGTATTTAACCCATACTCGTCTTGATCTTTCCTTTGCTGTTGGCCTTGTTGCTCGTTTTATGCAAAACCCCCGTGAAAGTCATTAGAAAGCAGCTAAAAGAATACTTCGTTATGTTTGAGGTACAGTACAGTTTGGGATTCATTACAGTGCCAAAGCAGCTCCTCTGTTAGTTGGTTTCACTGATTCTGACTGGGCTGGTGACCCTGATTATCGGAAGTCTACTGCCGGTTATGTCTTCACTCTTGGTTCAGGACCTATTACATGGGCTTGTAAGAAACAGGCTGCCATTTCTCTTTCTTTAGCAGAAGCAGAGTATCGTGGTGCCGTGGAAGCTAGTAAGGAAGCCTTGTGGCTTCGTCAGATCCTATCAGAGTTTGGCTTTGAGCAGCAGCATCCAACCACACTTTGGTGTGATAATCAAAGTGCCATTCAGATATGCAAAGATCCAGTCCAGCATCAACGCAACAAACACATTGAACTACACATGCACTTCATCAGAAAGCTCATTCATGACCATGTTCTTGAAATGCAATATTGTCCAACAGATGATCAGGTTGCAGACATCTTCACAAAGGCTCTCACATAGGCGAAGTTCACTAAACTTTGATATATGCTTGGAGTTCAGGAAGTTGTCACTAAGGGGGGATAAGCTCTAGTGCCTCCTTCCTTCTCCTATTGTGTCATATTTGTAAATCCTTCAATCCTATCCCAAGTTGTTCTTAAGGGGGGATGTTAGGATATTCCGACACATAGGATATAGTTAAGTTCAACTTGGTCTAGTTTAGAGTTAGGTATAGAGTTAGGTAAAGTGTGTTTCTTTACCGTTGTACATTTTGTAACTTACAATCCGACGGTCACGATATGTAGTGATCCGACGCTTCACTCTCACCTCGGTATTACCGACACTTGATCCGTGGCTTGACACCCGATTGGTCCATGAGTTCTATTTAAAGCGCATGGAGGGTCATTGTTCGGGTAATCCGTGCATGAGAGAAGCTTATGTAAATTTTTATTCTTTGATTAATAAATTGCCTGTAGTACCCACGTTGGGACAGGCCATGGACTGTTTCCCTCCTTGCACTTTGAGGGTTTTAACCACGTCAAAAATACTGGTGTATTGATTTGAGATCTGGTTGTGAGCGGTGTCCTTTTGGTATTCTTTTTGAGGAACTTACCCTGTAAATTCCTACATAACCTCTATGTATTAAATCCTATCTATGCTACTCCTAACTACTCTAATCTAGTCCTAGCTACTCTAATCTATCCTGCCAGAGCATAATACAGAGGTTTCAACATCATATATATGTTCAGGAGGAGTGTGATAAGGAAGGTTAAACATCATGCATAGATTCAAGTCCAAATGAATCAATCACTGACTTGACAACTGGACAAGACTGTATTAAAGCTAAATTGAAATCCAATTACTCATATAGGAACCCACATTACTCTACGGAATTAAAGTTGCAACTAATGTTTTATTTAATTTCAAATCAGATACCATTCACAAGTTAACCATGAAACTAAATCACATTCAATTTAACAAGACTAATAGTGAACTGTAAGTCATTAGTATGCATAAATATAAATCACATTTACATTCATGCTAGTAACAACACTCTGGTCCAAACAATACAATTAGTCTGAAACTAAAGGCTCCTTCTTCCCTCAAAAACTTTCCTCCTCATTCACAATAAAGCAACAGTGCTCTTCTCTAAAATCAAAAGCCCCTTCTCCTCTTTGGAGGCAATATTTATGCTAAAAGCCTCTCACCCTCGGTCTTCCGTACCTCTTCGCCTTCCCTCCATTATGCCAATCAAAAGAAATAGTTGAAAACAGTCAGTGTCACTGCTGAAATGTAAAGGGTATTTCTTAACATTAGGGTGCTTCATTTCCTAGGCATTGAATGGTTATTGATTAGAGGGGATGATTATTTGTCATCTCTTCCTGATGTGATCTGGAGTGATTTTTTCTTTTGGGAATACACGGGCAATGCCTGGACATACGAACGTCACTCCATAGAACCTGATCTTCAAATACACCTATCTGGGGGGCAAGCTCTTCGGATTGACGCATGCATCTTTTATTTAGAGTCAAACTTGAAGCTTATGCATCCATATTGAGGTTTTACTTGCCCTCTCTCAGTCCTCACTTGTAGAGATGGCCAACATCAGTTACACATATATAGATATGCTGCAAAATGCTTAAAAAACACAAATTGCATCCATGAAACATTTATAACATAAAGAATGACAATCTTGAGAGAATCAGCCCTTGGTTTTCATCTTTATGCATAAATTAAGCCTCGCAAGCCAAACTTTGTTTACACTGAAAACTATCGTAAAACACGAACGAAATCAAATTGTGGACTTGAAAAATTATATGCTCGGCATTGTAATCATTGGTGGGTCTGGGAGGCTATGGTGCGCTATATATATATATATATATATATATATATATATATATATATATATATATATATATATATTCTGGATCCCGCTGATAGCGATAAGCAATAGATCCCAAACCCAAAACACATATGTGTTAAGTTTCATAAATCCCTTCGGATCTGCAATGTTACCCTTCCCTTTAGAAAACCCGACGTTAATGTTTTATTGTGCTACACATGGATAATGGGAAAAATCTGTGTATGGCCACCGGGGTGGACTTGAAAATAAATATGCCTGGTTTTATAATCATTGGCGGGTCTGGCTTCCACCTCCCCACTAACTATATGCCCCCACGCTCCACCGATATGCGATGAGCGATTGGGAACCAGACCCGATAGTGCATATATTCTGACTAATAACTCCGTCTGGTCCAGAAGATAGCAGAGTGCTTTATGTAAAGGCCTCATACCCAGGTCGATTGCGATATGCGATGAGCTTTCAGACCCAATGATGTATAAAATGCAGTTAATAATGACGTCAGGTCCAACAGCCATGAATGCATTATGTTAGTTACAATAGGCCCCCAAAAGGGATTTATGCATGCTTTGCGAAGGATTTTAGTTATAAAGGGTTATAATCAAAATAAAGGGGCAATGGAAGGTTTTGTGTATTAAGTGCACAAACGACTGTAGTGAGGGTGGGGGTGATTATGCGTGCGGGCATAAAAATACCACGAATTCATATGAAGATTGAAAAGTTTGATGAAGGGAATGAATGAAGGGCTAAACTGGGTCAAGAATGAACTATGCAGCAAAGATTTATCAAAGGAGGCCTTGATCATTTAGAAATTAAATATTTGGCTTGGCAAAGAGCTAAAATCCTTGGGATAGGATAGATCATTCAGAGGAGTGCAAGATCAACTAATAAGGGGGCCCATTCAAAATTGCTATCAAGAAAAGTTTTAATAGGGTGGTGGTTGTGGCCACAACACTACTATAAAAAAAAAAAATTCAAGAAAATACTAGGCCTTCATCGAACCAAAATGTTGTATTAAACTTCAGTAAGGGATATGAAAACTATCAACCATGAATTTGGAAGTTCCTTTGCATGACACAAACATAACTGTATGAGAGATCCATGAATGAGCACATGGAATTGAAGCTAGGCCAAACATATTTTGAGAAATGAAAAAATAGATATGTTGGAATATGTACAAATTTCATAACACATGTTGTTGTAGATATCAAGAAGAAATTGATTATATTTATTACGTGTACAATTCAACAATTATTTTCATCATAATATTATGTATTAATTATGATCCAATTTGGATCAGCTGATTGAGAGCAGAGTACTAGCGGAGGTCTAAAGGAGAAGAGCGAGGCTTCTGCGATAGCAATGGCACCTACTCGTGTCGGCCAAACCTCCGGAGATTCCATAAACCAGAAAACTGAATCCGCGCTATCTGCCTTGGTCATCCTCACTGCTCTGAGAGTGAGGTTAATATGTTATCTATAGCAGACATGGTTTGTAAGGGAAACAGAGGTATGAATTTGGGTAGATCTGTTGCATACGGGTCTCCCTCAGGCAGCGAAGACATCTAGTAAACCCTTGCTCGGCATAAATGGTTTGAATGAGCTTATGAAATGCTTACGAATCAGCCTTTTAACAGTCTGCTCAAAGGACGTAGCTGCCTTCGAGACCATGCTTGGGGAGGGTGCTGTCTCTAGCAGCAATGGAGCCCTCAGGATGAAAAATCGCCGATTCTACCAAAGGTACGAAGAAAGATTTCAGTATATTGTTTATCAAAACACTGATCTGTATGATTATGATGCAGATCTTGACATCCATCTGTCATTGAGCCCCGATTGGGCATCATATCCATCGCTCTGCAGCATCGAGTACAGAACGAGTCTTGGGTTTTTAGATCCAAATCTTTTCGCTGCAGAACGACCCTCTTTCTGGTCAGATCCGGAAGCCCACTCAATGAATAAGCCGTGCCCAAGTGAACAAAAGGTGCAGAACATAATCACAGGCTTAGATCTGATAAAAACAAGATCTGGAAACCTAGTAAGTGATCACAGATTCCAAGTTTTTGTAAAAAACCTAGAAGGAAAATCGAAAATAATTTGGGTAAAAGAGACAGAGACTGTTAAGCAAAGGTAGGAGATTATAGCGCAATAGTTGGGTTACCCTATCAGGACGCAAAACCTAATACAAGGGGGCAGAGTGTTACAAGACACAAAAAACCTTTGGGAATACAGTATCACACCTCAGTCAACAATCATCCTCAATTTGAGGTTGAGAGGGGGTGCAACCAACAATAATACGAATCCAGACAGGGCGGGAGGAAGTGGTATTGGTTCAATCGGGAAAAAACCAGGCAACATTTCCTTCAAAAATGTCCTACAAGGGAAAAACACAGAAGGAGCAGTACCGAATCAAACAGGTATGGACGCAAAGCCATACATTGTGGAACAACTGAACCACACCCCAGAATGCGACATAGATACACCAGAAATAGATGAGCAATGCGCCATATATGAAAAAAAAAGCAATAATATGCAGATTTAACTGCTTTTGGCCCAATCCAGCCGATCTTTTTCTTTGGATCTTCATGAACTAGACCACGCACTGCGAAATACATCTCTACTCCAAGGGTTTTTTCATAGTGAAATTTCTATCAGCAATAGATAGAGACATAGTAATTCAGGAAGCACCTTGGTTCTGGGGATCCACTGGACTCTTCATCACATCATGGTTCCCAAATTTTGATGCAAACACAATGGTTGTCTCTAAGATGCCAGTTTGGGTGCGGCTACACAACCTCTCAATACATCTCTGGAATCAACAAGTACTCACTGGAATTGGAAATACTATTGGGCGTTACATTAAAATGGACACCCAGCGAGTGGAGGAAAGAATATATACTTTTGCACGAATATGTGTGGAAGTAGACCTCAAAAAAGGCTTTCCAGACCAAATTCAGCTGAAGCATAGATAGAGCAGCTAGACACAGGTACTAGATTATGAAAACACTGCATTCAGATGTCGAATCTACAGACAAACAGGACACCTACAAAGCACGTGCCCAACAGTCAAAAAAGACAACCGCAGAAAGAAGAAAACGAAAAAACAAGCAAAGGGATGGCAATTTCCACCACCTCCCTCGGATGATGAGGAGGAAGAAGAGATGGATTACGCCAACCTAAATGAGAACAAATAGATGAATATAGAACCAGCTGCAGAAGATACAAATACACAGGAAGATATAGACACAACACTGGCAAGTAGATCAGAAATGGATATGGGCAGAAATAAACGCCAACACACATCAGACACATCAAATTCTGATAAAGATAATCCACAACCTGTGGCTGAAATTGCATTAGCACTCATAACTCCCACAAAATCACAGGGGGTTTGGAGAAAGGTTGAGAAGAAAAAAGGGCAAAAAGTCTGACTTTTCCCCATCCGTACATAAATATTTTTGCTATAACATGTTTATTTCTTGAAATCCATACACCCTGCATGGTGTGAAAGGATCTATGCATCTTTTGGAGCACCTTTTTTGAAATCTTTTTACAGCATATGCCAAGGGGCATCTACAACATGTAATTTTTCAATCATAATGAACGATTTTGATTTTCCTAGGGGAAAAAAATGTATTAATTATGATCCATAATACCGCTAATTTTATCAATACATATTACATAGCATCATGTGTCGAATGAATAATGGAAAAAACTATTATGAACAAACCTATTTATATGCGACATGTTGTAAGTAGGGTGGATTTGTATTATTAATCTCGTGCATCAATGAAAGAAAGGAGCACAAATTTTTTAGTATGTAATAGATATTTAAAGCTTATAATATGTTACATACGATCATTGTGAGAAATAAAGTAAAACTATTAAATTGTTGAAGTCATAAGTAAGTCATAAATAAGTCGTAAGTCACAAGGTAGCAATTTCCTTATTACACCATTAAATTCAAAATGGAATATTTCTTATGACCTTATTTTGTGTCCCCGAATACATGTATGTCATTATATAAAGGAATTTTTTATTAAAAATTAATCATATGTTCAACATATGGATGTATTTTGATGGAAAGGTCAATGATTTAAAATATGCATGAGCACATTTCCCCTTAGAATTATATTATTAATTATGAAAATTTGTAACTATGCAATTCAACCATAAAATATAATCCAAAGCCAATATTATTATTCATTTTAAGTTAGAATAAGGGTACATATCATATATAGGCATGGTATAAATAGTAGCAATGACACTAGGATAATAGTGAAGGAGACACAATTTTACATAAGTGATCATATGTGCCATAACCTACATTTTGTGCAAAATTGCATTCAAATTCTCTATGATAACTTAAAGAATAGAAATATACATATCGATAAACATTGTATTTTTTTAGATGGCTATGTAGGTCATCTCAAAAATTCCTTTTAATTCCAATGGTTGACTATATTGCATAAATATTCAATATGTCTTGTATTAGGTGCCACCTTGAGATTAGTCATGGAAAAGTTTAGCGTGACGAGGCAAGGGCATGCATTGAAAATTCACTATGAAGCGAAGATATGAGGTTTAAAAAATTCCTCATATCTATGATGAAAAATCTATATTTGAATGGTTCTCTACAATAATGTTAGAGGAGAAAATGAGCATAAAAAATCAATAGTTATAGATCATGCACTAAGAAGCTTATTGTAAGTAGTCAATATAGATCAGTCACACTTATGCCATTACGCCATAATACAGGGAACTTGTAGAATTCATTTATCTAAAAGGTATAACAATCGTTTTTTTGAAATATGCACATAGAAACATACTTGTTTTATTGGAGCATGTAGTAGCGGTGAATAAAATGATAGTGAATCAATGGACTAGCTTAATGAATAGGATCATGTGTCTCTTGTAGTAGACACATGTCTAGTATTTGGAAAAACCTAGCTAAACAAAGGCCAGACAACCATTTAAACATATAATGACCATATCATAAATATTGTACATTCAAGTAGATATAAATCACATCATGTACTAGATCCATTTTATTTTATTTAACTACGTTATCAAGCTCCTAAAAATTTGGATTCGACTATACATTTCATTTTTCATTGTACACATATATGAAGTTGTTTCCCTAAAAAACAATGAATGGGGAACTAATTATTGATTCCACTGATGAATATAAGTTAAGAAAACCATCAATACCTAATTAACTAATGATGAATGAAATGAATTTTCATTTTTGAAATGATTGTTGTTAAATTGAATATTTTACAGTAGATAGAAATTCATGAAAGTGTATTAGTTATGTATCCATGGATCATAGACCAATGTAGTGGTGTATCATTGTATATAATTATTGATTGGTACAAATATCCAACTGCAAATAATGTCTACTAAGAGCTTACACAAGGTATGGTACTTCTTACCTAATTTAGAGCATGAAAAACAAATGGAGACCATTATAAATAGAGTTGATCTAGACAATATAATTGAATGAAATCAAGTATTTATGCAAGAAGTAAAATGACATGTCCAATATCACATTCAACATTGATGTACATATGTTTTTGTTGTTGTTACCTTCCATGCATGTATACTGCATATGAATAATTAATTTCTAATGCATTTACATATGACTATGATTTCTTCAGTGCATGATCGTAACACTATTCCCCTTCTCTATCCCTAGTTTATGTGAGCCTTTGTTGACACATAAGGGTTTCTTAGCAATAACCATGTTTTTTTTAAACTACAATAGTGAAAGTCTTGGAGATAAGAAATTCCTAAATTAGGATCACTATATCTCTCCTTCTATCCACCCTCCCTCCATAACCCATTTTTTTCTCTCTATATCTCAGTGTTTCCCTTCTCTCTCTCTCTCCTTCTCAACCTCTACCGTGTATTTCTCTCTTCCTTTAGTTGAGAAATCTACAGAAGCTAGATAGGTGATTTCCCTTACTTTGATAATTGTTTGTGCTATCTTTTTACTTATCTTTATTAGCTTCTTCTTCAACTTAATTATTATTTTGATCTTATATTCAAACAACTACCAAAAAATAAAGAACAATGAGACAAGAGGACACAAGATATAGGCTATTATCCAGAGCCAAAACCTCTCCACTTGACAGGAAAGCTCACAAGAAATGTTCTCTTCTTATAGAATCTTGAATTCATAAATTCCAAGACCTATGACCCTTGAACAATACTCATCCAAATCCAAGTCAACCTTCCTTCTTGATTTGCACAACTTCTTACAACAAACTTTGATCTTCCAACAACTTCTTTAGCAACTTTGACCTGGTAGATTCATGGATTCGACCTTGATACAACTTCACAACTTTTACCTTGAAGCTTTACGGCTTCGACATAGAAGTAGCTTCACAACTTCTACCTAGAATTAGCTTCACAACTTCGATGCAACTTGATAGCTTCAATTTAGCATCATAACTTTGATTTAACTTTAGAATTTTGTGTTGCCTAGTAACTATAGGAACACTAACAAAAGAGAGCAAGAGAGACCCATAACTTCAATCTTATTCTTATTCTTATTCTTTGTCCTTTTCCAACTTCTATCTTGATGAGATGAAACTTGCTTGAGAGTATGCCCAAATAAGGTCAAGTTCCTTCTAATATATAGGCTTTTGAGGGGTATAAATTTATATATTTAGGATGAATTGTCCCTTCATGCAGGTTGACTTGATGTTTGTACCATGACGAGGTATTGCAGGGTCTTTGACTCAAATAGATTTTCTTTACAATATGTAACATGCCTAAGTGGGTCTTCAATACATGAAAATGATTTAATTGACTTTTAGACTTAATTGAGCTTGATCTAAAAATAAATTCCCTTGAGAATGAAACCCATGCCTCAATATCAACAATAATTTATTTTTGTCATTACATAAAATACATAAAATTATGATTACATATGTCATTATGAATACTGAACCTAGTTACACATTTCAATACTCCCTCTTAACTAGGGAGGTATTCATAATCCATACAAGGTACTTTGACATTCTAAATATCAAGAATTATCATAAGAAGAGTGGGATTGGTAACCCATTTGTATAGCATCATATCGTCCAACATTGTCACATAGAAAGGCCTTGAATAACAAATCTATCTCTCCACAAGATTAAAGCACAATGCTGGTGATACCAATGATTTATAGTTACCTTCATCATTGTCACTCAAGAAACATACCACACACATGTGTTCATAGGGTATGTCCTTCTAGGACTATTCTTGTCTTGGATTCCTAGTCCTAAAAAAATATAGGTCATCTACAGTTACTCTTATCCTGGATGCCCTACCACATCCTTAAAGAGTATCAAATGCCATATGCTAACCCAATCTTCCATTCTTTCTTCCAAAGTGAAGACAAAAATGATGTGTCTATCTCTCCCCCTCAACTAAGGAGGATATACTTATTCCTATAAAGTAATGTACCCATTCCATAAAAAGAGTCTACTCAAGCTTCCTCTCATCCAGGGACATGTCCAAGTTCCCTCTTAGCAATGGAATTACTTCCAAGCTCCTTCCTAACCAAAAAGCTTGTTCTAGGCTACCTCTTACCTAGGGACCTACTTCCAACAATATCTATTTCTTCTTGGGTGGAGATCATGGGGCCTTCATCTTCTTCTATAGCTCCTCCATTCGATGTAATGAATTTCATATTCATATTTATGTAGACTTCCTATTGTAGGGTATCGACCATCCATCACTTTCCTTCATGAACCATGTTAGTCATGTCATCCATCCTTTCATCAGAAAGTGATCTACTAGACCATATCTGAATTTTGTTCACACAACTACCTTTTACACATCATTTTTCCTTCAAGATATTACATCCCACCATATGAATACAAGTTGTCGGTGAGTTCCACAACTCTCCTTCAGTAGCATTATATAAGCCCATCCAAATATTGTTCAAAAGTCAAAAATAAATATCAAATCAAAATTACCTTTTATGATGGCCCTTCATCATGACATGTACTTGTTTTAACATCAACATCCTCAGTCTATATTGACACATCTCCCAAAATATTCATTGTCAATGTTCTTCTTCCTTTCAAGACATTATCAGAGTCTTCATACCTTTTCCATGGAGACGCCATGTAAAATTATTCTAGTCATCAGATGTTGATTTCCTTTTATACGTGACAATTGTTGCATATTTCATGATCTATTATTTATTTCTTCACATATTGCTTCCCAGGAACTTCCATTCATAGTTCCTTAATCTTTGTCAACCACCTAAAATTTTATATGAGGACATATTATGTTGATTTCATATTTTCAATATGTGAATCATCCCTTCATGCATATTTTTTACGGAATGTATCTGTTTTATTCGACCGTTAGAGAGATTACCCATGTTATCGACAACTATATGATGACATGACTTAATTTATCAAGCATATTCATACATATATCTTTTCCTCTTTTGGTCATCTACGATTCCTTCAATAGCTTCCTTTCCTTGATTGGGAACACTTGAACCATCTTGAAATGATGTATTCCTTTATCATCATACCGTCATTATTCAAAACAATGAATCCCATACAAGGTGGAATTCTCAGGGAGACACTTGCTTCCTCCAAGAGAGGTGAAGCTTATAAAGAATATTGCAACAAAGGATTTTGATCATTCTCATCCTGAAAATTCTCCTTCCTAATGATGTATGATGAGCTCTACAATAGATGACTTTGTTCTACCCATAAGTATTATCTATGATTCTAATGTGGTTACCATGACCTACTTCCTTCATATGATGACTACTACATCCATGTATACTTCCACTTCAGTTATCCTTTCAAGATTTTCTATTGATATCATCATCTCTTGCTTCAATGGTATGCTTCTAGTACGATGTCATCTTCTACTAATATTTATCTCATCATAATTCTTCTCATCTTTAATACCATGTTGGAGGTCATTTCCCCCCCGACTTGTCCTTGCTATGTATTGGAGAAACCCTAATAGCTAATATATATCCCTTTGGATTTCTTATCATCAAGTTATTAGACTTCTTCAGTGATATGAGCCTTATTTATTTCTTTCCTTTTGTTTTCCTTCTTGAATTTCAAATAATTTCTCTTGTAATGCCCATATTCCTGACAACTGTAACATTGTATCTTTGACATATTCTTCTTCTTTTCCTAAGGACGAAATTTTCCAAACTTTCCTTTTCTTTTAGCCATGGTAGAAAATGATTGAACTTGTTGATCCTACATCACTGTTTTCCTTCAACCTGGTTTCTTTAATCTTACATATCTATGAAAGTTCAATGAATGGGGCGTCTTACTTCTTTCAATAAACACTTGATATGACATTGACCCATTCCTCCGGTAGTGTGTTGAGCACCACAATGGTCATCTCCTTATCAGACATTATTTCCCCAAACTCTTGCAATTTCTCTCATATTTATGACACCCTCATAAAGTATGAGGATATTCCTTATTCCTTTGATATTTTCATCTTGTAGTGTTCTTGTTTTAATGATATCACTTCTCCAACAGTACTTATGGAGAATAATTGTACTAGCTTCTCATATATTTCTTTTGATGTCTCCAACTTTGATACATAGGGTATAAGGGGATATTTGAGGGATTCTATAATAATATTTTGATTCCTTACTTCCCATTTCATATACTTCACTATATCTTGGGGTTTAGTGATTGAACCCTTAACATTATCAATGACTTCATTTCTATGAGGATCAAATATTTCCTCTTCTTCCATGTAAGAAAGTTTGATGACCCAACAAATTTGTTACTTTCCTTGCAAAATGAATTCATTTTTATAGATTTGGCTCTGCACATAAAGATAATTACTTGTGAATATACTCCTTGGTTACAATAGCTTCAACTTGATGCCTTCTTAATTTTGATGATGATGTAGATTAAAGGAAGATATATTCTTGATGAAGATGCCTTCCTTCAAAAGTGACCCTTTAAAGAAAGGGAGATCACCATGGTTCCTTGATGATGATGAAAAATATTTTATTCTTTATGAGATTCCCTTTCTAAAAATCAAGTTCATTCAAATTTAACTTCCAGTAGCTACAACTTCTTCTTCGACCTCTTTTTTGATCCCTGCAATTTCTAACTAAAATTTTTAGTCACTACAGAAACCCTCATTTCTGCACCTTTGGGAGAGAGACAAAGAGTTTACCATTCTCTCTTCTTCGCTTTCATAGAGGTTCTTATTTTGTGACTTGGCTTGAAATATGGCTTGTCTTCCACTTTTTTTTAGCCTCCTTAGGTGATCGTAATAATTTGGCTTCTGCTGTAGCAAATAAGCCCTAATATCTTTGCATATGTAAACAAGAATAACCCAAAATTACTTCGATCATTTTATCTTATTAATGATTGACGCTTTTGATGATATTTTAGTGGATGGACCCATGAGTGTCCTTATTTAAGCTACCTTTCCTTGTCTTGGCACCCTAGCTCTGATACAATGTTGATAAATCGAGGGCAACTAGATAGGTGATTTCTCTTACTTTCATAATTTCTTCTGATATTTTTCTCCTTATCCTAATTAGCTTCTTCTTAAACTTAAGTATTATTGTGTTCTTATCATCAAACAAATACCAAAAAATAAAGAATAATGAGACAAGAGGACACAGGATATAGGTTATCAACCAAGGCCAAAAAGTCTCCACTTGAGAGGAAAACCCACAAGAATTCTTATCTTCTTATACAATCTTCAATTAAAAAATTCCAATACTTGTGACCCTTGATGAAGAAACCTCCAAGACCATGTTAACCTTCCTTTATTTTTACATCTTCGTGTAGCAAAATTCAACCTTCTAGCTACTTCTTCAACAACTTTGACCTGGTAGATTCACAGCTTGGACTTTGATGTAGCTTGATAGATTAGACAGTGCAACTTCACAACTTTGACCCAGAAGTAGCTTCAGAGCTCCAACCTCACAGCTTCACAAATTTGATGCACATTCATAGCTTCAATGCAACTTCACAACCTTGATGCATCTTCACAACATTGATGCAGTTTCATAATTTCATCATGTTCAGTAACTGTAGAATCCCTAACAAAAGAGAGAGGAGACTCAAAACTTTTATATTTTTCATCTTATTCTTCTTTGTCCTTTTCCAACTTTTGTCTTGGGGAGATCAAACTTTTTTGGTAGTATGTCCAAGTGAGTTTGAGTTGCTTCTTATATATAGGATTTTGAAGGGTATGAATTGCTATCTTTTGGCTAACTTGCCCCTTCATGTACGCTGACTTATTCTTTGTGCCATGACAAGGTCTTCGAGGGTCTTTTGACTCAAATCAATTTTATTTACAATATATAACATGCCGAAATGGGTCTTCAATACATGACAATGACTAAATTGACTTGTAGACTTAATGACAAGCCCTAGAAGTTCAAAATGAGAGCTTGACCTAAAAATAAATTCCCTTGGGCATGAAACCCATGCCTCATGATCAACAATAATTTATTTTTCTCATTACATGAAATAAGTAAAATTATGATTACATGTGTCATTATGAAGACTAAACCTAGTTACATATTTCAACACCTTTCTCTATCTCACTCTCTCAATCTCTTTGTACCCCCATTTCATTGTCCCTTTCTCTCTATATCCATACTTCTCCCTTTTTCTATCTATATCCCCTTCTCCTTATGTCCCAATCTCTCTCTCTGTCTCTCTCTCTCTCTTCACACTCCCCCTTTCTCACCCTCTCTCTCTCCACCTTTCCTTATCCCTTTATCTCTCTCTCTCTCTCTCTCTCTCTCTCTCTCTCTCTCTCTCTCTCTCTCTTTCGCTATGTGACTCATTCATATATCCCCCTCTTTCTCTCTCTAATTTTCCATCTATATCTAACCATTTCTCTATCCATTTCAATATCTCACATTCTTTCTATCCATTTTTATATTTATTTCTCATTTTACCTATTCCCCCTTAATATGTTCCTTTACCCATAGATCTTGGTCTCCCCCATTATGTTTCTCTCTCCCCTATATATATTACATATGGATAAATTTTTCCAAATGAATTTACATATGAGAATTATTATTTTAGTGCATGGGTTTGGCTCTATTTCCCCTCATTTTCTGTAGGTTATTTGAACGTTCAATTTCCACATGAACTCCTTACAATAAGAACCATAATGTTGTTTAACAACACCAAAAAAAATCTCAAAAACATGAATTTACCATCAGTAGGGCCTCCCTATCTCTCCCTCCCTGCGTCCTCGTTCCCTCTCTCCCTCTCTCCCCATCCCTTTCTATAGATCACTTTCCCTATGTTCCCCTCCTCTATCTTTCTCTATTTTGCCCTCTATCCCTTGCCTCACTCTCTCTCTCTCTCTCCCCTTCTACCTTCTTCTTTGAAATTATCTCCACATTTTTCCATCCCTCTCTATGTTTCCACCATTGTATGTATCCATCATATATTTTTATCTCACTCCGTTTTTTCTATAAGCCCTTCTCTTTATCAAACCTTTTCCTTGTCCATTTATATCACTCCCCCTTTGCATATCCCTCTTTTTATCTCCTTATCCCTTTCCTTATTCTACCCTCACCCTTTGTCCCTTTTTTCATATTTCTCTCTCTCCCTCTCTCTCTCTCTCTTTGTACACACACACACACACACACACACACACACACATATATATATATATATAGATATATATAGATATCATTTTTATTTATTTTTCTAATGAATTTACATAAGATCATTATTATTTTAGTGCATGGGTATGATATTATTTCCATAGTCTATGCCTAGGTTATGTGAATCATAATTAGCACATGAGATGCTTCTTATCTTGTGAATTTTCCCTAGATGAAAATTCCAAACCTCATCAAGGAGAAAACCTACATAAACCATTGGGAAAGTTATGCACCATCTAAGAAGCCTTTGCCCTCAAATCCAAACATATGTGTGGTTCCCGAACCTAAAGGGAGATTCTCTATACCTAATCATAAGCCTACCATTTACTATGAGAGATAATATAGATAGGATTACACTTTATCTTGTTTTAAAGGAATATAGTTTAATGTTGATTGGAAATTATTTGAATGATTATTAGTGGAAGCTAGTGGAGTGTCTAGAACATATCGACCATATGATTTAGGAAATCTATTTGTAGAAAATGTAAGATGCATCTATTAAGTATTGATCGCAACAATAAAAGTGAAAATGTTGGTTAAATGGAAACAATTAAATTTACATATTTCTTGGCTCAAAATGGTTAATAAATAAAGGGTTTCCCTTATGCTACAAGTCACTAATATACTGATAGGAGCAACCAACGGTAGTTGGCCCATTCTCTTAGAGCACCTATTATCACCTAATTGTGGGTCATCAAAATGTATAAGTGATTACTACAATACATCAATAAATAAATAAAACAATGTTTCCCTAACTTTGTTAATCAACGTCATGAACCAATTGGTTAAACATTAAGATTTTGGTTTTTATTAATTTGCATAAAGTGAGCACTTATGATTTTCTTACATCCACATGACTATTCCTTTATTGGTCACACAAATCTAGATCAAGCAAGTTCTCATTAATAAACAACATAATGAAACATGAAGACAATGTTAGGAGAAAAGTTCAATGTTCTCTTCACCACCTTTCATCTCCCACACACTTGAGGGAGGAAACTTGGAGCCAGATAAGGACTCATCATCTGCACTGCAAACTTGAGGATCCCAAAATGGAATCTACACTCATTTAATGAACCAATGGCCATGAGAGCCTACTAAATTGTTATAAATGTATCCTTGCAAGAAGGACAAGATAAAATATGAAAATTTACACTACCAAATCAAATTAATATTCACTGTAATTTTCAAAACTTCATTGCATTTATTTTTGCAAATTATGAGCATTCACCATTAGACCCACTTATGAATTCTTTAGGAGTGAGGTCAAAAAATGTGGAAGATAGAGGGATCCTCTAGCCTAACATTCTCATTTGTGTCTTTATGTAGAACATTGTCTCATTTATTCTTAATAAATAGCCATTGCCTCCCATTATATGCTTTGTTTATTTTCCTTGTATAGTATTGTTTCACTTGTTTGTTAATGATTGAATGCAACATTTTTTACTTGCGTTTTGCTTTGCTTTGATTCAAGCAATCTCTATGGACTTATGTAGATATAAACAACCTATATATCATGTTAGCATTATGGATAATGTGTCATCCTTGATGGCAACCTACTTGATAAAGATGTCAACCTTATGGTTAAGCATATGCTACAGGTAAGATAGACAAAGGAATATCAGTTCAGAGATAGAGGGATGATAAAGGTGAATTTTAGGAAAGTATATGTGGTTCTTGTGAAGAAAATTTGCCTACATATGAAACTATGATGAAGAGAATGTTGGAAATAATACTGAGAGGGGGGGTTAATCAGTATTATCAAATTCTTTTCAATATATCTTCTAGATTTATACTTTGATTTATTCTTCAGATATTGATCATTAGATTGTATGTCAGTACCATATAATAATGAGCAAGAAGAAGAAAAATAGATAATCACACCAAAGAACACTAGATATAAGGTGGAAACCCAATGTGGGTGAAAACCAACTGCTGCAATATGTCTCTATCTTCTTTCAATTAGAAACCTCTTTTACAATGATTTTGTATTGGTGGAGTCCTTTACCAGTACACAGGCTGCAACCTACTGAGAGCTACAACCCTCTCTCGTTTTCCAGTCTCTCCTGGAAGGGAGCTACAACCCCCTTAGGTCTTGTACTAGCTAATCTACTAGTACGTAGGTGCTGACCTACTTCTTTTCTTTGAAGGACCACCTTTCATAAATTTTCAAACTGGATCCATGAACATCAAATAATCATCAAGTACATGTGAATCAACCAATCTCTTTTTTCAATCAACCGATGAATAAACCACTAACTTCTCAGAATGAAGTAACTAGAACAGCAATACCAGTAATCTAAACCCAGAACTCTTCAGCAATAGATAAAAGACAGCCAACAAATATTTCAACAAAAGTCCATAACTTCACCAATAGAAGCCTGTGAATATCCACAGCTCTTCTCTGTCTAAACTGTGCAGATCCGCACCTGGTCCTTCTTCTACTCTGCGTACCTCCGCACCTACTCCTTCTGCTGCGCTGTGTATCTCTACTCAGATCTGCACCTACATTGTCAGCCTGACAGCGTACCTCCGCACCTGGTCCTTTTGTTCCTCTGTGTACCTCCGCACTATGCCTTCTTCTGTGCTGCGTACCTCGCACCACCGCCTTATACTTCGCTGTGGACCCCCGCACCTGCGCCTTCTGCTACGCTACGGACCCCCGCACCTGTGCTGTGGATCGCTTGCGGACCTCTAAATAGAGCCAAATTAACAGTCCTCCAATGTGCCATAGACAATCAGATCCACAGATCTGATCATGCGCCCGAGAGATCATGACGAATTAATAGATTTGCCTTAAATTTCACCTTGATTTAGATCTAGCTTTTCAAACCAATCACCCAAAATTTCAGATCTTAGGATATTGAAATGTCACAAGTGACTAGCCAAGTGGTCTCCTTTTCCTTTTTATAGGCAAGCGCTTATTCACACCATGGGACAAAACCATCATAAACCAATACAAGGGATCCAAACCAAGGTTCAATAATTTAGATCCTATACCACAGGCCAAAACCATAGGATCATGAATCGTCGGGCTAAATACCATGGGCCAAACATAAGAATTCCCACGTGTGCATGCTTTCTTTGCATTGCAGTGAGTGGACTTGGGTTCGCACCTTCTGTTTGGATAGCCTGCGGACATGACCGCACTTGGTGAATGGTGTGCCTGCGGGCCCACACCTTTTGAACGGTGCAGCTGCGAACCCCTTATTTTTCATCATTTTGAGAACCAAAACAGAGTTATGCCACTTGAGTGAGTTGCCGTCAGGTACAACACCTGTGCCATAGTGCCAAACCTGAATCATAATGCCAACAATCTCCCCCTTTGTACTTGATGGCAACCCCAAGATCCTCAAAGTCATTCTCCCCCTTTGACATCAAGGGCAAAGGGCGAACCAAGATATTCTCTTCCTTTGCTGTCCATACTCCCCCTGAGTGCCTGCTGAAATTTCTGAATGAGCTCCCCTTGACTATAGACCAGATCTGCAAAAGAAAAATTCTTCAAGAAGAACCATAATCTACTATACACCATACATGACCTTGACAAGAGAGATAGAGACATATTAGCAACAATATTCAAATCAGTATCCATGTTCTCCTTCTGTACTTTCTACTCCAAGATCTTCTACCGTAATGCCAACAATGCATTATTAGAAGAATACATGCTCCCCCTAAACCTGTGCCTTTCGATCTTCGACCAATCCATAAACCAGCAATGTATGCGTATACCCCATATGAAACTCGCGTACAACCAACAATCTCTGAAACAGATGAGATTCAACAACAAGATGATGCATCAACTACCCCCAGCTTTTGCCTAAGGTATTTAAAGGTCTCCCTGGGCAGTGGTTTGGTGAGTATATCAGCAACTTGTTCCTTAGAAGGAACATACTCCAACTTGACCTTTTGTTCAAGCACTTGTTCCCGAATAAAATGATATTTGATAGGTACATGCTTGGTCTTTGAATACATGACTGGGTTCTTTGAAATGCTGATAGCACTTGTATTATCACATAAGATAGAGATAGGTGGTGTACAAGTGATTTGAAAATCCTGCAAGGTCTGCATCATCCAAAGGATTTGAGTGAAACAAGATGCAGCAACCACATATTCCGCTTCAGCTATAGATAAAGCAATCGAACTCTGTTTCTTGCTGAACCAAGACACTAATCTGGAAGCCATAAATAATGCACCACCACTTGTGCTCTTCCTGTCATCCACGCTTCCGACCCAATCTACATCTGTATAAGCATGAAGTGTGAGATCTGTATCTCTAGGATACCATAAGCCATAGTTTTGAGTTCCTTGAAGGTACTTGAAGATTCTCTTAACTTCTTGAAGATGAGTTTCCTTGGGACTTTCTTGAAATATTCCAACTATTCCCACTGCATGCATGATGTCTGGTCGGGTACCTGTCAAATAAAGTAGACTTCCAATCATGGATCTATAGGTTGGTTGATGCACTACTACTGATTCATCATTTGCACTAGGACTGCATCCTCTAACCATAGGGGTACATACTGGTTTTGAATCTTCCATGCCATACTTCTTCAAGATCTGCTTGAGGTATTTGGTTTGAGACTGTTAAAATTGGCAAACAGGGCAAAACTTCATGTGGATCATCTTATTCATGGCTAATAATATTTTTATTAGATTCCTCTCGTCGAAAGGTGTAGGATTGATATAAAGATCATCCAATTCCGATAAGTATTCATGAAGATATGAATTTATTTTGATTATGGAATTATTAACAAGCAGACCTACAACTCATGTAGGCTCAGAAGCCCAACAGTCGCATCTATTCACCCACCAATGTTGTGTATAAATATAAGAAGACTTTTCCTCATTTGGACTCACTCATCTCTCATCACATCTCTCTCTCTCTACTGCACAGATATGAGTCTCTTCTCTACTGCGCTGAAATGGGTCTCTCTCTCTCTCACATGTGAAGCCGGAAGCTGTTGAATTTGAAGCTGCAACTGCAGAAGTAAAGATTGACTTGCGTGGCCTAGAAGATCTCCTCTTTGGAACTGCAGTGTAGGTTCATCTGAACCTCCTTTGAAAGCTGCAACTTTTTGTGGCGGAATGAAGTCAATCCGACAAACGGTTTGCAAGATATCGACTGCCCTAGTTTGAAGTCGGAAACTGCTGAAACTGAAGCTGCAACTACAGAAGTAAAGATTGACTTGCGTGGCCTAGAAGATCTCCTCATTTGAACTGTGTTGTAGGTTCATCTGAACCTCCTCTGGAAGCCGAAACTTTTGGTGGTGGAATGAAGTCAATCCGACTGTCGGTTTGTGAGATATGGTCTGCCCTAGTTTGATAATGAAACTGCTAATGCTGATGCTACTGATCTAGGGTTTGCTACTGCTGATATGAATCAGATTTATTGTACTATTTCTCTCTACTGAATTATTGAAGATAAAAGAATATTTGACCAAAGGGTTTCCCCACACATTGTGGGGTTTGTCCCTGGCTAGCCGCCACATCTTGTGTCTCTTGTCTTGGCTTGTTTTCTGTCGATCGTTTAATGTTCTATCTGCACTTTACTTTATGTATATGTGATTGCTAATCTGTGGAATATAATAAGAAAAGAAGTAAATTGTTATAAGCATAGAACATACCATAACTTAACATGGTATCAGAGCTGAGGTGAAGACAAAGCCCAAGCAAGAGCAAGAGCAATCATTGAAGAGAAGATTGGCAAGGCTATCCTAAAAGAACTATGGGGTCCTCAACACTCTTTCCTGCCGAAGACAAGCTCCGCGAGAAAGCTGACTATCACGGATGGAAGATGTCTATCGATCTAACCCTTGAAGATCAAGCAATGTTGGACCATGTAAGAGGCAATATTGTTGAGCCTTCATCAAATGCAACTGCTGCTACCTGGAACAAATGGAAAAATGGAGAAGTCAAAACAAAGAAGATCATCCGGGACTCTATCTACAAGCGCTTGGTGGCCTACATCTCTGATCTAGACACCTCCAAGGAAATCTACGACAGACTGGTGAGTTTATTTAAAGTTAATGATGCAAATCAAGTTTTGTTTCTTAGAAATAAGTTGAGGGAAATCAAGAAGGGTAAATATGAAAGTATGCAAGCATACTTCTTAAGAATCACCGAGATCAAGAACGACCTCGTATCTATTGGGGAAACCATTACTGACAAAGAAATGGCACTCACAACTCTCGGAGGATTACCATCTGAATGGTATGTGTTCAGGACTACTCTTCTGAACAATAATGTAATTCCTAGTTTCAAGGAATTAATGGCTAGATGCATTCAAGAACAAACAAGGGTAGAAGAGTAGGAAATGCCCTTGCCTAAAGGTCCTCCTGCTGCTTTTTCTTCTCATGCTAAGAAAAGAAATAATTATGGGTCTAAATCGAAAGGAAAGGCTGGATTTAAAGGTGGAAGAAAAGGACGATGTTTCATTTGCAATAAAGCAGGACACTATGCAAGGGAATGCCCTGATAGAAAGGACTCTCACCGTGACGATGATCAAAATCCCTCTCATGGTAATCGAAGGAATGTAAAATTCAACATCAAAGGAAAAAGGAATGTGGGAAATCAAGGAAGAGGGCAACCATTCAAGAAGGCTAGAATTCCAGGTATGAATCTAACACTGTTGACGATAAGCAGGCTGAATATTATCTACCAGCTGCCCTATCTACCTCTGCTCCTTCAGACTCAATGGGAATTTGGCTCATTGATAGTGGTGCCTCAAGACACTTCACTGGTTACAAAGAAGTATTCTATAATATGGTAGAGAAAGAATCTAACCTGGAAATTGTCCTTGGAGATGACATGAAATACCCAGTGAAAGGTGTAGGCAATATTTCTCTTAAACTGAATCAAGGTAATACGATTCACTTACAAGATGTATTATATGTACCTGATCTAAAAAAGAACCTGGTATCCATCTCAGCAATGGAAGACAAAGGCTATAAGGTAACCTTCAACAATGGTAAGGTACGCATATGGAAAAATAATGTTAAAGATGCTTTCACTCTTGGGTTTCGAGTTGATTCTTTATATCAAGTCAGTGGAAGTCCGCTAGGTGTCATGTCTTGTGACACACCGCTTCAGTCTGAACTTTGGCATCGGAGGTTTTCCCACCTTCATTACAAAGCTCTACCCGATGTAAGATAGATGGTAATAGGGATGCCTGAATTCCAAGTAGAGAAAGAAGGTGTATGTCTGGGATGTGCCGAAGGAAAGCTCAAAAGGGGACCATTCCCTTCAAGTGAAAGCAAGACCTCCGATATATTACAACTAGTTCACTCAGACATATCAGGTATGATGCCTGTGAACTCCTTGGGAGGATACTCATATTATCTCACTTTTACAGATGACCATTCTCGAAAGACCTGGATATACTTCTTGAAAAAGAAGGATGAAGTGTTCCCTTGGTTCCGACACTTCAAAGCCCTAATCGAGAATCAAACCGAAAAGAAGATCAAGATCTTAAGAACTGACAATGCGACTGAATATGAATCTAATGAGTTCCATGATTTTTGTAAAGAGGCTGGCATCAAGAGGGAGACTACTAAACCATATACTCCTGAACAAAATCGTGTGGCAGAAAGGAAGAACCGCACAATTATGGAAGCTGTCTGGGCCATGCTACATGATCAAAGTCTTCTTAAGTTTCTATGGGTTGAAGCTGTAAACACTGCCGTATATGTACAAAATCGATGCCCTCATCAAGCATTGGGTTCCAAGACTCCTGAAGAAAAATTAACCGGTAAGAAACCTGGTGTTTCTCATTTTAAAATTTTTGGAAGCCCTGTATACTTTCATGTGCCGAAAGAGAAAAGAAATAAATTGGGAGCATCTGGAAAGAAGGGAATTTTCGTGGGCTATGGGGAAAATACTAAAGGCTATAGAATCTATGTAGCCGGTCAAAGGGAAGTCATAATTAGTCATGATGTCACCTTTGACAAAGATATGGCTCTCAACAAGGTGATAAATCTTCCGACTTTGAGGAGCTCTCAAGAAGCCGACACCAGGGAACCGAAAGAAAAGGATGATGAATCAATGCCTGATATAGAAGAACCCATGGATCCGATTGATCCTCATCCATATGAACCTTCCTCTTCTAGGAAGAGGCCTTCATGGCTTAAGGGGTTACTTGATGATGCTGAAGGACATGCTGCACCCCGAGGAACCTTTCGTGAAAGTAAGAAACCTAATAGGTATCAAGGATACCTGACCATCATGAGCACGATCATACAAAATGAGCCTTCGTCATTCTGAGATGCCATCAAGCATCAAGTATGGAAGGATTCAATGACCGAAGAATATGAGTCTATCATAAAGAATGATGTTTGGGAAGTAGTTCCCAGACCCCAGGACAAGACTGTTGTTACTTCCAAATGGCTTTACAAGATAAATCATGCAGCAGATGGAAGCACAGAAAAGTATAAGGCTCATTTTGTTGTTCGAGGTTTCTCCCAAAAGGAAGGTATAGACTATGATGAGATATCTGCACCTGTTGCCAGATATACGACCATCCGCTCGATCATAGCCCTTGCCGCTTCATAAGGATGGAACCTACATCAGATGGATGTCAAGACTGCATTCTTGCATGGCTCAATCAAAGAAGAGGTCTATGTGGAGCAACCTGAGGGATTTGAGATTTATGATCGAAAGTCTCATGTATGTAGGTTGAAGAAAGCTCTCTATGGGCTGAAGCAAGCACCCCGAGCATGGTATGAGAGGATCGATAGCTACTTGATGAAGCTGGGATTCACTATGAGTGAAGCCGATCCTAACCTTTACTTTAAGGTTGAAGATGACAAGCCTCTCATACTGGTGTTGTATGTGGATGACCTCTTTCTAACAGGTGCAGACCCTCTCATTCACAAATGTAAGAGGGAGCTGGCCTCTGAATTTGAAATGAAAGACCTAGGACTGATGCACTACTTCCTAGGACTTGAAGTGTGGCAAAAGCCAGGAGAAATTTTCCTATCTCAAGGAAAATATGTGGTAAATATATTGGAAAGATTCGGTATGATGGACTGAAAGCCTGTGACTACCTCGAGGATCTTAACTTTTATAAGTTATATGGTAGTGATGTTGGACTAGACTTGGGAAATGCCTCTGAGTTTTAAAAACTCATTCGCATTAATGTTCTTGGTGAACCTCCGTCCGAACATATTTTTTGCAGTTAGCATTGTGAGCTCATATTTGGTTGAGCCTCACTAGATTGATGCCAGGAATCTTCTGAGATGTCTTCAGGACACAATCTCTCATGGATTAAGATACACTGCCGGAGATGTGAGACTATTTGGATACACAGATGCTGACTGGGTAGGCAATATGGAGGACCGTAAGAGCACTTCCGGGTGTTGTTTCTCCTTGGGATCTGCTTCGATATCCTGGATGAGCAGGAAACAAAAGTCGGTGGTTTTGAGCACTGCTGAAGCAGGATATATTGTTGCTAGCATAACCTTATGTGAGGCAGTCTGGTTGCAAAAGATCTTCAGTGAGCTGTTTGGATTTACATTGGATACCACTATCATTCTCTGTAACAACCAGAGGTGGGATTCGATTATTGAGGAATCCCGTATTCGTGAATTGCTCCAGTAGATAGACATCATCTGGGATATGGTAAGTCGATGAGCAAGGAAGCTCCATCACATTAAGATGATGTACAGGTTGATACACCTTGTCAAAGCCCCGAGGAAAGATCTAATATGTGATTTTCCCAAACGACTTGGAGTCGGCAAGAAACCCTTGTACAAGGGTCCTGCATGTTGCATACATTGAGCTCTGGGAGCTCTGAGGGCTTTCGGTTCCTACTGGAGCAACATATGACCACAGGGTGACTCACCCTCCCTTGGTGGTGCACACTGGAACAAGATGATTCGCTCTCTTGTGGGACAAGATGATTCGCTCTCTTGTGGAACATGATGATTCGCTCTCCTGTGTAGCAAGATGATTGGTTCTCCTGTGACGCCTGGATTGATGTGTTCTCCATGGCAGCTTGGATTGATGTGTTCTCCATGGCAATTGTAGCAGGATTGATGTGTTCTCCTGTGAGGCCTAGATTGATGTCTTCTCCATGGCAATTGTAGCAGGATTGATGTGTTCTCCTGTGAGGACAGGATTGATTAGTTCTCCTGTCGAGGCATCCTACCCATGCAGTCTGGGACTCATGGGAAGTACCTCTCATCTGATCAATGAGCAGGGAAATGAAGTTATGGACCATAGTAGTACCGATGGATGCATCGTTGTAACTATCGTACTCCCTATGCTAGGATGACCTCCATTGATCTGGGATCAATGGTACTAGTCTGGGACCAGTGGTACATACTCTGAGACTGACTTTGAGTCAGTGGAGGATGATATTGGTCTGGGACCAGTGGAGTTGTACTCACTATGATGCTGACTTTGGGTTGGTTGAGACTAGTCTGGGACCAGTGGTACATACTCTGAGACTGACTTTGAGTTAGTATGATTCATCCTCGATCATTTCTTCTTCTTCATAATTCAGACAAAAGCAGAGCAGAATAGAACAATGCAAGAGCATAGCAGAACAGGAAAAATAGAGCAGAGCAGGGCAAGGGTCAGGCTGTACAAGGCAGTGCATTTGATGGATGAATAGTAACGACCGATAGACAGATTGCAGATGAAGTTCTCCATGGTTGAGAGGGAGTGTTAAAATTGGCAACCAGGGCAAAACTTCATGTGGGTCATCTTATTCATGGCTAATAATATTTTTATTAGATTCCTCTCATTGAGAGGTGTAGGATTGATATAAAGATCATCCAATTCCGATAAGTATTCATGGAGATATGAATTTATTTTGATTATGGAATTATTATAAAGCCGACCTACAACTCATGTAGGCTCAGAAGCCCAACAGTCGCATCTATTCACCCACCAACGTTGTGTATAAATATAAGAAGACTTTTCCTCATTTTGACTCACTCATCTCTCATCACATCTCTCTCTCTACTGCGGAGATATGTGTCTCTTCTCTACCGCGCTGAAATGGGTCTCTCTCTCTCACACATGTGAAGCCGGAAGCTGTTGAATTTGAAGCTGCAACTGCAGAAGTAAAGATTGACTTATGTGGCTTAGAAGATCTCCTCTTTGGAACTGTGCTGTAGGTTCATATGAACCTCCTTTGAAAGCTGCAACTTTTGGTGGTGGAATGAAGTCAATCCGACGAACGATTTGCAAGATATCGACTGCCCTAGTTTGAAGCCGGAAACTGCTGAAACTGAAGCTGCAACTACAGAAGTAAAGATTGACTTGCGTGGCCTAGAAGATCTCCTCATCTGAACTATGCTGTAGGTTCATCTGAACCTCCTCTGGAAGCCGAAACTTTTGGTGGTGGAATGAAGTCAATCCGACTGTCGGTTTGTGAGATATGGTCTGCCCTAGTTTGATAATGAAACCGCTAATGCTGATGCTACTGATCTAGGGTTTGCTACTGCTGATATGAATCAGATTTATTGTACTGTTTCTCTCTACTGAATTATTGAAGATAAAAGAAGATTTGATCAAAGGGTTTCCCCACACATTGTGGGGTTTGTCCCTGGCTAGCCGCCACATCTTGTGTCTCTTGTCTTGGCTTGTTTTCTGTCGATCGTTTAATGTTCTATCTGCACTTTACTTTATGTATATGTGATTGCTAATCTGTGGAATATAATAAGAAAAGAAGTAAATTTTTATAAGCATAGAACATACCATAACTTAACAGAGACAAAAAGATACCCCCTTCATTTTGTTGGATTTGTAGACCAAGAAAATATGTCAGCTCTCGAAGTAATCACATTTCGAATTCTTTCTGCATCACCAAGGCAAAGATTTGACTCATAGTTTCTTCATTGCTGCCAAAGATACTATCATCTACATACACAACAAGTATTAGCAATTTGTCATTTTCAATTCTTATATAAAGATTGCTATCCATTGATCCCTTTGAAAAGCCTTGTTGATGAAGATATTTGTCCAAACGATAGTACCAAGCCTTTGGAACCTATTTAAGACCATAAAGAGCCTTTTTTAGTCTGCATGCAATATTTGGATCATTCCCAAGAATGAAACCATCTGGTTTCTCAATGTACACCTCTTCTTCTAAGTCTCCATTCAGAAAGGCTGATTTCACGTCCATTTGGAATACCTTGAAGTTCTGAAAGCTTGAGAGAGCAAGGAACATTCAGATGGCCTCAAGTCTAGCAATGGGAGCAAAAATTTCTTCAAAGTATATTCCTTCTTGTTGAGCATACCCTTTACAAACAAGTTTGGCCTTGTTTCTAATTACTTTCCCATTTTCATTCAAAATATTTTTGAAGATCCATTTTGTCCCTATGACATTCTTATCTTTTGGTCTAGGAACCAACTCCCAAGTGTTGTTCTTTTCGATATGCTCAAGTTCTTCATCCATTGCCTTGACCCAGCATTCATCTTTGCATGCCTCTCTTATATTTTGTGGTTCAGTGGAGGAGAGTAATGCCAAATAGCTTGAAGCTTCTGCAATTTTTCTTCTTGTTTGTACGCCTGCCTCGTTTTGCCCCAAGACTTGAGATTCTGGATGATTCTTTTGAACATACCTGGATGGAATTTTCTCTTCTATCCTTATCTGTTCCTGTGGTGCCTCTTGAGGTTCTTCTTCATCATCAGTCTGATTTGAAGGATGATCTTCATCCTCTTTGATATTTTCATAATTTACTTGCCTAGAAATGTTTCCTTCTTCATCAACCTCTACATCAATGTTGTCAACTATTCTTCCAAGTCTTTTGTTGTAACACTTATATGCTTTGTTGTGAGGAGAATAACCAACGAGAATCCCTTCATCTGCTATAGGTTCAAACTTGTCAAGATGTTCATCATTATTCTTAATATAACATTTGCTTCCAAAGATTTTGAAATGTTTTACCGAAGGGGTCTCACCATACCAGAGCTCATGAGGAGTTTGAGTGTTGTTCACCTGGACATTTGTTTTGTTGAGAATAACGACCGCAGCAAACGCAGCTTCAGCCCAGAAGGTTGCGGGAGTTCTAGATTCATCAAGCATAGCACGAGCCATTTGTTGAACCGTTTTGTTCATCCTTTCCACTACATTTTGCTGAGGAATCCTAGCTATATAGAATTCCCTTCTTATTCCATGTTCTTCACAAAAATCAAAAAATTCATTTGAGGTAAACTCCCCACCTCTATCAGACTTGAGGCACTTAATTTTGTGATTTGATTCATTTTCAACCAAGGCTTTGAAAGATTTGAATTTTTCGAAGGCTTCGTCTTTGTGCCTCATAAGTCCTATGCAAACCATCCTGGAGAAGTCGTCAATGAATAATATAAAGTATTATTCTCCTCGAGGTGACCTTTTCCTAGATGATCCACATATATCTGTATGGACTAGCTCAAGAGGCCTGCTAGCTGATCCTTCCTTCTTAGGGAAGTTAGTTCTGGTTTGCTTACCAAACTGACATGATTTGCATATTGTATTGTCTGGAATTCTGATGTCTGGAAGACCATGAACTGCTTCGTATTTGCATGCTTTCCTTATCTATGAAAAGCTTATATGCGCCAACCTCCGATGCCATAACCAATATTCATCATTCTTGCTCAAATAGCATTGTTGTTGTCCTTCTTCAAATATGTATAAATTATTTGGAGTTTTTATGCCTTTGATCACTGTTTTTCCTGTATCAAGATCACGAACACTACATCCATTTGATCGAAATATTACCTCAGTTCCTTGATCACATATCTGACTGACACTCAGAAGATTATGCCTCAAGCCATCAACATACCAAACATTTCCAGCCTTGAATTTCTCTTTCAACTGAACAGTGCCTTTTCCTTTTATGGCTGCAGGGGTATCATTTCCAAAAGAAACTTTCTTTCCTTTTTCTAAAGCACTATATGATTGAAGTTTTTCTTTATCACCTATCATATGCTTTGAACGCCCACTGTCGATGTACCATTGATTTTCCTGTCCTTCTGCATATAAAGCTATCCCATATCTTTCTGCTTGTGGTTCCTTTATTCTCCATGTTCTGGTATTTGAGGTTTGTTCCTTCTGAGTTGTCTTTTGAAACCTTCGCCTCCATTCAAACTCTTCATGACCAAAGTTATTATAAATAGAACATTCAATTTCACTTTCAAGGGCGGAAAAGTTGTTATAGGTCCTTTTCGTGATTCCTATCATACTTCTTTATTTTTTTGCTTCTCTAGTCATGATTGTCTTATAGGCAACACATTGAGCTGCTTTATGACCAAATTTATGGCAAGAGAAGCATTGGCCATTGAAGAAACTCCTGCGATTATCCAACCGATTGTAGTTTCTACTAACATCCATTCTTGAGGCAAGTTGGGAAGATTTTACCTGTGGCTGGTTGTAGCTTCTGTTTGTTCTTAAGGTAGCTTGCCCCCAATTTTCTTGATAGTCTTTGTTCATTCTTGAGGTAAACTGTCCCTGTTTTACTTGATGATTTCTACTAGGCCTTTGCTCGTTCCTCCTTGTTGAATCAAGATAACTTTTGGAGGTGGATGCTTGAGATGCTTCTCCATTATATCCCAGACCTGTCTTGATTAGTGGAGAACGCTGCACATTGATAATCTCATCCAGAGTTTCAGATCCTTTAACAAATTTAAGATTAAGAGATTTTGTTTTCTCAATCTCTTTTCTAAGACTAACAATTTCACATTCCAATTTTTCGTGATGTTTTTCCCTTTCAGCCAGTTGACATTGCAGAGAATCAATAATCACATTTTTCTCTTCTAAACAAATTTTGAGATTAGAAATCTCTTCATAAATACCTTCTTCATCTACAACATCCATATAATCATCATCTTCAAAAGTCATTTAAAAATTATAATTATTACCTCATTCATCTTCGTCACTATTTGAAAGTCCATCACTATCTTCATGAGTGTAATAGCTTTTCTTATCTGCATTCTGTTTCTTGTTCCATCTAACAGGTTCCTCCCCCTTGTCAATATTATCCTTATGAGGAAATTTGGTAGCATAGTGACCGACTCTTCCACAAGAAAAGCATTTGAAAGGTAACTTACCTCGAAATCGTCCAACACCCCATTGAAGGTTTTTGACAAAATTTGATTCTTCTTCTTCTTCTGACACGTGTCCTGACTCATAGTAATCTCCTTTGCTTGAAGCCTTGAAGGCAGCTTCTCTCCTGTCTAATGGTCCTCCTTTCCTCATTTCATAAAAAGTCAGAATCGCGCGGCTGTGACATGGCAAGGTTTCGTAGATTCTCTTTTTCTTCTATTGCAGAAACTTTAGATTCAAACCTAGGGGACAAAGATCTTAGAACCTTTTCAACCACAACAACCTCTTTTATTTCTTCACCCAAATTTTTCATAGAATCAACAATCTCATCTACACGAAGGAAATAGTTAGCCACACTTTCATCGTTATGCATTCTGAGATTTTCATATTGAATTCTGAGGGTTTGAAGTTTTGCTCATTTTACCTGATCATCTCCTTCATAGCTCAGAACAATCTTGTCCCATATTTCTTTTGCGGATTTATACTGCATAACCTTCATGAATTCTGATTGAGATAGACATCCTAGTAGAGTATTAACAACCTTTGCATTTGTTTCATATTTCTTCTTCTCAGCTGGATCTGTAGGAGTTGCTAATGGAAAAGTGTACCCTTTGTCTATGATGTCCCAGACTTCTGTACCAAGAGATTGAAGATTGGCAGTAACTCTTACCTTCCAATATACGAAAGTTGTCCCGTCAAAAATTGGTGGCCTGATAGATGCTTCTTTCTCGTAGTTGCTCATGATGATGGATCTTCCTTCAATCGATCAAGCTTCTTTAGAAGGACCTGCTCTGATACCAATTGTTGGAAATAATGCTGAGAGGGGGGTGAATCAGTATTATCAAATTCTTTTGAATATATCTTCCAGATTTATACTTTGATTTATTCTTCAGATATTGATCATTAGATTGTATGTCAGTACCATATAATAATAAGCAAGAACAAGAAAAACAGATAATCACACCAAAGAACACCAGATATAAGGTGGAAACCCAATGTGGGTGAAAACCACCTGCTGCAATATGTCTCTATCTTCTTTCAATTAGAAACTTCTTTTACAATGATTTTGTACTGGTGCAGTCCTTTACCAGTACGCAGGCTGCAACCTATTGAGAGCTACAACCCTCTCTTGTTTTCCAGTCTCTCCTAGAAGGGAGCTACAACCCCCTTAGCTCTTGTACTAGCTAATCTACTAGTACGTAGGTGTTGACCTAGTTCTTTTCTTCCAAGGACCACTTTTCATAAATTTTCAAACTGGATCGATGAACATCAAATAATCATCAAGTACATGTGAATCAACCAATCTTCTTTTTCAATCAACCAATGAATCAACCACTAACTTCTCGGAATGTTGTAACTAGAACAACAATACCAGTAATCTAAACCCAGAACTCTTCAGCAATAGATAAAAGACAGCCAACAAATATTTCAAGAAAAGTCCGCAACTTCACCAATAGAAGCCCGCGAATATCCACAGCTCTTCTCTGTCTAAATTGTGCAGATCCGCACCTGGTCCTTCTTTTGCTCTATGCACCTCTGCACCTACTCCTTCTGCTGCACTGCGTATCTCTGCTCAGATCCGCACCTACACTGCCTGCCTGATAGCGTACCTCTGCACCTAGTCCTTATGTTCCTCTGTGTACCTCCGTACTGTCCCTTCTTCTGTGCTGCGTACCTTGCACCAACGCCTTCTGCTTTGCTACGGACCCCCGCACCTGCGCCTTCTGCTACGCTGCAAACCCCCGCATCTGTGTTGTGGATCGCCTGCGGACCTCTGAATCGAGCCAAATTAACAGTCCTCCAATGTGCCACAGACAGTCAGATCCACAGATCTGATCATGCGCCTGAGAGATCATGACCAATTAATAGATTCGCCTTAAATTTCACCTTGATTTAGATTTAGCTTTTAAAACTGATCACCCAAAATTTCAAATCTTACGACATTCAAATTTCACAAGTGACTAGCCAAGTGATCTCCTTTTCCTTTTTATAGGCAAACCCTTATTCACACCATGGGACAAAACCATCGAAAACCAATACAAGGGATCCCAACTGGGGTTCAATAATTTAGATCCTATACCACGGGCCAAAACCATAGGATCATGAATCGTCGGGCTAAATACCATGGGCCAGACATAAGAATTCCCATGTGTGCATGCTTTCTCTGCATTGGAGTGAGTGGACTGGGGTCTGTACCTTCTGTTTGTATAGCCTGCGGACATGACCACACTTGGTGAACGGCGTGCCTGCGGGCCTGCACCTTTTGAATAGTGTGCCTGCGAAGCCCTTATTTTTCATCATTTTGAGAGCCAAAACAGATTTTTGCCACTTGAATGAGTTGCCATCAAGTACAACACCTGTGCCATAGCGCCAAACCTAAATCATACTGCCAACAGAGAAGTCGTGTATAGTTTTTGCGCCATGGAATTATGAATACCAGGGGTTTTTACCATGGTATTGGCCCATGGTAATGACCACGACAATGAATATTTGATCATTTAAAAGAATAACATCGACACTTCTAAGGGATTGGCCTAAGGTATTGGCTAAGGATTAATGATACATAAGGAGATGGAGAGAAAAGTGTTATGTGTGCAACTGATGAATTATTTATGAATGACTTGATCTGAAATAGGTGTGCACTAGGGAGCATGGATATGGATCAAATTTGTTAGATTTGAAATGAATACATATTGGATAATCTATTTAGGATTTGATAGATCCATGATGATGATATTATGATGTGTGTATGTGACCGTTTATATGCCAAAATTTGGGTTTGACATATGTTCTGTTGTGCAATGAAGGTATGACTCGGTGATTATAGATATGTATGATGGATTTCCATTAATAAGTCATGTACATATGTGGATATGCCTCTCGATAGTCTTTTACACATTTTGTGAAAAGCTAAAAATTTGTATGCAAGTGTCAAGTATGAAAAATTGGTACACATGTGGAAGTGCTTTATAAGAGTTGCGTACATCTACTAGGGTTTATAATTATGAGTTTTTAAGGATGTTTGATAATTTATGTTATGTTTTCTATTGTCTTTCGATGATGTCTCTCTCATGATCATCTGTTTTTGACAGTTCTGGTTGGATTGAATTGTTTATGGAATTATATGTTGACTAGGGATGATGTTAATATGTGGTGATCTATATCTGGTTCAGTGATCTATTATTGGTTCAATGATTGATATAGTGTGACAGTGATTTAGAATCAGTTTTTTATTACTTTTAGATCTATATGCAAGTCCTCTTAAGGAGAAGCACGTACATACATGATTATGCTGCAGAAAATTAACATATACAATATGGTGTATGCTTGATCAGGGTTTACAGTGATAGTAGTTTGTTTTTGTGATGGGTAACATTGTTCGTCTTGGTATATTGATAAGTAACTATGCATTGATATGATATTCTCTAGTTTGATCTGGTTACAATAGTTAATTGAGACTCACTGATTCATTTCATGATTTGTTTATTAAGTGATTTGATATAGTGATTTATTTCAATATTATTATTTGGTATTGGGCTTAAATGATGGTAGTGGGTCCAGTCCAAAAATATAATGAAAAGTTTCCTACAGGTTGGATGTTGTAAGTTAGGTGGATCTAGTATGAAACATTATGAAACGTGGTCCATAAAGGTGCTGAGGGTTGGAGACTTCAGTGAGGGGGTCATAGCTTTCCTCCAGGGGTAGATGGTAAATCTGATTAGGGGGTTGTAGCCTTCTACAGCTGGGTGCCTGCATATTGTTATGAGTTTGTGCTAGTACAATATTGTAAGATGTTTTCCTTTATAATAAAAGATGGAGACATAGATAATGGTAGTGGTGGTTTTCTCCCACATTGGGTTTCGACCTAAAAATCCTGGTGTCCTCATGTGTTGTTTTGTTGTTTATGTGTGATGGTTTATTATTTTCTTGCTGCTCACGGTTACTGTTTAATTAAAGGCTAATGAAGTAATTATACAATGTTTAAAGTAGAAGAGATGATGAATTATAGTAGTTAACTAGATATATGTTGTTTTCTTTCATCATAGTCATGTACATAGGTTGGTTTACTTAATGATAGTAGTTGTTAGGCCCCTATACTACTAGTGTATCCCCTTATTGTTATTAGTAAAACCCACTTATTATATTGATGTACCCATGTAGTGCCCATATTGTTACTATTGTGCCACATAGAAGCCCACTATTGTTATTATTGTGCCCTTACATTATTATTGTTATGTCGGCTCTGATTATGTTATGACCCCTTAGACTCCTATATATAGAAAGGAGGTCTTTCCATTTGTATCATTGAAGAGTTGTTGGTTTATGTAATGTAAAGGAGGTTGCCCCCTTGAAGAGGCTGAATTCTAAGGCGTTGATCTATCTTTTCTATCTTTTCTTGAGCTGGTTCCATAACATTTGATATCAGAGCTTTGGATTCTAGGGTTTTGCTGCTCCAAATAGGTCATCATGGAATTTTAGCTATAACTTTGTTTTTGTGATGTTTCAGAAGATAAAAAAAACCTATTTGAGAAGAAATCGCGCTGAATATCAAGTGCAAATTTCAGAGATTTTCGCGCTATATTTGCGGAGATATGATCTGAGGAATTTGGTCTTTTTGCAGACTCCTGAATTACATTCCAAACAGGTGACCTGGGGAAAATCATCATAACTTTCTCTCCGAGCATTGGATTGAAAGTTCGTAAGAAGTTACAGAAAGAGGACAGAATGTAGTTTCTTTTATATCTTTTTTTAGATCCAAAGGTCGAAGAAGTGACTCGTGGCACATCGTACAAGTTCGCTGTACTAAACTAGTCTATAATCAGGTCATATTGGGATATTGTGCATAACTCTTTCTTGGAGAATCCAATTTGGATCGAATTGGTGGCATTGGAAAGAGGACGCAGAGGGCTACTACACTTCACAATTTTATAATGTAAAGATCTGAAAGTATAGAGTTACAGTTGTTTCAAGATCTAGCTCCTAAAATTAAGAAAAAGAAAGATGAGAAAGTTTGATGGCAAGGATCCGGTAAATTGGATACTTCAGATGGAGAAATATTTTGTTCTACATGGTGTACCATTGTTACAAAAGGTATGTATTACATCTTCATATTTAGAACCGGATCAATTTTTATGGTATGAAGGGCTTTGTTCTCATAAACAACTTGTTACGTGGTCAATTTTCACGGAGGAAATGATGGCACATTATGAGGATACAAAGAGCAACAGCTTCTTTAGAGAAACACCACAACAATTGGAAAGCGTAAAAGGGCTTTGTGACATAGTGGAAAGAAAAATTATGGAAACCAGGAAGCATACCCCTCACAACTATAAAGATGGAAGTGTTGTTTCTCCCAGCCTTCCACAACCTACAAGGCTACACCACAACAATTGGAAGAAAAAAGAGAAAAAGGGCTTTGTTACAATTGTTATAGCAAATGCACTAAAGGTCATAAGTGTGCTGAGAAGAAATTATTTTACATAGAATATGAAGAGGAGGAATAAAAGGATCAAGAAACATCAAAAGAAGAGGATATACGCTAGGACCCCACCCCAGAGAAAGAAGAAATGAATCAGACCATATCTTGTAAAGCATTGGCAAGAATTACCACTCCTCAAACTCTCAAGATAGAAGGACATATCAAGAAGAAAAAGGTGCAAGAAGTGAAAGATCACATCGAGAAAGAAGAAACGAATCCAACCATATCTTGTAATTCATTGGTCGAAATTACCACTCCTCAAACTATCAAGATAGAAGGACATATCAAGAAGAAAAAGGTTCAAGCAGAGAAAGATCACATCAAGCATCAACAACAAGTTCTCCAACTTTTAAAGGATAACGCCACTTCAGTGCAAAATCAAACAAAACAACAGGTAGATCAACATCGTAGTGAAAAATGTTTTGATGTAGGTGATTGGGTATTCTTACTGCTACATCTCAATCAAGCTATTTATGAGAAGGAATTTTTGGCAATACTACGTGCACTTAAAATATGGTGACCTTACCGAATGGGAAGACTCTTCAAGGATGAGGATGTGGAAGCATTGTTTTGTGCTATTTCTATTATCCAACCAGATTGGATAAATGAAGCAAGGGATGAATGGAAGAAGGACGAAGAAGTATGGACACTTATTCAAAAGTTGCAAAAGTTCCCAATTCAAACCATATTGCCAGAAATTGAAGAGGAAGGAAAAATCATATTGGAACCTAGAGTATTCACAGAAACAAGAACCCGACAGCTACGAAATCGATCAATTTCAGAGTATCTCATCAAGTGGAAGAACTTACCCGCTGAAGATTCCACATGGGAGGACAAGAATTTTATACAGAAGCATCAAGAACTACTCAAGCATTGAGGACAACGCTTTTTGAAGGAGAGGGGCATGTTAGGCTGCTATACTACTAGTGTAATCCCTTATTGTTATTAGTACAACCTACTTATTATATTTATGTACCCATGTAGTGCCCATATTGTTACTAATGTGCCACATAGAAGCCCACTATTGTTATTATTGTGCCCTTACATTATTATTGTTATGTCAGCTCTGATTATGTTATGACCCCTTAGACTCCTATATATAGAAAGGAGGCCTTTTCATTTGTATCATCGAAGAATTGTTCATTTATGTAATGTAAAGGAGGTTGCCCCCTCGAAGAGGCTGAATTTTAAGGCATTGATCTATCTTTTCTATCATTTCTTGAGCTGGTTTCATAATAGTAGTGTACATAAATATGAATAAAAATTCGAAGGTTTAAGTGAGTTTTAAAATACTGATTCACTCCCCCCCCCCCCCCCCCCCCCCCCCCTCCTCGATATTTTTCCAAACACATGAGGTGGAATTTTGTGCCGATGTCTTTTTCTAACTTAGTTTCTTGTAGGAATATTTCCTCTACTTCAATTTCATCCTAACATTCACTAGATACCTCCATTAATACAAATAATCCCCTTGTTGTCTTATTGTTTAAGGTATTTGTGTCTATTCATTACAAAGACAATATGCATGACTATGAAATAAACAGGCAAATAGATCATGAAACTCTCTATTTGTAAGTTGATGGACACACATGGTTGTCACATAGTAATGCATGCAAATTAATTTTTTTGTAAAATTTTACAGAATTATTTCTTTAGTTTTGAGCAAGGAGGTACCAATAATAATATACCCTTATTGATAATTTGTAGGTTATTTAAGTTCTTAGAGTAGATAAAAACACTTAAAAGGAACAATTTATTTTTGTCATATGGATGGCCTTAATACTTGCATTTATAATTAAATTATAGTTTTTTGAATAGAAGCGTAATTTCCTTTCTGTTTAAGAAATAAGGTATCATTTCTCTTCATAATCCTTGATGTGTTTTGTTGAAAATGGCAACAAGAAATTTTAAAAATAGAAGTGCTAAAAATGGCACTGCTAAAAATAGTAGTTTGGTTACCAGTGCTGGATTGGGAAACAGGGAATGAAAAATGGAAGTGCTAAAAATAGCATTCTATTTTTAGCAGTTTAGGATGGATTCCTATTTTAATTAGTCCCTGGACTAAAAATAGGAAGTAAAATTAAAATTTGATATTAACAGTAGTTTGTAAATTAATTAATTAATTCATCTTTAGTTAATTAGTTAAGGAAAAACAAACTTGAAGTCTATGTGAGGACATGCAACAATTTATCTATTAATTGAGGAATTTATCCATCAGTTAAAGAGATAAGGATGAGTTGTAATTAATTGTCTCGGTTAACTGAGTCAAGTCCAGTTAGATTAATTTAACAGTTTTTTAAATTAATGAGAGCTCAGTTAGTTAATGCTTGCATGCATGTAACTACTGTATTTCAGATAACTGAGTATTCACTCATGGATAACTCATGCACGTCAGCATAGACAGGGACCTAGTTGAGATTAGAGGAGGGACAGTGTACTATTAGTTGGATGAATATTTTTTCTATAAAGGAAGCTCATCCATGATGAGGATTTATCTCCTTTAGGACTGTGCAGTTAGATCATAGGTTAGTGAGTGCATTAGAGGCTAATTCACACAACTGGCTGCACTAGACCCCAATCATAATTTCTCAAAGAAATAGGAGCCTTGGAGGGCAGACCAGAGGTTAGATAGAGGCCTTTGACTGTCTATGAGTAGAAGAGGTATTGCAAAGAGAGCAGGATAGCTTTTGAGCTGATTCCTTTTGTAATACTGGCTATATTTCACCTGTATGATAATACAGAGTTGGGGTTTTAGGCTGAGGCTTTGCCTCGGTAATTTCTTTTGTGTTATGTGTGATTGATTTATCCATATCAGTTATATGTGTTCTTATTGATGTTGCTCATGTTCAATTAAACTTGCACTAAATTGTTTGTAGAAGTAGATCAAGTGTTTTGTTTTAGTATATTGCATTACCAAGTGATCTACAGGTGGGAATTTCTACATGGTATCAGAGCATAGGTAATCAAGGAAGAACAATATACAAGGGAGAAGTTGAATTTTGTGATTCCTGAATATAGAAATCGAGTTCTTATCACATCTCTATTTCACCTATGGCATTCTATGGATTGAGACTCGAATATGCCCTTGATGGTAGTTTGAATTATATAACCTAGAAGGATCGCATGGAAGTAGTACTAGAGGATAACGGTCTAAAGGAATTCATTTATCAAGAATTCCTCAAGCCCACTGGTGCTACTTAATTGGGTGAATGGAAGAAATGTGTGGCTAGTGTAAGGAGAATCCATCTGGAGGGAGTTCGAGATCACATAGTCTCGAGTCTCCATGGGAAGGAGACATCGTTTTCAATGTGGAAAACATTGAAAGATCTATATCAGAATAGCAGTGATCAAAGGAAGCTGGTACTAAAGGACAAACTTTGAAAGATCAAGTGTGAAAAGGGCGACATGATCTCTATGTATCTGAACAAGCTCAACATATGCAAGGATGAGCTGGGAAGTGTAGGGATCATGACAACTGATGACAATATGTTGAGTCTTGCACTCCTCCGTCTTCCAAAGAGCTGGCATAGCTACCAGGACTCGGTTAATGGAAGAGAGAAACTCCCAGATTGGGAATGACTTTGGTTGGATTTGATGCAGGAGGAGATAAGAAGAAGCACCAGAGATGCTTCTTTGTCCATGGAGGATGAAGAAAACTGTGCCTTAGCGAGTAAGGCGAAGAAGGGAAAGGAGAAGGTCTCTTTTTCCAAATCCATTTCTTCCCATCGTGGGAAGAAGTTTGACAAATCGAAAGTGTGATGCTTTCGTTGTCATGAGGTAGGCCATTTTGCTACAAATTGTCCACTGAGGAAATCCAAGAAGGGATCCGAGGAAGGATTAGAAGGTGAGGCACTTGCTTCATAGTTCGAGTTGGATTTCTCACTCTTCGCATGCATGGTTTCATCCATGGTAGGAAGTGGTTGGTTTCTTGACAGTGGAGCTTCTTTCCACATGATTGGTGACAAGAGTTTGTTCAGTATAGCGATGGGTAACGATGAAAAGTATAGTGTCTTAGGTGTAGGCACGGTTATTTTTGAGAGGGAGCATGGAGCTTGAATTACCTTGACCGATGTAAAGTATGTACCAGGACTGAATAGAAACTTGGTGTTGATCGCGATGCTGGAAGACAGAGGCTATGATGTAGTCTTTAGTAAGGGAAAGGTTTTCCTTAGACACATCATCACTAGATAGCTGAAGCAGATTGGTTCATGGGTCAAGAAGTTGTATGCTCTTGAGGTTCAAGGTGCATGCAAAGCCTTAATCAGCAAGGCAACTGATGGAGACTTGGTGGTTGAGAAGAAGAGTATATTATCTTTCAACACACATCGCCAGAAGAAGTCTCAGATGATTGTGGAGGAGCCACAATTGGCGCAGCAACTTCAAGAGGTTGTGGAATGGCTACAATAGGGGAAGCTGAGAGGAGATTGAGTAGAAACATTTACTCATGCAGAGACCTCTAGTAGGGGGAAAATTCGAGCCAAGTGGGCAGAGGGATCACATGCAGTCATACCTCCAAGTAGGAGGTGGGGCGATGTGGAGTGGTCGTCCCAAGGAGGAGGGGCAGGATCCTTGAGGTACCCAGCCTCTTTGATTTGACTTTGCTACAGGAGCCCCAATGAGGAGTAGCAGAGCTAATTGATTCGTTAGAGATAGATGCGAATGGAGCAGCAAAGAGAGCTATGTACATGAATCCCAAGATAGCGCAAAGCTAGTAGGTTGTAGTAATGCGAGAGGCACAAGTGTGTTGCTCCAGTGCAAGATGGCACAGAGAGGTGTCCAAGGGTTCAAGATGCATGGAGATGTTGCAGTAACATAGAGGTTAGAGAGGGAGAAGTTGTCAGCACCTGGTAGAGCTTCAACATCAATGTATGTTTCTAGCCCAACATAGAGGTCAGTTGGGAGTTTTTTTGTTACGAGAGCTGCTGGAGCAACCACACTTGGTAGAAGTGTTGCTTGCAGAACATTCCAAAGGTACAGGATCGGGTTCAAGAGGAAGCCTTTCTTGTTGAGAGGGAGTATTGAAAATGGCAATAAGAAATGCTAAAAATAGAAGTGCTAAAAATAGTAGTTTGGGTACCAGTGCTGGATTGGGCAATAGGGAATTAAAAATGGAAGTGCTAAAAATAACATTCTATTTTTAGTAGTTCGGGATGGATTCCTATTTTAGTCAGGTCCTGGACTAAAAATAGGAAGTAAAATTCAAATTTGATATTAACAGCAATTTGTAAATTAATTAATTAATTCATCTTGAGTTAGTTAGTTAAGGAAAAACAAACTTGAAGTCTATGTGAGGACATGCAATAGTTTATCTACTAATTGGGGAATTTATCCATCAGTTAAAGAGATAAGGATGAGTTGTAATATTGAGTGGTAATTAGTTGGCTCAGTTAACTGAGTCAAGTCTAGTTAGATTAATTTAACAGTTTGTTAAGTTAATGAGAGTTTAGTTAGTTAATGTTTGCATGCATATAACTACTGTATTTCAGATAACTAAGTATTCACTTATGGATAACTCATGCATTTTAGTTCAGGCAGAGACTCAGTTGAGATCAGAGGAGGGACAGTGTACTATTAGTTGGATGAATATTTTTCCTATAAAGAAAGCTCATCCATGATGAGGATCTAGCTCTATCAGGACTGCATAGTTAGATTAGAGGTTTGTGAGTGTGTGAAGAGGCCAATTCACACAAGTGGTTGCACTGAACTGAAATTAGAATTGTGCAAAGAAATAGGAGGCTTGGAGGGTAGACCAGAGGTTAGATAGAGGCCTTTGATTGTCTATGAGTAACAGAGGTATTGCAGAGAGAGCAGGATAGCTTTTAAGCTGATTCTTTTTGTAATACTGGCTATATTTCCACTTGTATGATAATACAAAGTTGGGGTTTTAAGCTGAGGTTTTCCCTAAGTAAATTTTTCTGTGTTATGTGTGATTGATTTCTCCATATCAGTTATATGTGTTCTTATTGATGTTGCTCATGTTCAATTAAGCTTCCACTAAATTGTTTGTAGAAGTAGATCAACTGTTTTGCTTTAGTATATTGCATTACCAGGTGATCTACAAGTGGGAATTTCTACATGTTTGTAATACTATCTAAAAAATAGAAAATAAATTATTGTTACTTGTTTAAGCATGTTCTTCAAGCTATTTATTTTTCAAATGAAAAGTCTAAAAAAGATATGATTTGTCACCCATTCAAAAGGATATGAAGATACATCAATTTAGAAAGGATACAAAAATACACCCATTCATATTAGAAAAGGTTATGTATATACACCCATTCATATTAGAAAAGGTTATGTATATAGGCCGTTAGATCCTCAGCATAATTCTTTTTAATCACCTCTCATCTATGTTTTATGCGAAGAAGATAATAATTAAAGGAAATCGTAGACAAAGTCTTATAATTCATCCTCTCACCTCGCTCCAATGATCAAGCAAATCCAATCTGAAGGCAACTTTTTTTGTGATGTAAATGCAAATTTCTATGGCTAATACATCTCTAAGACAATGTGAAATTATATGGATAATACATATCTAAGCTAGTGGGAAGTGCTATGGCTCATATAATGTAATTTTCTATGGCTCATACAACGCAAAGTTTTGTGATGGTAATGTGATGCTCAATATGAAATATGAGGCTGCGATGGAAGCATAACTTCGACTCTCTTAGAGACCTGAAGTGGAAATTATTACAAAGTTGTTTGTAAAAGGAATTAAGGAATATTACGTTGGCAGAATTAAAGGCTTGCTTGGCACTTTTGAATGATCATATTTCTTTTATTATAATTGTTTGGTACCAATGTATTATCGAGTCTCGCTGCTAATGGAACTCCCACTGTAATGTGCAGGAAGGAAAATGTTTAAGGTCATGATAATAATAGGTAAATGTGCTGCTATTTGGGGATTGGTCCACTTTTATGTTTTAAGGTACACTGGTACTCATGGGCCACTTCACTTAATGGTTACAGGTATACACATCCTGGAGTTCAGGGAGATATTTTTCAAGGATAGAAATTTTGTCACCCCACCCCCCTCTAACTACTTCTTTCTCTGGTACAAGTCGATCCCCACTACATCTCTCTCGGCTTCTGGGAGAGATTTCTACATGTGTTGGAAAATGTACTTATCATATTTCTCAAATCTTGATATAAGTAGTGGTTTGTTTTCGTTCCTTTCATCCAGAGGAAATGGAGTTAATATTAATTGTTTTTCCTTATTTTGGACATAGTTTCCATGAATACGACCTATGACCC
Organism: Pinus tabuliformis; assembly: GCA_031772625.1. Lineage (NCBI taxonomy): Eukaryota > Viridiplantae > Streptophyta > Pinopsida > Pinales > Pinaceae > Pinus > Pinus tabuliformis. The sequence continues at coordinate 579,999,426 of CM062818.1, forward strand.
TTGTTATTGTGTACTAACTTGCAGTACTATTTATGTTAAATTTATACAATATCCCTTGTATAGGACCTACGAATCCCTTTGGTATGGGATATTCAGTGACTTATGTAAATTTATATAATTTTCTTGCATTAAATCTATACGCTTCATTAGTGTTGGATATTCAATTTATCTCACAGTGAAGCCTACGAATGTTTTTGAAGTGTTTTTGAAGTGAGTGCCATTTGTTTTTATGAAGCCAATAATTTAGGAGTAATTTTCCTTTTGATCCCACTCTCCTAATGAATTTGTAGTGCATGTCACGTATGTTTAATTATTATACTTCGGTGACATACTCTCGACAGAAAATGGTTTACTTTCTTTCAACCTAGGGATGGAAATAGTAGTCTTTATCAGTGAACGCATGTTACCTCTTCCAAAATATAATATTATTCGGTGAATTTATAAATCACTACATGCATGCTCCTTTTTCTTTTTCAAGACACTTGATTACCAATTCTACTACGTCAATTTAGATAGACATAGCAGTTCTTTTTCTTCTATTTTTCTTTATTGCACCACATGGAAACCCTTGATTTGTACCATTTTAACATTGAAGTATTAAATATATCTTGTTTGTTGGCTATAAACTTATATTCCATTTTTTGTCTCCGCAATATTTCTTAACATAGAATCATCATTTTAAATTGTTTAATGTAATTCCATATAATTGACTTGCTAGCTATTGATGATCAAGTATTGAACTAACCCTCTCAACTCCTCAATAGTATACTATCTCTTAGATAGATGTTAACATGGAATGGTTGCTTTTATATATATATATATATATATATATATATATATATATATATATATATATATATATATATATATATATATATATATATATATATATATATATATATATATATTAGTCCCTCGGGATACCAGAGTTAGCATTCTTACTATGTGCATATGCTAGTCTTAGTGAACATAGTTTTGGTATCTATGATAGTCATTACTTGTTACTACTACAAAGTATATACTTCCAATGCCTAGTCAAAGGATGTTTCTTCTAGCTCTACCAGCGAACATTATGAGTAAAATAGTTGGATTTTAAGTGAAATCCATGACTCTATTGTTAATAATTGCTCTCTTGGTTTCTACAGTACCTCACCACTTTCCAGCATTATGGTTTTATATGAATCTCCCTCCTTCTTCGCAAAGATGTGGAGATAGTAGTTAGGAGGAAAACAAAAGCGATTTCACCAATATACACCATAACAGAGATAAAGATTGTTTCCAACTTAAACTTGAGACTTAATATATATCTTCCTTTCATGAGAATTAACTAATTCCTTTCATTTAAGTCTAATCTTAACACTACATATGCCTCCTCAATACTTTCTTGACATTTTTATCATAATTATAAACATGACTGTCTAAACGTCTCTACCTTCAAACCTCATCAGTACATACTAAAACTTACTTTGTTTATAATGAATTTGGCTTCTTATGGAAAGTCATTTCACATTATTATTTATTACAACTATCTCGCATTAGGATTTGATCAATCCTCTATGAAAGACTCTACGATATTTTTTTTTACTCAATAGTACCTCAACATAAAACCCAATGAAAGCAAACATCTATTTGAAAACGTTTGAACCATTATTATCGTCTTAAATTAAATCTTAAATTTAAAAGAAAATAATAGTAACCATAACCATAATTTTTTACTTGAGAAATTACTCAAAAACTAAGCACGTTCCTCCTAACCACGATCTTTATCCCCCAGTTCTCCCCCAAGCTAATATTTCATTACCATTGCAATCTACAACCCCCTTTGATTCCTAGCTGACTTATTTTATAGATTGTTCTTCCTAACATATTTTAGTAGCGTCCTTCTTTAGATATTCAAATTTCCTGGTTAGAACAAACAAAATATAATTTTTCATATCTACAACACTTCTTTTTTTTTTTATCACTTATTTGTTATTTTCTTTTAACTCACTCCCTTTAGTTTTCAAATTTGGCCCACAATGCAAGTTATTTATTTATATTGTGTGCATCTTACTTCTTTATATAACCATGGATTCTTTTCCTTTTGACTTCTATGTTTATCCACTATCTTAACATATAACATGTTAGTAAAATGGCCTTCTTCGATTCCAGAAATCTTTACAGCTATGTGGATATTTACATCTGGTAGCAATATATAAGTTAGGGATTTTTCTTCATTGCTATGGTTGTCCCATTTAGCAATTTCTTTTTCCCTTTAATATTTCGTAACTATGTTAGGCTACTCTTGGAATTCCAATCGGCATTCCTTATCTCGTGACATCATTACAATTTACAACTTTTATAGGTAGTTTTGGTTCAATAAAAATCTAATATGTGACGTTTTTTATGAACTCACAATACTGACATCTAAATCCATAAAACATTTGAGACCATATTATATTTAAGATTGATGCATAATCAACTATTTGTTTTCCATATTTGTTTTCCATTTTTATGGTCTATTAAATTATGTTTGAGTATTACACATTTCCGCTCTTGATTTTAACTATGGTACATTTTACCCTTATGTATTTATGTGTAAGGCTAATAGTTGTGCATATTTTTTGTACTTATATTTTAGTGCCTTCATGTTCTTATAGCTTCTTGCGGAACTTAAAATGCTAATATTACTATTATTTTCAACTTATATAAATTTTATTTTTGGTGTTTGAGTTTTTTATTAACCACAATTTTGGAAATATTCTATCTTGTCTAAAGTATATACCACATATTTACTATATCTTTCACATAAGGGTATCCCCACATTTTTCTAAGGTATCTTCTTGCCAACCAATTTTATTTGTTACAATTTCTTTATATTATATTCAATCTATACATTTTCCAGGAGATTCGTAATAACACTTTATCAAGTAGGTTTGAATCCCAAACTTCTCTTTAACTTTTTCATTATAACATAATGAACTTATTTGGTCAGGTAAAACTTTATTCCTTTACAGGAATGGATATGATATCCATGATCATTATTTCCCTATTCGACCATACATGTTTTTTATTTTTTAATATTTCATTGGTTCAATGAGCTTAGAGTTTCTCGAATGTATCTCTGAAATATGTGGGTGCCTTCAAATTGGAGGAAATTTGTACATATGATACATTGTTTATGCTATTTAATGCTTGTTTTCTAATATATATGTTGGGTATGTTTATCAATATATACTTATCATTGTATCTCCATTACTAGTAGCACCTTCATAAAATTTTCTCTAAACCATAGCATGTATGGAATGAGGTTCTAGTAGTGCCCATTTCCTCAATGTTTCATCTTTGTACTGGCTTACTTGCCCATGAGACTTTCCACAATCCTTTCTCTTTTTCTATGTCAGTCTTCTAAACTCCTCATATGAGAAAAACTTCCAGGTTTATCTCTTCCAAAATCCACTTCAATAGAATAATTCTAACTTGATTCTCTAATAATGAATTCTATGATTGTTGGGATTAGGCTTCCAAATCTGCCTTGTTAAATAATGAAAATGTCTCTTCTATAATTTTGTAGTAGTGTATCTAATTCAACTACTAAATTGTCACGCCCAATATTTTTATCTATGGAAAAAGTTTGCTACAATATAGTTCCTAATGAGGATGCTAATTAGATCATCATATTTTTGTTACATCGACTGGTTAAAAATTGAAAAGAAAAAAAAATCCAAACCTGTCTTTTTGGTCTGTATTTCCAAGAGTAGAATAGTGCAAATTATTATGAAAATTCCATGGGGAAACTTGTCCAATCCACATTCTCTATCTTGGATATAGTATCAAATTCTAACAACTTCCTATGTTGACAAAATGAAGTTCAAATTATCGTGTCAAATAAGTGAAACTAGGAACCTGGGATATGCCAGTAATCACACCATATGAAACTAATAGATACCCACAAAGGCCCCTCATTTTCAATCAAAATAAGACAAAAATCATAACTATAATCATAATCAATTCACCTACAAGCATATGTTGTGAGTCACTGGGATTGTTCAATAGAACAATCATATGACCTTAGGATTTAGAATCCTTGAATTTTCCAACTCTTTGGTTACCATAGAATTTTCCTACAATTTAATGTTGTCCTTATCTATTAAATATTGTAGAGCAACAACCAAGGAAAATATCTATGACACTTCCCTCATAACCTTGAGGGACCTTTTACATTTTGGGTAAAGGGATCTCTAATAACAAATACTTGATCCAAATAGGGCTACAATTTTAACATACATAGATATTTTTATTTTTTTCTCTTGCATAGAAGGTAACCCTACATTGATATTTAGAAGACATAGAAAAGTGAACTTGCACACATATGGATTATTTCCATCTACATTTGTTGATCAATAATATATGCTTTCTCAAGAATCTATATTTCAAAAATAACACCCAATCATTATACTTCAACAGAAGCACCTTTAATTCCGAAAAGTTTGTTCAATGCCTAGAATTCATCCCACACCATATTTAATTTGGCCTACATGCCTTAATTATACCACCTTATTCTAATTCTACTATAATCACATGAGGATGAAATTTCATACTGTCTTGTTTTACCTGCAAGAATTCACACTTGTGATACATTGATACTGCAATACCATTGTTTTAGCTATCATGAGAGGATCCATTATTACTTCAACCGTTTTGTTTTTTTAAGATTTAGGTAAGCATTGTGGTGCTGACAAGTGGTTTTGGATTTCATGGCTGATAATAATAGAAACGTTGGTATTTTACCTCTTCATCCACTTAAGAAAATATAATCCATTACTCTTGGTACAATATGCTTTTATAAATTATAGTAGTTAAATATTACACAATTCATTTTTACTTATCTTTGCCAAAAACAATTTAATTGTAGTTTCCACTATCAACTTTATCAATTTCTTATTGAACATTCGCTCTCCTTAAGGGGTCTTCCTTATCCACTTATTTTCTTGTATCCATGAATTTATGACTGAATCTTTTAGTCAAATCTGTTATCTTCTTGTCTTCTTTCATCATCCCAACTCCATCTAAACCTCTCCTTCAAACAAGATGTTGATTTGAGGATTTTCCCATTTTGCGCTTTCCTAGCTGCTTGGTTAAGTGCCTTTCCACCCAAAATGTCACATCCATTTCCACAACACATGACAATATTTTTTTTCATTGTGGTTTTCCCTTAGGCCTAGTTTAGCACCTACAATTTTGATACCATACGTCATGTACCTAGGTTCAACATATATGGTTACCTGATGTATTTCCTTTTTTTTAATGAATTTCCTATATATGTCCTCCCTACCATTTGTGTCATTATTTTTTTTTGGTAGGTAAGCACCCACGGGGATTTGAACCAGTGACCTATCGCAAGGAGTGCTGCAAGGAGTGCCTTAACAGTGCACCCATTCACCGTCAATCCAAAGCCCCGTGGGCTACCATTTGTGTCATTATTACTATGGTGTCTTCTCACCTATAATTTTTGTATGTGAACATCTTTTATAAAGAAAAGGAATTTCGACCTTATCTATATAGGCTCGTATTTCCATTTGTTAGAACTTAGATTAATTGAGTTTAATCTCCTTCTACCTCAATAACTATTGAGCGCATACTAGCGCTTACATGATTTATCCCCATACACCATGGGAGTCTTGGTCGAGCTCACTTGGTAGGTAACCACAATGTTGTTGGTGAAATTATATTATACCACCTTCTAGACTTCCAATTTTCATTTGAGACAAAGAAAGCTGAGGATAAAATTTGGGTAGGGTTTTGAGATGCGAACAGAGAGTGCACACGTCCTTGCAACCCATATGATCGTCGGGTGGTAGTTAGTATGGGGTTCGCATGGATGGTGGATAATTTCCCTGAACCATCCTAGGCCTGATAATTGATTACCTAACCGTAATATGGTAAAGTTGCATCTCATTCCTTCCCCTTTTCTTTTTTTTCAGTTGAATGCATCATGTTGTGGCCGCAGAGCACCACCTTGAGTAGTGTGGGTTCTCTGGAAGTTGTGGTTTCCCTCCAGGATATCTTGGCAATGAGATTCATCATCTATTTGGTTATTGAGTCACTGCATCATACTAGTAAGATATATATCTAATCAATGCTATTTTTCTTCACACAATTAAACATTCTCTATCTCTTTTTGGGTTGTTTGAGTTGAGACTCATTTCACGCAATTCCAGGGCCTCTCGTGTCTACTTGTGTGAATATAATTCATCATTGCTTTGTAGTTGCCTTTGTAACTTGATAAAGAAAGTCTTTACCATTATTCTGACAGGTAAAATTTGCATCCTTACTTTTTCCCTTTTCCTTCATTCCAATCTTATACTTTCATTCTGAAATTGATTGTGCTTTTGGGTCTCCCTGTTTTCGTCAAATTTTGCAGTCTTAGGGTACCAATAATTTTCTTGTAGGAATAGGTAGGCTTTTTTCTGGGCTTGGTCCTTTCTCTTGGAAAGGGAAAGGTAGTTTCTAGCTAAGGTTATTCTCCTTTCCTTCTTTTGTTTTTTTCTCTTTCTCCGTGTTTTAGGGGATTTGATGAGGCTGACAATTTCAACCATGGCCCTCTAGCTTATATTATTAGGAAAGTGTCATGAACTCTTGAGTACATTCTTTTATTATAATTGTTTGGTATCAATTTCTTATCGAGTCTCGTTGCTAATGGAACTCCCACTGTAGTGTGCAGGAAGGAAAATGTGCCACTATTTGGGGATTGTTCCTCCTCACTTTTTTTTTAAGGTATGCTGGTACTCACAAGCCACTTCACTTACTAGTTGTAGGTATGCACATTCTAGTGTTCATAGAGAGGTTTTTCAAAGACAAATATTTTTCCACCCGCATAACGTAGTTGCAGGTTCAGTTACTAGTCCTAGAGTAGGGTTGGAGAAAATTCTCTAGAGACCTAGATCTTGGGAAGAGACCAATCTGGTGATGGTTAGTGATGTCTGACCATGAGATGGAACCAATGGTTGAGATTTGAGGTGATGTTGATGCCCCGAAAATCGTTGCATCAACATCGGGGGATAACCACCCTGTCCGAACCTTAATACAGCTCCTTTTCCGTTTGGGATGGTGGCTCCGACTGGATATAATGGGACCAGTTTCCCAGTAATGAATAAAAAGGGGATGGATGAGCGATTGGTTTTCTAATAAATGATAATGAATGGATGACTTAATCTAAAAAGCGAAAATACAAATTACTATTCTATCCCGGGAAGCCTCTATTCTTAAGTGCAACACTTGATGATCTTTGTTCATCAATAGGCATATAGATGACTCTATTCAATAAACATAGACATTCATTCACATAATAATTGCTTTGTTCAAATAGTTGAACAAAGTAATTAATAAAACATTGTTACACTTATCTTTTTTATATTACTGATACATGTATGATTAAAAGAAAAGCATGTTGTAAACATCCAATAGGGGAAAGTATAAAGAATACTGTTAAAACACATGCATATATTCAATAATAGCAAGAGTGATCAAATAACAATTCACATAAAAAGAATGAATTCAGACAGAGATAGTAGTACCATATGAGCTGCAAATCATTCCCAACATCAATTGCAATTCGAATTCCTTCTTCTGACTCAGAAATACTTTTAAATAAAGGCAGTAGTGCACATCCACATAAAAGCTTCGTTATCAAAATTGGAATAATTGGCCCAGTCTTTATAAAAAATATACCTGAAGTACAGTAGTGCAACCACAGGTTTAAGTCATATACAAAAACTTACGACCCTTTCCAATGCATTGAAAGGGTCTATAAATACTTGATTAAACTAACTAACTACAAAATTAAAATGCTACTTAATTGGTACAAGTTGATCTTGAATATCTTCCCCATAGCAATCTGGCAGTCGTCAGCATGATTCATCACTCTAGCTGTTTGCCTTTCGATCTGAGTTGGCATATCGCTAGCATTGGTTCCACTTCTTGAGGGTGGCTGAGACGAGAATTGAGTTGAGCAGCATAAGTGGCATCTTGTATATCGGGAACGATACACCCGATTGCATCTATTAGGCACTTTAGGGCGGCTCTCTAGCTGTATGGTTTTACTAGGAACAACCAATAGGTGTCCGAAGTTAAACTGTTAATACCTGCGATCAATCTCCCATTGTTTTCCAGCTCTTGATAACATGATTTCTCCCATGTTTTAGCCGATAGTAATTTACCTAGTGTACATTGAGAGATCATAGTAGATAAATAGAGAGTATAATTAATTAATTCAACCAAATTACTTGTGGTTAATTTGCATCTAGAAACTGCTCTCTCTGCCTTCATTAACTGGGATTGCCATTCCATAAATAGGATTTCTTTATGGGATTCTAAGATTTTTGGCAGATTTGCTACCTTTCCCTCATCAGTATCCTGCCAATCAACAAAATTTGTCAAGGTCTCATCGGCCTGCTCCAAGTCTTGTCTAGCATCGACTGATTTATCGATTATTGATACTGTTATGTCGCACAGGGGTTTCACTTCAGCAATTTTCTGACATAATAATCTTATTTGTGTTACCAATGCCTTATTAATCTGTAGTGCTTTTGCTCTGAACTCGGCAGGCTGCGGAAGATTCTTGAAATTCTCTATTTGACCTGATAATTGAGCAATTTGCTCATCTTTTGTCTTTACCATCTGTTCATTCATTGCTTTCAATTTTGCTAATGCTTCCGACAGTTCTTTCTTCTTTTGAATTGCACTTGAATCGATCCTTTGTTTCTCTTCATGCAACTGCTTATTCAGTTGATTATTTATCTGTTGCTACTTGGACAATAGTTGCTCTAATTGTTCTGCGTTCTGTTGTGCCTCCGATAGCTGTGCTTGTAGCGAAGCAATTGCCTGGTCCTTTTCTTTTAACAAATTACTCACTTATGATGCCTTGTCCATGGTGGCCGCCGAATAGGCTCCAGCATATTGGGACAATTTTGTTAGGTCATCAGAAGGATCAGGCTCCTCCTTCCAAACCATGTTGGTTGTCACTGTTTGTTTAGGGAATAGGGAAGGTTGATCAATCCTTCTCCTTTTCCGCTATCGCTTTACTACGGCCGTGTGCTTTGGGCTGTCAAAGACATCCAATGGAGGTATATCCTCCACTTGCAAAATGATTTAATCCGAAGGATCTTTGGGAATTATTTCTATGTCTGTAGTAGGGGGTAGACCGATGGTTCCACTTGGAACCTCTTTTGATGCTGTATCATGTGTATTAGCCTCTTTCGATGTATCGTATTCTTTTGAGCTTTCTAAATTGCTTATGATTGAATCGAACTGCTACCATTCTTGGAGCAACTTTGGGTCAATCTGGGCATCAACATTCACGTCCCTGTTTCTCTGCTCATGCTGCCTTTTCTGTTTCTCTTCACATATCCTCTCTTGTTCTTTCCTCTGCGCTTCCTCCTGTTCTTTCCTTTAGAGTTCCTCCTGCTCTCTTGTTTGGACTTCTCCAGCAATTTCTGATGTAGCAGGAGGTTCGTTGGTAAGTCGTTGTTCAGGCTCGCTTGATTGTGTCATCGGGGCCATTGCTAACAAATCTAGAGGCAGAGTTTGCAACCTCTGCTCTCTAAGTCTGTTAAATTCGACTAGCCCGTCGTCGTGATATCTCATTTTAGCTAGCGTTTGAACCTGAAATAATGACTCGGCCGAGGAGAATAGGTCATCAAACTCATCTTCTTTATGTTCAAATTTAGTGAGTTTTTCCTGTTCTAGTGCATTATAGACGACTTTGTTTGGATCAAATCGTCTGTTAGGAAGAGTGGTGAGATTCAATGTATTTATCTTTTCTATTTCTTTCTCTGCATGTTTGTAGTCATGTAGAGTGTAAACGCCACACCTTAGAGGAAAAGGAGGCTAGACCTGCTTCTTTTTATTCCTTAGAGTCTGTGTAACTCCTTCGGATGTAAGTTGATATGCTATCTCTCGAGCCAATAGTTTGTCGGGTATATACAAAGGGAGGACATGAGGCCTGGCATGACTATCGAAAAATCTTATGTGTGTAAATTTTTCTTCTCCGAACCAGTTTCATAAGGCTGTCAAGTCAATCTATGCTTGTGAGGAAATCTTAGGAGCAGGTTTTTCAAAAATTGCATAGTAAATGGGTAACATAAATCCACTGCAAACTTGATATAGGTGGTGTTTATAGTGGGCTTTCCACAACTTTTGGTGGTAGATATGAATGCGCATGGGGTCCTGTGGAGTCCATCTCCACCCCAGCACAGGAAACTCGGAGTTAAAACAGAGAGTATCTAAGATGTAGGTACTAAAGTAAAATGGAGGAATGAACCTTTCAGTAACGCGGGATTTGTTTCTGAATTCAAGAATAGCTGTTGCTAACTTATCAGATAATATATTCCCCCAATCCATTGTTTCTCTATTGCATGCTGCTTCCATTAAAGGCACCATCCCTATAGTGAAGTTTGAGGAATCTTGCAACCCCCAAATCCTACACATCATTACTCTGGCATAACAATAAGGAGAACACAAGGAATCGACAGAGTACTTACCCGAGGACTCATGCTTTTTTTCGCTGGGTTTTGTCTCCAATCCCGTATAGGTGCTGATTCAATTTCATTTTCATCTCTGAACTTGTCCAGAAATGCTTTGTTATACTTATTCTCTGGTGCGGGCAAATGGTACATTTGTCTCAAATCATCGAGTTGAAACGATCCGAACACTCTCCCGTCGATAGTGCAAAATGTTCTGTTTGTAATTCAGATTTCCTCAATTGCCCATCTTACCACATCTGTGTATGGAAGAATTTGCTCTCGAGCCCCTATCTGGTGTAGGTAATAGTCAGCCAAATCCTTTAGGGTTGCATCGGACTTCCGGGTCGGGTCTACTGTGGCTTGTACTGATGTTACCTAAGGCTCTTCGGCCTCAACCAGAATATAGATACTCTACCAAGTAGTTTTACCGAGACCAAGACATGTGGTGTCCGAGATTAATCCCTTTTTACTTGGTCCTGGATGACGGTAGTGTGTTGTCCTGTTACTGCGGAAGCTGAAGCTGTTCTAGATTTCTTAGACTTCTTCCCCATTTGGCCTAAATTCGCTGCTTCGGAGGAGCTTTGCACAGGAGATAAAATTAACGTAATGTGGAGAATAGGTGGCGCAAACCAAATATGAAATAGTTATATCAATCAATGAATAATGGAGGATTGACATAAGGTGGCCACGGGTACAATCTCTGAAGAGATTTTGGCATCACTGCTCCATTAAATGGTCGTTTAAACCTGTCAATCCTTTAAATTCTCATCATATCGTTTATTGGCTGAATAATTCATTTAAGCGTGGCTTTGATGTTTTGGCGGTTGGGCGTAAGTGAATCACTATCGGGAAGAGAAAGGCCTTTAATATGAATAAACATAATATATCCCATCCTTATCAATCCTTTTTGAAAGTTGCACCTAGCTTTATCGCAATTGACGATCGGAGGAATGCTTAAGTTGTTATATTGGTGTTCTTTCGGAATCCCCGATCGCCGATAGTGATATCGCCAATTTGCATAGGGAATTTTTAAAAGAGGGCCTTTAGATGCATGCATGCTACATTCCTCGATTGCCGATAGCGATATCGCATCGGAGCAAAGAGAGGGGCCTTTTGTTATGATCAGTTTCCTTCCCGATATCCGATAGTTATTCGCGCTTGTCGCATCGGGGAAAACCAATGGGTCTTTTGTTATGCATCCTTTGTTATAGCGATATGCGATCTTGTGATCGCTTTATCACAATAATAAAGGATTATTCATTTTTATTATAAGACCGATTATGTGTTTTCTCAAAAGGTTTATAATGTTTTATTTCTTTTCAGACGTTTTAAGGAATGACAAGTTGATACCAATTTAATCTAAAAGGGACCCATTTCATATTATAGTTTTGAAAGTAAAAATTTTATGAAATGGGGGGTTGTTGTACAACACAACAAATGGCGATTCGCTGGGAGAAATAGTTATCTCTGAGAAATATTGAAATACTTAGACTTTCTTTGTATAGGAATCTTATCAAAGAGGAAAATTCTAATATAACTAGGTATACATACATTCTAAATAAAACAAGAGCTATTTTTGCTAATTTCTTCTCTCGTTAAAATTAGATACATTCTAAGTTTTAAATTGGCCTCCATTGGTTGATAATGATAAAACATAAAACCTTTCCAACTTAGCCTTTTTAATTGACTCTTTTTTCATAGGTAGAGCCTCTGCTGCTAGCAAACGTTCATAGTTTCGATAGGGATACCTTTTTACCATTTGACTTTCCATTATCCCATCCATTTCAGAGTATGATTAAAAGAATGAATTCAAAATATGCTTTCATATTTTGTATTTCTTTTTTTTCCTTTTCTATTATTTTGTAAGATAAAAAGCCATTGTCCTGGTTTGGTGGCCAACTGTTTAACAATGTCATTCACTGGTAGTAATCTAACCGAATAAGCTGTCTCGTGATGAGACCCCTTGTCTTATGATTATAAGCCATTACCCTGTTTTGGTATGCAGTGTTGGTAATGTCGGTTAAACTATTTCCCAATGATCATGGTAAGCAGGCTTATAATAAGACCCCTTATCTTTTATATCAAATATTTTAGGATTACACTTTGAGTAATAATAAACTTTGATGAATGGGATGGACAATTTTCTCCATAAGAGAGAATGGATGACAGGGTAAGAGTTGAAGATGCTAAGATTGAATTAGTTTCTGTTTTGATATTGATAACCCTTTTTTGGCCAATTTGAAAACCATAAAATGATTTACAATACTTCTAAATCTTGAAAAGATTTCAGAAAAATGAAATGGGGTTTCAGAATGTGAATATACCTAATTTCCTAGAAACTGTCCCTTTTGTTTAAGGCTTCTATTTTAAAAGTAAATATCAAAACTACTCCTTTTGAGAAACTTTTCAATATAGCAAAGGCCAATGGAAGATATCTTACAACTTTATTTCCTAATGGTCCTACAAACTACAAATTCTACTGAACTTAAAAAGGGAGAAGGGGTTACCTCCTCAATTGAAGAATTTCTTTAAGATGAGGCCATTAACAGGAAGAGAAACTCTCTTACCTGATAAATTTTGTAATATGAATGTTGAATGGCCTATATTCTCGCAGATTTGAAATGGTCCAAGCCACATTTTCTGGAACTTGGTGTGTTTTCCTTTATCCTCATGGGCGTTGTCCCATTTCAGAACTAGATCACCAACCTGCAACTGTTTTGAACTGGATGAAGTTGAATAAAAATATGAATTGATAATTTGCTGATGTTTTGCATGAGTAATTTTGGCCTTCTCTCTTTCTTCTTCTAATTTTAAGATTTGATCATGTCTAAGATGAAAAGAAGAAGAGGGGCTTTCTTCAATAAACAGAACTAGGGCTAGAGAAGGAAGCATTAGATTCGTTGGTAGCACTGCTTCTTCCCCATATAGAAGGTTGAATGGAGAAGTACCTATGGAAGCCTTCTGCATTATTCTATCAGCCCATAGTGCGAATATTAAAGATTTGTGCCAGTTTTTATGATTCTGTTCAATAGTTCGCTTAATAATTTTAACTAGATTTTTATTGGTAGATTTTGCTAAACCATTACCCTGGGGATAGTAATTTGCAGAATATTTCAGTTTAAACCCTCTTTTAATAGCGAACTCTAACATAGAATTTCCAGAGAAGTAAGATGCATTATCAAAAACAAGAGCATTTGGGACACCAAACCTGGTAATGATGAATTGATCTATGAATTCCATAATTGCCTCAAAATTTGTTGTCTTTAAAGGACTCACTTCAACCCACTTAGTAAAGTAATCAATGGCATTAAGGATATACTTATGCTATTTGGATGAATGTGGAGTGATTTCTCCAATGATGTCCAATCCCCATTGCTCAAATGGTTGTTCAATGTTGACTGGTTGCAAAAGGGAAGCTGGCTTTCTTTGTCTTCCACTAGAAGTTTGACAATTTCGGCATTTCCTTACATATTCATGAGCATCTCTAAACAAGGTGGGCCAATAGTATCCAGCACGAATGATTTTTTGGGCTGTTGTATCAGCTCCAAAATGTCCTCCTGCTGGTCCATCATGTAGTTCCTGCAAAACCTTTTGTGCTTCAGGTTTTTCTAGGCATTTTAATAAAATCGAATCATAATTTTGCCTAAAAAGTACATCATCAATGATTGTGAAGTTTTTCGCTTTTAATATAATGGCCCGTTTGTTTTTATAAGACAGGTTAGGAGGTGCATATCCATTTTTCAAATAAAAGATCAAGTCTTCATATTGCGATTCAGAATCAGTAATACTTATCTGGTTGATTTCTTCAATATGTTCTGTATCACCTGGTTCTTGAATATTCGATGCTCCTACTAATAACCTGCAAAAACCTTGGCCTCTAACAATCTTTGCTGGCTTGATTTCCAAGTCATATTCTTGAAGTGATGTAACCTAGTTTGCCCTTTTTTCACCTAATTCCATTTGGATTAGTAATTTCCTTACTGCAGGAAAAGGAACTATAACTTTTGTATGGGATTTTAAAAGGAAGGGTTTGTAATGTTTGCCAGCTTTATACATAGCAAAGGCTTGTTTTTCAACTTTGGAATAATTTAGTTCAGCACCCTGCAGATTTGAACTATAAAATGAAATCGGTTCTTCTAAGTTGTGATCATTAATCTGAGTGAGTACTGCTGCATAAGATGAATCAGACACGATAGTATATAATGTGAAATGATTAGAAAAATTAGGAGTGTTTAGAGCAGGGGCATTGATTATTGATTGTTTGATTGAATCAAATGCTTCCTTTTCTGCAGATCCCCATCTAAACATTGAATTTTTCTTAATCATAGTTTGTAATGGTAAAATGATGTGGGAAAAATCGGGAAAAAATCTCTTGACAAAATTAATTTGACCTAAAAATGACTGCATGGATTTTTTATTATGAGGAAAAGGAATTTCAGAGATTTCTTTAATCCTATCCAGATCGATATAAATACCATCTTTGGAAACGATAAAGCACAAGAGCTTTCCTTGATTAAGAGCGAAGAAGGATTTTTTGGGATTGAGTGAGATACCATACCTTCTGCAGCGTTCAAAGATTTGATTTAAATCATGCAAATGATTAGATCTCTTCTTGGAAAATACAGTAATATCATCTAAATAGACAACTACTGTTTTGTTGATCAATCCTTTGAAATCTATATCCATCGGTCTTTGGAACGTGGCTCTTGCATTAATAAGTCCAAAAGGAATTTTCTGGGAAGCGTAAGTTCCCCATTTCGTTCTGAAGGTAGTTTTGAGTCTGTCATCAGGATGGACCAAAATTTGGTTATATCCTGAAAAACCATCTAAAAAGGACATTAACTCAAGACCTGCTACTAAATGGAATATCTGCTCCATAGTAGGTAATGGGAAATTATCTTTTTGGCTTGCCTTATTCAGATTTCTGAAATCTATACAAATCCTGATGTCACCATTTTTCTTCCTAATAGGCACCATATTGGAAACCTAGTTTGAGTGCCGAACGGGAAAAATAATCTTAGCTTTCAAGAGTTTATTGAGTTCTGATTTTATTTGACTCTCTAAGTTCGGATGTATTTTCCTCAACTTTTGTTGAACTGGTTTTTGTTCAGACAGCATTGGAATGGTATGCTGGATGATTGATGCATCATATGTTTTTAAATCATCATATTTCCAAGCGAAGACATGTTTATTTTTCCTTAATAATCTAATGAATGCTATCCTTTCTTCCACAGAAAGTCCTAATCCTAAATTAATGTTTTGAGAGTTCTGCTCAGTACCAAGGTTTATCAATTCAAATCTTAAGGTGGAACTTTGAAGCTTTGCATTGGTCACCTATTTAAACCTGTCTTTAATATCGTAGAGATCCTCAAGTTTAACCACAGGTTTTGGTATTGAGTTTTCCTCGTGCTTTTATTTCATCTGAAGATCATGCTCGCTTTCCTCAAAGATATGATCATCGTAGGACTTGTCGGAAGTCAAAAAATGTAAGATGTCTTCATCGTGATTGAACACTCGCCAATTGGTGACATTGTCAGGAATCGATGGTCTAAAAAGTAACTCTACTGAAAATCTATCTGGGCTATAATCTTCAGAAGGTAGGAGTTTGGAAGAAAAATTGGCTAGCAAGTCAGCTGCTGAATTTTGAGACCTAGGGATGGGAGAAATATTGAATGCTAAAAATTGAGAGGTGAGTTCTTGTACCAGAGATTGATAGTGTTTGAGATGAATAGAAAGACAATGAGTTATGTTTTTGACCTGTTTTATGATAATCTCTGAATCACCAAACACTTTCAAATATTGGACATTAAGGCCAATAGATTTATATAGTCCTTGAACTAAGGCCTCATACTCAGCTGTATTATTCGTGCATTCAAATTCCAACCTAAAAGACAGCATTGTTTTTTCTCCCTGAGGGCTAACCAAAATACATCCTACTCCCAACCCTTCGCTAGACTTAGACCCATCAAAATATAGTGACCAAAATAAAGAATTATCAACAATTTTATTTACAGTTTCCTCAGTAATATTAAAACATCTTGACCTATCTGTTTGTGAAAAATTTTCAATCTGAGATGTGAATTTTCTTACTGAGAAAGGAGATGATTGGGCAGTGAAGTTGCCAAAGAATGATTCAGATGAATAATTCCCCAAGATATTGTTATTAAATGCTATTGGTTGATTCTCCTGTTCAAATCTGTAACAGTATGGGTCATATGTTTCTCCCGATTGATTTTTATTTGATTTGGCTTTCTTTTATAGGGTAGCCACATATGGGACCAATCGGTCGAAATATACCCATGGAGCTTCTCAGACCAATCCCTACTCAAGATTAAACCATAAAACTCCGGTATATTAGCAATTAAGATATCAATTCTTTGAACTACTCGTGGATCAGCCAATAACCTGATAGTTACAGAGTTAATTTCCCCTAAAACCTAGACTTTGGTTCTATCTAACTGCACAATGTGAATTGCGGACTTTTGGGGCTCAATGTTCAGTTTGGAACAAACTGAAGCTGGCATTATATTAGAGGATGCCCCTGAGTGAATCAAACAATTGTGTAGATTTTGATTATAAATCTCGTAGGTTAAGAGGAAAGGAGGAGTATGGGAATTTGATCTGTCTCCAATTAGAATCGTATCAGTAGCTTCAACCCCACCAGAAGGTGGTTAACCTAAATCATTTGTAGCTTTAGCACTAGGAAGAGGTGAAGAAGGAATGGCATTCAATTCCTTTAGAAGCAATTTCTGCTGATGTTTTAGTTTGCTAAGTTCAAACATGGTAATGTTTGCCTTAGTCTTCTTCATATCATCAACGATATTGTAATCCATTGAATCTGATACTACCAACGTTTGAGATGTTGAAGGTATATTTGAGGATGAAGGTTGGTTTTGAGGTACTATTGCAGCTGGCTTCTTTGTGGATACCTTTTCCTTTGTAGTAGTAGCACCTGCACTTCTTTTCTTTGAACTTGCCTGGACAGGTTCAGGGGCAGCTTTACTCCTAGTAGTCACAGGAAAAGCTTCTTGTTCATTTTCTGTATCGGAGTTAGGTAATATGAAGTCCCACATTCCATGGCATTCAACAACTTCCTCTTCTTCATCAGTTGGTGAAATTTTTTCATTTTCTTCTTCTTCTTCAAGATCTGAATCTACATTAGATATAACATTTGGTGGTTTTGATTCAGTTTTCTTGAAATTTCTAAAGGGCCTTTTTGTTGAGGTTTCCGCTACTTTTTTTTTGATTTCAACCATTTCATTTGAAAAAGTTTTGAGGACCTTTTGTAGACCCTCCATATCATATGGATCTTTATGGGTTTTCTTCTTTGAATCATCTTCAAAATAAACTTTTTTGGATTTTCTACCTTCAAGAGCAGCTTTCTTTTCTAGAGCATTAATACGTTTCTCCACAGCAAGTGCTTCTTTCATGTTTTCAGCTAAAGTTGGTTTTCCGGCCCTGTCTACGAAGATAGCTATATTCGTAGGTAGGGTAGTTATATACCATTCACTTTTGATTTGCTCACTTGGTTTGGAGGCCGTTGGGATCTTATTCAAGAGTTTATTGAATCGCGAATTGAATTCTTTGATCGGTTCCCTATGCTCTATCCTAAGATTGGAGAGATCATTAATTAATGTGGCTAAAGATCTATCATCACCATACTTAGTAAGAAACTGTTCTTGGCAAATGTTCCAACTGGTAATGGATCCAGAGGGTAGGGAAAAATTCCAAGATCCCACTGATCCTTACAAAGTATAAGGGAAACACCTAACGACAACATCCTCCTCTGTTACTCCTTTTAAGTTAACTGATAACATGAAGTTATTAATATGTTCTTCAGCTTGTATTCCATCATCTGGGTTAAACTTGGGTAGCCATTTTTCAGGAGCATCAGAAAATGCATGTAATGGTGCAGGCATATTGACCGCACCAGGTCTATTCCATGGATTTGCCATTGAAAAACCAGTAGTGGATGAGATTTCTGATGAAATTCCAAATGTTTGGGAAGGAAATGATATTGAGGATTGAGCCGATTGGGATGTTGAAGTTCCTAATCCCTGATGAACAACAATATGTAACGAGGGAGTGGATGGTTGACTTTGCACTGGGGAAGATGAGATGGAGGATGTGGATGAAAATGCTTCACTGTCAGATCCTTTAGTGTTCTTCTATGCCCTTTTCCTTTTAGGTAAGGGTAGTTCAGTAGGTTTGATACTGAGCTTTCCACTCTGAAGTCTAGTGAGAGGATGAGGTAGATTGAATTGCGAAGTCTCACTGCTTTGAGATACCTCAGATTTCTGTGGTGATATCGAGAAGCCTTGAAGTTTATGGATGAGTAACTGAACTTCAGGGGACTCAGGACTTAATCATTCTAGAGTATTGTGGGTTTCAGTAGTGGTAGTTGATTCCTCTTCTTCTCGCTTGGATACTGGAGAACCAACATGCAATTGGGAAGTACGAGGTGATGTGGAGGGAGATTTACTCTCAAAAAGGTCTGTAGATTTGGGTTTGCTTCCCATTCATAGTTCAGGCCCTCCTTCTAGCGCCAAAAATGTTGATGCCCCGAAAATTGTTGCATCAACATCGGGGGATAACCACCCGGTCCGGACCTTAATACAGCTCCTTTTCCGTTTGGGATGGTGGCTCCGACTGGATATAATGGGACCAATTTCCCAGTAATGAATAAGAAGGAGATGGATGAGTGATTGGTTTTCTGATAAATGATAATGAATCGATGACTTAATCTAAAAAGCGAAAATACAAATGACTATTCTATCCCGGGAAGCTTCTATTCTTAAGTGCAACGCTTGATGATCTATGTTCATCAATAGGCATATAGTTGACTCTATTCAATAAACATAGACATTCATTCACATAATAATTGCTTTGTTCAAATAGTTGAACAAAGTAATTGATAAAACATTGTTACACTTATCCTTTTTATATTACTGATACATGTATTATTAAAAGAAAAGCATGCTGTAAACATCCAATAGTGGAAAGTATAAAGAATGCTGTTAAAACACATGCATATATTCAATAATAGCAAGAGTGGTCAAATAAAAATTCACATAAAAAGAATGAATTCAGACATAGATAGTAGTACCATATGAGCTGCAAATCATTCCCAACATCAATCGTAATTCGAATTCCTTCTTCCAACTCAAAAATACTTTTAAATAAAAGCAGTAGTGCACATCCACATAAAAGCTTCGTTATCAAAATTGGAATAATTGGCCCAGTCTTTATAAAAAATATACCTGAAGTATAGTAGTGCAACTTCAGGTTTAAGTCATATACAAAAACTTACAACCCTTTCCAATGCATTGAAAGGGTCTATAAATACTTGATTAAACTAACTAACTACAAAATTAAAATGCTACTTAATTGGTACAAATTGATCTTGAATATCTTCCCCATAGAAATCTGGCAGTCGGCAGCATGATTCATCACTCTGGCTATTTGCCTTTCGACCTGAGTTGGCATATTGCTAGCATTGGTTGCACTTCTTGAGGGCGGCTGAGACGAGAATTGAGTTGAGCAGCATAAGGGGCATCTTGTATATCAGGAATGATACACCCGATTGTATCTGTTAGGCACTTGAGGGCGGCCATCTGGCTGTATGGTTTTACTAGGAACAACCAATAGGTGTCCCAAGTTAAACTGTTAATACCTGCGATCAATCTCCCATTCCTTTCCAGCTCTTGATAACATGATTGCTCCAATGTTTTAGCCAATAGTAATTTACCTAGTGTACATTGAGAGATCATATTAGATAAATAGAGAGTATCATTAATTAATTCAACCAAATTACTTGTGGTTAATTTGCATCTAGAAACTGCTCTCTCTGCCTTCATTAACTGGGACTGCCATTCCATAAATAGGATTTCTTTATGGGATTCTAAGATTTTTGGCAAATTTGTTGCCTGTCCCTCATCAGTATACTGCCAATCAAGAAAAATTGTCAAGGTCTCATCGGCCTGCTCTAAGTCTTGTCTAGCATCGACTGATTTATCGATTATTGATGCTGTTATGTCACACAGGGGTTTCACTTGAGCAATTTTCTGACATAATACTCTTATTTGTGTTACCAATGCCTTATTATTCTGTAGTGCTTCTACTCTGAACTCGACAGGCTACGGAATATTCTTGAACTTCTCTATTTGACCTGATAATTGAGCAATTTGCTCATTTTTTGTCTTTACCATCTGTTCATTCATTGCTTTCAATTTTGCTAATGCTTCTGACAGTTCTTTCTGCTTTTGAATTGCACTCAAATCGATCCTTTGTTTCTCTTCATGCAACTACTTATTCAGTTGATTATTTATCTGTTGCTGCGTGGACAATTGCTGTTCTAATTGTTCTACTTTCTACTGTGCCTCCGATAGCTGTGCTTGTAGCGAAGTGATTGCCTGGTCCTTTTCTTTTAACAAATTACTCACTTCTGATGCCTTGTCCATGGTGGCCACTGAATAGGCTCCAGCATATTGGGACAATTTTGTTAGGTCATCAGAAGGATCAAACTCCTCCTTCCAAACCACGTTGGCTATCACTGTTTGTTCAGGGAACAGGGAAGGTTGATCAATCCTTCTCCTTTCCCGCTGTCGCTTTACTACGGCCTTGTGCTTTGGGCTATAAAAGACATCCAGTGGAGGTATATCCTCCACTTGCAAAATGATTTGATCCAAAGGATCTTTGGGAATTATTTCTATGTCTGTAGTAGGGGGTAGACTGCTGGTTCCACTTGGAACCTCTTTTGATGTTGTATCCTATGTATAAGCCGCTTTGGATGTATCGGCTTCTTTTGAGCTTTCAAGATTGCTTATGATTGAATCAAATTGCTGCCATTCCTAGAGCAACTTTGGGTCAATCTGGGCATCGACATTCACGTTCGTGCTGCTCTGTTCATGCTGCCTTTTGTGTTCCTCTTCACATATCCTCTCTTGTTCTTTCCTCTGCGCTTCCTCCTGTTTTTTCCTCTGGAGTTCCTCCTGCTCTCTTGTTTGGACTTCTCCAACAATTTCTGATGTAGCAGGAGGTTCATTGGTAAGTTTTTGTTCAGGCTCACTTGACTGTGTCATCAGGGTCGTTGCTAACAAATCTAGAGGCAGAGTTTGCAACCTTTGCTCTCTAAGTCTGTTAAATTCGACTAGCCCGTTGTCGTGATATCTCATTTTAGCTAGCGTTTGAACCTGAAAGAATGACTCGGCCGAAGAGAATAGGTCATCAAACTCATCTTCTTTATGTTCAAATATAGTGAGTTCTACCCGTTCTAGTGCATTATAGACGACTTTGTTTAGATCAAATCGTCTGTTAGGAAGAGTGGCAAGATTCAATGTATTTATATTTTCTGCTTCTTTCTCTGCATGTTTGTAGTCATGTAGAGTGTAAACGCCAAACCTTAGAGAAAAAGGAGGCCAGACCTGCTTCTTTTTATTCCTTAGAGTCTGTTTAACTCCTTCGGATGTAAGCTGGTATGCTATCTCTCGAGCCAATAGTTTGTCGGGTATATACAAGGGGAGGACATGAGGCCTGGCATGACTACCGAAAACTCTTACGTATGTAAATTTTTCTTCTCCGAACCAGTTTCATAAGGCTGTCAAGTCAATCTGTGCTTGTGAGGAAATCTTAGGAGCAGGTTTGTCAAAAATTGCATAGTAAATGGGTAACATAAATCCATTGCAAACTTGATATAGGTGGTGTTTATAGTGGGATTTCCACAACTTTTGGTGGTAGATATGAATGGGCATGGGGTCCTGTGGAGTCCATATCCACCCCAACATAGGAAATTTGGAGTTAAAACAGAGAGTATCTAAGATGTAGGCACTAAATTAAAATGGAGGAATGAGCCTTTCAGTAACGCGGGATTTGTTTTTGAATTCAAGAATAGCTGTTGCTAACTTATCAGATAATATATTCCCCCAATCCATTTTTTCGCTATTGCATGTTGCTTCCATTAAAGGTACCATCTCTATAGTGAAGTTTGAGGAATCATGCAACCCCCAAATCCTACACATCATTACTCTGGCATAACAGTAAGGAGAACATAAGGAATCGACAGAGTACTTACCCGAGGACTCATGCTTGTGTTTCACTGGGTTTTGTATCCAATCCCGTATAGGTACTGATTCAATTTCATTTTCATCTCTGAACTTCTACGGAAACGCTTTGTTATACTTCTTCTTTGGTGCGGGCAAATGGTACATTTTTCTCAAATCATTGGGTTGAAACGAGCCGAACACTCTCCCGTCGATAGTGCAAAATGTTTGGTTTGTAATTGGGATTTCCTCAATTTCCCATCTTACCACATCTGTGTATGGAAGAATTTGCTCTCGAGCCACTATCCGGTGTAGGTAAGAGTCAGCCAAATCCTTTAGGGTTGCATCAGACTTCCGGGTTGGGTCTGCTGTGGCTTGTACTGATGTTACCTGAGGCTCTTCGGCCTCAACCAGATTATAGATGCTCTACCAAGTAGTTTTACCGAGACCAAGACATGTGGTGTCCAAGATTAATCCCTTTTTACTTGGTCCCAGATCGGAAGTGTGTTGTCATGTTACTGCAGAAGCTGAAGCTGTTCCAGATTTCTTAGACTTCTTCCCCATTTGGTCTAAATTCCCTGCTTTGGAGGATCTTTTCACAGGAGATAAAATGAACGTAATGGGGAGAATAGGTGGCGCAAACCAAATATGAAAGAGTTATATCAATCAACGAATAATGGAGGACTAACATAAGGTGGCCGCGGACACAATCTCTGAAGAGATTTTGGCATCACTGCTCCATTAAATGGTCGTTTAAACTTGTCAATCCTTTAAATGCTCATCATATCGTTTATTGGCCGAATAATTCATTTAAGTGTGGCTTTGATGTTTTGGCGGTTGGGCGTAGGTGAATCACTATCAGGAAGAGAAAGGCCTTTAATACGAATAAACATAATATATCCCAGCCTTATCAATCCTTTTTGAAAGTTGTGCCCAACTTTATCGCAATCGGTGATCAGAGGAATGCTTAAGTTGTTATATTAGTGTCCTTTCGGAATCCCCCATCGCCTATAGCGATATCGCCAATTCGCATCGGGAGTTTTTAAAAGAGGGCCTTTAGATGCATGCATGCTACATTCCTCGATCGCTGATAGCGATATCACATCGGAGCAAAGAGAGGGGCCTTTTTTTATGATCGCTTGCCTTCTCGATATCCAATAGTTATTCGCGCTTATCACATCGGGGAAAACAAATGGGTCTTTTGTTATGCATCCTTTCTTATTGCGATATGCGATCTTGCGATCGCTTTATCGCAATAATAAAGGATTATTCATTTTTTTATTATAAGACCGATTATGTGTTTTCTCAAAAGGTTTATAATGTTTTGTTTCTTTTCGGACCTTTTGAGGAATGATAAGTTGATACCAATTTAATCTAAAAGGGACCCATTTCATATTATAGTTTTGAAAGTAAAAATTTTATCAAATGGGGAGTTGTTGTACAGCACAACAGGTGGCTTAGCCTCAAGAGTCCCTAGTTTGTTTTTCTTGGTGTCTTCCATGAGATCCCATATTCATGCTGGGAGTATTTTTTATTTTATATGGATGCACAAACTAATATGTGTTTGTTGCAGCAAGTATGAGAGTGAAGCAGACCTTCATGACAAGCATCTTATTAAACTATTGTATATAGTGACCAAACTATGCATCCATGACTTGTAGGTACTATGTAAGGCTAAGTTTTTGTAAAAATGAATAACATGTGTTTCCAAGTTAGACCCCATTTCCATAACGGCATCTTCAAATTTGGGCCATGCTTATTAATTTTCCACTGATATCTACCCTGGTAAATATGTTAAAGTGGGTGATGTGGGGTGAGGTGTTACAGAGTGGTATCGGAGCTTCTATGTTCATACACTTGGAAAGGGATCAATGAGTACAATCGATTTCATTTCTTTTATAGATTTTACGATGTGGAGTTCCATAATATGAAACATTTTCCACGTTGAAGGTAATCCCACTGATAATGTGGTTAACATTTCAAATGTTGGTTAACAATAGGTTAGGAATTATGATTTCAAAAAGATGACCCTCTGGAATGCATCTTTAAACAAATCATGTTGGCATTTATACCATAAATTATATTCAATTACGTTTAACAGGCTAAAGAAATGTCCACATTGAGGGGACATCCCTTTGATAATGCTATAGAGATTTTAGATATTGGGTCGAAAATATTTAGGAGATATGACTAGAGGAAGTCGAGGGTTTGGAATGCTCTTAAAATCAGGCCTCAAACAGGTCATGTTGGAATTTCTATTACAACTATTTTGTTTGGTAGTATCAAGAGTTGAATCTTTTTCCATAATGAGGTGAAATCCAAATTATATTGTGATAAAAATATCAAACATTGGGTTGCTAGATTTTAGGATATATGACCACTATAATTCAAGTTTCTTGAATGCCCCGCGAAATATGCATTAAATAAGATTGTGTTGGTATTTTTATTATAAATTTTCATCTATTAACTTTCATAAGTTGAGACTTGAACCATAGTGAGGGACACTCACACTAATCATATGGTTCAGTTTCCATAACTTGCATTGTTGCAATTTAGGATATATTCATTAAATCATTCACTATATTAGTTGCATGCAAATTGTTTGATAAAATTCTTAAATACTTCAATGATTCATTGCATACAAAATATTTAATAAAATTATGCAGTGAGTATGGTGTTTGTTGTTGAGGATAGTATTGATGTGTAATAGTATTTATGTAGTTGATATATCCTTGCTTGTATGAAAACAGATTGCTATATTAGTTTGCATGTAAAGTGTTTGAGGAAATGGTTACATGCAAATGTAATAGCATAGTAATTGTTTGAAGAAAATGTAACAACAAGGTAATTGTTTGAAGAAAATGCTATTTTTTAAATGGGATAGTATTGTAATATCATAATATGGTTGTATCTAATCTATTCCTATTTCCATGCAAAGAATTTGAAGAGTTGCATGTAAGGAATTCGAAAGCTTGCATGGAAGGAATTTGAAAAGTTGCATGTAAAGAAATGCAAGTGGCATGACTATGTGGCATTTTTTTAGTTAGTATATTACAAGTAGAATAAGTGAAATGATTTTTATTTAATCCCTTAAAAAATGTATGAGAAATAAAAATCAAGTTGTTGCAACTTTGGTTAATATTAGTAGAGCTTTGGAGATCCCATTTCCATAATTAGACACCAGAGATCGAGCCATTATAGTAGCTACCTCCTTCCACCTTAGTGTGGACCATGGATAGTAAGGGAGTATGTTTATAGGTTTTTTGAATGTTTCATTAAGTGTATGTCATGGTTATGTGCTTATAATATTGCATGAAGGAATGATCTTGTTTTAAGATAGTTGTACTAAAAAATAACGTGTTGAGACAACTCATATGCACTTGAGTGTAAGTGGCTGCTAGTTGTAGAACTATGACTAATGACTATGAGTTGATTGTATACTATGACATTGTTGTCAGCCTAGGTAAATAATGATTTCAAATTAATACACAGGGTGTCCATATCTTTGCAACATGTGACTGACATGTGTGAACAGTTGCAGGGAAACATGCTTGGTATTATAATGACTAGGTAATAGTTGATTTGTTTATATAACTAACATCTCGGTGAATGTGATAACACATAATAAGAATTAATTGAAACAAGGTAAAAAATTAAAGGAAATGAATTGGGAGAAAATCCCTTTCGTTCTGTTTGGAAACCAGAATTCCAAATGAATAAGTTCTTTCCATGAATACAAAAAGTTTTCTTAACCTTGATTTTGTCTAACATTATGTGATATGTACTATAATCATGAAAATGTATTTGATAGGTTGTTATCTTAAGGCTGATATTTAAGAAAAGAGGCTAAGCTATAATGTTGTAAAGGAATGAATAAAATCATGAGCTAATCTTGTGTGAAGTAGGGATTAAATGGAAAAATAGACTACCATTAAATATTTAAGAAGGATCATGTTGAGATTTTACTTATGAGCCCTTGGAAGCACTGGGAAACCATGGGGGCTTGAGTAATGGTGTCTCTCAAATGTTTTGTTCTTTCAGTGTTTTATGATTTGTTTTCTTTTTTTTCACAATTTTGATAATGTCTGGTGCATGGTCATGCCACTTTGTTTTTCGTGTTGTATTGTTGTTGGTTTTTCATGGTTTTATTCTTCTTTTCCTTTTGTTCTTGCATTTTATATTTTGAAGGTCTTGGGAATTGGTTGGGATACTTGAGGAAATTTAGTGGAGCTCGGGAAGAGTTGTTTCGTACCCAACATGAAATGTAAGACCCAGACAAAGTTGGTGCATGAATAAAAGGGAAGCTAAAGGAAAGAATGTGACGAATAGTTGGGTTGGTTGGGTCCATGGAGATAAATGGAAAGTGGCAAGAAAGTCATGAGAAAGGCAAGAAGATAGGTAAATTAAATGGGCTTAAGATAACAAAATCCTTTGCTAAGTTGGGAATTGTTGTTCTCCATGTTGTGCATGATGTGCATGGATAAAAGGATTTGTCTTAACCTAGAAGTTATGGTATCTAGTAATTATCTTATGATCATGATTATGCTAATGTATATATACATATACATGTATGTATGCATGTCGTTTCCTGATAGGGTAGTTAGGGATCATTTTCGTCAAGGAATGCTTTCTTTTGCAGGTGAATGACATCAATAGGTTATTGGTTTCATGACGAATCAAGTGGGAAGAGTAGCCATGACAAACCTATTAGGTTAGTATCATGTGGGTATGAATTGATATTATGTTATTATAATGTGTCTATGTTTATGCTATGGATAGGTAATGCCAAGGGATACATTAGAGGAATGAAATAATTGTGATTTGTGGCATGTTGGAACAAGCATGGATAGTAGAGAGACACTATAAGCAAGGTTTCTTGGGAGTCATTCTGGTCTCTGGATGTTTAGTACTATTGTTATATATATGTTGTACATGTTGTATATGTGGTGCTATGTACATATGGTGTTGTGCACATGTTGTATAATAGTTCTATGTACATATGGTGTGATATACATGTTGTATATGTGGTGCTATGTACATTTTTCATATGTGGTGTTGAATACATATAATGTTATGTGCATGTTGTATATGAAGTGTTGTGTACATGTGGTGTTGTGTGCATGATTGTACATGTGGTGTTGTGTACATGGGGTGTTATGTGAAGGTGGTGTTGTGTACATGTCATGTATGTGATGTTGTGTACATGTGGTCTTGTGTATATTTCATACATGTGGTGTAGTGTACATGTGTTGATGTGCACACATTGTGCAGGTAGTTCTATGTAAATGTGTTGTTGTGTACACGTTGTGTAGGTGGTGTTATCTAGATATAGTGTTATGTACACATTTTGTAGGTGGTGCGGTGTACAAGTGGTACTATGTACATGTTGTACATGTGGTACTATTGTACATGCAGTATTGTGTACATGTCATACATGTTGTATTGCATACATGTCGTATTGCATTACATGTATTGTGTAGATTTTGTATCATTACATATGTATTCATTGTGTTGTACTTTGGATACTTAAATCTGTTGTGTTGTACACCAGGTGTAGGTGTATGTGTTATCTTGTACACCAGGTGTAGGTGTATGTGTTGTGTTGTACACCGAGTCTAGGTGTATGTGTTGTGTTGTATGGTGGGTGTAGGTGCATATATTGTGTGGTGTTGTACGATGTGTGTGGTTGCATTTTTCTAATGTACACTATGTGTATATGTATGTGATTGAAGAGAAGAGAAGGAACAGGGTGCTTTTTGGGTATGGTAACTGATTCAATGTGTGTACAAAAAGGTTAGCAGACAAAGGCAGAAGAAAATGACCAATTGAAGGATAAGTATCAATATTTTACTTTCGTTTTAATTTTTCATATGATCTATGAATTAATTTATGATGGTTACACACGATTTATGATTCTAATTTATGACAGTTGAGTTTTGAGCTAACCAAATGTGATATGTTTATACATGATAATTTAATCAAAAAAGCAGTTTGACTTGTTGTGATAGGAAGTAAACAAAATTTTGTGTGTACCTTATTGACGAGCTACCAATGAGGTATGATTTGAAATTATTTCATTTCCTTTTGAATCTAATGGAAATTATGTGCTTGGTACATGAAATAATGGAAAATTCCTGGTTTGGGTGGTTAAAACTAACTACAAGAATATTAACATCGGTAGAAAAAATAAATGGAACATGCAACAATATGCTAGTAGAGCACTTCATGAGTAGGGACGTTGTGGGATACTAGTACCCATTAGTGTCAATTGATTTCCATGAGCATGCTATGATCGGTATGATGGTTTTGAAGCAAGGATATGCCTTTGTTATTACACCTTCCAATGCGAGGATGCCTTGCCAAGGGATGGATCACCTAGGAAGGCGATACCAGTGGAACTTGGAAGGTATGTGACTGCACGGAAGAGGGTGATCATATTTTCCAAGGGATTATGTAACAGAGAAGGGAAGGTCAGGGATTTTTTTTTTTTTGTGATTAGCATTGCCATATGGAATGATAAGAACATTGGGAGTGTGCCCTGGAACAATGAGTCAATAAATGTTCATTGAGAGATCAAGTAGTGCAAGGATTGTAGCACTGGACGTTGGATGCATACATTGATTTTGGTAGTGGATTCTAGACTTTCCAGGAAGGTGGTGAATCTCAGTACTACTCTTGAGGGTGGAGGTGTGGGCATTTGGATTCCTTTGTAATGGATGCAGTCATCATATTCTTTTATTTTTTTGGTTTAAGGAAATGTGCATATGCATATATATTTATATTATTATAAATATTGTATCAAGATCTGGTTATAAAGCTCCATGGACAGTATGGTTATTTGTTTCTTGAAGAAAATGTGCATCAATATATGTCGGTGTTATTATAAATACTGCAACGAGAAGTGTTATAAATCTCCATAGACATTATGTTTCAATTTTTAGTGGCATTTCTAGTTATATGTGTCATAGAACACTGAAAATGGTTTTCCCCTAAGGGGAAGAGTCCCGTACCAAACCTGGTTGAATTTCCATGTAATCTCTCTCTCTCTCTCTCTCTCTCTCTCTCTATATATATATATATATAGATATATATAGATATAAGACCAAGGTCATGGGACATGTATGCAAATCTCAATGGTGGGAAAATCATCCTATTGGGTGTTCATTTTGGTTAGTTGATAGATATGGAAATTGGAAAAGGAATCGACGAAAGAAAAGAGGCATTAATTCAGATTTATTTATGAAAATAATGAAAAATAGGAGAAAAGGAAGATGAAATGTCACAAATTTTCATGAGAGGGAAATTGAAGGAAAAATATAGGAAATTGAAGAAAATAGAGGCCTCAATGATAAAAATGATTATGTGGATCAATTCATGGTTCTCTTAGTGTGTGAGACCTTTTTCAGTGCACTTTTGGAGCTCTCCCTCTATTCTCTCTCTCACACACTCTTGCACATAGAGTTTCTTGGAGCATTATTGGAGCACATTGGATTTGAATAAAGAAGGAAAAGGAAAAGTAAGAAAGCGTAAGGGGAGAATGGGATTACAAACTACAACTGGATTGCTTTGTAGGTATCGAGTTTCATATATGGTTTCCTTTCTAGTTTTCGCATGCATGGTGAATGCATTTGGTTTCTTTCTTATGAGTTTTCATTGGCATGGAGGATTGTTTGGATTGACAATGGTTTTTCCTAGCTTTTCCATTTCCTGGAGAGCCATGGTATTTTGGGCTTTCCCATTTTTTTTCTTATTGGTACTCATGATCCTTATGGTTGTAGGTTGAGTTGTTAGTTCTTGGAGCCTTGGTTGGAAAAATTCTTTGGAAGACCTAGAACAACTTCAGTTGAGTTACTAGTCCTGGAACCTTGGTTGGACAAACGCTTTGGAGGCCTCAGTGGGTTGAGTTTCTAGCCTTGGAGCCTTGTTTGGACATACACTTTGGAGACCTGCGACAACTATGGGTTGAATTACCAGTCATAGTGTTAGGTTGGAACAAATGGTCTAGAGCCCTGGATAATTTGGGTAGAGACTGATCTAGTGATGGTTAGTGATGTTTGACCATTAGGTGGAATCACTTTTTGAGGGTTTAGGTAGTTTGGCCTCCAGAAGCCCTCATTTGATTTTGTTGGTTTATTCCATGAGATCCCACATTCATTCTTGGAGTATGGTGTGGGGATGATTGGTTGAAAGAAATATTTGGTTCAATGTAATCTATGGTTGGGTGGTAATTGGAAGTCGCTAACTTGGCTGGTACTTTGCATATGTTAATATGTGTTAATATTTATTGATATTCAATGCGCATAATTGTTGATTTACAATTTTGTATATGATTGGTTTGTCATGACTTTATTGTTTTTTAAGTATATGGTACATGCATGGTGTATTTATTATTATACAATGTGCTATTGATCTAAATCTACTTCATGGTTTGATAGATTCTTGGTTATTTTATATGGATGCATGAGCTAATATGTGTTTCTTGCAACAAGTATGAGAGGGAAATAGGCCTTCTTCATTAACATCTTATTAAAGTAATGTAAACAATGACCAAATGATGCATACATGAATTGCAGGTGCTATGTATGTAAAGTGTTTGTAAAAATAGATAGCGCAAGCTAGACCCCATTTCCATAACTACATCCTGGAAATTGGGTCATGCATATTAACGCTCAGGTCATATCTACTCTAGTAAGTATGTTAAAGTGGGTGATGTGGGGTGGGTGTTACAACTGTATATTTGGTGACTTATGTAAATTTATATAACTTTCCTTGCATAAAATATATATGCTTCATTGGTGGTGAATATTCAATTTATCCTATAGTGAAGCCTGTGAGGGTTTTTTAAGTGTTTCAGAAATGAGTGTCATTTTTTTTTAAGTGAAGCCAATAATTTTCCTTTTGATCCCACACTCCTAATTAATTTGTAGTACATGTTGTGTATGCTTATTTCTTATACTCTGGCACCATACGCTTGGCAGAAAATGGTTTACCTTCCTGTTACAGGGAAAAGTGTCTATGCAGAACTGCTAATCCCACTAAGGGTGGTAGCTACCTTAGAAACAAACAAAGTAAAACTACTTTCGTTTTCCTTTATGAATGATAGATGAGAGAAGAATAAAGGAGACCAACCTCTGTCTTGCACTTGGTTTCTTGCTCGATTCCTCTCTCTTCTGATAGTCCTTTGCTACTTGCTTTCTTGTATACCCAGCTTCACAGAGTACCTGTAGAATCAAAGCAGCATAACACTATACAAGAACATGGATCTATTATCATAAAAAATCTAGGATCAGATGTAAATTGACCATACAAATGCATGAAACATAAATTACACAAGAGTATGGAGGAAAACTTGAATAGCTTTATTGATAATCAAGAAAGAGCCAAGAGAGTTACAACCAGTTGTTCTGACCCAGCATCATCCTCTCAACAAGTGAGCCCTTCTTCACCTCATGAAAAGCTTAGATCACCCAACACTATGATGTTACCTCAAGAAACCAACAACAATTCCTTACAAGATGCAAAATTCCAGCCTCTGGATCTCTGGGATGAGGGATCCATATATAGATGTCTGTAAGGGAGATGAGTCAGCTTGTGATTTGATTAGTGTCTTCCCTCTGATAGTTCTTGCTTACACTTGGAGATTGATGATCTCTTACTCATCCCTGGTCGAATTCAGAGAGGCAAGTGTCACAGGAGAAGTTTCTGGAAGATTCCATGCTTCTCCACCTCGCAGATTGACACTGCCATTTGTCTCTTCTCGCCCATCGCACCCCATAGGAGGGCTTTTTAAAATGAAACACACCCACTATGTGTATTTAGGTGAGATGCAACGCAATTTGCCTATGGAGCAGGTGAAATGATCCAGTTTTGACCAGTTCTGAGTAGTTTTTCATGGAGAACTTCTAGGAGAAGCTGTAATCAGTTGACCTTGTTCATTTAGGGGTTGGAACAACACTTTTAGGGACTTAGGAGCCCTTGGTTTATGGACATTTTATGCTTGGGGTTGCAGTGCCCAAAAATGTCTATAACAGTTGCCCCCTAAAGCATGAGGTCGTTAATATTTTTGATGTCGGGTGAAATGATTTATCATGAGGATCCGAAGTTCTTTCAAGCTGGAAGGAGACCTGTAATAAGATACAATACAATACATTATCTTCATAATATTTTCATGATCTAGTTGAGGTGGGCATTCCCATGCTCAGTTTTATAAATTCATTTTCATGTACAAAGGACAGAGAATCGTCTGAGTGTAGACTAATGATTCTGGTAGAGCCATCATCCCTTTGATTGGATGATTATCTGTGCAGTAATGATGTACATTTGATATCTTTATTTTCCTGAATATATATCGCAGCTCGGATGGATGAAACTAGATCCGGGGTCTTCAATCTCGTTCGATCTTCACTCAAAGTACAAGTCGATCCATGTGAGAGATGTTCTGAAGTCGAACATGGAAAGACATCGCCTGATTACCAGCCAATGATGTAAGTTGTTAACAGGCGCGAGAGGAATCACCGATAATGATAATGATCCTCAAGGTACTGCAGTACAATTCATGTGGTGTGAATAAAGGACTTGGCGTCGAACACCACACAAAATCTTTTGGTCGAAGGTCATTAATGTAAACCTCTCACCAGAAGTGAGAAAGTTGCCATTGAGGCATGCAAGCTTCAAATTACTGAAAGGGGTGTTCCTAGATCAATTTCTTGGATAATGAGCTGATGTCGACAAGAAGCGATCCGTCATGGGAGGGCCTTAATGAATCCCACATCAATGACACGGAACGGAGCAAATTATTCTAATGGAGGTAAAAATGGTCTGGTGATATAAGGTTCAGGGTGGTGGTCATGAAAGAATGGAGCGTAAATGTATTGCAGCGGGCGAGACACAGGTGAATTCTCTGAGTGACTTCTCTTGAACATACCGGAAACACTGACATGATGGATTGGTAGCATTAACCCCAAATATGGATGGTGTGATGTGACCATGGTGATGTGACCAGTGAATGAAACAACCCAACCCGACTTGGATGTGGAGTGAAAGTGTCATGTTCAAGAGCGACTTGCTACCAACAAAGTTTCTTCAAGTTTTCTTCCCAATTTTTCCCAAGTCATTGCTGACCAGTACCTCTTTATTTTTGTCAAGCTTGAGGAGGATAACATATGCCTGTTCTATAATTTTCCCTTCGGGCAAACCCATCGTTATGTTTAACGAGCCTAGCGATAGTGAAACTCATTCTTGTCTGCTATGGACAAGTTTGTCGCTATTAGGTTTTAACGAGTTTAATGACAAAGATAACTTGGTCCTTTTCAATTTTAGAGAGTCTAAGAAGGGACGTATAGGAAACTCCAAAAATCCTTTTTCGTCATCTAATCCCTTAAGTCCGAAAAAGTATAAAACAATATAGAAGGGATGAATTTTTGATACTTTTAAGGAGCCGAACTAAACAAGCACTCGATCTTTTTGTGTAATAATCCCTCAGGTCCAACAAGATTAAAATCTAAAGGAGGGATAGCACTTTTGGTCCCTTTAACGAGCTGGAGAGGCCAATGGCTCGGCAATCTTTTCATATTTTACGAGTCAGTTGAAAAGAGCTTAAAGGAGACTCATCTTTGAGGAACGAGTGATAAATTTGGGTAGCAACTGATTCCAGGTAAGGTTTGGAATTTTCCAATCACGGCGGTGTTACAAGGATGGCTAACAGGATCACTCTTCGCAGCTGTTCCTCAAAAGGGGTAAACAATAAAATGGAGGTGAATGATTGGCCAATACAGAGTGGAGGTGATGATGAGAACACGACCAAGGCTTTAAAGGCTGAAGTACTACATTCACAACGGTTATTTACCATAAATTGGTTCATTTTTTATTAAGCTTAAACGTTGGGGGAAACATTTTCTCATTGCTTATGTTTATTTTTTAACGAGCATGAAGTCCAGTCGTATAATAAGGATGTCTCATATATAAAAACGACAATTTTTTAAAGTTTTGCCCCACATCATTTCTTTATGCAAGTTAGGAAACGACCAATCCTACAAGTTTAAAGGGTTAGAGGACCTACAAATTTAAAAAAATAAATTGTCGCTCTTCGCTTGCACGCCAAAAGGTTTGCATGCCCCCAGGTATAAAATAGAGTTTCAAGGTCACCCTTCAATCTACCGACAAAACATTTGTTTTATCGAGAAAGGTTTACCTCTTTCAAGTTACCAAAGATTGTCTTATCTGCACTGCAAACAAAACACTTCTTCGGCGATGCCTACCGAAATAGACAAAGGCGAGTGGCGCAGACGCCCCCACCCACATAACTTTGACAAGGGAATCTTATTCCAGTCTAACGTCCTTTTCCAATCATGGACGGGAGTGTCAGACTAGTCACATATCTCTCGCAGAAACCTATCCCATACCTGAAGTTTTCCTGCCGAAGCAGACCAGGGTGCATGCCCCCTGGGTTTCAGTCATGTCTCCTGAATCACTCGCGCTCATCAGGTGGACGGACTGGGGATTGATGAGACATTCCTTGCGTGAAAAGACCATTTAGGGATGGTATATGACTATTTGCCATGTGTGAACCAGGAAATGAAAGCTGGTCTACGAGCTTGACCACTCTTCCTTCGTGCGGAAAACACATTACTCTAAAGAGTGATGAGACAATGGCTCCCATGCAATAAATATAGTCTCATCCAAGGAGTAGATTATAGTCCAGGGGTCCTTGGACTACCATTATGTTCATGTTTTCCCTCTCAATGTTATGGGCACATTGGGAAGGATCCCTAACGGTCGACTGGTTCCTTTGTCAAAGCCTGTTAGATTTCTCATCTTAGGCAAAAGCGATGGTGAACCAAGCACTTTCCAAGCAGTCGAGGAAAGGATACTCACAGAAGCCCCTTCATCTATGATGGTACCAGACATAACCATTTTATATACTTGAGCAATGATTTAGAATGGTATACTAGCTGGTAAACGGGGTCTGCCTAGCTGATTCCAGTCGAAGGAAACAACTAGGTTGCTTGGAGGTGGGACCGAATAGATGGTCGGGTACGAATCTGACGAAATTCCTTCCTACGGTAAAGGAATGGGTAAATTTCCCCCATGTTCATCGGAGTCTGTGTTTACGAAAAGAATTTGGACGGTGTCATCCTTGTTCTCTTCGGTGACTGTATCATCTGAAGATGGAACCTCTGAAGGCAAGACCGGGTCAACTGCCGCCTCGACCTTTTGACTTTCATCTGGTATGGGTTCAGATGGTTTATCTTCAATGATAGACACTTCGGGTGACCACCTGGGCGGGTCAGTCGGATTTTCAACTAGTGACGGACTCGACAAGAGCTTCTTATATCCGGGAGGAAGTCGTAACGGTGAAACTGGACGATCATCCAAAACTCTTTTAGCCTCATCTAAGAAGGGACAACGGTGGACGGCATGATCACCTTCACACAGTTTATAAGGAAATTTTCACTTTCCTTTTTGTCCAGGGGCATCACTTTCACTAGTCGATGGTGTGCTTTCAACATGATCATCAGAGGTTGATGACACCGGGTTGTGAAAACGAGGAGACCAGTCCCTTAAGATCCGAGGGATGCAGGGACAATCTCTATGATAGTGGTCTCGTTTGCAAATGACACATGGCGATTTAGGCTTGGTCGGTGCAGTGTGTGGATTTTCACTAGATGACACTTGGTTACCCCTTTTCGCCTTTGGCTCCTTCTTCTTCTTCTCTTTCTTCTTCTTTTCCTTCTTCTTCTCAGGTACTTGATTTTTGGCTTTACCAGCCTCATCAAGTGAAGAGGAAGGAGGAGAGGAAGAATTGGACGAAGTAGAGGGTTGGGGGGTAACTCTGGAATTGACTAGTTGCTGACTCGATTGTTCAGGAATTGCGATGTTCTGAATGATGGAGGTTGAGAAAAGCCATACGGGCAAGCCGATTGTCAATCCTGGAACTGACAATGTGGCCATATGGGGTGCACCAACATCTCCCCAAGAGGAGAAGGGACTAGGATTTCCTCCAAGGGGAACTCCTTGGTTGGTGTACTCCATTTTCTCAACCTAAGACCAATGTAGGAAAGGAGATGATTATTCCGTTTAAAATAAATTTTAGACGCTTTGACACAACTTGTTTTTTCAATTTTAAAGAGTCGAGAAAAAACAAAAGATGACTCTAGTCGCCTTCGATTTTTAATGAGCCTGAAGTGACAAGTGCTCAGATGGACCTTTTCCGTTAAGGAGTCTGAAAAGGAATGAAAGGGACTGCTCTGGAAATCTAGGCAGAGGGATTACCAAACCAATCGCAAAACTGTAGAATACTTTTTACGGTACAGCAATCAATCTTCCCGAATGTTGTGTTCAGTGCACTGCGATCGATAGGGCGGCAGACACGGCTTCCTATGGATAAAGGATTAAGCCT
This sequence comes from Pinus tabuliformis, assembly GCA_031772625.1. Taxonomy (NCBI): domain Eukaryota; kingdom Viridiplantae; phylum Streptophyta; class Pinopsida; order Pinales; family Pinaceae; genus Pinus; species Pinus tabuliformis. The sequence goes on from CM062818.1 coordinate 580,036,364, forward strand.
ATTGTGGTTGCCCAAAATATACTCAACGGTACGTGGGAGCACAAGTCCGTACTGGCACTTATCATCTCAAAGTGGAGGAATCACCCAACCAACAGTGAGAACAACAGTTACCAAGCTCTACGACGCTGGAATACGTCTCTAGCCTAGACTTCTAGATGTTGTGCGTTAGGTTCCAAAGCATTGTTAGATTCATTAAATTTATTTTATAGTTGATCTTGCTTAAGAAATTTGCCTCTCATGTTCACCACGTGATGTAGATATACAATTCCTAAAATGCAATCTAAGATGATAAAAAGTCGTTTTATCTTCTTTATGCAATGAAAATCCTAGCTACTAAGGGAAGAAAGACATAATTCTTTCAACAAAGAGCAAAGAGCACACACTATATGCACTGTCCTAAATCAAACCAATCAAACAGTCTAAATGAAAATGCACATGCATGTATTTGTTTTCAGCCTTCTTAATATGTGAATGATAAAAAGAAAGCTAATGCGGAAATCTGAATTATTTTTCAAAGCGACAATTACTAACAAGTTTCTTTTCAAAATCAAAATGAAGAAAATGACAACACTTTGCGATTTGGAAATGAAAACTTGCTTTCGACACTATAAAAGCTACTAATTCAGATTAAATACAATAGTAACAAGGTAATCGACTATCAAGAACAATCAAATTCTCTTCTATGACTGAAAACGACACTTGCGACACTTTCAAATCAAGAACCGACAGTACAATTACGTTACTTCTTTGAAAAGGAGAACTGAAAATGACTCAGCAACTACACAAAAACATTTACAGTTCTTTGCACAATGTAGGCGGAATAACAGCAAGGAAAGGGGTTTCAAACAGAGGTGTACTGACTACAGGCAGCAAAACTCTTGAATAGATCTGAAAGGAGTGAACACAGAAACCAAAATTTAGGAACAATGCCTAGTCTGATCAGCGCACCTGTAACACAGTGAATTTGAAATGCAGCGCACCTACTACACTCAGGAAGTGCACTGAATTTGAGATTCACAGAACATACAGTGCGCTAGACTAGAGACGAGACTTTGCTTGTGTTCCGGGTCACAGTTTGCAGTTCAGTTCAGGGATTTTGGCCGAGCAAGTGGTAATCAGTAAATCAATCACAGGGGTAGATCTAAGGAGGTTACTAGAGCCACCACAAGGGCAATTAGAGAGTTTGTAAATCAGTTGTTTAATTCATAAACGAAACTCGGAGATTGACTGAAGCGGCATTTATCTACTTTGCATTTGCATAGAAAATGCAGTTCGAAGGCTACCTGGCTCAACTTCAGGCTCTGTCTGTAAGTTTATAAAGTAAACAAATGTAGATAAACAAGTAACCTAGTCGCTCCCCAGTGGAGTCGCCATTTTGTTACAGGGAATAGTGTCTATGCAGAACTGCTAATCCCACTAAGGGTGGTAGCTACCTTAGAAACAAACAAAGTAAAACTACTTTCGTTTTCCTTTATGAAAGATAGATGAGAGAAGAATAAAGGAGACCAATCTCTGTCTTGCGCTTGGTTCCTTGCTCGATTCCTGTCTCTTCTGGTAGTCCTTTGCTACTTGCTTTCTCGTATACCCAGCTTCACAAAGTACCTATAGAATCAAAGCAACATAACACTATACAAGAACATGGATCTATTATCATAAACAATCTAGGATCAGATGTAAATTTACCATACAAATGCATGAAACATAAATTACACAAGAGTATGGAGGAAAACTTGAATAGCTTTATTGATAATCAAGAAAGAGCCAAGAGAGTTACAACCAGTTGTTCTGACCCAGCATCATCCTCTCAACAAGTGAGCCCTTCTTCACCTTATGAAAAGCTTAGATCACCCAACACTATGATGTTGCCTCAAGAAACCAACAACAATTCCTTACAAGATGCAAAATTCCAACCTCTGGATCTCTGGGATGAGGGATCCATATATAGATGTCTGTAAGGGAGATGAGTCAGCTTGTGATTTTATTAGTGTCTTCCCTCTGATAGTTCTTGCTTCCACTTGGAGATTGATGATCTCTTACTCATCCCTGGTTGAATTTAGAGAGGCAAGTGTCAAAGGAGAAGTTTTTGGAAGATTCCATGCTTCCCAATCTCGCGGATTAACACTGCCATTTGTCTCTTCTTGCCCATTGCACCCCATAGAAGGGATTTTTGAAATGCAATGCACCCACTGTGTGTATTTAGGTGAGATGCAACGCACTTTGCCTATGGAGCAGGTGAAATGATCCAATTTTGACCAGTTCTGAGTAGTTTTTCATGGAAAACTTCTGGGAGACGCTGTAATCAGTTGACCTTGTTCATTTAGGGGTTGGAACAACACTTTTAGGGACTTAAGAGCCCTTGGTTTATGGACATTTTATGCTTGGGTTTGCAGTGCCCAAAAATGTCTATAACACTTCCTTCGACTAATTGTTTCAAATATTAGTCTTTATCAGTGAATGCATGTTACCTCTTCGAGAATATAATTTCGTTTGGTGAATTTATAACACATTACATGCATGACCCTTTTTCTTTTTCCAGACACCTAATTGCCAATTCTACTATGTCAATTTAGATAGACATGGTGGTTATTTTGTTGTATTTTTCTTTATCACACCATATGGAAACCGTTGTGTTGTACCATTTTATCATTGTAGTATTAAATATATCTTGTTTGTTGGATATATACGTTCTATATACTTGTATACCATTCTACATCTACACAATGTTTCTTTACATCGACTAGTAGTTATAAATTATCTAATGTAACTCCATATAATTGAATTTTATAAATACGACCAAGATTGTCTAGTTCCTCACCATCGAGTATTGGATTAACACTCCCAATTCCACAATTGTATACTCTCTCTTAGATAGATGTTAACAAGGAATTGTTACTTATATATATATATATATATATATATGTATGTATGTTCTAGTCCGTCGGGATTCCATAGTTAGCATTCTTACTCCGTGCATATACTAGTCTCAATGAGAACAATTTCAGTTTCTACAATAGTCACTACTTGTTACTCATAGCAAGTATATACTTCCAACACCTATTCAAATCGCGTCTCTTCTAGCTCTAGCAGTGAACAATATGAGTAGAATAGTTGGATTTCGATTGAAATCCTTGATTATGTAATTAATAATTTCTTTCTTGGATTCTACAATACCTCACTACTTTCGAGCCTAATGGATTTATCTGAAACAACCTCCTTCTTTGCGAAGGCATGGAGATAGTAGTTACGAGGAAAAAAAACTGATTTCACTAATCTACACCATAAAAAATATAAATGTTGTTTCCAACTTAAACTGAAACCTTAATATAAATATTCCTTTCATGAGAATTAACTAATTCCTTTAATCTAAGTCTAATCTTAGCACTATAAATGCCTCCTCAAAGTTTCCTTTACATTTTTATCATAATTATAAACATGACTGTCTAAATATCTCTACCTTCAAACCTCATTATTACGCACTAAAACATGCCTTATGAAGAATGAATATGGCTTCTTATGAAAATCCATTTCACATTATTATTTATGACAACTATCACGCATCAGAATTTGATCAGTCCTCTAGGATACTTTTAGGGAAGGTCCATCATGTGGACTTGACCACCAACAACATTTTGTAAGCTTGAAAAAAGTATTCTAAACTCTCGTTCTCTTTTCTAAATATTTCCAAGAAAATTCTTTATTGACTCAAATAATAATGAAATAATTTTATCATCACATAAATCTTATCATGGCTTGCCTCACCCTTAAATCTTGTAATAATTCAATCTCTAAAATTAGTAATTTTTTTAAAAAGTAGAGCCATATGGGTGTTACAACATGCCTGGATAGTTTCTTGTAATCAAAATTCTATATGAATTTGTAATGAACTCAATATCGATAAAGGTTTCCATCTATAACATACATTGTCTATAAGAAATGGTGCTAGCACAATCTTGTCGTCATATTTCTATCATTCCACCGTAAAAATCCATCTACAAAAATGATATATTAATGTTGGGAATGAATTTCCTTAATTTCATAAGGATCTGAAATGGTGTCACTCTAAAAAGTGCTATAAAAGTCATCATTTATGAAGTTCTGGAAGACATTAAGAAAATGTCTCAGTTTGAACTGATAGATTAGCCTAAAGTATCCTTATGAACCTCATGAGTTATACATGTCTAAAGGAACAATTGATGCTACATGGCATTGAATTAGCCATTGGAATTTAAACCTATAAGAACAATGGAAAATATAATACTTTAGTGTAATGGAACCTCTATTATGGAAGTTGTGGATTAGATCAGAACCACATAAGGAATTTTTGTGACCTTTCCTCATATTAAAGTATTGAACATATGATTTCTTTGAAAAATGTTACTATGTGATAAAAATTACCTTACAAATTAGTTTTGAAAGTATAATTGAGGTATACCTTTGAAGAAAGCCCACTTGCAGTGAAAACATTGTTGAATTGTCTCTTAAGAATCATGATGATATACTTGGAAATGTAGGGAGAAATTATCATACGGTTACCTGAGCCATAAATTTAAACTTGTTGAATTGAAGAATCATGGAAATTAGCCTTGTAGGTTCTAAAGATGATTTTTTAAGGTTGACTTAGTTGACTCAAATATATTTAGTTTAGAAGGAAAGGTTGGGCTGCTCTTCAAGCTTAGAAGTTCTAAGGATTTCTTGATAAATTCATTTGCAAACCCTTCATTATTATGGGTCAAGGAAACAAATGACCAATGTCATTAAAGTTTTTATTGTAGACAAAGTATTGATGCTAGGAAATATATCTTTCATGTACTATTTGAGAATGATGAAGTTATTCTTTATACATTGAAATGAAGGCCAAGTTCTTATGAAAAAAATACGACTACTACAATGATTTAGAGAAAGAATATCATCATTGGACTCTCTTGATTGATTGTTGATAATGTTGGATATGTTAAGGGAATCTAAATTAAAGGATTCTAACAATTCATTATGAAATTAAAACACAGGGTTTGTAAACCATAACAGCTAACCAAATCTTGAATTGGTTGTTTTCGATGAAGATAGAAATCTTAGCTCATGCAACAAAAATATGACATCATGATGACATTGTGGATGAAGCTAATCCAAGAAGGCCAAGATAAAGAGGGAACTAAATTTTTTCTCAAAAGTTGTTCTTCCGTGGCCTCCTAGTGAGGATTTAAGCTACATTTGAAGGTTTCCAACAGCTTTGGAAACATAGGGAAAATAAGTGGAAGAATGAAGCAAAGCTTCTAACAAAAGGATTGATCACATAATCAATATTTGATGATATTAGCTTAAGATCGAGTAGGAAGATAAGAAAAATACAAATATTATTGTTTGTGACTAGAGGTGAGAGAATAGAATATTCTCAGAGTAAGAGGGAGATCATGCTTTTCCCTAGTTGTCAAGAATTTGGAGAATCATAATTTAAGATGTCCCTTAAGTAATCATGTCGAGTAACTATGATATGTTGTAAAAAATAAGGGGTAGACAAAAAAACTTATGTTAGCATCAAAGGGAGCTCAAAATGATCAATGTAGAATATGTCCCAGATTAAGAGGGAGTTGGCCACATAAGGTGATATTGAATAGATCAAGCTTGATGAAATCATATTTGCAAAAGTTTGATGATGATAGTAAACTTATTGATTCTTTAATGTACTTGGTTTGAAAATTTTCTTTGTGGTAAATAAATTAAATCAAACGAAGCCAGAGTATGATAAATGGATTCTCTCATGGTACTTCTAATTACTCTTTGCAGTATGTGCTAGGAAATGAACATAGTTTATTGGGATACTCTAACTATAATTTTGGTGAATTTATCTTCAATGGAAACCGTACATCTAGTGGATGTTTTTTATTGCGCTTAGTAATAGTTTCTTGGATGAATAGGAAATCATCCATCATATTTTGTGACAATCAAAGTTGCATGGAAGGTTGAAGAAAATTAGTATCAAGTACCACTACATTTGTAACATGGTGTAGAAGGAAGCAGTAAAGCTTTAGTATGTCTTCACTCATGAGTAGACAAATGATCTCTTGACTATGCCTCTTTCTAGAGAGAGATTTATGTTTTTTAGAAATAAGTTGGGAATTATGGAGTATGCTTCTCTAGCTGATAGGGAGTAGGGATTTTTCCTACGTCGTCATATTCTTCATGTGCCACATGAATAGAATTAGGGATATCATCCCTGTGTCAAGTTGACAAGAATTATGAAGAATTTTTTGGGAGGTGATCTTGTTCCTGCATCACTTGACCAAAACTAGGGATATTATCTCTATTTGAAGTTGATCAGAATTAGGAAGAATGGTTTGAAAGATTAGACAACATATTTATTCTTATTCTGTCACTTGCCATAATTGGGAATATTATCCCTATGTCAATTTAAGAATAATTAGGAAAAATGGTTTCATGGATGGAGATTCCCCTTGTGTCCTGTGTTGTGACAAGAATTGGGGATATTATCCCTCTGTCAGGCACATTGAACATAATTAGTAAGAATATTTTGGTGGATAGTAATTTTCATATGCCATGTATTATGACCAGAATTAGGAAAATGGTTCTTCAGGCTAAGTTGTAGCCTCTCAATATCATGCTTAGATCTCTTTCTAGAGATAGCTTCTCTATTTCATGTCTCCTTGGTAGAATATGTATATGAATACCATGATTTTGAGGTCTTAATTCTTTGATGGTGTTGGTAATGTTGATATTAATTTGATAATGATGTTGATCTAGTCATGATCTTTCCATAGAAAAATTTTCAACTTGTTGAAATATTTTTAGATATTATGAATACCTCGCTAACTAAGAGGGAGCGTTGAAGAGAGTATCTATGGTTAGTCTTCGTAATCCTTGATGTATTTGTGATACTATGTATAAAATCACAAAAGAAAACTATTGTTACTAATTTAAGCATGTTATTTATTTGTCAAAAGATAATTCTAAAAAGGATATGAAGAGACACCCATTCTAAAGCATATGAAGAGACAATCACATGAAAAATATACAAAGAGACACCCATTTTAATTAGATAAATGCTATATATATAACCCATTTGATCATCTCCATAATTTATGTTAAAAACCCTCTCATCTATGTTCTATGCGAAAAGGATAAGAAGTCACGAAAATCATAGATAGAAGCTTATAATTCATTTTCTTGCATCATTCAAATGATCAAGGAAGATCGAGTTGAATAATTTTTTTCTACGATGCTATTGTGAAGCTATGTGGCTAATACATCTCTAAGACAATGCAAAAAATGTTTACAATACATCTTTAATATAATGAAAAGTTTTTTGGCTGATACAATGTGAAGTCCTATGGCTCATACAATGCAAAGATTTTTTATGGTAATGTGAAGTTCTATATGAACTCTGAGGCTAAGAGAGATGAAAATCTTTGACTCTCGTAAAGACCAAAAGTGGACATCATTGAATACATGTTTGTAAAAAAAACAAGGAATCTTGTGATGGAACATTAAAGGGTTAGCTTTGAACTTGTGAATGGTCATATTTCTAGTCAGACTATCTATGAACTTGATGTCTTGTTGAATGTTTATTCTATCGAAAATATTTTTGGGATTTTACCTCGTAGGTTTTCCTAGAAATAGTGTCACTACAAGAAAAAGGTCACCATCACCAATGTCACATATGGTGACAACCTTTAAAAATGCGTTGTTGTAAGTGTATATAGTGATGGTCCTTTAAGGTTTGTCACCAAAGCCATTTTCAATGACACTTTTGGTGAGAGTCATTAAAGGCTCATCACTAATTCTCTCTTTGGTGATGCTTTTGGTGAGGGTTGTTAGAGGCCCATCACTAATTCTCTCTTTGGTGACACTTCTAGTGACGATATTTTATTGACCGTCACCAATGATCTTTTTGGTTACTTTTGGTGACGGTCAATAAATGTCTATCATCATTGATCATTCCAACGAGTTTTTGATGATTCTTCATGCTTGTGACAGACCTTTAAGGTCCATCACCAATGTCGCATATGGTGACAGTCTTTATAAAATCGTTGTTGTAAGTGTATATAGCGATGGTCCTTTAAGGTTTGTCACCAAAGCCATTTTCAATGACACTTTTGGAGATGGTCATTAAAGACCCATCACTAATTCTTTCTTTGGTGACACTTTTGGTGACGGTCATTAAAGGCCCATCAATAATTCTCTCTTTGGTGACACTTCCAGTGATGATCATTTATTGACCCTCACCAACACTCTTTTTGGTTACTTTTGGTGACGGTCAAAAAATGTTCGTCATCATTGATCATTCCAATGATTTTTTTATGACGCTATGTACCTATTACTATATTTTTTGTCAAAAGATAATGATTTAAAACCATTGTTGTGGAGTATTTTTAATTATGTGTCCAAGGTCATAGTGGTTATAATAGTCAGTCAATTTGTTAAGAAGTAATTAATGTGTATCATTTCCCTCAAGTCATAAGAATATAGTTTTCCTATGAGTCAACACATGATTCATCTCTATTAGGTTTATTATCTAGCAAATTTCCTTTAAATAAAGTTCCACTAGTGTGTGTAGGAACTATATTATTTAATACATAATCAAGCTCTATCAATTCTATTAATGAGAGATACCTAGCACTTCTCAACACTCATGGCACACCTTAACATGCTTTGGAATAGTATACTAACATTCCTTGGCACCTCGCATGTCTTGGAACATCTTTGTACCTAGAACATTTTTCCATGAGTAGGACACTCAAGCACATGTTGGAATGCCCTAGCATAGCATATCACTCCCCTATCATGTGTTGGCATGCCATGTAGTCCCTAGCATGCCCTAGAACACCTTGGCATAATATTGCATTGACAAACATTAGTACTTGGCACACATTGGCACTTGGCATGCATTGGAACATATTATTAGTGTGCCTAGTATGCCCATTTTCAAAAAGATAAAGTCCTAACTTATTAACCCTATTATGTGTTTATTTTCTTTCATTTTAGCTTGGTTATTCCTTTTGTTGCCTTGAAACTCCTTGACACATATTGGCATACTCTGGCACCATGCACATCCTAGCATGTCTTAGCACCTAGCATGCCTTGGCACTATTTGGCACATGTTAGCACATTCTATCACTTCTTGACATTCCCTGATATTCCCTGGCATGCCTTACCCATGCTTAGCATATATACCTTGTCACTCCCTCCTTGGCATGACAACCAACACTCATTGACACTCCCCGACACACCCTCATATTCATTCACTTCCATGCATTTTGACCTAGAGCTCCCTTGTGTTGTCCTAGTACTCCCTAACACTCCTGAGCATGCATTGGCACTCTCTAGCACACCTTAGCACTCTTTGTTATGCTTTGCCACTTCATAGCATGCATCACACTCCCTGACGCACATTGGAACTTGATAAGTCTTAGCATGTTTGGCATGCATTGAGATGACTTGGTATGCTTTGGCATGGTTTAATATTAAAGTTATTTAAGATAAATTATTGGAAACTAGATGAGAATAAACGGAGGAAGATTTGGTACATAGAATGCATTGAAACTTGGCACTTGGCACCTAGTGTTGGTGTGTCTAACATGCCCCTCATGAAAAAGGTAAATTGATGACTTATTAACCCTATTATGCGCTCATTTCCTTGTATTTTAACTTGTTCCTCCCTTTTGTTCCCTTGACACTCCTTGGCATGCATTGTCACACCCTTGTACATCTTGGCATGCCTTAGCACTTGGCACATCTTAGCCTGTTTGACATGTCTTCGTAGTATTTGGCACATGTTATCATGCCCTAGCATTCCCTAACACACCTTGGCAGTGATGACCTCACAACTGGCATTACATTTTTCCATGACCTAGGAACCTTACATTCAATAGAACACCTTGGCACTCCCTAGTTGTCATGCCCTTTTTTATCCTCCATAATGTCCCAGGCCGATGAGGAGATCAATGGAGGTAACCATAGGCCAAGTTTTTAGTTTAGTAGCTAGCCCTACCAATCTAGAGAGGGCTCTCTCTATGAAATCATAGCCAAGAGATGACTGGAATGTAAAGGATTTCAAGTTAGATGGCTAGGCTCAGGTGGGTTTTGGAAAATTTAGGGTTTTATTGCTGGATAAGGGAGAAAAACTAAGTAGCTAGGTTAGAGGATCAAAGGGTTACACCAGAAAATATATAAAGGAGCAAGGTAGCATTACTTTTGTGATTGATCTTAGGGTTTGTCAGTGTAGTGTAGTGTTTAGGAGAAGCAAAAGGTATTAATGAGCATGAAACATGAATTCATTAAGAAAGAAATAAAGTAACACATAACGATTTTTCCATCAAAATAGAGCTTTATGCAAAGAATTTTGTTTATAAACTGTAAGGAAAACCATTGAATAATTCCTAGATAATAGAATTGCAAATTGTGTCGTCTAATTTCCAAAAATTGTCCAAGTACAAGCTACAATAGTTCTCTCCTCTGAAATCCAACCCGTTCTTTCACTGAGAAACTGGTACATAAAGACCAAAACAACATCTCCCCACTCTCAGGGGTAGAATCCATGACTCTAGGAACTATTCTATGAGGTGTTCTAACCAAACAACTAAGCAACTAACATTCATCTACTTCACCCTTTTAAACAACTAAGCAACTAACCACCCATTAAACAACTAAGCAACAAATTTTACATCTTGACATACCATAACATCTGGCATGCCTAATAATCCCTTGGCACTATGTAGCACATATTAGCATTCCCCACATTTCTTGGCATGCTTTGGAACTCCCTAGCACTCCCTGACACTTAGAACACCTCGTACTCGCTAGCTAACACTCTCTATCACACTCTTATTCATTCATTTCCATGCATTTGAAACTAGTGCTCCCTTGTGTTTCCCTAGAACTTGGCCATAACACTCCCTAACATGTGTTGGCACCAAAGCCGGGCACCTGGAACTTCTTGACATGCCTTAGCACTTGGTATTTCTTGGCATTGCTAAAATGCCTTGGAAATCTTTAGCATGTGTTAGTATTTCCTTCCATTCCCTGGAACACCTTGGCACTCCCTAGGGTTCATGCCCTCATAGATAGCCTTACTTTTTTTGCGACTTGGGAACCAGACCAAGTCATTAACAAAACAATGCTATGCCCAGCCCAAGTTCTCACTTTGTTTGAAACTACTTTGTACACACACTATCACAACCATAGGCTTGCCTCTTGAAAGTCCTATTCTAAACTTATCCTAACACACTTCATCCTTGGGGCACCTGGAATTCACTAACACTCCTTGGCACACAACACTCTTATTTGTTCATTTCCAAGCATTTTGACCTAGTTCTCCCTTGTGATGCCTTAGCACTGACTAGTATTCCTTTTCACTCCCTCCTTAGCACACCTAGAACTCGCTGAAATTTCGTTTCCATGAATTTGAGATGAGTGCTCCCTTGTGTTTCCTTGTCACTTGGCCCTCACACTCTCTAGCATGTATGGATAAAATATTTACAAAATTTGGCCATATCCTACTATCTAGGGTTTGGTTTTTTACTAACTAAAAATGTGATAATTGAAGAGATAATCATGGGATATGATAGAAAAATCCTTAAACTTCATTATCCAAATAGATTTGAGGTCAACAATGCCAAGTTGGAGGTCCACCAAGTCAAATTTCGAAAAGTTCTAGAACCCTGTCAGCAATTATGGCCTAGCAAAATTATGAAAAATAGGTCTCAAACTACCACTTGTAACTCCAAGAGAGTAACTTCTGCGTAAAAAAAAGAGAGAGGCTTTTGTTTTTGGGTATGTTATGAACAAAACCCTCCTCCCATTTTCAAAAATACTTTCCCATTTGTTCAGAATCCAAGCTTGAGGTTAGTCCCACAGAAATGCAACAAATCATGGCAGAAGCACAACAAATAGTTGACTTGAAATTTTGATGAATTGAATTGGGTTTTGAGTTTTGCTGAAGACCTCTGAAGAAATTTGGAGATTTCAAGTACACCGTGGAGCTTTTAAACCATGAAAAAACATCATTTGAGCCTCTTCAAACTTGATTCCAAAACAGATTTTCCAAAAGCGCAACAAAAAGAGTAGCAAGGAAGAAAAACTTGTATTTATTTAACCATAACACTTGTGTAAAAAATAAAAGAGGTTATTGTGCTTGATTCCAGGTTTAACAAAAAAATCCCTTGGTTTTCCAAAATTCATCTCCATTTGGTCATAAATATCTTTCGAAAATGATGATAAAAACATAGTCAAAAGCGTAGCAACTCTCCTGTAGCAATTCTATTTTGAGCATATCTCCCAAACGGTAAATCCAAATGGGCTGAAATTTGTACAAAAAGTTAACATCATCATGGTTCACCTCCACAAACAATTGTAGCCAAATTGGAGTCACACATCTTGAGAAAATCCCAAAATGGTTGTAGATGATGATGCCTCATTTCTCGAAACCCGTGCATCATTTTGAGCTAAAATTGAGTGGGTATTTTTAATTTCATCCCCATTCATCTCCTGTAAAAATTTCATGGAAAACAGATATGTGTTTAAGAGATATGAAAAGAACATGGTGACTAGGTAAAAGTGGAGTGCAAAAGAGCAGCAACTTAGGGGAAGGGAATGAGAGGGAAGGGAGGTAGGAAAAATTATGGGAAAAATATGGGGGTAGGTATGGGTGTTAGCAAAATACTAGAAGTGGATCTCAAAAATAGTGAGAAAAAGGGGGGAAGAAGGTCAAAACACAGACCTAGGGTAAACGCATAGCAAATTTCTAGGGTTTTTTGTAAAATAAGGAAATGAAAGGATTTTGATGAGGGGAGTGATGGAGAATGGCCAATGAAGGATGATGAAGGAGGTATAATCTTAAAACGAAGACCTTTGACTCTTCAATGAAGCTATGAATCTTGGGTTACTCATGTATAATTTCAACTTATCCAACTTAACAAGTTACGAGGACAAGGCTCACATCCAGCTGTAGTTGTAAAATTAAACAAATAAGCAACAAATTTTACATCATAACCTCTGACATGATTAATAATCCCTCGGCACTATGTAGCACATGTTAGCATCCCCCGCATTTCTTGGCATTCTTTGGCACTCCCTAGCACTCCCTACCACTTAGCACACCTCGTACTCACTAGCTAGCACTCTCTGTCACACTCCTATTCATTCATTTCCATGCATTTGAAACTACTGCTCCCTTGTGTTTCCCTGGAACTTGGCCCTAACACTCCCTAGCATGTGTTGGTGCCACACCTGGCGACTGGAACTTCTTGGCATGCCTAAAATGCCTTGGAATCATCTAGCATGTGTTAGTACTTCCTAGAATTCCGTGGAACACCTTAGCACTCCCTAGTTTTCATGCCCTCATAGATAGCCTTACTTTTGTTGTGACTTGGGAACCCAACCAAGTCATTAACAAAACAATGTTGTGCGCAAACCAAATTCTCCCTTTGTCTGAAAATACTTTGTACACACCTTATCACAACCATAGGCTTGCCTCCTACAATTCCTATTCTGAGCTTATCCTAACACACTTCGTCCTTGGGGCACCTGGAATTCACTGACACTCCTTGGCACACAGCACTCTTATTTGTTCATCTCCAAGCATTTTGACCTAGTTCTCCCTTGTGATGCCTTGGCACTGGCTAGTATACAAATTCACTCACTCCTTAGCACACCTAGAATTCACTCACAATTCATTTCCATGCATTTGAAATGAGTGCTCCCTTGTGTTTCCCTGGCACTTGGCCCTCACACTCCCTAGCATGCATGGATAAAATATTTACAAAAATTGCCCATAACCTACTATGTAGGGTTTGGTTTCTGACTAACTAAAAATGTGATAATTGAAGAGATAATCATGGGATATGATAGAAAAATTCCCAAAATTCATTATCCAAATATATTTGAGGTCTACCATGCCAGTTTGGAGGTCCACCAAGTCCAATTTCAAAACGTTCTAGAACCCTCTCAGCAATTATGGCCTAGCGAAATTGTAAAAAAATGGGTCCCAAAGTACCATCTGTAACTCCAAAATAGTAACTATTGTATAAACAATGAGAGAGGACTTTTTTTTGGTTATGTTATGAACAAAAACCTCCTCCCGTTTTCAAAAATACTTTCCCATTTGTTCAAAATCCAAGATTGAAGTTGGTCACATAGAAATGCAACAAATCATGGCAGAAGCACAACAAATAGTTGACTTGAAATTTTGATGACTTGAATGAGGTCTTGAGTGTTGCTGAAGACTTGTGAAGAAATTTGGAGATTTCCACTAAGCCGTGGGGCCTTTAAACCATGCAAAAAATAATTTTAACCTCTTCAAACTTGATTCCAAAACAAATTGTCCAAAAGCACAACGAAAAGAGTAGCAAGGAAGAAAAAATCATATTTATTTAACCATAACACCTGGAAAAAAATTGAAAGAGGTTATTGCTTGGATCTATGTTTAACAAAAACCTCCCTTGGTTTTCCAAAATTCATCTCCATTTGGTCATAAATATCTTTTGAAAATGATGATAAAAACATAGTTAAAAGTGCAACAACTCTCCTATAGCAATTGTATTTTGAGCATATCTCTGAAACGGTAAATCCAGATGGGCTTAAACTTTTATAGAAAATTAATATCAGCATAATTCACCTGTACAAACAATTTCAGCCCAATTGGAGTCACACATCTTGAGAAAATCCCAAAATTGTTGTAGATGATGATGCCTCATTTCTCGAAACCTATGCGTCATTTTGAGCTGAAACTGAGTGGGTGTTTTCATTTCATCCCCATTCATCTCGTGAAAAAATTTCATGGAAAATGGATGTGAGGTTTAAGAGATATGACAAGAAAATGGTGACTAGGTAAAAGTGCATTGCAAAAGAGCAACAACTTAGGGGAAGGGAATGAGAGGGAAGGGAGGTAGGAAAAATAATGGGAAAAATACGGGGGATAGTTATGGGTATTAGGAAAAGAATAGAAGTGGAATTTTTAAAACATAGTCAGAAAAAGGGGGGAAGAAGGTCAAAACACAAACCTAGAGTAAAAGTGAAGTAGATTTGTAGGGTTTTTGTAAAATAAGGAAATGAAGGGATTTTGATGAGGGGAATGATGGAGAATGGCCAATGAAGGATGCTGAAGGACATATAATCTTAAAACGAAGGCTTTTGACTTTTGAACGAAACTATGAATATTAGGTTACTCATGTATAATTTCAAGTTATCCAACTTAACAAGTTACAAAGAAAAGGCTCACATCCAACCCTGGTCATAAAATTAAACAAATAAGAAACAAATTTTACATCTTGACATGCCATAACATCTGGAATGCCTAATAATCCCTTGGAACTATGTAGGACGTGTTAGAATCCCCCACATTTTTTGGCATGTTTTTTCACTCCCTAGCACTCCCTAACACTTAGCAAGCATCGTACTCACTAGCTAACACTCTCTATCACACTCTTATTCATTCATTTCCATGCATTTGAAACTACTACTCCCTCGTGTTTCCTTGGAACTTGGCCCTAACACTCCCTAGCATATGTTGGCGCCACACCCTAGTGCCTGGAACTTCTTGCCATCCCTAAAATGACCTGGAACTTTCTAGCATGTGTTAGTACTTCCTGGCATTCCCTGTAACACCTTGGCACTCCCTAGCTACCATGCTTTCATAGATAGTCTTACTTTTTTTGCGACTTCAATGGGAACCCAACCAAGTCATTAACAAAACAATGTTGTGCTCAACCCAAATTCTCTCTTTGTCTAAAACTACTTTGTACACACCTTATCACAACCATAAGCTTGCCTCCTACAAGTCCTATTATGAACTTATCCTAACACACTTCGTCCTTGCAGCACTTGGAATTCCTTGACACTCCTTGGCACACAACAATCTTATTTGTTTATTTCCAAGCATTTTGACCTAGTTCTCACTTCTGATGCCTTGGCACTGGCTAGTATACCTTTTTGCTCCCTCCTTACCACACCTATAACTTGCTGACAATTCATTTCCATGCATTTGAAATGAGTGCTCCCTTGTGTTTCCCTAGCACTTGGTCCTCACACTCCCTAGCATGCATGGATAAAATATTTACAAAATTTTCCCATATCCTACTATCTAGGGTTTCATTTTGACTAACTAAAAATGTGACAACTGAAGAGATAATCATGGGATATAATAGAAAAATCCTCAAACTTGATTATCCAAATAGATTTGAGGTCAACCATTCCAATTTGGTGGTCCACCAAGTCAAATTTCAAAAACTTCTATAACCCTGTCAGTAATTATGGCCTAGTGAAATTGTGAAAAATAGGCCTCAAAGTGCCACCCATAACTCCAAGAAAGTAATTGTTGTATAAAAAATGAGAGAGGCTTCTATTTTTGTCTCTGGTATGAACAAAAACCTCCTGTTGTTTTCAACAATACTTTCCCATTTGTTCAAAACCCAAGCTTCAAGTTGGTCGCACAGAAATGCAACAAATCATGGTAGAAGCACAACAAATAGTTGACTTGAAATTTTGATGACTTGATTGAGGTTTTGAGTGTTGTTGAAGACCTGTGAATAAATTTGGTGATTTCCACGACAACGTGGAGCCTTTAAACCATGAAAACACATCATTTTAGTGTCTTCAAACTTGATTCGAAAACAAATTGTCCAGAAGTGCAGTGAAAAGAGCATCAAGGAAGAAAAACTCATATTTCTTTAACCATAACACCTGTGCAAAAACTGAAATAATTTATTTTGCTTGGTCCCATGGTTAATAACAAAATCCTTTGGTTTTCCAAAATTAATCTCCATTTGGTCATAAATATCTTTCGAAAATGATGATAAAAGCATAGTCAAAAGCGCAACAACTCTCATGTAGCAATTGTATTTTGAGCATATCTCCCAAACGATAAATTTAAATGGGCTGAAGTTTTTACAAAAAGTTAATATCATCATAATTCACCTCCAAAAGAAATTTCAGCCCAAATGGAGTCACACATCTCGAGAAAATCCCAAAATGGCTGTAGATGATGATGCCTAATTTCACTAAAACCATGCATCATTTTGAGCTGAAATTGAGTGTGTGTTTTCATTTCATCCCCATTCATCTCCTACAACAATTTCATGGCAAATGGATGTGAGGTTTAAGAGATATGATGAGAACATGGTGACTAGGCAAAAGCGCAGTGCAAAAGAGAAACAACTTAGGGGAAGGGAATGAGAGGGAAGGGAGGTAGGAAAAATTATGGGAAAAATATGGGGGATAGGTATGGGTGTTAGGAAATACTAGAAGTAGAATTTATAAAAAATAGTGAGATAAAGGGTGGAAGAAGGTCAAAACATAGACCTAGGGTAAAAGCACAACAGATCCCTAGGTTTTTTTTTTTAAATAAGGAAATGAAAGGATTTTGATGAGGGGAATGATGGAGAATGGCTAGCGAAGGATGATGAAGGAGGTAAATCTTAAAACAAAGGCCTTTGACTGTTCAATGAAACTATGAATCTTATGTTACTCATGTATAATTTCAACTTATCCAACTTACCAAGTTACAAAGACATTGCTCACATCCAACCGTCGTCGTAAAATTAAACAACTAAGCAACAAATTTTACATCTTGACATGCCATAACATCTAGCATGGCTAATAATCCCTTGGCACTATGTAGCACGTGTTAGCAACCCCACATTTATTGGCATGCTTTGGCACTCCCTAGGATTCCCTGACACTTAGCACACCTCGTACTCACTAGCTAACACCCTCTGTCACATTCTTATTCATTCATTTCCATGCATTTGAAACTACTCCTCCCTTGTGTTTCCCTGTAACTTGGCTCTAACACTCCCTAGCATGTCTTGGCGCCACACCCTAGCGCTTGGAACTTCTAGGCATGCCTAAAATTCCTTGGAACTATGTAGCATGTGTTAGTACTTTGTGGCATTCCCTGGAACACCTTGGCACTGCCTAGCTGTAATGCCCTCATAGGTAACCTTACTTTTTTTTTTGTGACTTGGGAACCCAACCAAGTCATTAACAAAACAATGTTGTGCCCAACCCAAATTCTCCCTTTGTCTGAAACTACTTTGTACACACCTTATCACAACCATAGGCTTGCCTACAGAAAGTCCTATTATAAACTTATCCTAACACACTTCATCCTTGGAGCACCTAGAATTCACTAACACTCCTTGGTACACAATACTCGTATTTGTTCATGTCCAAGCATTTTGACCTAGTTCTCCCTCGTGATGCCTTTGCATTAGCTAGTATACCTTTTCACTCCCTCCTTAGCACACCTACAACTCGATAACAGTTAATTTCCATGCATTTGAAATGAGTGATCCCTCGTGTCTCCATTGCACTTGGCCCTCACACTCCCTAACATGCATGGATAAAATATTTACAAAATTTTCCCATATCCTACTATATAGGGATTGGTTTCTGACTAACTAAAAATGTGATAACTGAATAGATAATCATGGGATATGATAGAAAAATCCTAAAAATTCATTATCAAAATAGATTTGAGGTTAACCATGCCAGGTTGGAGGTCCACCAAGTCGAATTTCAAAAAGTTCTAGAACCCTGTTAGCAATTATGGCCTAGCGAAATTGTGAAACATTCATCTCAAATTGCCACCTGTAACTCCAAGACAGTATTTGTTGTGTAACAATGAGAGAGGCTTTTCTTTTTGGGTATGTTATGAACAAAAAAAGTGTCCCGTTTTCAAAAATACTTTTCCATTTGTTCAAAATCCAAGCTTGAAGTTGGTCGCACAGAAATGCAACAAATCATGGCAGAAGCACAACAAATAGTTGATTTGAAATTTTGCTGACTTGAATGAGCTTTCGAGTGTTGCTAAAGACTTGTGAAGAAATTTGGAGATTTCCACTACACCGTGGAGCCTTTAAACCATGCAAAAACATCATTTTAGCCTATTCAAACTTGATTCCAAAGTGAATTGTCCAAAAGCGCAGCAAAAAAAGTAGCAAGGAAGAAAAACTCATATTTCTTTAACCATGACACCTGTGCAAAAACTAAAAGAGGTTATTGTGCTTGGTTCCATGTCAACAAAAACCTCCCTTGGTTTTCCAAAACGCATCTCCATTTGGTCATAAATATCTTTTGAAAATGATGATAAAGATATAGTCAAAAGCACATCAACTCTCCTGTAGCAATGTATTTTGTGCATATCTCCCAAACGGTAAATCCAAATGGGATGAATTTTTTACAAAAAGTTAATATCATCATAATTCATCTCCTAAAAAATTTGCAACCCAATGGGAGTCACACATTTCTAGAAAATCCCAAAATGGTTGTAGATGATGATGCCTCATTTCTTGAAAACCATGCATCATTTTGAGCTGAAATTGAGTGGGTGTTTTCACTTCATCCCCATTCATATCTTGTAAAAATTTCATGGAAAACAGACGTGAGGCTTAAGAGATATGACAAGCACATGGTGACTAGGTAAAAGCACAGTGTAAAAGAGCAGCAACTTAGCGGAAGGGGATGAGAGGGAAGGGAGGTAGGAAAAATTATGGGAAAATTATGGGGGATAGGTATGGGTGTTAGGAAAATACTAGAAGTGGAATTTCTCAAAAATAGTGAGAAAAAGGGGGGAAGAAGGTCAAAACATAGACCTAGGGTAAATGCACAACAAATTTCTAGGGTTTTTTGTAAAATAAGGAAATGAAAGGATTTTGATGAGGGGAATGATGGAGAATGGCCAGTGAAGGATGATGAAGGAGGTATAATATTAAAACGAAAGCCTTTGACTTTGGAATGAAGCTATGAATCTTAGGTTACACATGTATAATTTCAACTTATCCAACTTAACAAGTTACGAAGACAAGTCTCACATCCAACTGTGGTAAATTTAACAACTAAGCAACAAATTTTACATCTTGACATGCCATAACATGTGGCATGCCTAATAATCCTTTGGCACTATGTAGCACGTGTTAGCATCCCCCGCATTTCTTGGCATGCTTTAGTACCCTCTAGCACTCCCTAACACTTAGCACACCTCATACACACTAGCTAACACTCTCTCTCAGACTCTTATTCATTCATTTCCATGCATTTGAAACTGCTGCTCCCTTGTGTTTCCCTGGAACTTGGCCCTAACACTTCCTAACATGTGTTGGGAGCAAACCCTTGCGCCTGGAACTTCTTGGCATGCTTAAAATGCCTTGGAACTGTCTAGCATGTGTTAGTACTACTGGCATTCCTTGGAATGCCTTAGCACTCCCTAGCTATCATGCCCTCATAGATAGCCTTACTTTTTTTGCAACTTGGGAACCCAACCAAGTCATTAACAAAACAATGTTGTGCCCAACCCAAATTCTCCCTTTGTCTGAAACTAATTTGTACAGACCTTATCACAACCATAGGCCTACCTCCTGCAAGTCCTATTCTGAACTTATCCTAACACATTTCATCCTTGGGGCACCTAGAATTCCCTAACACTCCTTGGTACACAACACTCTTATTTGTTCATTTCCAAGAATTTTGACCTAGTTCTCCCTTCTGATGCCTTGGTATTGGCTAGTATACATTTTCACTCCCTCCTTAGCACACCTATAACTCACTGAGAATTCATTTCCATGCATTTGAAATGAGTGCTCCCTCGTGTTTCCCTGGCACTTGGCCCGCACACTCCCTAGCATGCATTGATAAAATATTTACAAAATTTGCCCATATCCTACTATCTAAGGTTTGGTTTTTTACTAACAAAAAAGTGATAATTGAAGATATAATCATGGGATATGATACAAAAATCCTCAAAGTTCATTATCCACATAGATTTTAGGTCAACCATGCCAAGTTGGAGGTCCACCAAGTCAAATTTCAAAAAGTTCTAGAACCCTGTCAGCAATTATGGCCTAGCGAAATTGTGAAAAATGGGTCTTAAAGTGCCACCTGTAACTCAAGATAGTAAATTTTGTGTAAAAAATGAGAGAGGTTTTTGTTTTTGGGTATGTTATGATCAAAAAATCGTCCCATTTTCAAAAATACTTTCCCATTTGTTCAGAATCCAAGCTTGAATTTGGTCGCACAGAAATTCAACAAATCATGCCAGAAGCACAACAAATAGTTGACTTGAAATTTTGATGACTTGAATGAGGTTTTGAGTGTTGCTGAAGACCTATGAAGAAATTTGGAGATTTCCACTACATCGTGGAGCCTTTAAACCATGCAAAAACATCATTTTAGCCTCTTGAAACTTGATTCCAAAACAGATTGTCCAGAAGTACAGTGAAAAGAGCAGCGAGGCAGAAAAACTGATATTTATTTAACCATAACACCTATGCAAAAACTTAAAGAGATTATTGTGCTTGGTTCCATGGTTTACCAAAAACTCCCTTGGTTTTCTAAAATTCATCTCCATTTGGTTATAAATATCTTTTGAAAATGATGATAAAAACATAGACAAAAGCACGGCAACTTTCTTGTAGCAATTGGATTTTGAGCATATCTTCCAAAAAGTAAATCCAAATGGGATGATTTTTTTACAAAAAGTTAATATCATCATAATTCACCTCCATAGAAAATTTCAGCCCAATTGGAGTCACACATCTCGCGAAAATCCCAAAATGGATGTAGATGATGATGCCTCATTTCTCGCAAACCGTGCATCATTTTGTGCTCAAATTGAGTGGGTGTTTTCATTTCATCCCCATTCATCTCTTGTAAAAATTTCATGGCAAATGGATGTGAGGTTTAAGAGATATGACGATAACATGGTGACTAGGTAAAAGCGCAGTGCAAAAGAGCAGCAACTTAGGGGAAAGGAATGAGAGGGAAGGGAGGTAGGAAAAATTATGGGAAAAATATGAGGGATAGGTATGGGTGTTAGGAAAATACTAGAAGTGAAATTTATCAAAAGTAGTGAGAAAAAGGGCAGAAGAAAGTCAAAACATAGACCATGATTCAAATTATTATAAACATGCAACATTGGTTGCCTTAGAATACATAAAGTTAAGCCATTGTACTAGTCTATAATTAGCTATAAGAGAATATAAGATAACAGTTATTGAGAAATTATCCAAAATATGAAACATGCCTATTGTAGATAATTCTATAAGAAGGTTTGTTTACTAGCTTCATTAAGATTTTTTCTTCCTACTTCTTGTATTGGCATAGAGAATATTTATTTCATTTTCCATGTAAAAGTAACAAATTATAATGAACAAGTCTGGATGTCAAGCACATGTCTTCATATATGTTTCATGATAGCAGAAAGTATTGCATGCACATGGATCTAAGTGTTTGTTGGGTCGTTAATATACCATTATTATTGTCACTTTTGAACGCTTATTCCACCCATTTCTACCATTCTTCATCACATCATTTATCATAATTTATCATATAATTCTATTTTACAATGATTTATGCTCTTATGTAAAAATATTATTTATTCTCCTTTATTTCTAAAATTGATGATTATGCATGATTTTATCAATGAAAGTTTAATAAATTGGTTATAATATTATTCACCATTTTTAGCCTCCAAGATAATTTCTAGATTGAAGATTTGATCATTAAAAGTGCCAACTTAGAAATGCGCTGGAATAAGAAGTGGTAGTTTTGCAGTTCAGATTCTGAGCAAATGAAGATGAATCTGGAAAATCTAGAACATGGGTTTTGTCCAGAACGGACTGAATTAAATTTGGCAAAGAATGGTTTGCCCAAATTCAGCTTTTATTGAGAGAAACGCAGGGTTCTTTGAGCACGATTTTCTTAGATTCACTGTGTGGCCATTTTCCAAATCTTAGCTGCAAAGCCAAATTCGCCTTGCTCTTGTTGAAAGATGGATGGAAATATATCTTCTTGTTGATCAATTGATTGGAAACAATCTAATTTTGTAATAGAAATCATGTTGTAATTGTCTTTGTTGTAACTTCTCTCTGATCTCTCTTTATTTAAATGAAAACAGAGATCAGAGAGGGGAATGGAAAAATGATGGAGAATTGAGGATTCAGAATTAGAGATTCAAGAATGATGATGGGATAGGATAGAATAGGAGGAAAAGGAGATTGTTGCATTGCCATTGTAATTCTCAAAGCTTTAGCTGTTGTAATAATTTCAGAGTTTGATGATGAATAAATAAAAGGGTTGTCATTCACTCTTCTCATCTGAAGTAGCCCAGCAGCATTCACTAGCGGCTAAGGGCCCAGCCACTGGTGGATTATGTTGCTGTTGTGTATTATATCTTTCCAATTTCCGCTGTTTGATGTTTTGATTTAATTCTTATTTCTTTGAATCGTATTGCCTTACAGTTTCATGTTTTTGCAGTGAGTTGTTATAATATTTTATGAAATTGTTTTATTGCACAAGCTGAGATTGAATCGCACGGTTGTTCTTTTCCATCATGACAGAGGTTATCACCCTTCTCAATTTATATTGTTATGCTGTTCATTTCAAATGTAAAGCTTTGTTGTTCTTGATATTCATTATAGACTGTTGGTTATTCGATTCCTTTAATTACAGTTTGATGTCCATTTACTTTGCTGTTCATTTCTGTTGATTAATTGCAATAGTTTGCTTTTAAAGAGTTTTCCTAGTTTACTTTCAATGGCAGCTTTAGTTCAATTTCCATTTCCTTTTAATTGCTTTAAAGCAGGACTGTCAACTGTAGAGAACATTGGTTATTGCTTCCTCATTCCCAGATTGATTGTCTTGTTCTAGTTTGATTTCAATTGCATCAATCTCTAGAGGAATGAGTTATTGTTACTGTATCCTCAATTGATGTTTGCTGAGTGAATAGTTGGATTTCAGAGCATTTGAGTTTATGTTATTGTTAGATTTCTTTTTCAAGCCTTTATTTACTTTTGGATTTTAAGCACTATACTGCAAAACATTACTCTTGAGTAAATAGATGCCTCAGACTAAGTACACTCTTGAAATAAAAAATCGTCCCTGGGTTGACAATTAATGTGAAGGTAATTAGGAGTTAAAAAGACACCTTTTTATCGCTCAAAATTTTGGCGCCGTTGCCGGGGATCGAACCCAGGTCACCCGCATGACAGGCAGGAATACACAGCGAATCTGAGAAAATCATTCTCAAAGAACCTTACGTTTCTCTCAATAAAAGATGAATTTGGGAAAACCGTTCCTTAGCAAAGTTAATTTGGTCCATTCTGGACAAAACCCATGTTCTAGATTTTCCAAATTCATCTTCATTTACTCAGAATCTCAACTGCAAAACCAAATTCGCCTTGCTCTTGTTGAAAGATGGATGGAAATATATCTTCTTATTGATCAATTGATTGGAAACAATCTAATTTTGTAATAGAAATCATGTTGTAATTATCTTTGTTGTAACTTCTCTCTGATCTCTCTCTATTTAAATGAAAACAAAGATCAGAGAGGGGAATGGAAAAATGATGGTGAATTGAGGATTCAAAATTAGAGATTCAAGAATGATGATGGGATAGGATAGAATAGGAGGAAAAGGAGATTGTTGCATTGCCATTGTAATTCTCAAAGCTTTAGCTGTTGTAATAATTTCACAGTTTGATGATGAATAAATAAAAGGGTTTTCGTTCACTCTTCTCATCTGAAGTAGCCCAGCAGCATCCGATGGCGGCTAAGGGCCCAGCCACTGGTGGATTATGCTACTGCTGTGTATTATATCTTTCCAATTTCCGTCATGTGATGTTTTGATTTAATTCTTATTTCTTTGAATCGTATTGCTTTACAGTTTCATGTTTTTGTAGCGAGTTGTTATAATATTTTATGAAATTCTTTTATTGCACAAGCTGAGATTGAATCGCATGGCTGTTCTTTTCCATCATGAGAGAGGTTATCAGCCTTCTCAATGTATATTGTTATGTTTTTCATTTCAAATGTAAAGCTTTGTTGTTCTTGATATTCATTATAAACTCTTGGTTATTAGATTCCTTTAATTATAGTTTGTTGTCCATTTACTTTGCTATTCATTTCTGTTGATTAATTGCAATAGTTTGCTTTTAAAGAGTTTTCCTAGTTTACTTTCAATGGAAGCTTTAGTTCAATTTCTATTTCCTTTTAATTGCTTTAAAGCAGGACTGTCAACTATAGAGAACATTGGTTATTGCTTCCTCGTTCCCAGATTGATTGCCTTGTTCTAGTTTGATTTCAATTGCATCAATCTCTAGAGGAATGAGTTATTGCTACTGTATATTCAATTGATGTTTGCTGAGTGAATAGTTGGATTTCAGAGCATTTGAGTTTATGTTATTGTTAGATTTATTTTTCAAGCATTTATTTACTTTTTGATTTTAAGCACTATACTGCAAAACATTACTCTTGAGTAAATAGCCACCTGAGATTGAGTACACTCTTGAAATAAAAAGTCATCCCTAGGTTGACAATTAATGTGAAGGTAATTAGGAGTTAAAAAGACACCTTTTTATTGCTCGACAGTGTTGCATTGATCCATAACTTTGTTTTCATAAAGACAAAGATGTCTGCAACTAAATTTTAGATAGTTCTACTACAAGGATTTTTCAGATTTGATAGCTGTCACATATTTGATATTGGACAGATTGGATAGCTATCACATGTTTGATATTGGATAGATCACATCATTGGAGCTTTCCTTGTTCATTTTTGGTTTACAATTAAAGAGTACATGGTCATAAATTCTTGAGAAAAACGATTGCTGGTCATCAAGATAAAACAGATGGAAAATGTAGATGGAACTTACAGAGAATTTTAAATATCATATTTAGAAACAAATTGATGTTTGATAAATGTGTTATAACAATTTCTAAAATCTTTAACAAGTTATATTTTAACCCCTAAAGGAACTAGACTTGAGGTCATTTCTCTATTCTCATAAAAGGGTTACATCCAATATATGTTCTCTCGAAAATTCCAACAAGTAGAGGAGCCTTACAGGCACAATAGTGTGGGGATGGCAAGGACACTCTAAAAGCAAGGAATATACCAACTCCTCAATCATGTTCGTCGTTTAGTACAAAGTTTAAATAGTGGTATGTTACACAAAATACTAAGAGGAAATTTTGAAATATAAGAAAACAACTAAACTAAATCATTTTCAATGAAATTTGCAACTTACCAATGTCCTCAAATGCAAATATTTATCATTAGTAAAGTGTAGAATGGAGAATTTACATGGTTTCATAGTTGTTTAAGCCATAACTAAAAAGGTTTTTGGCTATCTGCAAAAATCACACAACATTTACAAAACATTATAAGACGTTACATTGAAAAGTATTGCATGCACATGGATCTACGTGTTGCATTGATCCATAACTTTCTTTTCACAAAGACAAAGATGTCGGTAACTAAATTTTAGACAGTTCTACTACAAGGATTTTTTAGATTTGATAGCTGTCACATGTTTGATATTGGACATATTGGATATCTACCACATGTTTGATATTGGATAAATCACATCATTGGAGCTTTCCTTGTTCATTTTTGGTTTAC
Organism: Pinus tabuliformis; assembly: GCA_031772625.1. Classification (NCBI taxonomy): domain Eukaryota; kingdom Viridiplantae; phylum Streptophyta; class Pinopsida; order Pinales; family Pinaceae; genus Pinus; species Pinus tabuliformis. The sequence goes on from CM062818.1 coordinate 580,062,767, forward strand.
AATTAAATATTACATGCTCATAAATGCTTGAGAAACATGAATGTTGGTCATCAAGATAAAACAGACAAAAAATGTAGATGGAACTTACACAAAATATTCAATATCAGATATAAAAACAATTGATGCTTGATAAATATGCAATAACAATTTCTAAGATCTTTAACAAGTTATATTTTAACCCTAAAAGGAACTGGACTTGAGGTCATTTCTCTATCCTCATAAAAGGGTTACATCCAATATATGTTCTCTTGAAAATTCCAACAATTAGAACCTTGTAGACACTACAGTGCAGGGATTGCAAGGACATTATGAAAGCAAGGAATATACCAGCTCCTCAATCATGTTTGTCATTTAGTATAAAGGTTAGATAGTGCCATGTTACACAAAATACTAAGAGGAAATTTTGAAATATAAAAAAACAACTTAACTAAATCATTTTCAATGAAATTTTCAACTTACCCCTGTCCTCAAATGCAAATATCTATCATTAGTAAAGTGCATAATGGAGAATTTACATGGTTTCATAGTTGTTTAAGCCATAATTGAAAAGGTTTCTAGCTATTAGCAAAAATCACACAACATTTACAAAACATGATAAGACAGTATATATGTAGCATGATAAGACTATATATCCAACATACAAACAATAGCCAAACAGTAGCAAGAACAATGCAGTACATCTGATGTAAAGGAACATATATCTTATAGAAGGATAAGAGTAATCATGTATCCAACATCTTAGCCATGATATTAATCAAAATTAGGCTATCACATTCTGCATTCAGCATCCTCAAATAGTCGAGATAGTAATTTCCCAAGTCATTGCTCTCAATCATAGATCAATTCAATGTCACTACTCTTCCAACATATAAAAGTGTTAAGTGCATCTGCTAAATACTCACATCGATTACTTCTAAGCTTAAGCTTGACTTCATAAGCAGAATCAACCAAGATTGATTGTGGGCACACAAAATAATATCCCTCCTAATTCTTCTCCATTGGGCATGACAAAATTTGGTTAAGTGTTTTTTACGTAACCTTTTGCAACCTTCACTTGACCATTAAAATATGTAAGTAAACTTTTTTTTTCCGTTCAATCCTGTATTTGAAGGTAGTAATTGCATTTGACCCTGCAAATAGACAAATTCTTGTGAGATTCCATAGAATAAGAAAATAATATTAAACAAGAAAATAAACAAGTATAGAACTTACTTGTGTTATTGAGTCACCAATTGGGTCATGAATATGTTGTCTTGAAGTCAATGGAGTTTTTTCTGGCGAAGCCTGACTATGACTTAAGGAACTCTGCTAAAAAATAAGTAGTTTGCATGAGATACCATGAAATCAGAAAATGAAGGTGTTTCATTAATTATGCATCCTACAACAATATAATCATGTTCATATTGAGATTATGCTTTTAAAATCACAATCTTCAAAGATGGCATATATAAAAAATAAATATTCTACACATGTAATTCTTACAAATTGTTGGCTGGTTCTAAATCAACTTAGCCATTTCTTTTTCCTGCCTCCGTGGAAGCTTTCCATTCCATTAATTCTTCAACAACTGCCTTCAATCTTCCAAGTTCCTTATCTTTTTCTCTCAATTTTTCTTCTATATTATGTAACTGCTTCTTGTAAGCACACTCTTTTCCAAACAAATTAGTTGGAGTAACCTCAAAGCCAACCCCATGTACACGACCCCTTCTCTCAGGCCCCAAAACTATTGCAATGGCATCTTCCTTTGTTGCATATGCAAGAGACACTGAAACATTTTGTATTGATTCAATTTGTTTCTAGCAATGACAACATTTCAACAAATACATGTAAGAAACATCATTAATTTTTTAAAAAATAAAAGAATTAAATAGATACAAGAATAGGTGGGGAACTTACTATTCTCTCTGCACTAAATGATGACATTGGAGTGCCATCCTTCTTTGTATGACATTTCATCCACACATCAACCCTAGTTACAGGCGTATCATTTTGATTGAAAGTTTGATTCTAGTCACAAAAAATACAACAGTCTAGTTAAGTATATTTGCAGTTAGTAATTGTAAACAAAAAATAGATTTGGTTACAACTTACAAGATCATGTTCAACTCTATAGTAACCTCTACGACCAGAAGTGTGGGTCTCTTGCTCTAATGCCCTATTTTCCTTATTTACTTTTGCCTTCTCCTGCAAAAAATGGATGCTTAGATTGAAGTTGATTGTGTGCAAGGATTCAAAGTCAAATCTCATTTGATGATAACAATTAGATTTGTCTTTCATTTTTACCTTGAATTTAGGGTCAAATCGTATTCTAACAAATTCAATCTAATCGGTTTCATTTACTCCACTAGGAACATTTTCCATCCTCTCCTCATCCGTTTTGTATTTCAAATAATAATTTTTATACAAATTATATATATAAGTTCTCAAGCATTGAGATATTGCTTTATAGCACCATTGTTCCACTGACAAATCTATTTGGTAGGTACGCCACAATAGATAAACAATGCATTATTAGATACAAAGTCTTATTTGAAGTTAAACTTATCATACACATGTTCAACATACACCAATGAAATTTAGAAAAAAAAATCCAATAATAATTTAGTTGATACTCACATTGATTGCACTCCATATGTCTTTCTTAAGTGCTTCGGGAACTTGTTTCCATTCCATGTGTTTGATGCCAATAACCTCTCTCACAAGAACACCTAAAAAAGAGGAGAATTTCTCTGTGTGTGGACCAATAGGTTGCCACCTCTCATTAAATTGAATTTTAGACAATGTAGAGGCGTCTATAGTGTTTCCAGAGAGGCATTTTGTTGGTCCTCTACCCTTCCTTTGCACATTTATTGTAATATGGGTTTGGGTAGTTGCATCTGCCCCTTGCAAACCATGCTCTTGTTGTGGTTGTTCTTGCTCCACACCATGATCTAGTTGTGATGGCTCTTACTCCAAACCATGATGTTGTTGTGATGGTTCGTGTTGAGAATTTACTAGAAAAAAAATCACACCTATTAAGACAATAACAATATGAATCTCTTAACAGAAAATCTTGAAGTATTTATACAGGAAATACAAATTTGAGAAATGATCATACCTTCCAATGGTTCATGCACTTTTTTCTCAAAAATATGTGCATTAGAATTGTTGCTGACACTAAAGCACCTAGGTTCATGCTGCAATGGTGCAATGTACCCTGGTGCTTTCTTTTGTGGGTGTATTTTGGTGATGCCAATTGGAAAGTTATCACTTCTTTCTATAATGTGGCTTGAATTTGTGGTTTTACTCACTGTTAAAAGTGATCTCTTATGATGTCTTTCAATCTTGTTGAATACCTAGAAATATAGATTGCGACACTTGATCAAAGTTAGTAAGACAAATGTTAAAGTAGAAAAGAAAGCACAATAATTGTTAAAAAGATATTGATGTCAAAAACAAAAAATAATGTCTTAGCTCGGTATGGATATCCATAGAGAGACTGCATAACAAAAAAAAAAAAAATTATTAGCACATCCTTTCCATTTCATAAGAGTTCAATTTAGATCAAGTCCATTTTTGTTATCTTAAAATAATACCCATCTCCACATGTGCCAAAACAGAGTGCAAGTTATAGATGTTCAGATCCCCCTTGGTGTGTTCAAGGTGAGTTTACCTTCCTCTTCTTAATACCATCATATGTTCACTTGTGTAACTGTGCTTCCAATTATGTGATATCAACAATAAAACAAACCTTAAAATACATGAATGTCTCTCAACATGTGAAAGAACTAAACCCTTACCTGAGTCTTCCTTTGTTGGCAATTTGGGATTTTTGTGAGAAGATATCTCCTCTTCTCTAGAAAGAGGACATAAACAAGCTTTTTTATGTTTCTAAATGGAGTACTCTTCACCTATGTCCTTCTCCTTTACACCATGTGATACAAATGCCAATTTTCTGATTCTTGTCTATGGTGTTCATGAACCTATTTCTAGTTGTGATAATGGGATTAGGGGCTCCATTATCACATCCCATAACCCCTAATGTGTTTAATCCCTTAGCCAAGGGGGCCGAAGGGTGTAGTTGTAGGGGCACTGGGACCAAATTTGGGGGTTCATAACATTAGGAAAAGTGGAATGGCATGACCAAAATGGTTGTTTGGGGGGGGGGGGGGGGGGGGAGGGGGGTATGTTATGGTGTATTGAACGGGGCAAGGGGACACAAGGGTATCATAGATGGTAGAAGTCGATTGAAGGCAAAAGCATGGTTTACTAAGATCTATAATCCTAGCATTAGAGAATGAGAAAGGGGCTTAGAACTTAATTTCATAATGTTTAGGGGACCTAGGGGGAAGGTAGCAAGAGCAATTGATAAGGGAACCCCCATAAGTGGTGATAACACGATTAGGAGTCCGATTATCACAAACCATAAGACCTGAACCCATAACCACTAAATTCCCTATCCCATTAACCTACAACCATAATTCCTTAACCCCTACACTCACAACTCATAACCCATAAACCACTTGACCCATTAAATCTTAAGACACTAGTAACCCCTAACCTATAATCCATGAACCAACTCCTGAGTCGTAACTCATTATTATCTAAACCTGTGACCCTTAACCCCTAACCCTTCACCACCTAAACACCTTAACTACCAACCCCTTAACCACTGACACCGAAATCCCCTATATCTTAAGTCCTTAACCACTAAACTCAATTGTGTTAATGTAGAATAATATACATAAGAGAAATTAAAATGATATTATCAACATCAATGCTTGAAATAACCTTAAGTTACCCATGAGCGGTGAGCTAGGGGGTGAATGTGGGGCACTATTAAAGTTACATCATCTTTAAATTCCTTTTACATTGTTAGTTTTTTCTCCAATAGGGTTGAAGCATCATTAACAAGGAAGAATGACACATTTTTGTGGGGGAGCGATTAAAGTTGTAACACAATTCCAGTGATTTACACCAGCTCCAATGTAAATGGCGTCATTGTATGTTTGTGTCAGGTTGTTAGAGAGGTTATTTATAGACAATACATTTAATGTACTTAGACTTAAACTTTTCAGGGTCTCAACTCTAACATGGATTTGTACTAGGAACACTTCATGCAAATGAAAGGGGGACTTTTTGTTTAACCACATACACACAACTAGAGCACTGGATGTTGCCCTTCTGATCCCCCTTGGTGCTTTCAAAATGAGTTTACATTTCTGTAAACTCATAATAATGCACTTATGATTCTTAATACCATCATATTTTCACTTGTGCAACTGTGCTTCCAAATATGTGAACTCCACAATAAAACAATCCTTAAAATACATGAATGTCTCTCAACATGTGAAAGAAGTAAACCCTTACTCGAGTCTTCCTTTGTTGGAAATTTGGGATTTTGTCACAAGATATCTCCTCTTCTTTAGAAAGAGGAGATAAATGAGCTTTTTTATGTTTCTAAATGGAGTACTCTTCACCTATTTCCTTCTCCTTTACACCATGTGATACAAATGCCAATTTTCTTATTCTTGGCTATGGTATTCATGAACCTATTTCTAGTTGTGATAATGGGATTAGGGGCTCTCTTATCACATCACATGACCCCTAATGTGTTTAATCACTTAGAAAAGGGGTCCTGAGGGTGTAGTTGTAGGGGCATTGGGACCAAATTTGGGGGTTCATAACATTAGGAAAAGTTGAATGGCATGACCAAAACGGTTGTTTGGGGGGGATGTTATGGTGTATTGAACAGGGCAAGGGGACATAAGGGTATCATGGATGGTAGAAGTCCATTCGAGGAAAAAGCGTGGTTTACTAAGATCTATAATCCTAGCATTAGAGAATGGGAAAAGGGATTAGGAATTAATTTCATAGGGTCTAGGGGACCTAGAGGGAAGGTAGCAAGAGCAATTGATAAGGGAATCCCCAAAAGTGGTGATAATGGGATTAGGAGTGCAATTATCACAAACCATAACACCTTAACCCATAACCACTAAATTCCCTACCCCTTAACCCCCAATCCATAATCCCTTAACCCCTACATTCACAACCCATAACCCATAAACCCCTTGACTCATTAAATATTAACACACTAGTAACCCCTAACGTATAATGCATGAACCAGCTCCGAAGCCATACCTCCTTATCATCTTAAACTGTGACCCTTAACCCCTAACCCTTGACCACCTAAACACCTGAACTGCTAACCCCTTAACCATTGACACTGAAATCCCCTAAATCTTAAGTCCTTAACCACTAAACTCAAATATGTTAATGGAGAATAATAGACATAAGAGAAAATAAAATTATATTATCCACATCAATGCCTGAAATAGCCCTAAATTAGCCATGAGTGGTGAGCTATGGGGTGAATGTGGGGCACTATTAAAGTTACATCATCTTTAAATTCCTTTTACATCATGAGGTTTTTCTCCAATAGGGTTGAAGCATCATTAGCAAGGAAGTATGACACACATTTGTGGGGGAGCGATTAAAGTTGTAACACAATTCAAGTGATTTACACCAACTCCAATGTAAATGACATCATTGTATGTTTGTGTTAGGTTGTTAGAGAGGTTATTTATAGATAATACATTCAATGTACTTAGACTTCATCTTTTCAGGGTCTCAACTCTAACATGGATTTGTACCAGGAACACTTCATGCAAATGAAAGGGGGCCTTTTTGTTTAACCACATACGCACAAGAGCACTAGATGTTGTCCTTTAGATCCCCCTTGGTGCATTCAAAGTGGGTTTACATTTGCGTCGAGTTGAAACTAATCATAATGACCTTCCTCTTCTTAATAACATCTGATAGCTTTTCCATATACATGAGATAAAATTAAAGGATCACCTCATGTGTAGATGCCCCCATTTATTATGAGATTCAAGGGATGTTCTATTGCCTTTATCAACATTTGGATGGGTTGTTATCATGGTTGACTATAATTTGACTGCAAAAACTTATAACAATTTTTCTCTCTCCTTTCACCGAGTTGACTGAGCTATTTTGGGTTGTTTTTGACCTCCTGACCAGGTCGAGTTTGACTCAGGAAGATCAAGCTATTTTGAGGATGATTTATTTTTTATTTGACCAACATTGACTTTTTGGTTAGGGCTGAGGTTTGATTGCATAAATTGATAGGGTTGTTTTGACTTTGACTTGAGCAAGTCAAATTGACTTTTTTACTCTCTCTACTGAACTTTTGATATAATAATAAGAAGAATTGATCAAAGGGTTTTCCCAACATTGGAGTTTTTCCCTGGCATCCACTAAATCTCGTGTCCTCTTGTCTTGGCTTGTCTTCTGCATATTTTTTTATGTTCTATCTATTTTTACTGTTAATGTGATTTCTACTGAAAATCTAAATTGAAATTGTTATTGGGTTGCTTAAAGAACATTGAAGTAATTCTGCTAAGCATAAAACATACTGTTGTTAACTAAAATTAGCAGATTGTCATCACAACCCCTACGATTCCCGTCACATTGATAATTTTCCATCTAAGGTATACAAATCTATATGTAATTCATGTATGTATCATTGGTTTGATCACATATTGCCTTAACCATCTTTGACACTAGGTGTAGGAAGAGGTTCCTTTAGCTACCACATTTAGTTGGATATGTATGATCCATGTGTATATGATATTATGTCCAATGTGTACTATTTTTATTGTGTTCACTTAAACACTTTGTTCTAACTCTTGATGCTTTGGCTGTAAGTTTTAATATGAGTTGTTCCGTGGTGTTTCATAATTTTTCTCATAGAATCATGTCAACTTGATGGTTTGGGTATATTCTTGGTGATTTGAGTAGGTGCTATACATTGATCTTATTGTACCCCTTATTTCCTTTAGTCAAAATTTATCCTATGTATCTCTTCACAACACATGTGAAGGCCTTCTAAGCTATAGCTAACTTCTAATAAGGTATTTTTAAACTCTAAGTAAACTTCCTCAAAAATAATGATCTATCTATAGCTATTTAATTTTATTAATAACATTATTTACAAATTTAAACATATTTTTCACCTCTTTAAAAATTGATAAATATTTCCCTTATGTATAAAGCTGGTCCATTTTCCCTCCTTATTTAAACATACTTATTCCTCATATAATTTTTATTTCTAAGCCTCATATAATTTTTATTGATGCCTTTATTAAACTAACATTATCACTTATCTTCAAACTTCTACGTGAGATGACGTCCTTTTTCTCACATAAAAATAAAACTTAATGAAAAACTAAGGGATATTTTACTACCAATTAAAATTTAATTTGGCCGCTAATCTAAAATCTAAATGGACCTATTAAAATTTATTTTCCCACCACTATTCTCTTTTGCTAGGTTTGGGATTGAGTGTGTTCTTTCTCTACTCATAATCATTATGATTTCACAACAGATACCCTGTTATGATAGTCAATTAGTCGTTGCCCTATCAATTAGGCTGATTTTTAGCATGTATTTATTATATTGGATCTGGGTTGCTGATTTGGATTTGGAGGTTTCACTGCAATTCGAAGCAGAAAACATGTTGTTTGCATATGAAGATAAATCCGAGAACCCCGAGGTGTATGGATACCTTTGAAAGGTATTTTTCTGATCTCATTTCTATGATTTTTATTATTAAAATTTCAAAGGATTTAAACTTGTATACCGAATTATGGAGAAGAAGGTAGGGTTAGGGTCGGCAAGGGTTTATAAATTCAATAATATTTTTTTCATGATTAGCAAGACCAGGCACTCCTGTGGAATTATGATCTTAAATTTTTTTGGGAAATTCAATGGTGATGTGGATTGATCAAGAGGCTACAGTTGCTTCAGAAGTTCTCCTATGATTGTGTTGCTTCTTGTGATATATGGATCTACTTATGCTGGTCTTTACTATGTTCCTTGCTCTGCTACCATTTAAAAAATATTTGAAAATGTTGCACTATTGTAGTGAACAATTCTAAAACTAAATTGTAACACCAAGACACATAATTTCTAATTGTAGTAGAATAAAACATAATTAAATAACAGTCACACAATCGCAAAACACAATTTTTCTAGAGAACTCAACTAGGAAAACCCTCTCCTTGATTGATAATTTTATTGATAGAGAATGAGCAATGGATTTCTTATTATACAACTTTGTTTCACTAGAAACCAATCTAGTTTTCTTTTCTTTTCCTAAGCTTGAAACACCTGCAAGACACTTCATCTACTTCCGTCAATCCATGCGCATAGGCCACTCCTATTTAACTAGGAATACTGTTGAGTTTCCATGATCTTGGGTCTAGGATAGAATCTTTGAATCTCCATGAGGGCTATTGTTATGAAACCAACTCAAGAAAAGATAGATCAACGCCTTAGAATTCATCCTCTTCGAGGGGGAAACCTCCTTTACATTACATAAATGAACAATTCTTGGATGATTCAAATGACAAAACCTCCTTTCTATATATAGGAGTCTAAGGAGTCACAATATAACCCAGCCGACCTAACAATAATAATATAAAGCCACAAAAATAACAATAGAGGGATTCTATGGGGCACAGAAATAACAATATGGGGGTAATAGGGGCACAACAATATAAATAAGGGGTATAACTACAATAGTAATGGGGTAATCACTAGTATTATAGGGACCCAACATGCCCCTCTCCTTCAAAAAAGTGTTGTCCTCAACGCTTGAGTAGTTCTGGATACTTCTGCATAAAATTCTCATCCTCCCATGTGGAATCTTCAGCGGATAAGTTCTTCCACTTGATAAGATACTCTGAAATTGATCGATTTCGTAGCTGTCGAGTTCTTTTTCTGTGACTGCTTCTGGTTCCAATATAATTTTTCCTTCCTCATCAAGTTCTGGCAATATTGTTTGAATTGGGAGCTTGTCGCCTATAACCTTCTTTAAACATGAAACATGGAAAACTGGGTGCAATCGAGAAGCTGCAGGAAGCTCCAATTTGTATGCCATAGTACCAATCTTTTGCAACACCTTGTACGGACCATAATACTTTGGTGATAATTTATTATCCTTCTTAGCTTGCTTTAGGGACATTTGCTTATATGGTTGTAGCCGTAGGAATACCCAATCACCTACATCAAAACTTCTTTCACTGCGATGTTGATCTGCCTGTTGTTTCATTCTATTTTGTGCCAACACGAGGTTATCCTTTAAGAGTTGGAGGACTTGTTGTTGATGTTCGATGTGATGTTCCACTGCCTGAACCTTAGAATTTTCTCTTAAATATGATGTGATGGATGGTGGTTGATACCCATAAAGTGCCATAAATGGGGTCATTTTTGTTGCTGTATGGAAGGAAGTGTTATACCACCATTCAGCCAGAGGCAACCATTTGACCCATTGTGTCTGTTTATCAGATACAAAGCAACGAAGATATCCTTCCAAACATTTGTTTACTATCTCAGTTTGCCCATCAGATTGAGGATGATAAGATGAGCTATGAGCTAACTGAGTACCAAGACAAGAAAATAATTCTGTCCAAAAATTTCCAGTGAAAATGGGATCTCTGTCACTTACAATAATCTTTGGGTTTCCATGTAGCTTTTGAACTGTTTCCATAAATGCAGTAGAAACTGTACTGGCTTTAAATGGATGTGATAATGCACAAAAGTGTGCATACTTGGTAAGTCTGTCAACTACCACCATGATGACACTCTTTCCCTCAGACTTGGGTAAACCTGTGATAAAATCCATTGAAACCTCCTCCCAACGTTGGCTTGGAATGGATAAAGGTTGTAATAGACCCGGTGTCTTAATTGTTTCAACTTTATTTTGTTGGCAAACCAAACATTCCGCCACAAACTTTTGAATATCTGATTTAAGGCCATCCCAAAAAAATTCCTTCTTAACCCTGTGGTAAGTTTTTAAAAATCCTGAGTGCCCTCCTAAGGGAGAAGTGTGCAATTCCATAAGAATCTTTTGTTTTAGCTGGGAATTCTTACAGAGGTATAAGCGATCTTTGTACCATAACGAATCATTTTTCCAGCTAAATGTATCAGAAGTACTGGAATCTTGTTGTAGCTTTCGAATAAGTGCCCACACTTCTTCGTCATTCTTCCATTCCTCCCTTGCTTCGTTTATCCAATCTGGTTGGATAATAGAAATGGCACACAACAATGCTTCCACATCCTCATCCTTTCTTGAGAGTGCATCTGCCACCACATTTTGCTTCCCTTTTTTGTAGATGATTTCAAAGTCATAACCCAACATCTTTGTGACCCACTTTTGTTGCTCTTCAGAGGATAATCTTTGTTCTAAAAAGTATTTAAGGCTATCATGATCCGTTTTTACCTTGAAGTGTCTTCCCATTAGGTAGGGTCGCCATTTCTTAAGTGCATGGAGTATTGCCAACATTTCCTTCTCATAAATAGCTTTGCTTAAAAACTTTCCCTTGATTGGACGACTTTCAAAAGCAATGGGTCTTTCATCTTGCATTAGAACAACACCAATTCCATTTCCTGAAGCATCACATTCCACAATAAAGGTTTTTGTGAAGTCCGGTGTAGCTAAGACCGGTGCTTGGCACATTGCCTCTTTAAGATGTTCAAAGGCCTTTGTTGCTTCCAGAGTCCATGAAAATGAATCTTTCTTCAATAATGTTGTTAGAGGTGCTGCTATTCTCCCATAATTCTTAACAAACTTGCGATAATACCCTGTCAACCCAAGAAATCCTCGCAGATGCTTTATGGATGTGGGGATTTTCCATTCCTTAATGGCTTTAATTTTGCTAGGGTCTACCTTAACTCCTTCATGAGATACAATATGACCCAAATATTCCACCTCCTGGACTCCAAAGAAACATTTGGATCTTTTTGCATATAATTGTTTCTCCTCCAATAGTTGTAGCACCCTGTCAACATGTTCAACATGATCCTTCCAAGACTTGCTGTAGATTAGTATATCATCAAAAAATACTAACACAAATTTTCTAAGGAATGGTTTGAAAATTGAATTCATCAAACCTTGAAATGTTGAAGGTGCATTGGTAAGGCCAAAAGGCATGACCAAAAATTCATAATGACCCTCATGAGTTCTAAATGCCGTTTTTGGAATGTCTTCAATCTTCATTCTGATTTGATGATATCCCGAACGAAGATCCAACTTGGTGAAGTAAATTGATCCATGCAATTCATCCAGTAATTCATCAATGACAGGAATGGGGAACTTATCTTTAATAGTGAGCTTGTTGAGCTCCCTATAATCCGGACACATGCGCCATGATCCATCCTTCTTGTGCACCAATACTACTGGAGCTGAGAAAGAACTTTGACTCGGTTGAATTATACCAGCCTCTAGCATTTCTGCAACCATACGTTCAATTTCACTTTTTTGGACATAGGGATATCTGTACGGCCTGATGTTTGGAGGAACACTTCCTGGAATCAGATGAATAGCATGATCATGATCACGCATAGGTGGGAGACCTTTGGGAGTCTCAAATACCTTGGAATGATTGTCCAAGACTTTTTGGAGATCTGGAGAAATAGATGATTCCAATGTGGAAACATCTAGCGAACATAATTGTGCAATTACACCTCTTTGCTCCTTTTTTAGAAGCTTTGTCATGCCATTAGAGCTGATTATCTTTCCTGGTTTCCCTGCAATACCCCTTAATTCAACTTCCTTTCCTTCCGTAGAAAATTTGATGAAAAGTTCTTGAAAATTAAAAGCTATTGTACCCAAGGATTGTAGCCATTGGACTCCTAGTACAACATCAGCACCTCCCATTGGAATGGAAAGCATTGGGCTAGTCAATACATATTCTCCCATGGATAGCTTGATATTATGGCACTTTCCAGAGCAATTTATTGTTCCTCCATTTGCAATCATCACTTGACACTCTGGTGCTGGATATAGGAAGCAATTCAATTCTTTTGCTACCCTACAATGAATAAAATTGTGGGTGCTTCCTGAATCAATCAACACTATTACCTTTTTCTTCTTGATTTGTCCTTCTATCTTGATGGTTTGAGGAGTGGTAATTCCCGCCAATGCATTACAAGATATGGTCGGATTTATTTGTTCTTCATCTAGGCTTTGTTCCTGGAGTATATCCTCTTCTTTTGACCTTTCTTGCTCCTTTTCTTCTTCCTCTTCACAATCTATGTAGAATAATTTCTTCTCAGCACACTTATGACCTTTTGTGTATTTGCTATCACAACTGTAACAAAGCCCTTTTGCTCTTTTTTCTTCCAATTGTTGTGGTGTCAACCTTGTAGGTTGTGGAAGACTAGGGGCAACAACACTTCCGTCTTTATAGTTGTGAGTGGTATGCTTCCTAGTTGCCATAATTTTGCTTTCCATTTTTCTTGCTAACCTGAATGCCTTCTCTAATGAATCAGGTTCCCAAAGGCGAACATCATGTTGGATATTATCCTTTAAAGACCCTATGAACACATCAATCCTATGCTCCTCTGGAATATCTTTTACCCTTATGTTCAATTTTTGGAACTCCTCAATGTGCTCCATTATTGAACCCTTTTGTTTGAGACTTATCAATTGGCTAAAAAAAGTGTTGCTTTTTGTATCCTCATAATGTGCTATCAATTTTTCCGTAAAAATTGCCCAAGTGATAAATTGTTTACGAGAACAAAGCCATTGATACCATACAAACTGATTTGGTTCCAAATATACAGTTGCCATACGTACCTTTTGTGCGTTTTGCACATTATTGAGATCGAAGAATTGCTCCATCTGTAATATCCATGTGGCGGGATCCTTGCCATCAAACTTCCTCATATCGATTTTTGGAACATGGTGAGTCTTTGATCCAACATTAGAGTCTATGGAATCATGATTAACATTTCTTTTGTTCTCATCATGAGTTTCCTTTAGTACCCTTTCACCCTTAGTGACCATTTCTTGTAGCAACTTATTCATATTTTACTTCAATTCTTCCATCTTATCATCCATGCCATCAATTTTAGCGTCCATGCCATTCACCTTAGCTTCCATGCCATCCATCTTAGATTCTACACCTTTCTTTAAACCATCCATATTAGCTTCTACATCTTTCCTTAATCCATCCATTTTAGATTCTGTTGCTTTTTGTGCAAGTGACACTTGTTGCACTTGTTCTTGTAATTTTGATATATCATGTAGCATTTCTTCCTCTTCTTCATGAGTCATGCTAGAGCTTTCAGGTTCCTTACTAGGTGTTTGCATTTTCTTTCCTCGGGGCATCAGTTACCGATAATAATTCTCTACTATGCCCTTTGAATTCCTTCAAAATAAATTTTCAAACCAAGCTTAAGCAAAAATTTAAGAAAATCTACACACCTTTTTTCACTTTGTAGGAGCTTGATATTGCCTCTGATGTATCTCTGTACTTTTCGATCATCTAGTTCTGAATTTGTGAACTGTAGTAGCCCTCTGTGTCCTCTTTCCAATGCCACAAGTCTGACCCAAATTGGATTCTCCAAGGAAGAGTTATGCGAAATCTCCCACAGTGACTTGATTATAGACTAGTTCAGTAGAGCGAACTTGTATGACGTGCCACGAGTCACTGTTTTGATATTTGGATCTGAAAAATGCATACAAGAAACTACAGTCTGTCCTCTTTCTTTACCTTCTTATGAAATTTCAATCCGATCCCCAGAGAGAAGGTTATGACGATTTTCCCCAGGTCACCTGTTTTGAATGTAATTCAGGAGTCTGCAAAAAGACCAACTTCCTCAGATCATATCTCCGCAAATATCGTGCGAAAAGCTCTGAAATTCGGACCCAAGGTTCAACGCGCTTTCTTCTCAAATGGGTTTTTTTTGCGACTTCTGAAACGTCACATAAAATAAGGTATAGCGAAAATTCCACGATGACCTGTTTGGAGCAGCGAAACCCTAGAATCCAAAGCTCTGATACCAAATGTTATGAAACCAGCTCAAGAAAAGATAGATCAACGCCTTAGAATTCAGCCTCTTCGAGGGGGAAACCTCCTTTACATTACATAAATGAACAATTCTTGGATGATTCAAATGACAAAACCTCCTTTCTATATATAGGAGTCTAAGGAGTCACAATATAATCCAGCCGACCTAACAATAATAATATAAAGCCACAAAAATAACAATAGAGGGATTCTATGGGGCATATAAATAACAATATGGGGGTAATAGGGGCACAACAATATATATAAGGGGTATAACTACAATAGTAATGGGGTAATCACTAGTATTATAGGGACCCAACAGCTACCACCTATCACCGCTGCAAGTCGCTTCTGCTTCAATGAACATGGGTTGATCCAATCTGCTCTTCTAGGTTGGCCAATCCCTGAGCTCCAATCTACCTTCTAGTAGCCTCCTTTTTCCATCAAAGTGCTACACATAGGCTCCCCATACTTTAGTGGTCAAACTCTTTTTATAACTGGTAGTCACAGACTAATTTTGGTAGCCAACAAACTGTCCTCCATTAGTCCAATGGCAACCAATCCAATAACTGCAAGATCTGGTCCTAGGAGGGACTTTCAACCATCAAGAAAAGTCCTCCAAATGGCTCCCACAGGCTTCTAGTCAAATTGATCCAAAACCAATCCAATAACAAGGATCCAACACCTATAAGAACGTAGCAAAGTACATACCTTTGCTGACTGTTTAAATGTTTATTTCTCTGTTGTCAACATTGGCCTAGTTAGGGTTGCTGAAGAATCTAGGGAAAATGTAGTTTATGTGATTCTTCTTAGCATGATAACTATTTGTGAGGTATTTTATCTTTAGCATATTAGCACAATATTTTCTTGATATCGTTAGTGTGTGTATTTCTTACTTCATCAAATAGCTACCAAAACAAAGAGACAAGAACACACAATGTTGGTTTTCTGCCAAGGCCAAAACCTCTCCTCTTAAGAGGAAAGCCCTTTAATCTCTTCTTATAGATTCTTTTATTGACAAATACCAAGACCCTTGACAAAATACTTGACTCAATTCTTCTTCAAGACACTTCTCAATATCTCTTGCACTCTTCGACCTTCACAGTCTTCCTCCTTCGCATTGTATCACTTTAGTCCTTCTTCGCACTGTTATTACACTGTCACTAGGAGAGTCTCAATCTCCTTTTCTTTCTTTTGCAACCCTAGACATAGTCCTTGACCTTCATTGATCTCTTCTTTCAGTCCAAGATAGCCTCTCTATCTTCGGTCTTCTTCTATCACCATTCAACAAATGATACAACCTTTAGCTATAGCTACCATTGTCTTAGAACAAACTTTGATCCTTCCCTTAGATGACAGACTTAGCCCATGTTAAATTTAGGCATGTTCTATGCTTAGAGAAATTTACTTCGATTTTTCATATTAGCTCAATGAGAATATTCAGATTAGCAGTCACATCAGCATGATAGTAAAGTGCTGATAGAACATATACATAAACAGTAGAAGACAAGCCAAGACAAGAGGACACAAGATGTGGAACTAGCCAGGGACAAACACCATTGTGGGGAAACCCTTGATCAATTCTTCTTATATTCTTCAATATTTGTTATGAAACTAGCTCACAAAAGGATAGAAAAGATAGATCAACGCCTTAGAAATAAGCCTGTTCAAGGGGGCAACCTCATTTACATTACACAAATGAACAATTATTGTATGATACAAATGACAAGACCTCCTTTCTATATATAGGAGTCTAAGGGATCATAATAAATCAGAGTGGACATAATAATAATAATGTAAGGGCACAATAATAACAAGAGTGGGCTTGTATGGGGCACAAGAGTAACAATATGGGGACTACATGGGCACAACAATATAATAAGGGTGTGGTACTAATAACAATAAGGGGTTACACTAGTAGTCTAGGGACCTAACATGCCCGTCTCCTTCAAAAAGTGTTGTCCTCAACGCTTGAGTAGTTCTTGATGCTTATGTATAAAATTATTGTCCTCCCATGTGGAATATTCAGCAAGTAAGTTCTTCCACTTGATGAGATACTCTGATATTGATCGATTCCATAGTTGTTGTGTTCTTATTTCTAGGACTGCTCCAGGTTCCAATATTATTTTTCCTTCCCCATCAAGTTCTAACAATATTGTTTGAACTGGGATCTTCTGCAACTTTTAAATGAGTGGCCACACTTCTTTGTCCTTCTTTCATTCATCCTTCCTTCGTTTATCCAATCTGATTGGATAATAGAAATAGAACAAAACAATGCTTTGACATCCTCATCCTTTCTTGAGAGTGCATCTGTAACAACATTTTTCTTCCCTTTTTTTAGATGATTTGAAAGTCATAACCCCATATTTGTGACCCATTTTTTCTGTTCTTCTAAAGATAATCTTTTTTCTAAGAATTATTTAAGACTACCATGATCCATTTTTACCTTGAAGTGTCGTCCCATTAGGTAAGGTCACCATTTCTTAAGTTCATGTAGTATTGCCAACATTTCCTTCTCATAAATAGCTTGCTTGAGATGTAGCCGTAAAAATACACAATCGCCTACATCAAAACTTTTTTCACTGCGATGTTGATATACCTGTTGTTTCATTCGATTCTGCACCAAGGTGGCATTATCCTTTAAAAGTTGGAGAACTTGTTGTTGATGCTCGATGTGATCTTTCACTACCTCTACCTTTTTCTTCTCGATATGTCCTTCGATATTGAGAGTTTGAGAAGTGGTAATTTCTTCTAATGCTTTACAAGATATGGTCAGATTCATTTCTTGATGCTCGATGTGATCTTTCACTTCCTGAACATTTTTCTTCTTGATATGTCCTTGTATATTGATAGTTTGAGGAGTGGTAATTCCAGCCAATGCATTACAATATATGGTTTGATTCATTTCTTCTTCCTCGACGTGATCTTTCACTTCTCAAACCTTTTTATTCTTGATGTGTCCTTCTATCTTGAGAGTTTGAGTAGTGGTGATTCTTGCTAATGCTTTACAAGATATGGTCAGATTCATTTCTTCTTTCTCTAGGGTTCGGTCCTAGCATTTATCCTCTTCTTTTGGTGTTTCTTGATCATTTTCTTCCTCCTCTTCATACTATATGTAAAATAATTTCTTCTCAGCACACTTATGACCTTTAGTGCATTTGCTATCACAATTGTAACAAAGCCCTATTTCTCTTTTTTCTTCCAATTGTTGTGGTGTAAACCTTGTAGGTTGTGGAAGGCTAGGAGAATAAAAACTTACATAATTATAGTCGTGAGTGGTGGGATTCCTTGTTTCCATAATTTTTCTTTCAATTTTTCTTGCCCACCTGAATGCCTTCTCCAATTAATGAGCTTCCCAAAGATGAACCTCATATTGAATGTTATCCTTTAAAGTACCTATGAAGACATCAATCCTTTGCTTCTCTTGAATATCATTTACCCTTATATTCAATTTTTGAAATTCCTCAATGTGCTCTGCCATTAAACACTTTTGTTTGAGATTTATCAATTGGCTAACGAAGGTAGTTCTTTTTGTATCCTCATAATGTGCTGTCATTTCCTCCATGAAAATTGACCACGTAACAAGTGGTTTACGAGAACAAAGCCCTTTATACAATAAAAATTGATCTGGTTCTAAATATGAAGATGCAGTATGTACCTTTTGTAACAGTTCCACCTCATGTAGATAAAAATATTAGTCCATCTGTAGCATCCAATTTACTGGATCCTTGTCATCAAACTTCCTCATATCGCCTTTTCTTGATTTTAGGAGCTCGATCTTGAAACAACTATAACTCTATAGTTTCAGCTCTTCCAGTTCTAAAATTGCAACTTGTAATAGCCCTTTGTGTCCTCTTTCCAGTGCCACCATTCTGATCAAAATTGGATTCTCAAAGAAAGAGTTATGCACAATCTCCCAAGATGACCTGATTACATACCTTTTCAGAAGAGCGAAATTGTATGAAGTGCCACGTGTCACTATGTTGACCTTTGGATCAGACAAATATACACAAGTAAGTACAGTCCATCCTCTTTCTGTAACTTCTTACGAAATGTCAATTTGATGCTCAGAGAGACAGTTGTGATGATTTTCCCAAGGTTACCTATTTGGAATGTAATTTGGGGTCTGCAAAAACCTAACTTCCTCAGACTATATCCCCGAAATTATAGTGAGACAGGATCAAAAACTCGGAATCAAGGTTTAGGCCTATTTCTTCTAATATGGGTTTTTGTTTTAGCTTCTGAAATTGCGTAGAGAAAGGGTTATAGTGAAAATCCCACAATGGCATGTTTTAGTTGAAATTTTGGGGCTTGCAAAAACCCTAACTTCCTTAGATCATATATCCAAAAATATAGTGAGACAAGCTCTGAAATAAGGACCCAAGGTTCAGCGCAAGTTCATCTCAAATGGGTTTTCTTTCTCTTCTGAAACGTCATAAAAATAATGTTATAGCGAAAATGCCACGATGACCTATTTGGAGTAGTGAAACTCTAGAATCAAAAGCTTTAATACCAAGTGTTATGAAACCAGATCACAAAAATATAGAAAAGATAGATCAACACCTTAGAAATAAGCATGTTCGACGGGGAAACCTCTTTTACATTATACAAATGAACAATTCTTGGATGATACAAATGAAAAAACCTCCTTTCTATATATAGGAGTCTAAGGGGGCATAATAAATTAGAGACAACATAACAATAATAATGTACTGGCACAATAATAAGAATAGTGGGCTTCTATTGAGCACAATAATAACAATATGGGGACTACATGGGAACAACAATATAATAAGGGGGTTGTACTAATAACAATAAGGGGTTACACTAGTATTCTAGGGACCTAACAACAGTTCAGTAGAGAGAGATATAGAGTATAATGATTCGAAGTCAATACTTGACTTGCTAAATATGAGATCAAAGATATTCTCCGTAATCATGACACAGTGACGTTGCAAATCTGATACCAAGGACTAAAGATATGCAATATATGATAGGCTTATAACAACTGAACTAATTACCCAAAAATACTAAGGCTTTCCTTCAATAAGATTCTCCTTCCTTCGTTGCTTCACTAATCATGACAAGGCTGCTAACCTGGCACCTTTCATATGCAATTAGTGACCTGGTCACTAGTTAGGGCACAAACTCAGTGTGCTACAACACCCTAAACACATCGCATACTCCACTTATTTACTGTGGCCAGATTTCATACAATCTATCCAACCACATGCTACCTTGCAAGGCTACTATCTTTTTGAACGCAACACTTAAAGACCTCCAACTACTGGCTATGGCCTGTTGCCTAGCCCAATAGTGGACTAAAGCTTAAGTCCCTTTAAACAAGTGATTCAAACAATTCTTACACAGTAGCCCCTAGATCCTCCTTTGTGAAAATTCTCCTACCCAGCATACTGAGTTCAAGAACAGCTTGATCATGCCCCAAACAGTCCATGTTGTGACCTACAACAATGTGACCCTTCACGCTGATGAGATATTTCCTTTTCACTACGGCTAGGTTCAATTTTCTTGCTATGTCTAAGGGTCCCTTTCATGTTGTCATAAGGGGTCCTCTAATCGTGGATTTAGGCCTTCACATGCTACTGGTTAGGGCCTCTTCAACTGCGGCTAAGATCACCTCCTTTAGGACTACAGCTAGGGCAACATTAGTCCTTCCTTGACAATAGATTAGGGTAAAATTGAACAACAACTTGAACTTCTTGTTTGGATTACTATTAGGGCATCTTATTACACTGACTAGACTTCCTCCTTGAGTTGCCAATATAACTCCCTCTTGAAAACATATTGGTCTCTTCTTACCTGAAAAAAGATCTCCTCATAAGACTGTGGCTAGGGTTCTTTAGTTCTGTGTCTAGGGCTCTCTTAGAAGACTCTTTCTTCATTGTGTCTAGGGATTCTCCCTATTGATATCTCTGGCCCCTAAACCAAATGAGTGGAGAGAGATCTTAGGAGAAGTGTGTGTACAAAATGAGTTGAAGTCCTCTTCTATTTATAATAAATCGTTGAGGATAGGTTCGGGTAATTTGGTTGTTGGTCGACCTTGAAAAATTGTCAAATAACATAAATAAAATCATATATCCATGAATACATGTCAAAATCAGATGATCTTTAGAGAAATCCTACACTTCTCGGCGAGAGGTATCCAAGAAAACTTATCAACTTCCATAGATAAGAGGAGCCACATGGAGTTTGGCCCTAGTTTCCAATTTTAACACTCCCTCTCAACTAGGGAGAACTCCATTTGCTAATCCATCTGTCAGTCCGTAATCTCTGCCATTAATGCAATGCCCTGCACTGCTATGCTCTATTGAACTATGAAGAAGAAGAAGTGATCGAGAATGTATCATACCATTTTTCACTAACCCAAAGTCAGTCCCACAAAAGAGTGTCTTATACCACTCTTACTGATCCAAAATCAATTCGAATTGATCCCAGATTAATATCATCCTAGCATATGGAGTACGGTAGTACACGATGTGTCCATTGGTAGTACTATGGTCCCTATCCTCATTTCCCTACTCATTGGCCAGATGAGAGGTACTTCCCATGATTCCCAAACTGCATGGGTAGGATGTCCGAGCAGGAGAAGGATGAACCTCTCATCTTGCCTACATGTCACCAGGGGTATCCCTAGGAAACGCTAAACCACTCATCCTACCTATATGTCACTAGGGGTATCCCAGGGGAAGGTTGAACCACTCACCCTGTACACAACAAATAACTAGGGGAAGGTTGAACCACTCAACCTATGATTGTGTCTCAGTAGGAGAAGGATGAACCACTCATCCTACCTACATAGAAAACCACTAGGGGAAGGCTGAACCGCTCACCTTATGGATGCTAAACACTCCAAAAGACACCCTAAGCCCCCCAGAGCTCCCAGAGCTCAATATCCATATCATACAAGACCCTCAGGAGAGGGTCTCTCCATAACTCCTAGTTGTTCTTAGAAAGTCAAGAATTTGACCTTTCTTAGGGGCTTCATCTAAATATCGATGACCTGCACATCAGTCCCAATGTGATGGAGCCTTATTGCTCCTCATTGTACCATATCCCAAATAAAGTGGTACCTGATGTCTGTGTGCTAGGAATGATCATGAAACACTGGATTCTATGATAATTAGATCCCACTCTGGTTGTCACAGAGGGTCACGTTGGTATCCAGCACGTGTCCAAATGCTCACTGAAGAGCTTCCCTAACCGGACAACTTCACCCAAGACCATACTCACAACTATGAATCTGTTAAAATTGGCAACTAGAGCCAAACTCCATGTGGGTCATCTTATTTATGGCAGTTTATATTTTTATTGGATCCTTCTCGTCGAGAGGTGTTGGATTGGTCTAAAGATCACCCGATTCCGATAAGTATTCATGAAGATATGAATTTATTTGTGTTATGGGACAATTCGTCAAGATCAACCAACAACCAAATAACCCCATGTGTGCTGGTTGAGGGACTAAGTCCCCTAGGGATTTGGGTCAACACCCTAGCAGAGCGAGGGGTTATCTATAGTAAAAGACAAGCATTCCACGTAGACATGATACTTAAATAAGAAAACTATTCAAAGAGAGGTGCACCTGGGGGTCCTTCATTTGGGTAGATCCAGCCAGGGTCCAAACCCTCTTGGAGTCCCTCTCGATCCTTGAACCTGCAAAACAACCAATTAAAAGAAGCATAGCAATATATGGACAAAGTATCATATAGAAATCAACTTCATAACTTATTGAAAGATGGTTAATTATAAATTGAAACAATTATTCATATGTAAACCATAACAATAACATCATATGCATAAAGAAGATTGATTTCGGGAACAGGTCAAATGTTTCTTTATTGCAGATAACTAAACAAAGCAAGGAATGATATCACTTGAATCTTCCTCTTGCTAGCTCCAAGTGGAACCGTCGTCCAGGTCTGTCCAATACCAAGTCTTCAAAAGGCTCCTTCCATGACTCACACAAGGATATATCAACTAGTGAAATGACATCAAAACTCAAGGAAGCAAGGGTTTCCTATGATGAGGGAAGTGCTAGAAGCATAGGGATCTTTAGACTTGATCAGGGATAATCTCAGCAGAGTAATTCTCTCTCTTCTCTCCTCCCTAAGGCCTTCCCATTGAAGCCTTTCTATACTTCTCGCAAATTAGTTTCTTAGTTGGGAATTCATTGGGAACAATTGGGGCCATGGGCACTAATAGGTAATCAACAGGTAAAACCTGTTATCTCCACCTAAAATTAAGGAGATTTATTTATTTTTAAGTGTTTTAAGACATATACATGGGTTGGGTATACACTGACACATGTACACACGTGTTTAGCTTAGGTCAATGTTACATACAGAGAGTAAAACACTGTTTTTTAAGTATTTGGACCAAGTCTGGAAGGAGGGGTTGCCCTAGGCCATAAATGTAGCATCAAAAATATCAAGGGTGGGATTTGGAGCTATAACAGAGGCCCCATAATATATGTGGTCAAAAAGGGTACATGATGGCTGAAATGTATTAAGTGCATGGAAAGGAAACCTGTCAAAAACTGATAAGGACTTCAGTAGATTTCATCCTACCAAGCCACAAAAGGAGATCATAAAGAAACACTATATGAGTCGGGCATACCCATTCTCAAAGAAAGTAAAGCATGTCCACATATCAAGCACAAGCAGATCCACTAAGTATATAAGTATAGGAGACTAGAAATACATAATGGATCATTTGATCACAATAGAATAGGTACATGTTTGAATATCACATATAAGAAGATCAATGAAGCTGAAAGATGAAGCTAATCACTGATGTCAAAACCTGATCCCAATAGTACCAAATGAACATGATGGAATAAAATGATACTAGACTGCAAACTCGGGTGTCAGCACATAAAATGTCACCATGAATGACTGCAACATATAAGGTGGAATGGTATCAATTAACAGCAACATGAGAAATTGTCAAGTGAACCAATGAATGCTGATGCAACTCGAGGTCTTCACCGACTACTGTGGTACATTTCTACACAATGGGAATGAAAGAGCTGAAGTTGACCATGTGAGAAATCATTTGATTACCGGTCATTGATGTATACCATTAACAAACGCGAGACTACTCACCAATAATGGTAATGAGAGCCAAGGTACCCCAGTACAATGTAACAAGTGCGAACAATTGATCTGAAGTTGAACACCTGGAAGAATCTATCGATCAAGAGACAATGATGGTTTCCCACTGTTGATAGTGAAGGATTTTCCACTGATGACTGAAAACCCCAAGTTACTGCCAAATGGACTGTAGACCTTTGCCCCATAGCAATGAGTCATAGTTGATAGGGAAAGATCTACTAGAAGGAAGGAATTAAGGCATCCTTCATCAATATAACGTGAGTGTAATCCGTAGGCCAATAATGTGGAAGGAATAAGACGAAAAATATGTAGTAATCCAACCGAAGCATGTTTCTGGCATATACAAGATGTAGCTAGCACATGACAGAAACCCTCTGAACCAACCAATAATGAAAGCTGACATAGAGGTGAGGTATCCACCAATAGGGTAAAATGGAAACCAAGGTACTGCATGAATCCCAATGTGTGATAATGTATGCTGATGTAGAACACAAGGGAAACCACTTAGTCAGAGACCCATGATACTGATCGATGTTGAGCACAAGGTGACCTATCAATAATGAAAATAGGGTCACGGTGTAGCTCTAGGCCTGTCCACAGAGCAAGGTGTCGTCGTCGATAAGGACAAGACCCACCAGCAAGAAGTCAATGGTGACCTTCTCAAACCAGCACGAGTAAAGGACCAATATAACTGATGTGATGATAGACAAGACACTGATAACCAGGGATGGCCAACTGAAAAATGAGTCAAGAGACACATAGAGAGTCTGACTCAGGCTTACTTCTCTTGAAAAAAAGCACGACTCAAATGATGACTTTGTGGTAGCATATGATAACTTTGTATAAGCTCGTCACGTAGGAGGCATGAACAAACTCTCCATATGATTGGAAGAGATAACCAGTCGGAGGAGGATTGACTCAATAACAAGGTTAAGGCATACCTAAGCCAAGCTAGATCCCACCCAAATAGAGGAGACACTTTGTTTGAGTGCTTTGTTCAAGGGTGACACGACTCCAGTTTCCAACAATAAATCGAAATATTGTGTTGTTCCCTCTCTTTTTGGAATATATAATTTTTTTGTCTTTTTCATTAAGCCTGAAAAATAATAAGAGAATGCTATAATACAGTGGAAATAACGAGTGTCAGCAAAGCATATGATCTAGTTCCTAGGATTAGAACAATCCTATGCTCAATGCAGGGAGGTGAAAACTGGTCAAAGAAACTCAAAGGTGTGTTCCTTCGACAGGTCATAGTGTGTCAAGCTGCAGAAGTTGAGGGATACCAAGTTTGATTTTGTAGATGACTTGCTCAAAAGTTGGCTTAAAACACGAGTCCAAGTGAAGCCGGCTAAAGGCCAAAAAGTGCAAATAGTCAATATGCAATGTAGTAGTACAACTCAACATGAAGGAGCCTCTAAGGTATAAGACCAAAACGAAGCGAAGAAGCAAAGAGGAATGAGTCTTCAGTGCATAAGTCATGGCTGGACTAAAGAGGACTCCTGAGCCTACTCAAATAAAGCAGCATGGGCAACTAATGTCAGTGAGGTGCGAACTATGATACCCATGAAAAGGATGATTCTACCATCATGTCAAAGTTTAAAAAGTTGGCGAGTGAAGTTGCTTTACTAACGATGACACGATGGGATCGACCCTATGGAAAGTATATTAGCAGATGGAGGCTAGTTATGCAAAATGCAATGGAAGAATGGCTTTCCTATCCTATATGCCAGTAAGTAAACGATACCTACCATGACAGGTCAGTAGTCATGGAACCAACTTGAAATCTTTGAAGAAGCGTCCAAAAAGTCCTGAAAAACAACCTATTCTTGACAATTCAAGAGTTAAAGGATACATGAGAGGGAAAAAATCAAATTTTGAAAATTTTTTGACATTTTCAAAGTTTATAAAATGACTTTTTGACTCACCATTGTTAACGTTTGAGTTGAGAGCACAAGGAGTGGAGAAAAAGAAGAAAGCTTGACTTTTACTAAATCCATCCATTCAAATATTCTCAAAATCATCAGCTAACCTCCAAATTTAGCTTGCATCAATTTGTGATTGTTTTTAAGAATTTTAATCAAGGTTTCACCATTGAATTTATGTCAAAAAAATTTGTTGCGGCGTATACGTGGGTTGGCTATATGCAACCTGCGTATATGCAGGCCCTAGATGCAACTGAGTATAAAACAGACTCGCGTATACACCGTTTTGATTTCAAAACAAAAAGCTAACGGTCCAAACTTTTTTCTTCCTTAGGATGAAAATCATCTGGAGGAAAAGGGAGCATGCCATTGTTGATGATGAGGTTATTAATGATCAACAATCCTTGGATGCCTTGAGAGGATGCGGTTTGTTAAAAATTTTCAAAATGCCGAATATGAAGGAAAATACCCGCTTACTCAAAAAGCTCATTCACTACTGGAGTATCGAGGACAATTCATTCATGATTGATCAAATGCCACTGAGGATACAGATTGAGGATATCTATTTTATCACGGGCCTTTCCCGGAGGGGAGAGGTAGTACATTCTATCAGTCGTTCATGAGGTAGCCTTTATATAGAGGACTATGTGCATATATACTACTTGGGCCATCCAAAAAAGATTGGAAGCCAGATTCCAATCAAGCACATAGAGAGATTGTCATTGAGGATCATCCTGTGCACTATAGCCAGAGTGAATGGATCAACCTCCTTACACCAGGCTTCACGACTTGCCATGAGCTTGGCTGTAGACTATCTCACCACAGTATTTGATTGGTGTACACCTCTTCTCACCAACTTGAAGAGCTAGCTATCATCTATCAAAAAGGGCCAGACCAAAAACTTTGGGTATGGGACTATTCTATGCTCCTTCTTTTTCAAGAAGGTCCCAGTGCTACACTCTAGAGTAGCAGTTTTGACCAGCAGCCTGCGAGATCCACAGATGGGCAAGGTGGGTCGATCTGATGAAATGTCTAGGAGGTTGGGATGTACCATAGATAACTTTTGATGATGATTTCTTCTCCTGGTGGGAGCATCAAATCATCGCAGTGGATGATTACCCCTATGTTGGCTTGGACTTCCAGGGAGATCCTGATCTGGCATTACCACCAGGCATAGCATTGGGAGATATAGGTAACAAATATTTTATTGATTTTATGATTTTTATGATTTTTCAAATATGAAAATGAAATTAAAAACATTTTTGATGGGATTCAAATGACCAATGTAATGATCATATTCCGTATATTGGGCCAATATGACCAGATGGATTCCCACAGCATGGACGTCGTGGTTGAGGTGCCGAAGAGGCGGTTGCCGATACAGAGCGGGTCCTATACACAGTTTAGTGGAGCTTGGTGAGATTGACTCACCGAGTACCGATGGTGGCAGTAGAGGATCTCCCTGAGGACATGCAGCGTCGCATGGTTGGAATGCCACAAGACTGGGTTCAGACTCTTAGGCATGTGGTTAATGCTGTAGTCACATACTTGGCCGCTCATCTTGAGACGGGTCATAGATAGTCTGGACATGATTATGGGAATTTTAGTCCCAATTTTTGTGTATTATTTTAGACACACTTATGTAAATTCAGGATGTTTTATGATATATATATATACAGTTTCGACTTTTTGATGTTTTTTATTTTTATGTTGATGAATAAATGATATGCCAATCTAAAGCTTGATTAGCAATAGAATCAGCTAACAAATTATGAGACCTTGGAATGTGCAAATAAGTAATATAAACAAAGATCTTTGCAACAACCTCACTCTTAAATATTGGCGATATAAACATGGATCCCTAACCCGATAAATGTTATTTAATTGAGACACTATTAGCTGTGAATGAAGATATACTACTAACAAATAAATTCCATAAGAAATAGCTTCGAATAGTAGATTAGTAATGGCAGTATACTCATCCATATTATTTGATGCAGGACCAATGCATACTCCCCTTGACACATCAATTGACCAGCTGCGGAAGCGAGGTTCTGAGTGTGCCGACTAGCACCATCAACAAATCCAAAATAGACCAAATCATCCATCAACACCTACCACAACAGATCAAAAAGTGTTGATATCAAAAAATCTCTATGAGATATGTACAAAAAATACAAAATATACAAAGAAGACATTTCCTAGCCACTACCTAAGCAAAGTACTTCTTAAGGTAAAGCCCATTTTGGGGCTCTGCCAACTTGTTTCGTTCGAAATCGACTAACTCATAAGCCCCTTTTCCTAAAACTCATTTAACTATAAAGGGACCGTACCACATGGGCTTGAACTTGCCTGCCCCTAAGGCATATTTATCTTGGTCATAGACCAAGACAAGGTCGCCTTCAGAAATTACTCGAGGACAGAAAAATTTATCGTACTGAGTTTTAACCCTTTTCTTATGAGCCTCATTAATTATGGTGACATCTTGACGCTACTCATCGAGATGTTCCAAATGAAGGAGGCGCTCTTTGAGAGTCGAAGTCTCAGGGAGGAGCTCGACAGCTAGTTTAAGGGATGGAATTTCACATTCAATGGGAAATATAGATTCCAATCTGTAAACTAACTGAAAGGGTGTAAAACTTGTGGCAGTCTTTACCGAGGTTTGGTATGTCCAAAGAGCTAGATACAACATAAGATGCCAATTC
The DNA here is from genome assembly GCA_031772625.1 of Pinus tabuliformis. Lineage (NCBI taxonomy): Eukaryota > Viridiplantae > Streptophyta > Pinopsida > Pinales > Pinaceae > Pinus > Pinus tabuliformis. Next base: position 580,091,383 of record CM062818.1, read on the forward strand.
GACCAATTTTTGTCGATCATCCTTTGCAATATCATGTTAAGGGTTTTGTTCATAGCCATGACCTATCCATTTTCCTGAGGATAATACGGAGATTAATGCTCCTGCCGGAAACCCAATTTAAGAGCCAATTCATACATTAGTTGGTTCTGGGAATGACTACCATGGTTAGTGACAATCTCTCTCGGGATACCGAATCTTGAGATAATCTGTTTGAAGAGGAACAATGCCGATGTTTCACTATCATTTTTATATGTGGGCATGGCCTCAGCCCACTTCGTGAATTAGTCTACAACCACTATAATGTAGTTTTGATTCACTGTTGAAGGCAGATTACAAGTAGTAAAATCAATACCCCACTCAGTAAAAGGACAAACAATGACAACAGGGAAAAGAGGAGTTGGATGCACGCACATCTTCCTAGTATAGACTTGACAAGGGTGGCAAGATTTGACCGCTTCAACACAAACTTTGAAGAGTGAAGGCCAACAGTAGCCGGCATGCAAGATACGCTGGGCTATAGCAAGCCCTGAAAGATGACCACCACAAGCTCCACTATGGCAATGTTTGAGCATAGACTCTACTTCCTCTAAGGTTAAATAACGCCTAAGGATCAAATCAACCCCTTGATGATATAGCGTATCACCAATGATGACATAGTTCTTAGCCAGGTGACGTAATTTTTTCTGTTCATTCTTAGAGAAAGTAGAGGGAAACTTTGAAGTCTGGAGATAGACAATGATATATCCATACTAGGAGTCTTGTGAAGAGATAAGGAATAAATGTTCATCGGGAAAACTTTCCTCATAAACAATATCCTCTCCACAAGGCAGCTCAGAAATTAACTCCGCAAAAACTAGTGATTTCTTAGACTTGGTGGAAAAGAACTCAAGATTGAATTATTGTAAAATAACGATCCAATGATTGTCTTTGCCCCCAATCACTCACCTAATGATAACAAATTGGAACGGATTGACTGCTGCTAAGACAAAAGTTTTACGTAGCAAGTTATAATGGCGGAGCCACTGGACAGCATGGACAACTGCCAAGGCCAACTTCTGAATAGGAGAATAGCAAAGTTTAGCACCTACCAAGCCTTGGCTCAAGTAATAAATCACATTCTCTATGAAAGCATCATCGTCGTGAATGAGAACAATACCTATGGTTGATTCTATCACTGCAAGATATAAAAGGAAATCCCTACCATAATCTGGTGTACTCAAAAGTGGGGCAGAGACTAATGCCTTATTCAAGCATCAAATGACCATTGCACAAAGTCATCCCATACAAATGGAAATCCTTTCCGCAACAAATGCATAAACACTTTAGTGATCTCAACATAATTCACTATAAACCTTCTTAAGAAATTAGCCTTCCCCTAAAGACTTTGAAGTTGTCGAATAGAGGATGGGGGAGGCAACTGAATTATTGCCTCTACCTTGAAGGGATCAACTCGAATCCCTTCAGTTGACATAATGAACCCTAATAACCGACAATATGTAAACAAAATGCACTTATTGGGATTCAATCGGATCTTGTAGAATTGACATCTTTCAAAAACCAATCGAAGGTGACTAGGATTATCGATTATCTTTTGAGAATGAGTAGCTAAATCGTCCATGTATGCTTTGATGATATCCTTGATGTTGTGGAAACCATATGACATGGCCCACTGAAAGGTAGTTCCAGCATTTTTAAGACCAAAAGGCATCTTTTCGTATGCAAAGGTACCCCAGGGACATATAAACTTTGTCTTATGTTGATCTTCAAGATGGATAGATATCCGATTATAATCAGAAAATACGTCCATGAAGGAGAAAATATCATTACCCACACATTCATCAATTATCTTATCAATAAATGGCGTGGGGTAATTATCTTTAGGACAAGCTTTGTTTAGGTCTCTAAAATCAATGCATACTCAGATTTTTCCTTGCTTTTTATCAACTGGAACTGGATCAGAAACCCAATCCATAAGAGGAACAGGGTATATAAAACCCACCTTAAGTAGCTTCTCTACCTCAACTTTAATAGTTGCTGCTTTCTTAGGGTTGACCAGATGAAGCTTTTGACGAATTGGCTTAGCGTTTTTCCTATGTCTTGATCTCATTTTGAACGATGGATGGATCAATACTAGGTATTTCTTCAAAAGGCCGAGCGAATACATCCCGAAACTCTTTGAAAAGATCGGTATAAATTTGAATTTCTTCAGAGGAACATTAAGCTCTGATGAAGAGATTCTTGATCACGTTAAGGTTCCTAGAGATGTTTATAGGTATATTTTTTGAAATCACCAACATATTACCTTCGGAACGAATGTGTGTTGGAGCCAATGGATTTGATACCATACAAACATCACTAGTAAGTAGCTCGGAGAACCTAGATTTGACTTCTTGCAATGATGGAAGAAAATATGAACGATGGTGTAAGTCTTCCCAAGGTCGATCTACACCTGTCATTCTTTCTAAGGTTGCTTCTTCTGATGGTAAAATTGTATCTAAGTAGTCTATGGCGGAAATGGAATCAAGGGTCAAAGCTGGGGCCACTTCACCATCTAACTCTTCGTTCGAAAAAGGAGTAGGATGGTCATCTGCAGAGTTGATGATAGACTGATATCTAAGCTCTGCTGTAGACATGGGAAATGCCATTCCACCCACTTGTCCTTCATCTAATGTGGTCATAGACGCAGGCAAGGTCCAAGGGTCTAAAAAATAATGAGTTCAACGAAACTCTTCATGTGAAGACTCTTTGGATGATGAAATTACATTGATTCTAGCAATAGGAGAGGGAAGATCAGATGTACCCATTAGTGAAGAATACATCCCAACTCCCAGATTCTCGATAGGCTGACGGGGGTTACCTAGTAACGGGACAGTAGAATCAGAAGCTGATTGAGATCAACCGGAAGTGGGTTGGTAGTTCCGAGAATAAATTTGTCCTTGGATGTTTGAGCTTCAACATAATCACGTGACCGAGTTGCCACATTAGCCTGAGAACCCATCATGAAAACATTTGATGATTTATCCCCTTCCTAGTTGCCCCCAACAGAGGTACCAGGATTTGAGTTTGCACTAGCAAGCAACTGTTGCCCTTGGGTAAAAGGGTTGGTTAACACAGCTTGAGAGCTAGAGGACCCTTGGTGCACTAACGAGCGTTGAGCATCTTGAATTTTGGGGCAGAGATGAGTCAAACGGTCTCCATTGCATAATTTGCATGGAAACTTAACTTTCTTTTTGGACTACTTTCCACCCTCACCAGCACTATTGCCAAGTTCATTTGCATCAGCCTTCCCATCTTGATTATTCTTCTTAGCTTGTCCTTTATTCTTCCCATTCGAATTTTTATTTCCTTTGGGGTTAGAAGATTAGATGGCATTAATGGAACAGGGTCGGGGAGGCAAAGGGTTAGATGATGTGACCTGATTGGTAGAAACAGTTTGTAAAGACAACTGCTGCAATTGGCTCAACAGGTCCACCGCGTTGGTGTCAATTTCTCCAAGAATACCATCTGCATGGGGGCCTGGCTTCGATTTGGCTATATCAATCGTAGCCCTAGGAGCATCAGGCAAGATTTTCTAGAGAATCCCAGATTGAGAATAAATCAATTCTAATTGCTAGGCCCAAAAAATAGCTTTCTCTTAAGAGTAGACTCCAGACAGAGAGACATCCTTGGAGATCTCAGGTTGTAACGATTTCAAGAACCATTCGAGATGATATTCAAGAGGAATTTTGGCTTTAATGAGCCTCTTTATTCATCTCCATTCCTAAATATGATCAAAAATGTGAATTGTTGTATCTTGGCAGAAATTGGCCAGAAGTTCAGTTGTGGCATCATAATGGATGAGAAACTGGAAATGGTTTAGGAAAATGTTAGCCAAATCGGCAAAAGATGTAAAGCTACCCCCTGGCAACTCTATATACCACCTAGCCACATTGCTAGTTAAGGTGCATTGAAAAAGTCTCAACCTAATCGAGTCATCAATGAGGGAGTTTGATGAGCACCACAAATGGAATGTGGTTACATGGTTGCCTACGTCTTCATCACCCTTCCCCTCGAACTTTGGAATATCCAATGGGAGTTTGGTTGGGACTAGAGGCTAGGCCGAATTATATCTGATTGGATCGTTTGTCAATTTTGTGAGATCTGGCAAATTTAGTGTTGCCAAAAAAGGAAGTCTGGGAAGACCTTGGGGATTACACCGAGATTGGGTGGAGTTCCCAAAGTTCTAGAAAGATTGGCCTGGATTTTGAAAGGCACCAGGTTTCCCGAAGTAACTAGCAGAACCCGCTGAACCAAAAGGTGATCCTTGTGCTCTAGCAAAATTCGGAGTTTGACAAACTCCAGCTGAAAAACCTCCATAACCAGCGAAGTTCCATCCTAAATAATTATAAGGAGCCGATAACCTCTCATAATGATTCGAAGCAGTAGTTAAGGGACGAATGCTTCGAAACGAACTAACTGTGGAGTACAGCCTATTCCCTTGTTGGCTGAAAATCGGATTCCTAGTTCCTACGCCATTAACAATAGGGTTAGTCAAACCTTGAAAGGGATTACTGCCTTGACCTATAGAAGAGAAAGGTATAGATCCTATCGTTGGGTTGGAATGTGTTATATGACCACTTCCAAAAGGAAAACCCTGAAATAAATGGAGCTGACGGAATACCCCGAGAATGGGTGCCAAATGAGAAAAATCTAGAACTGAATGCATTGGCTTGGGAATCTCCACTCGTAGACAGAATGGAGGTAGACCCAACTAAGGATGTGCTAGCAATAAACCCAAATAAGGATGCAGAGGGGATGGAAATAGTACCTCCCCCTTGTACTGATGTTGGAGTCTGCATGGTTATAGCACTCATGGTAGATGCCATGCTTCTAGTTCTAGTCATCGAAGGTAAGTGCGTGATATAACCTAGACTTGACGGTCTATGCGTTGGAGTCCCAACGTATAATAATACATTTGTATGATTAGAAGGTAGAGGAGAATTCAGAGCCGCTAATGACTCTGAGGGTTCTTCTACCTAAATTTTATCTTCTAACTAAAAGAGACTTGAGAAAGAACTCAGGTGTTCCTCTCTAGCTCTATGGAAGTACCAGGCCTATCTTGAACACTAATGCCCATGAGCGGGGGATCAATCTCCAATGTGTCGGCTACCACGGGGTGAAAACCACTGGCAGTATTGGCCCTACGCCTTATAGGATAAGGCTCTGAACTTGGTGGTGAAAGACCACGAAGTCTACGAGACTGTCTAGGCGATCGGTCAGCCACTTTGAATTTTTTATTAAGATCTAATTAAAGACTCAAGAAAAGTGAAAGCTAGGCCAACTAGGAGCATAGAGCACACACTAAAAATGTCCCTAAAAGAAGTCAGCCAATCAAGAAACTTTCAAGTATTTCCGCTCCGAGTGATGAGGACCAGACACCAAAATATAAGAAAGTGAAGTAGGGGCCTTTCGAAGATAGTCTGGGATAATGACAGCCTAGGCCTACTAGCGAAGGTATTAGATGAAGTTACGCTGACCTCCAAACAATAGCTTGTGCCAGTGCAAGCCCCCGAGCTTCAAAAGGGTGCCCTCCAGAAGTAATGCTTAGAGTGATACAACGTCAGCCTCAGGTGCCACAGGATTCCCCACCACAGCCACCTGTCTAGATCCCTGGGATAAGCAACTAACATTACCAGCTTCTGTCAGAAGCCAGGCGGAATAGTCTTGAGTTAAGATTCGACAAGTAGGATAGCAGGTATCTCTCTTCCTTATCTTCAAAAACCCTTGTGCTTAACTCCCAGATCTGTAGCTTTCCTAGTCTCATTAATGCTATTGGATTTGCATTCTCTATTCAGACTTTTATGTTTGATAGTTTAAAGTGGCCTTGGAGAGTTTTCTCTCCACTCTCCTAATCCAAGGCCACAAATATCCTAAAACTTGTTGGTGTGCCTAAATTGACAATATAAAAAAAGTTCAAGTATATTTTATTTAGCGCTTTTTTTTAAATGGGCTATTCTTAAGTCAAAGGGATAAATGGAAGTGAAACTTGTGGTGTTTGTCGATGCAAAAGAAATTAATTAAAACCACACTATATGCAAATTCACTTGTTTCATTCTTTGATGAAAAGAAATTTCCACCAGGTTCTAAGGAACTTCTAATAAAGCAATAAATTTCTCTTTTCTTTTCTTTCAACAAGCTTCACACACACAAAAACTAACAAAAACTATTGGATGCCCTAAAAAATGCACAAACTACCCTAATGCAATGAGTATATGCTGATGCAAAAAACTTAATATTACTCTAAAACAATGAATGAAAGCAAATTGTTTATCGCTTCTAATTAGCCACCTTAGATGTTTAGATAGAATATAAGTTCATAATTCTAATTTTCATCCAAACACTAAAAGCAAATCTTAAGACAAACAAAATGCACTCTCATTCGCAAAAAGAAACCAAATCAAAACAAGGCAAAAGAAAGCAACAACCAAGTTTTTTTTTAAGAAGTTTTCCTTTTCTCAAAAGCAAAAACATAACTTTTCCAAAGTGCTCCAAATACTATTGAAGAATTTGAGACTGAAAAATAGGCAACAAAAACACTTTGCAGGTTATCAACTCAATATGGGCGAAAACTCAACAAAATAGGTGTTTCAAGATGCCTTTAACAACCAAAAAGTAGCAAAAGGAGCTTGGTGACAATGATCAAAAGACCAAGAAAGACAACTTTCAAAATCGTCAATCAACAACTTTCGAAAAGAGAGAAATGCAAATGGCCACAAGATGCAGTTTTGACACAATGCAAGAAGATCACAAAGATAAAGTTTGTCACAAAGATTGAAACCAATCTTTCTACTCTAGAAGACCAGAACAACAAAGATTCCTAGAAATAAATCTCGTGTGCTTAAACACAAATGGTGACACTTGCAACAAAGCAAAAAAAAGCCAAAACTTTCCACAACAGGAGAGAATTTGAAACCATAAACTTGCTGCAAAACCAAAGAATGACAACAAAACTGACTTCTCAGGAGATATTCATACCAACAAACAAATATTCTGAGACAAAAATAATTGAAAAAATCTTGGAAAATTAGGGCATACGCGACTGTGTCAATACACAGTTGCGTGTATATGCGATTCAGCCCAAAGAAACCTACATATACGTGGGTTCATATGGGGAAACTTGCATACATACGCTATTGTAACCTGACAAAACTGCGTATATAACAGTTCACAAGAAAAAATAAAAAAGAGGTCTGAAGAAACTATTCAGACTTAAAGTATGAGTTCCTACAGGAACAGACAAATCAATTACAACAAGAAAACAGATAGCTGAGCCCTGATTGGCTTAAATTAACCCACACTAGGAACAACAATATTGTTGTCCCCAGTGGAGTCACCAATTTTGTTGAGGGTCTAAGTCCCCTAGGGCTTTGGGTCAACACCCTAGCAGAGTGAGGGGTTATCTATAGTAAAAGACAAGCATTCCATGCAGACATGATACTTGAGTAAGAAAACTATGGAAATAGACGTGCACTTGGGGGTCCTTCGTTTGGGTAGATCCAGCCAGGGTCCAAATCCTCTTGGAGTTCCTCTTGATCCTTGAACCTACAAAACAGCCAATTCAAAGAAGCATAGCAATATATGGACAAAGGATCATATAGAAATCAACTTCATAACTTATCGAAAGATGGTTAATTATACATTGAAACAATTATTCATATGTAAACCATAAAAATAACATCATGTGCATAAAGAAGATTTATTTCAGGAACAAGACAAATGTTTCTTTATTGCAGATAACTAAACAAAGCAAGGAATTATATCACCTGAATCTTCCTCTTGCTAGCTCCAAGCGGAACAGTCCTTCAGTCCATCCAATCCCAAGTTTTCAAAAGGCTCCTTCCATGACTCACATAAGGATATCTCAACTAGTGAAATGACATCAAAACTCAAGGAAGCAAGGGTTTCTTGTGATGGGGGAAGTGCTAGAAGCATAGGGATCTTCAAACTTGATCTGGGATAATCTCAGCAGAGTAATTCTCTCTCTTCTGTCATCCCTAAGGCCTTTCCATTAAATCCTTTTTATACTTCTCCCAAATTAGTTTTTTAGTTGGGAATTCGTTGGGAACAGTTGGGGCCATAGGCACTAATAGGTAGTCAATAGGTAAAACCCATGATCTCCACCCAAAATTAAGGAGATTTAATTTTTTTAATTGTTTTAAGACATATACATGGGTTGGGTATACACTGACCCACGTACACACACATTTAGCTCAGGGCAATGTTGCGTATAGGGAGTAAAACACTATTTTTTAAGTATTTGTACCAAGTATAGAAGGAGGGGTTGCCCTAGGCCATAAATGCAGCATCACGAATATAAAGGATGAGATTTGGAGCTATAACAGCGCTCAATGTTTTAATATAAAAGTAGGTGACTTGATAGTCATTAGAACACACTTCACTCTTGATTTATCTCCACTTGTTTTGGGTCTTAGTGGAAGAGAAGTCTAAGAGGAGGAAGCCCTAGACGTGGTATGAAAGGAGCCTAAGCTTGAAGTCTAAACGCAGTCCTAGAAATGCCCTAGCAGGCAATGCACAAGAAGAAAAGGAACTTGTTGTAGGCAAGGGAAGCTCTGTCTTAGCCGCAACAAAGGAGAACTGAACGACAGGGTAATAGAGGTTTGTTTCACGGGTCTTTTGGAGGGTCGAGTTTGTTGTAAGGGAGGCCGAGGTAGCTCCTTAAAGGGCCAAGACAAGGGAAGGTTGTTTCAGCCTGCGTAGAGGTGTTCTTTGGTGCTAAACTCATTGGTGAAAGACAATGTAGGCTGTTGTGCATAGGCCACAAGCGCTACGAGCTATTTGGAGGGAAAAGTAGGGTGTTTTGAGGGTTTTCTATGCCCAAAACAACAGTGAAGGGAGCCACCACTTCTCCTTGTGTAGGCCGCAGGACTTAACACCAAATCAGGGCATGCGTAGGACTTTCCAAGGGTATTAAAGTGCTCAGAGGAAGCCACAGTTGTTTAAGGGACTGTGTGGGTATGTTTTAGGGCTAACTTGGGCCACAGTGGTGCCCTAACCAGAACACAGTCATGACAACAGTGGTACTTGATGCTGCAATGGTATATTAGTGTAGCAATGGTACATAGGAGCAGAAATGGTACTTGGTGCGACATTGGTACAACAATGGAAGTAGCAATGAGTACATGTTGTACATTGAAACATAGTGCACGTAGGAGCAGAAATAAATAGCATGATGTACAGTGTAGCATAGTGCATATAATAGTAGTGATAGTGCAGCATGGTGTAGATCAGTATTTCTCGACATTGGTGCAACAATGGGACAACATGGTAATGATGGACATATAGAAACAACAATAATGTATTGTAGCACCTGGATGATGAGGTATTGCAACATGCATTTGGGTGCAACATAGTGCAACATTATAGTGATGGGTAGAGTCATGAATAATGAGGCATGATGAGATGCAACAATGTGATGATGGGTGCATCATGGTGCAACTTAGTTAGGTGCAACATAATGATAAGTGATGGAGTCACCCTGGAGAATCAGCTGAAGTAGCATGTCTTCAACTGAGTTCAGCTACCTCATGTATCATCTTCTTAGAGATGATCCATGTTCTTATTTAGATAAGTTAAAATGTTGAATTATGTTGTATATGTACTATCTCTCTCTCTGTTGAACTATTGTAGAACATATAAGAAGAATTGATCAAGGGTTTCCTGACATTGGGGTTTGTCCCTGACTAGCACCACATCTTGTGTCCTCTTGTCTTGGCTTGTATTCTGCGATTTATGTTTATGTTCTATCTTCAATTTACTATTATGCTGATGTGATTGCTAATCTACAAAATATATTGAGCTAACTGTGAAAATTGAAATAAATTGCTCTAAGAATAGAACTTAACAAAATCTGGCCTCAACAGTGCTCAAACCAACCAACTTCTGCTTCCTTCTCATCTAGGGTATCGAAGCATAAACCAAAGAGAAACAACACTCATAAGTGCTTCTGTGATCCTCCACACTGCTTACCCAATCAACATTAGAATAACAATGCAGCCTGAAAACTCTAGCAGTGTATCTCAGTCCATGAGTGATTGTGCCCCGAAGATATATCAGAAGATTCTTGGCACCAATCTAATGTGAGTGATGATGCTCAGCTATATGTTGGCTCAACATGCTAACTGCAAAACATATATCTAGGTGGGAGTTCACCAAGAACATCAACGCTACTACGAGTTGATGAAACTCAGACACATTTCCCAAATCAGGTCCGGCAACAGTACGACATAACTTCTTAAATTTACGCTCCATTGAGGTAGTCACAGGCTTGCAGTCCACCATTTGAAAGTCGAAATCCAACTCCCTCTTACTTTTGTAAATGAGAGGGTTTGTACTAGTTAGAAAGAGGCACTCCACATAAAGTACTAGAATGAGAGATCTATCATCCACAACCTTAAAGCAATAGTTTGGATCGACTTCACTCCTAGTGAATCTCAGCTTCACCAGATAGCTATCAATCCTCTCATTCCAAGCCCGGGGTGCTTGCTTCAAACCATGGAGAGCTTTCTTCAAGCTGCATACATGATATTCCCGTTCATGAACCTTGAACCCCTCGAGTTCTTCCACATCCATGGTCTTGCTATTACATGAGGGGAATGAATGAAAGGCTTGGTATGCTTCAATTAAGCAATACACGATAATAATCCATCAGAGTATTATCCACCTATTGAAATAGATTCAACAATGGCTAGATCCAGGTCCCCTTGTAAGATTTCCTTTGGTACATCTCGAACATGTACCTTCATGCTCTACATTGAATTCAGGCATCCCTGTCACCATCTGTCTCATATCAGGTAGGGCCTTACAATGAACATGGGTAGACCTCCGATGACATTGAAGAGATGTGGCACACGACATGGTCCCTAATGGACTTACTGCAACTAGATACAAAGTGCCAACCCTAAACCCAAGAGTAAAAGCATTTTTAAAATTCCTTTTCCAAACATGTACCTTTCCATCGATGAATGCCACCTTGTAACCTTTGTCTTCCATTTCCAAAATGGACACCAAGTTCTTCTTGAGATCAGGTACATATAGATCTTAACATAAATGAATTGTGCTCCCCTGATTCAACTGAAGGGTAACATTCCCTACACCCTTTACAGGATAGGGTGTAGCATTCCCGTCACCATTTTAAAATGGCTCCACAGCCCTGTGACAACCTTGTTTGAGGAAAGTCCACACATGAACAAGCCTAAATCACTCCAAACCTTGACACCTGCTCCTCGGCACTGCTGGATTGAAATTCGGTCACCAAAACAACCCTAGCAGGCCCTCAAATCCTCGCTCGTTTCCATCCTTGTCCTGTGGCCAATACATAATAGGTCTCCTTCCTTCAATGATCTCTTGTTGTGTTGTTTTGCTCAGTTTGGATGAGTGAAATGACATTCTAATAACCTAATATTTATATCCAATATGAGGGCTCCAACACAACGTCATCATAAGTCTTGACAAGCTGTCATAAGGCTTATTAACATCAAGTCGACCTTGACCTTGTGCCACCATGCCCACACATAACTTTCAAAAATTCATAACTCCATTTTTACAACTCAGAATTAGATGTTTTTTTATGCGTCAAATTTGTCTCAATGAGTACTATCATCCTCATCCATCACATGTTGAAATGTGTCCATGGTTTTGCCCCAAACAACGATGGGTGCAATGTGAAAATTCCTAAACTTGGAATCCCTACTGCAACAACTGATTAAGCTTCTCCTATTTGTTAATTACTGAACAAATTATTCACTACTTCCTACAACAAATATCGAAACTAATACACTATAGCCTTCCCTTAATTAAATTATATGTGGAAACAAGACACTGAGCAAGAAAGAAAATACAACACAATGACATCGTTATTTTTGGACAAATGTCCCTAGAAAAACCCAATGCAGGAAAATCGGTGCAGCAACTTTGAAGGTTTTTATTATCAAGCAGTAGTAATTTTTGAATACAATCTCTGGATGCCTTCCCGACAATCTAGTTACAGAGAATATCACTGATAGAGAGAATTGTGAGATTACCTCACACTATACTGGAAATCCCGGCTGATTCAGCCCTTGAATGAACAAACCTTGGTTGCCTCTACATTAGCCCAACGTCACACTATCTAGGGACTACGTCACTCTCCCCGGCTAATCAATTTGCCTCTGAGATTCAAACTTTTTCTCTCCTAGACTCACACCTCAGCTTCTAGTTTCTGAAATCGAACTCTCCAACAAATTTATGGATTCCCTCTAGGCTTCTGCATTGCCTCTGTGTGGTCCTGCTTGGCCCTATATCAATCTCACTGGCTCTATGTTGCCTCTGCTATATCTTTCTCTGCCTTCTCCATTGAGTATTCTCCAACCAGGAAATATTTCCATTCCGATAATATCCCTGCCCCTCACTGCAAAAAACTCACTTCAAGTTTCTCTTCAGCAATTGCACTGCTTCAGAAATTCAATATTTTGAACTCTACTCAATGTGTTCTCCAAGTGACCATCAAGCCTCCTCTTATAATCCTCTCATTGATCAATCAACGAACCAGATTAGAATCTAATCAATGGCTAGGATCATATTGACTTGATCTTCGCCTTCTTCTAGAAGCTTCACCCGCAGTTTAGATTAATACCCATTAATTATTTTAATTTCTTAAGCTTAGACTTAGGGACACATTAAAAATAATTAATTATTTTATTAAAAGTGTCTCCAGGTGGAATTTCCCAAAACAATTTCTGTGTATTGGAGAATGCATGTGTCTAAGCCCCTCACTGCAAATTTTGAGACTTAGAGCACATCCAATGCTACCAAAAATAAACACTCCCTCTTAGCGAGGAATGTACTCTAGCAATGCACCCTACTGGACCATCACCCTGTTCCGTAACATCTCCTTCTGAGCTGCTGATGTCTAACATCCTGTCCACCAACTACTGTGCAAATGCTGCATCTGTACTGTTGTTGACCCTACCACTACCAACATTGCATCCGTACTACAACTCCCTCTGAAATTCTGCATCCGTGTTGCTATTGGCCCTGCCACTGCCAACACTACATCTGCACTGCATCCTTCTCCAACTGCTACTGCTACTGCATCAAAAACAGAAAAGCATCCCAAATACTGAACTAACTATGTTCAGTATGATGCATCTCATTGCTGGATTCTGACTGCTGCTAGTCTGGAGGATGATGAATCTCGTTCATTGCAAGACCACTATTCATATCCTACAGTGATGTCTTTATTTCAGGGCATCCTCAATTCCTTGTGCACTAACAGGATCCAGAGGTCTTCGTCATGCCCCGCATTGACGGGTGTGCAATCCAACACAATTGCCAATGTACCTGATAAGACATCAAATAAAATAGGATTAATTATTGGAATAATTAACTCACAAACATATTCTGCTTCAAAAGAGCAAAACAACCATGTAATGCTCAAGGTAAAATTTTAGTTAATGAGCAAGGAACATTCTGCGTATAAGTGCCCTGTCATTATTCCTTCTAGAATAGATAATCCACCATATATCCACTTTCTATCATGTCAAAGTTCTAATGTTGGGAAAGTTTCAAAACAGGATGCTGTCATATCTACCATAGGAGGTCATAATATAGTGGTCCTCAGTGCCTTAGATGTTGTTATGCTTAGACAAGATATAGTGTCCTCATATTGTTGTAACTAATGCACATAATAGCATTGGGAAAAGAACTCAAGATGTTGGTTTCATCTTGTCAATGAAGCACCTCTTTGCTACTGAAAACCACCTCTTCACAATGCCTTTCTGTTGGTATCCTTTCTATACTGTCTTTCATGGCATCATCCTCCAACAGCTATTGAAAATGCTGACATATGTGTTGGCATTATGTTTTCTGGTATGGCTGTATGTTACAGATGTTGTACTTGATGGCAACTCCTGTGGCAAGGCTCTCAGTTTGTTGGAAATTGAGAAGGACGCAGGAAACCAGTTCAGAAGGTGCGTACCCGCAGGTACACCATGCAGGGTCCACGTCCAGAGACGTAGGCCAGCCGTTCAGGGAGTGCGTCCACCCAGTGCACACATTTCAAGGCAGAGAAAAGCACGTGGGGGTTTCTTGTGTGGTATCTAGCCGACGGTTTTGTGTTTCTATGGTGTCGGCTCGTGGTATTGTTCCATGTTTTGAGGAGCAGCTTGCCTATATAAAGCAAAGGAGATCATTTGGTTTTTGCAATGTCTTTGGTTGAATATCTTATGGGGTGAGATCTGGTCTAGATCTAAAAGGCGAATCTACTGAAGGACTGAGATCTCTTTGGCGCAAGATCAGATTTGTAGATCTGACTGTTTGGGTTTCACTTAAAGTCTTGAAATCATTCATATCTGAAGGGACGCAGGCTCAGTGAAAGGCAAGGGCGCCGGGACGCAGTTCAGTAGGAGGAGATCTGCGTGGGGACGCAGGGTAGACGAAGTTCAGGTGCGTCTAGGATGCCGTTTAGTAACTGGAAGATCTGCGTGGGGACGCAGGGTGACCAAGGTTCAGGTCGCGGCGCGATAGTATTTTTGGGTGTGTCCCTGCAGCAACAGGACGCGGCGCGATAGTGTTTTTAGGTGCGTCCCTGAAGCAACAGGACGCAGAGCAGTTGAAGGAACAGTGCGTGGGCACGCAGTGTAGCAGAAGGATATCTGCGGGTGGTCGCAGGAAAGCAGAAGGTGAATTGCGTCTGTACGTAGGCCACAGAAGGGAAAACTGCGTCTCTGTCTTAAGATGTTCTGTTGATTATATTTTTCTGTTGATAAGGTGTTCTGGGTTAATTCTGTTATTTCTGATCTGATAACTGTAGTAGACAGTAACTGTTATGTGCTTGATGATCATTTGATGCTTTATGAAAAGAAGTAGGGGGTTGTAGCTCCCTTCCAGGAAAGACTGGAAAATGAGAAAGAGAGAGAGAGTTGTAGCTCTCTGCAGGTTGCAGCCTGCGTACTGGTAAAGGACTGCACCAGTACAAAATCATTGTAAAAGGAGTTTCTAATTTGAAAGAAGATAGAGACATATTGCAGCAGGTAGTTTTCACCCACATTGGGTTTCCACCTTACATCTTGTGTTCTTTGGTGTGACTATCTGTTTTCTTTACTCATGATTTTATGGTACTGACATGAAAAATAATTCAAAGATCAAATAAGGAAGATTTATTTAATTGCTAGATAATACTGATTCACCCCCCCTCTCAGTATTATTTCCAACAATTGGTATCAGAGCAGGTCCTTCAGAGAAGCTTGATCGCTTGAAGGTAGATCGTTCATCATGAGCAACTACGAGAGAGAAGCATCAATCAGGCCACCGGTTTTTGATGGGACAAACTTCAATTATTGGAAGGTAAGAGTTACTGCATATCTTCAATCTCTTGGTACAGAAGTTTGGGACATTGTAGAAACAGGCTATGCTTTTCCTTCAGCTACTCCTACAGATCCAGCTGAGAAAAAGAAGTATGAAACAAATGCAAAAGCAGTCAGTACTCTGTTAGGATGTATATCCCAAATGGAATTCATGAAGGTAATGCACTACAAATCCGCAAAAGAAATATGGGACAAAGTTGTCACAAGCTATGAAGGAGATGAACAGGTAAAGCGTGCTAAACTTCAAACTCTCAGGATTCAGTATGAGACTCTCAAGATGTATAATGATGAAAGTGTGGCTAACTATTTTCTTCGGGTAGATGAGATTGTTAATTGTATGAAAAATTTGGGTGAAGAAATAAGAGAGGCTATAGTGGTTGAAAAGGTTCTAAGATCTTTGTCTCCCAAGTTTGAATCTAAAGTATCTGCTATAGAAGAAAAGGAAAATCTACGAATTCTTACTATGTCTCAGCTACATGGAATTCTAACTGCTTATGAAATGAGAAAGGGAGGTCCTTCAGACAGAAGAGAAGCTGCTTTCAAGGCATCAGGCAAAGGAGATTATTATGAAGCAAGCCACGTCCCAGAAGAAGAGGAAGAAGAATCAAATTTTGTCAGAAATCTTCAAAGGGGTTCTGGAAGGTTCAGAGGTAAGTTACCTCTTAAATGCTTTGCTTGTGGAAGAGTAGGTCATTATGCTGCAAAATGCTCTTATAAGGATAAAGGAAAGGAACCTGCTAGATGGAACAAGAAACAGAACGCAAATAAGAAAAGCTACTACACTCATGAAGATAGTGATGGTCTATCAAACAGTGATGAAGATGAACAAGGTAATGAATATAAGTTGTTAATGGCATTTGAAGATGATGATTACATGGATGATGTAGATGTGGATAACCTTTATGATGAAATTACTAGACTCAAGAGATGTATAGAAGAAAAGAACATGATCATTGATACTCTACAATTTCAAATTGATGAAAAGGAAAAACATCTTGAAAAATTAGAAGGTGAAATTGTTGGTCTTAGAAAAGAGATTGAGAAAACAAAAGCTATAAATCTCAAGTTTGTCAAAGGATCTGAAACTTTGGATGCGATTCTCAATGTGCAGCGATCTCCTCTAAACAAGATAGGTCTGGGCTATAATGGAGAAACTTCTCAAGCATCCACCTCAAAAAGTTATCTTGATGCAGCAAGAAGAAATGAGCAAAAGCAAAATGAAGATCATCAGGTAAAGCAGGGACGAACTACAAACAGAAACTATCAGGGGCAATCCATCTTAAAGGTGAACAAAAGCTACAACCAGCCACAGGTAAAATCTTCTCAATTTGGTTCAAGAATGGATGACAATAGAAATTACAATCATTTGGCTGGTAGATCTGATAACCGCAGAAGTTTCTTCAATGGACAATGCTTTTCTTGCCATAACTTTGGTCACAAAGCAGCTCAATGTGTTGCATATAAAACAATCATGACTAGGGAAGCTCAAAAACGAAGAAGTATGACAGGGATTACAAAAAGGACCTATAACAACTTTTCGGTTCTTGAAAATGAAGTTGAATGTTCTATTTGCAATAACTTTGGTCATGAAGACTCTGAATGCAGGAGCAAGTTCCAGCAGAAAAAGGAACAAGCCTCAAGCACCAAAACATGGAGAATAAAGGAACCTCAAACAGAAAGATGTGGGATAGCATTTTATGCAGAGGGACAGGAAAATCTATGGTACATTGACAGTGGATGTTCGAAGCATATGACAGGTGATAAAGAAAAACTTGAATCTTATTCTACTCTAGAAAAGGGAAAGAAAGTCTCTTTTGGAAATGATACTCCTGCGACTATAAAAGGAAAAGGCATTGCTCAGTTAAAAGAAAAGGTCAAGGCTGGAAATGTTTTGTATGTTGATGGATTAAAACATAATCTTCTAAGTGTCAGTCAGATGTGTGATCAAAGAACTGAGGTTATATTCAGATCGAATGGATGTCTTGTTCGTGATCTTGATACAGGTAAAACAGTGCTCAAAGGCAAAAGAACTCCAAATAATCTGTACATATTTGAAGAAGGACAACAACAATGCTATTTGAGCAAGGATGAAGAGCATTGGTTATGGCATCGGAGGTTGGGACATCTAAGCTTCTCACAAATAAGGAAAGCATGCAAATATCAGGCAGTCCGCGATCTTCCAGATATTAAAATTCCTGACAACACCATATGCAAATCATGTCAGTTTGGAAAACAAACCAGAACTAACTTTCCAGAGAAAGAAGGATCAGCTAGCATGCCTCTTGAGCTAGTACATATAGATACTTGCGGTCCCTTCAGAAAAAGGACACCTCGAGGAGAAGAATACTTGATATTATTCATTGACGATTTCTCTAGGTTTGTCTGGTTAGGATTTATGAAGCACAAAGATGAAGCATTCGAAAAATTCAAATCCTTCAAAGCCTTGGTTGAAAATGAATCAGGTCACAAAATCAAGTGCCTCAGATCCGACAGAGGTGGGGAATTTACTTCAAATGAATTTTTTGATTTCTGTGATGAACATGGGATAAGGAGAGAATTCTCTACAGCTAGAACTCCTCAGCAAAATGGAGTTGTGGAAAGAATGAACAGAACAATCCAACAAATGGCTCGTGCTATGCTTGATGAATCAGGAACTCCCGCAACTTTCTGGGGTGAAGCTGCACATGCTGCGGTTGTTATTCTCAACAAAACAAATGTCCGGGTGAACAGCACTCAAACTCCTCATGAGCTTTGGAGTGGTAGGACTCCTTCGGTAAAGCACTTCAAAATATTTGGGAGCAAATGCTATATCAAGAATACTGATGAGCAGCTTGGCAAACTTGAACCCAGGGCAGATGAAGGCATTCTTCTTGGTTACTCTCCATATAGCAAAGCATACAAGTGCTACAATAAAAGACTTGGCAGAATTGTTGACAGTATTGATGTAGTGGTTGATGAGAAGGGATACATTCCTAGGCAAGTACATCATGAAGACATAGAAGAAGATGAAGGCTACCCTCAAAGACAGAATGATGAAGAAGAAGAACCTCAAGCAGAACCTCAAGAAGAACCAGAGGAGCAGACAAGAATAGAAGAGAAAACCCCATCCAGATATGTTCATAAAAATCATCCAGAATCTCAGATTGTAGGGCAGAAGCAGGTGTACAAACAAGAAGAACAGTTGCAGAAGCCTCAAGCTATTTGGCATTACTCTCCTCTACTGAACCACAAAATGTGAAAGAAGCATGCAAAGATGAATGTTGGGTGAAAGCAATGGATGAAGAACTTGAGCAAATCGAAAAGAACAACACTTGGGAGCTGGTTCCTAGACCAAAGGATAAGAATGTAATCAGAACAAAATGGGTCTTCAAAAATAAATTGAATGAAAATGGAGAAGTAATTAGAAACAAAGCCAGACTTGTTTGTAAAGGATATGCGCAGCAAGAAGGAATAGACTTTGAAGAAACCTTTGCTCCTGTTGCAAGACTTGAGGCCATCCGAATGTTCCTTGCTCTCTCAAGCTTTCAAAACTTCAAAGTATTTCAAATGGACGTGAAATCAGCCTTTCTGAATGGAGACTTGGAAGAAGAAGTGTACATTGAACAGCCGGATGGGTTCATTCTTGGAAATGATCCAAATCTTGTATGCAGGTTGAAAAAGGCTCTCTATGGTCTCAAACAAGCTCCAAGGGCTTGGTACTATCGTTTGGACAAATATCTTCATCAACAAGGTTTTTCAAAAGGTTCAGCAGATAGCAATCTTTATATAAAAGTTGAAAATGACAAATTGCTAATACTTGTTGTGTATGTAGATGACATTATTTTTGGCAGCAATGAAGAAGCTATGAGTCAAAGCTTTGCCTCGGTCATGCAGAAAGAATTTGAAATGTCCTTGCTAGGAGAACTGACACATTTCCTTGGTTTGCAAATCCAACAAAAAGAAGGAGGAATCTTTTTATCTCAAACCAAGTATCTCAAACACATTTTGAAGAAATATGGCATGGAAGATGCAAAACCAGTATGTACACCCATGGTCACAGGATGTAGTCTCAGTGCAAATGATGAATCTGCAGCAGTACATCAACCAACCTGCAGATCTATGATTGGAAGTTTACTATACTTGACAGGTACCCGACCGGACATCATGCATGCAGTTGGAATAGTTGGAAGATTTCAGGCAAATCCGAAGGAGACTCATCTTCAGGCAGTGAAGAGAATTTTCAAATATCTTCAAGGGACTCAAAATTATGGCTTATGGTATCCTAGAGATACAGATCTTACTCTTCATTCTTATACAGATGCAGATTGGTCCGGAAGCGTGGATGACAGGAAAAGCACAAGTGGTGGTGCGTTCTTTATGGGTTCCAGACTGGTATCTTGGTTCAGCAAGAAACAGAGTTCGATTGCCTTGTCTACAGCTGAAGCGGAATATGTTGCTGCTGCATCTTGTTGCACCCAACTTCTTTGGATGATGCAGACTTTGCAGGATTTTCAAATCACTTGTACACCACCTATCCCCATCTTATGTGATAACACAAGTGCAATCAGCATCTCAAAGAATCCGGTTATGCATTCAAAAACCAAGCACATACCAATCAAGTATCATTTTCTTCGGGAACAAGTGCTTGAACAGAAGGTCAAGTTGGAGTATGTTCCTTCTAAGGAACAAGTTGCTGATATTTTCACCAAATCTTTGCCCAGGGACACTTTTGAATACCTCAGGCAAAAGCTGGGGGTTGTTGATGCATCATCTTATTGTTGAATCTTTTCTGATTGATGGTACAGGTTCAGGGGGAGCATATAATGCATTGTTGGCATTATGGAGGATGGTCAGATAGCTGCAATATGTCTCTATCTCTTTCATGGTGGATTATGGTTCGTCGCTGCAGATCTGGTTCATTTTCAGGGGGAGCATGATCTTAGGGGGAGCATACCCCTTTGCCCTTGATGTCAAAGGGGGAGAATGGTGCTAAAGTTTGTGAGGTTTCCATCAAGTCCAAAGGGGGAGATTGTTGGCATTATGTTTTCTGGTATGGCTGTATGTTACATATGTTGTACTTGATGGCAACTCCCATGGCAAGGCTCTCAGTTTGTTGGAAATTAAGAAGGACGCAGAAAACCAGTTCAGAAGGTGCGTACCCGCAGGTACACCATGCAGGGTCCGCGTCCAGAGACGCAGGCCAGCCGTTCAGGGGGTGCGTCCACCCAGTGCACACATTTCAAGGCAGAGAAAAGCACGTGGGGGTTTCTTGTGTGGTATCTAGCCGACGGTTTTGTGTTTCTATGGTGTCGGCTCGTGGTATTGTTCCATGTTTTGAGGAGGAGCTTGCCTATATAAAGCAAAGGAGATCATTTGGTTTTTGCAATGTCTTTGGTTGAATATCTTATGGGGTGAGATCTGGTCTAGATCTAAAAGGCGAATCTACTAAAGGACTGAGATCTCTTTGGCGCAAGATCAGATCTGTAGATCCGACTATTTGGGTTTCACTTAAAGTCTTGAAATCATTCATATCTGAAGGGACGCAGGCTCAGTGAAAGGCAAGGGCGCCGGGACGCAGTTCAGTAGGAGGAGATCTGCGTGGGGACGCAGGGTAGACGAAGTTCAGGTGCGTCCAGGACGCCGTTCAGTAACTGGAAGATCTGCGTGGGGACGCAGGGCGACCAAGGTTCAGGTGCGTCCCTGAAGCAGCAGGACGCGGCGCGATAGTATTTTTGGGTGCGTCCCTGCAGCAACAGGACGCGGCGCGATAGTGTTTTTGGGTGCGTCCCTGAAGCAACAAGACGCAGAGCAGTTGAAGGAACAATGCGTGGGCATGTAGTGCAGCAGAAGGATATCTGCGGGTGGTCATAGGAAAGCAGAAGGTGAATTGCGTCTGTACGCAGGCCACAGAAGGGAAAACTGCGTCTCTGTCTTAAGATGTTCTGTTGATTATATTTTTCTATTGATAAGGTGTTCTGGGTTAATTCTGTTATTTCTGATCTGATAACTGTAGTAGACAGTAACTGTTATGTGCTTGATGATCATTTGATGCTTTATGAAAAGAAGTAGGGGGTTGTAGCTCCCTTCCAGGAAAGACTGGAAAACAAGAAAGAGAGAGAGAGTTGTAGCTCTCTGCAGGTTGCAGCCTGCGTACTGGTAAAGGACTGCACCAGTACAAAATCATTGTAAAAGGAGTTTCTAATTTGAAAGAAGATAGAGACATATTGCAGTAGGTGGTTTTCACCCACATTGGGTTTCCACCTTACATCTTGTGTTCTTTGGTGTGACTATCTGTTTTCTTTACTCATGATTTTATGGTACTGACATGAAAAATAATTCAAAGATCAAATAAGGAAGATTTATTTAATTGCTAGATAATACTGATTCACCCCCCCTCTCAGTATTATTTCCAACAATATGTCCTGAAAAGTGCACCGTTTTGCTATTTAGGGTTATATCTCTTTACTTGAAACCTTTTACTCATGCGATATTCATACGATGAACATATCGGGTCATTGAAATTGTCTGCAGTAAAATTGGTTCCCAAGACATAGTTCCATCAAGTATTACATCATGACCTTCTTTCAAGGTGGTGACCAAAAGAGATGTTGTTGCACCAGTGGACACTTATGCGCTAGTTTAGAAGTTTCCAACAAATCATCATGCCCATAAGAATTCAAAGCTTGATAGACAACATATTTCTTCTTGAATGCATCTGCCTCTATTACCACTGCATTTCTTGACCAGAATAGCCTTTAAGAATATCTTTGACTACAATACTTTTTCCAAAACCCATTCCACCCCTAGTGAGAAGAAGCACAAATCTTCTCACTATGGGCATCCACCAACACTGCTACATTCATCTTAATAGTAATCCTTTAATGATTCACAATGGATTTCATTATGTCCAACAGAGTAGAAAATCACATATATATGTTGAGTCTTTATAGCCAATTTAAAAAGTTTTTTTTTTTAACAATATTGAACTAGTTCAAGAAAGTATCTTTTAGAATGCTTGATAACCATAATCCCCCAATCTTGATTATTTGGAATGTTGCTTAACATTCTAAAATCTCGTTAACCATAAAAGCCTAACATAAATAATGCATATTTTCATAAATAATTTTACTCAGTGGCAGAAAATATGACAGACCAGAGTTTCTGTGAACTACAGTTACCATGTAGAACCTAGTAAATAATATATTTAGAAGGCTCCCAATGAAATGCAAAGTAGCTAAGAATGTATTTGTATAGCTCATGTAGAAGTTGAGCATAAAGCTGTTGGATCTCCTCCTTAGTACAAATACTGGAAAGATATGCATAGAGGACCTCTTGACTCTTAGCAGAACCATTCTTATCTCCCCTCCAATACTCATAGAGGTTGCATTTTCTTTTCTAGAAAAGTAATCCTTTGCAATATTGAGCATGAATTCCTCATTAGTGGGGGCAATGGAGAGGCTGATAATTTGACTATAGGAATTCATCATTTATTTTCCTGATACTACAACAAAGCTTTGTCTCTGACTCATGAACATAAGATATAAATCCCTGATTTTCTCGAAGGAATATGGCAAGGATCTCGTATCCACTACCCCAAGAGGAGAGAAGGAGGGATATATCATCATGCAGTAACTTGCTAACAACCTGAAAGATCTTGATTCTTAGAGTATTGAGTTAGTCTCAATCTAAAGCTCTACAAATACCCATCTTGGATATCAATATGATTGTTAATTCTTGCACATGATATGTGATCAAATATAGTTACTATTGTAGGCATTGCATGAGAAGATTCAACAACACACTCTACTCCATCTCTGGAAACTAAAAGCCCTATATAAGCCAGAATGTTTCCACCCAAGGTTACCCAAGGAGTACCTCTTGTTTATTTCCATATATTTTATCCACGATGCAATAAAAGGCTATTCCCATAGCCGACAAGCTCGACCATTCAGTGGCTACTATAATGCTGTGAATTGCTGCTCAAAGTTTTTCTGGTGTAGCTATTGTCTTTGGAGTAGTATGAACATGAACTCCAGAAATACCTACTATTTTCCCAAGGGTAATTCCATTCAAAGCTGTAGCTAGAAATTTTGCAGGAGAAAAAATACTTTTTGATGCAACCACCATAAATATCTTTTGTTTGCAGTAGGCCAAGTTTCATAATAATAAGAACTTTAAAGGTGACCATCTTTGTTATAGTTGGAACAGTTTCATATTTCTATTTATGGCTTTTAGTGATCAGTTTTGGGCTCTGCCATGAAACAATAGACATAATTGATGGCATAACAAATACTTGGGTTAGTTGATGTGAGATAAATTAGATTACGAACCAATTGTTTGTATATCATCTCATTTGTCAGCTTTAAAACAATATAGGTTGGCGATTTCAACTCAACCTCCATCAATATTGTAACATATTTTCAACACACCATATGGAAATTTTCCAACCAAGTTTTGGTATATATATATTTTTAATATAGAAAAATGCATTTCTCGAGGCACACCCTAACCTATAATTCATTTTTTAAGATAAGAATGCCATGGACAAGAACCATCAAAATCCAATGTTATTTTATACCACAGCCAAAGGCTAAGTGATATTATGATTTTTCTATTTCTATCTTGCATGTGTACCAGAACAACATGCATTTGCACCTTAATATTTCTTGATAATCCTTTGACTCCATCTCTACAGTGATTCCAGCATCATTAAAAATTTCACCCCTATCAAACAGTGCATCATGAAGCTTGTAAACTTGTTGCATATTAGTCCCTTTCATATATCCATGAGTCAATATATTATATAATGTACGTGGCACAATTTGGAGACAAACCCATTCTAATCATATGATCCAAAGGTTCTTTGGCTAGCCCACAGAATACTGATAAGTTATAGTCATTTAATTTACCATATAAATCTGCTAAATAGATGAACCTGTCTTTTTGAAAGTTTGGAATCCTCTTCCTTCAAGGCTTGATGAAATTGGGTAGCTCTCATACAATTCTGGAAAAATCATCCCAGTATTGCCACAACAAAGTCTCATTGCCATTTGGCTCCAGAGCATAAAACAATTTAGCCTTTTCATCTCTACCTCCAAATATACCTTTGTCACCATTCTTAAATGTAAAAAACATGCTAAAAAAACCACATCATCCTTACACAACATTTTGATAGTTTGAGTCACTTGATTCCTATGAATACTCTCAGCCAGCAAACCACTTGATAAGGGGATTAGGAAGAATACTCCCATACTCATTACAACCAAAGATGTCTATGCCACGCTGAATATCCAAAGATCTTATGACAATGTCGCATATAATCGGATAACATCTGCTTTGAGCTTGTAATTTTTTCCTTCTCTTACATACTTGATTTTTGCCATAGAATTCCAAGCACCTGTTTAAAAAGCAACCTTCTCTCTGTTACAAATGTAAATGGTTCTCTTATAGGAAATCATTTGTTTATGACAATATGTCTATCAGTTGGGAAGTTCTGAAGGTATTTTATTTCCTTGTCAAAGGTTGGGTTACCTATTTTAGCACTGTGGGTTGCTAATTCTTTATCCTATTGATGATGCTCATGCATATGATAGGAATATTCTTTCTATGTATATGCAACCATATTATCAATTTGCTATAGACTCCATGAGTTGTCCAGATAAGCATGTTCACAACATTTGCTTCCATCCTTTTTATCTATTACATGGCTTCCTTTTCCAACTCCATTGTTATTTCTTAACACTCTTGTCAACTATCCTTTTTGTAGCAAATTTATTTACAAATTCCTTTGAATGGTGTTGGACAAGAGACTTAATCAAATGTTTTTCTTGCACTCTAAAGATATTTTTGGTGTTTGTGGGTGTTTTTTGTCTCCAGTGAGGAAATTATAGGTCTTTCTTTTTAGCTCAATCGAGATGCACTCTGTCATCTTTTTGTTGTTCGTATATTTAATCATTTTCTTGACCTTTTGTATGTCATCCCACCTACCAACCTTTGTGTAGATGTTGGATAGAAGCACATAATAAGTATCATTTGTGGAGTCCAAATTTATAACACGTTTTGTCACACGTTCCCCGAGTTCTACATTGAAATGTATTCCATAGGAAGAAAGTTATATGCTTA
Organism: Pinus tabuliformis; assembly: GCA_031772625.1. Classification (NCBI taxonomy): domain Eukaryota; kingdom Viridiplantae; phylum Streptophyta; class Pinopsida; order Pinales; family Pinaceae; genus Pinus; species Pinus tabuliformis. Next base: position 580,116,885 of record CM062818.1, read on the forward strand.
GTTCAACCAAACTTGTGTTATAGGTCTCTATATAAGGGATCTGGATTGTTGTATTAATTCAGGAATACACCATAGTTTTGTACACAATACATAGACTGGACCGAAATGTTTCTTGCATTTGATGCCACAGAGCTAAGCTTGTGTCTAGATCCTCAAGATCTATTTTCAACATAACACTCTTCAACACTTTGTCAAGTATGTGAATTCCCAAAAAAGAATTCAAATAATTCTGGCCTCAAAAATTTATATCAGAAGTTAAGCATCAAACCACTTGAGCGAAACATTGTCATGACAGGGGACTTCACAAGAACAGAACTAGTGTGCCTGAGATCGTTCAAAAGTATATGAGTTCTGGAATACAGATTGAATACGGATGTTAGCACTCAAGTCTGCAAATTAGTGCACATGCCAAACAATTGTCGGAGGTAGCAGTATTATCATACAGGTCTGTAAATTAGTGTGGCATTATATACAGGGCAACTTCCAAAAATTAGGCTCTCTTTGCATAGTAGACTTCCCTAGATAAGGAGTTGAGCCATACCACAAAGACCATGGAAGTGTGTGTCCAGAAGTTTGAAATAGTCCATTGAGTAAACCAAATCGAACCAAAGAAAAAAAAAATAAACCAAAAATAGTCATTAATACTTCAACCTATCCACTTCAGAATTGCATTGAAATTTCAGAACTAGTGAATATCTATGTCAATAAGGCTACAAAGATTGAATACTCGATAGATTTGCTTCACATGTAGTGTAGTCTTTTAGGGGGGCCAACAACTTGATCTCTAGTTTGATTACTTGGCCGCAGAGACTTGTCATAATTACGTTCACTCCTGCTTAGGCTTGTCCTCAACTTGGCTTTGATACCATGTTAAATTTAGGATCACATGTTCTTTCCTGAAGACAAAAGCTTCAATATCTCATTATCCCAATTATTAACTCATTAGCTGAGAGATCCCTGTAACTTGTTTAAAGAATATAAGCTTTGAAAGGATGACAATCAAGCTTTCCAAAGTTCATATCTGTCTTGTTCACAACTTTGATTGAGAACAAGACTGTAATGCTGCCATCAATTTATAGGTACAGTAACATATCACCATTTCTACTAAGAAGTACCAATGTCATACATAATGTTGGACCATAAATAGTAGTCAGATTGATGTGACATACATAGAACAGTACCACATACATATAACTGTGAGGGAACCAAGAAAGATCATTGCTCAGGATTCTATTTTTTTTTACTTTTATGATAGCTTCAGATCTTTCAAACTTCCAAGAGGACCACTTCTTCTTGAGAGATGACTTCAACAAAATTCCTATTCCGCTACTTGATGTTGGTTATAGAAGATTTCAGGGAGACTAATTCTCCTCAAACTGAGAAAGGAGTGTCTTTGCAAAAATCAAATGCTTCCACTGCTTGTGACCAAAATTTTATTGAGGTATATTTATGGGATCACAATGAACCTACTGTAAATCAAAATCTCCACAGGTTGACTCACCTGATATAAGCAGTTTGAATTGTGAATATATACTATCAGGTCACTGTAGGAAGTGCAAGATTGATACTACCAGCACATATTATTATCACTACATTAGTCTCCATATATCTTACTGTCCTCATCTAGGAAAGCCACTAACATTAGAATTTATGAGGTTAAAATAGATTATTGTCCAGAATTTAAGTCACTGTTATGAGTTTTGTTGAGTGTTAATGCCCATATGACATATACATTACTAACACCTTATTCATTGCGTCATGGCTAATATAGGACGACCAAGAATTTCCATTAACAGAGTCTAGAGTGCAGGTTTGGAGGATACATACAAGACTTATATAAGCCATACCTTAGAAAAATATGAGCCTTAAAGAATCACATTTGTGTTTGAACAGACTTCTTGAGAAGGTGCATATAGAGGTGATATGTAGTCATAGTGAGTTATTGCCACACCATTATAGATCCATTCTGATAAGCCATAGACCATAGAAGAATGAATATGTTGAAGATATCATGGACAAAGGTATAACGAGGCATTTCTAATACAGTGATGCCAAATATAGTGATGCCTGTAGCTTACTTTCAAGGAAATAAAATGATGCATGAAGTGAACCCATAATTTCCAAGGTTAAATGTGAATGCCAATTCCTCTTTCAGGTCCATTACAGCAATTCAACAATGCCTTTTTAATGTTCACCTTCAATCAAAAAATTATATACTTTTCCCTAAAAACCACACATTTGGGGAGCTATCCATTCACTTGTGTGGAAACAAAAGCAATTTAACTTCAGGCTTTGCTAGATTGTTTCTAGATTTTTAGGTTCCCCTAATAAGTGGTCAACATCATACCAAAGGACTGAAAAAAAAAAATACACTATAACCTTAAGTAGGTCTAGAATAAATGTGGCCCTTGTAGTCATATACTAGCAAAATAGTGGATTGCACCAACATAAATACACCATTAAAAGGTTCTATTACATCTGATGTGTCATTATATAGGGTTGCTATTTTTTGTTACAAATCTAGGCTTATTTTCAGCAACATCTATCTTTAGTTTACTTGTGATCTATCTTTAGTATCAACTAACTTATATAGTTCTTTGTAGATGCAATTTCAAAGGAGCTTGGAACATATTATCAAATGGACAAAAGAAATTGGATGAAATTAGAAAACAAATATAGTTTGTGTATTTGATTATTCATTGTGATATGCAAAAAATGTATCAATGGTAACTTGTGCTCAATAAAATTTATATGACTTGAAACTGGTTATGTGTAGGACACTAAAAGAATATAGAGATGGGGTTGAGGAATTCTTAAAGTTTGCCGAGGAGCATTCAAGGAATAAGATGTCCACAAAATGTCCATGTAATAAATGTGGCATAGTGAAAGTACAAACATTTGATAAAGTACGAGAGCACTTGATTTTTTATGGTATAATAGAACAATATAACATTTGGTATTTGCGTGGAGAGAGCATTCCCAGTCAGGTATCTTGAAAAAAAATCGAATTGATCTAGTTTCAACCTTTTATGTTTTACAGTAAAGATATCACTTATTTTTATATGTGCAAACTCCATTTTTTTTACTTTGTCTCCTTTAGATTCCATCTATTATTGATAAGGACATGAAACATTCTGAAAATGAGCCACATGAAGTTCTCGAGCATATTTCATCTCAGCTGGTAAGCCATTTCATATTAGTCAAGGGCCCTATTTGACTAGGTTGACCAAATGCTATTGATTTTAATTTTCATAAAAACCATAAAGTTATTAACATCAATTTTAATTTTCTTATTAATAGGGCTATGAACATGTTGCGGAACATGGTTATGATAATCACATTGATGAGTATGAAACATTGTTTAAGAACGATAGTGAACCTCTAAATGATGATGATGATGCAACCATTGTCAGTGATCAAATGCTTGAAATGGTGAATGATGTCAATCGATGTCTTAATCAAAACATCAATGAGGGTTGTGATAATGAGGGGTTGGCATCAACAAATGTACTAAATTAACTTAGTGAATATAAGAAGCTTATTGAAGATGCCAAGAGGCCATTGTACCCAGTTTGTGTTGACTTCACAAAACTATCAGCCACTGTAGAATTCTACAATCTGAAAGTGAAGAGTGGATGGTCTGATACAAGTTTTGACCAAATGTTAAAATTGCAAAAAGATGTGCTTCCTAAAGATAACACACTTCCAGATTCTACATATGCTGCAAAAAAGTTGATAAAATCATTGGGATTAAACTATGATATGATACACACATGTCCAAATGATTGCATTTTATATCGAGGAAGTTATGAAAGTAAATATCAATGCCCAACATGTGGAAAATCTCAATGGAAGGTGGATTCTCAATCTCAAAAGGTGTGGAAAGGTGTTCCAACCAAGGTGTTAAGATATTTTCCCATAGCACCAAGGCTAAAAAGAATGTATAGGTATGATCTTGAACACTGTAATTTTATTCAAGTTTTCCCCTTCTTGTATTATCTTTACCATTTTTCGTAGTGTTATTATATGATAATATATTATATAAATGATAAAAATATTTTTCATTATACCTCTGCAGACATGTCACAAAAAATGAGGTGTCATCATGACAATGCAAGCAATGATGGTCAAGTGCACCACCCTGTTGATAGCCCAACATGGAAAACTATTGATGACAAATGGCCTAGTTTTTCTAGCAAACCTCGCAATGTACGACTTGCAATGGAAATAGATGGATTTAATACTTTTGGAGACTTGAGAAGCACATATAGTGTTTGGCCTGTAGTGTTAGTTACATACAATCTTCCACCATAGTTGTGCAGAAAAATGAATTTTTGCATGCTAACATTGTTAATACCTGGTCCCAAGCAACCAGGCAATGACATTGATGTGTATTTGGAACCCTTGGTAGATGAACTAAAGGAATTATGGGACCAAGGGGTATGGACATATGATGCTTATAGTAAGACATGTTTTAACATGAAGGCAATTCTTATGTGGGTCATCCAAGATTTTCCTACTTATGGGAATAGGGTTGGTTGCACAAGAAAATGCTATAATGCGTGTCCCATATGTGGGAGGAACACAGAATCAGAGTACCTTAGTTTTAGCAAGAAATGTGTGGTACATGGGACATAGGAGATTTCTTCCTCGACATCATAAGATTCGCTTACAAAGGGCACTATTTAATGGGAAGAAGGAGCATCGTTATGCCCCTCCAATTGTAAAAGTATCATATATTTTGAAGGAAACAAAAGGAAAGGAAGAAATTTGGGGGAAGATTGAATCAATTAAAAGGAAAAGAAACAATAAAACAGATGAAAAGACTGATGTTGTGGTGTGGAAGAAACAATCAATTCTATTCAATCTACCATATTGGGAGGTATGTAGACCCATCAACCATGGCTAATTATTGGACGCAACTTGCTTACTTGGCCTCAATGTGATTAGATTTCTTGGTTGAATTTATTGTTTATCTATTTGTCCATATTAAATATTGTTATGATATTCTTGATGTGTTGGAATGCAGGAACTCCTAATACACCACAATTTATATGTAATGCATGTGGAGAAGAATGTGTGTGAAAGCATTTTTGGAACTCTTTTGGATATAAAAGGGAAGTCTAAAGATGGAAAAAAATCACGTGATGACTTGGAAAAAATGGGTTTGAGGAAATTACTATGGCCAAAAGTTAAAGGAAAAAAAATATTCCTTCCACCTGCAACACATACTCTTTCAAAGAAAGAGAAGCAGACCCTATGTCATGTTCTTTTCATGTTAAAGGTGCAAGATGGTTACAACTCTAATCCAAAAATTCATATATCTATGGAAGATCTTAAGTTCCATGGTATGAAAGCACATGATCACCATGTTCTAATGCAACAACTCCTCCCAATGGCTTTGCATCATGTGTTTCCAATTGTTGTCCGCAAGACGTTTTGTAAGCTTGTTACTTTTATTGGCAAAACTGTGCAAAATCAGTGTCAGTAGAGTGTCTTGACAAGTTGGAAAATGGTATTGTGGAGACATTGTGCTTTCTTGAAAAGTACTTTACTCCTTCATTCTTCAATATAAAGTTGCATTTGAATGTACATTTGGTATGTGAGCTTCGATATTGTGGCTCGGTTGCATATAGATGGATGTACCCCTTTGAAAGGTACGTGAAACTTTACTTTTTATCAAGCAAAACAAGAACATGAATGTTTTTGAAAGCTTTTGACATTACTTAATTCTATTTTGTTCATTTTGTAGGAAATGAAAGTATATAAGAGTTATGTTAAGAACAAAAATAGGTCTGAAGGATGCATTTTTGAAAGCTATACTGTGGAGGAATCAATAATGTTTTGTGGGAGGATACTTGAAAGGTATGGAAGCTATTGGATCCACACATGGTCGAAATGAAGTGTGGGATGAGGAATTTGAAGAAGTTATCCTTGATGGAAAGCCATTATTTGCTCCAATTCCTTCAGAACTGGATGACATTAGCTGGGAACAAGCCCATAGGTGGGTTCGATTTCACACAAACGAAGTTGATCCATGGATAGAGTAAGTAACATATTTGGCCTGTAATTTTTTGTTTGTTGTTTATGGTTTAAAAAAACATAGACCCATGGATAGATTAACATATTTGACCTTTAAAAATATTTTATTCATATTCGATCAAAACACATTAACCACCATATCTATTGTCCATAATTGTTGAATTAGGATGCACAAAATGGATACTGCCAATTCAATTACCAAAACGAAAAAAGTTGAAGCTCTATTGCATAAATTACACACCCATAATTTTACTAGTTGGTTTAAACAACAGGTAATGATATTATTTATATTATAAGTGTACTTAAAAATCAGTATATGGGAATATTGTCATGTAGGAAATTAAATATTTTTTCAGACGTTGAATGTATGAATTCTAACTACATTTAAAAATCTAAAATTATACAGGTGGAAGGAGATGGAAAGGTGTCTGATACACTTAAATGAATAGTGCATGGCCCTAGGAAATTCGTGAATAAGTACAAGGGATTCCTAATCAATGGTTATAGATTCCATACAAAAAGCATAGAGAATGAGAGAACCACCCAAAATAGTGGTGTGTGTATGGAAGTTCAAACAATGATGAGGTTAAGTTGTTGGGTGTGGAGCTTGATTATCTTCTATATTCAAAGGTGTCACCACATTGGAACCCAGTTCGAAATGGGGGTGGCAATGCCCCCCGTAAAATATTCGCTGCAAAATAGCTGTAAAATTTCCTTGTAAAAGTATAGTAATTTCTAGTCAATCTGGGTCGTTCATTAGGCAGATGATCTGATGGTGGAGCTTATGTTTAGTTTAGGGATTTTTGCCCTCGAAGGAAACCCCTCTCTTTGTATGAGGGTATTGTACTTGAGGTTGTGTAATAGATGTGTATTTTTGTGTGAGTGAGAAGCATAGAGGTGAGACTGTGAGAGAAAACAAAGGTTATTACAGCGGATCTACTGTAGGTTGTGTCTCTTCATTTTGCTGGATAACAGAAAGGAAGGACTCGCTATTCAGGGTGGATGTAGCCCAAACTAGGTGAACCACGTATATCTGTGTCTCTCTTGTTTTATGTGTTTTCTGTGTTTATATTTCTGCAATATTTTATGTGTTCCATTGCTCCGTAATATATAATTTTCTAACAACTGGTATTAGAGCCGAAGGTCTATTTGGCTGATAAACTTGCAAGAAAGAAGGGTTCTTGGTTCAAGTGGGAGAAATGGTGGAAGATGGTAAGTTTAGGGTCGAGAAATTTAATGGCCAAAACTTCTCGCTATGGAAGATGCAGATGGAAGATTATATATATCAGAAAGATTTGTACCTACCATTGAGCAGAAAAACAAAGAAGCCGACGGCTATGACAGATGAAGAATGGAACCTTCTCGATAGAAAGGAACTCGGAACAATACGGTTGTGCCTCGCTGCGTCAGTCGCCTTCAACATTTCGAAGGAAAAAATGACAGAGGGTTTGATTTAGGCGTTGTCGAAACTATATGAAAAACCCTCGGCCTCAAACAACGTATTTCTTATGAAATAGTTATTTAATATGAAGATGTCGGAAGGTGGATATGTTGCAGACCATTTAAATGATTTTAATATAGTTACAAGTCAGTTAAGTTCTGTAGGGGTAAATTTTGAAGATGAAGTTAGAGCTCTGTTATTCTTGTGCTCATTGCCCGAAAGTTGGAATGGTTTAGTAATGGCCATTAGTAACTCTGTGTCTGGATCTAGTACTTTAAAGTTTGATGATGTTGTTGGTGCTATCCTTAGTGAGGAAATGCGATGGAAAAGCTCCGGTGAGACCTCAAGAAATGCTTTGAGTGCAGAGTCTAGGGGAATAAAAATGGAAAGAGGAAAGAGCTCAGGATATCGCAGTAAATCAAGGAAAGGCAGATCCAAGTCTAGATCGGGGATAGTGTGCTGGAAATGTGGAAGGAAAGGACACCTAAAGAAACACTGTAGATCTCGGAAGGGAAAAGAAGGAGATGCATAACAAGAAAACAATCACGAAGAAAATGTGACAGGTGAGGTGTTACAAGATGCTTTGATTCTTTCTTTTGAAAATATTATTGGTTCCTGGGTGGTAGATTCAGGGGCCTCATTCCATGCCACACCTGATAAGAAATATTATCATGACTATGTTAAGGGAGATTTTGGACAAGTTCGTTTGGGTGATGATAAACCCTGTAAAATTGTTGGAATGGGTAAGGTTCTTGTAAAATAGCAGAATGGCAACCAATGGCTACTAAAGGAGGTAAGGCATGTTCCAAATCTAAAGAAAAATCTGATTTCAACAGGGTAGTTAGGCGATGAAGGTTGTGTGACAGCTTTCACAGATAAAGCTTGGAAGGTCACCAAGGGAGCCCTGGTAATAGCAAAAGGCGAAAAGGTTGGTACATTATATTTATGCAATGGCATTTCTAACTCTGTTAATGCTTTAACTTCCAAAGGAGAAGATGCAGCGTTATGGCATCATAGTCTTGGACACATGAGTGAAAAGGGGATGAAGATTCTTCACTCAAGGAATTTGTTGCCAGGTTTGAAGAATGTTGATTTGGACTTCTGTGAGAACTGCATTTATGGAAAATAGAAGAGAGTTAGATTTCTCAGGGTTGGGAAAGAAAAGAAGAGCGAAAAATTAGATCTTGTGCATACAGATGTATGGGGACCTGCTCAGGTATCATCTCTCGGTGGCTCTTGTTATTATGTTACTTTTATTGATGATGCAACTAGGAAAACATGGATTTATTGTATTAAGAATAAATCTGATGTATTTGATACTTTCAAGAAATGGAAAGCTTTGGTTGAGATTGAGATAGGAATGAAATTGAAGTGTCTTAGATAAGAAAATGGAGGTGAATATTGCAGCAAAGATTTTGATAGTTACTGTTCAGAGCATGGAATTTGCAGAGAGAAGACAGTTCCAAGAACACCACAAGAAAATGGTGTGTCAGAAAGGATGAACAGAACAATCATGGAGCGTGCAAGGTGCATGAGATTGCATGCAGTATTGCCTTTACAATTTTGGGCAGATGTTGTAGATACTGCTGTTTATCTAATAAACAGAGGGCCTTCAAGTTCCTTGGATGGTGGTGTTCCAGAGGAAGCATGGACAGGTAAAAAGGTGAACTACTCTATTTTAAAGCCTTTTGGTTGTGAGGCCTTTGTCCATATTGATAAAGAAAATAGAACAAAGCTTGAGGCAAAGTCAAAGAAATGTACCTTTATTGGATATGGTGTTAATGATTTTGGTTGTCGCTTATATGATTACGAAAATCACAAAATCATTAGGAGCAAAGATGTAATATTCAATGAAAAGATCTTGTATAAGAATCAATTGCAGGAAAAGAAACAGGAAAAAGAAAACAAGGAATACACAGTTCTTGATGAAATCACTGAAAAAGTAAAGGTGCCTGAAAATAATAATAATCAACAACCACAACAACAACAACCACCACAACAACAACAAGCACCCCAAACACCTGAAAGTGGTGTTAGAAGATCTACCAGGATAAGTAGACCCCCTGAACGATACTCTCCTTCATTATATTATTTATTGTTGACTGATTCTGGTGAACCCGAATGTTATGAAGAAGCAATGCAGGTTGAAAGCAGGAAGAAGTGGGAGGTAGCCATGGAAGAAGAGATGGACTCCTTAATGCATAACCAGACTTGGGACTTAGTCAGGTTGCCTGCAGGAAAAACTACATTGAAGAATAAATGGGTTTACAAGTTGAAGGAAGAAGATGGAGGAAAACAGAGGTACAAAGCTAGACTTGTGGTGAAGGGGTTTGCACAGAAGAAAGGTATTGATTTTGATGAAATATTTTCTCTTGTTGTTAAAATGACTTCAATCAGAACTATTTTAAGTCTAGTGGCAGTTGAAGATTTGCATCTTGAGCAGTTAGATGTAAAGACAACCTTTCTCCATGGTGATTTGGAGGAAGAGATATATATGTAGTAGCCATAAGGATATGAAGTGAAAGGGAAGGAGAAACTAGTGTTCAGGTTGAAGAAGAGCTTGTATGGCTTAAAACAGGCTCCAAGGTAGTGGTATCTAAAATTTGACAGGTTTATGTCTGAACAAGGTTATACTAGATGTCACTTTGATCATTGTGTTTATCTGAAAAAGCAAAATGATGGCACCTATATTATATTGTTATTGTATGTAGATGACATGCTTGTTGCAGGATCCAACATGCAGGAAATAAATGTGCTCAAAAGGAAATTTGCAAATTCATTTGCAATGAAGGATTTGGGAGCTGCAAAACAAATCCTTGGTATGAGAATAACTAGAGACAGGAAAAATCGTAAATTAACATTGTCTCAGACTGAGTACATACAAAAGGTGTTGAAAAGATTTAACATGCACAATGCAAAACTAGTTAGTACACTTTTTGCTAGCCATTTCAAACTTAGCAAGGAAATGTGCCCAAAGACCCAAGTAGACATGGATTATATGTCTAAAGTTCCATATGCATCAGCAGTTGGAAGCTTAATGTATGCAATGGTCTGCACAAGGCCTGATATTGCACATGCAGTGGGAGTTGTAAGCAGGTACATGAACAATCCAGGAAAGGAACATTGGATGGCAGTAAAATGGATTCTCAGATATTTGAAAGGTACCACAAATCAAGCATTATGCTTTGGTGGTTCAAACATTTTCCTACAGGGATATGTTGATGCAGATATGGCAGGTGACAAAGATAACAGGAGGAGCACTACAGGATATGTATTTACTGTTGGAGGAACAACTGTCAGTTGGGTTTCAAAAATCCAAAGTGTTGTTGCACTTTCAACAATAGAAGGAGAGTATGTTGCTGCTACAGAGGCTAGTAAAGAAATGATTTGGTTACAAAGGTTTATGGGTGAATTGGGTAAGGAACATGATAAGGGCACATTATACAGTGATAGCCAAAGTGCCATTCATGTTGAAAAGAACTCAGCATTTCATTCCAAGACTAAACACATACATCTCAAGTACCATTTCATACGATTAGTGTTGGAAGATGGACAGTTGAAGCTGGAAAAGATACACACTAGCCAGAATCCTGTAGATATGCAAACAAAAGTTGTAACCAGGGAGAAACTGAGAATATGCTCAGTTTCAATTGGTCTTCAAGGATGCCGATGAAGATGAGAAACAACCAGGTCTAAAGAGGAGTCATTGTCCAGCAAATGGAGCAGCGATGGATTTGCTACAATCAGTCTCCAAGTTGGAGATTGTTGGGTGTGGAGCCTGATTATCTTCTATATTCAAAGGTATCGCCACATTGGACCCCAGTTCGAAATGGGGGTGGAAACGCCGCCCGTAAAATATTCACTGCAAAACAGCTGTAAAATTGCCTTATAAAAGTATAGTAATTTCCAGTCAATCGGGGCCGTTCATTAGGCGGATGATTTGCCGGTAGAACTTATGTATAGTTTAGGGTTTTTTGCCCTAGAAAGAAACCCCTCTCTTTGTATGAGGGTATTGTATTTGAGGCTATGCAATAGATGTGTATTTTTGTGTGAGTGAGAAGCAGAGAGGTGAGACTGTGAGAGAAAATAGAGGATATTACAGTGGATCTACTGTAGGTTGTGTCTCTTCATTTTGCTGGATAATAGAAAGGAAGGACTGGCTGTTCGGGGTGGACGTAGCCCAAACTGGGTGAACCACGTATATCTGTGTCTCTCTTGTTTTATGTGTTTTCTGTGTTTATATTTCTGCAATATTTTATGTGTTCCATTGCTCCGTAATATATAATTTTCTAACACAAGTTCCAAAGATGCAAACCCTGTACTTCAAAAGAAAACATTTTATGGAGTGCTAGAAGAAATAATTACATTGGACTATTTTTGTATGGAGTACACATTGTTCAAATGTAATTGGATTGATGTATACAATAAGAGAGGGATCAAAACTAATGATTTGGGTCTTACAATGGGGAATATAAAGAAATGCTTAAGTTGAAATCATTGGCAAGATGATCCATTTATTCTAGCATCGCAAGCTAAACAAGTATTCTATGTACAATATCTAGTTGAGACTGACTAGTATGTAGTGTTCACATGTCCTCCAAAAGGATTGAGAAGTAATACATCATATGAACCCGAGTATGCAGATTTGTCATAGGTTGTAGACTTTCAAGAAACAAAATGTGCAAGTGAAGAACATATCAATGATCTTGATGTCAACATTAACATGAATGTGGATTATGTCCATTCAGATTGTGAAGTAATATGGTTGAATATTAAGAAATAAAAGATATTGATTTTGCTATTTTGTTTCGAGAACTCCAAAATTGATATTTGGTTATGAAGAGAGATTCCTTTGTGTCTTATCTATAAAATGTTTTAGACCCATTTAGTAGATCTGTTTTTAGTCCCTGCCTATGACAGAGACTATTGTTTTCATCTTGCACCATTAATCTTGTCAAATTGAACACATAAAAATTTGATATGTGCGAAGTTTCTATAACTTTTATATTTTTACATTTTTTAAGATTGAAGTGAGAATTTTCTATATTATTATTGGACCAAAGACCTAAAATTTACTCATTTAAAAGAACCTAGAAAATAAAAATTTCTTGGGCACATGTCGTTTGTTTAGCCTTCTACTGTGACTGTTGATTGCAAAACAAACTATGCAAAAAGGTTTGTTTACTAGTTGGATGATGATTCAATTCTTCAGACATAGATGATTATTATGCTTAATATGCCTTAAATACAAAGGTTTCTTGAACCTGCTTGTGCTCTAAATTATTTTGAAATTGCTTACAAAGTTGTGGTTTATACAAGTTGTTTCACGACTTTATGGGATTCTAATTGGTTGATTATGGTCCTGCATGACATGTTTGGTCTTGTTTCTTGCAGATGTCATGGAAAAATTTCCCAATCAAAGGCAAATGGATGCTTTACAGTTTGTCTTTACATTTGGACTTGTAGAAATATTTCGACTTGTGCCTTTGTTGAAGGCATATCTCGAGCATCAAAGGAAAGCTTTAGAAGAAATAGCAAAAAAAAGAAGAGATCATGTTGGGTCACTGGTATGTTTATTCTTATTGGTGTGGTTCATGCTCCCTTGCCAGTATAAACTATCGAAATATTAACTTGTCATTAGACATATTCTTTGAACACTTCCATGTCTTATTATAGAATTCAACAACCTCAAAATAAATTCATTCATTGTACAATGTAATAAAGTGCATTGAAGTGCTTCACATCTATAAACTTTACCAGAGATGTTATTGAGTATTTGGATGTGGTTACCTTTTCAAAGCACATGCGTATAAGAAGACGAGAAATAATATTCCTAACTAATTTCAAGTTATCTTCCTGTGAATAGGGTGTTCCCTTCCATAAACCTGATGACTCACTCTGCTTTTTTCTAGTGAACAAATTTGGGACTTTTCATCAATTGTGAGACAATTCCAACCCCATGACTATCAATTTCTTATTTAAAGTTATACCCACTATATTAGAACTCGTACAAGGATAATTCCATTCCCGTTTCAAAAAAACCTGCAATCGACTTATACCATGCTATTTAATATTTTATGTATTTCTTTGCATCCTTGGCTTGTGACATAAATATGCAACATGTTACCTTGCATTTTCTATACTAACACTTCTAAACAATAATAAAGTATGCCCAAATATGTCATTTCAAATTATCTATGCAGCTCACCTTTTGTATTTTCAATTATCGAAGATGTTACCTATATTGATGAGATCATCTACAACCCAGGCCACACTAACAATATATATTAGAGTTTATCCATGTTTCACTAAAGTTGTTTTTTTTCTTTAGCAACACTATAGTACATTGCAGTTTCCATTCAGCAAAGAAGTGTACCCAATATCAACCTTGGTCTGTGTGCAAATGGTTGAATTCATAGTAGACTTTATCTATTGTTTTGAAGGTGTTTCTCCTTTAATAGTACTTCATCTGAGTATATCCTTTCAATCCACACCTTCAACAGAGACATACAACCTTGGGGTACATGCTACAAATACCAATTTTGCTGTGAGGGTATAGCAACAATGAAAGAAGCGCATCGATTTTAGGCATCTTATGGTTGTTGTATGCAAGCATGCTTGTCTAGTGTTTCCCAAACTTATATAGATCCATATATAGTATACTTTTGTAGTTTGACTTAGATGCTCACTTTTCTTAATTTAGGTGTTTTTCTTAGTACTATTTTATGCATAGATTTATCTTTAAGAAAAGTGCATAGTAGAGAAGGGTTCTATATTTTGAATAGGGGACACTCTTCTAGATAGGAGGTACTCTATTCTAGGGAGCTTCTGTCATGCATGTTAGGTTCTTTATCCTAGACAGAGTTCCAAGTCCCTGCCTCCTTAACAAAGTCCCTGCTAGACAAGACACTGGTGGACAGAGTTCTAAGTCCCTAAATTTTCCAAAAACCCACCTGAGTCTAGCTATCTAGCCTAAAATCTTTTACATTCTAGTCATCTCTTCGCTATGATTTCATAGAGAGATCCTCTCTAGTTTGGTAGGGCTTGCTACCAAACTAAAAGCTTGGTCTGTGGTTACCTCCATCGATCTCCTGATCAGCTTGGGACATTGTGGAGGATAACAAAGGGCATGAAAACTAGGGACCGCCAAGGTGTTATAGTGAATGTAAGGTTCCCAAGTCATGGAAAAATGTAATGCTAGTTGTGATGTCATGACTGCTAAGGTGTGTTAGGGAATTCTATGGAATATTAACATGTGCCAGATAGTATGAAGACATGTCAAACAAGCTAAGATGTGCCAAGTGATAAGGCATGCCAAGATTAACAAGGGTTCCAAGTCCCTGCCTCATGTTCTTCCATATGCTATCCACTTATGACATTTCCTTTGCAATATTTGGTGCATTTGCTAGTTAAAGGGCATTTAATATAAGTTATAAATGTCTTTAGAGTTTCACTTCTAATTGAATATTCAACTGAACATATTGATTCTCTTATACATAACTATTTTTCCCTCCACCCACTTTTCATAACTTCAATAACCATTAGGTAGGGACTTGAACTTCGATGCTACTTTGCTTGTTTAATAAAATATTACCAAGACTTTAATTTATTGAAAGCTGTAGAATTTACAATTTATGAAGTTTCAAGGTCTAATTTTTAAAAGTATAATTCTTTAAAGGGTGCTAGCTCAATGGAAGAGCACTTGCTTTACAAGTAGGAGGTTGGTTGTTCGATTCCATCGTGCCCTGACATCCATATGGAATGACGGAGGCTCTTTTGACCATCACTAATGAGCTTTAGTGACATTTTTTTACCTTCACCAAAAATATGAAATGGTGACGGTCAACGAATGCCACCATATATACGCATCAATAATGACAACCCTCAAAGGTCCATAACCATAAATCGTTGTTTTTGATATGAAATGGTGACGGTCATTATCTGTCACTATATTCATTATTTGTGACGGACCTTGAATGTCACAACAACACCTATACTTCTGGAAATGTGGCTTTTGGTGATGGTCAATGAACATCACCATATATATGCACCAATGGTGACAGCCATTAAACAACCCTTAAAGATCCATCACAATAAATCATTGTTGTTCATATGAAATGGTGACAATCACTATCTGTCATTATAATCAATATTCATGACGGACCTTGAATTTCACCATAACATCTTTGGTGACGTTCTATTTTCGGTGACCGAGGCTTATGGTCCATCACCATTTCTCATATGCAATGGTGACGATCACTATCCGTCATTATAAATCATTATTGGTGACGAACTCTGAATGTCACTACAATACCTATACCTTTGGCAATGCCATCTTTGGTGACGTTTAGTTTTTGGTGACGAAGGCTATGGTCCGTCACCATTACTCATATGAAATGGTGACAGTCATTATCCATCATTATAAATCATTATTGGTGATGGACTTTGTATGTCACTACAACACCTATACTTTTGCCAACGCCACTTTTGGTGACATTCAGTTTTTGGTGATGGAGGTTATGGTCCGTCACCATTGCTCATATGAAATGGTGACAGTCACTATCCGTCATTATAAATCATTATTGGTGACGAAATTTGTATGTCACTACAACACCGATACTTTTGGTGAGGCCAACTTTGGTGACCAATTTTTGGTGATGAATGCTCTTTTGACCATCACCAATGAGCTTATGGTGACTTTTTTCGCCCCTCACCAATGTCCATTTTTCTTGTAGTGTGCCTATATCTTTCACACTCTAATTTTCAACACTTTACAAGCATGTTGTTCTCGATAAACTCACAATGATCAAGGGGAACTAGAAATCACTTGGAACCATCTTTATCCCCCTCGTAATTAGGATAAAGATGAAATAAATTAATGAGGTGGAAGTGGACATCATCATAAATGGACATCTATAGTTTATTGCAAATAATAATATCACATACATAAATTCGTTTTTAAAACTAAGGATCACTAGGTATCCACATGTTACAACTTCATAAAAATATTTACTCCCACATGCCACCTTTCACACACCACATTCAAATACAGTAAATCCTCTTTTAGATTTTCCTTGATGAACTATGCTCTTATCCTTGCAATGATAGTGATTTAGCAGAATCTAAGTTAAGTTCTATCCTTAAGGTGTTTTACATTCATCATACCCTATGTAAATAGCTTTCGAACATCCCCCAAATGCAATGTCAATCTTAATGTTAGTTGTATCTTAACCAACTAATTTTTCCCATCATAGGGTCATAAAATTAATTTTCTATAATAATTATTTAGATTATTGCAATAGGAATCCAAATAATCCCTCTTACTCAACTTTTATCGAAAACATAGAAATTTGTCTTTTATGGAACTTCAAGTCCTCTAAAACCCAGTGTAAAAAGGCACAATGGTGAGATGAAAGCCATTAAGGAGGCAAGGGTTAGACCTATGATATTGTAGCACTCCTCGAGTCTCAATACTCTTGTTAGTGATTCTATATTTTTTGTTTATACCTACAACGTAATATTCTCTTACTCATAGTAGACAAAGGTGTCTTGGTGATAAAACCTTATGGAGTCCACCCGAGCTAGTGGCTTTGGGAAGAAATTACACCTAGATGTGAGTTTTTTCTACTATAAAAATTCCTAGACATTCCAGAACATGCCCTAGTACCCATCATTATTACTTTCCTTTCAACCTTCATTAGTTTTCTTCTAGTGGATTTGTTCCCCACTATTGAATTTTTCTTGAAAGTCCAATCACTTTATGAGTGGAAGAATGCTAGTTGTTTTATGTCTCCACAATTTTTCATACTTTTTTGCCATCTTTGAACAAGTTGTCTGCTAAAAACATTTAAATTCCATTAAATTTCCCATCTTGATTTACTTTTATGGCTAGATTGAATTCTTAAAACACATTTGAAAAAGTCCCTCAAATTTCACATACCTCACTAAGAATCATCGGGGACCATCTCACACCCTATCATTCTTGTCACCTACAAGGCCTACCACATTTTCTAGGAGGTGTTCCTAGCCTTGTAGCTTCAACTACTCAATTTTCACCTCAAAAATCACCACTTGATAAAAAATTTATTGGTTAATTAATTTTAGGCATGAGTATACTTGGTACCATTTTACATTAACTCAAACCTACCTCGCCTAGTCATTAGGATCATGGAATGGTATCTCTAACTCCTACCCTACCATTTTTGGATTCTTTGGAACTTCTATATCTTATAAACCTAACAGATGATCCCATAACCCATGATTCTAGTTTTCCCCAATGTGAAACAAATTACCTTAAGATATTTCAAAGTTTTGATTGTAAGTTAGAAGAGGACTATGAAAACCACATTATGACTTTTCATTTGTGATGTCCATATAAACTATCAAAAAATATGCAATTCACTTAAGGAAATATCAACACACCTTAAATAACCCCTCTAATCAAATGGTACATTACAAAAATGTTAGGGGCTAGAAACACTTTCCAATCCTTGGTTGGCAAAATTTTAGGGGCTAAATTTAGTAGATGGGCTGATATTCCATGCCTTTTATAAAGAAAAATATTTGTCAATTTCCATTTCTTCTAAATACTATTCACCTAAATTTTATAGAATAAAATTATTTTACCTTAAAAACCACTATATAAAATTATTATAAATTTGACTATTTCTACAATTATCACCAAAAGAATTTCATTTTGCATATTATGGACTACAAATATTCTCTAATAATTTTAAACTTGAAGATAAATTTCCATCCTCAAAATTTTCCGTGATTCTTGGCCAACTCATACCTCATATTTTATTAGTTACCAACTTGTCATTATATGGGGTTGTAATTATCCTTGGAGTTTACAGGAAACTCCTGAACCCATATTGTTGACCACTTAAAAGAATGAACCAATGACGTAGAATTTTCAAGATTGAAGTGTCCCCAAAATTTGTCTTAAATTTCTTCCTTAATTCAATTTTAGGATACCATGCTCCCTTTGGAAGAAGGATATGGGTGGTGCACTACCTGTTCCTACCCCCATGGAAGGAAGATATTGTCAAAATCATCTTGCAATAGATTGTGTGCCTCCCATGGAGGGATCAATTTATTATATGTTGAGGAATTTTAATGGGGTACCCTAATTCCAAGGTGCACATGGGAATAGATTAGAGGGAAATCCTTATATCTCTTCGCTATCCCACCCCATCCTACGCATGCAATTTAGAAGAAAAATATTAGTGTCAACTTTATCCAACATTCCTTTCTGCAACAACAATAGGCCTTTGAATAAATTAATAAGGCCAATACCCCTTCCCAGCAACATAATGAAAAGAAGAAAGGAAATTGTCAATAAAAGTGAAATAAATGGTAAAGGGGGAATCCTCTATAAAAAAAAATCTATACAATGGAAGAATGACCAGAAACCATAATTATCCTGCTAACTAAGGTAACGACAACCTACAAAAACATGGTAAGAAAAATGATCTTCAAACCAAATTGTGTTGCATGTTATGTAGTGAGTATAGACACTATACACAAAACGACCACATATTTCAAAATTAAGACATACGAAAGAGGATATGGGTAATAATGGCCCTACTATCCAATAGGGAACCACCCAACAACTTGTCATGTTAGAGAATCCATTTGTTGAACAAGGCATAGTAGCCAACCAACAAGATATAATTGCATCACACTTCACCACTTCTTCGATATGAAACCCATAAGATTCCACCAATTGGGATATCTATATAAACCTCATGGATATCATCCAATGAACATGTCACCCAAATTTTGGAACACCTCTTGAGCCTAATTCTACTTCATTCAATGCCACTACATCTGCTTTTCTTGTACCATTGACAATGCAAAATCCCAATACGGACCCAACTTCTTAATTGATTAAGGGATTTTTAAGACATAATACTCACAATCCTCACAAAAAAGAAGGTGAAGGTTAAAACATAGTTGAGTATTTGGCTTAATGTCATATTTACATGTTGTTATTAGAGGTATTATATACACACCACACCCAACAAAAGGCATATCTTTTAGAACTAGGATAAATTTGTTCTTCTAAGTCACACCTAAGTATATTTGCCTTAGATAATTATGAATGGTGTCTAGCATCATTATTTACCTTTCATATAATTATCAATATCTCAATTGTTATCATTTGTTATTGCATTATATATGATTATGCACCCACACACATGATGTCTAAAATTTTGTGGAAAAAAATGGATACCTTGAAATTTTTCCTTCCTCTATCACCTTTAGATTAGATGACAATTTCCAATCACAAGCCATAATCCTATACCAAAAAGTACCTATGCAACTTGTAGGAAAACTCTATTACTTTATAGTTAGCTCCTCAATTCCCCACTTGATTACAACATCTTGTTTGGGAAAAGCTACATGTATGCCATCAAGGTTGTATCCTCCTTAGCCTTTCACATGATGAGTTTTCTATGCAACGAAAATATTGTTACTATAGAGAAAATTTCATATAATGAGCATATGTCCTAACTAATAATAGATAACATGTTAACCCTCATTGGATCATAACAAAAAATCATACCTTAATTTATCTAAACATAACCAAGAATATTAAAGGATTATTCTCTTATAAATACATACCCCAAAGAAGCCTGATTTCTATGTAATCCTAGATCTACTCCTTTTTGTTTTGTGAATATGTCTCCTAAAGAACCATCATAAAAAATTCCCCTTCCTAACATTGAGCCAAACATGACATTCTCAAGTATTTCACTCGTACCCATTTTTTGTACATACCACTTGGATTCACATCACATTAGGTGATGGACATACTGAATGTAGCTAATATCATCTTCTCTCTTCCCTTCTAATACTCAACATCCCTCATTACTTCCCCCATGCCACCAATAATTCCTAACTATTACTCACAAGTAGTCTAGGCACTATTTCATTAACCTCCCATAGAGCCATGTCATAATTCAAATTACACACCAAATGGAACTATGAAATAATTTTGGGGAAATCCAGAAAAGAAATAAGATGTGAAATCTGCCTCCACTCCTAGGTTCATTCCCTCATGTTCCCTTTGTAACTTTCATATTCACCCCACCAACTTACTTCCTACCCTACCAGAGCTAGAACCCTTTATGCTTTATAGGAAACCCCTTTTCTCTTGAATCCACAAACTAACGGAGTCACACCTATGTGTAATGAATATTTGTGTACCGACTATCCATGTTCACTTGGTATCAAACACGACCACTACAATCACCATTTCCCTAGTATCCCTTGATACTAATATGTGTTGGTTGCATTCCATCAATCATGAATAAATCTCCAAGAATCCCACTGACCTTGTGATGTAGAATGTCTAACTATATGTTAGGTGTCGACTTTGGTGAAATAAGAAAACACCCATATAAATACATTGTGAAATGAACATAGCAGTTTTACTTACATTTTCTCTATTTTCATCTCACATCATACGTGAAGGACAACCCAATTGAAACACATTTCACAACCTAATAGGGTTCAACACCTCATCAACCAAATAAACAATTCCATAGAAATGCTTAATGCATCCCTTAATACAAGGAATTTCTTGAATCTTTTCATGAACACCTCCACATTAGCTATATGTATATATATGTATATATATACCCTTCATAAGAACCATGGAAATAAATACCTCCTCCCTTGCCCACCGATAACCAACAACATTGTGAACACATATAGCTCATTTCCTTCTCCACCAAGGAAATACCATTAACTCTATCAAGTACTCAATTTATGTTGTCTCCCCGAATATTCGTCATATAGAACCGTGCATTATGCCACACATTTGTGCTATGCACAATACCTCCATGTGACTACATTTTCTTCATGACACTACTTAGGGACATCCACCATTCTTTTACTTCCACTCAGATGATGACATTTGTAAATTCATGGCAACATCCATGTACCCTTGTGATTGCATCCACCATCATTCTTACTTCTTACCAAAATAACCCCTCTAACCACATGCTTTATAAATGTTATTCTCATATTATAATAGGGACTTCATTTGTCCTGGTTGCATTTATTTGTTCTAGAACCTTATTTCAACACCAAATCCTTTTAAGGAAGATAACATGGCCAACATCCCACTAATTATCAGATTTGACATATCAATTAAAGAAGACGTAGTAGAAGAGCTATAATCGGGGCCTCAAATTTGTTCCCTAGAAGAAGTAACCAGTTATAAGGCCCTATTCCAAGAGTACCATGAAATTTTGGCTTGTTTTTATCATAAAATGTTCAATCTATACCCTACAATATTGGAACACCATAGCAACACATGGCTTGAAAACTCACTAGAATGGAAAAAAATATGCACTACACCTATCCAAAGCCATGGTGATTGAAATACATACTAATTAAGTATAGGAAGTGGGGTTCATCAATATATTCTAACCCTATTTTCCACATAATTTAAGTGCAACAAACCCTAGCTTGACTTACCTTAGTTGTTGGGTACAATGTATCCCATTTCACCAGGCTTATTTTTTCTTACATCGGTTCTACATGGAATTTATTAAATTTTATAGGTCTAGAAAAATGTGAGAAATAAAGAAAGAAAAAAAAATAAGTAAAATTGGAAAAGTATAAAACAAAATTACCAATATAAAAGATGGAAGGGAGGAGGGCGACCAATAAGAAACAACAAGGAGAATGTAGCTGCCAGAAGAATACTTGACAATATAAGCAGTCAAATGACACTTATAAAATATCACGTGACAAAAGACAAAATTGATGTGAAGAAATAAGAGAAAAGTAATAGAGGAAAAAAATCAAACTCGGTAGCGTGAGAGAAAAGATGCACAAGAATCCTCAGATGCGTTGAGAGGTGTAGCACCACTCATTTCGAAAGAGAATAATGGCATAAAAATAAGTATGGGAAGGAATGCAGATGAGATCAAAATTGATGCATTCTGTCCTACAATACCACGGATAATGATTTTTTCAATATCCAAATCACTGTTAAAGAATTAAATAAACATCACATACTTATTCATGAATACCTTGCTTAGCATGATGAGGGTGAACAAATAAATAAACAAAAAATTAAAAATGTTATTGAGAATCAAACAAACAATGAGATCAAAGAAAATCGATAAATTCTTCCCTAGATTAGAAATCTCATGATCTTACCCCCGTACCATATATTTTGATCTTACCCCCGTACCATATATTTTATAGATAAGTAGGTCAGTTTATCGAGTATATATATATATAGAGCATGCCAACCAAAATCGAAAGATGAAATAAAAACTAGTTTTCTTGCTTTCTTTAGGGCCCAATACGTGGAACACGTGGTGGCACAAAAATTAAACGACGTCAAGTAATGACACAATGGAATAGTGCACAAATATGATAAAATATTTAAATATTTATTGATTCAAATCCCATATATCATCGATGAAAATTTCCTACTTCAGTGGTATGTGGTTGGCCTCCTACAAATTATTTGTAGCCCATTGAGAAGGCATGAAGTTAAAACTTGTGACGAAGCTCTTAGCTTGGCCTAACAAATTGAAATCGACAATGAAGAAAAATCAACTAACTCATCGACTTTAAAAAAACTTCACAATAGTACTTAGCAATTACAAAATTCGTTGATGGAATTAAAATTTAAGAGGAATAACATATGTTGCACTAACTGTCAAACTGAAGGAAAAACCAAGGATAATTGCAAGTTTGTTGATTATTTTTACCAATATGTTTTCCGAGTACAAACTGACATATATTGTGACACATTCCAAATAGAATCCAATCACACTACTAAAGATTGTTAGTGTAATCTTCATTATGACTCTAAACCAAATGGTGTGCCATTTGTGAAGACAATGGACATTCAAGACAAGAATGACATATTAATGGGAAAAATAATTCAAATTGACATGTCGTCGATCATATGCAACCAACAGATAGATACAGTGAGCCAACAATGCATTGTGGAAGAGGAAATGGTTGAGGGGGATATGGTGGCTAACCAGGAGGATACAATGGTAGATGTTGATGATCTGGTCGAGGTCGAGGAAGATTTTATTGCTTTACTTGTTGGAAAGAGGGTCATAAAACCCCCTAATTTTCTTTTAAAAGATAAGACCAACCTACATTTTTGTAATATGTGTGGCTTGGGGGATCATTCCTTGGAATATTTCCCCAAGATCATTGAAAAATTCTTGAATAAAAGAAATGTAAATTTACTTCAAACTATCCCTATGCAAGATATTCTAAATTCAAAATATCTTCAAGTTGTTAGATGGTCGGGGGCAAGAAAATATAGTAGAAGTCATAATCAGCGAGTCATCCGACTGACAAAGAACATGACTAGACATCCAGATATGTAGATGCAAAATGGTACCATGACAAGAGTGGTTGAATTTTTTATGAGAGAAGCTGATAAATATAGATTATCGAAGGATATTACTCTAGAAGAGTTTTTGGAGCTCTTAAAAGAAGAACATTTGGTTCGTCATCTAGTAGAGATTTTAATTATGCTAAAAGACTGCAACAAAAGTAGGGAGAAAAGTAAAAATATGCATTAGTTGTTGCAAGGAAGAAAGATGAAAGATCGTGATCCATAAGTTGACTTCGAAGTAAAAGGTTATATGGTAAGAAAAATATTTTTCAACTTTGGGTCACAAGTTAATATTCTCCCCCATGAAACATGTAGTAGTGTGGAAAGGTCGAATATACATAGAATGACTAACTTTCTGAATATTTCCAACCAAATATTCATTGAACGCATTGGGACACTGGGACAAGTAAAAAATCTAATTATTGGAATCCTAATGACAATTGATTTTTAGGTCATTGATTTAGTCAATGTTGTACCTGTATATCACGCACTAGTCAGAAGAATGTGGGGTCAAAGGATGGATCCAGTCATTTCATTAGAAAAAGACAAAATCAAATTGAAGGGAAATGATAAGAAAATCATATTTCCTTTAAACCGCCATGAAGGAAACAATGGGTTGAACCATGTGACAAAGAGTCATAAACAAGAAGGTTGTATCAAGTGATACAGAAAGATAGGGACAATGTGGAATCTAATTCTTTCAGAGAAATTTTAACATGACCACCTCTTTCCATCGGTCAAAACTTTGATATCGAACTTTATGAATGGAAAGTCAAGAATTATTAGTCAAAAGAAACAGAGTGCTAGATAATTGAAGCAATATAAACAACACAAGTCCAACCTTGCTATTCTATCAAAGCAGTGCTTATACTTAAAGAAATAAATTGTAAAGAAACACCATCACCACAATTGATTGGCTTAAAAGAAGATTATAGTAGTATGATTTGATTCAAGGAATGTGATTCCCCCATAAACCATGTTGAACAAGTAACAAAATCTATAGGAGAATAGAGAAGGATGCAAATTCTAGTGCAAAGTTTATAGTTCAAGTGGAAATATGGTGGGATACCAACTCATCTCAACTCCAAACATGGATGACAATAATGACATATTTCATTGAATGATTTGGATTTTGTAAGCTTTCAATGCAAGAAAATATACCTATCTTTAGACCTGGATAGGACCTGATACATTATATACAAAATTGTGAGTAAGAATGGTGCAAGATTGCATATAGAGATGAGAGAGTCTAGCCTCAGATGTTTCCAAATACTTTAGATTAATTTCCTAATAGATGATATAAATTTATAGAGGCTGAATATAAATCCTTACAATGGAAACAATTGAAACAAAATTTCATTAAGGATTTTGAGTTCCGGCAAGAGGAACAAGAATTGCTTGACATGGTTCAACAAATAAACTACTTTACAAAGGAAGAAAAAAGCCAATCATCTTAATAAAGAATCAACAATTGAAATCTCATCAAATTGTAATTATGTCTCATTCACATCAGAATATAAGACGGCTAGCCAGTTAGAGACGAAAGAAGCTACTATTCTTTGCAAAAGTTTTTATTGCAAGAAGGATAATTCATAAAATCACAAAAGATTAAAATCAATGTAAAAACTAAAAAACCATGAAAATGAGAACCCTGAGAAAGTAGACTTCCCACGTACATATCAAGAGATAAAATGTGGAGATTAGTGACTTGATGAGTCAAAGTTACCCAACTAGATGGATTCTGAAATAAAGATAGATAAGTCTACATATAAAATGATGATTGACCAAAGATTGTCTGACTCAATGACTATTAGTTGGATAAAGAAATAGAAAAATTCCTCAATTTACTCAATGAATATCAAGATGTATTTTCCCATGATTATAAATATTTGAAGCGACCTTTAAAATAAATGGGGTAGATGAAGGTTAAACTCATTCATAGAGCCAAGATGATTAGAAAGAGACCTTATAAGTCTACTCACAAATATAAACCCATTGTCCAAAAAGAAATAGAGGGGATCCCTTTTAGTGGCATCATCTACCCAATTGAAACATTGGAATGGGAAAGACATATGGTCTTAGAACCCAAAAATCATGACCTGACTAGGCTGCACATATGTGTTGACCATCGCAGGTTGAACGCATTGATAGTAACTGACCCATGTCGTAATCAATTTTCTAACGAAATTATAAAAAAAATTGTAGGTCATGAATGTTGTTCTTTTATAGAAAACTTCTCATGATATAATCATGTACAAATTGTAGAATAATGTTGGGAGAACACAACATTTGTCACTGAAACTGGATCTTTTGCATATTGAGTAATGCCTTTTGGATAAAAAGAAAAGCACCAACAATTTTTTCAAGGATTGTCATAAAAAAATTTCAGTAGTACATCTATAAAACAATGGAAGTATACTTGAATTATTGGATAGTCTATATTCTACTTAAGGATCACATGCAATGGCTCAGACTAATGCTTGAGATATGCATATAAATTTGTTTATCACTGAATATCAAAAAATGTATCTTCAGAACACCTATAGTAATACTGCTATGACTTGTAACATCAAAGAAAGGAATAAAAGTCAACATGCAAAAAATCAAAGAAATTTTAGATCTGAATCCTCGAGTTAATTAGAAGGATACCAAAATATTTTTGAGGCACATGAGATGCTAGAAAAGGTTCATAAGGAATTAATCTTACATAACATTTCTTATAGAAGAACCTTTGAAAAACAATGTTCCATTTAATTGGTTGAAGGAATGCAATGAATCATTCTAGCTATTAGAAAAGAAACTAGTTGGGGTGCCCATTCTTAAGTTCCTTGACTAATCGAAGCAGTTTCATGTACACGTCAATGCATCAAATGCGGTAGTCAGTGTAGTACTAGCACAAGAAGATGATGAATCGATAGATCATTAGAATGCATATGCTAGTCAGAAACTTAGAAATGTTGAAAGGAAGTATTCAACAACTGAGAGAGAATATTTAGCCATGAACTTTGCATTGAAAAAATTATGGCATTACCTACTTATGAATCCATTCATATTCTATATTTATCATCAAGTGTTGAAAAATCTTCTTAATAAACTAGTACATCAAGGAAGCATTTGTCGATGGTTATTATTGTTCCAAGAATTGGAATTTGAAGTGATTGCTCGACCTGGTAAGAAGAATTTTGAACCTGTCCACTTATCCATACTATAATATAAAGAAGAACTGACAAACATTGCAGACATCCTCCTAGATGCACATTTGTTTAGAGTTGAAGGAATCCCTATAGGGCTCGTCGATATTGCATAATTCTTACATAAATGAAATGCATCTCAGAGATTCCTTAAAAAAATAAAAAGGCTCTTCTTATTAAAGTTGCACCATTTACACTGATAAATGTTCAATTATATAAACTTTCCATTGACAAGGTACTTCGAAGATGTGTTTTGGAGGACAAAAGGGAAGACATTATCCATGAAGCACATAATGGAGGAGTTGGAGGACATTATCAAGGTGAGGCAATCGCAAGGAACATTCTGCAAGCTAGATTATGGTGGCCGACATTGTTTGGATACTATTAAGGACAAGTACAAAAGTGTAATATACGCCAAATTCCTATGTGACCATAACTAAACAATCACATGCCACTACATTTTATTGTTCCTTCATTACCTTTTGAGATTTATGAAACTGAATTTTTCACACCCTTTTCGAAAAGAGCAAAATGATTAGGAGAAAAATATTATATAATAGAAGTGGAATATCTGACAAAGTGGGTGAAAGAAAAATTAGTCGAATCCTGCATAATGGAAGTTGTGGAAAAAGTAATTTATGAAAATATAGTAACTCGATTCGGATGTCCTATGGTCATAATCAATGATAAACAAACTCATTTTGTAAATATTATGATTCAAACATTGATTCAAAACTTCATGATTTAGCATACGAAGACTACTAGTTACCATTCTGCAAGCAAATGGCATTGTTGAATCATTCAATAAAACATTATGTAAAGGGATAACAAAAATATGTAATCTGGATAGATATTATTGGGATGATAATGTACCAGCCATTCTGTAGGAATGTCACACAAATTACAAATAGTCAACTCGATCGACTCCCTTTATAGTAGCCTACGGTTAGGAAGTAGTTGTCCCACTTCATGTTAGCATTATGATGCATGTGTTGTCCTTGATGGAAGCTCACTTGTAACAGAACAAGAATATGGTAACTAGATTAATCTATAGATCAGTTCAAAGGTGACAGTGTGATGGAACAAAATAACAAAATGACGGGACAAAGGTTTATATATCAAAATCAAAAGTTTGATAAAGATGATTATTTGAAGATCTATCTGAGGGTTCGTCAAGGCCAAGTCATGTATACATGTAAGTACAAAGAAGAAAATTTGCATACATGTTGGTGCACTAATTTAAGAATAACAAGGGTCCTTATCATGGTATTAGCCCACAATATTGAGTGCAGTAACGATTACTTGATCTCGTCCAAGATTACCACCGACACTAGTGTAGTTTTGACTCATGGTATTGGCTAAGGCTCTAACTATATAAGGAGGTAAAGATAAAGGTGCTAAGTGTGCATGTGAAAGGGTTTTTTATGGATGCTTCAATCTAAAGTATATTTTCATTGTAAGGGCCATAGTTGAGACATAGACCTGAAATAATTATGCACTGATGAATATAATCATGGATTAGGACCATGAGACCAAAAATGACTTTTCATTGTATGATATTTTCATGGATTGACTAGACTTAAGTATTGATGCATGTTTTTATCTTTGAATATTATGATCTAGGTCTTTCTGAAGTTCTGAAGAGCTGTGCAATTTTAGGTCAAAATTTGCAGATATATATGTAGGTTGGTCTCGTTAAGTTATGTATACACGTGGGTTCATTTATTCAAAGTTGCTTATATAAAGGAAAGGTTTTTGTTTACAAATGGGCGATCAACTAGATCAGTGTTGATGTATGTATGTTGTTTGTCAATGACGTCCTCATGTTGATCTGGGTTGAGTGATAATGTCTGAAGTAGAATTGATTGAATGATGAAGTTGAATTTGGTTACATGCTGATTGGTTGAAAAGATTATTGATATTGGGAACTGTATGAGGGTTCCATAAGCTAACAGAATATTTCAGAGTAACTCTGGTCAACCCTGTGTCTGATTCAGAATTACAAGTTTCTAGATAATTAGATTTGTATGCAGGTTTCTCTACAGAAAAGCAATTATACATGCGGGTTTCCTTAAGTGAAGTAGTGTATACATGTTGGAATATGAATGATCAGGGTTGTAGGTGATTCTGTGTGTTGATGCAGTATTATGAGTTCAGTTCTATGTTTTGGTTACAGCGATCTCACTGTTCTATTTGAATTAAGTTGGTGTTTGGTTCAGTTGATCTACAAGTTGTGATGTATTAATGTAGGTGGATCCAATGTGAAAATTTATGAAATGTGGTCCATGGATGTTGTTAAGTGTTCGACACTTCAGTGAGGAAGTCAAATCTTCTTGCCAGTAGTAGCTAGTAATCAAATCAGTGGGCTGGAACTCCCTTCCAGTAGGAGTTGGAGAACGAGTGAAGGTTGTAGCCTTCAATAGGTGAGTGCCTGTGTACAAGCATGAGTCTGTACTAGTACAAGAATGTGAGTTTTTGATATTAATAAGTTTGAAGACTAAGACGACAACATCGGTTGTTTTCTCCCACATTGGGTTTCCACCTTAAATCTTGGTGTTCATGTGTATTTCTTATGTGTGATACTTTATTATGTTCTTACTGTACCTGCTTACTTCTTATCAAATTCTTGATAAATCTCTCACATTATGGTTTAAGTTTAACAGATAAAGAATTAGTTATTTTACAAGTTTACTAAGCATACACTAGTTTCTTTTACAATAGTCACGTACATACGTGAGTTGGGTTCCATAAATTCATGTACATATTTTAGGAAAGAAAATTATTATTCTATGTTTTTTAAAATACTAATTCACCCCCCCCCCCCCGTATTTTTCCCAACAATTGGGATCAAAGAAAGTCCTTCAAAAGAATCTTGATCACTTGAAGGAAGATCTCCCAAGATGAGCAATATGAGCAATCAAGATAGAATAACATGTATTAGAGCACCACTCTTCAACAAAAATAATTTCATATATTAGAAGATAAGAACTACATCCTATCTTCAGTCCCTTGTGTTATCACTCAGGTTGTCCTTAAAGCTCCGAAAAGGATACGGCCGAGGTAACCACAAACCAACTTTGGACTGCAGGTTCTAGCATGCCTGCAGTCAGAGAGGGCTTTCTCTTTTAGATTTAGCTTTGTTTAATGGATGATTTTAGGCTAGATATGATGCACAGGGGTTTTGTATTGTTTTTTGGTGGGAAGGATGGTGCTTTCAAGTAGAGAGGCAAGACATAGTTTGGTAAGTTCTCAAACCATTGGGCATGGAGTCAAAGATCAGGACTGCTGATGTGTTTTCTTGGTCACAAGATAAACATGGAGAAAGGTAACTACATATGAAACAATCTTTGAAGCTAAAGAATGTAGTGAAAACTGAGGCATGAGAGGCAATTAAGAATCTCTCAAACATGTTCAGCAGAGGGAAGTTGAATGAACCTTGACCAGGAGCAATTAAGAATTCCTAGCTAACAGTCATTCATGTGTGAAAAATGTTAAACATGAGCCATAAAGGAATTCATATTCATCCCTAAATCAAGAGGAAAACATTAAGAAACCATAGAAACTGAGCATAGAGTGCGAGCATGCGAATTCTAAACCAATCTTTCTTTCTGTGATTTGAGCATATATGAGATGAAAATAATAGAGATAGGGAACACTTATTGTTTCATACAGTAGCGCAAGAATTCCACATTCATATCTTCAACCATTAAACACGGTGCAGACCATTGTCCTCCAGACTTTTGAGCAGTCTTTGATTATAGAAAAGTTTCAGATATACAGTGCGAGTCTCTCTTGAGACACATTAGCCGACCAACCCTTTTAACAATGCAGAGGGCGGTATTTATACAAAAATTGGATACAAAAATATCTAGATAAGAAGTTAATAGCTAATAACTTCTCTGCCAACTCTCAAGGAGTGGTTGATGAAGAGTAAATGCTGAAATAAATACATATGTAACAGCTGTTCTTTTGTGCCAGGAGATATTGACTTTTGATTATACTTAAGTCGGCTTCATTGTTCTTTCAAAAATCCGCGCTCTTGGGCTTATCGTCCCAGTGGATTTCTTTGCGACCGCTTCAACTTGTTCCGTGCGTTCTGCGATTGCTTTGTCCGGTGTGTGCTGACAACTTGTAGCCGACTGTGGTTTTGAAATAAACAAAAAAGGGTAAAAACTGACGCTACCTGGGCACAACGGCCAGCATTGCCTGCCACCAGTTCTGAGAAGGCAACTGATGCCTTTGTATTTTGACCAGTGTTTCATCGGCCTCCGTGTACTTGTAATAACTGGGCGGCATCTCAAACAGATGATTGACCTCATGCTCTAGATAAAATAAGCTTTCCAGCTTATCATAGAGGGTCTGCCCTGTAGGTGGTCCTGTCTCTGTTGCAGAACTTGATGCAGCAGTAAGCTGATTAGTGACAAAAGTATTGAGTCTGGTAGTATATTGGTCACATGTCAATAATCTCCCAGCACTGGTCAGCAGGCTGGGCAATCCTCTAATCTGTAGCGCTGCAACCTTTACGTCAAAATTGTCTAAATCTCTTTGTATATCTCGGCACCTCGCTTCCAGAGTCTGCACAAAGCCTCTCAATGTAAGCACACTTTTTGCTGTTAATATGGCATCCGTTCTGTTCATGATATTGAGTGCTGCCAGCTCTTCCCTAGTCTGATGATTCAGAAAATTGATCATTCTATTGGCCTGATCAGGCATATTACCTAATGCTGCCTTGGCTCTCTGGATTTCATGTTTAGCACAGCCAACAAGTTCCACCTGCTCATATATTGCCTGAATTGACCTCCATTGGCTAGCGATTGACTGATTTATTTTGGCCCACAGGAGCTTCTTTATTTCAGCAAAGGCCTTGTCCAACGATAACTCTTTCTCCATGATTTGATTCTGTCTTTTAGGGCCTTGATTTCTCTTGATTGCTCACCCACTGTCATTTTGGACTTGTCATACTTTGTTTCTAGCTCAGCCAATTTTTCTCTGGCTTGTCTGATCTCTATTGCTTGAAGCTCTACCTCTTTGATAGCCCTTTTTAATCCGTCCATGCTCATACTAGCCTCAGGAACTATTGTTGTCGTCGCTGCAGCATCTATAGTTGTTGTGGTTGTTGAAGTAATTGGATGGGTGGCCATTGCTTGTGTTGTAGGAACAACAACCCCAGTTGGAACTGTTTGAGGAGGCTGGGAGGTCGACTCACACTGCTTACTTTGTAGTGCCCTCTCCAAATCTCCCTCTAAATCAATTACTTTTTGATTTAATTTCATTATCAAATCCCATTGATCCTCCGTTTCTTTTTCCTTTTGCAGTTCACTTGTTTTAGGATGCTCAGTAGGTAGCAACCTTAATCTTTTCTTCAGCACTGCAATGTCATCATCTTTCTTTTTCATAAGGGTCCTCACACCCTTAGGATCTATTGGATCATGACCCAAGTCAATAATGATTTCCTCCAATGTTTTGATTCTATTATCCTTAGCTGTGGAGGACAATCTTTCAAAATCCAGTTGAGTGTTGGTATTCCTCAAAGATTTGCCTAACTCATGGGCCAATGTGGCCTTTTCTGCAAGGGTAGCATAAAGCATTTCAGCTGTCTGCTTGTGTAGCTCTATCTGGTCCATAGGGTGAATATCTTTAGACAGGACCTCTAGCCTCGTTTTAACGAAATCTGCAGCTGACTGTGGCTGCTAAATTTTGGGCTTGAAGTGGGTCAGAAACATATTTTCTTGCTTTATATCATATGCTGCCATCAGTCTTTCCTATTTGGCAGGTGTTGCCTTCAGAAATTGTTCATATAATTGCACCCTTAGTAGCTCATTTTGAGCCTTGATTTCTTTGAAGTTGGCCTTGCTGCTGACTGGTTTCTTGCCTCTTTGTGTGGAGGAAGATACCTCCATGCCGCGTTGTGTATTCTGCTCTTGCTGTCTCTGCTGCTCCTGTTGAAAAGAGCGTGTTGGTGTATGCTGGCTTTCTTCCCTTCTCGGGCTTTCCACGATCTCTTCACTGACTTCCTCCTCAATTGGAGAATCCCCTCTTTGCCTTTTTGACTCAGGCTGTAGCATAGACCCACTAGCAGGTGTGGAATCTTCCCGGTCTCTTTTCCTGCCTCTCTCTTGATTGAGTGGAGTTTGGAGAACTAGTGTTTCAGCTGCCTGTGTTTGTTGTGGAAGGGCTTGCCCTTGAGTCTCCCCCATTGAAGTGACTGGCTGCTCTCTTACTATCCCTTGTTCTGTTTCCATTGGCTCTTTCCCTTTGGCTATACCCGCTGTTGAAGTTGATGCTCCTTGGGCAATCTGTGAGGCCGTGGCTGTAGATGGGCCCTCTTCGACTTGGTATGGCAGCCTGAAATATACCTAGTCATCAGAATCCAAGTCAAGAGTTTTTTCAAGATCTCTAGCAGTTTGTTCCATAATTTCCTCTTGAGTTAATTCTTCAATTAAAGTTCCAAGTGCCCATGCATCCTAATTAGCATATGGTTCAATGTCTGGCTTTTTGGAGTGCTCATAGGGTGTTAACCTATATTTGATTCTTCTGGCATTAATAAAACCAAGCGGGTCATAGGGGACCCACCAGAAACTCTTCTTCAACTTAAATTGATCGCTGATTATCAGGTCAGCCTCTTGCCAACCATCCTTCTTATTCATAATGAAGGGGCCTAGATGGTCTCTGAATTTCAGCTGTGCCCTTTTCTTAGCACTGTAGAATTGAGTCAAATCTGAGTTTATAAGTTGCCTGTAGTATTCTAATGCAAACAGCCTCATTGGCACATATCTCGGGAGCCTGTAAGGGCACAGCTCACAGCCATACATTCTGATGACAGTATGGTTTTCATACAGGTACCAATCACCTAATTTGAAATTCTTAGACAGCTGCAAGATCTTTTGCTCTTCATAGGTTATTTTGGGAGGAGGGAGCTTCATTAAGAGGCAGGACACAGGATATACAAACTGGTCTATGAATTCAGAATATGAATAAGGGGAGTCTTGAACTTGGTGAAAAACTGATGACCATAAAACAACAGACCTCCTTTCCCCCTTTGAATCCAGTTTCTTGATAGGGCATTGGAAAATTTCAGATTGATAGAACATGAACAAGTGATAGATATAGGAGGAATATTTGAAGATTCCCTGCCTATCTAGTCTAGTGAGCTGGTCATGGATTTTACCTGATACGAACCTGGCATAATTATACTTGACAGCAGGAGGTTGTCCTTAGCTGAAAGAAGACAATATAATGAGAACTGTCTCATCTACAAGTTCAGCTGATGTGAAGCCCAACACATAGGTTATCATATCTATCAGTAGCTTACCCACCTCATTGAAATGGTCATAAGGATATGGAGCTGATTCCTTTGGCTGGCAATCTGTCTTCATGAATGTCTCTGTAATCATCTCCATCTTGGTAGCAAGTAACCAAGAGGTCTCTTGCAACAAACTGTTTATGGACAACGGCAATAGCGTGTGATTCGTTCTGAAATTCAGCATCTGGTTGATGGACTCAGGAGTAGTGTAGAAAAGTATGCTTCCAAATGAAGACTTAACAGCCCTTTGACTCGGTTCATAATTTGCAGCACAAAGATGAATAATCTCAGGAAAAATATTCACAGAAGGGAGGAAATAATAGGGCAAATTGGACTGCCATATTCAATACTTGTCAGATTTGTCTAAAAAACTATTTCTCAGCTGGCAGTAGGTGCGCAGATGATTTCTTTTGGCAACAAAATCCTGAATCAGATAATCTGTATCGGCCAAAGGCATGGATTCCAGTTCTTTGCTTGGTGGGTTTACGGGAGTGACATCCAGAGCAGATGGGGCAGCCATTATGCAATTCTTTGAAGGCTTGAGCTGAAGAAAGGGCTACACAGCAACTGGCTAACAGATTTGCATGTAGTAACTGGCAGGAGTAGGCAAACTACACCCTAATGCAACAGTAACTGGACAGCTCAAAAGCTTATGCTATAAGGGACCAACTTTGCGGAGTTTTTTGGGTCGATTTTCCTTTTTTCAGTGGATTTTTCTGAAGTTAGAAGTTGTAAGGAATAATGTAGAGGGGCCAAGGGCAGTTATGGTTTCAATGGAGGCTTTAACCAACGAAAATAGGGTGAAATAGGGCAATGTGGGACCGTTGCTAGATTTCTTGCTAGGGGCTAACTCTTAAACAGGATTTTGCCAGTAACATTGCAGATGGGCCCCGGGTTTCTGAGATTTTTTTGGTGTAAAGGTTTACAATGGGTTTAATAGACTCTCAGGTACAACAAGGATACCAATTGGGTAGTTTACAAGCTTACAGTCATGTGCAGTGGATAAACATGAAGAACAGGCGTGTAAGAGAAGAGAATATGGCAAATACCTGGTTTTAAAACAGCGCTAAAGAGGACGAACTGGTGCGCAGGTAGACTATAAACCCGAATTAGAGGCCGCAGCAGCTGGCTTAGTCGCTTTGAAGCTTTGAGAGTGAGCAAGTGAACGAAATAGGGGAGCCGAGCGTTCAAATAAGGCAGTAAAATGAAAGGTAACGGTCGTTAGCGCGCTCTTTTTATGCAAAAATTTGACATTTGGGCGCCTCTGGCGCTTTTTTTTTTCGGGATGACGCGCTTTTCGAGATGACGTCAGCATGATGTCATTATGTACGGATGGTAGTGACGTGGCAATGCCACGGAGGCAGGGCGTAGGTACAAAAGGTTGATGTGACGGCAACGTGTCAGGGCACCGGAGCACAGAAGGTGACGTCAGCAGATAAGACGTGGCGCTGACATCATGCAGGAGATGATGGTAAGTGGTTTCTAGGCGCACCACTTATGGACGTGAGCAGTTTTGGGAGGAGGGGCTCTGCCACACCCCAGAGCTCGACGCGTGGCGGGAGTACGACGGCAAAACCGCCGAACTCCCGGATGTTAAAGCTTCGGCGTGTTGGCAGCTTATATCACCCGCCCACCGTTAGATCGAGCGTGATGGGAGATCAACAGCTGGTAGGGAATTTGGCACAGCGGAGGGTAATGAAAGGGGCCCGCGCGTTTTTACAATTGATTCATCTACACGGCGGGGGAGGGAAAACATTACCAAAGTGGGTTTTTTGGGTCAGATGGCGGGATGGTTAATTTGAACGGTTAACCAAGCTTTTAAACATTAAACCCTTAGGGATAACGATTGTGGGAAAAAAAAAGTTGAGGGTTTTGGTAAGCAGGGGTTTTAAGCATGGGCTCTTAGTCCTAACCAGAGGTTAGACTAATCCCAGGGAAATAACGCAGAAGGGTTGACTATGGCCCCAGATGGGCTAATGTCTCCCATGACCATAATACTTAGCTATAATGCTAAAAGGGGGGGGGGGGATATTTAATATATTTTTTGTGTTTTTTCATGAAATTGTTATAATAGTAGGGGAAGGGGAACATATAGGGAGCTATGTAAATAATGTTAGAAGTCAGTATGAAAGGGAGATGTAAAGAGGAATGAAGATCCATGTTTAAGAAGTAAACTTAGATTTAAAAACAAATAAGAATGCGAAATGATTTTACACAAGAAATGTGGCTTCTTTTCAAAGAAGAAGGTCACAACTTGACATGACTTGCTTAAGGGAAAAAAGCAAGAAAGACTGTTTAGGCAGATCCTAAAGCCTTCAAGGGGATATTAGTAAGAAACCTTTTGAAAGGACTGAGGGAAGTTAGACATGCTTCCAAATTTCTGTCATTGAACCACTGCCTTGCTACCTTTTCCACTGATGAGATGAGTCTGCTTTGTAAGGGCAGAGCTGAAGACAACCTTATTTCTGCAACCCCAAGCTACCTACCCTTTCACAATGCCTAGCATTTTTTGTTACTTCAGGAAGGGTGCACTTAGGCTTGCAAACCCTGATTTATTTTTTCTTTTGAACTGCCTTCCTATCTAAAAGCTACCCTTATATCTGCCAGGGGCCCAAGTTAAACTGTTGAGTCCCTAAGATTCTCTATATTTTAAAACAAAAATTTAAACCTAGGGAAACCAAGCTTAGGCTGTTTGGCTTTCCCCTTAACTGAGAAAACTTTCAAAAATGGAACCTTTGCAGCATAGAAAAGATGAACATTTTTGGTACTTCCACTGTCAATCATGAAATATGAAACCTGTTGCAACAGGAGGCTAACAGTGGCTCCACTTGGGGATGGCTTTTCCTTGTGAAAAGTCAAGAACAGCAGGTCAGACCGCCTTGATTTTCAACTGCTTCTCTACTCTAAAAACTTTCCTTTTGCTGGCTACTTTATTTATATACACGGTAGCATCCTTGAGGAGCCTCGGGGCCTTCACTTCGGGCGTCAACTACATCAAGTTGCTATCAAACAGAAAATTGAAATCCTACCTACCTACCCTAATCAGCAGTTGTTTACTGGTTAGGTAAAATGAAACAACCAGTGCAACCATTTTAGCATTTGTAGAAGAAAACAAAGTGATTGACTGATAGTTGGTGAAATCAGAAGCATTGTCAGGTCATGTGGTCTCACAACCCAGATTGTAGCATATGTATGTATTTGCTGAATATCTTGGTCTTCATAGAGAACATTTGTTGGAAACTTTGAGCAGAGAAAATCCTCCATGTACTCTGCTATAGGATCTATAAAAGTATCATGTGGGAGAGCTTCTTCCAGGCTTTCTTTGTGTGATGGAACTGTTGCATCCTCAGTAACCACCTCTGCAGCCAGTACATCTTTCTTTCTCTTGTAAGGATAATCATCTTTCATCTTTAAGTTAGAAGGTAATATAATTTCCTTGTGACTAGGAAAAGGAAGGCTTTGGAAAACCTCTTTAGGACTAGGAAAATAATATGGCTGAATTTGAGAATGCAACAATTCAATTTCATTTTCATGTTCTTCAACAATCAGCGCCAGTAAACACATTCTGACTTGAGGTTGTTCTATTGTTTTGACCTTTAGCAGCACAGATCTAACAAAATCTTCATTGAGCTCATATTGGGATAATAGCTTCCTGAATTCATCCAAAGCTTGCTCTATTGCAAGATCCCCCACAGATCCTGTCATCCTCTCTCACTATTAGCTCTTGGACGTGGAATTACTTGGCTAAAGTGGTGTTCCGAAATCTTGAAGCTTTAGATCTCTAAAAAAAAAAATTTAAAGCATTCCCTTTTCAGGTTCACTCCTCCAGCGGAGTCTTGTTTGAAAATAAGGTAGAGTTGCCAGGTGGATGACTCAGCTCTGAAGTGCCTGATCTCTGTCCACCATCATAGATCAGAACTGAACTTGTAATAATACTTCTGAAGGTCTGGTTCTCTCAGTGGAGCTTTCCAACTTTCTTTGTGAAACTTTGTGAAATCATATGAGGATGGTCCCCAGTGGAGTCGCCATTATGTTATCACTCAGGTTGTCCTTAAAGCTCCGAAAAGGATACGGCCGAGGTAACCACAAACCAACTTTGGACTGTAGGTTCTAGCCTATCTGCAGTCAGAGAGGGCTCTCTCTTTTAGATTTAGCTTTGTTTAATGGATGATTTTAGGCTAGATATGATGCACAGGGGTTTTGTATTGTTTTTTGGTGGGAAGGATGGTGCTTTCAAGTAGAGAGGCAAGACATAGTCTGGTAAGTTTTCAAACCATTGGGCGTGGAGTCAAAGAACAGGACTGCTGATGTGTTTTCTTGGTCACAAGATAAACATGGAGCAAGGTAACTGCATATGAAACAATATTTGAAGCTAAAGAATGTAGTGAAAACTGAGGCATGAGAGGCAATTAAGAATCTCTCAAACATGTTCAGCAGAGGGAAGTTGAATGAACCTTGACTAGGAGCAATTAAGAATTCCTAGCTAACAGTCATTCATATGTGAAAAAGGTTAAACATGAGCCATAAAGGAATTCATATTCATCCCTAAATCAAGAGGAAAACATTAAGAAACCACAGAAACTGAGCATAGAGTGCGAGCATGCAAATTCTAAACCAATCTTTCTTTCTGTGATTTGAGCATATATGAGATGAAAATAATAGAGACAGGGAACACTTATTGTTTCATACAGCAGTGCAAGAATTCCACATTCATATCTTCAACCACTAAACACGCCGCAGACCATTGTCCTCCAGACTTTTGAGCAGTCTTTGATTATATAAAAGTTTCAGATATATAGTGCGAGTCTCTCTTGAGACACATTAGCCGACCAACCCTTTTAACAATGCAGAGGGCGGTATTTATACAAAAATTGGATACAAAAATATCCAGATAAGAAGTTAATAGCTAATAACTTCTCTGCCAACTCTCAAGGAGTGGTTGATGAAGAGTAAATGCTGAAATAAATACATATGTAACAACTATTCTTTTGTGCCAAGAGATATTGACTTTTGATTATGCTTAAGTCGGCTGCATTGTGCTTTCAAAAATCCGCGCTCTCGGGCTTATCGTCCCAGTGGATTTCTTTGCGACCGCTTCAACCTGTTTCGCGCGTTCTGCGATTTCTTTGTCCAGTGCGTGCTGACAACTTGTAGCCGACTGTGGTTTTGAAATAAACAAAAAAGGCTAAAAACTGACGCTACCTAGGCACAACGGCCAACATTGCCTGCCACCAGTTCTGAGAAGGAAACTGATGCCTTTGTATTTTGACTAGTGTTTCATTGGCCTCCGTGTACTTGTAATAACTGGGTGACATCTCAAACAGATGATTGACCTCATGCTCTAGATAAAATAAGCTTTCCAGCTTATCATAGAGGGTCTGGCCTGTAGGTGGTCCTGTCTCTGTTGCAGAACTTGATGCAGCAGTAAGCTGATTAGTGACAAAAGTATTTAGTCTGGTAGTATATTGGTCACATGTCAATAATCTCCCAGCACTGGTCAGCAGGCTGGGCAATCCTCTAATATGTAGTGCTGCAACCTTTACGTCAAAATTGTCTAAATCTCTTTGTATATCTCGGCACCTCGCTTCCAGAGTCTGCATAAAGCCTCTCAATGTAAGCACACTTTTTGCTGTTAATATGGCATCCGTTCTGTTAATGATATTGAGTGCTGCCAGCTCTTCCCTAGTCTGATGATTCAGAAAATTGATCATTCTGTTGGCCTGATCAGGCATATTACCTAATGCTACCTTGGCTCTCTAGATTTCATGTTTACCACGGCCAACAAGTTCCACCTGCTCATATATTGCCTGAATTGACCTCCATTGGCCAGCGATTGACTGATTTATTTTAGCCCACAAGAGCTTCTTTATTTCAGCAAAGGCCTTGTCCAACGATAACTCTTTCTCCAATGATTTGATTCTGTCTTTTAGGGCCTTGATTTCTCTTGATTGCTCACCCACTGTCATTTTGGACTTGTCATACTTTGTCTCTAGCTCAGCCAATTTTTCTCTCTCTTGTCTGATCTCTATTGCCTGAAGCTCTACCTCTTTGATAGCCCTTTTTAATCCGTCCATGCTCATACTAGCCTCAGGAACTGCTGTTGTCGCTGCTGCAGCATCTATAGCTGTTGTGGTTGTTGAAGTAATTGGAGGGGTGGCCATTGCTTGTGCTGTAGGAACAGCAACACCTGTTGGAACTCTTTGAGGAGGCTGGGAGGTCGACACACCCTGCTTACTTTGTAATGCCCTCTCCAAATCTCCCTCTAAATCAATTACTTTTTGATTTAATTTCATTATCAAATCCCATTGATCCTCCGTTTCTTTTTCCTTTTGCAGTTCACCTATTTGAGGATACTCAGTAGGTAGCAACCTCAATCTTTTCTTCAGCGCTGCAATGTCATCATCTTTCTTTTTCATAAGGGTCCTCACACCCTTAGGATCTTTTGGATCATGACCCAAGTCAATAATGATTTCCTCCAATGTTTTGATTCTATCATCCTTAGCTGTGGAGGACAATCTTTCAAAATCCAGTTGAGTGTTGGTATTCCTCAAAGATTCGCCTAACTCATGGGCCAATGTGGCCTTTTCTGCAAGGCTAGCATAAAGCATTTTAGCTGTCTGCTTGTGTAGCTCTATCTGGTCCATAGGGTGAATATCTTTAGACAGGACCTCTAGCCTCGTTTTGACGAAATCTGCAGCTGACTGTGGCTGCTGAATTTTGGGCTTGAAGTGGGTCAGAAACATCTTTTCTTGCTTTATATCATATGTTGCCATCAGTCTTTCCTGTTTGGCAGGTGTTGCCTTCAGGAATTGTTCATATAATTGCACCCTTAGTAGCTCATTTTGAGCCTTGATTTCTTTGAAGCTGGCCTTCGTGCTCACTCGTTTCTTGCCTCTTTGTGTGGAGGAAGATACCTCCATGCCGCGTTGTGTATTCTGCTCTTGCTGTCTCTTCTGCTCCTGTTGAAAAGAGCGTGTTGGTGTATGCTGGCTTTCTTCCCTTCTTGGGCTTTCCATGATCTCTTCACTGACTTCCTCCTCAATTGGAGGATCCCCTCTTTGCCTTTTTGACTCAGGCTGTAGCATAGACCCACTAGCAGGTGTGGAGCCTTCCTGGTCTCTTTTCCTGCCTCTCTCTTCATTGAGTGGAGTTTGGATAACTGGTGTTTGAGCTGCCTGTGTTTGTTGTGGAAGGGCTTGCCCTTGAGTCTCCCCCATTGAAGTGACTGGCTGCTCTCTTACTATCCCTTGTTCTGTTTCCATTGGCTCTTTCCCTTTGGCTGTACCCGCTGTTGAAGTTGATGCTCCTTGGGCAATCTATGAGGCCGTGGCTGTAGATGGGCCCTCTTCGACTTGGTATGGCAGCCTGAAATATACCTGGTCATCAAAATCCAAGTCAAGAGTTTTTTCAAGATCTCTAGCAGTTTGTTCCATAATTTCCTCTTGAGTTAATTCTTCAATTAAAGTTCCAAGTGCCCATGCATCCTGATTAGCTTATGGTTCAATGTCTGGCTTTTTGGAGTGCTCATAGGGTGTTAACCTATATTTGATTCTTCTGGCATTAATAAAACCAAGCGGGTCATAGGGGACCCACCAGAAACTCTTCTTCAACTTAAATTGATCGCTGAGTATCAGGTCAGCCTCTTGCCATCCATCCTTCTTATTCATAATGAAGGGGCCTAGACGGTCTCTGAATTTCAGCTGTGCCCTTTTCTTAGCGCTGTGGAAGTGAGTCAAATCTGAGTTTATAAGTTGCCTGTAGTATTCTAATGCAAACAACCTCATTGGC
Source organism: Pinus tabuliformis (assembly GCA_031772625.1). NCBI lineage: Eukaryota > Viridiplantae > Streptophyta > Pinopsida > Pinales > Pinaceae > Pinus > Pinus tabuliformis. The sequence continues at coordinate 580,159,046 of CM062818.1, forward strand.
ACATATCTCGGGAGCCTGTAAGGGCACAGCTCATAGCCATACATTCTGATGACAGTATGGTTTTCATACAGGTACCAATCACCTAATTTGAAATTCTTAGACAGCTGCAAGATCTTTTACATTTCATTGGTTATTCTGGGAGGAGGGACCTTCATTAAGAGGTAAGACACAGGATATACAAACTGGTCTATGAATTCAGAATATGAATAAGGGGAGTCTTGAACTTGGTGAAAAACTGATGACTAAAAAACAATAAACCTCCTTTCCCCATTTGAATCCAGTTTCTTGATAGGGCATTGGAAAATTTCAGATTGATAGAACATGAACAAGTGATAGATGTAGGAGGAATATTTGAAGATTCCCTGCCTATCTAGTCTAGTGAGCTGGTCATGGATTTTGTCTGATACGAACCTGGCATAATTATACTTGACAGCAGGAGGCTGTCCTTGGCTGAAAGAAGACAATATAATGAGCACTGTCTCATCTACAAGTTCCGCTGATGTGAAGCCCAACACATAGGTTATCATATCTATCAGTAGGTTACCCACCTCATTGAAATGGTCATAAGGATATGGAGCTGATTCCTTTGGCTGGCAATCTGGCTTCATGAATGTCTCTGTAATCATCTCCATCTTGGTAGCAAGTAACCCAGAGGTCTCTTGCAACAAACTGTTTATGGACAACGGCAACAGCGTGTGATTCGTTCTGAAATTCAGCATCTGTTTGATGGAGTTAGGAGTAGTGTAGAAAAGTATGCTTCCAGATGAAGACTTAACAGCCCTTTGACTCAGTTCATAATTTGTAGCACAGAGATGAATAATCTCAGGAAAAATATTCACAGAAGGGAGGAAATAATAGGGTAAATTGGACTTCCATATGCAATACTTGTCAGATTTGTCTAAAAAACTGTTTCTCAGCTGGCAGTAGGTGCGCAAATGATTTCTTTTGGCAACAAAATCCTGAATCAGATAATTTGTATTGGCCAAAGGCATGGATTCCAGTTCTTTTCTTGGTGGGTTTACGGGAGTGACATCCAGAGCAGATGGGGCAGCCATTATGCAATTCTTTGAAGGCTTGAGCTGAAAAAAGGGCTACACAGCAATTGGCTAACAGATTTGCGTGTAGTAACCGGCAGGAGTAGGCAAACTACACCCTAATGCAACAGTAACTAGACAGCTCAAAAGCTTATGCTGTAAGGGACCAACTTTGCGGAGTTTTTTGGGTCGATTTTCCTTTTTTCAGTGGATTTTTCTGAAGTTAGAAGTTGTAAGGAATAATGTAGAGGGGCCAAGGGCAGTTATGGTTTCAGTGGAGGCTTTAACCAGCGAAAATAGGGTGAAATAGGGCAATGTGGGACCGCTGCTGGATTTCTTGCTAGGGGCTAAGTCTTAAACAGGATTTTGCCACTAACATTGCAGATGGGCCCCGGGTTTCTGAGATTTGTTTGGTGTAAAGGTTTACAGTGGGTTTAATAGACTCTCAGGTATAACAAGGATACCAATTGGGTAGTTTACAAGCTTACAGTCATGTGCAGTGGATGAAAATGAAGAACAGGTGTGTAAGAGAAGAGAATATGGCAAATACCTGGTTTTAAAACAGCGCTAAAGAGGACGAACTGGTGCGCAGGTAGACTATAAACCCGAATTAGAGGCCGCAGCAGCTGGCTTAGTCGCTTTGAAGCTTTGAGAGTGAGCAGGTGAACAAAACAGGGGAGCCGAGTGTTCAAATAAGGCAGTAAAACGAAAGGTAACGGTCGTTAGCGCGCTCTTTTTATGCAAAAATTTGACATTTGGGCGCTTCTGGCGCTTTTTTTTTCGGGATGATGCGCTTTTCGGGATGACGTCAGCATGACATCATTATGTATGGATGGTAGTGACGTGGCAGTACGGTAGTAGAGACACGATGGCCGTGACGTGGCAATGCCACGGAGGCAGGGCGTAGGTACAAAAGGTTGATGTGGCGGCAACGTGTCAGGGCACCGGAGCACAGAAGGTGACGTCAGCAGATAAGACGTGGCGCTGACATCACGCAGGAGAGGATGGTAAGCGGTTTCTGGGCGCACCGCTTATGGACGTGAGCAGTTTTGGGAGGAGGGGCTCTGCCACACCCTAGAGCTCGACGCGTGGTGGGAGTACGACGGCAAAACCGCCGAACTCACGGACGCTAAAGCTCCGTGTGTGTTGGCGGCTTATATCACTCGCCCACCTTTAGATCGAGCGTGATGGGAGATCAACAGCTGGCGGGGAATTTGACACAGCGGAGGGTTATGAAAGGGGCCCGCGCGTTTTTACAATTGATTCATCTACACAGCGGGGGAGGGAAAACATTACCAAAGTGGGTTTTTTGGGTCAGATGGCGGGAGGGTTAATTTGAACGGTTAACCAAGCTTTTAAACATTAAACCGTTAGGGATAACGACTGTGGGAAAAAAAAAGGTGAGGGTTTTGGTAAGCAGGGGTTTTAAGCATGGGCTCTTAGTCCTAACCAGAGGTTAGACTAATCCCGGGGAAATAAAGCAGAGGGGTTGACTATGGCCCCAGATGGGCTAATGTCTCCCATGACCATAATACTTAGCTATAATGCTAAAAGGGGGTGGGGATATTTAATATATTTTTTGAGTTTTTTCATGAAATTGTTATAATAGTAGGGGAAGGGGAACATATAGGGACCTATGTAAATAATGTTAGAAGTCAGTATGAAAGGGAGATGTAAAGAGGAATGAAGATCCAAGTTTAAGAAGTAAACTTAGATTTAAAAACAAATAAGAATGCGAAATGATTTTACACAAGAAATGTGGCTTCTTTTCAAAGAAGAAGGTCACAACTTGACATGACTTGCTTAAGGGAAAAAAGCAAGAAGGACTGTTTAGGCAGATCCTAAAGCCTTCAAGGGGATATTAGTAAGAAACCTTTTGAAAGGACTGAGGGAAGTTAGATATGCTTCCAAATTTTTGTCATTAAACCACTGCCTTGCTACCTTTGCCACTGATGAGATGAGTCTGCTTTGTAAGGGCAGAGCTGAAGACGACCTTATTTCTACAACCCCAAGCTACCTACCCTTTCACAATGCCTAGCATTTTTTGTTACTTCAGGAAGGGTGCACTTAGGCTTGCAAACCCTGATTTCTTTTTTCTTTTGAACTGCCTTCCTATCTAAAAGCTACCCTTATATCTGCCAGGGGCCTAGGTTAAACTGTTGAGTCCCCAAGATTCTCTATATTTTAAAGCAAAAATTTAAACCTAGGGAAACCAAGCTTAGGCTGTTTGGCTTTCCCCTTAACTGAGAAAACTTTCAAAAATGGAACCTTTGCAGCATAGAAAAGATGAACATTTTTGGTACTTCCACTGTCAATCATGAAATATGAAACCTGTTGCAACAGGAGGCTAACACCTTGGAGGAGATGTTTGGGCAATTGTGGAAGGAGGTTACCAATATCCAACCACAGTTCCCATAGATGCAAGAGAAAAGAAGACATATGAAACTAATGCCATAGTTGTCAATGCATTATTGGGAAGTCTGATAGAATCAAAATCTATCAAATTTATGCAGTTAAACATAACAAAAGAAATATGGGACAAAATCATTCAAAGTTATGAATGTGATACCAAGGTAAAAAGTTCTAAACTCCAAACTCTCAGAATTCAATATGAAACTCTCAGAATTCAAGATAGTGATGGATTTTCAAATAGTGAAGAAGGAGAATCTGATCAAGATCTTAAATTACTCATGGATTTTGATAAAAATACTAATGAGTCTAATGATAAATTTGTGGATTCTTCAAAGGAAAAATATTTCTTTGAAGAAATTATTGAGCTCAAAATTTTCTTGGAAGAAAATGAAGTAGCCATAGATACATTGAAGAATCAACTCATAAAAAAGGAAAAGCATAATGAGAAGTTAGAATGTGAAGTAGTAAGTCTAAGAAAGGAACTTGAGAAAATAAAAACTTTGAATCTTATATTTGCTAAACGATCTGAAACCTTAGATGAAATTATCAAGGTACAATGCTCTCCTATTATGAAGACAAGTCTTGGATACATTGGAGAAACATCTCGAACAGAAAAGTCTCCAACCACCACTAGAAGCTATCTAAAGGTAGCAAAAACAAGTCAGCAAAGCTTCAGTCCTCAACAAAAGAATAAAGACATTCCACAGCTAAATCAGGTTCACTCTAATCCAAGGATGAAAAACAATAGAAGCACCATTCAAAAGATAAACAACACCAAAAGATTCTATGATCACATAAATTTCTTCTTTAATGGACAATTTTTTTTATTTCATAATTCTGGTCATAACACTACTCAATGTGTTGCATAAAAAACCACCGTGACTAGAGAAGCAAGAAAACAAAGGAACAAGATAGGAGTAAAGAAGAACACTTATAATAACTTCTCACCTCTTAAAGATGAAATTCAATGCTCATTTAGGAATAAATTTGGACATGAAAAATCTAAATGTAGGAACAAATTACAACCAACATCTCAAAAAGAGCACTTATCAACAAATTCTATGGTATGGAAAAGGAAGGAGTTACAGTATGAAAGTTGTGGCATAGCATTGTTCATAGAAGGATAAGAAAATCAATGGTACATTGATAGAGTATGCTCAAATCACATGACAGGAGATAAAGATAAGATTATTTCATACAATTCTATAGAGAAAGAAAAGAATGTCACTTTTCGAAATGACTCACCTACTCTCATTAAGGGTACAGGCTCTGTTTTTCTAAAAGAAAAGGTTAAAGACAGTAATTTTATGTATGTTGATGTATTAAAGCATAACTTTTTGAGTGCTATCCAAATGTGTGACCAAGGAAATGAGGTGGTATTCTGATCAAAATAATGTGTTGTTCGTGAAATTGACAAAGGAAAGACCATAATAAAAGGAACAAGAACCCTGAGAAATTTGTATATATTGGAAGGTGGCCAAGAACAATGTTACCTCGGAAAGTCAGAGGAAAAATTGTTATGGCATAGAAGGTTGGGATATCTAAGCTTCTCTCAAATAAGAAAATTAAGTAGGCTCAAAGTTTTCCGTGATCTACCCAACATCACCCATCAATTCAATGCCAAAGAAGGATTAGAAAGTAAGCCTCTTGAACTTATACATAATTATTTGTGTGGACGAGTAAGGAAGAGGTCACCTCATGGAGAAAAATACTATATCTTATTCAGTGATGGCTTTTCTAGAATGTGTTGGATTAGTTTATTGAAACAAAAAATGAAGTGTTTGATAAATTAAAATTATTCAAAGCATTAGTTGAAAATGAATTAGATCTAAAAATCAAATGTCTCAGATCTAATCGATTAGGAGAATGCATATTAGATGATTTCTTTGATTTTTTTGAACAACATGGCATAAAAAGACAATTTGTTGTATCTAAAACTCCTCAACAAAATGGCATGGTAGAAAGAATGAATAGAATTGTTAAACAAATGGCTTGTGCTATGCTTGATGAGTCTAGAACTCCTGACACCTTCTAGGGTGAATATACACATATCACAGTGAATATTCTCAACAAGGCTCATGGTCGTGTGAATAGTGATAAAACTCCGTATGAACTTTGGTATGGTAAGCCTCCCACTGTAAAGCATTTTCGAGTTTTTGGAAGCAAATGTTTCATGAAAAATAATGATGAAAAACTTGGTAAGTTTGAAGCTATAGCAGATGAAGGAATACTTCTTGGTTAATCATCAAGAAGCAAAGGATACAATAAGGCACTTTGGAAAATTGTTGAATGCATTTATGTTGTGATTGATGAAGCATGCACAAATCCCAAAAAGGTAACACTAGCCAAAGAGGATGATAAATATGAGCGCTTTCCCACATCAAATCACAATGATATAGAAGAAGAAACTAAATAAACAACATAAGAAGACACATCATATAAAGAAAAGGCTCCATCTAGGTATGTTCAAAAGAATCATCCAGAAACTCAAATTCTAGGAGAAAATGAAGCTTGGGTACAAACAAGAAGAACCCTTGTAGGATCTCCCAGTTATATAGCTTTATTATCCACCATTGAACCAAAAATATAAATCAAGCTAGTAAATATGAATTTTGGGTTAAGGCCATAAATGAAGAACTTGATCAAATTGAAAAGAATGATACTTTGGAATTGTTTCCAAGGCCTCACGATAAAAATGTTATTGGGACAAAATGGATATTCAAAAATAAGTTGATTGAAAATGGAGAGGTCATTAGGAACAAAGCTAGACTTGTTTGTCAAGGTTATCCTCAACAAGAAGGTATAGAGTTTTAAGAAACATTTGAACCAGTAGTGAGACTTGAAGCCATAAGAATGTTTCTTACACTTTCAAGTCTTCAAAATTTCAAATTTTATCAAATGGATGTAAAATATGCTTTCCTTAATGGTGATCTAGAAGAAGAAGTATATATTGAACAAACAAAAGGATTAGTTTTGGCAAATGATGAAAACCATGTATGCAAACTTAAAAAGGATTTATATGGGCTAAAACAAGCTCCACGGGCATGATATTATCATCTTGACAAATATCTTCAATGACAAGGTTTAACAAAAGGATTCGTAAACAACAACTTGTACACAAAAATTGATGATGATAAATTGTTAATTATTGTTGTTTATGTTGATGATATCATCTTTGGCAATAATGAAGAATATATAAGTCAAAACTTTTCTTCTATTATGTAGCAAGAATTTAAAATGTCTCTACTTGGGGAACTAACCCATTTTCTTGGTCTACAAGTGCAACAAGAAAAGGATGGCATCATTCTCTCATAAACAAAATATCTCAAACAAATTCTGAAGAACTATGGGATGGAAGATTGCAAACCTGTATGTACTCCCATGATGACAATATGTAGCCTCAGTTATAATGATGATTCTCCCACAATAAACCAACCGGAGTACAGGTCTATGATCTGAAGTATGCTTTATCTAACATGTACCAAACCAGATATCATGCATGCAGTTGGTATTGTTGGACATTTCCAAGCCAATCCAAAGGAATCACATCTTCAAGCAGTAAAGAGAATGTTCAAATTTCTTTCAGGAACCCAAGACGTTGGTCTATGGTATCCTCAATATGCAGATCTTACCCTTCATGCATACATAGATGCAGATTGGGCTGGAAATTTTGATGACTAGAAAAGAACTAGTGGAGGTGAATTTTACATGGGGCCTCGATTGGTATCTTGTTTCAGCAAGAAGCAAAGTGACATTTCCTTTTCTACAACAGAAGAAAAATATGTGGCTCCTGCATATTTTTTCACACAACTTGTTAGGATGATGCAAACATTATAAGATATACAAATCAAATGTTCTCCACCCATCTCCATCCTATGTGATAATACAAGTTCTATTAGTATTTCAAAAAAATCTTGTTATGGAATCCAAGACCAAGAATATTCCAATTAAGTATCACTTTATATGAGAACAAATGCTTGAGAAAAAGGTTAAATTTGAGTATGTTCCTTCCAAAGAACAAGTTGTTGATATATTTACTAAACCTCTTCCCAGAGAAGCATTTGAATATTTCAGACAGAAACTAGGAGTTGTCTCTACCTCTTTTTTTTCTTAATCTAGTATACTCATTCTATAGGTGAAAATTCAGAAGGTTGCTTTATGTACACGGGTTTCATGAGCTATAGTCATGTATATATGTGAGTTTGTTTGTAGATAGTCACGTATGTTTTTCTCTAATAGAAAAATAGTGGGACAAACTCAAGGTCAACCTCTGACATGCTACTCATAGCTATGATTTGATTTTTCTTGGTCTAGTGTTGATGGGTACAGTCCGCTAATATGGTATTGAATTATTTTTTTCTCATTTATATTTATCTAATTGATGAAGATGCTTTGATTAATGAGTTGTTGACAATAAATAGGTAGCACAGGTTCAGGGGGAGCATTAGCCTTGAAGAATATAATGCATTGTTGGCATTATCGTTTTTGAATTATACTATTATTAAGATCTTTTGTTCTCATTTATTAATGTCATATCTATCATTTGATGTAAAGGTCATGTAGAGACCTATGATCTAATAATTCAATCATGTATGTCAAATATGTAATCCCACTTAGCTGGTTAGTAGTGTCAAAAATGTAATCCCACTTGGTTGGGTGGTTGAGTCAAATATGTATCCCCACTTGGTTGGGTTATTGATGTAAGTATGAGTCCTTGGTGATAGAAAGGTCATACTCAGTTGATTTATAGAGTCATGTTCTTCATTTGAAAATATTTTTGAAGATTTAGCATGTGCTCAGGGGGAGCATGGAGAGTATAGTGCAAATCAGATCCACAGGGAGGGCTTTGGTCCGCCATTTTCCCTTGATGTCAAAGGGGGAGAGTATCTTGATGTTTGAATAATGGTTATTTGATGTATCTAACAGGTTTCTACAGGTTAAGGTGATCAACACAAACATGGTTTCCATCAAGTCCATAGGGGAGATTGTTGGCATCATGATGCATGTGTTTTCCTTGATGGAAACTCACTTGTAACAGCATAAGTATATGGTAACTAGATGAATCCATAGGTCAGTTCAGAGGTGATAGAGTGATGGAACAAAATAATAGAATGATGGGACAAAGGCTTACAAATCAAAATCATAAGTTTGATAACGGTTATTACTTGAAGATCTATACACGGGTTTGTCAAGGAAAAGTTGCATATACACACAGGTACAAAGAAGCAAATTCGTGTACATGTTGGTGCACTAATTCAAGAATATCAAGGGTCCTTACCATGGTATTATCCCACAATATTAAGCACAATAATGGTTACTTGATCCCTTCCAAGATTACCACTGGCACTAGTTGTTTCCGGGAAAACTAGTGTCCATTTAGAGCTGCTAGTCCCACTAATATGGGTAGCTATCTTAGAAACAAACAATTCAAAGTAACTTGCATTTTCCTTTATGAGAGATAGATGAGAGAGAAGTAGAGAGTACCAACCTCAGTCTTTCGCTTGGCTCCTTGCTTGTTTCCTCTCTCCTTTGATAGAGCTTTCGCCACTCCTTTTTCACTTGTCCTGCTTCAAAGAACACCTGTAAAGTCAAAGCAAAAAAATGCCATCAAAGCATAGAGATCTATAACCATAAGCAATGTAAAATCAGATTTATGTTAACCATATAGATGCATACACAAATACAAGATTCAGAAATATACAAGTATATGGAGGAAAACCCAAATAACTTTATTGATAGAAGTAGTAGAAGAGAAGATGACAACCCAGTTGTCTAATCCAGTGCCATCCTCCCAGCATGAAAGCCCTCTTCACCTCATGAAAATCTAGATCACCCAACAATCCAATGTCTTCAAGGAGAAACCAACAGCACTTCCTTACAAAACAAAATTCCAGCCTCTGGATCTCTAGGATTGGGGATCCATATATAGATATTTGTAGGTGGGTGAGTCAGCTTCTAGGATTTTGATTACTGTCATTTCACTGATAGTTCTTGGTTCCACTTGGAGATTTCATGATCTCTTACTCATCCCTGGGCGAATTCAGAGAGCCTAGTGTCATATCAGCAGTTTCTAGAAGATTATCTAGCTTTCCACCTAGCAAACTGCCTCTGCCATTTGTCTGCTCTCGCTCATCGCACCCTACAGAAGGTATTTTGGGTATGCATCGCACCTTTTGCATGTGACAGGTGAGATGCATCACACCCTCAGCATGGAGCAGTCTGAAGGTCCATTTTTGACCAGTTTTGAGCAGTTTTTTAGGGAAAACTTCTGGGAAATGAGGTAATCAGCTGACCTTATTCCTTTAGGGTATGAAACAACACTTTTAGGGGTTTAGAATCCCTTGGTTTATGGACATATTTGATTGGGGTTGTAGTGCCGAAATATGTCTATAACAGTTGCCCCTTAAAGCATGAGGTCGTAAATCTTCTGATGTCGGGTGAAATTCTTTATCATGAGGATCCGAGACTTTTCGAATTGGAAGGTGACCTATAATAAGATACAATACAATACATTATCTTCATAATGTTTTCATGATCTAGCTGAGGCAGACAATTGTCTGTGTGGCAGACTGATGATTCTGGTAGAGCTATCATCCCTCAGCTTGGATGATTATCTGTGCAGCTATGGAGTACATTTGATGTCTTTATTTTCTTGAATATATTGCAGCCCAGATGGATGAAACTAGATCTGGGGTCTTCAAACTCGTTCAATATTCACCTGAAGTACAAGTCGATCCATGTGAAAAGATGTTTTGATGTCGAACATGGAAAGACATCGCCCGATTACTAGCCAATGATGTAAGCTGTTAATAGGCGCGAGAGGAATCACCGATAATGATAATGACCCTAAAGGTACTGTAGTACAATTCACGTGGTGTGAATACATGAGTCGATGTCGAACACCACGCAAAATCTTTTGGTCGAAGGCCATTGATGTAAACCTATCACCAGAAGTGAGAAACTTGCCATTGAGGCATGAAAGCTTCAAAGTACTGAAAGGTTTGTTCCTAAGTCAACTTCTTGGATAATGAGTTGATGTCGACAAGAAGTGACCCATCGTAGGAGGGCCTCAATCAATCCCACATCCACAACATGGAACAAAGCAAATGACTTTGTGGAGATGAAAACAATATGATGATATAAGGTTCAGGGTGGCGGTCATGAAAGAATGAAGCATGAAGGTATTGTAGTGGATGAGGTGTTAGCTGGGTTGGTGAATTCTCTAAGAAACTTCTCTTGAACATATCGTAGACACTTCAATGGATTGGTAGCGTGAACCCAAAAAATGGATGGTACGGAGGAACAATGGTGATATGACTGGGTAATAGAATAAGCCAACCCGAATTAATCATGGTGATGGAGTGAAAGTGTCATGTTCAAGAGCGACCTGCTACCAATGAAGTTCTTCAAGTTTCCTTCCCTTTTTCCCCAGTCATTGCTGACCAGTACCTCTTTATTTTTGTCAAGCTTGAGGAGGATAACATATGCTTGTTCTATAGTTTCGCTATGTTTTAGCAAGCCTAGCGACAATAAAACCCATTCTTGTCTAGATGGAGAAGTTTGTCGCTATTGTTTCAATGAGTTTAATGACAAAGACAACTTGGTCCTTTTCATGTTTAGAGAGTTTGAAAAGGGATGAAAAGGAAACTCCGGTAGTTCTTTTTCATATCATAATCCCTTGAGTCCGAAAAGATTAAAATAATACAAAAGGGATGACTTTTCCGATCACTTTAGCGAGCTGAAAAATACAAGTGCTTGATCTTTTTGTGGGATGATCCCTCAGGTTCAAAAAGATTAAAATACAAGAGGGATGGCACTTCCAATCACTTTAGTGAGCTGGAGAGGCCAATTTATCAACAATCTTTTCATATTTAGTGAATCTGAAAAGATTTTAAGGTAGACTCGTTATTTCCAAACACTTTAACGAGCTGGAATGCTCAACAATCTTTTCATATTTAATGAGTTTGAAAAGGTTTTAAAGGAGACTCGGTTTTGAGGAACAAGTGATGTATCCGGGTAGCAACTGGTTCCAGGTAAGTTTGGAACTTCTCAAACATGGTAGTGTAACAAGGGTGGCTTACAGAATCACTCATTGCCGTTGTTCCTCAAAAGGGTAAACAACTAGGTGGAAGCGTATGATCGGACAAAAGAGTGGAGGTGACGGTAAGAACACATACAAGGCTCAAAAGGCTGATAGTAATGCAAACACAAAGTTTGTTTACTAAAGGCGGGTTTATTTTTTAATGAGCTTGAACCTTGTGCCAACATTGCTCAATGGCGGGTTTATTTTTTAACGAGCTTGAACCCTACGGTAACACTGCTCGATTTTCCTTTTTATGTAAGCTAGGAACAACCAAACTATAAAGCTAAAAAGATAAAAACGCTAAAAAGCTAAAAAATGAAATTGGTCATTTTTGCTTGTATAAAAAGGTTTGCATGCCTCCAACATAAAAAAATTCTTTAGTAACCATATGGAAACTTACTGCGGTTAAGTAGGATGATTTTCTATCAATACTTAGACAAAACACTTCCTGCACTTTGTTCGCGAAATAGACCAAGGTGAAAGGTCACTCGAACCAATCACATAACTTACAGGGAAACTTATCTCTACAGCTAGGTTTTTCCGCAAAATAGACAAGGGTGCATGCCCCCTAAGCTTCATTACATTCACCAGAATACTTGTCATAATTAGGTGGATGGAATGAAGGTTCCTTTACAAGATCAAGTGAAAGACTCGACTCGGAACTTTGCTCAGCCTTGTTTTATTTTTTAATGAGCTTGACACAAGACAAGGAATTCTACTCAGATCCTTGGTTTCATTTGTTAACGAGGTTGACACTAGTCAACAAACTATCCTCTGGCGACCTTTGATCACAACTCATAAGGGGTCATGAAGGAAAGATCTGATTCCAATGCCCCCAGTACATAATGTACAACATCACTGAATTGATCCTCAAATGATGTGGGTATGGTAGGGCTTGGGGGAAATACCTCGCGATGATCCACACTATCAAAATTGTTAGAGTTCTTCTTAATCTTTGATGATGTAGAAGATAACATATGACATGTTTCCACTGTGGCTAGTTCTGCTAGATTATTTGAAGGTGGGAGGGTAAAAGTACCCATTAAGGAAGGGTCTTTTAGGAGACCTACTCCGATATTTTGAAGTGATTGAGAACTTCCATGGATCAATGGAATGCTTCCAGTAACTTGCGAACTGTTGGGGAAAAAGGTTACTGGTTTATGATTGTAATTCTACCTTGGAAGGGAAATGCAGTCTTTCTAAAATATGTCGACACAACAGCAGCCATAGCATAAATCCAGGGCCTTCCTAGTAGGATATTGTAATCGAGGTTTCCATCGATAACTTCGATGTCAATTTCTACTGTCTTGACCCCAGTTCAACTTGCAAGTTACTTAAAATACCATATGGGGTGTATGTTAATCCATCGAATGCTTTTAATGTTGTTGATGATCTTGACAAGGGTGGTGAGCCTAAAGTTTTCCAGCAACTCATTGAGATAATGCAGGTAGATGCCCCCTCATCAACGATTGTTTGATGAATAGTTTTGCTGAGGGATTTCACTTGTATGAGGAAAGCGAGTTGAGCTGGTAACTAAGGTTAATATCCTTTATGATTAAATTCCACAAGATTAGAATCTGTTGGGTTAATCCCACCTATTACTGATAATAGAGCCTGCTTTTGGGAGGGGAAATTTCGCAGTACTTCAAGTGTCGACATAGCTGATGGAGATTGGGCCAGATCCTCTACTATATTATAATTCTGTGCTACTTGAGCACGAGGATTAAATGTCGATTTGTGTACTACTCCCTTTGGAAGCTTTATTGTTAGCTCAGGAATGATGAGTGGCACAAATTCGGTCGAAGTTGTTGTCGAACTACAAGGCTGATCTATAGCCTTTTTGTTCAACATCTGTGGATTCCCATAATCTTTATTCCTTGTCGACACCAAAGCATCATTTTGTTGTTTCGAAATGGACAACATAAGCACTTGGGAAGGGGAAGCATTGTCGCTAGCAACCAGATTGGTTTCTGGGTTTGGAAACGGATTAGTCAATATCGCTAAGGTTTTTGAACTCTTAAAGAACTACTTAAGCTCAGCTTTATGCGGAAAATCTCTCATCCAATGGTCCTCATCACATATGTGACATGGCTGACTAGGTTTCTTTTGCCTAGAAGGGTTTCCAGAAGATTTTTTAGGAGTCGAATCTTCCTGTTTCTTCTTCTTGCTTTTCCCTTTCTTCTTGCCCCCTGGTTGCCTCAGTTCTTTGCCTTTTTCGATCGACACAACATTAACCTTCGAGGCAGGAAGTTTGTCATTTTCCTTTTTACTGGAAACTGCAAGGGCTTTACCAGATGGGGCCTTTGTGGTTTGCGTACTTGAGGTGCCAATCACGCCATCGCTGGTTTGAGAGTCTTTGTTCAATTTAGCAAGAGGAGGAACGGAAAATTTTGGTCTAGGAGCATCAGGGATTTTATCATAGATCATGCCAGACTGAGTATAGATCAAGTCTAGATATTGGGCACGAACAATGACTTTCTCTTCAGTGAGAACTCCTCCCTTGGCCACATCTTCTGTAATAGAAGGTAACAATGACTTAATAAACCATTCAGCTAGAAGTTGATTAGGAACATATGTCTTTACCATTCGTCGCTGATGTCGCCACTGATGAATATGATGAGATATGTGAGTGGTTGTTATCTGTTTGAAATTGATAAGGAGATCCATTCCTGTATCGTACCTTATGGGTAACTGAAAATAGGTTTAAAAGGTGGTGTCAAGGGTGCTAAAGTTGTCGAATGAAGCTCTAGGCAATTCGATGTACCATTTCACTGCCAGACCCATCAGCGCTCACTAAAAAAGGCGAAGCCTAATCGAATCATCATTGAGAGTGTTGGATGAACACTGTTAGGTTCCTATACCAATAGGTTTCATTTTTCATGATTGACCTGGGAAGTGCCAAATATGTTCATATTTTCATGCTGTAAAGGTTCCATATTTTCTATGAAGACAGACAGAATTAAAAAAATGTGAAGAGGGTATGCCCCAGAAGAATTACTAAAGGGAAAAAAGAGTAAATTGGTCAGAAAGAAAAATAAAAATGAACCCCAAAGAAAGACTAGGAAAGTGGCCAGCCAAAATGCCACTACTATCATATTTGCAATTCCAAAATGTGCAAGTATTGTTGTTATTACACTTGATGGATGGCCCAACAGTTCAATCTGGACCATGCCATGTTTTAAAATTGCTTGTTCTAGACTAGAGAATGAATACCTATCCAAACAGTTCAAGCTTGGCAGATGAGTAGATAGGCAGAGAAATGAAGGAGCCCAACTGCCTAATCTGGGCCCTTGGAGGAAATAAGGATAGATTTAGATAGGAGGATAGTCAAAAGAAATGAGGACAATCGGGATTTGCTAGTTCAAATGCACCCAATCAAATGGAAGAAAAAATGCTAGGTATGTTAGGATGGGTAGGTAGTTTGAGGTTACAGAAGCAGGGTTTTGATCTCTTTTTTATGGTTAAACAAAACTTGTTTCATCCATGACAGAAGTGTCAAAGAAGTTGTTTGATGGAAGAACTATGGAAGCATTTCTAACTCCCTTTCACCCCCCCCCCTCCCCCCCCCCAAAGTTTCTTACTAACACCCCTTGAGGACCTTGGGATCTGCCCAACTAGTCCTGTTTTCACCTCATTCCTGTAAAATATCAAGTCAAGTCTTGGCTTTCCTCAATGAAAATAAGCCAAATTTCTTGTGTAAAATCCTTCTCTTCCACATTCCATTCACTTCCTATGTCTAACTTTCAGTTCATAAACTTAGCCTCCCCCATACTCTTTCACCTCACTAACTCATATTAACTTCTAATTCTATTATATAGCTCCCTAACTACTTTCCCACCCCTATTGCTACAAAAAACTATATAAAATCCCCAAAAAATATTACATATCCTACCCTATAGCATTATAGCTATGTAACATAGTCTTGGGAGATATTAGTCCATTTGGGACTAATATAAACCCTTCCGCATCCTAACCTGGAGTTAATGTAACCTCTGGTTAAATTAACAACCGTTGCCCACCTCTTCGCTCATTAAACTTTGTTATTACACCCTCCACGTTCATTTTTTAAAGTTTGGTGTTTAAATATTTATTAAACATTAAACTCCTCCGGCGCGCATAACCCTAAACCCACTTAACCAAAGTTTTCCCCTGCCATATTTTGAATAATATTAAAATATTCAGTGGGCCCCCGTACATTAACATGCCGCTAGCTTCGCGCTCCGTCGACCCTCTGATCCACCCTCCCAGATCCGACGGCTCTCGCTAATTTCAAAGCCGCCCCTATGTACGAGGGTTAGCGTCCGATAGCACAACGGTTTTCCCGTCGTACAAAAGACGCGTGTCTGCTTTTGATTGCGTCAGAAGGGCTCTGACACATACCGCCCCCATACCAAAGGCGGTCCGATAAAACCATTTACCGCCTTTTGTACCCATGCCCCACGTCATACACCGCGTCAGCTCCCATGTCATTGTTCCATCCGATGTGTCTGCCTTGTCACCCGTCAATGTCAGCGCCCACATCGGCTACCATGTCACCGTGCCATACCCGCTACCCGCCAAATGATGTCATGCTGACATCATCCCGAAAAAGTGCCAAAAGCGCCAAAAGTGCCAAATTTTCATAAAATATGCCAAATCGACTGTTTTTGTTCATTTTCATTGGACAATTTGGAAGCTCTGTGCATGCCGTTTTACGTCGTTTGTCCGCCCAAGTGCAAATTCGACCACCCAAGCCACTGCCGCCTGCAATTTCGATTCCATTGCTCACCATTGAACCAGCTCAACACCCTCGGTGCTATAAAAAACCAGGTATTTGCCCAAATTCTACCTGTTTACCCCTGTTTTCGCCGATTTCTCCATTTTAGTTGCTTATAACTCTGCAAATTCCCGAACTAAAGACACTTATGCACCTAAATACTGCCAAAATTTACTGAGTAACCCCCTGTTCAAAAGAAACCCTGCGAATCCGCGACCATTTGCAAAATTCACTGTCAAAAATCATCTCTAACTAAGTTTTACCAGGAGAATCTTCATACTGCCCTTGCAGTGACTCCTTTTGCCAATATCCCCTGCAAAAAACTTCATTCATTGGGTTAAAATAATCCCCTTTTCCCTCTGCAATTTGCCCACAGTCTTTAAATCCCTGTGAATTCATCAAAGAAAAGAAAAGCATTTCAAAACTCTGCAAATTGACCTCTTTTATGGTAGCCACAGACCTTGAAGGTTATTGCCTCATTTGAACTCATTGTGCAACCCCTTTACAAAATCCTCAGGAAGCAGTTGGTCTCACTCTGTTACTGCTCTATACTTCACTTCAAATATAAGCATAGGTAAACCTCAAAATGGCCACTCCCACAACTTTAAATATTGCCCCCTTGAATGCACCACATAGGAACCTGGAATGACCGCCCCTTGCTGATAGGGATTATCAAATGAAGGAAACAGTGGAACTGACTAACAAATATCACATTGAAACCTTTTGTGAGATAAGGAAAAGACACAGAACCAATGCTGATATCCTTGGTATCTGGGAGTCCAATCTGCCAATTTATTATCTCCCACAAGTAAATGTATTCCCTAACCTTATCCATCAGTGTTGTCAGAATTATGAGCCCACTCAAAGAGCGGTTTTGGCTCCATATGGGACTTTTTTGTTTCACATCACCCCTCAAGCCATAAATAGGATGCTGAACTTTGATCCAACAAAGCCTCTGGTTCCTCTGTCCATGAAGCTTCTGCTTGACCAAGGTGCCAAGCTGCCCAGCTCAGAGATCACAAAAATTGCCCAGCTATTCATGCAACCAGATTTTCAGCCCCGGCAGCCTCCTCCTTATCTGCATGTATGGTTTAATGAAATAGGGAGAATGCTAGTAGACATTATATCCTGCATCTTAGGATTCAATACCAGTGAGTATGTTGATGAGAAAGTTTTGGTAATGTTTTCCATGTTTGCTCCAGGACAGCCCCCTGCTATCCAGTATGATTATGCCACTTTCATAGCTGATAAGATTCATGAGCAATTCATGAACCTGTAGAGATAAAGGGTGTTCAAACATACCTCCTATATATATCATTTTCTGTTGTACTATCAGCCTGATAGTTTCCCAGTTTTCCTCAGAAAATTAGATGCCAAGGGGGAGCGAAGGTCTGTAATATTTTGGTCATCAGTCTGCCACCATGTTTATTATTCTTCATATACCTACTGTGAGTTTATTGACCTATTTATACACCCAGCTTCCTCCTTACTGATGAGCACTCCTCCTCCTAGACTCACTGATGAGATGCAAAAGATCCTGCAACTTTCCAAAAGCTACAGCATTGGTGACTGGTATTTTTACCAAAACCACACAGTAATCAGAATTTATGGCTGTGAATTGGCCCCTTACAGACTGCCCAAATATGTCCCCATGAGACTCTTTTCCTTGGAATACTTCCGGCAATTTGGTAATGCAGATATGATTCATTTCTATGGCAGAAGAAAAAAGGCACAACTCAAGATTAGGCATCAATTGGGCCCATTTAATTTCAATAAAAGAGAAGAAGCATGGGTGGAGGCAGACAAAATGTTGAAAATTTTTCTATTACTAAAAACAAGCTTTTATTGGGCACCATATGACCCCAATCACTTTATAAGCCTTAGAAGAATCAAATACAGGCTTGCAGCATATGAACACTTCAATATCCCTCAAATTGAACAACATGCTAATCAACAAGAATGGGTAGAGGGCACTCTAGTTGAAGAATTTTCTGAGGAAGAGATAGCAGAAAAAGCAATCAAAGATCTTGAAAAAGCAGTTGACTTGGAATCTTTTGGACAGGTGTTTTTCACAGCCCCTCGGCATCTTGGAGAAGGCACCTCATCTGCCACTACCTCCCAGCAGCCTGCCCAAGTAACTGCCCCAACAACAACCACAAATAAAGGTAAAGGGGTGCAGCATTTAGAAGAGAAAATAGAAAATTTGGAACAGCAAGAAGCGATGGCAGATGGACCTACTTCTACTGATGAAGAAAGTCAAGGGCAAGACCCTTCTACTCAAGAAAAGGTGACAGAAATCCCAGTATTACAGACACCTCTTAATGAGGAAAGGGCAAAGAAAAGGGATAGACAAGAAGAAACCCCTCCAGGGACATCCACCAAGCAGCAAGGGGAAAAGAGACAGAGGTTGAATCCTTTTTCAGAAGAGGAAATGCCAGAAGGACAAACAGAACAGCAAGTTCCCCCCAGCATGGAGACATCAGCCAGCTCCTTTCAATAGGAGCAAGAGAGGCAACAAGGGGTGGAGGTAACATCCACTAGCCAACAGAGCCGACAGGGCTCTGACATCAAAAAGGCATTTACTGAGATCAAGAATAGGAATGAGCCAGTGAGGTACCAACTGTACAATCAATTGTTAAGGATGGCACCTACCAATCAATAAATGCTTATGTCAGCCTATGACATTCAGGAAGGCAAAATGACTCTTAGTCATTTCAGACCTACAATGCAGCAACTCCAATCAGCTGTTGACTATATTAGAACCAATCTGGAAGTGTTCGCCAAAGATATCCATCCCATTGACCAGATTGAATTGCACAAGCAGACCGGGGAAATGGTATATTCTATCCTGGCAGATAAAACATTGTTAGCTCATAGATTGCAAAACTCTTTGCATAATACTTCAGCCCAACTAGAATTGGAGAAGGCTTCATCACAGGCCAAGGACAATAGAATCAAGTCCTTGGAGGAGATCATTATAGAGCTGAGCCATGATCCCACCGATCCCAAGGGTGTGCAAGCTTTGATAGAAAAGAAGGATGAAGACATAGCCACCCTTAGAAGACAAATCAAGCTGCCATCTACATTGCATCCTCAAACTACAGAGGTGGCACAACAAAAGGAAGAGCAGGATGTGGTAGCTTTGCTTATGACCTCGCATAAAAGGTTGGTAGAGACAGAGAGTGCCTTGGAGGCATCGTTACAAGGAAGATAGGGAGAGTTGGCCTCTCAGCCAATTCAAATGGCTCAGATCTTTATAGCTACTCCTCCTATGGCCACCACAACAGTCCCTCCCATTACTCCAGCATTAGAAGCAGGTACTTCAAGCTCAGCACCAATTTCATAAACTACTACAGCACCTGTAGAGCAAGGCACCAGCTTAAGAATGGACAATATGATGAAAGAAATAGAAGCCTTGGAATTGCAAATGGTGGAATTGAAAGAAACCAAAGAAAGGCTAGCTAAAATTGAGGAGAAATATGACAAGTCAAAGCAAGAGGTAGCTGAGAAGACAAGGGAAGTGATAGCCCTAGAAAAAAGTATAAAGGAACTAGAGAAAGAGCTCACTTTTGATAGAACTCTAGCTGATATCAAGAAAATTCAGTGGGCCAAGATTGGCCAATCGATTACAAACCAATGGCAATCCATTGAAACCATGCATGAGCAAATGGATTTGATAGGCATAGCTCAATTCGAAAATCAAAAGGCTAGAGCATCTTTGGGTAATATGCCTGAGCAAGCTAATAGGATGATCCAATTTCTGAACACTCACACCAAGGAGCAGTTGGCAACATTAGGAATCAGAAATAGGACTGATACTATCTTATTAGTAAAAAGGGTGTTGACCCTAAGGAATTTTGTGCAGACCTTGGAAAGAAAGTGCCAAGAGATGCAAGCAGAGGTGGATGAGTTCAGAATAAATATCACAGCATTACAGAGCAGAGGGCTACCTAGCCTAGTAACCAGTGCTGGAAGACTACTGTCACATGAGCATTATGCCAACAGGGTAAACACCTATGCTTCAAATCAAATCACAGCTAACTCAAGCACATCTGAGGAAACAGGGCCTCCATCTGGACATAGTGTCTTTGATAAATTAGAAAATCTATTCTACATTGCACATGAGATAAATCATCTCTTTGAAACCCAGCCAAACTTTTATAGGTACACTAAAGTTGATGAGACATTGATCAAAATACAAAGACATCAGCTACCTATAGAGGATTGGTGGAGAGGAATGATGGAGACATTGCTCAGGTGATTTTTTGATTATTAATTCCTTTTGTATGCTACAGATCAGCACATACAGATGGTATGCTCCACCTGTCAAAAGGGAAGAAAAGGCAGTGCAAGGCAGAAACAGAGTGATCACTACAGCTCAATAAATGTAAAGAAGCCAAGCACCGATGATGAAGACAAAGACAAAAACAAGCATCGTACCAGAATCAGAACAGCACACGTAGAATAAATGCGTAGCAGGCATCTGACTCATTCAGCCCAGAAAGTCAAAACTCCTCTGACAAATTGGACAACTAGTGCATTCATCCTTACTACAACATTTATTCCTTCACTTACGACTTCTTAAATAGTTGGTAAAGAAATTTATGAGTTGAAAGCTTATCCTCATGATATTTTGTATCTTCCTTTTGTATAAATACCCCCCACAACACGTATTTGGGGTTGGTAATTTTCATTTCTGAACTGCGCTGTAAGTTATCAAAGCTATATAATACAAAGGTTGTTGTAATTTCACTGTGCTGAAGCTTCTGAATGTGGAAGTGAAGCTTTGGGAGCACTACAGAATTCTTGCATCTTTTATGGATCAATAAGTCTCTCTTCTCTGTGTTTTTATGTTTTCTATGTGTGCAATTTCATATATGTTCCATAAACTTGGTAGCAAAGAAGAGGAATAGCACATAATTTGCTTAAGGGTACTCTGTGTTCAATCTCAGTTACTATATATGTTTTCTTCAGAATTAATCATAAATAGGAATTCTTAATTACTCCTATTTGCATTAGTTCTTTCATTCTGAATATTTCTTAGGAATTCTTTATTGCTCCTCAGTAATATTCATGCACTTTCCCCCTGCCATCATAATGAAAGATTCTTGAGTGCCTTTCATTCTCTGACTTAATTTCTCCATTTCAGATATCAAAATTTCTCCTGAATTAACTACCTTGCTCTGTAGCAAACTCCTTTTACCAAATGAGCACTTCAGCATTTTACCAGTTCACTCACTCTAACTCCATCTACCCAATGGAAGAAACTGTTTTCTACTTGCATTACTGTTCCACGTGAAATTACCCTCCAACAAATTCAAAACAAAAATTGTGCATAATAGCTAGCCTAAAATACTTCATAAACAAAGCTAAAACTACAAAGAGAGAGCCCTCTCCGGTTGCAGGTAGGCTAGGACCTGCAGCTAAAAGATTGGTTAGTGGTTACCTCGGCCGTATTCCCTTCGGAGCCAGGGAACAACCTGAGTGATAACAAACACCACAGATGTAAGGTCATCACATGATTCGATGGATATTCACCCGAATTTCCATTGAATTTAGGAATATCTGATGGAAGTTTATGAGGAATCACTGGCCACCAAGGGGTGTAAGCAATTGGATCATTTGTTAGCCGATTCAAATCTGGTAATTCTAAAATTGCTACGAAAGGCAACTATTGATTCAAGTTTGGTAAAGCATACCCAGGATAAGATGGGATTCCCTGAGCAGTGGGTCTTTGCATACCAGCATAATGTATCTGATGTTGATAACTTTGATAAGGTTGATGGGCATAACCATTATAATATGATTGTTGGTAACCATTTTGAATATATGGTTGCCCATTACCTACAAAGCTTTGTTGCTCAGGTCCTCGGTAAGCTTGCTGGAATTGTGGTTGTTGATATTGCACCAGCCATGGCTGTGAGACCATTTGCTGTTGTCCAATACTAGATGTTTGACCAAGATGAGGGGTGATAGTACCCATTTGAGCTTGAGTAGCTTCAGTTAAGGAGCCACTAATCAGAGCTTGTGATTGAGTTGTGGAAACAAGAGGTTTTTGTATTACGACTTGACAAACTTGAGGTTGACATACAATAGGCAGTGCTTGTACTTGCGACACCGTCATAATAGCTAGTGTAGTGGAAATGTTCGACACAGGTTGATTTTGTTGCATTGAATATACAACTCTTGGCTATTGAGGTAGTATTAGCACCCAACCATTGGATGTAATCCCAGCTTGACCCGAACTTTGTTGTGAACTCTCATATGGTTTCTCTCCCAGAGGGAACAATGAAAAGGCATACTTCCCCCCATATGGCAGCAATCCAGTGTTCAAAGGGTAAATTGGTCTTTGCAGACTGGACTGCCCAAATTGATATTGATGTGAAGGATCAATTTGTTGAGTTTCAACATAAGAAATTCCACATAAGATTCCGGATGAACAAATAGGAACAGACCATGCTGTCGAAACAGTCCCTGGGTGGACTCCATCTAGCGGTTGAGAACTAGTTGGGACAAATGGTATACCAGCGAACATTGTCGGAGTAGCAGCAGGAGGTTCTGCAACTGCTGTATCAGATGACACCGTCCTAGATGTTGTTGGTTGTTCAGACATATTGAGTCTATCCAAAAGATTTCCTAGAAATTCGACAAGAACTTGCGATGAAGGGTTATCAAAAGAACTAACTTCTATAGTTGAAGGATATACATGGATCCCAATTCCAAAATACAATGGGGTACTAGATGGAAGATCCTCAACAATCTCTTCTATGGCAATCAGTCCAGGTGGAAGAGGTAGACCGTCTGGTCCGTAAAATATTTATGGTGCTGAAGAAGGTATATACTCTGCAGGGACAGATGTTGGAGGGGTGACACCTCCCGAATCAGCCCCAGATGGAGCTAGTTTAGGAATAAAAGTGTTTACCATTACACTAGGATCACTTCTAATGTCCTCTTGTAGCTATGGAACTTCTTCTATAAAGGTAGCGGTACCAGAAATAATTGGAGTAACTAGAGTCTTTGAGGATGTTGAAACACAAGTTTCAAATAAACTAGGAGACTTCAACCCAGTTAAATGAGATCGCTTGGCCCGGAATGGTTTCATTTCCGGAGTTAAATACGGTTGACTTGTTAGTCTCTACAAATGATGGGGTTTTGATTGAATTTCTTCCACGATTATGGATTACTTGATCAACTCAAAATAAAAAGGGGGAAAATGTTATTCTGAATTAAATGAATTTTATGATGCTTTGACACAACTTGCTTTTTCAATTTTTAAGAGTCGAGAAAAAGATAAAGGTGACTCTAGTCACCTTCAATTTTTAATGAGCCTGAAGTGACAATTGCTCAGATGGACCTTTTCTTTTAAGGAGTCCAAAAAGGAACGAAAGTGACTTCTTTAGAAATCTAGACAGAGGGATTACCAAACCAATTGCAAAACTGCAATATACACCTCGGTGGTAAATTATAGAGAAATTACTAAGGACTTGATGTACAACAATCAATCTTCCCGAATGCTGTGTTCAGTGCATTGCGATCGATAGGGCGGCAGACACGGCTTCCTAAGGATAAAGGATATCAACCTATTGTGGTCTCCCAATATATACTCGATGGTACGTGGGAGCACAAGTTCGTACTGGCACTTGTCATACCAAAGAGGAGGAATCACCCAACCTATGATGAAAGCAATAGTTACCAAGATTTTTGACGTCGGAATATGTCTCTAGCCTAGACTTCTAGATGTTGTGCGTTAGGTTCCAAAGCATTTCTATGTTCATTAAGGTTTATTTTATAGTTGATCTTTCTTAAGAAGTTTTCCTTCCAAGGTTCACCGCATGATGTAGATGTACAATTCCTAAATATGCAATCTAAAATGATAAACAATCCTTTATTTTCTTTTAGCAATGAAAATCCTAGCTACAAAGAAAAGAAGATTATGATTTTTCCTTCAGAAGAGAGCATAGAGCACACACTAAATTCACTTCCCTAAATCAAATTCCGTAAGCAGTATAAATGCAAATGCACATGCATGTATTTGTTTTTTCCATTTCCTTAATGTGAGAATGACAAAAAGAAAACTAAATACAGACCTGAGCTACTTTTCTTCAAAGAGACACTTTAGCAATTTGTTTTCAAAAATGAAAGGAAGACTAGCACGACACTTTCACATTCGAATGGAAAACTATTTTCGACACTTCAAAGAAATGATAGTTCAAATCAAATACAATGGAAAAAGTTCAATCGATTATCTAAAAGAGGAAGACTTTATGACACTCTTTTCCTTGATTGAAAA
Source organism: Pinus tabuliformis (assembly GCA_031772625.1). Classification (NCBI taxonomy): domain Eukaryota; kingdom Viridiplantae; phylum Streptophyta; class Pinopsida; order Pinales; family Pinaceae; genus Pinus; species Pinus tabuliformis. Next base: position 580,183,621 of record CM062818.1, read on the forward strand.
TGACAGTTGTGACACTTTCGAATCAAAAGACGATAATTCGATTAATCTACTTTTTGCAAAGGAGGACTATAAATGATGAAAAATACATAAAAAACATTCACAATTTGTTATATACTTAGGGGGGATAACATGGGGTACAAAGGGAGGTATCCAAGGGAATAATATAATAATGGGATGGGCCATAGTAATAAATAAGGTGGTTAACCCATATCATGTAAGGGACCACAAGTAGTTAGTAATAATGTAATGGGCCCATGGTATTAGATAGATGGTATTGAGGGAACCATGGCAATAACCCATGGTATTGTATGTATGAGGCCTATAAAGAGGCTAGAGACTCCACATTGAGGGATGTGAAAGATTATTGTATGAACAGGCATATGGTTTGTAGAGTGTTCTCCTTCCTTAAGGAGTGAATATATGGTGTTGCCCTACCTTAAGGGTTTGATCAATAAAGTGAATCATTTCTATCTATATTCAGATCTTGTTATTTATTGGGTTTATTTTTATTGTCTTATATTTTCATATCAGATCTATAACAAGTGGTATCAGAGCACTTTCCTGGGAAAAAAAGTGGAGAATTTTTCTTATGTTTTGTAGGAAATTTTTAGGGCGGCTAGTTTGCAGATTAGATTTGTATGTTTTGGTGCAATATCTACAAAATATAATTGCATATCTAAATTCTATGTGAAAAAATACCCGATTTCAAAAAAAAATCGGTCGAATCGGAGTTCGGATGAAGGAGATATCGCTGATTTAAAAATCAGTGGGGTTGCAGACAATTTTTCAGGGAAGCGAGTTTGCGACACAGATCTAGACGTCCTAGTGCAATATTTGAAAAATCTAATTGTAGATCTGAATTCTTTGTGAAAAAATACTCGATTTAAAAAAAAAATCGATCGAATCGGAGGCCGGATGAAAGAGATATCGCTGATCTAAAAATCAGTGGTGTTGCAGACAATTTTTAGGGGCAGCGAGTTTGAGGCGCAGATCTGGACGTACTAGTGCAAGTTCTACAAAATATAATTTCAGATCTGAATTTTTTGGGAAAAATTACCCAATTTCAAAAAAAAAAATCAGTCGAATCGGAGTCCGGATGAGGGAGATATCGCTGATTTAAAATCAGCTCTTTTTTGCAGAAATTTTGGTGACGACGGGAGAGTTGTAGTGCAGATCTGAAATTCCAGTGCCTGGATCAGGATTTCTATCACATGGGTAGATGCAGAATGGTTGTTCCATTTCCAAAAATAGGTCATAATAGGGATTCTGAGCAATATTGACGAAATTGTGGCCATTTCAAATTTTCGCCAAGTAAGTGAATTTTTCTCAAACCCTCTTCATGGAAAATTTTACTGGAAAAGATGATAGCCCTACTATTGAAGAATACATAAAACAAACTAAGTCAGTATGGGCAAAAAGTTGGAAGGATTCATTGTGGCTTAATTTCAGAGATGAGGCTTACAAATGGTATTTCTCACTTGACGACAAGTAGTTGTCCAAACTTTCAGATGCAGAATTTGAAAGTGTCCTTTTAAACAAATGGTCTCGGACTAGAAAAAAGGAGAATGAGACATGTAAAGGGTTATTTTCTATGGGTGTCTCCTTATTGCAGGTTCATGGATTGATTCAGAAGGAGAAAATCATTGTATCTATAAATCCTAGTTGCAAGCACAATTTTATGAATGTTAATATGGTAAAAAAATTGCAAGTTCCAGCAAAAAACATTGAAAACACACAAGTGGATGATGAGGATGTTTAAGTGTATAAGGATTTGAAGATTTCTATGGATAAGTATGTGTTGCATGGTGATTTTTATACTTCAGAGATGGATAATATGGATGTTGTTTTAGGATATCCTTCGATGGAATCCATGGGTACTATCAATATTAATGTGCAGAAGAAATTCCTGAAGCTCTGGTATAAAAAGAAGAAAATTACATTACAGGATATTTCCATCAATAAACAAGTAGAGTCCATGAAGGTTGATGCAGAAGATGTTCCAGGGACTAACATATCATATGATGAGCCATTGATGATTGACAATCAAACACAAACAGAGGCTGAAGCAGAAAAGGATACAGGTGCTGATACATCAGATGAGGGCTCAGTGGTTGAAGTAATATTGGAAGATAAGACACCACAACAGGCACCACAGCAGGGTGAATTAAATAAAAAGACATCGTGGGTTAAAAATTCAACATATCATCACCCACATCACCCCGCAAGAAAACAACCAACAAAATGGCAACCAATTAGCCACAAGGACAACAACCCCCGCATGACAGATAGAGAGGAGCGAAGATCCACCTACTACACATCAACACAGAAGAGCTACCACGGTCAACTTCCATCTCAAGCGAGCGAGGCACCAGCAAGATTGAGGGTTCACCTTTCTCTTGGATGGCTAGATGCATGTGCATGGTACTAGTGGACTACTCTTTTGAGTAGATCTTATTATTTGTGTTCTTCTCATATTTCGGGGACGAAACATGTTAAGGGGGGTGGCATGTTATATACCTAGGGGGGATAGCATGGGGTACAAAGGGAGGTATCCAAGGGAATAATATAATAATGGGATGGGCCATAGTAATAAATAAGGTGGTTAACTCATATCATGTAAGGGACCACAAGTAGTTAGTAATAATGTAATGGGCCCATGGTATTAGATAGATGGTATTGAGGGAACCATGGTAATGACCCATGGTATTGTATGTATGAGGCCTATAAAGAGTCTAGAGACTCCACATTGAGGGATGTGAAGGATTATTGTATGAACAAGCATATGGCTTGTGGAGTGTTCTCCTTCCTTAAGGAGTGAATATATGGTGTTGCCCTACCTTAAGGGTTTGATCAATAAAGTGAATCATTTCTATCTATATTCAGATCTTGTTATTTATTGGGTTTATTTTCATTGTCTTATATTTTCATATCAGATCTATAACACAATTCCTTATTAATGGAGGTTGAATAATGTAAAGGAAGAAGGTTTCAATAGTGATATACTGATCATAGACAGCAAAACTACTGAATAGAGTTGAAAACAATGAAAAAACAAAACCAAAATCTGGAGGTAGAAAGGGTCTCATTCAATCATCGCACCTATAACACAGGAAAACAGAGATGCATCCCACCTATAGCACATAGGAGGTGCGATGCATCTAGACTACCAATGAGAAACAGTGCGATGGTCCAGGGACAAGACTGAACTTGGCTTTAACCCATAGTTTGCAGCTAAGTTTAGGGATTTAGGCCGAGCTTATGATAGACAGTAAACACAAAGTACAGGGGCTGATCTAATGAGGTTATTGAGCTACCACCAGGGCACTTAGGATGTTTGCAAGTCAGATGTTCAGTTCATAAACCAACCTGGAGATTGACTGAAGCAGCATTGATCTACTTTGCAGTTGCATAGAAAAAGTAGTTCGAAGGCTAGCTGGCTTAACTTTAGGCTCCGTCTATAGTTTATAAAGCAAACAACAGTAACAAACAAACAAACTATTCATTCCCCAGTGGAGTTTCCATTTTGTTTCCAAGAAAACTAGTGTCCATTCAGAGCTGCTAGTCCCACTAAGATGGCTAGCTATCTTAGAAACAAACAATTCAAAGTAACTTGTGTTTTCCTTTATGAGAGATAGATGAGAGAGAAGCAGAGAGTACCAACCCCTATCTTTCACTTGGCTCCTTGCTTGTTTCCTCTTTCCTTTGATAGAGCTTTCGCCACTCCTTTTTCACTTGTCTCGCTTCAAAGAACAATTGTAGAGTCAAAGCAGCAAAATACCTTCAAAGCATAGACCTCTATAACCATAAACAATGTAGGATCATATGTACATTAACCATACAAATGCATACACAAATACAAGATTCAGAAATATACAAGTATATGGAGGAAAACCCAAATAGCTTTCTTGATAGAAGTAGTAGAAGAGAGGATTACAACCCAGTTATCTGATCTAGTGCCATCCTCCAAGCATGAAAGCCCTCTTCACCTCATGAAAAGCTAGATCACCCAACAATACAATGTCTCCAAAGAGAAACCAACAACACTTCCTTACAAATTACAAAATTCCAGCCTCCAGATCTCTAGGATGAGGGATCCATATATAGATATTTGGAGGTGGGTGAGCCAACTTCTGGGATTTTGATTAGTGTCATTTCACTAATAGTTCTTGGTTCCACTTGGATATTTCATGATCTCTTACTCATCTTTAGGCGAATTCAGAGAGGCAAGTGTCATATGAGCAGTTTCTAGAAGATTCTCTTGGTTTCCACCTAGCAAACTGCTTATGCCATTTGTCTGCTCTCACTCATTGCACCCTATAGAAGGGCTTTTTAGTATGCATCGCACCTTTTGCATGTGACAGTTGAGATGCATCCTCACCCTCAACATGGAGCAGTCTTTATGGTCCAGTTTTGACCAGTTCTGAGTAGGTTTTCAGGGAGAACTTCTGGGAAATGATGTAATCAACTGACCTTGTTCCGTTAGGGTATGAAACAACACTTTTATGGGTTTAGAAGGCCTTGGTTTATGGACATATGTGATTAGTTTTGTAGTGCCCAAATATATCTATAACAGTAGTGTGGTTTTGACTCATGGTATTTCCTAAGGCTCTAACTATATAAGGAGGTGAAGATCAAAGTGCTAAGTGTTCATGTGAAAGGGTTATTGATGAATACTTCAATTTGAAGTATATTTTCATTGTAAGGGCCATAATTGATACAGAGTCCTAAAATAATTATGCACCATTGAATACAATGAAGAATTAGGATCACGAGATCTGAAATGACTTTCCATTGTATGATCTACTCATGGATTGATTATATCTAAGTATTGATGCATGTTTTTATATCTAAATATTATGATTTGGGTCTTTCTTCATTTTGAAAGACCTACATAATTTTACGTCAAAATTTGCAGATCTATACGTAGGTTGGTCTCAGTTAAGTTGTGTATACACGTGATTTCATTTCTTCAATATAAACGAAGCATTTATGTTCAAAAATGATTGATCAACCAGAGGAGTGTTGTTGTATCTCTATTATATACCAATAATGTCCTCATGGTGATCTAGGTTGAGTGATAATCTCTGAAGTAGAACTGATTGAATGATGAAGTTGAATTTTTTTTACATGTTTATTGGTTGAAAATATTATTGATGTTGCTAACTATATGAGGGTTCTATAAGCTAAAAACATATTTCAGAATAACTCTGTTCAACTATATGTCTGATTCAGAATTACAAGTTTCTAGTATATTGAGATATGTATGCAGGTTTATCTACAAAAAAGTGCATATACACGTGGGTTGCCTTAAGTGAAGTAGTTTATACATGTTGGCATATGAATGATCAGGGTTGCAATTGATTCTGTGTGTTGATGTAGTATTCTGAGTTCAGTTCTCTATTCTACTTACAGTGATCTCACTATTAAGTTTGAATTAAGTTGGTGTTTTCTTCAATTGATCTACACTTTGTGATGTATTAAAGAAGGTGGATCCATTGTAAAAATTTATGAAACGTGGTCCACAGATGCTGCTGAGGGTTGGAGCCTTCAATGAGGAAGTCAAAGCTTCCCACAAATACTATCTAGTATTCAGATCAATGGGTTGGATCTCCCTTCGAATAGGAGCTAGAGAATGAGTGGAGGTTGTAGCCTTGAGCAGGTGTGTTCCTACGTACTGGCATGAGTCTACACAAGTACAAGAATGTAAGAAGCTTTTTATAGTAATAAGTTTGAAGACTAAGATGACAGCAGTGGTGGTTTTCTCCCACATTAGGTTTCCACCTTAAATCATGGTGTTCATGTGTGTTTCTTATGTGTGACACTTTATTTTGTTCTTACTGCACATTCTTACTGCATATAAAATGCCTGATAAATCTCTTACATTTTGGTTTAAGTTTAACAAACAATGAATTAGTTGTTTTACAAGTTTACTAAAGATACGCTAGTTTCTTTTACAATAGTCGCATACATACATGAGTTGGGTCCAGTAAAGTCATGTACATATTTCAGAAAAGAAAATTATATTTGTGAGGCTTTTAAATATTGATTCACCTCCCACTCTTAGTATTTTTCCTAACACTTCAATGTTTCAAAAAACGCACTAAATGTGTTTACTATATTCAAATATAAAACAAAAATGCAAAGGAAACGACATCAACACCTACAACATTTAGAAGAAGATGAACTCGATGCACTCCATCATTAGTAAGGTAGAAAATATCAACAAAATGCATGGCATGGTACAAATCTACAAACATATAACTTAAAATTCAGTGATTTTATACCAATATATCATAGTCGAGTGAAGGGGGAACCAAGAAAATTGGATGTTACATAGTTGAGTCCCTTCGCTATGGAAGACACATGAGCTTTGGTAGCTGTACAACTAAAGACATTACAATGGCACTTGTTTAAGTCACTTTTTAATGGTTCCCAGCTTAAGAAGTGCATCTCTTGATAACATTGGCATGTTCCTCATAAAAACATTTCTGAGGCACCAACATTAGGGGTTAGCTTGAAAACCACATTTTTTTAGGCTAACTAATAAAATTATTTGTACAATTAGTAATTTCCATTTTCTAATAATGATTTAGTTTATTACAAAAGGAAGTTACTTATCAGGAATAAAGTAAATAAAATAACAGTTGGAGAACCATTAAAAAGAGGAATCATCGATTAATCATGTTGATATGATAGAAGCATGGAGCAAGAAACAAATTTTCATAATCTCTTAAATAGGCTAGCTCAAAAGAGTATGGATTAACACTAGTCTAAGGATAAAGGAAGACAAGAATGACGAGAAGATCCAGATATCACTATAATAAAATAACTCACTCAGGAGGTACATTCAAAGAACAAGGAAGAATTCGATCCAAAGAAATAAAAATCCACTCGATGAAACATGGCCATAACGACCACTTTGATAGGATAGGCGATCAAGAGAAGAGAATCAACCACGTGTCAGAAAAAAGCATTAGAAAAGAAGTTAGAAATAAATATCATCCACACAAGGTAGACAAGATAACTCATAAAAAAAATTAATTTAAAAATCAAGGTAATTCAATGTTGCAGTCTACTCATGACACACCACAATTCCCATCCCCGTCAAAGGCACATCATCCATCAACTCAAATCATAATGAAATTAATTAACATTTCACAATGCAGGTGGCAGACATGTGGGATGCATGGGCTAAGTGACTCTGAAAAATCCAATCATGATTCTATGAGACAAGTGACAAAGGAGGTAGCAAGAAAAATCATGGCACATTTAATTAAAATTCTATAAAAATGAATAAACAATTGAATACACCAAACATTCTACCATAAATTTCACTAAGAGATAATTGTGATATTCACGATATAAAAAATATCTGGAGCTATTTAATTTCCGATTATAATTTTCTATATTTCCTTAGAACTCAATAGTTACAAGGTTATTTGACAATGCCAAAGAGGAAAGTTCTTTTCGAAGATGAAGATATAACAATCGAGCCAGGAATGAAGGCTAGATTAGACCTCTCGGGAAGAACATAGCTCGAAGTTAGAATGAATCATATCAAGTAGTTGAAGGTGGATGATTCAATTTGGGAGAAACATAATGATTAGTTCCTACAATGGGAGAAACTGACTAATCAGTGGAGTTCGTAGTTATAGCTCTTGGAGAAAGTCAAAATTTGTGATATTTTGAGTGCCTCATTGGTCGCTAAAATGCAAGGCATGAAGGAGGAAGATGCAAACATTTTGGTTAGTCAATATCACAATGGGAAATTATGGCTTGAAAAACCTATGTCGATCTTTAATACTACCACTCATATGATTGTTGGAATCCCATTTAAAGGTGAGAAGGTACCCAAGTCTAGGTAACAAGTGGTAAGAATTCAAGGGTACTAGTAATTGGACAAGTCTAGGTTTCTATAGTTAAACGAACTTGCATGATTGTATCTCTTTTCCTTACACCAGTCAGTCGAGTGTTAGATGTCAAATTAACAATGCTAGAAGAAATTGGAGAGATAGTGAAGTCGGAGAAAACATACAATTTGGCAGAACATGTCACTGATTTGATCAAGAACAATTTCGAAGAGTGCCAAAGCTCTAGTAAATACATTTGTTTCCCTCCCTATTTAGTTTGTTAGCTATGAAGTTTATTCCACATGTTGGAGAGACCCACTTCAATAAGAATAATGGTCCGGTGATGCAAAATTTTAAAATTGCCTCACATGGATGATCGGGGAAACACTAGTCTTTGGGACCCCAAGATATATTTAGAAATTGGTTGTTAAACATCAAGGAGTACTTGAACAAGTGGTGGATTACATGACATGTTCATATTGTATTTCCATCTACTTCACATATACAGTTATGCTTGGATGATAATAAATTTTGGTATAATAACACTGTAAATTCCCTCTCCCACATTTACCTTCTTTTATAAGATCTCAAGGGTAAACATGGTGAATGCTACTATGACATGATCTCTCCTCCAAGATTATAGTGATGGAAGTGGAGCCTAAAACTGAAAAATTTCTGACATTCCTCAAGGACTATAGTCCACTCAGGAGTTATATAAACACCCTAGGTGATCAATCCCTGCTGGAACCCTTTTTAACTAACCTAACTTTATAGCGCACCCTTGACACTGTAAATGTAGTTATGATGCTATCACTACACTCATAAGCTTGATTCCCTGTAGTTTGACCCAAAATCTCCAGTTTTGTGCCAACGATTCTGATATATGAGCCACCTTTTCTTATGCCTCTAGATAACTACCCAGAACTACATGTAACTTTGCAGAATCATTATTAAGATGATAACAATGATAACCATTCAAAATCAAGCAATAAATTTACCTAGACATGCCTAATAGACATTTCGTCAAACATATGATAAACATATAACTTGCAGGTGATGAATGCATATATGATTATAAGTGTTTAAACTTCACCCGAGAATCACCAAGAAGGCTCAATTCCCTCTCAAGCTAGCTCCAAAAGCACTTTTTAACCTGTGCATTCATAAACCATTCTATAATTGATCAAATCATGAATACAAGCCATAGTAATAATGTGTTATATAAGTAAGCATTGTTGGCTTGTATGGGCTTGACCAAGGTTCAAAGGTGATTTAGCCAAGAAAATCCCAGTACTACTGGCCCTTTTGGCAATAGTCCACCGAGCGTGGACTGAGGTCTCACCCGAAGAAGTATGCGAGGGTGCTAGAACTAGGCTTCCGCACTGTTGGGATGTCTGATGGGATTCTGGAGGTCCGCTGTCTGACCTGTCACTATGCGCACTTACGATCCCTTCACAACCTACAGTGCGGCTTCCATGCAACCCTACTTGAGGTGCGATCTGTATAATACCCAAGTTCCTTGCTAATTAACCAATTACTTAACTTGTGTGTGTAAGATTTATGGTTACTACAACATATTTAGCAATCATATCAGTGTGCGTGATACATAAACTAATACAAACATAAAGAAGATAATGCACAACAAATACACCGAAATAAGAATCAACCTCTCTTTATTAATCTTCAATCCCGCTTACAAACTCGACACCACCCTATGCACTCAGCTACAGGGGTCCACACACTTAGCTGCAAAGCCTCTTCCTACTACTACGACCCAATACACTTAGAATCCTACTGTAAGCTCAAACCATTCCTTCGCTACTTCCTCTATTATCTACTTTCTTTACAACTTAGAGCCTTAATCTATTTATACAATCCCATGGTCCATAGACCATCGATAGGCTGACATGACATTATATTACATTACATTACTTTAGGGCAGACAACCCTATGACTTAACCTCTAATTTGCGCTCCGCATCAGTAATTCGCGAAGTCTTACAAAACCTTTGACCAAAACTTGGGCTTTGAGCACCAAAACCTACTGTGGGGGGATTCCATGCCCAACAGAACCCCAACACAATCATCGTGACTTGTCCCAAGTCACTCTACTAGTGCGGCGATCTTGGCACAGAGCCCCTCCAACTGTTCCTTTACTGTCCAGAGGTCCGCGGTGCACTGTTCTGCTGTTTTTTGGACCTGCTGCATGTGATCTTTTGTTGCTTCTTTGTGAGGCTCCACTATCTATCTTAGCGCATATAGTCCATGCATCTACGCAAGATTTCCCTCAATCTCGGCCATAATGGTGAAGGCCTCATCAATCCAAGGCTGGACGCGTGTTTTGAGAAGGGCCTCTTTCTGCCTTGTAGCATTCACCTGCTCCTTCAGTGCTCTTGCTTGCTGCATCTTAGCCAACCGTTGGGTGAGGACGACTGTCTATGTTGTTCCCCTGACACTGTCATACTGCTAATATAGCTCACATGCCTCTGTTTCTAGGTGCTTTATGTTGGGGTCCTCCTGCAATGATGTGAGGGTGTCGAACGCTTGGTCCAACATACCAGTGCAGTCCTGTACCGCTCGTCCAATTTCTTCCAATCGTGTCTGAATCATGCTAACGTGCTATTCTTTAACTTCTAGAGGAGTGGAAGGCTGTGCCTTCATCCGAAACTCAAAAATCTAGAGGTTTAGCTCCAGCTGCACTCGTGTTGTTTCCTTGCACGTCGGACTCCACTTGCCAGACAATGGATCCACATCTTGGTTGGTAGGTCTACGACGATGGATAATTATGGAACTCTCCAAAAATCTTCATCCACTATTTGTGCAGTCTGCCAATTTTGTGACACTAGCTCATCACGCTACAGGCTGAGCTGTTCAATGTTGATCTTTTGCTCACTCAATACCTAGATTGTGCGGCCTTCCCGGGTGCGTAGCTCTATTGTTATATCATCCTACAACTCGTACAATGTGTCCTACAGAAACGTAGCCAAATTTAGGCCAACTGCCTTGATCTAGCCCACTGTGGCTTTGTCCTTCTCACTCTCTATTGTTAGTGCTCCTTCTGGCAGCACTATGGTGTTGGCCATTCTTGCGCACAACAGCTGCTCCATTGTTGATGTACCTACGGCGCTGTAGGCAGCTACTACTCCTTCCTGTGGGGGCTGCACCTAAAGTTCCTGCAGCTGTGCATTTAGGGCCCTCAACACAATCTGTTGCTTCGTCATGGCTTCCTGGAGTGCTTCCCTAGTGACCTTGTGAATTGTGTTGCCGATGTCATAGAGGTCACCCTCTATCAATGTAATTGGTTCTATGTCTAGTTTAGATGCCTTGGACTTCTTTCATGGACCTAATCACTTTGTGACGTGCAGCCATTTCAGTTGGGTGGATGTTGTGCTCGGGTCAGCGCCTTCTACTGTATCTGGTCCCTGTCCTATAGACACATTCTGGGCCCCTTCCTCCTACATCACGGTGGCCCCTATTGCTTGTGCTGCTGCTGCTCTTTTGGCGGCCTTTGGTGCTTCACAGGCGGCCCTTACCTCAATGGCCCCTTGTTCATTGTGACTCTACTGGGCCAACTTCGCGACACACAACTTGGTTGCATCCTTCTACTTTTATGCTACTGTTCTATCCCTTTCTACCAGATCCGGGGTGCGTCACTCAAGAGGCCATGATTTGAGCATGGAGAAGATGGCATCATCAATTGCGATGAAAGGAAGCTTGGTCCAATTCTATGCCTTGATATACACATTGTGCATATCCACCTTGAAGTCTACAAAGCTCCGTAGACTATTGTACACTTTGGGGGATAGGCATCGCCTCCTGTTAATCCACATCCAAACACTCACCTCCATGAGCACCCAAAAGATCTTAGTTTCGTGGATCCACATGGCATCCTCCATAGCCTAGAGTGACGCATGTTTTGCAGCCTCTGGCAAGTCTTGTTCAATATTAGGGAACTGACTATCCTCAGGCAGTTCCCCTGTCACCAATAAAATAGACAAGAGCAACCACACATAGTGGAAGGTCTTGCCCTGCTCTTGAGCTTCCTTGCAGTTGGTTAGGAATTCTTTGCAGAGGAACTTGGCCCAGTTGAATTGGACCCCCTCTATGCATTGTTCTACCAGCGCAACCACTGGCACTAGTACCTCCTCTCCACGGAATTTTCTCATCACCTTCTCGGCTAGGAGTTGGGTGGCTATGTGCACCCCTTTATCTTTAATGCTATTGATTGCGTAGCATCTCTTCTTCCTTTCCAATTTATGTTTCTTCTTCATGGCCTCTACGAGCACCGAACCTCTGCTTTTGCCACCTATCTCCGTGGGGTCCTTTTCCTTATAGGGAAGCTGGGAAATCTTGTGGATAAGCTCCACTGTGATAGGAATAGGCTCCTCTAGCCATGAGTACCCATCGTGCATCAGGCAAAGAAGCTGCCTGATGATGAAAATTGTGATAGGTGCGCGGTGAAAGTGCGGAATCCATAGTAGGTGGAGTAGTCTAGCCTTCTCCACACTGCGTAGCCATTTCTGCGGCTCTAGCGTTGTAACTGACCCATCCTTGGTCTATTTCATGAGGTTCTCAATCTCTAAATGTGTGAACTTCTCATTGTCCGCAAGGTCCAATTATTCAAATTTCATTGTGGGCACGCGGCCCAGGGACGAGCCCTCAAATAGAATTCCATCTAGGAGGAGCAGGGTTTGGAGTGTGCTCTTAGCGGCATCCAAATCGTTCAGTACCTTAACTTTCCCTTTCCGTGGAGGAATGTACTTGGGAAATTTCGCTGTAGTGCGCATCAGCTGGATGTCTTCCTCCATTTCTTCATCTGCCTCTATCTCATGTACAAGAGCCTGTAGGTCCTCCTCCTCATCATCCATCTCAATGGTGATAGCCTTGCCCTTTTCTTCCATGGAAATTTTACCAAACCACAGATTTCATGGGGATATGTAGACTGATCTCGCTTCCTATTTATCCTTCTTGGGCCTTAGCGTCCGAGGTGATTTCAGAATTTCTGGCGCATCCCCCACCTGCACTGTAGGGTTCCACGCGGCTTCCTCGGTGGTACTCTCTACAAAACCCACACCTCTCCTAGTAGTTGTCATCTTGTTCAAATTGTCTGTGGTTGTTCATGAACTTGGGGGCTCAAATAGTGCTTGGTGCTCAACACTCTGTGCTCTTAGTAATAGCTCAAATCTCAAATGAAAAAGAGTTGTCTTGTGGCTAGCCTTTGGAGTTTTAGAGCATCTTTTGAATTTGAATTCGACTGTTTCACCCACTTCTGAGTCATTAATGCATTCTTGGCACTAGATCATCCCAAGTCTATCTCTTAATCCATGTCTTAGTTGCCCACCGCTCGCTCCCTTTTGCCTTAAATTGAACATCTCGTCATTAACATTGATGCCAATGGTTACTTCCGAGTATACCCACCCAATAGCGCAGACCCCCATACATGGACACGAAGCTTTTGCCATGCTAATTCGGCGTGCACCTCCCTCATCACGCAGTTCCAAAACTGACTCTTATAGAGTCCCGTGCTCTCTTTCAACTTTCTGGGGCGCTGAGACTACGCTCCCTACGGCTAGTCAGGTGGTCGCACCACCTACGTGAGACTTCAACTCACCTTCTAGCCTAGCCCGTGGACACTCCTCACATGCCTTCATGACAACAGGCACCGTGTATTCTACCTTATGTGGTTCACTCCCCTTGTTACTGCGTTTGGTAAGGTGTGATCTCAGCCATGGTAGTAGAGTCATAAATTCTCACTGACAATCTTCTAACGCAGTGGTATTGACCATTCATATCCTGGCTTGTCATCCTTGGTTTATCAATGAGACATGCTTGTGTGACCTCGTTTTCTAGTCTTTTTATCTCAGCGTCCATCAACATGCTTTTCTTCCTCAATCATACCCGATCTTTTTCAACTTCGCGAAGTCTAAGGTTCCCTCGTTGAATGTCTTATTGAATCCTTATATGGTCATCCTCGCATAGCTGTGTGATTCCTTCGTCATGGTCTTCACGCGCTGCCATAACTGCGGGAGCTATTATGTGTGGATTCCTTTTGGTATTCCCTTCAGAAATTTTGGTTTCTACTATGCTTTGCACCTTTGGAATCATCTCTGCTCTCTGGTATTTGCACATGGTGGTATAGGCCCATCGAAACACTAGCACACACAGGTCCCAATCAGTTTGTCTCACCTGGTGAACCTTGTTAAGTACCCTACACACCCTATGGAATGCCTCGTCATGGAGAATTGGTAGCGTGCATCACCTTTCCTGCTACTGTGGTTTGTTATGTTTCTCTAGGCTAGGGGTGGTGTGCACTTATGTGGACTATACAACATATGTTTGTACCCATCGAGAAAGGTGGGCGTGCAAGTTGTTCTACCCCTGCTGACTAACTTGCATTTGAAGCTGGGGTTTTCCAAACCATAGGTGCATCATCGTTCTGCATCTGTACCACTGTTCAAAAGTTCCTTAATGCATACCCCACCATCGTGCAGGTGTTGTGTGCAATGTCCACTTTAGCGCATTGAACCACTACTGTTTTGGTACTGCACTTTCAAATTTTCTCAGAAATTCATCCACCGCTGACAATCCATCATATGTTAGTAGCTCCCTTGCCTCTATTGTAACAGAATGCAATGACCTGATCATCATGTTGTAGTTCAATGTTGTTACTTCGTGCATCCAATTCTTCCATCACCCTATCTCTTTGTCTAAATCTAAAGTGCAGGAGCTTTTGCACTCCCACAAAATCCTTCCATTTGTAGTCGGATTCACCCAATCCTCTCCTTGTGCAGTTATCTTGTAGATATAGTCGAGATAGTTATCACTATCATCATCGTGCACCGGTCTAGTGTATCGTGCTCCTTCAGCTGCATCCAGTGGTACTAATACACATAGTGACTTTTTCTCCATGGTCATTTTGCGCTTCTTTAGATTTATGACTACATTCATATCGGTATCCCAGTATATTCCTAGTAGCATGGGATAGGGATTACTATCATTGACAATCTCTATCACTTCAAAATCCACCTGTGCGCTCACGCCTTCAATATCGACTATCACCCCTTGCAATCTTCGCATGGGAAAACTCTTTTGTTAGTTTTCCATTTGTAACTGAATAGGGGATCATTGTAACGTAGGTCTGCCCATGCGTTCCTATGTTTTCTTTGGTAGTACATTTGCGTCTAAACCCAGATCCAGGATTACCTGATCCATTTCATACTCGCCTATTTGCACAGTCAACCTCATCTCCCTTCTGGTGTGCAATGGATGCTTTCCAAGTTTTCAGACCACACGCGGTTCTCCTAACCCCGCGCACCTAGTGATATGTTCCTGTAGCCCTTTGACTACCTTGCTATCATTCAACAATTCCATGCATGTCTCCAGAAAGGTAGTGAGCATTGAAGGATCCATTCCTAGTTCTAGTTGATCCTTACTACCTGAAGTGAAGGCCACAGTGAAGCTCTTCTTAGCTTCCATGAATGTCTCCTTTACTCATTCTAAGTCAAATTCGGGTTCCTTTGTAGGAGCCTTGCGAACCCACGTGCTGTCTTCTGGATGCTTCCCTTTATCATCTCTCATGGCCATACCGCTCCCGAGCATCATCTTTACATTTGGGTCGTCTTTGCATGGTTCAGACATCATAATTTGTAAATTCTGGGTCGGGGGGGCTGGAGTACCCCCTTTTTGCGCATATTTGTTATCAACAAAGGGAAATCTTCTGCCTCATGATCAAACTAATTATAGTACCAATATGATATCCTAGTCAGGTTACTATAATTGCAAGCATAATGCCTTGGCCCTCCGGAATTGTAACAAATTACTTGGCCGCGACCCCTTCCTGGTCCCATTCCACCTTGACCCCGACCGTGCCCCTAAAACCCAACGCGTGCCATCCCTGCATTAGGGTCGAGGGCTCACATTTCGACCTACACCCTGTAGGTAGGAGTCTGATCCGTCATTAGTTCATAGCTTTGGCAGGTGTGTTCATTATGGCCTACCAACCTATAGAAATTACAAAACAATTGCCGGGACATCTGCGTATACTAATGCAACAAATGACAATTATCTGTGGTGTGTTTTCCTCCTATCTAGCAGATCACGCACCATAATGTAGATGTCACTCTTGGCCCTACCTGTGTCTCCGGTCTTAACGGCACTGGCCCTCCCCCTGCTAAGTAGTTTGCAAACACTGGATAGTGCTCCTTGGCGTGCCCTTGGCCTTTGCATTTTATGCACCATATTTCCTCACACACCTCCAGCCGAGTTGTCCTATCCTGTTTCAAACTTTGCATTTCTAGGCACATATTCTACAATTTCACATGGATTTGTTGGACTCCAAACCTAGGGTCTTGTATACGGGTGTCATGCAATCTCATTGCCATCTCCAACACTTCAGCCTAGGTGGAAAGTTTCTGCTGTGATAGTGCCATCCTTAAGTGTGGCGTAAGTGAGATCACAAACCATGTGTGATGTTGTGCATCTGTTAACATCATATTAGCTTCGCAAATCATACTTTTTAGCCTTTGGTCCAGATCCTATGGGGTCTTGCCCAGGACCATCGCGATCTCCTTAAATCCGATGATTGATTGTCTCTCTGATTTTGGCTTGCTAAATTCCCTGTACAAGGCGGTCTAGATCTCTACAATTCCTGCATTCAGGTGGTCATTAGAATTTTTAATATACCCTATTAATGCGTGATCCTGCAGCACACTCACCAGCATATCCTTTTTAATATTATCATCCATGACGCCCTGTGCTTCCCATACTGCTCTTACCATGAACCAGAATTGGTCCGGATCTTCATTTCCTACTCCTCTGAACACTGGTAGTTTGATCGTACTCGCCATATTGAATTGCGATGGTAGCGGAGGTGGAGTGGTTGGAGATGGATGTGAGGGCGGGTGAAATGGGTGGCGGTGTGGGTGGGGGTGGTAAATGTGGAATTCTTTGTCTTATCAAACTGGCCACACTTCTCTGAGAAAATTTTGCAAGCTTATTATCGGAAAATCTAGTGTCCACTCGAAGCTGCTAGTCCCACTAAGACTGGTAGCTATCTTAGAAACAAACAAACTAAAACTACTTTTGTTTTCCGTTATGAAAAGTAGATAAGAGTGGAATGAAGGACACCAACCTCAATCTTGTGCTTGGTTCCTTGCTCGATTCCTCTCCCTTCTGACAGATCCTTGCCACTTCTCCTTCGTGTACCCAGCGTCAAAGAACACCTGTGGAATCAAAGCAGCATAATACTATTGAAGAACAGAGATCTACAATCATAAACAATATAGGACCAGACATATATTGACCACACAAATGCATATATCATCAAACATACAAGAATGTGGAGGAAAACTTGAATAGATTTATTAATATCAAGAATAGAAAAGAGGATTACAACCCATTGTTCTGACCCAGCGTTATCCTCCAGCATGAAAGCCCTTCTTTCACCTCATGATGAGATTAGATCACCCAACACTATGATATTCCAACAAGAAACCAACAACACTTCCTTACAAGATACAAAATTCCAGCCTCTAGATCTCTGAGATGAGGGATCCATATATAGATGAGTGTAGGGGGGTGAGTTAGCTTCTGGGATTTTGATTAGTGTCCTCTCTCTGATAGTTCTTGATTCCACTTGGAGATTGATGATCTCTTACTCATCCCTGGGCGAATTTAGAGAGGCTAGTGTCATAGGAGAAGTTTTTGGAAGATTCTGTGATCATCCACCTGGCAAACTGTCTCTGCCATTTTTCCACTCTCGCCCATCTCACCCTACAGAAGGAATTTTCAGTATGCATCGCACCCTTTACACTGGATAGGTAGGATGCATCACACCCTTAGCACTAAGCAACCTGTATGGTCCAGTTTTGAGCAGTTTCCTGTGGAGAACTTCTAGGAGAAAATGTAATCAACTGACCTTGTTCTTTTAGGGTATGGAACAACACTTTTAGGGACTTAGGAGCCCTTAGTTTATGGACATGTATGATTGGGGTTGCAGTGCCCAAAAATGTCTATAACAGTTGCCCCCTAAAGCATGAGGTCGTTAATATTTTGATGTCGGGTGAAATGCTTTATCATGAGGATCCGAAGTTTTTTCGAGCTGGAAGGCGACCTGTCATAAGATACAACACAATGCATTATCTTCATAGTATTTTTCATGATCTAGCTAAGGTGGGCATTCCCATGCTCAGCTTTATAAATTCATTTTCATGTACATAAGACAGACAACCGTCTGTGCGGGAGACTGATGATTCTGATAGAGTCATCATCCTTTGATTCGGATGATCATCTGTGCAGCAACAATATACATTCAATGTCTTTATTTTCCTGAATATATCGCAGCTCGGATGGATGAAACTATATCCGAGGTCTTCAAACTCATTCAATCTTCACTCAAAGTACAAGTCGATCCATGTGAAAGATGTTCTGGAGTCGAACATGGAAATACATCGCCTGATTACCAGCCAATGATGTAAGCTGTTAACAAGCGCGAGAGGAATCACCGATAATGATGATGACCCTCAAGGTACTGCAGTACAATTCGCCTGGTGTGAATAAGGGACTTGACATCGAACACCATGTAAAATCTTTCGGTTGAAGGCCATTGATGTAAACCTATCACTAGAAGTGAGAAACTTGCCATTGAGGCATGCAAGCTTCAAAGTACTGAAAGGGTTGTTCCTAAGTCGACTTCTTGGATAATGAGCTGATGTCGATAAGAAGCGACCCGCCGTAGGAGGGCCTTAATGAATCCCACATCTATGACACGAAACGGAGTAAATGATTTTGGAGGTGAAAACGATCTGATGATACAGGGTTCAGCGTGGCGGTCATGAAAGAAAGGAGAGTGAATGTATTGCAGCGGATGAGACATAGGTGAATTCTCTGAGCGACTTCTCTTGAACATACCAGTGACACTGACATGGATTGGTAGCATTAACCCCAAATATGGATGGTGTGATGGACCAATGGTGATATGACTAGTGAACGGAATAACCCAACCCGAATTAGATGCGGAGTGAAAGTGTCATGTTCAAGAGCGACTTGCTACCAATAAAGTTTCTTCAAGTTTTCTTTGCAATTTTTCCCGAGTCATTGCTGACCAGTACCTCTTTGTTTTTTTCAAGCTTGAGGAGGATAACATATGCGTGTTCTATAATTTTCCCTTCGGGAAAACCCGTTGCATATTTTAACAAGCCTAGTGACAGTGAAACTCGTTCTTGTCTGTATGGACAAGTTTTTCGCTATTCGGTTTTAATGAGTTTAACGACAAAGATAACTCAGTCCTTTTCAATTTTAGAGAGTCTGAAAGGGACGTAAAGGAAACTCCAATAATCCTTTTTCGTCATATAATCCCTTAAGTCCAAAAAAGTATAAAATAATACAAAAGGGATGAATTTTCGGTAATTTTAACGAGCTGAACAAGACAAGCGCTCGATCTTTTTGTGTAATAATCCCTCAGGTCCAAAAAGATTAAAATCTAGAGGAGGGATAACACTTCCGGTCGCTTTAACGAGCTGGAGAGGCCAATCGCTCGACAATCTTTTCATATTTTACGAGTCAGGTGAAAAGAGCTTAAAGGAGACTCGTTTTTGAGGAACGAGTGATAATTTCAGGTAGCAGCTGGTTCCAGGTAAGGTTTGGAATTTTCCAGTCATGGCAGTGTCACAAGGATGGCTAACAGGATCACTCTTCACAGTTGTTCCTCAAAAAGGGGCAAACAATCAAATGGAGGTGAATGATCGGCTAAAACAGAGTGGAGGTGATGATGAGAACACGACTAGGGCTCAAAAGCTGATGATAAGGCATTCACAATGGTTATTTACTGGAAATTGGTTCATTTTTTAATGAGCTTAAACTCTAGGGGAACGTTTGCTCATTGCTTATGTTTAATTTTTAACGAGCTTGAACTCCACATAAGAATTGCTCATGGCAGGTTTATTTTTTAATGAGCTTGAACCCTACGGTAACACTGCTCATGATAAGTTTGCATGCCCCCAGCATAATAATGCAAATCAAGGTGCATGCCCCCCAAGCTTCATTGCATTCATTGCGGTGGTTGGAATGAAGGTTTACCTTTGAGATCTTTGAAATACTCGACTTGGATTTTATGAGATCGTAATCAAAGACTCGATTTGGAAAGGGAGTTGTTTCATTTTTTAATGAGGTTGACACAGGAAAAGAACTATCCTCAGAATCCACCGTATTTACAGTATTTGATAAAAAATAAAAAACTGAAGGATGATTAAGGTCACTGGAATAATCTTCGTGGTAATCCAGAAGATGGGAACGATGGTGGTAATCTTCCCATGGCGCCCCGTTAGTCATCATCAACTGAACAATTCCTTCGTCTGCAGTGTGTATTTGCGACCAAGGATCTGAAGGGGTACCATATTCCTTAGACCTATCTATCCAAACACTCGATGAGCATTGATTTGGGTTTGCCCCCCAGGCCAAGAAAATTGATTGCTACAATATTTCTATTAGGGCGATGATCCATGCTGACAAAATGTTTAGGAATCTTCTGAATCTAGAAGATATCATGTTGTAGGTTCCCACCGTGGCCACTTCCGCCAGATTGTTTGGAGGTGGTAGGGAAAAAGTCCCCATCAATGTAGGGTCTTTTAGTAGGCCTACTCCGATATTTTGAAGCGAATGAGGGCTTCCGTGGATCATCGGAATGCTTCCCGTAACTTGTGAACTGTTGGGGAGAAATGTTTGTTGGTTGACGATTGTAATTCCTCCTTGGAAGGGAAATGCAATCTTCCTAAAGTAGGTTGACGCAACGGCAGCGATGGCGTATATCCAGTGCCTCCCGAGTAGGATGTTGTAATCGAGGTTTCCGTTGATAACTTGAACATCAATTTCTATTGTTTTGCCCCCCAGTTCGACTTGCAAGTTACTTAAAATCCCATATGGGGTGTATGTTCGTCCATCAAATGCTTTTAATGTCATCGAAGATCGCGACAAGGGTGGAGATCCTAAAGTTTTCCAGCAACTCATCAACATAATACATGTAGATGCCCCCTCATCAATAATTGTTCGATGAACAGTTTTGTTGAGGGCTTTCACTTGAATGAGGAAAGCTAGTTGAGCTAGTAACTGAGGGTCATATCCTTTGTGATTAAAGGACACAAGATTGGAATCCGTTGGGTCAATGCCACCTATCACTGATAATAAAACCTGCTTTTGAGAGGGGCAATTTTGCAGTACCTCAAGTGTTGACATAGCGGATGGCGAATGGGCCAGATCCTCTACTATATTATAATGTTGTGCTGCTTTGGCACGAGGATTAAATGTCGATTTGTGTACTAATCCCTTTGGCAGCTTTATCATTAGTTCAGGAATGATGGGTGGCACAACTTTGGTCGAAGTTGTTGTTGAACTACTGGGTTGATCATTGGCCTTGTTGTCCAACAGTTGTGGATTCTCGTAATCTTTATTCCTTGTTGATATCAAAGCATCGTTTTGCTGCATTGAAACCGACAACATTAGCACTTGGGACGGGGAAGCATTGTTACTAGCAACCAGATTTGTTCCTGGATTTGGAAACGGATCAGTCAATACTGCTGAGGTTTTTCAATTCTTGAAGAATTTTCTAAGCTCAGCTTTATACAGACACTCTCTTGTCCAATGATCCTCATCACATATTAGGCATAGACAATTTGGTTTCCTGTCTCCAGAAGGGTTTGCAGAAGATTTTTCAGGGGATGACTCTTCCTGTTTCTTCTTCTTCCCTTTCTTTTTCTTCTTGCCTCCTGGTTGCTTGTTTTCTTTGCCTTTGTCAGTCGATATGGCATTTACTTTTGAGGGAAGAAGTTCTTCATTTGCATTTTGACCTGAAACCATACGGGCTTTCTTTGACTTATCCTTTACGGTTTTCGTGTTGGTCGTCCCTATCACGTCGTCCACAGCATGAGAGTCTTTGTTTTATTTAGGAGATGGAGGAACAGAAAATTCTGGTCTAGGAGCATCAGGGATTTTATCGTAGAGCGTGCCAGACTGAGTGTAGATTAAGTCTAAATATTGCACACGAGCAATTACTTGCTCTTCAGTGACGATTCCTCCCTTTGCCACATCTTCCGTAATAGAAGGTAACAACGACTTAATAAACCATTCAGCCAATAGCTGATCAGGAACAAATGTTTTTACCATTCTACGACGACGTCACCACTCATGAATATGATCGGATATGTGAGTGGCCGTTGTTTGCTTGAAATTGTAAGAAGCTTTGTTCCCATTTCATACCTTATGGGTAACTGAAAATGGGTTAAAAAGGTTGTGGCTAGGGTACTGAAGTTATCAAACAAAGCTCTAAGCAATTCAATATACCATTTTGCTACCGGACCAGTTAACGTTCGCTAAAAAAGGCGAAGCCTGATCGAATCATCATTTACAGTGTTAGATGAACACCACAGGTGAAAGGTCATCACATGATTCAATGGGTCTTCACCCATATTTGCATTAAATTTAGGAATATCTGATGGAAGTTTATGAGGAATCACTCGCCACCAAGGGGCATAAGCGATTATATCGTTTGTTAGCCGGTTTAGATCTGGTAGCTCTAAAGTTTCCACCAAGGGCAACTGTTGATTCAGGTTCGGCGAAGCGTACCTAGGATAAGATGGGATTGCCTGAGCAGTGGGTCTTTGCATACCAGCATAGTGCATTTGATGCTGATAACTTTGATAAGGTTGATGGGCATAACCATTATGAAATGGTTGATGTTGTCCATTTTGAATATACGGTTGCCCATTACTTGCAAAGACTTGGTGCTCAGATCCTTGGTAAACTTGTTGGAATTGTGGTTGTTGATATTGCACCAGCCATGGTTGTGAGACCATGTGTTGTTGCCCAATACTGGTTGTTTGACCGAGATGAGGGGTAATGGTACCTGTTTGAGCTTGGGTCACTCCAGTTAAGGAGCCACTAACTGATGATTGTGGTGGCGTCGCAGGGACAAGGGGCTTTTGGATTACGACCTGAGAGACTTGAGGTTAGCATACAACAGGTAATGCTTGTACTTGCAACACCGTCACAATAGCTGGTGTAGTGGAGATATTTGACATAGGCATATTTGGTTGCATTGAGTATACAACTCTTGGTTGTTGAGGCAATATTGGTATCCAACCACTGGATGTAATTCCAGCATAACCTGAATTCTGTCACGAACTCTCGTATGTTTGACCTCCCGGAGGCGACAATGAAAGGGCATATTGCCCTCCATACGATGGTAATCCGGTGCTTAAGGGAATTATTTGCCTTTGACGACCGGACTGCCCAAATTGACATTGCGAAGGATCAATTTGCTAAGACTCAACATAAGAGATTCCAAATATTATTCTAGATGAACAAACGGGAACAGACCATACTGTCGAAACAGCCCCTGGATGGATCCCATCCAGTGATTGAGGATTAGTTGCGACAGATGGTACGCCAACGAACATTGTCGGAGTAGCAGCAGGAAGTTTTGTCGTTGCTGTGTCAGATGACACAGTCCTAGATGTCGACGGTTGTTCAGACATATCTAGTCTATCCAAAAGGTTTCCTAGCAATTCTACAGGAACTTCCGATAACGGTAGACTAATTTCTGATGAAGAAGGATATAGAGTGACCCCTACTCCAAATTACGATGGAGTACTAGATGGTGGATCCTCCACAATCTCTTCTATAGCAATCAAACTGGGTGGAAGAGGTAGACCATCAGGTCCATAAAATATTTCCAGTGCCGAAGAAGGTATAGATTCTACAGCGACTGATGTTTGGGGAACAACACCTTCCAAATCAGCTATGGATGGAGCCGGTTTAGGTATAGAAGTGTTTACCCTCACACTAGGATCAGTTCTACTATCCTCTTGTGGCTGTGGAACTTCTTCTGTAAAGGCAGGGGTACCAGAAATGTTTGGAGTAGCTGGAGTCTCCGAGGGTGTCAGAACGCTTGTTCCAACCTGACCAGGGGACTTTGAGCCAGTTAAACGAGTTTGCTTTGTCCGGAATAGTTTTGATTCTAGGGACAAAGACAGTTGACTCGTAAGTCTCCGTGAACGACGGGGTTTCAATTGACTTTCTTCCACGATTGCGGATTACTCGATCAACTAAAAATAAAGGGGAAAATGTTTTTGAATTAAATGAATTTTAGACGCTTTGACACAACTTGTTTTTTCAATTTTTAAGAGTCGAGAAAAAACAAAAGATGAATCTAGTCGCCTTCAATTTTTAATGAGCCTAAAGTGACAAGTGCTCAGATGGACCTTTTCCTTTATTCAGTCTGAAAAGGAATGAAAGAGACTACTCTGGAAATCTAGACAGAGGGATTACCAAACCAATCGCAAAACTACATAATACTTTTTATGGTACGGCAACCAATCTTCCCAAATGTTGTGTTCAGTTCATTGTGATTGATAGGGCGACAGACACAGCTTCCTATGGATTAAGGATATAGCCTATTGTGTTCTCCCAATATATACTCGATGATACGTGGGAGCACAAGTCCGTACTGGCACTTTTCGTCTCAAAGAGGAGGAATCACCCAACCAACAGTGAAAGCGATAGTTACCAGGGTTTACGACGTCGGAATACGTCTCTAGCCTAGACTTCTAGATGTTGTGCATTAGGTTCCAAAGCGTTTTTAGGTTCATTAAATTTATTTTACAGTTGATCTTTCTTAAGAAATTTTCCTTTCAGGTTCACCATGTGATGTAGATGTACAATTCCTAAAATGAAATCTAAGATGATAAACAATCGTTTAATCTTCTTTTTGTAATGAAAATCCTAGCTACTAAAGAAAGAGAGATGATATTCTTTCAACATAGAGTGGAGAGCACACACTAGATGCACTGTCCTAAATCAAACCAACAAGTAGTCTAAATGCAAATGCACATGCATGTATTTGTTTTCAGCTTTCTTAATGTGTGAATGACAAGAAGAATGCTAAGTACAAATCTGAATTATCTTTCAAAGTGACAGTACTAACAAATTTCTCTTCAAAAACGAAAGGAAGATAATGACGACACTTTACTATTTTGAATTAAAATCTGCTTTCGACACTTGAAAAAGTACTAATTCAAATCAAATACAAGAGTAACTGTATAATCGACCATCAAGAACAATAGAATTTTTTTCTTTGACTGAAAACGACACTTGCGACACTTTCAAATCAAAAGACGACAGTTCAACTATGCTACTACTTTGTAAAAGAGAACTAAAAATGGCAGAAAATACATAAAAACATTCACAGTTCTTTGCACAATGGAGGCGGAATGATGGAAAGGAAGGGGGTTTCGACAATGGTATACTGATCACAGACAACAAAACTCCTGAATAGAGCTAAAGAGAGTGAACACAGAAACCAAAATCTGAGAGCAGAAGAGGTCTTGTCTGATCAGCACACCTGTAACACAGGGAAAGTGCGATGCAACGCACCTACTACACACGGGAAGTGCGATGCATCCAAATTCCCAAGAGTAAAAGGTGCGATGGTCCAGGGACGAGACTTCAACTGGGTTTCGGGTCACAGTTTGCAGCTCAGTTCAGGGATTTAGGCCGGGCAAGTGATGTACAGTAAATAAAAATCACAGGGGTTGATCTAATGAGGTTACTAGAGCCACCACTAGGGCAATTAGAAAGTTTGCAAATCGATTGTTCAGTTTATAAACAAAACCCGGAGATAGACTGAAGCAGCATTGATATACTTTGCACTTGCATAGCAAATGTAGTTCAAAGGCTAGCTGGCTTGACTTCAAGCTTCATCTGTAAGTTTATAAAACAAACAAATATAGACAAACAAACAATCTATTCACTCCCCAACAGATTCGCCATTTTTTATCGGGAAATCTAGTGTCCACTCAGAGTTGCTAGTCCCACTAAGACTGGTAGCTATCTTAGAAACAAGCAAACTAAAACTACTTTCGTTTTCCTTTATGAAAAGTAGATAAGAGTGGAATGAAGGACACCAACCTCAGTCTTGCACTTGGTTCCTTACTCGATTCCTCTCCCTTTTGACAATCCTTGCCACTTCTCCTTCGTTTATCCAGCTTCAAAGAACACCTGTGGAATCAAAGCAGCATAATACTATCGAAGAACATAGATCTACAATCATAAACAATATAGGACCATATGTATATTGACCACACAAATGCATATATCATCAAACATACAAGAATGTGGAGGAAAACTTGAATAGCTTTATTAATATCAAGAATAGCAAAGAGGATTACAACCAATTGTTCTAACCCAGCATCATCCTCTAGCATGAAAGCCCTTCTTTCACCTCATGAAAAGCTTAGATCACCCAACACTATGATATTCCAACAATAAACCAATAGCACTTCCTTACAAGATACAAAATTCCAGCCTCTGGATCTCTACGATGAGGGATCCATATATAGATGATTGCAGGGGGGTGAGTCAGCTTTTGGGATTTTGATTAGTGTCCTCTCTCTGATATTTCTTGATTCCACTTGGAGATTGGTGATCTCTTACTCATCCCTAGGTGAATTCAGAGAGGCAAGTGTCATAGGAGAAGTTTCTGGAAGATTATGTGATCATCCACCTCACAAAATGTCTCTGCCATTTGTCCACTCTTGCCCATCACACCATATAGAAGGGCTTTTCAGTATGCATCGCACCCTTAACACTGAGCAACCTGTATGGTCCAGTTTTGACCAGTTCTGAGCAGTTTCCTGTGGAGAACTTCTGGGAGATGATGTAATCAACTGACCTTGTTCTTTTAGGGTATGGAACAACACTTTTAGGGACTTAGGAGCCCTTAGTTTGTGTACATGTATGATTGGGGTTGCAATGCCCAAAAATGTCTATAACAAAGCTCTTGCTTGCTTTCCTGCCAGGGTGAAATTAAGGGACTTTTTTCCAACTCCTCACTACTTCTGCTTTTGTATATCTTCCCGCTTTGTGTAGTCCCAAACATTAATTTACTCGCATAACCTACTTTTCACATAATAGCATCTTAATCCAAGTGTTCAAATATTTAATATACTTACCCTGTGGTCCCTTAAGAAAATATCGCTTTGCCTCATTGTAGCTAACGCTCATGTCTACCGCGAACTCAATGATGAATCGTCCTATTATTTGGTCGAGCCAATGGTCCACAGCTCACGCTATCTTATGTTCTAATGCTTCTAGCCTGCGCACTAGTTCTGGAGTCAACACTATTGGTTTGTTGAGCCTACACCTTCCCTGACTGTCTGCTAACTTCCGATCCACTCATATAGCTTAGAAGGAAAGGATGCAAAGAAATTTTCGTGGATTTTCGTATACAAGTAGCGCTCCAACCAGTGTTCCTTAGATACTCATGGATTTCTATTTTCCTGCACCACGAACTCATGAATCTTCTTTTCCAACCACTCTTCAATTTCTTTCTTCATTGGATTCCAGTGGCATGACATCAGACATCCTTTACGCAGATCCTGGTCCCAGTAACGGAACCATTTCTTGGGTTGTATGGGTCTAACCCAGGTTCAGAGGTGATTTAGCCAAGAAAATCCTGAAACTACTGTCCCTTTTGGCAATAGTGTGCACAGCGGAGGTTGAGGTCTCACCCAAAGTAGTATTGGCGGGTGCTACAACCAGGTTTCCACACCCTTGGGATGTCTGATGGGCTTCTAGAGGTCCACGGTCCGACCTATCGCTACATGCGCTTGCGATCCCTTCGCAACCTGTGGTGTGGCTTTTGCGCAGCCCTGCTCGGGGGGCGATCCATATAATACGCATGTTCCTTGCTAATTAACCAATTACTTAACTTGTGTGTGTAATATTTATGGTTATTACAGCATATTCAACAATCATATTAGTGTGCGTGATATGTAAACTAATACAAACATAAAGAAGATAATGCACAACAAATACACCGAAATAAGAATCAACTTCTCTTTATTAATATTTAATCATGATTACAGACTCGTCACTACCCTGCGCACTCACCTACAAGGGTCTGCGCACTCAGCTGCAGACTCTACTAGGCATCTGCACACTCAGCTGCAAAGCCTCTTCCTACAACTACGACCCAATACACTTATAATCCTACTCTAAGCTCGAACCATTCCTTCGCTACTTCCTTTATTATCTACTTTCTTTACAACTTAGAGCCTCGCTCTATTTATACAATCCCATGGTCTATGAACCATGGGTAGTCTGACATGACTTTATATTACATTACATTATTTAGGGCGGACAACCCTATGACTTAACCTCTACTTCGTGCTCTGTGCCCACAATTCGCGGAGTCTTACAAAACCTTTGACCAAAACTTGGGCTTTGAACCCCAAAACCTACTGTGGTGGGATTCCATGCCCAACAAGCATATAACCAATAGATAACCATATTAGAGACCATGAAAAATTTACGATAAAATAATCATATTAACTAGTGTATTTGCTCATTGTTCAAAATGGAAAAACATCTCATATTAACATATACAAAATCCAACCAAGTTAGAGACTTCCATGTACCATCCGACCATAGATTGGGCTGAACCAAATCTTTCTCTTAGCCAATCACTGCCATGTCATATTTCAATCATGAATGTGGGATATTAAGGGATAAAACAAGACATAACCAAACAAGGAATCTAGAGCTTAAACAACCTCCACCCTCAAGCTACCATGGTCTCAACTAAATCGGTCTCGAGATCACAAACCAAACCAACCTTGGATGCCTCAAAATTCCTTCACCATACCTTAAGGAATTTTCCTGTCTCCACTGACCTATCAATGGCTTCTTGTAGAAAACCATCTCCATCCCCAACCCCTGGGATTTTCCAAAGACCACCTCATATTTTTCCAAAACCTTTCAACAATCTAGAGCTCAATCAAGAATGAATCCCATGACACCATGGCTATCCAGAAATGGCAAGGAAAGGATGAGACGACTTTCAAACTAAGGAAAATCCATGCTAATGAAAACAAATGAACCAGATAAAAAAATTCATGCAGCATGCATTCACATCCCATCTAGGAAATCAGACATGCAACCTGTCACTTGCAAGATATTCCTGCTGAAGTTGTTGATCCAAATTTATCCTTGCTTTCCTTCGCTTTCCTTTGCTTGTTATTTTCCTTCCTTTTCTTGCTTTCTTGCCTTTCTACAAATCCAGGTGAATTCCAGAGTCCTCCAAGAATACTCTAATTATGCAATATTATGAGAGAATGAAAGGAGAGAATCCAAACTGAACTAAAAATATTTGTAATGACCAAAAGTTGTCAAATTTTCCTATAATGCATTTTTATCATTGATGTCTCCATTTTCTTCATTTTCCTTCATTTTCCTGTAATCTTCCTTGCATGTATATTTGTGTCTCTTGACCTTCCTTTTCTCCTATTTTCCTTTATTTTCAAAATTGAATGTCATTATTGCCTCCTTTCCTTTTAAAACTCCTTCACAAATTTCCATGGCCATAGTAAACCACAAGTGATGTCGTTTATAGTGTTTTCCCAACATTCAGCTTGGAATACATATCCCATGACCTTGGCATTATTATTTTTCCTTTATTATCTTTTATTACGTGAAACTTTAACCCAAGGTTGTTAAAAACCATCCCCCCTTAGGGAAACAACCTCATCATTCTTCTTCGACACATATGACTAGTAAACCACTAAAAAAAAAACTTGTTGCCTATGGATATTTATAACATAGGTCGATGTAGTATTTACAATGAGATCCTCCTGAAAATAAAAATAAACATATCTCTTATTGGAGCTTTATAACACAACTCATTGTGGTACTTACAACCATACACACACACACACACCAAAAACTCATTTTCCTGAACCAACCCACATTTTATCAACCATCTCCCATGTAACGTCTTTAGGCCCAAAGTGCCTCTGCTGCACTTTAACTTGCTCTATTTCTCATTTCTAAATCATGACTTGTTTCCACTACAAAATGCACTAAGGCTTTGGCTTTAATTCTCCATCTAGTTCCACCTACAAAATGGACCAATCAATCACATGCTCAACATCGTACACATATCTCTTAAGTAATGAAACTTGGAAAACATCATGGACTTTCATTGTTTCTAGTACTAAAATTCTGTAGGCCACTAGTCCAATCCTGTCAAGGATCTTGAAAGGCCCACAATACCGAGGTTCCATCTTAGAACATGATCCAATCCTCAAGGATCTCTTCTTGGGCTTGATGCACAAATACAAATGCTCCCCAACCTAAAACTCATTGAATACTTTGTGTCGATATTCATAACTCTCTACATGTCTTGAGATTCCTTCAAATTCCTTTTGATAACCTACATCTCCTACATATTTGCCAACATTTAGACTCCAATCAACCACATATTCACTAGATCCCTTCACTTGATATCACTATTACAACTTCACCCATAAAGATCCACAAATAGACTCATCCTTAAGGATTATTGATACCCATTATTCTATGCAAAATATTCCAATGGAAGATACTCCTCCAACTTTATTTGCTGATGCATGACACACATGCTCAACATGTCCTCAAGAATCTTGTTAATCCTCTTTGTTTGTCAATATGTTTGTAGATGATAAGTTGTACTGAAGGCTAACTTTGTCCCCAATCTTGCAAACAAATCCTTCTAAAACATGGAAGTGAAATTGACATCTCTATATGATATGATATTCGTAAGAAATCAATGCAACCTCACTATCACCCTAATGAAGATCTGAGCTACCTCACTAGTTGAATGGGTTGACTTCACTACAATGAAATGAGCTACCTTAATTTTTCAACCACAACCATGATGGAATCATGTTGATTTGAGGTCCTTGACAAACTTGTAATTAATTCCATCAAAATGATCTCCCATTTCCATTATGGAATCAAAATAGGCCATAATAGACCAACTAGATGCTTACACTAAAATTTCACCTCCTGATAGTCCACACATATAGAAACAAACTCAACCACATCTTTTTTCAAGTTCAGCCAATCATACAACTTCTTGATTATTGTCAAATTCTTTTGGTATCCTATGTGACATGAATACATATTTACATGAAACTCCCTGAAGATAAGCTTCTTGAACTAACTACTATATGGTACATAAATCATGTTCCCAAATATAACCAAGCCATGTATTGTGAGTTAGTACTCCTCATCCATATCACCCTCACCCTACTTTTTCAACCTCTTCTTCAACTACTGGTACCTGTCATCATGTTGCCCAACCTGCAAGATCCACTCCTACAAATATGTCCCATAAGATCTCACAACTGAAATATGATTTACCTACACTCTCCTACTAAAAGCATATATAACCTTATTATGCTTTCCCTTGATTTATCTAATCTCAAAATCAAACTCACTAAGCGTAGCCAACCATGTACATTTTCTCTCATTTAGATTATGTAGATCAAACAAGTACCTCAGTGCAGTATGATCACTCATCAGAATAAACCTCCTTCCAAGAATATAATGTATCCACATCTTCAATGCATGAAGGATAGTTCCCATCTAATGATCATGATCCAAATAGTTCTTGTTGTGCTCATTGAAATTCCTTGAATCATGGCATAACACCTGCCATTCCTCCATCAAGATTCCACCAAGTCCTTTCTTGCAAGCATCTGTACAAAATAAAAACTCCTTATTAAGATTTGCAATCTTCAAGATTGGAACATTAGTAAGAAAATTCTTCAACTGTTCAAAACTAGTTGCACACTCCTCATTCCATTCAAACTTCTTTCCTTTTCTCTGAAAATATGTAATAGGATAGGAAATGCTTGAAAAGTTCTTGATGAATCAGCTGTAGTAACCCAATAATCCCATGAATGATTTTTCCTCATCCACATTCTTAGGAGCTAGCCACTACATGATAGATTTAAATCTTTTTTATTCTATTGCTATCTCTTCCTTGGAAAGAACATGTCCCAAGTAGTGAATTTGAGACTGAAAGAAAATTTACTTGGTAATCTCGGCATACAGCTGATGCTCTCTCAACAATCTCAAAATTATTGCCTGACGCTTTGTCTGCTTTTCCTCATTCTTGGAGTATATCAATATATCATCAATGATCACTATCACAAAATTGTGTACATAAGGATTCAAAATACTATTCATCAAGCACATCAAGGTGGTTGGACCATTAGTAAAACAAATAGGAACCACCACAAACTCATGATTTCCATACCAAGTACAGAATGTGGTATTATAGATACCTTCTTGTGTGATGCACACCTAATGATATCCTAATCTTATATCAATCTTTGAGAATAATGTTGCTACCTTTTACTAGCAAAAAAAAATCATAAACCTGTGGAAATGGATACCTGTTCTTGATAGCCAACCTTTTCAGTTGCATGTAATCAATACACAACCTGAGAGTACCATCCTTTTTCTTTGCGAATAATATTGGTGCACCCCAAGGTGATACAGTTGGCCTTATGTGTACTTTATCAAGCATTTCCTCAAGGTGCAACATCAAATCCACTAACTCTAGAGTGCTCATTTTGTACAATGCTTTTGATGTTGAAGTTGCTCCTGATATGAAATCAATAGAGAAATTGACTTCCCTATGAGGTGGTAACTCTAAAATATCTCCAGGAAGCACATTCTTGAATCACTACAAAACTGGTTACCACTTTAAGGCTTCATCATCCTCATCATATTTAACTTTTTCACTAGAAATATGAACAAAAAAGAATACACATCCATTTCAGCTACCGTGCTTTTCTTGCATAGTTGTAACCATTGTCATCTATGTAGGCTTATTCTTTCCCTAAAATATTATCTTTTCTCCATCATCACCAAAGCACTAAATAATCTTCTCATAGAAGTCTACCATGGTCCTGTGAGTAAACAGCCAATCGATGCCCAAAATCATACTATATGATCTAAAAGGAAAGAAATTTAGATGTGTTGATGTAGGCATACCATTTAGCTTAAATGAAAAATATATCACCGAATGATGAATTATTTTCTTGGTCCCTATATCCAACAAAATAAAACAAGGATCAACAAGCACTTATTTATTAAATCAACACTTAACCATGAGGTCACAAATAACATAACTATAATTAGATATAGTATCAATCAAAATGGAACCAACTTGATCACAAAGCTTACCTTCCATCTCAATAATGGATCCCTCATGGTTCACCTACCTGTTACCAAGTGTTGCATAGATCCGAGGAATGCTATGAAAAAAATCTATGGCCTAGATTGTAGATTTGTGGCCTACCATTGTGGTATAATAGACAATCCTTCTTGTGATGGTCTTCGCCCCAAATAAAACACTCGAATGGTTCTATGCCGCTACCTTTATTCTACTACTCTCAAGGATGAGGTCCATGTCCCATCTTGACTGCATTAGATTTCTCTTGAGGAGAAACATTTTCTTTCTCAGCTACATCCTAAGGTTTTCCTCACTTTTGAGGTCATTTTCCTTAAGTCTTCTCATTCGTCTTCCAATCACACTTACACTTGGAATTTCACTTCCACTGCTCATAGTAGTGCTTCAACTTCCCGATGAATTAATGAGGCTCATCATACTCAATCTCATTCTTGAATTTTAATGGAAATTCACTAATGAACCTTTGGATCTTTCTCTTCTCTTCCTTGAGATAAGGCACATACCTCAACAACTCTAAGAATATGGTTGTCTATTATTCATCTAGCATGGAACCCATATTGAACTCATATAACTCCTTGGAATTTCCATAATAATATCTCTCAAATAAGTACTTCTTCTTAAAGAGTTGTTTAAACTCATGATAGATCCACTCTTCTACCTTGATGCCTCTGAAATTCTTGACATATTCACACCATATATCTTCTTTTCCCTTGAGACTTAAGATCACTATCATGGATTTCACATTCTTTGAAGCATCATGTAATTTAAAAAAAACATCCCATGCAGTCATGCTTCTACATCATCTGATTTCTTCATCTTGGCATCAAACATAGGAGACTTGGCTTTCTTGAACTCATTTGGAAAATATTGCTTCTCACTACTCCTATAAGGATGATGGTAGTGATTACAATGATGTATCTCTAAACAAAAACTAGAATAGAACCCATAAGAAATACCTCTCCTATAAGGTGTGCCTAACTATTTTCCACCTCTAACTATATTATCTTTGTCCAACCTATATCATGATCAAGACATTCTGCCATATGCCCCATTAGTTCTTTCTTCCTGTCCATGATTAATCATGAGCTATCCCTATCTCTAAAATTATGATAAGCTCTGAAGGATCACTACATTAACCTCAAATTCCTTTTCTTGAGCTCTGGAAAGCCTTTCCTATGTCTCAGTTAGCCTATTATTATATTCGTTGTAACTTTTGACTTTTTCCTTGAAACTTCTCAATGCACTTGCTAGATCAAGAGAATACTCATGTCCTTTCTACTCAACTAATTTGTAAGGGGATTCACATGAACTATAACCCACCATTTTTCTTGTCATCTCCGATATTACCCTTCCCACAAGAAAACCATGTTAGGTAAACCAAATAGAAAATGGGATCAAACTATACTTTATTGAAGTTCAAGGGAGGATATCACATCTACACAAATAAGTTGAGATTAGCACGATACATATACATACATCATGACATAAACACATCATCATCATGCATGGTAACAAAAATTATAAAAATAACTATATAGATCATGACCATAGCCATTTTTATACATTTTATACTATGCATGCATAACCATATGCATTTATCCCTTCTAATCCAAGTGTTTGAACATGGAAGCTATGATACCACCCTGTAAGCGCCCCCTCCCAATTTACTTGCTTTTAAAACATCTCCAGGGTAAATATGAGCTGATTTATACTATGATATGACCCAACCTCAACAATTCTAGTGATGGAAGGGGTTCCCACAACCAAAAACTTTCTGACATCCCTCATGGACTACAGACCACTCAGGAACTAGATAACCACCCTAGCTAATCAATCCTTCAGTTGCAACCCTTTCTCACTAACCTAAATCCATAACCTCACCCTTGAAACACCGTTGATGCAATTATGGGGCTATAACCACACTCATAAGCCTACTTCCATGTAGTTATGACCCAAAATCACTAGTTTTGTGCTAGTTGTTCATAGATATGGGCCACATTTTTAGGCTATCCTCCAAACCATTCCCAAAATTGCCTGTAACTGTCCATAATGACAGTTAATATGATGACAATGTTAAGCATTCAATATGAAGTAAGAACTTGAACTATACATGCCTAATCCATGATAGACATTTCGTAAAAAATATGATAAACAAATAATCTATAGGTTATGAATGTATCTATGATCTCAAGGGTTTGAACTTCATCAGGGAACACCAAAAAGGCTCAATTCCATCTCAGGATAGATTCAACAACATTTCTTAGCCCATGCATTCATCAACCATTTTGTAACTTATCAAATCATGAACAAGAGACACAGTAGGAGCACATCATATCACTGAGCATATAACCAACGAATAACCAGAATATAGACCATGAAAAATCTACCATAAAATCAACATAATAAAAATTACATGTGCTCATTTTTCATAATGGAAAAATAGCACATATTAACATATAAAAATCAACCAAGTCAAGGACTTCCACGTACAACACGACCATAGATTGGGTTGAACCAAATCTTTCTTTCATGCAATCACCCTCATGCCATATTCCAAGAATGAATGTGGTATCTCATGGGATAAACCAAGACATGACCAAACAAGGAATCTAGAGGTTAAGCCACCCCCACCTTTAAGCTACTGCAATCTCACCTAAACTTGGCTCGAGATCACAAAACCAAACCAAGCTTTGATGCCTCAAGATTCCTTCACTATACCTTGAGGAATTTTCTTGTCTCCACCGACCTATCGAGGGTTTCCCGAAGAAAACCATCTCCACCTCTAACACTTGGGATTTTCCTGAGATTACCTCACTAAGTTCCAAAACCTTCTCGTAATCCAAAGCTCAACCATGAATGATTCCCATCACATCATGGCTATCTAGAAATGGAAAGGCAAGGCTGAAACCATTGTCGAACTAGGAAAGCTCACAAGAAAATTCATCCAAAACAACCAAACTCACAAGAAAATTCATGAGAGCATACTCTTCCAGATGACATAGTTAGGACCGATAATGTGCAACCATAGGATACATCAATGACACCAACAAATAAAAAAAAAGTGTTGTCGATTGAGCTAACTTCGACATGCATAACAATAACACAACTGATAGAAAAGGCACACAAGTGATTGAAACAACTTTGAAAAGAAGACCAATGACTCATGAAAAGAAGGAATTCATTCACATTCCAAGTAAGTACTTTGAATTAAGGCTTGCTAGAGATAGGAAAATTTTGAAGTTCTAGAACATTCTATAAAAGTGGAAAAGTTAAGGATGAAAAAGAGGAAAAAAGACAGAAATAGGCTTCAATATAAAGAGGAATGAGAAAGGGAGATTTGGTTGGATTTCTAATGTGAATTAGTAGAAAAATCAAATATTGACATGCCAACTGATGTTTATGATCATCCCATTTCTTTTCAACAATTGCTGCATTATCTTATCAACTAGAAAGATAAACTTAATATACAAATAACTAAGTTGGAATCGGGGAGGGTTGTTTCAGGAAGCTAAAAATGGTTAAAGCTAATTGGAAAATCTCACCAATAATTTATGGTAGCCAAACAAGAACTGAAACATACGCTTGAAAGAGTATCCTCCCGAAATAACACTTTGAAAAACTAGCCTACTTATTTAACATCAACTCATAGTTGTATTAGAATAGAGGAGATGATTATTTACAAGATAACCTCTAGGGAAGTCATGGATCTAAGAGAAAATTACCATTGGATAAAAGAGTTCAATAGGAGTGGAAAGTTCAAGCCCAGTTGATGGAAGAGGAGCACCAATTGCTCGAAGAGGGGAATAAATCTTAGATGGAAGTAATTGATGCTTCATAATTTTTAAAGGGGATTCTTGATTAGATGCCATAGTTGGAATATGGTTGACCCCTCAACTAAAGGATATTAGAGGAGAAACCATTGGAAGAGAGAGTTCAAGATCTAACAAAACTCAAGGAATTGTATACAAAAAAGAGGTTGGCAGCTTGAGAATGGTAAAATTTTGATGATCATCTTCTTTTGCTCACCCCCATCATATATCAAACTACCTTCTTGAGCATGCTACCACTGCCACCTATTCAGTATTCACCTCAAAAACCATAATCTTCTACCCAACCATTTTTTGGACCTAGTGTTTCAACATGTGTTGTGGCTTCAGAATAGTCGTCTCACAAAGTTGAAGTTGATCAAGCGGAACAAAATTAGATAGAAATATTTCATGAAGCATAGACTGACCATATCGAAGTACGTGTCAAAGAACCATAAATTCCATGACAAGTTCTCAATTTAGTCTATCTTATGTCTTATATTGTAATCATTTTTGTATCAAATTTTGTAATATCTTCATACGATCTAAAAGAATCAACAAGTGAACATATTATGTATAATTCATAACGATATATGCTATAACAAAGTTTGCATAAAAAATTATTGCACCACTCCAAATCTCCCCATCTTTAGGACAAATAAGGCTTTGAGGGCGGGGAAGATGTTGGAGGCACTAGTTGACTTAGTCTAGTACTGAGTTGAGTCAAGAAAACATATTGTAAGTTGGTCAACAACCTTGTTAAGTCAACGACTAAGTCATATTAAGCTAAGACATGTGGGACAATTAAACTGATGTTATTGTCTAGAAATGGTATAAAGATCCATGAATGTATCAATGTATTAGTTCCATTTGGTTTTAAGATATATATAATACAAGTGTGCTTTCGCTAGTTCTCCACTACTTGTGTATCTTCTCTTCTCTATTTATTTCTGTGATTTTCTAAGTGAATGCTTGATTTCCTTACTACTAGTAACTATGTGTACCTTTCCCTATATTTCAATAGTAAGGGTTTTGATAGACGATATGGAGTGGCATTTTTTATTAGGAATAGGGTTTTAAGGTACAATAGAAGTTTGCAACTTACATCAACTTGCAACAATTTGAGGTATGGTCACATGTACAATATTCTTTGTCATTTATGTGAATGGTTATCGAATTAAAATGATGGAACTAATTTGGTCATTCCACACACTATTTGTGGTATTCTTAGGGAAATATATGCAAAGAAGAAACTCCTTTTTATCTATTATAACCATATTTTCCACTTCATTTCACTAAGAGATACTCTAGTTCAACTTATCTTAGTTTTTGTATAGATTTCATCTCCTTTCACCCTTGTTTCTTCATATATGGGTGTTAGAATGAATTTTAGGTGATATATCGATAAAATTACATAATTGTTGAAATTTTCATAATTATTTGGTCACAATTCCATATTTGTGAAATAATATTCTTTCATAATTGAGAAATAACCCATAATTGAGAACAAGATTTGAGAGTCGGGAAAATCTTATAATTGAGTGTGAAACTATTGCATGACAAGTAATTGCTTGGATAACAAGCCATCAAGTTTATAAATAAATTGTATACATGTAATTCACATTCAATCAAGCATAACTTATTCTTTCCCTATATGTCTATATTCATCCTCCAAATTTTGGAAATGGTCTTTAAAATGAGACTTTATAAGGGTCAGAGGAATAAGTCAGTTACTTGAATAATGTCGGTAGAATCTTACCATAGGAATCTTGTCTTACATTTATAATGATCCTAGTTTGTCAGTAAGTCGAGAAAAGAGAATCAAGGGATAAATGAGAGAACCTACTACAACTAAGGTCTAATTCTTTATGTACTTTAATTATGATATGAATCCAAGCTAGTTTCCTTCTCCATTTCATGCCTATATATATGACGCATATGTTTGATCTATTGTATTAAGTTTATATCACGTGGTAAATTATCTTGCGTTGAGGCATATATTTTTATTATTTATTTATACTCGTGTGTAGGATTTTCGATCTAGGACCTATTGTGGTATACCCTAAATGTTCATAATAAAATGTTGCATAACTACATGTTAGATTCAGGGGATTCCCGTAGCCTCATGGCCAAGTCGGTTATGGTAGAGTTGGGACTAGACATTAGAAAACCTTACGATCACCTTTACTCATTTGAATCCAAAAGGGGAAAATGTCGTGGTCTCATTAAATAATTGGTTGTTTCCCTCCCCCAAATACTAAACAAGTGTTTGGTCATCGATATAGTGGTGGCTAATATCCCAGCGTTGTACACCATGCTTCCTTCGAGATCGTGGGCTAGGAAATTGGGAGGAACCCTTCAAATGGACTTATCATATGCTAGAATGCTAGTTTTTAGGGGACAAGAAAGCAAACTCTATAGAGAGGCTAAATTTTTATACTTCACAAACGAAGCAAAGAAATCCAACAATAAACTAGCCTATGAAGCAGAAGATTCCATGGGATGTTATAGATTATCATTCAACCATGAATTTACCACTGAGAAAATTTCAAACCCCATTGAACAAAGGTAGATGCATAGAATAGGATCAATACGGAAACTATTCCTTTATGGAGGATGTTCTAGAGAAGGGACGAGAGCATGAGTGATTTTAATACCACCCGTAGGACAAAATTTTTCTCTTCTATA
The DNA here is from genome assembly GCA_031772625.1 of Pinus tabuliformis. Lineage (NCBI taxonomy): Eukaryota > Viridiplantae > Streptophyta > Pinopsida > Pinales > Pinaceae > Pinus > Pinus tabuliformis. Next base: position 580,223,036 of record CM062818.1, read on the forward strand.
AATTGGAATTTGACGCCACCAAAAATGTTGTCGAATATTAAGCATTGATTCTAGAACTAGAGATAGCCCACAAAATCAGGGTCAAAAAATTTTGTAGCATTTAGAGATTTAAAACTAGTACTCCTGCAAGTAAGGAATGTTTACAGAACCAAACACCCCCAAATGAGATCATCTCAGAATTTTATATGGGATATTGTTGAAAATTATTCTGATGCTTTTAAAATTACAATTGTGCACATGGAGGATAACTACCTTGCAAATATCTTAACAGTGGTAGCAAGTACCTTTAGACCCCCTCCTGAACCAGAGTTGAAATATCAAATGGAAATGTGATATAGGCCATCCATCCTAGAAAATTTCGAGAATTGGAAAGTTTTTTTAGAATAAATAGTATTTAAGACAATTTTTGTAGTTAGTGGATGAGCTTTCAACAATCAGAATTGAATCAAATGAAGAATTACCCAACAATGATCAAGAAGAAGAGTTCAACCAAGATGAAAACAACAAGTTCCTAAATCAGTTTAAGGGCACTAAAGTAATTCATCTCAAGATTAAATTCATCCCTAAGGGACTCTTTCTTATCAAGCATATTTTATATCATAATGACATCCCTACTAAGCTAGTTTTCAAGCCAATGGAGGAGAACTCAAAGGAGCAGAACCTGAGTACATAAGAAAATCCACAAAAGGTAAAACTTTCCAACTCTTTGCAACCCATCTATAAAAATATGTACATTGAGTTATTTTGTTAATTCAAAGATGTTTTTTTGATGGGTCTACAAATATTTGAAAACTAAAGATACTTCTATTATTCAACATAGGATACCATTGAAAGAAAATACTAAGCTTTTGTGCAGAAACTCAGGAGATTGAATCCTATCGTACTACCAATAATAGAGAAGGAGGTTAGAAATCTATTGGATGAGAAGATCATTGCCCTACTAAGGTACCCTCAATGGGTAGAAAATGTGGTACTAGTTCAGACTAAAATGGAGATATTTGACTCTATGTGGACTTTAGGATCCTGAATCAATGTTTGTTGAAGGATAACTATCCCTTCCTAGGATGGATAACTTGCTACAAAAAATGATAGAAGCATCCATGATATCAATGATGGATGGATTCTAGGGTTAAAATCAGATAGAAATCCACCCATATGACAAAGACAATACTGTAATCACAATAGTGTGGGGTACCTTCATCTATGAAAAAATTCCTTCTGGGTTAATGAAGGCAAGATGTACCTTCTAAAGGGCCATGGATATTGCATTTATTGGAGAAAGAGATAGGTTAATAGTTATCTATCTAGATGAAATGATTGTTTTCTAAACATTAGACAATGATCATCTGGAGCACATGAGACAAAGTTTCCTGAAATGCAGGAAATTTGTTCTCTCATTGAATCCTAAGAAGTCATTCTTTGAATTGCAAGAAGAAAAAAATGTTGGTAGATATTGTTTCAAAAGAAGGTGTAGAGATAGATCCAGAGTAGGTATTGGCCATTTACAGGATTCGTATCCCAAAAAATAAGAAAGAAGTCTAATCCTTCATGGGCAAGATCAATTCTCTACGTATATTTACTAGAAATTTTGTAGAACTTTAAAGCATATAATAGACATACTCAATAAGAACAGTGACTTTAGGTGGAATCTAGAAGCACAAGAATAATTTGAGAAAATTAGGAATGATATCATGGAAGCCCCAGTCTTAGTAAGTGATACATTTTCTAAAAAAATCATATTTTTTATTGCAAAATAACGAATAAGGGTACGAGCAACCTATAAAAATTTTCATCCATGCCCTATGGGATGCTGAGTTGAGATATATTATCTTGAATAAACATGCCTATTTTATGGTAAATTATTTCAAGTCATTCTAGGAATACATGCTACTATTGGCCTAGTGGGGCCTGACCCAGGTTCAAAGGTGATTTAGCCAAGCAAATCCCAGCACTACTGGCTCTTTCCACAACAGTCAGCGGAGCGTGGACTTATGTCTCACCCAAAGTAGTATGGGGGGTGCTAGAACCAGGTTTCTACACCCTTGGGATGTTTGATGGGCTTCTGGAGGTCCACGGTCTGACCTGTCATTGCACACACTTGCGTTCCCTTCGCGACCTGCAGTGCAGCTTCCACGCAACCCTACTTGGGGTGTGACCCGTAAAATCCCCAATTTCCTTGCTATTTAAATGATTACTTAACTTGTGTTTCTGATATTTATGGTTATTATAGCATAATCAACAATAATGTTAGTGCGCGCAATACATAAACGAGTATAAACATAAAGAAGATAATGCATAGCAATTACACAAAATTAGGATAAACTTGTCCTTATCAGCTTTTTGTCGTGATTACAAAGTTGACTCCTCCCTGCACACTCAGTTGCAGGGGTCCTCGCACTCAGCTACAGACTCTACTAGGCCTCTGTGCACTCAGCTGCAAAGCATCTTCCTACTACTACAACCCAAGACACTTAGAATTCTACTCTAAGCTCGAACCATTCCTTCGTTATTCTCTCTATTCATAACTATCTTTACAACTTAGAGCCTCACTCTATTTATACAATCCCATGGTCTGTGGACCATGGGTAGGCCGACTTTACACTATTTTACAATATAATGTTTAGGGCGGACAACCCTATGACTCAATTGTACACTTCACACTCCACGTCCGCAATTCACGGAGTTTTACATCTTTGATCAAAACTTGGGCTTTGAGCCTCAAAAACTACTGTGGGGGGATTCCATACCCAACAGGCCCCCGACACAATCATCGTGACTTGTCTCGAGTCACTCTACTGGTGCAGTGATCTTGGCATGAAGCCCCTCCAACCATTCCTTTGCTTCACTGAGGTTTGCGACGCACTGATCTGTAGTCTGCTCGATCTGCTCCACTCTCTCGGATGATGTCTCGCTATCAGGGGCAACTCCCTGTCTTAAGGCATGTGTCACTTTCATTTATGCAAGCTTTGCTTCGATTTCTGTAGTGATGAGGAAGGCCTCGTCAATCCAAGGCTGGACGTGAGCTTTAGGGATCGCCTCCTTCTGCTGCGTAGCATCCACCTGTTCCTTCAATTCCTTTGCCTGTTGTAGCTTCACAAGCCGCTGGGTCAGGACAATTGGCTATGTTGTTTTGTGCACACTGTCATACTACACTTGAAGCTCCCGCACCTCCGTTTCTAGGCACTGTATGTTGGGGTCCTCCTGTAATGAAGTGAGGATTGCGAAGGATTCTTCCAACATAGCAATGCAGTTCTGTACTACCTGTCCTATTTTCTATAGCCCTTTTTAAATACTGCCAGTGCATTGTTCCCTAACTTCTGGGGGCATAGAGGACTGTGCCTTTAATCGCAGCTCGACAATCTGAAGGTTGAGGTCCAGTTATACCCTCATTGCTTCCTCCTTTGCCTCGTGGAATCCACTGGCTAATTTGTTGATTCGCACTCCAACTGGTAGGTTTGTCATGATTTTTAGCTCTGGAACACAGCAACATGCTTCGTCTACCATTTTCTCCAGTTGCTACTTCTGTGCAAGAACTTCATCATGCTGGAGACTAAGCTACTCAAAGTTGATTCTCTATTTGCTAAGCATCTGCACTATGCTTCCTTCCCTCACTCGGAGTTCTCTTGTCGCTCCGTCCTGTAGCTGATACAATATATCCCACGAAAGGGCAGCCAAGTTTAGGCCAAGTCCCTGGATCCTGCCCACCGTGGCTTTTTCCTCCTCACTTTCCATTGTTAGTGCTCCTCCTGGTAGCACTATGGTGTTTGTCATTTTTGCGCATAGCAGTTGCTCTGCTGCTGATGTACTTGTGGCTCCGTAGGCAACTACTGCTCCTTCTTGTGGGTCCCACACCTGAAGTTCCTACAGTTGTGCCCTTAGAGCCCCCAGCACATTCTGTTGTTCCATCATCGCTTCTTGGAGCACTTCGCAGGTGACCTCGTGAACTGTGTTGCCAATGTCATAGAGGTCACCCTCTATCAATGGAATTGGCTCAACATCCATTTTGGAATCCTTGGCATTATTTCGTGGACCTGACGGCTCCACAACGTGTAGCTATTTGAGTTGGGTGGACATCATGCTTGGTTCTGTGCCTTCTACTGTATCTGGTCCCTATCCTATAGACACATCCTGGCCTCTTTCCTCCTGTGTCACAGTGGCCCCTGTTGCTTGTGCTGCTGCTACTCTTTCTGTAGCCTTGGCTTGTTTTGTGGCTACCTTTGTTGCTTCATTGCCAGCCCTTACCTCCATGGCTGCTTGTTCATTGCGTCTCTACTGGGCCAACTTTGTGACACGCAACTTGGTTGCATCCTTCTGCTTCTATGCTATTGTTCTATCCGTTTCTGCTAGATCTAGGGTGCGCCATTCGGCAAGCCATGATTCAAGCATGGGGAAGATATCATCATTAATAGCGATGAAAGGAAGCTTGGTCCAGGTCTACGCCAGATCCTTACGCGCCTTCATATACACATTGGGCATATCCACCTTGAAGTCTGCAAAGCTCCGCACACTCCTATACACTTTGGGGGATAGGCACGGCCTCCTGTTAATCCACATCCGGACGCTTGCCTCATTTAGTAGCTAGAAGATTTTAGTCCCATTCAATAGGAGAGAACTGACTATCCTTAGGCAGTTCCCCCATCGCCAATAAGATAGAAAAGATCAACCACACGTAGTGGAAGGTCTTGCCTTACTCCTGAGCTTCCTTGCAGTTGGTTAGAAATTCTTCACAGAGGAATTCGACCCAGTTGAATTGGACCCCCTCCGTGCATTGTTCTGCTAGCGCGACGACTGGCGCTGGTACCTTGTCGCCGCGGAATTTTCTCATCACCTTCCTAGCCAACAGTTGGGTGGATACGCACACCCCTTTGTAATTAATGTTACTGATTACGTAGCCTCTCTTCTTCTTTTCCAATTTTTACTTCTTCTTCATGGCCTCTATGAGCGCCAAATCTCTGCTTTTTCCAGCTATCTCCGCGGGGTCCTTTCCCTTACAGGGAAGCCGAGAAATCCTGTGAATAAGCTCTGCCATGATGGGAATAGGCTCTTCTAGCCATAAGTACCCATCATGCACCAGGAAAAGCAACTATCTGATGACAAAGATTGTGATTGGTGCACGGTGAAAATGAAGAATCCATAGTAGGTGGAGTAGCCCAGCCTTCTCCACGTTCCGTAGCCATTTCTGCAGCTCTAATGCTATAATTGTCCCCTCCTTACTCTGCTTCAGGAGGTTCTCCATATGTAAATGTGGGAACTTTTCACTGTCCGTGAGGTCCCAGTCTTCAAATTTCATGATGGGCATGTAGCCCAGAGCTGATCCGTCAAACAGATTCCATTGGGAGGAGCAGGGTTTGGAGTGTGTTCTTAGCGACATCCAAATCCTTGGGCACTTTAGCTTTCCCTTTCTGTGGAGGGACATACTTGGGCAGTTTTGCTGCAGCTTGCACTGGTTGAATGTCTTCTTCCATTTCTTCATCCACCGCTATCTCCTCTACTAAAGCCTATAGGTCCTCCTCCTCATCATCTTTCTCAAGGTTGATAGCCTTGCCCTTGTCTTCCATGGCAATTTTACCAAACCATGGATTTTGTGCGGACATGTGGACTGGTCACGCTACCTGTGTATCCTTCTTGGGCCTCGGCATCAGGGGCAATTTCAGAATTTTCAGTGCATCCCCCACCTGCACCGTAGGGCTCTGCGTGGCTTCCTCGGTGGTGCTCTCTACAAATCCCACACCTCTCCTGGTAGTTGTCATCTTGTTTGAACTGTCTGTGGTTGTTCGTGAACTTGGGCGCTTAAATACCGCTTGCCACTCAACACTCTGTGCTCTTCGTAATATCTCAAATCTCAAATGAACAAGTGTTGTCTCATGGCTAGCCTTGGGAATTTTATAACATTTTTTGAATTTTAATTTGACCATCCCCCCCATTTCTGAGTCATTAATGCATCCTTGGCGGTAGATTCTCCCAAATCTAGCTCCTAATTCGTGTCTTAATTTCCCGCTACCCACACCCTTTTGCCTTAAATTGGAAATCTTTTCATGAATAGTGACGTCAATAGTTACTTCCCAGCCTACCCGCATGGCAGCGTAGCCCCCCATGTGCAAGCACGAACCTTGTACCATGCTGATTCTGCGTGCACCTCATTCACCACACAGTTCCCAAATAGACTCATTTACAGTCCTGCACTTTCTTTCAACTCTCTGGAGTGTTGAGACTATGCTCCCTATGGCTAGTCAGGTGGTCGCACAATCTGTGCGAGACTCTAATTCGACTTCCAGTCTATTCCATGGACACTCCTCAATTTCCCTCGTGACAGCCAGCGCAGCGTGTTCTACCTCATGTGGTGCACTCCCCTTGTTACTGCATTTGGTAAGGTGTGGTCTCAGCCATGGTAGTAGAGTCATAAATTCTCAGCAACAATCTTCTAATGCAGTGGTATGACCATCTGTATCTTGCCTTGTCATTCTTGGTTTATCGGCGAGACATGCTCGCGTGACCCAGTTTTCTAGTCTTTTGATCTTAATGTCCATCAACATGCTTTTCTTCCTTAATCATACCGATCTTCTTCGAGTTCATGAAGTCTAAGGTTCCCTCATTGAATGGCTTCCTGAATCCTTATATGGTCATCCTCGCGTAGCTGTGTGATTCCTTCGTCCTGGTCTTCATCCGTTCTCATAACTGCGGGGGTTATTACATGTGGATTCATTTTGGTATTCCCTTCACAAATCTTGGCTTCTGCTCCATTTCATACCTTTGGAATCATTTCCGTGCTCGAGTTTTTGCACATGGTCCTATAGGCCCATCGAACTGCTGGCACGCGCAGGTCCCAATCAATTCGTTTCATCTGGTAAACCTTGTTCAGTACTCCACGCACCCTATGGAATGCTTCGTCGTGGAGAATTGGTAACGCATGTCACCCTTCCTGCTGCTGTGGTTTGTTCCGATTCTCTAGGTTGGGGGTGGTGTGTGCTTGTGCAAACTGTACAACATATGTTTGTACCCATCGGGAAAGGTGGGCGCACAAGTCATTCCACCCCATCTGATTGGCTTTCATTTGAAGCTGGGGTTTTCCAAAATGTAGGTGCATCATCCTTCTACATCCGCGCCAGTCTTCAAAAGTTCCTTGATGCGTACCCCACCATCATCTGAGTGTTGCACGTAGTGCCCACTTTAGCGCATCGAACCGCTGCTGTTCTGGTACTTCAATTTCAAATTTTCTTATAAATTCATCCACTGCTGACAATCCATCATATGTCGGCAACTACCTTGCCTCTCTTGTTATGCAATGCAATGAGTTGATCATCATGTTACAGTTCAGTGTTGTTACTTTTTGCAGCCAATTCTGCCATCGCTCTATTTCTTCTTCCGAATCCGAAGTGTAGGAGCTTTTGCGCTCCCACGAAATCCTTCCATCTGTAGTTGGATTCACCTAATCCTCTCCTTGCACATTTATATTATAGATACAGTTGAGATCATTATCACTATCATCGTCACACATCAGTTCAGTGTATCGCGCTCCTTCGGCTAGATCTAGCAGTACTACTATGCGTAGTGACTTTTTCTCAAAGGTCATTTTGCACTTCTTCAAATTTATGACTCCATTCATATCGGTAGCCTAGTCTATTCCTCATAGCACGGGATATGGATTGCTATCATCGAAAATCTCTATCACTTCAAAATCTACCTGTGCGCTCGTGCCTTCAATATCGATTGTCACCCCTTGCAATCTTCCCGTGGGAAAAATCTTCTGTTGGTTCACCATTCGTAACTGAATAGGGGACCACTGTAACATGGGTCAGCCCATGCGTTCCCATGTTTGGTTTGGTAGTACATTCATGTCTGAACCTAGATCTAGTATTACTTGATCCATTTCGTACTCACCTATTTGCAATGTCAACCTCATTTTCCTTCCGGTGCACAACGCATGCTTTCCAAGTTTCCGAACCATGCGTGGTTCTCCTGACCCCACACACCTAGTGATAAATTCATGTAGCCCTTTAATTGCCTTGTTGTCACGCAATAGTTTCATGCATGTCTCTAGAAGGATAGTGAGCATTGAAGGATCCATCCTTGGTTCTAGTTGATCCTTACTACCTAAAGTGGAGGCCTCTGTGAAGCTCTTCTTAGCTTCCATGAATGTCTCCTTCGCGCGTTCTAAATCAAACTTGGGTTCCTTTGTAGGAGCCTTGCGAACCCACACGCTTTCTTCTGGCTACTTACCTTTATCATCTTCCATTGTCACACTACTCCTAAGCATCCTGTTTACATTTGGGTCTTCTTCGCACGGTTCAGACCTCATCATTTCTAAATTCTAGGTTGGAGGGGGCTAGAGTACACCTTTTTCATGCATCTTCGCTATCAGCAAAGGGAAATCTTCCACCTCATGATCGAACTAATTACAATACCAACATGATATCCTAGTCAGGATCATACAATCATGGGCATAATGCCCTGTCCCTCCATAATTGTAACAAATTTTCTGGTCGCGACCCCTTCCTAGTCCTATTCCACCTCAACCCCAACCGTGACCATGAAACCCAACCCATGCCATCCCTGCATTTCGGTCGAGGGCTCACGTTTTGGCCTACACCCTATAGGCAGGAGTCTGATCCATCGTTAGTTCATAGCTTTGGTAGGTGCATTCGTCATGGCCTACCGACCTGTAGAAATTACAAAACAACTGTTGGGACATCTGTGTATACTTTTGTAATAGATGAAAATTATCCGTGGTATTTTTTCCTCCTATCTGGAAGATCGCACACCATAATGCAGATGTCGTGTTCATCCCCACCTGTGCCTCTGGTCTTAATGGCATTGGCCCTCCTCCTACCAAGTATTTCGTGAACACTGGACAATAATATTTGTCGTGGCCCTGGCCTGTGCATTTTATGCACCATACTTCCTCGCGCACCTCTGGCCGAGGTGCCCTATCCTGTTTCAAGCTCTGCATTTCAAGACAAAGATTCTGTAGCTATGCGTGGATCTGTTGGACTCCCAATCCAGGGTCCTGTATAGGGGTCTCATGCAACCTCATTGCCATCTCCAACGCTTCAGCCTGGGTGGAAAGTTTTTGCTATGACAACGTCATCCTTAAGTGTGGCGTAAGTGAGGCCACAAACCATGCGTGATGTTGTGCGTCCGTTAACGTCATGTTGGCTTCATGTATTGTACTTCTCAACATTTGGTCCAGATCCCAGGGGGTCTCTCCGGGGAGCATCGTAATCTCTTTAAACCTGATGATTGATTGCATCTTCGATTTTGGCCTGGTAAATTCCCTGTTCAATGCGATATGGATCTTTGCAAATCCGGCATTTGGGTGGTCATTAGAATGCTTGATATACAACTTTAATGCGCGATCCTGCAACGCACTCACCAGTGTAGACTTTTTAACATTATCATACATGATGCCCTGTGCTTCCCATACTGCTCTTACCATGAACCAGAATTGGTCTGGATCTCCATTTCGTACTCCTCTGAACACTGGTAGTTTGATCGCGCCCACCATACCGAACTATGGAGGTGGCAGAGGTGGAGTGGGTGGATATGGAGGTGATGTGGGTGAAGCAGGTGGCGGCGTGGGTTGAGGTGGTAAACGCGGAATTCTCTGCCTTATCAAACTAATCGTGTTTTTCGAAGAAACCTTTCGAGCTCGTCATCACTCTCCTGCGAGGGTGAAATTAAGGGACTATCTTCTAATTCTTCACTGCTTTCGCTTCTGTAGATCTTCCCGCTCTGCATAGTCCCAAACATTAATTTATTCACATAACCCACTTTTCACACAATAGCATCTTAATCCAAGTGTTCAAAGATTTAACGTACTTACCTCACAGTCCCTTGAGAAAATGTCACTATGCCTCGTTGTAGCTGACAGTCATGTCTACCACGAACTCAATGATAAATCCTCCTATTATTCGATCAAGCCAATGGTCCACAGCTCTCGCTATCTTATCTTCTAAGGCTTCTATTCTGTGCCCTAGTTCCAGAGTCCACACTATTGGTTTATCGAGCCTACACCTTCCCTGACTGTCTTCCAACTTTGTGATCCACTCATACATCTCAGATGGAAAAGATGCAAAGAAAGTTTCGTGGATTTCAGTGTACAAGTAGCAATCCAAGCACTACTCCTTAGATACTCGCAGATTTCTATTTGTCGTGCTGCAAACTCGTGAATCTTCTTGTCCAACCACTCTTCAATTTATTTCTTTGTAGGGTTCCACTGGTACGACATCAAACGTCCTTTATGCACATCCCAGCCCTAACAATGGAACCATTTGTTGGCTTAGTGGGGCCTGACCCAGGTTCAGAGGTGATTTAGCCAAGAAAGTCTCGGTACTACTGGCCCTTTTGGCAACAGTCTACAGAGCACGGACTGAGGTCTCACCTGAAGTAGTATGGGGGGGTGCTAGAACTAGGTTTCCACACCCTTGGGATGTCTGATGGGCTTCTGGACGTCCGTTGTATGACTTGTCGCTACATGTACTTGCGATCCCTTTGCGACCTGCGGTGCGGCTTGCGCACAACCCTACTCAGGGAATGACCCATATAATCCCCAAGTTCCTTGCTATTTAAATGATTACTTAACTTGTGTGTGTGAGATTTATGGTTATTACAGCATAATCAACAATCATATCAGTGCGCGCAATACATAAATGAGTATAAACATAAAGAAGATAATGCACAACAATTACATAGAATTAGGATAAACTTCTCTTTGTCAGCTTTCTGGCCCGATTACAGACTCGACTCTGCCCTGCACACTCAGCTGCAGGGGTCTGTGCACTTAGCTACGGACTCTATTAGGCCTCTGTGCACTCAGTTACACAGCCTCTTCCTACTACTACAACCCAAGACACTTAGAATTATACTCTAAGCTCGAACCATTCCTTCGCTAATCTCTCTATCCATCACTATCTTTACAACTTAGAGCCTCACTCTGTTTCTACAATCCCATGGTCTGTGGACCATTGGTAGGCTGACTTTACACTATTTTACAATACAATGTTTATGGCGGACAACCCTATGACTCAAATGTACACTTCGCGCTCCGCGCCTGCAATTCGCGGAGTTTTACAACATCTTTGATCAAAACTTGGGCTTTGAGCCCCAAAACCTGCTGTGGGGGGGATTCCATGCCCAACAGATACACTCTAGGGTGATAACATATGTACTATCTCTAGTAGTGAAACATATATTTATTCACGCTGAAAGTGATGGTCAATGAGGAAAATGGATAGCAAAGTTACAAGAGTATAATCTAGATATCAAGCCTACTAACCTAGTCAAGGGCCAAAGACTAGCCAAGTTATTGAGCAAGGAAAATCACATTGCATTGGAAATGTGTACTGATGGAAATATTTGCAATATCTGTGGAAAGGAGAATCCACAAGAACCTCCTTCTTCTAATCAAGGAAATCCACAAGAACATATCTTTCTATTTGGAAGGAATCTATAAGAACCCTTCCCACCAGACAGAAGGAATCCATAAGAACCCTTCATAAAGGACCTCTCAAAGTTATAGAATTCTCCATGGTAGCAATACATCATCTTTCTCCTATAGAATGTTGAATGTTTCCTCAAGTTGACCAAGCCCAAATGTGGATCTATAAATCTAAAATATATCAAATATTACATTTTGGTTGAAACATCGTTCTGGAAATATCTTGTTGGTATCCTACTCACTTGGGTCACCAAAGATCAAGAATCAGAGGTCACATCAAAATTTCATCGAGGCATATGTGGAGGGCATCATGCATGGAAGGTCACAGACAACAAAATATTGAGAGTAGAATACTATTGTCCCTCCCTATTCAAGGACATCAATGCTACTATCTAAACATGAACAAAATTTCATATGTTTGTAGGGAAGCAAAAGCTTCAACCTCTACTTGTTACGCTAATCAAGGTTCAGGCTCTTTTCCAACAATGGTGATTGGATTTCATCGAAGAAATAAATCCAAACTTGAGTGGGAAACACAAGAACATTCTCACACCCACTAATTATTTGATGAAGTGGGTGGAAGCCACTCCAATCGGAAGATCCAATGAGAACATTTTTATAACCTTATCGGGGAATAATATTCTTTCAATATTTAGATTCCCTAGGAAAATTGTCATAAAGAATGCTCAAGTTCTCAAATCCTTCAAAGTGACAAAATTTTGTCATGATTACAACATAGAATTGTTGCACTCCATAGTGTATTATCCCCAATGGAATGGGCTAGCATAATCAATAAATAAGAACTTGGTGAATATTATCTAACCAACGTTCAATGAGAACAAGAATAACTATGATGCAAATCTCAAATATGTTGTGCAGGCTGATGAGATCAACACTAAAAGGGCTATCGACATGTACTCATACCAACAATTGTATGGGATGAATGTAGTATTTCCTATGAACGTTAGGGTGCCAGTGATGAAGTTGTTACAATATGAAACACTAAAAGACAGTCTGATGTAGAGAAGGATATATTAGATGATAGAAGTTCAACAACAAAGAGAAGAAGCATTAACCAAAGATTAAACCTACCGAAAGAAGGTGAAGGTTAGAATCAATAGAAAGGAAAAGGAAAATGACTAAAAAAATGGGGATCTCATACTCAAATGGGACTCAATCCATGCTCACAATGGAAAACATGGCAAGTTTGATAATCTATGGATTGGTCCATTTCAAATATAAGAAGTCCTTGATAACAAAAACTACGAGTCAAAGACACTGCATGGATATTTTCTCAAGAATCCTATCAATGATAGGTTCTTGAAGAAGTTTTTTGTGACACGTTCCTCCCACATTTACCCAAGCGAACTAGTCCACAAGTGTAAACATGTTACAAAGAGTTAATCTGATATGGTTCAATTCCCCATGTACAGTCAACGAAGTGGATTCAACACACCAAAAGTGAAAGTGACCTTCCTCATGAGCTATAGGACCCTAAAGGGCTAACCAACCACTTTAGGTGCCCAACTAGTGAGTTAAAGTTCCTTTTAATTGAACTAGACCCCTTGCCACTCCCATCCAAAGCCCTTCATGTGACTAAAACCAAAGCATCTCTCCCATATCAAGGCCTCCATGCGACTATAGTATTTTTTCAAGTAGTTCTGTGCCAGTGGCCTCGAAATTTGAGCTACTTTTCAGGGCTAGGACTCACGCCTCTACCCAAAACTTAATGAAACACTTAGAAGTGATAACTAATAAGAATAAAAATCCTCTATTAAAAAACTTGAACAAGGACATGACCTAACTCATCCTAAGCATGACAAGGATTTCTTCAAACACATCATGACCATATAATGTATAGGTCATAAATACATGTTTGAACATAAGGATTCCATACTTATCTAAGAATCGTCAAGAAGGTATGACAGCCTATGACAATAACTGCATTATCATCTATTAGGTCATTCATTTATTATCTATTTATGCACTAATGAAAACATGATAAGATACATAACTCAAGTCTATCATTAACCATGCTCATAACCAACATATAACCAGAGAAATATCAATGATAGTGCAACCATTAAATTCACATAATAACAAGTACATGTACACATAATACATAAGAGGAAAAGATCTTGTATTAACATGTGTAAATTCAGCCAAGTCAGGGACTTCCACTTACCACCCAACCATAGATTGGGCTCAACCAATTCTTTCTTGTAGCCAATCACCCCCGCGCCATATTCTAAGCATGAATGTGGGACTCACGGCAAAGCCAACGAGGGCTTCCCATGTATACTACCATTACTGTTAAATGGATTACAAGGCCCAAAAACCTCATCTATACAACCAAGATTTACTAGGTATCCCACCTTATACTGTTCAAGATATTCGTAGGCCCAAAAAAAGAACATACACTACATGCTTTATTGCAATCCAACCATATACCACTCAAGGGCACAATAGGACCTAAAAAAACATGGATTCTTAAGGATTTCTCCACCTAAATAGTGAGGAATTTTCGCATGTCCACCCTCAAACTTTACCGCATATCCCACCATTTACTTATAAAGATATTCCTAAGCTTTTGGAAATTTTCCTAAGACCACCCTACTCAATTTTGAAACCATCCAGAAATCCAAATCAACCAAGTAAAATAACCCCATCACACCATGGTTATCAAGAAATGGGAAGGCAAGGATGAAACCACAGTCACACCTGGAAAAACCCATGCTAATGATAGCAAGAGAACCATTTACACACATGCATGTCCCACTCATGCCAAAAATAGCAAGTAAATCATACATTTAACTTGATACCTACAAGTAATCCTACTATAACCGCTTGATCCAACTCTTCCTTGCTTGAACTTTTGTTCCCTTTGATTTCTTGTCCTTCCTTTGCATTATTTTCTCCAATGCTAGTGTGCTCTAATAATTCTCTAACTTTGTAAGAGTATCAGAGAGTAGAGAGAATAGAGAGAGCTCCAAGCTAAATCTTGAAAATATTGTGAATTGATCCTCATAAGCCTTTTTATTAATGAGGCCTCCATTTTCTTCATTTTCCATTATTTTTCCTTCATTTTCCTCCTCACATGCAACCTATGACCTTTCACCTTCCTTTTCTTCTATTTTCCATTATTTTCATAAATAAATGCCAAATAATGCCTCTTTGCCTTTTCAATCCCTTTTCCATTATCTTTGCCAATTTCCCATCAGCCATAATAAACCAAATGAACACACGATAGTATGTTTTACCCACCATTCATCTTCGAATATGTGTCCCATGACCTTCATCTTATTTTTCCTTTATTAACTTTATTACATGAAATTTTAACCAAGGGTTATTACAAACCCTTCCCACTTAGGGGAACACAATCCTTGGTCTTCAAAGACACCTACAACAAGCAAGATTGCTGAAAAATAAAACATACTTTCCATGGAGGCTTATAACTTAGCTTGACATAGTATTTAAATGAGAAACCTGCTGAAAGGAAGACCAACATGAAAAACATAACAACATGTCACCCATACCACTTATTAGAGCTTTATAACAAAACTCCTTGTATTATTTACAATGAAAACCATACATAAATATCTGCATATACGAAAACCATTTTTCCTCAACTAGAAAACAAGGAAGGATACATAGCCCACATCTGATCAACCATCTTACATGTAGCTTCATCGGGCCCAAAGTTCTTCCATTGCACTTTAACTTGCTCGATTGGTCGGTTCCGGAGCATGAGCATGTTTCTCTGCAAAATGCATTGAGGTTTCGGCTAGAAATTTCCTTCTACTTCCACCTACAATACAGAGTTGTCAATAACATGATCAATGTCTTTGACATACTTCTTAAGTAATGACACATGAAAAAAATCATGAAATTTCATTGTGAGAGACAGTGCAAGTTTGTAGGCCACTTGTCTAATCCTCTCAAGGATCTCGAAAGGCCTGCAATACCGAGGTACTAGCTTTGCACATGACCCAATCCTCAATGAGCTCTTCTTGGGATTGATACATGATTACACATGCTCCTCAACCTAAATCTCCTTAAATGCCCTATGTTGATATGCATAACTCTTTTGTCTACCCTGTGTTGCCTTCAGATTCTTCTTGATAACCTACATTTTTTATTCCATGTCTACCAACATGTGTGGCCCTATCAACACCCATTTCACTGAATCACTCGAACTAATAGGAGTATTACAACTCCACCCACACAGCACCTGAAATATGCTCATCCTCAATGACTCTTGATACTGATTGTTGTAAGAAAACTGAACTTGTGGAAGATACTCTTCCCACTTTCATTTCTAATGCATGACATACATCCTAAACATATCCTCAAGTATCTTGTTGACCCTCCCTGTCTATCCATCTGTCTGCGAATGATAAGTTGTGCTGAAGGACAAATTTGTACCCAATCCTATAAATAACGCTTTCCAGAACCTAAAAGTGAGCTCGGCATCTCTTTATGATATAATCATCTTAGGAACACCATGTAATCTCACTATATCACTCATGAAGACTTGTGTTATGTCACTAGCTAAATATGTAGACTTCACTAGAATGAAGTGTGCTACTTTTATCAACCTTTCCACCACAACCATAACAAAATCATGTTGTCTAGATGTCATTAGTAAACCTGTGATGAAATCCATAGAAATGACATCCCATTTCCGTTCTGGAATTGGAATGAACTGTAGTAAACCAACTGCATGCTTACACTCTACTTTTACTTGCTGTTAATCCAAACATATATCCACAAAATATGCCTCTTCCTTCTTCAGATTCCACCAATAGTAGAACTTCTTCACCATTTTTAATGTCTTATGATATCTCGAATGATCTAAATATAAATTAACATGAAATTCCCTTAATATAAGAATCTTCAACTCACTTTTGTCTCACACATAGAGCATGTTGCTAAACCTAATAAAACCATCTATCGTGAGATGATAATCCACATCATGTTCAACTATACCCCATTGTAACCTATGCCTAATCTCCCTATACATGTCATCTTGTTGTCCTCCCTATATGATATGATCTTGTAAATATATACCATACGAACTCATATGTACTATATGATTTACCTGCACTCTTCTGCTAAGAGGATCTCAAACCATGTTCTCGTTTCCCTTTATGTACCTGATCTCGAAGTCAAACTCACTCATTGTGGCCAACCATCTAGCTTGCATGACATTCAGATTTAGTTTGTAAAATAAGTATCTCAATCCACTATGATAAATCATCAAGATGAACTTCCTTACAAGAAGATAGTGTCTCCACATCTTGAAAGATTGAATAATCCCTTCCAACTCAAGATCATGTGTCCCATAAGTCTACTCATGTTCACTGAATTTCCTTGACTCATCACATACCACCTGTCCCTCTTGCATAAGGATGTTAGGAAAAATAATGAGAGTGGGGCTAAATCAGTATTTTAAAAACTCACAATAATGATTTTCTTTTCAGAAATATGTACGCAACTTTGAAAAACCCAATTCGCATATGTACACAACTGTTGTAAAAGAAACTAGCATATGCTTAGTAAACTTGTAAAGAAGTTAATTCTTTATCTGTTAAACTTAAACTAGAATGTAAGAGATTTATCAGGAATTTGATAAGGAGTAAGTAGGTGCAGTAATAACAGAATAAAGTATCACACATAAGAAACACACATAAACACGAGGATTTAAGGTGGAAACCCAAACTGGGAGAAAACCACTACTCCTGTCATCTCAATTTTAAAACTTATTAATGTTAAGGACTTATTACATTATTGTACTGGTGTATACAGATTCCATTACGTAGGCACCCCACCTACTGAAGGCTACAACTTTCACTCATTCTCTAGCTCCTACTAGAAGAGAGCTCCAACCCCCTGATCTTATTACTATCTACCACTAGCAGGAAGCTTCGACTTCCTCACTAAAGGCTCCAACACTTCTATCTAATTACCAACTACTACTAGCGAGAAGCTTTGACTTCCTCACTAAAGGCTCCAACCCTTAACAACATCTGTAGACCACATTTCATCAATTTTCACACTGGATCCACTTGCTTTAATACATCACAACTTGTATATCAACTGAAGAAAACACCAACTTAATTAAACCAGAACAGTGAGATCACTGTAACCAGAACACAAAACTGAACTCAAAAAAAATGCATCAACACACACAATCAACTACAACCCTCATCAATCATATTTCAACATGTATACGCTACTTCACTTAAGGCAACCTACATGTATATGCTCTTTTCTCTAGAGAAACCTGCATACAAATCTCAATATACTGAAAACTTATAATTCTAAATCAGACATAGAGTTGACTAGAGTTATTCTAAAATATTATGTTAGCTTACAAAACCCTCATACAGTTAGCAACATTAGTAATATTTTTAGCCAATCAACATGCAACCAAATTCAACTTCATCATTCAATCAATTCTACTTCAGACATTATCACTCAACCTAGCTCAACATGAGGACATCATTGACATAAAACTGATATAAAACAAAATTGATCAAGTTGATCAGTCATTTATAAATAGAAACCCTTCCTTTATGTACGAGACTTTGAAGAAACGAACCTGTGTGTATCCATGAATTGACTGAGACAAACCCACGTGTATACCTGAGTTGATCGAGACCAAGCTATGTACAGATATGCAAATTTTGACCTAAAATTGTGCAGTTCTTCAGAACTTCAAAAAGACCCATATCATAATATTTAGAGATAAAAACATGTGTCAATACTAGACCTAATCAATCTATGAGTAGATCATATAATGGAAAGTCATTTCAGGTCTCATGATCCTAATCCATCATTCTATTCATTGGTACATAATTATTTCAGATCTATGTGTCAACTATAGCCCTTACAATGCAAATATACTTCAAATTGAAGTATTCATCAAAAACCATTTCACATGCACTCTTAGCACTTTAATCTTCACCTACTTATATAGTTATAACCTTAGCCAATACCATGGGTCAAAACTACACTAGCACTGGTGGTAATCTTGGATGGGATCAAGTAACAATTACTGTGCTCAATATTTTTGGCTAATACCATGGTAAGGACCCTTCGTATTATTAAATTAGTGTGATAGGATGTACGCAACTTATATTCTTTGTACTTGCATGTATACGCGACTTGGACTTGAAGAACGCGCGTATATATCTTCAAATATTCGCCTTTATCAAACTTCTGATTCAGATTTGTAAACCTTTGTCACAACATTTTGTTATTTTGTTCCATCAATCTGTCACCTTTGAACTGACTTGTGGATTCATCTAGTTACCATATACTTGCTCTATTACAAGTGAGTTTCCATCATGGACAACACATGTATCATAATGCCAACAATCCCCCCCTTTGGACTTGATGGCAACCATGTTGGTGTTGATCACCTCAACCTGCAGAAACCAGTTAGATACATGAAAGAACCATTATTCAAACACCAAGATACTCTCCCCCTTTGAAATCAAGGGCAAAGGATGGACCAAAGCTCCTCATTTGGATCTGATTTGCACTATACTATACATGCTCCCCCTGAGCACATGCTGAATCTTTAGAAATATTTTCAAATGAAGAACATGACTTTGTAACTCAACTGAGTATGACCTTCCTATCATCAAGGACTCATACTTACACCAATCACCCAACCAAGTGGTGATACATATTTGACTCAACCACCCAACCAAGTGGGATTACATTTTTGACACTACCACCCAACCAAGTGGGATTACATATTTGACATGACCTTAATAGTCCATACATGACTGAATACGACAATTATTACATCATAGGTCTACACATGAACTTTACATCAAATGAAAGGTATGAAATTAATAACTGAGACCAAAAGATCTTAATAGCAGAATAATCTAGCAACCATAATGCCAACAATGCATTATATTTTGCAAGGCTAATGCTCCGCCTAAAGTTGTGCTACATGTTCATTTTCAACAACTCATTCATCAAATCATATTCATCAATCAGATAAATATTAATGAGAAAAACATAATTCAATACCATATCAACAGACTGTACACATCAACACCAGACCAAGAAAAAATCAAATCATAACTATCAGTAGCATGTCAGAGGCTAATCTTGAGTCCGTCCCATTGTTTCTCTATCAGAAAAACACATATGTGACTGTCTACAAATAAACTCGCTTATATATGGGACTATACTTCATGAAACCCGTGTGTAGAAAGCAACCTTTTGAATTTTCACCTATAGATTAAGAATACTAGATTAATAGCAAAATGAGTCAGAGACAACTCCCAGTTTTTGTCTGAGATATTCAAATGCTTCTCTGGGAACAGGTTTGGTAAATATATTAGCAACTTGTTCTTTGGAGGGAACATACTCCAATTTAACCTTTTTCTCAAGCATGTGTTCACATAGAAAGGGATACTTAATTGGAATATGCTTGGTCTTGGAGTGCATAACAAGATTTTTCAAATACTAATAGCACTTGTATTATCACATAAGATGGAGATGAGTAAAGAACATTTGATTTGTATATCTTGTAATTTTTGCATCATCCAAAGAAGTTGTGTGCAACAATATGCAGTAGCCACGTATTCTGCTTCTATTGTAGATAAAGCAATGGAACTTTGTTTCTTGCTACCAAGATAGCAATCAGGGCCCCATGTAAAATGCACCTCCACTAATGCTTTTCTGGTCATCGACATTTCAAGCCCAATATGCATGTGTGTATGCATAAAGGGTAAGATTTACATATTTAGGATACATATACCAAACTCTTGGGTTCCTTAGAGATATTTTAATATTTTCTTTACTACCTAAAGATGTGATTCCTTTGGATTGGCTTGGAAACGTCCAACAATCCCAACTACATGCATGATATCTGGTCTGCTACCTATTAGATAAAGTAGACTTCTAGTCATAGACCTATATTCTGGTTGGTTTATTGTGGGACAATCATCATTAGAACTGAGGCTACATTGTGTCATCATGGGGGTACATACAAGTTTGCAATCTCCCATCCCATGCTTCTTTAGAATCTACTTGAGATATTTATTTTGTCAGAGAAAGATGCCATCTTTTGCTTGTTGCAATTGTAGACCAAGAAAATAGGTTAGCTCCCTAGGTAAAGACATTTCAAATTCTTGCTTCATAATAGAAGCAATGTTTTGACTCATAGATTCTTCATTATTTCCAAAGATTACATCACAAACATAAACAACAATAATTAGCAGTTTATAATCCTCAATTTTTGTGTACAATTTGTTGTCTACGGATCCTTTTATGAAACCTTGTTGTTGAAGATATCTGTCAAGACAATAATACCATGCCTGGGGAGATTTTTTTAGCCCATATAAAGCCCTTTTGAATTTGCATACAAGGTTTTAATCATTCCCCAAAATGAATCCTTGTAGTTGTTCAATATATACTTCTTCTAGATCTCCACTAAGAAATGTAGATTTTACATCCATTTGATAAACTTTGAAATGTCGAAAACTTAACAATGAAAGAAACATTTTATAGCTTCAAGTCTGGCTACTGGTGCAAATGTTTCTTCAAAGTATATACCTTCTTGTTGAGCATAAAACTTACAGACAACTCTAGCTTTGTTCTTAATGACCTCTCCACTTTCATTCAACTTATTTTTTAATTTCCATTTTGTTCCAATAACATTTTTCTCATGAGGCAATGGTACCAATTCCCAACTATCATTCTTTTCAATTTGATCAAGTTCTTCACTCATGGCTTTAACCTAACATTCATATTTACTAGATTGATTTACATTTTGTGGTTGAATGGTGGATGATAAAGCTAGATAACTAGAAAATCCTGCAAGGGTTATTCTTGTTTGTACCCGAGATTCCTTTTCTCCTAGAATTTGAGTTTCTGGATGATTGTTTTGAACATAACTAGGTGGAGCTTTTTCTTTGTCTAATGTGTCTTCTTTTTCCGCTTTATTAGTTTCATCTTCTATATCATTGTGATTTGATGTGTGAAAGAATTCATCAACATCATCCTCTTTTTATGATGTTAAGTTTTTGCGATTTGTGCATGCTTCATCAATCAAAACATCAATGCATTCAACAATTTTCCAAAGTCTCTTATTGTAACATTTGTATCCTTTGCTTCTAGATGAGTAACCAAGAAGTATTCCTTCATCTACTATAGCTTCAAACTTACCAAGTTTTTCATCATTATTTTTTATGAAACATTTGCTTCCAAAAACTCTAAATGCTTTACAGTGGGAGGCTTACCGTACAACGTTTTATCACTATTCATGCGAGCATGAGAATTGTTGAGAATATTTACTGCAGTATGTGTAGCTTCACCCTAGAAGGTGTTAGGAGTTTCAGACTCATCAAGCATAACACGAGCCATTTGTTGAACATTTCTATTCGTTCTTTTTTCCATGCCATTTTGTTGAGGAGTTTTAGCTACAAAAAGTTGTCTTTTTATGCCATGTTGTTCACAGAAATCAAAGAATTCTTTTGATATGTATTCTCCTCCTCAATCAGATATGGGACATTCGATTTGTACATCTATCTCATTTTCAATTAATCCTTTGAAGACTTTAAATTTATCAAATTCTTCATCTTTGTGTTTTAATAAACCGATCCATCACATTCTAGAAAAGTCATCAATGAATAAGATATAGTATTGTTCTCCACGAGGTGAGTTTTTCCTTACTTGTCCACACAAATCAGTATGTATAAGTTCAGGAGCCTTACTTGCTGATCCTTATTTGGCATTGAATTGAACTCTAGTTTTCTTACCAAATTGACATGACTTACATACGGTACTTTCTAGTAGGGTGATGTTGGGTAGATCACGAATAGCTTCGAGCATGCTTGATTTGCTTACTTGAGAGAAACTTATATGTCCCAACCTTCTATGCCATAACCATTTTTCCTCTACCTTGCCTAGGTAACATTGTTCTTGGCCACCTTTCAATATATACAAATTGTTGGGGGTTCTTGTTCCTTTAATTATGGTCTATCCTGTGTCAAGTTCATGAACCACACATTATTTTGATCAAAATAACACCTCATTTCCTTGGTCACACATTTGGCTAACACTCGACAAGCTATTAATTAATCCATCAAAATAAATAACATTACCATATTTAACCTTGTCTTTTAGAAAAACATAACCTTTACCCTTAATGACAATAGGTGAGTCATTTACAAAAGTGACATTATTTTCTTTCTCTAAAGAATTGTATGAAATAAGTTTATCTTTATCACCAGTCATATGTTTTGAGCATCCTCTATCAATGTACCATTGATTTTCTTATCCTTCTATAAACAATGCTATGCCACAATTTTCAGAATGTAACTCCTTCCTTTCCCATACCTTAGAATTTGTTGATATTTTCTATTTTTTAGATGTTGCCTATAATTTTCCCCTGCACTCAGATTCTTCATGTCCAAAGTTATTGAAAAATGAGCATCCAATTTCATATTTAAGAGGTGAGAATTTATTATAAGTGTTCTTCTTCACTCCTATATCATTCCTTTGTTTTCTTGCTTTTCTAGTCATGATGGTTTTGTATATAACACATTGAGTAGCCTTATGGCCAACATTATGAAATGAGAAACATTTTCCATTAAAGAAGAAATTTATGTGATCATAGAATCTTTTGGTGTTGTTTACCTTTTTACTGGTTCTTTTGTTGTTGTTCATCCATGGATTAGAGTGAACATGATTTACTTGTGGAATGCCTTTATTATTTTGCTAAGGACTGAAGCTTTGCTAACTGGTTTTTGCTACATTTAGATAGATTTCAGTGGTTGCTGAAGACTTTTTTGTTTGAGATGTTTCTCCAATGTATCTAAGACCTATCTTCATAAGAGGAGAGATTTGTATCTTGATAATTTCATCTAAGGTTTTAGATCCTTTAGCAAATCTAAGATTCAAAGTTTTTATTTTCTCAAGTTCCTTTCTTAGACTTACTACTTCACATTCTAACTTCTCATTATGCTTTTCCTTTTCTATGATGTTGGGCATGGAATCCCCCTAAGGCATGTTTTGGGGCTCAAATCCCAAGTTTTAACTGAATTTTGATGTAAAGCTCCGTGAATTGCAGGCACAGGGTGCAAAAGTATGATAAAGTCACAGGGTTTTCCACTCTAGTTTTCTAATGTAATGTTGGCTAGATAGACCTACCATGGTCCACGAACCATGGGATTGTATAAATAGAGCGAGGATCTAAGTGTAAAGAGAGGATAAGGATATATATGAATAACAAGTCTAAGTGATTGAGTCACAAGTGTAAAGTGCGTCTTTGGGTTGTAGAGTAGGAGAAGGCTCTGCAGCTGAGTGCACAGAGGCCTAGTAGTCCGCAACTGAGTGCGCGGACCCCTGCAGCTGAGTGCGTAGGGTAGGGTTGAGTCTATAACTGAGGAAGCAATTAACAAAGAGAAGTTTTATCACAATGTTGTGTATCTGTTCTTGGCTTAATGCATGTTTGACATAATTTGCAAATATATTATTTATTTATTGCATGCACCTATATGAATGCTTTATGTTGTTAACTATAACTTAAAGCATGCAAGTAGGCTAAGATAATCAACTAACATTGAAATACCAGTAAGGTCTTGGGTAATAATGCAGAAGCATAGCGTTCAGCCCCTGAGTAGGGCTGCACGAGGACAGTATCTCAGGTTGTGATGTATGTGAAAGTGAGCGAAGTGACTTGCGCATAGGGTCGAACTACAAACCACTTGAACTCATCAGACATCTCCAGGGTGTAGAAACCTAGTTCTAGAACCCTCCCATACTAATTCAGGTGAGACCTCAGTCTGTGCTCCACGAACTATTGCCGAAAGGGCCAGTAGTACTGGGATTTGTTTGGTTAAATCAACTTTGAACCTGGGTTAGGCACCAACAAGACAACATATGAGTTGATGCTTCAATGTGTCTATGGCTACTTTTTTTTCTTTCAAGAAAAATTTGAGTTGAGTAATTTTTTAAAATAAATATTTTTCCTCTAAAGAATCAACAAATTTATCATTAGACTCAATAGTATTTTTCTCAAAAGCCATGCATAATTTAAGATCTTGATCAGACTCTCCTTCTTCACTATTTGACAAATCATCACTATCTTCATGAGTATAATAACTTCTTCTATTGTCAAACTGTCCCCTATTACCTTTTGCAGTATCCTTCCTAGTTTTACGGTTGTATTTATGAGGACATTTAGCAACATAATGACCAACTCTACAATAAGAAAAAAATTTGAAGGGAAGCATACCTCTAAACCTTTTAGTGCCCCAGTTCAATTTTCTTTACAAAGTTCACCTCATCTTCTTCAAATATATATCTTGATTCCTTGTGTTTTTCCTTTTCTTTTCCTTTTGGAGATGCTTTAAATGTGGCTTCTCTTACTTTGTGGAACCTCCTTTCATCATTTCAAAAGTAGTCAGGATCCCATGAAGTTGAAAAATAGTAAGAGTCTACAGATCTTGCTTCTCTTCAATGGTAGACACTTTTGACTCGAATTTAGGAGTTAGAGATCTTAATATTTTCTTTACTAAAGTGGTGTTCTTTATTTCTTCACCCAGATTTTTCATGCAATTTAAAATATTATCTATACATAGAAAGAAACTAGCAATACTTTCATCATTATGCATTATGAGAGTTTCATATTGAATTTTGAGAGTTTGGATTTTAGCACCTTTTACCTTGGTATCGCCTTCATAGCTTTGAATGGTTTTGTCCCATATTTCTTTTGTTATGTTTAACTGCATAACTTTGACAAATTATGATTCTGTCCGACTTCCCAATTATGCATTGACATCTTTGGCATTGGTTTCATATGTCTTATTTAATTTTGCATATATGCAAACTGCAGTTGGATATTGGTAAAATCCTTCCACAATTGACCAAACATCTACTCCAAGGGACTTCAGATAGGATTTGGTTCTTGTCTTCCAATATATTAAATTATTCCCATTGAAGAGTGGTGGTCTGATAGATGTCATTCCATCTTCATTGCTCATCTTGGGAGATCTTCCTTCAAGTGATCAAGCTTCTTTTGAAGGACCTGCTCTGATCCCAATTGTTGGGAGAAATACTCCATTGTATTTTCTTGCAAGGATGTAATTTTATTGATGAAAATAATGAAGATTGGTGTCATGTTTAGCTTCGAAATCTTGTTCTCCTCCATAGGTCTCTGAGTTTCCTTGGGCTTGGCCATCCCAAGAGCCTCAAAGCCCTTTTGCACCATTTTCTTTCCTTCTTTTCACTACTTATTCACATGCATCTCTTGTTTTTATTTCTTTCTATTTCTGCATTTATTATTAATGATTTCTTGTTGTAGGATTGAGTTAAATGTTTGATGTATGTTATTTTGCAAGATCACAAGCATTATTTCATCCTTGGAAAAAAATTTTGACTTCAGAGTAATCATTGATCTGCTTGGAGTAATCTTCTTATTCCCAAATCTAGATTGATGGACCTCCTTTTTAGCAAAGAACAATAAATTTCTGCTAATTTTTAGAGCATGCTAACAAGACTCAATCAAGTTGGTTCCACTTGCGTAGATGACAAAAAATTTCTATTTCATAACAAAAATTACCCCATTGCATTTGAAATTGATTTGGTTAGGCATTTTTTAGATTTACTAGCTCATTAGTTCTCAGATTTTTAGATTTTCGACTAGTAATGTTTTTCTATTTTTTTAGCATGGGTTAACAGAGGTATTTTTGAGTGATTCCACTTAGAATTGGGACCTAAGACATACTAGTTAATAAAAAAAATTGTCCTATCCAATTTGGATTTGATTTTCTAGGTCATTCGATGAATTATGGTAAATACGTACATCCTATACGAAATCACTGTAGCACCCTGCAGGAAATCCTGTTTTGAGCCTGAATTGAGAAAAATCATCATTGAAGTTGGGAGTAGGCCTCTACTTTACCTCCATGCCATCAAGACCATTTTAACCCTCTTGCTCCACACTTAGGTCAACATTTTGATAGTTTTCAAGGGTAGGATTTGATTTCCATTTCTTCTATCTTCAGTATTACATTAGATCTCATCAATGTTTTATATCATTCTACAAAGTTTTCCTCATGCATGAAGTAGATATCTAGCTCATGAAATTTTGTTTCCTTTAGATAATTGAAATTCTTCTTGTTTGCATGATTTCTGGGTAAATGTCAATGTTTGATGTAGTGCAGGTGTTTCAGCAATACATAGAGATTTCATGATCAGAAACCTCATCCAAACTTCATCCACCCATGGTCCTCACTTTCATTCACTAAACCCTCACCAATTACATCATTTCACAAGAAAACTTATCCAAACTTTTTGAGCAAATCTAGCCATCTCCCAACTTTGGTTTTGAGTTCTGAAGTGGTCCTAGCACTCCCTGGCATCATTCCATTCACCAACCACTTTCCCTAAGATTTTCATGAACTTCAACATCTATCCTTTTGTTCTCAGCTGTATCCTATAGGTTTTCAGGCAATCCTGTAGGTTTTCACGACTTCCTATAGGAAATCCTATAGCATCCTATATGAAACCCTGTTTTGAGGCAAAATTGAGGAAAAAGCCTCTAGGAAGCTAGCAAAGGGTCCCTAATTGTCTCCCAAGCCTTCTTACCATTCACCATCATCTCCAAGCCACCTGCCACATCAACAAAAAATATTAGCTTTCACACTCTCACATGAAAAAAAGACAAAAAGAAAAATATATTTACTTTATTCATTTACATGCACAACAATAGAAGGTTTGATGGTTTGAATATGCATGCTTAGGATAGTAGGATTGCATACATGTTAACTTAGCATTCTTTTGAAGCAAAGCCTCTTAGCAGTTAGTTAGAAAATGTTGTGTTTTAGCATTTGATTTTAGTCTCTTTCCTTGTACTTTCTTTCTTTCAATAGGTTAAGGTTCCATTTCGAACATTTCATTTTATGCAATTAGTTTAGGATTTGACTTTAGTAAACGCACTCCATTACATCATGAGAGCAAAGGAAGGACACATTGTATGCTGCACATATAGTGTTGATACCCCTTAAGTTTGTACGGACCCCAGGTTGATAATTAAAGTCGGTAGCCTTAGGAGTTCCAACATTCTTGTTGCAATACCAACGCACTTTTTGGCACCGTTGTGAGGGAGGTGTCAAAATAGGCATTGTTTTCTTCCCTAGATGATTCATTTCTTTTCACTAGGTGAAAAAGGAAAATATATTTGCGTTAGGCATATTTGATTTCAAAAGTAGAAAAATGCATTACATTGTAGTTTCCATTCAATGATAAAAACAAAAAAATCTCCAACACCAACCCACCCCCCATTTGATCACATGGTGTAGTAAGAGCCACATCACCATCCACTTTTGCAGGTAGAAGAAGAAGATGACAAAGAATGTAGAGGAAATGGATGGAGATGATGACAATGAGGAATATATTCTTGGATTCCCCATTCAAGATCCTAATGTCAGTGTGCATATGAAGAACATCCCTCCATATTTTCTTCCAAAATTTCATGGTCTAAGGTCAAAGGATCTGGAAACCCTTCTCTTTGAGTTTGAAATTGTTTGTAGATCTTATGGTTACTTATTAAAAACTCAAAAATTGAGATTTTTTCCAGCAACATTGAAGGATAGAGCTCTTAAATGGTTCATGAGTTTAGGGACTAATTCAATAAGATCATGGAATGATATGCAAAAAATATTTATAGAAACATATAAAGATCATGATCTTAAAGAAGAAATCTTTAGAATGAATCAAATAGAAGATGAGAGTCTAGAGGATCTAATATCTAGAGGTTCATGTATAATGTTAAGAGGGGGAAACTACATCATTTAGGATCTGACAGTCTAAAAACCCTCTTACTTAGAATAATTAGGGATGAATGGATTAATCTCCTTGATCTCATGAGTAGAGGTGATGTATACCAATTATCATTTGAATAAATTTGTGAAACATGCAAACACATATCAAGAGGAAAGACAAGAGTAGGTAAATCAGCATCAACGTGAGTAAGTCAAGCTAAACTTGGAAATTTATTTGATGATTTTAAAACAGAAATTCTTAGGAATCTAACCAAACAAGTAGAAATGTTAAAAACAAAAGATGAAGAAAAATAAGATGTTGATATTTGTGAATTCCATGCAAAATGACATGATGTTAAATGTTGCTCCTCATTACCAAGGTTGAAGGAAGTTCACCAAAAGGACAATGGAGCAAGTCAATTGCCAATACAACAATGATATGTAGCTACAAGACGACCATGGAAACCTATTTAGCCTGATATGGTGCAAGAACCTAATTCACAATTTCAATATTATGCACATCCACCTCAAAGTAATTGGATCACACCCTTTCCTTAGCAACATTGGCCATCTCAACCCTAAATCCAATCTTGGCAACAAGGTTGGCAAGGAACTTATGGGAGCCATCCACAATATCCTCAGCATTTTTCTCAATATCC
Source organism: Pinus tabuliformis (assembly GCA_031772625.1). Lineage (NCBI taxonomy): Eukaryota > Viridiplantae > Streptophyta > Pinopsida > Pinales > Pinaceae > Pinus > Pinus tabuliformis. Next base: position 580,251,928 of record CM062818.1, read on the forward strand.
TCCATACCAAACTCCATGTTATCCTTACCATTCACCTCCACCACAACCACATCCATATCAAATATACACTCCCACTCAACTACATGTACCACCATTTCTAAACCCACACATTGAATTAGCTCAACCCACTTACGATGCTGAGGTACAACACTTCCAAATATCTCCTCTTGAGCTCAATGGTATTCACCATAGCTTAGGAAGAGTATTGCAAAAAAGAGATTCTCTTGATATCATTAAAGGACTACATCCAGAAGAAGAAGATTCGAAAGAGAAGATCAAAGAATCATGGGTTGCACTTGATGAAGAGAAAACATCAAAATCAAAGATCGAGAGAGCTCCCTCATGATTACCATCAAATCCTCCATGTATTCAAGAGAACAATTAGAAAAAAGAGGAAGATTTGAAGGTCATGTTAAAAGAAGACATGAAGAGTGATCTAGATAAGAAATCAAACCAAGGTCAGGAATGTTATATTGAGGTTTGGTTCCAGACAGTCACTAAGTTGCAGCATCACTCTCTTCTTCAACTATGCTTGATCCTTTCAAAGTCAAAGCATTTGATCACTCAAATCTAGGTACATGTCAAAGCATACATTTCAAGCCTCCACATCATTTTGTCTATCATCTTGATGTGCACATGGCTCCATTGGAAGTATTCTTATACTTGAAAGTGATTTTTTTTTTCAAATAGGGTAGGGTAAAAAAAAAATGAAAAATAAGAGCAGAAATAAAAATCTCAGGTGAGAAGCTCCTTGGAGGCGCCTCAAATTGCCTCATTGATTGAAACCTCCATGAGGTGGTCAATGGGTTGGGAAAAAAAAGAGAGGAAAAAAGAAAAGATCCCAGGTGGAAACCTCCTTTGAGATGCCTAGGCAGACCTACTAGTTGAAAAACTCCTTGAGGCGACTAGTAGGGCTAAAAGAAAAAAAAAAAGTATCTCTATGATGAATGCATGTACTCTCCAACATTTGAAAGCATACAAGCAAGTTGATACCAAAAGAAAAATTGGTCAAGCCTAGTCAAAAGAAGTCAAATTTTGACTTTCTCCTCCTTTTCTCAAATGCTCCAACAAGGCCAAGGCCATGCCAATCCATCACCCTCATATATTTTCACCATCCACCTACCATTCTCAAGCTTCTACCATTCATTTTGCTTGTTGTCCTAAAAAACTACAGGATGCTTTGTTTTACTACATGATAGAAAAATAGATAGAGCATAAATTTGTTTTTTCCATAACTTGAAAGCCATGCATCCATTTGCCAAGATGTTTCAGGGGGAGATGCATATGGATGATGGTAACATGCTCAAGCAATTTCAGCAAATTCTAGTGCACAGTTTTCGAGAAATCAACCTCCATCACCTATAGCCATTTTTACATTTTCTCAATATCTATGCATCCATTTAAAAATTTGTTTCATGGGTAGATGGATATGGATAATGGTAACATGCCCAAGAAATTTCAGCAAATTACAGTGCATAGTTTCCAAGAAATTGGCCTCCATCACCTTCTGCCATTTTTAGTTTTTCTCGAGATCTGTGCATCCATTGACCAAATTATTTTTTTGGGGAGGTGTGTAATGATGATGGAAACATGATTAGAAAGTTGTAGGTCAATCCATTCTACCGTTTGGGAGATATGGAAAAAACAAGTCGGCTACAAAAGGTTGTCTTATAAACCTACAAGTTTCCCTGAAAACCTACAGGATCCTAGAGGAGATCCTATGGGATACAGAACAAAACCTAAAGGATTGGCAGTGAGAATTTTTAAAAGATAAAAATAAAGGTTGGATTCATCAAGCAGTGATAAGGAGGTAGGCTCTATACTTTCCCACATTTTCCAAGTTAAAGTCTTCTAGTTTATTGAAAAAGATTGCAGTTTAGGGGAATTGTATACACATAATTTTTAAATTTGGTATCAAAAATATACAAACCTCCATCCATCAGAGAAAAATGACAAGGGGAACCCATCAACACAGTGAGGATTCATCAACACCCTTCTATAATAGAGATATTCACAAGGCACAATTGGATGGGTTTCTTTGAAAAATTGAGGTGATATGATGATGAAGTAGCTAGAGATTTGCAATCAGCTTCAGCATGGAGACCCAGAGGTCAAAGAAGCTCCTCCAAAGCTTAGCAACAGCATTAGGATCATCAGCATCACCATCTAAAACCTGCACATCAACATCAAATCAGCAGCAGCATGCAAGTCTCTCCAACAACCATCAGGTAGTTACAGGTATGCAATATTCTTGACCTCTTCTCTTTAGCATATAATAGTTAGAATTTGTTTTCAATGCATGAGAGATGAGTTTTTATAAGCTAAGGATGGGTTAGTAGTCTCAGCTGCCTTCAACTAGTTAATTGCAACTCACACCTTCACTCATGCAATGTTGAAATGTCAAATTATGAAGGGTGATGATTTCAAGGAATGAGGACAGCAGTTAAAAGAAGAAATTTTTGCAAAGGCCAAGTCACCACAACACTTCAATCCCTCCATCCACTTCATATTCACTCTCTATTCATCATTCCTCCATCTCATTTCATTCTTGAAAAAAAGACAAACAGAGCATCCTCTCCATTTCACAAACCTACACTACTCCCTCTGAGCCCTAACATCATCATCCAATCCCTCTTTATCGTTTCTCATTAGTCCCATACAGTTAGAAGACCCTAAAAGAGGAGGAATGACTTCTACAGGAAGATAGAATGTTGCTACAAGAAGGAAAAAATGAACAAATTATGCTAAACCCCATGATGGCAGAGCTTAAGAGAGACCTAATCAAAATAGAGAACTCCAAGGCCATTAGGCAGTCATCTAGGCCACAAGAGAGAAGAAGAAGGAAAAAAAGGAAATGAGGCATTCACCATCAAAACAAAACTCAAACCGCAGTGATAAAAATATGTTTTTCAAGAGGTCTCCAATCTCTTCCTAGCTTTTGTCCAAGGCCTAAAAATGGGGAAAAGGCATGAGAGTCAAGTTGAGGGCTTGTACTAGGCTCAAACTATCATTTATTCTCAAAAAGGGTATCTTGTAGTTTTAACAGGGTTTCAGTAGGTTTCCTGTAGTTTTGACAAGAATTACTAGAAGATGTCCTAGTTCTCATCTAAATGCATTTTGAAGGTGTTAGAGGTGTCCAAATGGTGGAACAAGGTAGAGGAAGGTTGATCAGGGTGTGTATGACCTTGCTAAACTGAAAAATGTTCAAGAACTCATCTTGAATAAGGGCAACAAATCAAGCTAATTGTCTCAAGAAATAATGATTTTTCTTTGCACAAATATGTTTTTGGGCTGGTCCTTGCAGAACTTGCAACCAATATTCTTAATGCACAAGAGAAAGGCCACCAATGCCATGGATGAGGCACAATGAGGTCACTAAGTCCCTCAGAGGATGAGAAACACTTTCAGCAGGGGGGTTTGATGGGCCTCTAAATTAGACATAAATTAAGGCCCATGCCTCTAAATTAGACATAAATTAAGGCCCATGCCTCTAAATTAAAACATAAATTAAGGCCTATGACCATCCTTCGGTACATTAAACCTCTCTTTCTACATTAAATAATTTATTTTTAACTTAAATATATTTAGTAGGAAGGTTTATGAATAATTGGATATTTGTGCCTAATATTATTTATTTTTGTGGAATATTATGAGAATATTGGGCAGATTATGAAGATTTGGAGGAGGAGATAATTTAGGGACTTGTTCCCTACTACAGGAGGATCAATAATAAATAATAAATCAACAAGATATTATGGAATTATGGCACAGATTGTGGAACTCCAATGATTGAGAAAATCTAGGAATGTGTTCCCTGCCATTTAATGCAGATTCCTAGTATTGGGGACCATATCCACTAATCAAGGGATTTTGGTGGGGAAAGCTTCCTCCATTCATGGGGAATGATTCCTAATCATTTTGTATAAGTACCAAGTCGAATTTTCCTCTAGGGAGAGATTTTCATTAGTGTTATTGTGGAGAGAACTTGTATTTTTGCAGCTCCATTGTATTTTCTTGGAGGGATGTAATTTTATTGATGAAAATAATGAAGATTGGTGTCATGTTTAGCTTCTAAATCTTCTTATCCTCCATAGGTCTCTGAGTTTCCTTGGGCTTGGCCATCCTAGGAGCCTCTAATCCAGGTGGATATTGGTGGCCACCCACCAATTCCACTTGGATCGCGACCATTGTTTCTTTTAGCTTTTCAGTTTCCTTAATTGTAGCACAATTTACTATTTTATAGTAGTTTTTCGGGTCCTAAACTTCTGGACCCGTTTTGAGGTCCTAAACGAATTTTTTTTGGGAAAACTGGGAGAAAAATGGGTCAATGGATTGATGTTTCTCTTCCCAAAGTTGTAGTCCTCGGCTAGATATTTCTAACCAAGTCTTGTGCATGTCAAACAGAGATCATATGCCAAAGTTATGACCACAGGAAGTTGATGTACCAATTTACCCAAAACGGGGCCCATAATTTGGCGCTTCTTCTCCTACGGTTAGGTTTTTGGATGTTTAGGGTTTTCCATTGTTTCTCAATAATAAATAGTCCTTCCAGCCTCATTGTAAGATAGTTTAGAGGCATGTAGCCGCCACATCTCTTCTCAGAGATAAGCTACCATCGCCCTAGCTAGTTTATTTCCTTTCTTTGTTTGTAAGCATATTTCAGTATTTTACAGTAATGAAATGAAGTATTATTTCTGTTGCATCTCTGTATGTATGGTTATATCTATAATTTTTTTTGTTCCTGTCTAAATCTGGATCAGCCTCAGAGCCCTTTTGTATCATTTTCTTTCCTTCTTTTCACTGCTTATTCACATGCATCTCTTTTTTTATTTCTTTCTATTTCTGCATTTCGTATTAATGATTTCTTGTTGTAGGATTGAGTTAAATGGTTGATGTAAGTTCTTTTGCAAGATTGCAATCATTATTTCATCCTTGGAAAAGCTTTGTAAGTTCATAGTAATCATTGAGCTGCTTGGATTAGTCTTCTTATTCCCAAATCTAGATTGTTGGACCTCCTTTTTAGCAAAGAATAGTAAATTTATGCTATTTTTTAGAGCATGCTAACAAGCTTCAATCAAGTTGGTTCCACTTGAATTAGATCACAAAAAAATTCTAGTTCATAACAAAAATTACCCCATTGAATTTTCACTTGATTTGGTTAGGCATTTTTTAGATTTACTAGCTCACTAGTTCTCGAATTTCTAGATTTTCAACTAGTAATGTTTTTCTATTTTTTTAGCATGGGTTAATAGAGACATGTTTGAGTGATTCCACTTGGAATGGGGACCTAAGACATCCTAGTTAATAAAAAAAAAATTCCCATCCAATCTAGATTTGATTTGCTTGGTCATTCGATGAATTATAATAAATCTATACATCCTGTAGGAAATCACTATAGCATCCCATAGGAAATTCTATTTTGAGCTCGAATTCAGAAAAATCATCATTAAAGCTGGGATTAGGCCTCTCCTTGACCTCCATTCCATCAAGACCATGTTAACCCTCTTGCTCCACACTTAGGTCAACATTTTGCTAGTTTTCAAGGGTAGCATTTGATTTCCATTTCTTCTATCTTCAATCTTACATTAGATCTCATCAATGCTTTATATCATTCTACAAAGTTTTCCACATGCTTGAAGTAGATAGCTAGCTCATGAAATTTTGTTTCCTTTAGATAAGTGAAATTCTTCTTGTCTGCATGATTTTTGGGTAAATGTCAATGTTTGATGCAATGCAGGTGTTTCAGTAGTACATAGATATTTCATGATCAGAAACCTCATCCCAACTTCATCCACCCATGGTGCTCACTTTCTTTCACTAAACGCTCACCAATTTCATTATTTCACAAGGAAACTTCGCCAAGATTTCTGAGCAAATCCAACCATCTCCCAACTTTGGTTTTGAGTTTCGAAGTGGTCCTAGGTACTCCCTTGCTTCATTACATCCACCAACCACCTTCCATAAGCTTTCCGTCAACTTCAACATCCATCCTTTTGCTCTTGGCTATATCGTGTAGGTTGTCATGGGATCTTATAGGTTTTCAAGACATCCTGTAGGAAATCCTGTAGCATCCTATAGGAAACCATGTTTTGAGGCTGAATTGAGGAAAACACCTCTAGGAAGCTAGAAATGGGTCCCTACTTGTCTCCCAAGCCTTATGACCTTTCACCATCATCTCCAAGCCACCTGCCATATCACCAAAAGGGATTAGCTTTCACACTCTCACATGAAAAAAAGAGAAAAAGAAAAACAAATTTATTTTATTCATTTAAATGCACAACAGTAGAAGTTTTTATGGTTTGAATCTGCATGCTTAGGACAGTAGGATTGCATACATGTTAACTTAGCATTCTTTTGAAGAAAATCCTCTTAGGAGTTAGTTAGAAAATGGTGTGTTTTAGCATTTGATTTCAGTCTCTTTCCTTGTACTTTCTTTCTTTCAATAGGTTAAGGTTCCATTTCGAACATTTCATTTTTTGCAATTAGTTTAGGATTTGACTTCAGTACATGCACTCCATTACATAATGAAAGCAAAAGAAGGACACATTATATGTTGCACATATAGTGTTGATACCTCTTAAGTTTGTACGAACCCCAGGTTGATAATTAAAGTCGGTAGCCTTGGGAGTTGCAGCATTCTTGTTGCAATACCAAGGCTCATCATTCGTCTCATTCTTCAAACTTATTAATATCAAAGACTTATTACATTCTTTTACTGGTGTAGACTCATGCCAGTACACAGGAACCCACCTGCCAAAGGCTACAAACTTCAATCGATCTCCAATTGCTACTGGAAGGGAGCTCCAACACCCTATTATGATTACCAAATACTATTGGTAGGAAGCTTCGACTTCCTCACTAAAAGCTCCAACCCTCTGATATGATTACTAGCTACTACTAGTAGGAAGCTTCGACTTCGTCACTAAAGGCTCCAACCCTCAGCAACATCCGAGGATCATGTTTCATAAATTTTCACACTAGATACACTTGGTTTAATACATCACCACTTGTAGATCAATTGAAACAAACACCAATGTAATTCAAACAAAACAGTGAGAGCACTGTAACCAGAACACAAAACTAAACTCAAAATAATGCATCAACACACGCAACCAACTACAACCCTGATCATTCATATGTCAACATGTATATGCTACTTCACTTAAAGCAACCCACGTGTATACATTCTATTTTGTAGAGAAACCTATGTACAGATCTCAATATACTAAAAACTTGTAATTGTGAATCAAACACAGAGTTGACCAGAGTTATTCTAAAATATCCTGTCAGCTTATAGAACACTCATATAGTTCGTAGTATCAAAAATAATTTTAACGAATCAACATGTAACCAAATTCAACTTCATCGTTCAATCAGTTGTACTTCAGACATTATCACTCAACCCAGATGAACATGAGAACATCATTAATATACAACAGAGATGCAACAGCACTAATCAGGTTGATCAATCATTTATGAACATAAATCCATCCTTTATGTACGCAACTTTGAAGAAACAAACCCACGTGTATACGCGACTTGAGTGAGACCAACCTGCGTACAGATCTGTAAATTTTGCCCTAAAATTTTCCAGCTCTTGAGAACTTCTGAAAGACCCAGATCATAATATTTAGAGATAAAAAAAAGTGTTAGTACTTAGATCTAGTCAATCCATGAGAAGATAAATCAGTGGAAATTCATTTCGGGTCTCATGATCTCGATCTGTCATTGTATCCATCAGTGCATAATTATTTCAAATCTATGTGTCAAATATGACCCTTACAATGCAAATATACTTCAGATTGAAGTATTCATAAAAAACCCTTTCACATGCACACTTAGCACTTTGATCTTCACCTCCTTATATATTTCGAGCCTCAGTCAATACCATGGGTAAAAACTACACTAGTGTCGGTGGTAACTTGGACGAGATCAAGTAACCGTTCTTGTGTTGAATATTGTGGGATAATACCATGTTAAGGACCCTTAGTATACTTAAATCAGTGCGCCAGCATGTACGCGACTTTGATTCTCTGTACCTGCATGTATACGCAACCTCACCTCGGCGAACCCGCATATAGATATTCAAATATTCACCTTTATTAAACTTCTGATTTTGATTTCTAAACCTTTGTCCCATCATTTTGTTATTATGTTCCATCACTCTGTCACCTCTGAATTGACCTACAGATTCATCTAGTTACCATATAGTTGTTCTGTTACAAGTGAATTTCCATCAAGGACAACACATGCATCATAATGCCAACAAAGGACTCCACAAAGTCCTCTTTTACAAGCATATGTACACACCAAGAACTCTTTATCCATATCTGTAATCTTTAGAAGTAGAGAATTTGTCAACAACTGTTTCAACTACTCAAAACATTTTGTACATTCCTCCATCCATTCAAATTTCTTCCCTTTTCATTGCAATGATGTGATAGGATGTTCAATCAATCAGAAGTTCCTAATGAACCTCCTGTAGTAAGTTGTTAACCCCATGAATGATCTAACCTCATCCTCATTCCTAAGAGCTTCCTATTCCATGATATCTCTTATCTTTTACGGATCTACTGATATGCCTTCTTTGGAAACAACATGCCCCAAGTAATGTACCTCTGTCTGAAAGTAACTCCATTTTCTAAGCTTGGCATACAACTCTTTCTCTATTAGCAATCTCAATAATATTGCTAAATGTTTTGCATGATCTTCCTCATTCTTAGAATATATTAGTATGTCATCAATTACTACTATCACAAAATTTTCCAAATTAAGATGCAACACACTATTAATCTAGCACATAAAAGTAGTTGGAGCATTAGTCAAACCAAAAGGAACTAAAATAAACTCATTATGCCCATGCCTAGTCCAAAAAGTAGTCTTGTAGATATCCTCTTCTTTGATGTGTACTTGACAGTATCCTGATCTCAGATCAATCTTTGAGAACATTGTTTCTCCATTTCACTTAGCAAAGAAGTCATCAACCCTTGAAAACATATACCTATTCTTAATCTTCACCTTATTCAACTGACTATAATCAATACACAACCTGAGAGTACCATCGTTCTTCTTCACAAACAATATTGGTTTAGCCCAAGGCGATACACTTAGCCTAATGTATTCTTTGTCAATAATTTCCTTCAACTACGACTTCAATTCCACTAATTATGGAGTGCTCATCCCATAAGGTTCCTTTGATGTTGGTGTCACCCCTCGTACCAACTCAATAGAAAATTCCACTTTCGTGTGAGGTGACAAATCTGAAATCTCTACGAGAAATACATCTTGAAATTGTTTTAAAACTAGGTATTTTTTCAATACGTCTACATCCTAAACTTTCTTACCTTTATCACTGGAAATATGTACTGTAAATAACACACACCCTTTCTTGTGACTATGATTTTCTTTCATAGTTGTAACCATCCTCACTAATGTAGCCTTCTTCTTACCCTGTAAGATGCTTTGTTCTCCATTGTCATCCAAGCACTCAATAGCCTTGTTATAACAATCCACCTTAGTTTTGTGAAGATACAACCAATCCATATGCAAATCATATTGTATGATCCCAATGGAAGTAAATTCAAGTGTGTTGATGTAGGCATACCATTCAACTAAAATGCACAAGATGTTACCCAATGATGAACTCTTTTATTTGTACATGTATGAAACTGCACTAAGAAAGAATTTGCATGTAATTCTTCATTCAAACCACACTTATCCACCAGGTCAGGGTTACCATAACTATAGTTAGATCCCAGGTTAGTCAAAATAGAAACAAATTGATCACAAAGCTTACCTCCCATCTCTATGATAGATCCCTGGTGGTCAACCTTCCTATTATCCAATGTTGCATATATCCGAGAAATGTTATGTCCAACATCCCCAACTGTCTACACTTCTTGTGCATTATAGATTTGAGGCCTACCACACTGATACGATGGAAAATCCTTTATAAGATGCTCCTTGCCACATATCCAACACTGTAAATCTCCTTTACCCTCACCTTTATCCAGCCACCCTCTAGGATGTGACCCATGTCCTTGTCCAACTACATTAAACTTCTTGTAAGGAACAACATTCTCTTTCTCACCTACATCATGAGGTATTTTTCGCTTCGGTGGCCACTTGCCTTTAGCTTTGTCTTTCCCTTTCCAACCCTGTTGATACTTTATCTTATGATTTAATTGCTCATAATAATGTTTCAATTTTTTGATGGCTTCCTCTAATGATCCAGGCTCATCAAACTCAATCATGTCTTTGAATGCTACTGACAACCCACTGATGAATCTCTAAATCTTCACCTTCTCCTCCTTCAAATAAGGCACATACCTCAACCACTTCAGGAATCTGCTAGTATACTCCTCATCAATCATAGACTCCATCTCCAACTCATAGAAATCCTTTGCTCTATCATCACAATATCTCTCTAACAGATACTTCTTCCTAAAAAGTCTTTCGTACTCCCTCCAAGTCAACTCCTCTTCCAGAATTCTTTTGAATCCTTCATGTCTTCCCACCAAATGTCCGCTTTACCTTTAAGACAAAATGTAGCTATCTTAGATTTGATATTCTCTAAATAGTCATGCAATTTGAAGAAATTATTCATCCGAAGCAACCAAGATTCTACATCCTATGACTTCTTCATTTCTCGCTCAAATGTAGGTGGCTTCACTTTCTTGAACTCATCCAACAAATATCTCCTGTCACTCCTCCTATAAGGATGGTAGTGATGATGAACATGATATCTGTTTGAACCATAACTAGATTAAATCCCATGTACACTACCTCTCCTACCAATTGTGTCCAAGAATGTTCCATCCTTGATGGTATCATCCTTGTTTAACTTGTGTCCCTCATGAGATATACTACCAGATGCTCCATTAGTCCCACCCTCCTATCCATGAATGATCCTGAGTGTTCCCTCTCTCTGCAAGTCTCACAAACTTTGACGATAACTACATTGACCTTTTCTTGCTTCTCCTTTTCCCTAGCAAGTCTCGCTTGTGACAAAATGACTTTTTCATTATCTTCTTTCAAACTTATTATTTCTACCTTCAAGCTTCTCAAAGTATCTATAATGTGAGGGAAATACTCATCACCATCTTGCTCATCTAGTCTATAGGGATAACCTCATGAACTATAATCCACCATTTTTCTAGTCATATTTGATCTTCTACCTGTAATGATATCATGTAAAATAAACTAAACATAAACATACTAACATAAATTGGTGTAGCTCATGGGATTATATCTCATCTACAAGATGAATGTGATTAGCATGACACACACACACACACACACATATAATCACATCAATAAACTGAAAACATCTTAAGAATTATCCTAGTTACCATGCATGATGCCACAACTATCACTCTAACTCGTCATAATGCCTGCATAACCACATGTAGACAATAACATGCTTGTGAACACCAGTATTGCAGCAAGAATGCTGCAACTCCTAGACTTCCAACCTTACTCTTATCAACCCGGTAGTTCGTAACAAACTTGGAAGTGTCGATGCTATATGCACAAGTACTAGTTCTCACTGCATGCTGTCACTTGGTCAACCGATGCGAGATCACTAGGAGCTCAAGCCAACTTCTATAGATTTCAAAAGAAGCTCTATGTGTGATGAAAGGAAAGAAATATTACTCTGTAGATGTTATTCTAACTGCATAAAGGAGAAAGACTGGAATGTAAAGCAAAACCTAGTAAACCCTAATTAACAAGCTAATTCTACCTTTTCCAAAAGCACTATGAAAACCATGAAAGAAATTCCATTACCTACTCAAGGAAGTAAAAAACATCTAACCATGCTATTTCTGGAAGTAAAGAAGAAAAAAACATATTTTTGGATTTTTATGTGTTTTTATGTGAATTTAACATGCATCTAATTTATTGTGTGTGAGTGTGGCAATGAATAGGTGGAGTTAGAGGGTGGTTTTGGAGCTTGGGAGGATGTAGGATGGTGTGGATGGGTTCTAGGAGGTCTTAGGTGTCCTTATGGAGGCTTTTCCCACACTCAGCCTTCAAAAGAAAGCCTACAGGAAAAACTACAGGAGGACATAGGAAAACTACAGGAGGAAAGCACGGAAACTACAAGAGGCCTATAGGAGGAGGCCGAGAGAAATTTTTGTTGTTTTGAGGGTGTGAGAGTAGGTGGAAAAGGTGGATTAAGGTTGGAATGATGTGTTAGGGAACCTAAGGTCTACCATGAATCACCAAGAGAGAGAAAGATGACTGGGTTTGCTTAAGGAGAGAGGAAGAAGTTCTATGAAAAATGAAGGAAACTAGGGCAGAATTGAGGTGAGGTTTGGGAGACCTATAGGGCATGGATCAGATGGAGGGTGTGATTTCTAGTAAGCTGGCCTACTGTTAGAAGAGATCTACTGCATAGAAACAGACAGTCAACCAAGAAAATCAAGCAACCATTGAAATGAGTGCATCCTAGGAAAAACAGAGTTTTGCATTAAAATAGCTTAAACTATGATGTATAGAAGGAAATGCTGTAAGAAAGGAAAGAATGAAAAAGGAATATTGCAAATCAGGAAGTCAAAATGATAAATAAGATCTAAATCATAGAAAAACTAGACTATCAACCTACTAGAGAGCTGCAAACACTAGAAGTTCTAGGAATGAGGAAAATCTGTATTTTTGGGGCAGCAAGGGAGACTTTGCCACAAATCATGATCCCATAGGGAGGAAGAGAGGCCAGGGAATTGTTGCTAGCCTTTTGAATCTTCTATAATCACTGCTTAACTTGCTACAGAAAGCACAAATGGAAGCCAGCTACTAAATCATCAAAAGAAACCTATTATTAACCATAAGAGAAATACATCTAACACCAAACTAATCTATAAACTAAAGTAAAGCATACAAATACAAGTAAAGAGAAGCTTGGATACTTGGATTGGGCCCTAACCCAAGAGCTTCAGCCCTCTAAGGTAACTCAGTGCTAGCTCAAAAAGGATTCCATCTTCATTATCAAAAAATAGAAAGATTACGTAAAACTGTCATAAAATAGTAAGCTTGAAATTTGAGCAGAATTTTTACAAGCAAAAAAAAGTTGACCCTGGTGAGGCCCTAGGCCTCTATACTTATACATCTAAATCTACCAACAGCTTCCTTAAAATCAAGGAGGCTTGGCTTCCAAAACTCGAGATAACTATCAATCATCTTCCACTTGCTTGGCTGCCTTCTAGTGCATGATTCGGCTGCTTGTACTCCAAGCTAAATGAAGGGGAATTCGATGTGAGGAGCAATAAATGAGGGGGATTCCCTCCTATAAGTCCTCTCCTCTGTCTACTTCGAGTTATTGCTACAGTTTGACCACTTGATCCTTGACTTTGACCTCTAAATCCATCAATAATCTACATTAAATACATGTTAGACCACATGGCATAATAACTAACTCAACTCACCCTTTAAGCATAAATATAATTAGAAAATCATACAATAAGCTAAGAGAATGGTTGATTTGACTAGGTTAGGAGGTAAAATGAGCCCATATAATTACCCATTTATGAGGCTCATCATCACCCCCCTACTAAAGGTGTTGCTCATCCTCTGAGCAACCTAGTCAATCTCTTGGTATTTCATGGCCGTGGTGGCCTCCCTAGCATTCCAGGCTTCTGATGTGGTCTACTCATGTTCTCCATAAAATCCTGCCTTTCTATCTATGTCCTACCACTTCTCCTCTTCTTCTTCTCTTTTGCTTTCTAGCATGCCTAATATGAGTGGAGGACTCAGTTTGAGCCCAATCCAGTTTACCTTCAGCTTTTGCATGGAGTGCTTGTACATCGGCAGTGTTTTCAATGCCTCCTTTAGCCTCATGGGGGAATGGTATTCTTTGATCTGCAAGCTATGGGTTAGGTTGTTCCATATTCTCATGCATGCATGCACACAATCATCCCCAAGTAGCCTAAGCATATCTTCAAAGTGTGCAATGGCTTGTTCCTAATTGGTTAGATATTTAGGGGCAATCTGAGGGTCATTGGCAAGCAGGTTGTTTGTGCTGATGAGTGCCATAGGATCTGATGGCTCAACTCTTATCATCAATGGTTCATTCTGCTCTTTTATTAACAATATTTTCATTTCTGCTGCCCTCAATTATTCATGGTTCATCCATGACGCCATGGCCATTAATTGCAGATCCCCTAGCTTGGCATTGTGGTCCCACACATTTAGGTCTGTGAGGTCCATGTTGTGTAGATAGAACTCTGCCATCTTTTCTTTGTCCTGGGAGGTGCTTTGGTCACACAAATCCATGAACTGCCTATAGTCTTGGAAAGGCATTATGCCTCTTTGTGCCAAAGCTTTTATTTGGAATTGAAGCCATTGATCATTCAGATAGAGGCCATAAGATTTGGTTGGTGTTTTGCATTGAAGTGCTTCTATGGATAAGCTGGCCATGTATGCCAAATGAGTCTCTTTCTCCTGCAGCTGCCTCCTTAGTAATTCATTCACATTCCCAAGGTGGCTTCTTGTAATGGCTTCTCTGTCTCTGAGAGCACTCAATACCCTCCCTATTTCCCTAAGTTTGTCTTCCATGTGGCCAATATCTTCAACTCCTTTAGACTTGGCTATCTGCATCCACCTATGCATTCTCACTCTCTCTTCTTCCAATTCGAAAAACAGTGGAATTGCAAATTTTTGTGGGATTATCTTGCCTCCCTCAAGTAGTCTATAATAGGAGTCAATATAGGATGGGGGTCAGGTTCTTGTAGCTCTTATACTTCCTCTTTCACCTCCGGTTGTCCTCCTATCTTTTCTTCAAGTTTTTGTGTCTCCTGTAGTTTGGACAGTGTCTCCTGTAGGACTGTTTTAGCCTCTTAGAGGTCTAATTTAGAGTCCTGTAGAATTGCCTTACCCTTCCATGTAGAAGATCTTGTAGTCCTCCTTTCATAGGTTATGGGTGTCTTGGAAGGAGATTCTTTCATCTTGGCAAATGGTGAATCTTCCATGTTAATGGGAGTCTTTGATGAGGGTTGAGGTTTGCCTGTTTTAATTCTGGTACTCTTCCTTGCCCTAAAATACATGGAGGTTTTTCTTTTCCTCTTCTACTTCTGTTTAACTAGTGTACCGAGGGCAGTGAGGGTAGATGCTGCTTCTCTTTCCAAAGTTTTAGGGGACTCTTCTCTTTGCTCTGCCCTCTCTGCCTCCTTTTCTCCCTCTTTTGTCTCTTTTTCCTCCTCTTGGTCTATCTCCTTTTCTACCTCCTATTCTGTCTCTTCAACTCTCCCCTACTCTATTTCTTTTCTTTCCTCCTTCCTCTCTTGCTCTGCTATGTCACCACTAGCTTCATCTTCTCCTCCTTGCTATTCTCCCTCCTCACTGACAGCAGGATTGACATCATAGATTAATTCATTGATGTCATCTTCAGTTGTCATATTTCTGAAAACTTCCCATGCTATAGGGATTGTAAGGGTATGGAGGGCTTCCTCTACTAGGATCTTGATTAGGCCATGGTGAGCTAGATACTATGAATTTCCTTCTTCTACCTTGGTGCTGGAGTCAATGAGGGACTGAAAGAGAAAGTAAGGGATACTGAGATTTTGATGTGCTAGGGTATCCATGCCATATCTCAATTCTTGGACGATTCTAAAGTGATATCCATAAACAATGGTGTGCCTCCCCTCACAAGAAATGTATTTGATCACTTGGTAGCTAACCTCATCCCAAGGATATGGTAAACTAGCCCTCCTAATTCCATTTTTGTCTTCAACAGGGGTTTCATTATCTTGTAAAAATTTCCTCTTGGCAACCTGGCCAATTATTTTCTCATCTTTACTCCAAGGCAACCCAAGAGGAAGGGTAGTGACCCTACTGATGAATTCAGGGTTTATTTCAATGGAGAGGCCTCTAATGGTTACAATAGCATGAGCTATTGTGTGAGGGACTAGAGAGAGAGCAAATTCATGGGCAATTTCATCATCAAACCCTCTAAACTTCTCAAAGAAATTCATCCAGTTTGCCCTTGTAAATATTTACACCACTTGAGGATGTGCATGGAGTCTAGTCGAGTTAGTGGGCTCTTTTCTCATAAACCCCCCTATCGTGCTTCTTGTACTTATTTTGAAAAACTAGATATGGAGGTGGGGACAAAGAATTTTGAGTGAAATAGAAAAACAAAGGGGACTGTGTTTTTTTTTTTTTAAATAGAATTTTTTTTTTATGTATTTCTACCCTCTTAAAGACTCATTTTATCTTCAATATGAGACCAAATCTTTCACATTTTGATATTCAACGGAGGGCGTTCATGAACCCTACCTCTTAAGACCGAAATTCATTCAAAAAATCACATTTCCTCCCTTCAAAACGACTCACTGCCCCTCCTATAGAAGCCCATTGTCCCTCCTATAGATTTCCTGTAGGTGCTCCTGTAGAAAATGCATAGAGAAATAATATGGAGGAAATCGATGGAGGATGGCAGATACGAGGCTATGGGGGCATAAGAATACTACTGTGTGGCTGAGTTACGAGGAGAAATAGAATAAAAGGTGGTGAGAATGTGCGGGGAGGAGTGCTCATTACCTTTTATGGTTGTTTTATGTTATGAGTGCTGAGCTGGCAAGGTGTACGTTGCCCAGATTAGGAGCATTGGTGTCCACCTGCTTGGTCATCATGACCCCCCTCATAATCAACCCCTCATTACTGCATCAGAGTTAACTCTTCCTCCCACTACCTATCCTTCACATCTTTTGCTTGAGTTGACTGTGCGAACGTGTGGGTGATATCTCAGTTAAGTGGAGTCAACTAAATGAAGGTGGCCAAGTTAACTAGCCACCTTTCCCTCTTTAGATTTCAACAATCTCATTGCCTTCATATGATTCCTAATTACACAAATGTAGATAGAGGAGCGACTTAGATACTTACCTGTAATCCAAGTGTATTTGCTACCATCGACTATGAGGTGTTGTGGCTTTCTCTGTTGCATGCCTTCATTTTCCTTCATGCATGTTGTCTCTGCTTGTTGATGTGTTGTTGTGTGCCTTTGTAGGTTCTTATTTTGCTAGAGCTGAGCTACATGTGCCTTTTCAACATTCAGATGTTTTGTCCCTTGCTACTGGTGCTAGACTTCTATGGGATCAGCTGCTATAGGAATTCCTATAGGAGCTCCTGTAGCTGCTTCTCCCCTTGAAACTTCAGCTATTTCCCTATGCTTGGGGCTCAAGAATGATGCGATAGGTGGAGATGAATGATGGAGGGATAGTAGGTAAGCTTTAGGTAAAGTTAATGGTGCCTTTTCCTCCTTTTATTTTTGTTTTTTATTCAAAACTGAAAAACTATTTTTCTGTGTTTTTTCTTGGAAAGGAAAAAAAATTATAATGATGCTTGGAGTGTGATGTGGACTTGGAAATGATGGCAAGGAGGTTTGAAGATGGTAAGAGCGATTATAGGTTCCTCGTGAAGCTTTTCTTGTCCCTCAAACTACCTCCTGTAGACACTTTTGGCTCTCTGTATTTACTACAGGAGCCCCCTGTAGAAAACACAGTTTTGGAAGAAGAGGTATAGTGGGGTGAAAGAGATGCCAAAAGTGATGGAGGAAGTTGTGGAGAAGATGAGATGGATGCTGGTATGAATGTCAGGGTCCCCTTAGCACCTTCTTCTGCTCCTTGTAGTCCTCCTGCAAACCTGCAATGCAATAAAAATTGATTTTTTCTTTCTCGCTCTTTTTTTTTGTTGAAAACAACTAGGGCACCTCAAAGAGGTTTTCACCTTAATTGCCTGCCCTGGGTGCCTCTAAGGGAGGTTTTCACCCAGGGATCTTATTATTTTTCCCTTTTTCTTTTTGACATCACTGGGCCGCCTCAGAAGAAGTTTTCAACCCAATTATGGGACTCAAGCGCCTCATGGTGGTTTTCACTTGAGTCCTTATTTTTTCTTTTTTCTTCAGTGAGTGGGTGAAGTGGAAGCTAAGACATGCTCCACTACCATCACTGTTTTATTCAAATCTTCAATAAACTCTCGCTTGGAGAGGGGTTTCTTGTAGACTTTCAACCGCTGTCAATTGACAAGCATGGGGATGGCTTCATCATCAATGGTTCTGATCAGAACTGAACCATTATCATTGCATTTCTCCACAGTGTAAGGTCCCAACCATCTTGTCCTCAACTTGCATTTGAAATCCTTGTATCTTGAATCATAGAGTAGTTCCCAATCTCCCTCTTGGAATTGCTTCTCCCTGATATTTCTATCATGCCATATCTTTCTCTGAAGCTAAACTACCTCTGTATGGAGAAGGGCTTGCAATCTGTATTCATCCAATCCATTGAGCTAAAGTAATCCCTCCTTTTGTGCATGGCTGAGGTCTAGGTCCAACTGAGCGGCCATCCTTAGTGTATTGAATTCAAACCCTATTTACAACAAAGCCTTCTTCCCATAGACTAGTTCATAGGGTGTGAACCTGGTGGTGGTCTTCCATATTGTGTTGTAGACCCAAGTGGCCTCAACTAATCTATCCGCCTAGTCTTTTCTACAACTGCTCACTACCTTGGTTAGGATCCCTTCCAATGCTCTGTTAGTGACCTCCACTTGCCCATTGGCTTGTGGATGGTAATAGGTGGAAGTCCTGTGCTTGATCTTATGATGTGTGAGCAAGTCTTCAATCAGGTTGGAAGTGAACTGACTGCCTTGGTCTGTGACCAACTCTCTCAGATACCCGAACTTGTAGAATATGTTTTCCCTCAAAAACTCAGCTACTTTTTCCTCTATCACTGCTTTGATTGCTTTTGTCTCCGCCCACTTTGTCAGGTAGTTAGTGCACACAATGATGTACTGCTTCTACTTTGAAGGGGGATTGATAGGCCCCACAAAGTCCATGCCCCACTTCTCAAATGGCTCAAAGGTCACTTGAGGTTGCATGGGCATTTCAACCTTTGGAGTGGGTTCCCCATCCTTTGACACCGATCACACTGGCTTGTGTATCTCCTCACATCTTGATGAAGAGTGGGCCAGTAGTAGCGTTCTTGCAATATCTTGAAGATGGTTCTTTTTGCTACAAAATGACCTCCACAAGGCCCATCATGACATGTCAGGAGAATGTCAAAGACTTCCTCCTCCCTGACACATCTTCTCAAGATCTAATCTGGGCCACGTTTGAAGAGATTTCCTGCAATCCAGGTGAAAGGGGTGCTTTTCCTTACTATCTTGCTCTTCTCTTTTGAGGATAGGTGTGGTGGGAGCTGTGTTGAAACCAAGTAGTTTGCTATATCAGAAAACGATGGAGAGAGTACTAATATAGAAAATTGGTGTTCATCTAGCATTTAGTCATCCACCATTCCTTCTTAACCTGCAGACAAATTTACTCTAGACAAAAAGTCAGCAGCAACATTCTCTTTACCAAGCTTATCAATAATGGTTAGATCAAACTGCTGCAGTAAAAGAAACCATCTAATAATGCAAGCATTTACATCTGGTTTGTTCATTAAATATCTAATTGTAGCATAATTAGTGTGCACAAAGGTTTGATAGCCTATGATATAATGTATGAATTTGTTTAAGGAATGCATGACAGCTAGGAGTTCCTTCTTGGTCATGGTATGGTTTAACTCTACCTTCGACAAGTTTTTGCTTATAAAGTATATGGCATAGGGTAACGTTTCATCAATTTGTCCTAAGGCTGCTCCTATTACTTTGTTCGAGGCATATGTGTGAATGTGAAATGGTAGGGCCCAGTTTGGGCCTTTGAGAATTGGGGCAGTCACTAGCTTTCTCTTCAAGGTATCTAGGGCTCTTGACAGTTTTCCGACCATATGAACTCAAAATCTCTAGCTAGGAGGCCAAACAAAGGAGAGGCTAACTTGTTGAAGTCTTTAATGAATCTCCTATAATATCTAGCTAAGCCTAGGAAGTTTCTGACATCTCTCACCCTTTGAGGAGGTGGGACCCTCTTGATGATGGCAATTTTGTTGGGGTCCACCTGTAGTCCTTGTTGAGATATTACATGACCTAGCATGGTCCCTTCAGTCATAAAAAAATCACATTTTTTCGATCTAAGGGACAAGTTCATCTCAATACACATATCTATAACTTTTCCTAGGTTAGATAAAGCTTCCTGAAAGTCAAATCCATAAGGAGTAAAATCATCCATGTATATTTCTACTGCATCATGAACTAGTTCAGAAAATATACTCAATACCGCTCTTTGGAAAGTGGCTGGAGCATTGCACAAACCAAAAGGAATAACCTAGTATGCAAAGGTACCCCAAGGACAAGTGAAAGTGGTCTTATCTTGGTCTTCTGGGCTGATTTGAATCTAATTGTACCTGCTAAACCCATCTAGGAAGGAGAAAAACTTTTTCCCTGCTAGACCATCTAACACTTGATCTATGAAAGGTAAAGGAAAATGGTCCTTTTTAGTGGCTTTGTTCAATTCCTGATAGTCGACATAGATTCTCCACTTACAATTTTTATTTGGTACTAGCACCAAAGGAGAGACCCATTCACTGTCAGAGATGGGATAGATGAATCCTGCATCAAGAAATTTCTGTAGTTCTTCCTTAATAATATCTTTAAGTTCTAGGCTCATCCTCCTTTGAGGTTGCTTGACTAGCTTGCAATATTCCTTGATGTATATATGATGAGTACATACTGAAGGGTTCACTCCCTTCATCTCCTTATAACTCTAGGCAAAGGCATCTAGATGTTTCTCAGTATGCTGCATAGCTCCTTCTCCTGGGAAGTAGATAGGGATGGATTGATTTTCAATGATCTTTATGGGCCGAACTCTATATTTTTAACATGGAGAGAAGTGGGGTCAACCACATAGAGATCAGTTGAGGGGTTGTTTTGGGTTTCTCTTATTATGTCTTCTAATGGTGATACACTGGGAGGTGGATTCTAAATCAAATTTTCAATCATATCATACTCATCTTGTGGTTTACCCCATGGAAATTTCTAATGTACAAAGTGGTGTAGAATAAACTTCATCCTCATCCTCCTCCTCCAACCAAAGAGGTAGATCATGTTCTAGCAATGGTTGGGCAGGAGGATATAGGATTAACTACTTGGACATGTGCCCATTCTTTATGGTCATGTTCCCAGCTCGTCAACTAACATGGGCATTAGCTGTAGCCAACCAGGGTCTTCCCAGAATGAGAGGATACCCAGTGAGCTTTGCCTTTGGCTGGCGGACTAAGAAATCAGTAGGGTACTCCGAAGAATAAATGGAGACGATCACATCTTCCACAATCCCCTCAAGGGTCACTATGGAGCGGTTTGCTAGCTGCAGCACTGTCATGGTCTTCCTCAAGGAGCCTTGGAGGTTAAGTTTGAGCATTGTGTTCTTTGTCATCACATTAAAGGCAGCTCCCAGGTCAATCAAGGTATGTGGGACCATTGTGCCATTAATGTGGACATCAACTACTGGGCTTCCAGGGTCTAGATATTTTGGACAGATTATCTGCCCCAACATCAGGTTGGACAGTTGTCTTCTGACATTGATGGTTGGGGCACTCTTGCACCTTCCTAGATGCCTAAAGCACTTCTCTTTGATCAACCTATTGTAGATAGGCATATCTTTTATGGCTTGGAGAAGTGGTATCTTCACACATAAATGTTTCAATTCTCCTAGGAGTTCAGTCTCTTCTGGGGTAGGCTGCATTGTCGTGGACTATCTCTTAGGAAAGGGTGGATTTGCTTTAGGTTCGATTTCCTCTTCATCTTCCTCAACCTCCATGGGTGGAGGCTAGCTATCTGGGAGAACTTTCTAGGATCACAAGTTAATTTCTTGAATCTCCATAGCATAAGTTGGCCATGATAGTTCCCCACTATACACTTGTTGAGCCTATTTGTTGTTCCAGTTCGGATTTGGCTGGGCAGGCATTTGGGGTTGCCTTGGTGGAGCAGAAGGTAATGGTTTTGGTTGGATAGGTGGTGGAGGCAGAAGAGTGGAAAGAGAGTTGTATTGGGGCCTCCACTCTTGATGAGATGTATTCCACTGAGTTTGCGGCTGAGCATAGGATTGAAATGAATGGGTGGCTAGTTGGGCATGATATTGAGATATAAAGGACCAAGGAGGAGGTGTGGACCAAGAAGGATGAGCAAGGGGGCCCTAAGAAGGTATGGAGGTGACTTGGTTTGGGTTGTAGTATGTCTAAGATGACCCTTGCATCCCTTCCTGGTATGGTCTAGGTCCATGCGGCCTCCTTTGGTCTATGTAATAGATCTGTTTAGTGACTCCTTCGACCCCTTGGTATACAGATTTATGTCTAGCCAAGGAATGGCACTAATCTGTAGAATGATCTTCTTCACAGACTAAACAAACCTCTATAGAGTTCAATGGGCATTCATTCCAAGGATGCCTCCTGGTGCATCTAGGGAAAAAAATGGCCAATGCCCTCTCTGCTTCCTCTTGTTTTCTTTTGATATGTAAGGTATCCATTTGCATGGCAAGAGTGTGCAGCATCTCACTCTTGAATTCTTCTAGCATGTTTCCAATTTCACCTTTAATAGATGAATTGGAAGAAGAGGTACTGGTTATGGGTTAACTCCCCCTACCTTTCTTTCTAGTTGCTCTAGAATGGTTTCTAAAAAAAATCTTTATGACCTCATAGGATAGTTGGTAGATGTCTCGCCCATCCAGTAGATGGATAATGTCTAAAAGGTCTTCCTGGATTCCCCTGAGTAGGACCAACTTCAGAGACTCAGGGTCAAGTGTACACTTGGCCATTTTGTAACTGAGCTAGAACCTCTCTTCATAGTCTTCCATAGTATTTTGACCTACAATAGTCTCTATACTTGTTGTTAAATGCCTGCTGCATCTGAGCCCAAGTTGTGATGTTATTTCCAGGTAATCCCATGAACCAGTGCAGTGCTATGTCCTTGAGAGTAGAAGGGAACAATTTCAACTTTTGCTCGTCTTCTGCATAGTCATAAGTTCGACAAATGACAACAAACTCAAATAGGAAGGTGTCAGGATCTTTTGTAGTCAGACCATGGAAGTGAGGTAGGGCTGAAGGACTTATATTCTTCATTTTTGTGTCCCCATTGGTCTCCCAAATGGGGAAGGTACCCTCTATTCTCTCTCCATTTCCCCTAGCATTTCTATTTTCAGCCATTGGCTCCAGAGGAATGTTTTCTTCTTCTTCTTCCCCTATAGGTTCTTCAAATATGTCTGGATGTTCACCTAAGGGTTCTTCTTGATTGCAGCCACCGAAGAAGAGAGAAGGTTGGTTGTGTGAAGTAGTGGGGGTGTTGGGCAAAAATTTTCCTAAGTTATCTCTACTCCTACGAGGCATGAAAGGAAATATTTTTGGTTGGTTTTTTGTTTCTTTTTCCCCACACTGAAAGTACTTGCAAAAACTGAAATTGTGATTGAACAAAAAAAAATTGCAACTAGCTAAAATAAACTTGCTGAAAGGAAATTTGCAGAATGAAAAGGAAAGCAAGGAAATGCAGAAATGAAAGAAAAGAAATGACTAGTCTACTTTTGCCGAAATAAACTATTAGCATAATGTTGCAATAGGAAATAGAAGAAAGCAGTAATCACAGAATACTTTGACACTTCCCTGGCAATGGAACCAAAAAGTGGTGAGTTCCAGTATTGCAGTAAGAATGTTGCAACACCTGGGCTTCCAACTTTACTTTTATCAACCCAGTAGTTCATAACAAACTTGGAAGCGTTGGTGCTATATGCACAAGTACTAGTTATCACTATAGGTTGTCACTTGGTCAGCCAACACAATATCACTAGGAGCTCAAGCCAACTTCTATAGATTTTAGAAGAAGCTCTATGTATGATGAAAGGAAAGAAATATTACTCTACAGACGCTATTCTAACTGTAGAAAGGAGAAAGACTAGAGTGTAAAGCAAAACCTAATAAACCCTAGTTAACAAGCTAATTCTACCTTTGCCACAAACACTATGAAAACCATGAAAGAAATGCCATTACCTACTCAAGGAAGTAAAAAACATCTAACCATGCTATTTCTAGAAGTAAATAAGAAAAAAACACATTTTTGGATTTTTATGTGAATTTAACATGCATCTAATTTATTGTGTGTGAGTGCGGCAGCAAACAGGTGGTGTTAGAGGGTAGTTTTGGAGCTTGGGAGGGTGTAGGATGGTGTGGATGGGTCCTAGTAGGTCTTAGGTGGCCTTCTGGAAGCTTCTCCCACACTCGGCCTTCAAAAGAAAGCCTACAGGAAAAACTACAGGAGGACACAGGAAAACTACAGGAGGAAAACAGGGAAACTACAGGAGGCCTACAAGAGGAGGCCGAGAGCAATTTTTGTTGTTTTGAGGGTGTGAGAATGGGTGGAAAAGGTGTATGAAGGTTGGAATGAGGTGTTAGGGCACCTAAGGTCTATCATGAATCACCAGGAGAGAGAAAGATTATTGGGTTTGCTCAAGGAGAGAGGAAGAAGTTGTATGAAAAATGAAGGAAACTAGGGCAGAATTGAGGTGAGGTTTGGGAGACCTATAGGGCATGGATCAGATGGAGGATATGATTTCTAGTATGCTGGACTACTTTTGGAAGATATATGCTATATAGAAACTGATAGTCAACCAAGAAAATCAAGCAACCAATGAAATGAGTGCATCCTAGGAAAAACAGAGTTTTGCATTAAAATAGCCTAAACTATGATGTATAGAAGGAAATGTTGGGAAATGCTGTAAGAAAGGAAAGCATGAAAAATGAATATTGCAAATCAGGAAGTGAACATGATAAAGAATATCTAAAGCAAAGAAAAACTGGACTATCAACCTACTACAGAGCTGCAAACACTAAAAAGTCCTAGGAATGAGGAAAATCTGTGTCTTTGGGGCAGAAAGAGAGTCTTTGCCTCAAATCATGGTCCCAGAGGGAGGAAGAGAGGCCAAGGCACTATTGCTAGCCTTTTGAATCTTCTCTGATCACTTCTTAACCTGCTATAGAAAGCACAAATGGAAGCAAGCTACTAAATCATCAAAAGCAACCTATTCTTAACCATAAGAGAAATACATCTAACAACAAACTAATCTATAAACTGAAGTAAAGCATACAAATACAAGTGAAGAGAAGCTTGGCTACTTGGGTTGGGCCCTAACCGAAGAGCTTCAGCCCTCTGAGGTAACTCAATGCTAGCTCAAAAATGATTACATCTTCATTATCAAAAAATAACAAGATTACATAAAACTGTCATAAAATAGTAAGCTCGAAATTTGAGCAGAGTTTTCACAAGCCAAAGAAAGTCGACCCTAGCGAGGCCCTAGGCCTCTCTACCTATACATCTGAAGCTACCAACAACTTCCTTAAAATTAGGGAGGCTTGGCTCCCAAAACTCGAGATAACTATCAATCATCTTCCACTTGCTCGGATGCCTTCTAGTGCATGATTCGGTTGGTTGTACTTTGAGCTGAATGAAGGGGAATTCGAAGTGAGGAGAAATAAATGAGGGGAATTCCCTCATATAAGTCCTCTTCTCTGTCTACTTCAAGTTGTTGCTACAGTTTGGCCACTAGATCATTGACTTTGACCTCGAAATCCATCAATAATTTGGATTAAATACATGTTATACCACATGGCATAATAACTAACTGAACTCACCCTATAAGGATAAATATAATCAGAAAATAATACAATAAGCTAAGAGAATGGTTTATTTGACTAGGTTAGGAGGTAAAATGAGCCCATATAATTACCCATTTATGAGGCTCATCACATGCAAAACAAATTCATATACAACTAATATGCATTCATGACAACACATCCCAATAACAACATCAACCCTTCTACATGAAAAAACAACTGCAAAAATGACTATCATTATGCATGCACATCATGTACATATACAATCTACATGCATGCGTGATAATGAAATTCGTTCCATCTAGTCCACAGGGTGACCCATGCTCTAATACCACTCTGTAACACCTTCCTTCCATATTTACCCAAGCTAACTGGTCCATTAGGGTAAACATGTGATGAAGGATTAGGATGATATGATCAAATCCCCATGTACAATTAAGGAAGTTGAATCGACACACCAAAAACCAAACTAACCTTCCTTAGGAGCTACAGGATCCATAGGGGCTAACCAACCACTTTAGGTTCCAAAGCCTTGAGGTAACCTACATTTTTACTAAAATATACCCCTATTTGCTTCGATGACAATCCCTCCATGTGACAAAAACAATCATGTTTCTCCCATAGCAAGCCCTCTGTGCAACTATAGAATTTTTTAGGTAGTTCTCTTAAAACGACCCTGAAATCTAAGACACCTTTTAGGGCTAGGACTCAGGCCTTGACAAAATCTTGATGAAACACTCAAAAGTGATAATTCAAAATAAGAGAAAGCCTCTTATGCAAAACTTGAACAAGGACCTAAACTGACTCATCCTAACCATTACAACAATTTCGTCAAAAACATCATGAACACGTAATGTACATGTGATAAATACACTTATGAACATAGGGATTCCAAACTTATCTAAGAATAATCAAGAAGGTCTAATGCCCTCTCCCAATAGATGCATTATCCTCTATTAGGTCATTCATTCATTATCCATCCATTCACTAATCAGAACATGATAAGATCCATAACTCAAGTCTATCATTAACCATGCTCATAACGAGCATATAAACATAGAAATATAAATGATAGAATAACCACTAAAGCCACATAATAATGAGTAAATTTACACATAATACATAAGAGGAAAAGAGATCTTATTAACATATGAAAATCCAACCAATTCAAAGAGTTCCACGTACCACCTGACCATAGATTGGGTTGAACCAAATCTTTATTTCAACTAATCACCCCTGCATCATGTTCCATGCATGTATGTGGGATGCACAAAAAAACCAACTAGGGCTTCTTAGGATTTACCATGTATCCCGATATTACCAGTCAAGGGATTCCTAGTCCTGAAACTCCCATCTATACAACTAAGATTTACAGTGTATCCTGCCATGTATCAGTCAAGGGATTCCCTGTCCTGGAAAAGAACATACACTACAAATTTTACTGAAATCCTGCCATATATGAGTAAAGGGATCAATAGGTCCTAAACAAGAATGGATGCCTTCATATCTCTCCACCTAAACCGTGTGGAAGTTTCTCATCTCCACCCTCAGGCTTTACCATGTACCTCTCCATTTAACAGTCAAGGGATTCCTAGGCCTTTGAGAATTTTCTTGAGACCACCCCACTCAGTTTCAAAACTATCCAAAAATCAAGATCAACCAAGTAAAAGAACCCCATCACACCATGGTTATCTGAAAATGGGAAGACAAGGCTGAACAAATTCTCACACCTAGAAAAACCCATGTCAATGACAACAAGAGGACTGAATACAAAAATGCATGTACCATGCATTTCAAAACTAGCAAGGAAATCATACATGAAACTCGATAACTGCAAGTAATCCAAATATAGTTGCTTTATCTAACTCTTCCTTGCCTAATATTTTCTTACCTTTTCATTCTTGTCCTTCCTCTGCCTTCCTTTTCCCAATGCTAATGTTCTCCAAGAATGCTAAAAGTGTGCAAGAGTATGAAATAGTAGAGAGAATAAAGAGATATCTAAGCTAAAACTGATAAAAGGTTGTGAACTGATCATCCAAAGCCTTTTTATTAATAAGGCCTCTATTTTTGTCATCATCCATTCTTTTTCCTTCATTTTCCTCCTCACACGCAACATGTGATGTTTCACCTTCCTTTTCTCCTATTTTCCATTATTTTCATCAATAAATGCCAAATAATGCCTCTTTGCCTTTCCAAATCCTTTTTCATTACCTTTGCCAATTTCGCCTTAGCCATAATAAACCAAATGAATACCTACTAGGATGTTTTCCCCAACATTCAACTTGAAATACGTGTCCCATGACCTTGGTATTATTTTTCCGTTATTAAATTTAGTACATGAAATTTTAACTCGAGGTTATTACATTCTTCAACTAAAGAAATAAAATAACATAACATAAAAGAAAAGAAAATAAAAACCTTCTTTAGTTTCCATATTTTTATTAAGCATAATCTTTATAATCTCTCTAAATAATACATGAGAAGAAATAGGAAATGCTCTTTATCGATAGACTACATAGCCTAATGAAAGGAAGGCACTAGAACTGCAAAGTTCTCAGCAGAATGCGCAGGCCTATTGTCCCCCATTGAGTTGATTTTGGTATCAAAATTGCAACACCCAATAAAAGAATGCAATGCCAGGGGTGATCGTTCGAGAGATCAAATATGAGGTATTCACACAATTGTTCCTTGACAATAATGGTTGTTTGGGTGTTAATAGACTTCCCGCAGATTGCATCGCAACCAAATCTTTGACTTCAGACACCAACAAGCTAGCCCATTTGTGAGTGCATTAGGCCACGTGAACGAAGTTTGTGGGCAGAGGGGTGGTGACATATTTTTTGTTCCACCTAGATCTAATGGTGAAGGCAGTCATAGACCTAACAACAGACTACACTCCTCACTGCTAAGGTGCACACGCAATAACGTGTAGAGGTAATGCGGAGGAGGCCACATCTTAACACTACTGACTTCTCACATGCCTGCCAAACCTTTAAGTTTCATCACCTACCCATTATAAAATGTCATCGTGTGTCCCACTCATGTCGCCTATGGCCTAGTGATACACTACACAACCATGTCATTGCCACCTGCTGCCACCACAACATCCATGTGGGTCCTTCATATACTTCATTTCCATGTCCACCTCATCCACCATGTCATTTTCCACATCATCACTTTGCTCACCTTATCATCCCCCACATACACTGGTCCCACCATCATAATGCATCACCTTGACATCAAAGAGGCCTTAGAGAAAGTTCCATCTGATACATCTAATGGCAATAGAGATAACACATCTGATTGTTGTGGTGAGACTCACACTGGTAAGTGGCGCGATACTTATTGAGACAAAGTGTTGCACATAGGAACATGTGTCATCCTCCTATTGCATACACACCACCTCAAATCCCCCCATGGTCAATATATTGATCATGTGAAATGTTTCCATGTGGCAGCTAGCATAGGCCACTAACCAATGAAGTTAAGACACTTTTCGCAAGCAACATGTGCCTCAACTAACTCCTTTATAAGGGACTAGGAAGTTGGAATATACACTTTTTTGAAGGAATTATTCACTTTGTGGTTGACTTCGCTCCATTTCCTTGCTAGAGGCCTCAATTCCCTAAATTCAATGAGATAATTTACTCTTCCTAAATATATCTAGTGAATTATAATCTCTCGCATTTTTGCAAGTTGAACAGTCCAAAATATGGGTACGAACCCATTGCACATGCACTGTAGAAAGCCCTCTTCTCAGCTAGATTGGTTGCCTTGGATGTTAAGCTTCCTAGAACATGTGTGAAATTCACTACCCCATGTCCCTGATAGCTTAATTCTACCAAAATGTGTAGGATACTAACTCAATTTCATTTGTAAACCCTAGATATCCCTTGTTAGCCTGCATTACCTCTTCCTCGGTGTTTCATGTCTTAAACAATAGCCCTTTTTCCCTGTATTATCCTCTGTTTTACATGTGCCACGTGTATACCTCTACCCTTAAGTCTCCTACAAGATTTTTCTTGCATTTTGTCTAGAGTGTTAGCTATCAAAGCCCCTACTGAAATTCACACATTTCCACTTGTTACATCCTTTGATAAGAGTAACACCAAGGCTCTAGGCAAAGGGAAATGGAAGGAGCCAGATATTTCATATGATATTTCCAACATTCAAGACCTACCACTAACCACATTTTATGTTGGCTTATCCCTCTTACGGACAAAAGTGATCTCACTAGGCTTCAAAGAGCCCTAGTAACAAACAAGAAGCAACTGCTACCTTTCTCTAGACTCTGATTGACTAAAATAAAATACAATGATAGGGGCCTCTTACCAATTTAATGAAATTATTTATGAATTACCCTTCCAATCTTTCTACCATTCACTCCTCGATGCTTTAGAGATCCTCTCGTTGTTGCCCACAGCTTCCTCATATTGTCCCGAAAGATATTTGCATAGACAGAGACAAACAAGAGATCAAAGAATCCAGCATATAACCAAAGAGATAAGTGGACTAATTAACCAATTATATATCATAAATTGATCACTATGTAATCACAATCTATGTAGGTGATCAAGGAATCCTACAAATTAAGTCAACAAAGATGTAATTAAGAGAGAACAATTTCTTTTATATTCATAAATTAGAGAAAACCCTTAGAACCATGTAGCCTTTATGTTGCAAGTCGCTTTTAGAATCTCCAACCCTCTCCCTTGTAGTAATAGCCTTCCAACCTAATCTCAACATCATAAACCTACTTCTAGTAGTTCTCCACTAATCCTCAAACATGTACTATCTTTATACACCAACAATGGGAAGTTTTAGATCCATTTTCCAAGGGATAAGATCCACTTATAGTGGGATATAGATTCCAAAAATGAAGGGGAGTTGCTCCATTATGGGAGGGATCAATACTGAATAGTCACCCATTCAAAGCTTGCTGGTTGGGATAGATGCTACCAAAAATGCTTCTAGAATTTAATTTTTATTTTTACATGCATTATGTCATGTTCG
The DNA here is from genome assembly GCA_031772625.1 of Pinus tabuliformis. Classification (NCBI taxonomy): domain Eukaryota; kingdom Viridiplantae; phylum Streptophyta; class Pinopsida; order Pinales; family Pinaceae; genus Pinus; species Pinus tabuliformis. The sequence goes on from CM062818.1 coordinate 580,282,458, forward strand.
CAAGTCACAGTGTAAGACAATGCTTAGTTATGAATGACTTTTAATGGTCTTTTCTTCGTATGCACAAAAATTAACTAGCGAACTGCATAGGTACCCAAAAATAGGTTTTATACCATGGGATCCGGGATATCCACTTTATTTGGGATGATTTAATTCTAACATTGCAGGAGAATGATCTTGGGACACATTTGTGGATAGAGAAAGATCCAAACCGATGGTCATTTTACTAATGCGACAAAGTGACATGTAACATATTGCCCCCTAAAGTGCAAAGTCATAAGAGATATTTGATGACTAAAGTGCTCTATCATGCCAAGCTTTCAATTAGAGACTATGGTTAGAGACCTGAAACAATCAAACAAAAGTTACATTGCAATATGAAATACCATCATTGAGGTAGGCATTCCATTACTAGGAACATAAATGTATCAAAGTACAATATGGAAATACATCTGAAGATCCATGTCAATAGATGACATAATATGGATGTAGACATCAATGGATCTGTGTTCACAATCATGAATATTAATAACTTCAAGCAACCTGAATGGGTGAAACTAGATCTAGGGTATTGATCTCAATCTCTCGATCCATAGTATGAATCTACCCATGTGAGTCAATATCTCGAAGTCGACCATGGGATAAACCACTTGATTACTGATGAATCGTGTGAATTGTTAACAAGTGCGAGAGAAACCGCAAATAATGACAATCGCTCTCAAGGTACTTCCAGTATAATCCATGAAGTGTGAATAGATGATTTGACATCGAACACTCATAATCATTCAATCAAAGGTCAATGATGAGAACCTATCGTCAAAGGTGAGAAACCTGCCATTAAGGCATGTAGGCCTCAAGGTACTCAAGGTTTCTAGATCAACTTCCTAGATAATGAGCTAAAGTTGATAGGAAGCGATCTGTCGCAGTAGGGCCTGTGATACGAAATGTATATCAAGTTTTGAACAATAGTACTTTAGAGTAATCCAAGACTAACTCAAGGATGGTTGATGCAACTAATGGCTAAGACTGGCAAAGTAATTTTACTGAGGTTGAACTTCTCTTGAACATATCAGAGACACGACATGATGACTTGGAAACATTTGAATAAAAAATATAAAACTGAAACCAACTGAAGACTTTCAATGAGGTATGGTTAACTGAGTAGCAAATGGATTTCCTAACCTAGACACGAAAGTGACAAAGTGTCATGTTCAAGAGTGACATACTACCTTTTACAAATACAAAAAAAAGATTCTTTCTTAATTTTCCCCCACTGTTACTGGCAAGTACCTCTTTATTTTTTACAAGCTTGAGGAGGATAACATATGGTTGTCCTGTAAGCTCATCCTTCAGACAAGTCTTCCAAAGTACTTTTAACCAACCCTAAGAAGGAGTGGTTTAGTCTCGCCATGCTTAACGAGTCCTGCACTGTTTAATTTTTACAAATCTAGTGAAGGAGTAACTCTATGTCATTTTCATGTTTAAAGAGTTTGAAAATACACAAAAATAAAACTCTTACACTTCTTTCAACGTAAATTTTAACAAGGCTGGAGAAAGTAAAGCTCAGTCTTTTCCAATTTTAGGGAGTCAGGAGAAAAACATAATTAATCTCCACAATGTTCTTTTCCGTAAATGTAGTCCCTCAAGCCTAAAAAAGGATAAAATAATGTAGGGGAGAACTCTATTGACCATGGTGAGTCAACATATACCTTTTTCATAAATAGTCTAGGTTAGTCCATAAAAGGACTAAAATTATACTGAATAGGTGGTTGTCCATTCACTTTTACGAGTTCGAACAATCAAGTACTTGATGATCTTTGCATTTTTAAGGAGTCTGAAAAATGCGTAAAGTGTACTCCAAAATGATAAAAATGGTTTAATGAGTTCGAAAAAGTGATAAAGATATACTCAATACTAAAATGATTCTTTTCCATAAATAACCTGTAACCTGCACACTTAAACTCGAAATAATTATCTCTGCTAAAAAATAAAGTGAAAAACATTATAAAATTGGATTTTAAAAAGTCAATAGGAAAAAAATAATATTTAAATAGGCCTAAAAACTTATAAAAAGCCCAAAAAGTAAAAAAATTTCACCATTTGTGTTTTTAACCTTTTGAGAGTGATAGAGGTCATTTTTACCAGAAACTTCTGAAGTTGATTCCGGACAAACCGTTGGGCGAAATCATGAGCCGTCTTCTCCAGGTAGATTATATCTTCAAGCTCTTCATTTTCATGCCTTTATTTAGGTTTTCACCATAGATTTTAGTTTTTTCAGGAGGGTTTTAAAAATAAATTTCACCCTCGATATGCATAGGTCACCCTTATCAGGGTTGCGTACATCGCCTAGCTTTTTAACGCTATCAATGCAATTGCAAAGAAATAAACCATGCACATGCACACCATTAACAATAGTCGAATGCGCACAGTGCTGAGGGCACAAAAAATAAAATAGAAAATGCCCAAATTCTTCGCTAATTTTCTCCATGATTACTTCTAATGATATTTTATGTTTACTTGTAGGCTTTTGGACCACAAATATGGAATGGAGAGAACATGAGCACAAAGAGCATCAAATATATGCTCTAAACAATCCAACAACCATACAGACCTTGACAAATTGTGGTTTGTACAAGTTTTTCACCATTCCAGACATGAAAGCCCAATTAGACTTGCTAGAATGGATGGTGGGCAAGTGGAACATTCAAGAAGAATATTTCATAGTCAGAGACCATAGACTTGTCATTGATGTTGATGACATTTACTTCCTGAGTGGAATTCCATGTTGTGGGGTGGAAAGAAATTTGCATGGGCATAAGCAAGGTGGCGAAACAAATTCCACCTATTTTCTACAACATTGTTCTCGAGGGATAGCTCTCAATGGCAAGATTGACATCAAGGCCACAACACAAATTCCTTTCAAAGATATCAAGTTTTCTATCACACAACTGCATGGTAGTGAAAAATTACATTTTCTTACAAAATCTCAAATGAAAACCGCTGTAGAGTGTTTGCATCCAACCATATTTAACTGGAGTGAGGATATAATTGCCAATCTAAACGGGCTACTAGCGAGGTTTAGAATGGGAAAACTTAAAAACTTTGGGTATGATGCCCTCATTATCTCATTTTCTTTCAAGAATATTCCTCTTTTGGGTCCACTAGTAGTTGTAGGGAGAGGAGCGCTTTGTGACCCTCACATGCTAAAATGGGTTACACTTATGGCACACCATGGAGGTGTTGAAGGACTAGCGATCAGATTTACTCTTGACTTCTTCAACTGGCTGGAAAATCAAATCATTATGATTGAAGATTTTATGTATGCAAAGATGGAATACAAGGGAGATCTAGATATGCCACTGCCTCCTCAGATACAGTGGGCTTCTATAGGTAAAACTTCACATTTTTGTTGACTTTTGAAATTGTTCATTTTTTTTGTTATTTGTTGGAATCCAAATATAATTATTTGAAATGATCATGCAGATGTGGCCACAGTGAGACCAGCTAGATTACATAGATATGATAGGTATGGTGAGCTTCCAATAGCTCCCATAGTACAGAACCCAGATGTGGAAGAGACACTAACTGAGATAGAGCACAAGCTTGAGAGGTTGACTCTGTACATCTCAGATGTCGTGAGAGATGATTTGCATCTTCACTAATAGGGACATATTCCAGGGGTTCCTGTACCTATTAGTTGTTTGCTACGATGAGTAGCATGTGTTATTGTATGCTACCATGATCATCATCATGTGTACTTACTAGTATGAGGCTAGATTTTTTATTTTTGATGATGTATCAGCATGTTCGGAAAATAAAGGCCACATGGCCTCATGTCTTTGGATGAATTTTTTTGTAAAAGCACACCTTTTACACACACTTATCTAATGAAAGCTTCTACTTATATTTTCTCTATCTTGTACAATTTATGGATGAATATTGCATTAATTTTCTTTAAAAATGTTTTACAAGTGCAAATTTCACACATAATTAGCTAGTACATCTGTTAATGTGTTTAAATTTCTTGGAATATGTTGATACTCAAAATAATCAAAATTTCTTTCCAAGACATGACTCTGCAAAGACATCCTTCACATGGAAGCACTTCTAAGTGAATAAATACCATTCAAATGTAATACAACGAGTTGTGAATCTAACCTAATGATCAACCGAAGAATGCCAAATACGATGACATCATATAATAGCTCAATCATTGTGCTATATTCTTGAATGTTGTTCATTGTTCGACCAAGGCATATCCCATGAATAGAAAATAACTCATATGTGGACGAATAAATGACCCAGGTTGCGGAAGACAAATTCTGAGTGCTACAACTAGTGTCATCAGCAAAGACAATGTAAGCTTGAGGCAGTGTTGACATATGTAAATCAAGTGTAACATAAGATGAGGAGGAGAAGTAGCCAAAAATTGTAAAAAGATGCTAAAAACTACCACACGTAAATTATGGTACAGTAATATACAAATTTTCACCAAAAAAAACAAAGCATAATATCACTTTAGGTAAACACCATTTTTGGGCTTTCACAAAGGAATTATGTCATAATCAACTAGTTCATAGGCCCCATTTTCTAGTGCACGTTTTACAATATAAGGGTCATGCCACATGGGCTCGAAGTTACCAGTGCGTAACTTATTTTTCACTTGATCATAGACCAAGACTAAATCACCTTCTATATACAAATGAGGTTTGACATTTTGATCATATTGTGCTTTAACTCATTTCTTTTGGGCCTCACTAGCTAATGCAACATCACAGTGAGTCTCGTCGAGATATGCTAAGTACAAGAAACATTCTTCTTCGACAAAATTGGATCGTAATAATTGAATTATTGGTTTCAAATATGGTATCTCACATCCAATTGGGAGAACCACTTCCATGTCATGAATGAGCTGGAAATGTGTAAAACTAGTTGAAATTTTTTCTATTGTAGAGTATGCCCATAAGGATGGATAAGGCATTAGATTCCAATATCATTTATGATTCCCGATAACCAATTTAATCACGGTGGTTAAAACCTTGTTAATGGCTTCCACTTGGCCATTTTGTTGCAGGTAATATGGATTAGAACTGTGATGATGCAGACCTAGCTTTATGGTAAGATCAATCACCATATAGTTTAAAAAATGGCTACCTTGCTCCCTTACGAAGGTTTGTGGAACTTTGAACTGATAAATTACATGATTGAAAAAGAAAATGGATGTTTTTTCACCATCATCCTTATATGTAGGCATCACCTCAGCCCATTTTGTAAAATAATCTATTGCAAGGATAATGTACCCATGCCCCTTGGCCAAGTGAGGATTACATGTAAGAAAATTGATACCCCATTTGCAAAAGAATCATTAAAAATGATTGGGTGAAGAGGAGCTATATGTGCATGCATTTTTTGATCATAAATTTGAAAATTATGGCATTTATAAACTACAGTTATACAGTCTTTGAACATAGAAGGCCAGAAATACCTTGCATGTAGGATCTTTTGAGTAGTGGAAAACCCTGACATATGACCACCATAAGCTCCAGAATGGTAGTCATTTAATACCTCTTCAGATTCCTCATGAGTTAAATATCGTTAAAAGATAGAATCAACACCACAACGATAAATTTTATTTCCAACAATATTATATTGCTAGGATTGATACAAATATGGTGATGATCCGTTTGACTCAGTTCTGGCTGAAATATCTAGGTCTAAAGATAGATGATGATATCTCCATAACAAGAATCTAAAGTACTAATTAGAAAGAGAGATTCGCTTGGAAAAGTATCCTCTGCCACGTTTTTTGTTTCAGTACAGGGAAAGTGACACAATAATTCAACAAATACTAATGATTTATTAGATTTGGATTTAATAAATTCCAAATTGAATTTCTGTAGGATGACTATCCATTTGGAATACTTGCCACCCAACCATTTTCTGGTAAGAATGTAAACCATGGGGTTTACAATTGGAAATCACAATAGTTTTGTGCAATAGAATGCAGTGACAGAAACATTGGATAACTTGAACAACTGCCAAGGCCAATTTATCCACATGTGCATATTTTGCTTTAGTTTTGGTCAAATTATGACTTAAGTAATATATCACATGATCTTCATTCAATTCGTCTTACTGAACTAGAACCATGCCAATGGTGGCATCAAACATGGCTAAGTATAAAAAGTAGTCTCAGTGATAATCGGGAGGATGAAACAATGGTGTATGGGTCAATGCATATTTAGGTGCATCAAAGTCCTTTTGAGCCACTTCATCCAAGATAAATGAGATGCCCATTTTGGGAAGTCAAGTAAAACCTTTATTCAACTCATAGTAGTTCTTGATAAATAGACATAGAAATTTTTCCTTCCCTTGCAAACTTTGGAGTTGGCGAATATTGGAAGGAGGAGGCAGATTCAAAATATCCTCAACCATTAACAGATCGACAAGAATGTCTTCCTTTGCAATGAAAAATCCTAGCAATTGACCAAATTGCACACAGAAAACACACCTTTGTGGACTCAAGTGAATATTGTAATGATGACATTTGATAATGTTTGCTCTCAAATTCTTTGGATGGTCTTCCTATCTCGGTGAATGAGATGGCAAGTTATCCAAATAAGGTTGCACAATATGCTTGATATTGTGAAATGCATAAGACATTGCCTGTTGAGAAGTTGCAATGATATTCTTCCAACTAAATGGGAATTTTTTTATAGGAAAAAGTCCCCCATGGGCAGATGAATGTAGTTTTGTGTCAATTAGATGTGAGTATGTTGATTTGATTGTAGCTAAAAAATCCATCCATAAAAAAACATTTCATTTCAGGCACATTCGTCAATGATTTGATCAATATAGGGAGTAGGATAATTGTCATTTGGACAAGCCTTATTGATATCCTTGTAATTGAAACATACTGTAATGGTCCCATGTTTCTTGTTAACAAGTATGATATTACACACCCAATCAATTAAGGGAATTGGGTAGATGAAAGATGCTTTGAGCAGTTTCTTGGTCTCAACTTTAATCGCAACAACTTTTCGAGGATGCACCGAATGTAATCATTGTCTCATAGGTTTGGCATCTCGGTAAGTCTTAATTTTGTGTACTACAATGGTTGGGTCAATTCCTGGAATTTCCTCATAAGAACATGCATAAATGTCACAGAATTCTTGAAATAGGGCCTTATATGCTCGAATTTCTTCGATAGAGCATGAGGTGCCTATGTGAATATTTCAATAATTCCTGTTTTAACTAAGCTGTCAATGGTAATCATTACATATATATTCCCGAAATTCCTTTCGGACTTGGCTTAAAAAAATGAAATGGGCGATTTTGGACTATGTAATATCTCAGGTGGAAACATAGTTGAAAAATTACTCTTGATTTTAGTAGGGTTAGGTAGAAAAGATGAATGATGATAGTAATCGTTCCATGAAATTTCATATGAATTCATGACCTTGACGATACTTTCGTCAGTTGGAAATGATAATCGAAAGGATCGGGGAGTGAAACCAGTTCTAATGAAGGTAAAGGAGAATAATCATCATTTATCATATTCACTTAATCAATATCAGACAATGAAGGGTCAACAAACTATTGTACTTCTTGATAAGCCAATTCAAAAGGGCTCCAAGGCATCTCATTGACATAGGAGGCTAATTCGGACTCTAAAGGCATTATCTATGGACCAGAAGACTCCATAGTGCTTGATGTAATCATGTTAACCTTGAAATAATTATAAGTAAAATTTAGTGGAGGGAGTGCAAAGGTTCCCATCAATGATGAATATTTCAGTAAAACAACATCGATACCTCATAAAGAGTATTCGTTTTTCCGAAAAAAGTTATGCTACCCAGAGAGTTAGGGTCTGAAATGTAGTAAGGCAACTAGTCTATTTTGATCATTCTCCATTTGTGAGGAAATTGTATGATTTCAAAAAATGATGAGACCAATTCTGACATAGCGTAGGTCCAACTTTGACCAAGAAAAAGGTTGTAATCGAGCTGAGCATAAAAAAGTTCAACTTTGATGGCAACCATTTTACCCTTTAGCTCTATGGGAAAATCATTCTGGATTCCACAAGGACGAAAACCTTTTCCATCAAAGGCTTTTGAAGTGGTAGGCGACTGATTGATGGTTGGAGCACCTAAATATTTCTAACAAGTCATTGACATAATACTCGTAAAATATCCTTCGTCAATAACTGTGCAAAATACTCATCTGGTATTAACAAAAAATGGAATCTTGAATGCCGATTGATGAGGAAGTCTCGGAATATCACTCTCAATATCAAAGATAATTAGGTTAGAATCCTGAGGATCAATAGCCCCTGTAGCTGATGATAAAATATTTTGTTGTACCGAGCATGTTTGCAGCACCTCTAGAGCTGACATTGTGGAAGGAGACATAGCCAGGTCTTCAACAATGTTATAACTTTGTGCAACTCTATCATGTGGGTTGAAAGCTTATTTCCAAAGCACACCTTTGAGAGGTGGTCGGATCATCATGTGAGGATTCGGTTTCTAGATCTATAATGGTTCAAAAGGGGGAAGATGGGTTGAATTGGACGGTTGACCAAATGGACTAGCCTCATTTCCATTTTCAACAGGACCCTTAGACCTATAATCTTTGGATCTCATAGCTACCATAACTTGTTGCAAAGACATCATCATGGTATCTTGTGATGTGGAAGAGGAGGATCTGTTATGAGAAACCATTTTGATATCTTGAGAATGAAATGGATCCTTCAAAATAGAGGGAGTTGGAGAACCTTTAATGAAATTTGAAACCTCTGCTAGATGTGGGCATTCCTTCATATAGTGAGCCTCATTGCAAATAAGGCAAGGATAGCGAGGTTTTTGTTTTTCGTCAATGTGTTATGTTTTAGCAGGTTTCTCTTTTGAAGAAACCCTTTGTTTCGATTTACCTTTCCCATTCGTTTTTCCTCCAGTTGATTTTGACTTGTCAGTAGATGATTCTACAACATGAATGTTGGAAATAGTTTCCGAAGAAAGGCTTTCAGATGGTGTATCTTGTATGGATAGAATCTTAGTACTTTTATAATTTTAACTTTTCCCCTTAAATTGTTGGCTAATAGAACCTATAATACTAGCATCGACATTAGATCCTATAGGAGATGTAATGATTGGTTCATCCATATGGCATGGTAAATTTACGATTTGCTCATACAAAGTGCCAAATTGATTGTAGACTAATTCTAAATACTAGGAATGAGAAATTAACTGATCTTCCATGATGACACCTCCCTTAGAAACCTCTTCAGTAATAGGAGGAATAAGTGACTTCGTAAATCACTCAGCTAAAATCAGATTTAGAATAAAAAATTTGACTAATCATCATCTACGTCTCCATTCATGAATATGATTGGAAATATGAGTCAACTTTGATTATTTTAAAGAATTCAATAGTTTTCTACTAGTATCATAACTGATCGGTAACTAAAAGTGGGTTAAATATGTTGTTTCCAGGGAGTTAAAGTTATATAAAGAGGCCTGAGCTAGCTCAATGTACCATTTGGTTGTCAAGCCCATTAAATTTTGTTGGAAAAGGTGAATACAGATGGAATCATTGATTAAATAAGTCGATGCACACCAAATATGATGTGTCATCACATGATTGGATGGGTCTTCTCCTTATTTTCTTTTGAATTTGGGTATGTCACTCAGTAACTTGGTAGGAATTGTCGACCAATAAGGATAATAATAAATTGGGTCATTTTTTTACCAATATAATTCTAGTAAATATATGGGTGCAATAAATGGTAACTTCTAGTTAGGGCCTTGTAGTAAAGTTTTGTAACCTTGCATGTTAAGACAACCCCTGGAGGAGGATACCCAGGATATCCGGGAATACTCCCTGCAATTGGAATTGAAATTCCATGAGGATAACTGGGGTGAACCATACCAGGTTGAGGTTGAACAAGGACTTGATAAGTATGACCAAGGTATGGTTGACTCTGGAAAGATTGAGCTTGATCCATTTGACCTAAGTAATATTTCCCATATACAAGATGAATTTGCAAAGGTTGATCTTAAACAAATTGTCTTCGAACTGGTTGAATTTGAGTAAATTGACCTTGAAAAGGTGGGTTTTGGAAATTTTGACCTTGGAAAGGTGGAATTTCAAAATCTTGTCCTTAAAAAGGTGGAACCTAGTAAGCATGACCTTGAAAACATGGGATTTGGAAATATTGACCTTGGAAAGGTGTTTTCACCATTCGTACAATGGTTTTCCCAATAGGAATTTGTGGTAGAGACTAGAGTGTAGGAACAATTTGATAAGAAGAAGCCTACAGGATTGTCTGAGTAGTTTGAGGAACATATATTTGAGGGGTAACTAGAATGGTTTTCTGTGATACTCTTGGAATAGGTGTCTGAGAAGAACTTGGAACTGACTGCCAAATAGTTGTTTGAGGAATTCCTTGGAAAAGTTGTTGGAAAACTATTTGAGGAATCCCCTAAAAAGGTTTTTGGATAGGTACATTAATACTTGGAATAGTTGATATTTGAGGAATAGTTTTTCCAGTAGGCTGAACAAGTTGATAAAGTGGCACTTGTGGAACAACTAGACCATACTGTTGAATAAAAGTAGGATTCCGAATAGTGTTCATCCCAGGATAAGGAGTACCAAGTAAAGGTTTATTTACAGTAGGTTTTCCTAGGCCGGGTTGAGGTATATGACCATAAGTTCTGGTAAAAGGTTGACCCCCTTCAATAGGTTGACCTCCAAGTGGAGGATAAGGTGGTTTCCCCCCTAGGCTAGTAATAAACACCAGTTAGGATTACTCGAGGATTACTTGAATTACCAAGAACCATGTGAATTTGTTGGTTTGATTCCATAAGAACTTAAGCCATGGAAGTCATGCTCAAAATAGTAGATGTAGATAAACCAAATGACCAAGTAGAAGGTTGGTCAGAAGAAGAAGCTCCTGAAAAGGTCCGAGTAAGTGACTGATATTAAGGAGGAACCGATGGACCACCATATAATAGTGATTCCAAGGAGTTGCTAAACATATATGAATCGATGGGTTGGCTCCCAATAGGAATTTCTGACATAGTTCCTTCTGGTGAATAAAACTAAGTGCATGGTAGTGACAAATTATGACCTAAAAAACTCAAAGTGGTAGAATACCAAGGGTCAAGTCAGAAAGGAGAGAAAGGAACTCTTGGGTGAAAAGTTTCACTAGTGGTAATTGGTGAATGAGGTGTTTATGTTTCTTCATTTCTAGTAATATCTTCAATGCTAATTAACCTAAGAGCTAATTCTGTCATAGTTACCAACTTCCTTTGAGGTGAATGTGGCTCAGGAGTAAGATCTATAAGAGTCAAAGGAACTCAGTATCTAAAGCTTCACCAATATCAAATTTAGTGTGAAATACTTCTGTAATCTCTAGGACACAGATAACTAAGCCTGATTCTATTTCCTGCATAGGATTCACTTCATTTTATACTATCTCAGATTGTAAAACTATTGATGTTTTAGGTTCTTCTGAGGCTTTTGATCCTATTGAATTTGACCTTCAGTTTTTATCTTTTCCAATTAACTACGTGTGTATTCAAGAGGTTTATCTTGCATTATACATGATTTCCTTGGTGATTCACCCAGGATGATAATTTATCAGAAAATCAAACAATATTCACAATCCAATCCTAAGGTCTCTAAAAAGTAAAGACAAACAATTAACATACGCTAAAAATCTAAGGATTCAAACCATGCAAACAAGATTTTCACAAGGAAATCACTAGTTGGTGGTGAAATCCAATGTTGTAGAAATAAAAGTGAAAAGTGGTTGTAGATAGAGTGAGTGGAACCAATTACTTTCATAACTTGCTTAATGAAACAATCCGATGCAATTAGGTTCACTTATGCCATCTCAAGTGAACATTACCCTCCAGAAACTCCAAGTGAGTCTAGTCAATGTCTATTTGAGGTACAACAAGACCTTCCCTCTATTGTTACTTGGGTAATATCCCTATGATTATGGTCATTAAGGTTATCGGCTACAACAAGTCAACTTGGGGGAACATTCACAGATCAAATTTACATGCAAGGTCTGAGATACAAAGCTCAATCCCCTTGAAAGCTCCTCATCATGGTTAATTGGAAGTTTACTTTGAAGTGACCCCATGTACCTTTTTGCACCATTGTAATACATGTAAATCATTGTACCATAGCTAATGAAGTGGGTATGATCACTTCACTGAGTCTAATATGATATTTTGCTTAACTCCTTTCTAAGGGTAGATTCCATGGGAAAAATTGTAATAACTGGATTTATATCCCTATCACAACATTCTAGTGTTTGTGTGTAGCTTTAGAAAGTTCACTCACTTTCCTATTCCAAAGCCCTACAACCTAATATACTATAGGTGGAAAAGAGCCCTAAGAATAAAAACTTTCTAGATTGATTTTAATTAGCATTGTGTTGAAGCCTCGAAAATTGTTGCCTCAACATGGGGGAAAACCACCTAATCCAGACCTTGGTTGGCAACTCCTTTTCCATTTGGAGTAGCGGCTCCAATTGGGGATAATGGGACCAGTTTCACAATCTATTTAATGCTTGTGCTAAATGGGGTGATGTGTGATGTTTTAGAGTAATGCTTAAGCTAATAGTAATATAGTCTAAACTAATCAATCACAAATGCATTTAACTTGTAATTTAAAAAAAACTATCTAATCATAATTTACCTAGGATAAACTTGATATATGCGATCTACAATAATTTCTAAAAGAAATTGGTAATAAAGATCATTCAATTACTATAAGAAGTCAATCCATTCTAACAATAATCATTTTGTATAAAAAGTTAGCCGAAATGATTGTGAGAAATATATTTCATAAAGAGGTATTCATATATTCAAAAAAAAATGAAGATTATCATCATATGGAAGTGTAATAATGGTAATCAAAATTCAGACTTGCATACATAAATAATTCGGAAAGAAATGATTGCTTAATACATGAGTAAAATGGATTACGAGATAAAAAGTACCATTTGTAATACGTCCTACTCATGTATTTCAGCTATATTGATTTGTCTTCAATCCATTCAACATCATCTAAGAGTACAAAAGTTCAATTTCAATAGAAGATACTAAATCAGATAAAAATAAAACTTGTTCCATATATTTCACCAGAACTTCCTCAAAGGGACAAAAGTGTATGTTTTTAAGAGATTTTCTGATAAAATTCCAGACCCTTCTCTAAATGCATGAGAGGGGTTTAAATACAAACTATAAAACTAAAAATAGATTATTACAAAAATATTTGAGGAGATTTAAGTGACCTACCTCAATTTATGAAAAAATAAAATCAAAATTAAAGTAAACAAGGTGACTAACTATGTTGCATTTCATCCTTAAGATCACAAATATCCACCATAGGCTTCAGCTGTGTAGGCTGGTCGACTTCAACTTTCAACTATCGATTGAATACAACATCGATGAGTGCTAACCATTTTCTTGGCAAAAGTGGTTAGGCATTGTAGGGTCATTCATTGGTTGTGAGGCTTAACCAAATTTTTCCAATACACCTCCCAGTCTAGCTTGGTCATTTGCCTTATCAGTTCCACTTTTTCTTTTGCTTCCTGTTTGCATCGTTGTTTGAGTTGTTTCACATCTAAAAAGAATCCTGGAATGGACTCTGCCACTAGATTACCACCATGCAAATTCTCATTGATATTTTCTATGATAATGTTTGCTACTGCCGCTGTGTCTACTGTTTCCTTTTCTACTTCTTGAAGCTGAGAATCCCAGCTTGTAAACATAATTTCCTTATGTGATTCTTCTAGCTTGGGTAGGTCGACTTTTCTCCCCTCCTCTTTATTTTGCCAGGCGATGAAATCAGAGACCTTTTTAAAGATCTCATCATATTCAAGTTGCATTTCTACGACTTGACTTGTCAGTTTATCACTTGTTTCGTAATAAGAATTCCAGTGTGAAATGTTTTGGCATAGTAATTCTTTCTGATGTGTCAACTAGGAATTATGTCTGAGTGCTTCGGTAATAAACTGATCAATTTTTGAATCGTCTTTATGTAGATCAGTTATTGCCTACACCTGTTATTCCTACTCGGATAAGCTGGTTTGATGTTCTGTTTGAATATGTTCAAATACCTGTTGAGGCTTGGCCAACTCTATCTCTACTTGCTAGTTGGATTTGACTTGCTATAATTGTTTCTGAAGCGACGTTATTTTATTTTCCTTTTCTCTAAGAAACATTTGGACTTCTGTTTCTTTGTCTATCGTCGATGTAGCATAAGCACCTGTAAACTGCAAGAATCTAGTTAGGTTGGCGGATGGATCGACAGGTGAATCCTTCCATAGAACATCCATTAGTTCATTTTCAGGGGTAGTAGTAGCTATAGAGTCCAATTTACTTTTCTTTCTTTGCCTTTTCACCACGGCTTTATGTCGTGGGCTATAGAATACATCCAGAGGGGGTATTTCCTCAATTCTAAAAATTATTTCAGAGGTGGGGGTAACAGGGATATGCTTTACTTCTTGTTCATTTGCAGTTTCTTCCATTGTAATTTCCAGAGCTTTTTTCTGTTGTGGATTTTGCAACTTTGGTACATGTCCCTCTATATTGATACTTTTATTAAAATTATCCCACTCTTCCTCTAAGTCAATTACCATGGGTTTTATTGGTGGTGTAGAGGTAGTAGGGATTTCAATGTGCTTACTAGCTGAAGCTTCTTCAATTATCCTCTGTGTAGTTTGCGCCGTATCCTTTATTGACTCAATGCTTCTGCTTCTGCTATTTTGTGATGACTATCGTGATTCCCCTATAGATTTCCCTTGAGACTCTGCCCCAGAATCGGATTTCGAATTTTCTTTGGAGTCACCTTCTATAGTCACACTGGGAGTAGGCTCCCTTATTGGTTCAATTAATAATTGGTCCAATGGGACCATTGCCAACCTTTTTTCTTTGTAACTATAAAACCTTTCTAGTTATTCATGGTAAAAAAGTAGTTGTGCCATATGCTTCACCTTTGTAGAGGTGTTTTTCTACAAAAAAGATAGCATCAAAAACATCCTCCTCATTAGTCAAATTTTTTATTTTCACTAAAGTGGTGAAATTCTTGATAGTGCCAAACGGGTCATATTGTCGTCTAGGGAATTTGGGTAATTGTAGAGGTAACATGTTATCTACTTCTTTAAACACCTGTCCCAGGTCGTGTAGTGAAAATTCTCCGCACTGTATAGGGAATGCAAGCCAGATGGCCTTTTTTGACTCTTTCAATGTATGGCTCATTCCTCCCTCACTAGCTATGTGATAGGCTATCTCCCTAGCCATCAATTTATCTGGAACATAGTATGGGAGGATATGGGGGGAGGTGATGCTATCAAAAACTCTGATATATGTAAATTTTTCCTCCCGAAACCATCTAGCCACTGGGAGGATGTCAACTTTAGCTTCTTGGGAAATCTTGGGGGAATCTTGATTATAAAGATGCTTGTGAATAGGGAGCATAAATCCATGGAAAATCTTGAAAAAATGTGGTTTTAAATTGGATTCCCACATGACCTTGCAGTACATGTGAATGGGAAGTGGGTTTCGAATAGTCCATTTCCATCCCATGATGGGGAACTTTCAACTAAAACAAATAGCATCCATAACATAGGCACTCATAAAAAATGGAGGGTAAACCCTCGAAGCAATACTTCTTCTCCTTCTATACTCAATAATTGTTTCTACTAAATTGTTTGACAATATTTGGGCCCAATTCATTATAGTTGCATTAACGACTGCGTCTATTAATGGCAACCACTATGGGAAGAACATAGTACTATCTGGTCTGCCAAACATTCTACATAACATAGCCAATGAAAAACTATAAGGGGGACACATAGACGGAGTAGTGTACATACCAATTTTGTCTTTCTTGATTTTCCCTTCTTTACTCGACCAGGCGCGGGTGCAATCCACGGGTTGTTGTTCTCTTTAGAAAACTTCTTTACGAATTTCCTGTTGTAGATGACCTATGGCTCTGGTAGGTGGTACATAAGCCGTAGGTTGTCCGGGGTAAAAGATCTGATGACCTCTTTGCTCCTCATCATGAATTCTCTGTCCGAGATTTTGGCTACATCGATCACCCATTTTACCATGTCGTTATAAGGGATTATCTTCATCCGAGTGGCTATGTGGTGCAAAAACAAGCAAGCCATCTCTAGCATGGAAGCGTCTAAGGAGTCTCACTCGTCAATTGTAACGTTTGTTTCCATAATCCTCGGATGTTCCTCCTCTAGTATGTTGTACATATCCTCCTATGTAGAGGTTCCTCCCTTTCGGATACATGTGGTATCTGTGAATAGGGGAGCCATCAGTGTCTTCTCAGAGGCTACAACCTTGCCTTTCTTCCCCATTTTTCTCAATGCTCTGTTCTACAAGTTTTTCCTGAAATGAAGAAAATCAACTATCAGACACACAAAGATGAACGTAAAAATGAAATAATGAAGATAGCTTGTAAAGGTGGTAAAAGAAGCATTATTTGAATGCATGTAACAAGATATTGTATCAAGATAAATGGCTTTTCACACATAAATGTAGTTATTTCCTAGTAATGCCCACTAATGATTTGTTATCTCTTAGCTTTATTGCTTATAAATGTTTGCATCGTAAAACACGATAAGAGCTTCTATGGTGGCGAACCATTATACTGTGATGATAGCGATTGTGCGATTTGTGAAGCAATATCGTAGATTGCAATATCACAATATATGCCTTTTAGCATTCTTACCTCCTGTGTGTTTCTGCAAGATGCAAGCCATCCGTTAGCTGTTTGACATATAGTTAATCGCTAGGTTTATCCTATGCAATAGAATTGATGGAATCAAAAAAATTATTCAATATTCTGAGGTGTGGGTCTGAGAACCAATCGCATTTCACAATATCAACTGGTGGTAAGTGCAAAGCATTTGCTTAAATGCCTGAAATGCGATGTGATAAAAGGAAAAGCGCCATCGCAGTTTCGCATCTCACAAATTTCGTTATATCATTTTTAAGAGAGAGTTATTTATAAGTCGTGATATGTGATGTGAAACATAAGCCTAAAAATCTTAAGGACATCTGTTTTCGTCAAAGTTTATGATAATTTAGACCATGGAGCCCTTGTTTAATCATTTTCCTTGATTTTGAAGGTTTTTTAAAAAATGTCCTTTGGTGGGTTTTAGACATGCTATATATGAAAAGGTAAGTCTTTAGTAGTTCCTAAAAAGTTTTCGATTCTTATCTTTGCTTTATTCAAAAAAAAAAAGAAATGAATAAATGCTAAGTTTTGTTTTTCTGGATGAAACTTTCTAAAGGGTCCCCATTTATAAATGTAACATTAACTACTATCATTAACAAATGGGGGGGTTGTTGAATACCACAACAGTTGGCAATTCACTTGGAAGAACCAGTTATCTCTGAGAGTTTTTTTTGAAATTTCTAAAACTTCCAAAATAAAGATAGTTTTGAAAATGAAACAATTTATATGGAATATAAAGTAAGAAATACTGCTTTTGTAATAGAACAATCATCTGCCTAACTACCATTCTTTTGACTATTCTTTTCTTACAAAAAGTAACTTTGTTTACATCAGTCTTTACTTGTTTTTTTAAAGATAAAAGCCATGAGTCTCTCCCCATATTGGTTTTTGGTTTACTACGTTGTCGTAGGTAGAGCCTTTGCTACTAGCAGGCATTCATAGCCTCGACAGGGCTACCTTTTAACCAACAATGACCCAGTATTCCACTTAAATTAGAATGCAATTTTAAAGATAAGCTCACAAGTATACTTATTACTTTCTTTATTTTCTGAAGTAATTAATTTGTTGCTTCATCTTTTCATTTCTATTTCCTAAAGGACAATGTCTTCGTTTGGTGATCAACATTGACAATGCCATTCACTTGATTCGTAACTTAACTGAACAAGCTAGCTCGTGATGAGACCCCTTGCCTTTTGATTTTTATAATCATAAATCATTACCCTGTTTTGATGTCCAGTTTTGGTAATGTCAGTTTAGTTATAATCTTATGGTCATGGTAAGCCAGCTCTTGATGAGACCTCTTATCCTTTAAGTTTAGGTATACTTTACAATTACACTCTAAAAATGAAAACTGACTAAGTGGGGAGGATCAACGGCCCCTTAAGAGCTTATGGATGACAGTTGTAGAGTTTCTAGAGATGCCTTTCTGGAGAGAGACTTTGCTTTGTATAGATTCTTTTCTAGACTGATATAATGGACCAGTTTCTCTTTTAAAGTTAAGCTTCACCAAAATCAGATAATTAAGGAGGAAGACAGTCAATTTAAGAGCAATCAAACTTAACTATACATTTCATATGTGAAGATTACTTTCATAAAAATCTTTATTTATAGAAGTGAAAAGTCAAAATTGAAAAGAGACTATCCTTTGTAAAACCAAAAGTAAATGCTTTTGAATTGGTATTATTATTTCTAAAGGAAAATTTGAACTATGTGCAATAACATACAGTGAATAGAAGAGATCATCTTCTATGGAAAGTATTTCTTTAGGACCTGTCCATTAACAGGTAGACATTCTCTCTTACCTAATAAATCCTGTAAGGGAAAAGTTGACGGGCCTAACTATTCCACAATCTGAAATGGGCCCTGCCACATTTGTTGGAACTTGGTATGCTTACCTTTCTCTTCATGGGCTTTATCCGATTTTAATACTAGGTCTCTGAGTTGGAAAGATTTTGAAGCTACAAAATTTGAATCAAAGGAGGCTTTGACTAACTATTGATGATGTGCATACGTGGTCCTGGCTTTTTCCCTTTCCTCTTCAAGCTTAAGAATTTGTAATTGTCTAACCTACATAGATGAGGAAGGGATTTCTCCAATGAATTGAACTAAGGCTAAGGAGGGAATGGCTACATTTGTTGGTAAAACCTTTTCTTTCCCATAGAACAAATTAAAAGGAGAAGTGTCGATGGATGCTTTCTGAGTTATTCGATCTGCCCATAGAACAAACACTAAAGACTTATGCCAGTTCATTTGGCCTTGGTCAACAGTACATTTAATAATTCAGATGAGATTTTGTTTATGGATTCAGCTAGTCCATTTCCTTGGGGATAATAATTTGCCGAATACTTAAGCTCAAAACCGATTTTAAGAGAAAATTATGTCATAACATTACCTGAAGAATAAGATGCATTATCCAACATTAAAGCAGATGGTAAGCCAAATCTGGTGATGATAAATTGGTTTGTGAATTCAATAATATTTTCTCAATTGGCTACGTTCAGTGGGATTGTCTCTACCCATTTGGTGAAATAATCAATGGCTGTAAGAATGTATCTTTGTTGTTTACAAGAATGAGGAACGATCTCACCTATTACGTCCAATCCCCATTGTTCAAATGGTTGGTCATTGTTGACACGTTGTAATGGTAGTGCAGGTTTTCTCTATCTTCCAGCAACTCCTTGACAAGCCTTACATCTTCTTACATAATTGTGTGCATCTTTGAACAAAGTTGGCCAGTAATAACTGGCATGCAAGATTTTATGTGTCATAGTGTCACCTCCAAAGTGACCACCAACTAGTCCATCATGAAGTTTTTGTAACACCTTCTCTACCTCAGATTTTTCAAAACATCTAAGTAAACCATAATCATAATTTCTTCTAAATAGTACATCGTTGACAATCTGATATTGCCTTGATTTTAATCTCAATGCTCTTTTCTTTGTGTAATTCAATTGGGCTAGTGCATATCCATTTTTTAAGTAAAATATGTTATCAGCATACCTTGATTCTATGTCAATGAGGCTTACCTCATAGACTTGTACATCATCACCTGAATGCTGCAACTCTAATAGGTTTGAAGTGCCCGCCAACATCCTGCAAAAACCTTCACCTTTTACAATTTTAGCTACTTTAGTTTCTATGTCATATTCTTGCAGGGCAGTGACCCAGTTTTATCTCTTTTCTCCTACGTCCCTTTGTATTTAAAGATTTCTCACTGCTAAGAAGGGTACTATGACTTTAGTGTGGGTTTTGAGGAGAAAAGGTCTGAAGTGTTTTATAGATTTGAAAACAGAAAAAGCTAGTTTTCTAATGTCTGAGTAATTTAATTTAGCTCCTTGCAAATTGGAGTTAAAGAAAGAGATTGGAGATTCAGCCTTATCTTGATTTGCTTGTCTCAATATGGCCACATATGATTTCTTGGAAGTGAAAGTATATAAAATGAAATGGTTGGAAAAATTTGGGGTTGGTAGAGATGGGGTGTTAATAATTTCTTGTTTTATCAAGCTAAAGGCTTCATGTTCTGAATGTCCCCATTAAAACAAAGATTTTTTCTTTATCATGGATTGAAGAGGTAAAACAACTCTTGAGAAGTGAGGGACAAATCTTTTAACAAAATTTATTTTACCTAGAAAAAGATTCCATTGATTTATTGTTATGTGGTAAAGGTATTTAAGAAATTTCTCTAATTCTGTCAGGATCGATATGAATTCCTTATTTGGAAACAATGAGTCCAAGGATATTTCCTTCACTTAACATGAAAAAAAACTTTTTCGGGTTCAGAGAAATTCCATACCTTTGGCAACGTTCAAAGATTTGTTTCAAGTCTCTTAGATGACTACTGCGTTTTTTGGAGTATATTGTTATATCATCTAAATATATCACTACTAACTTATTTACCAAACCTTTGAAGGCTATATCGATGGCCCTCTGGAAAGTAGCACCAGTGTTGATCAGTCCAAATGGAATATTCTGATAAGCATAAGTGACCCACTTTGTCCTGAATGTAGTTTTCAGGTGGTCATCTAGATGTAATAAGATTTGATTATAACCTGAGAATCCATCCAGGAAAGAAATTAGTTCAGATCCCACTACTGATTGCAAAATATGTTCCATAGGAGGTAATGGGAAATTTTCCTTTTGGCAAGTTTTATTGAGGTTGCGGAAATCTATACATATCTGAATATCGTCGTTCTTTTTCTTGACTGAGACAAGATTGGAAACCCATCGGGAGTGTCTGACAGGAAAAATAATTTTGGCTTTCAGCAGTTTATTCAATTCAGATTTGATTTGACTTTCTAAATCCTGATGATTTTCCTCAATTTTTGTTGAATAGGCCTTTCGTCAGATATCATAGGAATAGTGTGTTGGATAATAGAGGTGTCATATGTCATCTTCATAGTTCCATGCAAGGATATTCTTACATTTTTTCAACAAACTTATAAAAGCTACTTTTTCATATGACGTAAGACCTAGACCTAAGTTAATGTTTTGAGGATTTAAATCAGTGCCAGGATTGATCAATTCAAATCTCAGAGTTGGACTTTGAAGTTTTGAATTGGTAGATCATTTAAATTTGTCTTTAAGGTAATATAAATCTCCCAACTTAACTATGGACTTTGGTATAACATTAATGATTGTTTCTTGTTTAAGTTGGTCATCATGCTGGTCTTCATCAACTATCTAGTCATCGTACGACCCTTCTGAGGTCAGGAAGCTTATGATATCTGGATCGTTATTAAAGACTCTCCAGTTGGTGATATTATCAGGGATGGAAGGCCCAAAAAATAATTCAATGGAGAATCGATCTAGGCTATAATCTTATGGAGGTATAAGCTTCGAAGTGACATTAGCTAGAGGATCAGTACTAGCATTCTAGAGTCTTGGGAAAGGGGAAAAATTAAACATAGTAAAGTGGAGAGTCAGATCTTAAACTAATGATTGATAATGTTTCAAGTGTCCTGATAAACAATGTATAGTGTTTCTTACCTGTTTTATGACAATTTCTGAATCCCCAAATACTTGGAGGTATTTTACGTTAAGGCCAATTGCCTTATACAAACCTTGAACTAGGGCCTCATATTCAACAATATTGTTGGTGCAATCAAATTCAAGTCTGCATGCTAGCATAGTTTTCTCCCCCTCTGGGCTAACTAAGATGCAACCTGCTCCTGCTCCATCATTGGATTTAGATCCATCAAAAAATAATTTCCAAAATAAAGATTTAACTACAAGTTTATCTACAAAATTTACACATTTAGAAGTGTCTGTTTGGGAAAAATTTTCAATTTGAGAGACAATAGAGTTTTCTAAGAAAGGTGAAGTATGAGTATTGAAATTTCCTAGAAATGATTCTACAAAATAATTTCCAATGATATTGTTGCTATACGCAACTGGTTCATTTTCTCCTTCTAATTCTGTCACTATGAACTTTTGATGTTTCTCGCGATCAACCCTTATTTGATTTGGTTTACCATTATAGGGAAGCCACATGTGATACCAATCAGTTGCAAAATAACCATGAAGTTTTTCTGACCAATCTCTACTAAGGATTAAACCATATAACTCAGGAATGTCAGGTACAAGTATGTTGATGACTTGGAAAACTTTGGGGTTTAATGAAAGTATGCTGGTTACTTGATTAAGTTCCCTGACAACTTCTACCTAAGAGTGATCTAACTGAACTATTCGTACAATAGATTTCTAAAGCTGAACATTCGACTTCTCACAAACTGCTCTGGGTAAGATGTTAGATGAAGCTCTAGAATCAACCAGATAGTTGTGTAATTTTTTGTTAAAGACTTCAAAAGCAAGAATAAACGGTGGAGTGTGGGATTTTGATCTTCCTCCAATTAAAGCTATATCAGTTGGACCTATCTTATTCAAAGAAGCACTAGGGGGCCTTCGCATTTCTTGGGCAGCATGCGAGATTACGGTAGCAGGAAGTGGTGCAGTAGGTACTACTTTAAGTTCTTTCAGAAGTAACTTCTGCTGATGTTTCAATTTGCTAAGCTCATGAAATGTAATGTTTTCCCTAGCTTTCTTCAAATAATCAATAATATTATATTCCATTTCATCAAAAACTATCAAAGTTCTAGATGAAAGAGAAGGATCCGATTGAGTAGGTGTAGTCTGAGTAGATTTTGGTATATATTTCTTACTTATTTCTTTATCCCTAGGGGGTGGAATTGAAGCCTTCTATTTCAGATTTGTTTGTGACAATTTGACAAGATTTTTACTTTAGATAGTGACAGGTAAGGCTTCTTGAGTTTCTTCATCAGGAAGTATAAAATCCCACATCCCTTGTAACTCTGCGACTTCCTCATCATCCCTTTGTTCTTCGCTACATGAAACTTCATCCTCATCTAACTTGGCATTTGATATGGAATTTGGAGGCTTAAGATCAGTAGGGGAATTCCTCTTGAATGGTGTAAAAGGTTTTTTAGAGGAAGTCTCTGCTACCTATTTCTTAATATCAACCATTTCATTAGACATGGTTTTGAGGACTTTCTGTAACCCTTCAAGATCAAAAGGATCTTTCGGTGGTTTCTTCTTAGAGTCATCTCTGAAGGTTACTATCTTAGATTTCTGTTCTTCTAATGCGTTTCTCTTTTCGACATCTAGGATGTGTTTTTCTATAGCTATTGTCTCTTTCATATTTTCTGCCAAAGTTGCTTTGGTAGCTCTATCAACAAAGATAGTTGTGTTTGATGTAGAGCATAGATGTACCACTCATTTTGAACCTCATCACTAGGCTTAGATGCTGCTGGTATTTTACTCAATAGTTTATTAAAGTGAGAGTTGAAGTCCTTGATGGGTTCTCTTGGATCAGCTTTCAAATTGGAGAGATCATTAATTAAGGTAGTTGTAGATCTATCATCTCCAAACTTTGTTAAAAATTGCTCTTGAAAAGTGTCCCAACTATTAATAGAACCTAATGGTAATGAAAAGTACCATGATCCTGCTGCTCCCTTCAAAGTATACGGGAATAGTCCTAAAACTGCATCTTCCTCCTCTACTTGATTCAAGTTAATGGACAACATAAAATTATTTATATGTTCCTCATCCAATAGGCCATTATCAGGATTGAATTTGGGCAGCCATTTTTCTGGATGTGCTGGTAATTGATGTAAAGGACCAGCCATCCTAATAGCCCCTGGGTTTGTCCATGGCCTTGGAGGATTTTGTGGGGGATTATGTGCTATTGCTGGTATGTGGGTAGGGGAAGGTGTTGCCGTAGGGTTTGAAGGTGATTGGGTAGAGGAAGATATAGCTCATGTACTTGTGTGAATCACGATCTGGAGTGGTGGGATGGATGATTGATCTTGTGAGGGTATAGATGGGATAAATGAAGATGATGATAAAAGCTCTGTATGAGATTCAGATGGCGTCTTCATAACTTTCTTCCAGCTTGGAAGAGGAAATTAGAGCAAAGGTATTCGAAATTTTCACTCTTTTCTCTAGTTAACGGCTGAGATGGAGTGAACTGAGAAGTAACACTATCCTGAGATATCTCAGATTCTTCTTGTGATAGCGAAATCCCCTATAATTTGTGAATCAAAGGTTGAACTTCCGGGGCTTTTCTAAGAGAAGAATGATCTGGATTTATTAGGTTTTCAACAACGGGTTGTATAATATCTTATGCAACTTCTCGCTTAGGATCAGGGGATTTAGAAGACTTTCAAGAAGTTGGAGGTGAGGGTGAGGGAGTTTTACTCTTAGAATGGCCTGCTAATTTGGATTTACTTGCCATTCTAGATTGGGCCCTCCTTCTAGCATGAAAATGTTGAAGCCTTGAAAATCATTGCCTCAACATGGAGGAAAACCACACGGTCCGGACCTTGGTTGGCAGCTCCTTTTCCATTTGGAGTAGTGGCTCCAACTGGGGATAATGGGACCATTTTCCCAATCTATTTAATGCTTGTGCTAAATGGGGTGATGTGTGATGTTTTAGAGTAATTTTTAAGCTAACAATAATCTAGTCTAAACTAATCAATCACAAATGCATTTAACTTCTAATTTTAAAAAACTATATAATCATAATATACTTGGGATAAACTTGATATATGCGATCTACAATAATTTCTAAAAGCAATTGATAATAAAGATCATTCAATTACAATTAGAAGTGAATTTGTTTTAACAATAATCATTTCGTATAAAAAGTTAGCTAAAATGATTGTGAGAAATATATCACATAAAGAGTTATTCATATATTCAACAAAAAATGAAGATTACCATCATACGAAAGTGCAATAATGGTAATCAAAATTCAGACTTGCATACATAAATAATTTGGGAAGAAATGATTTCTTAATACATAAGTAAAAAGGATTACGAGATAAAAGTACCAGTTATAATATGTCGTACTCATGTGTTTCAGCAATATTGATTTATCTTCAATCTATTCAACATCATCTAAGAGTAGAAAGCTGCAATTTCAATAGAAGATGCTAAATCAAATAAAAATAAAGCATGTTCCATATATTTCACCAGAACTTCCTCAAAGGGATAGAAGTGCATGTTTTGAAGAGAGTTTCTGATAAAATTCTGGACCCTTCTCTAAATGCATGGGAGGAGTTTAAATACTAAAACTATAAAACTAAAAATAGATTATTACAAAAGTAGTTGAGGAGGTTTAAACGACATGCCTCAATTTATGCAACAATAAAATCAAAATTAAATTAAACAAGGGGACTAACTATGTTGCATTTGATCCTTCAGATCGCAAATATCCACCATAGGCTTCAACTGTGTAGGCTAGTCAATTTCAACTTTCAACTGTCCATTGAATAAGGCATCGGTGAGTGCTGGTGCCATTTTCTTAGCAGAAGTGGTTAGGCATCACAGGGTCACCCATTGGCTGTGAGGCTTGACCAAATGTTGCCAATACACCTACTAGTCTAGCCTGGTCATTTTCCTTATCACTTCCACTTTTCCTTCCGCTGCCGGTTTCCATTGTTGTTCGAGATGTTTCGCATCTTGAAGGAATCGTGGAATGGACTCTGCCACTAGATTGGCACCATGCAAATTCTCATTGATATTTTCTATGATAATGTTTGTTTTTGCTGCCACATCTACTGTTGCTTTTTCTGCCTCTTTAAGCCAAGAATCCCAGGTAGCAAATAGAATTTCCTTATGTGATTCTTATAGCTTGGGCAGGTCGACTTTTCTCCCTTGCTCTGTATTTTTCTAGGGGACGAAATTAGAGACCTTTTCAAAGGTCTCATCATATTCAAGTCACATTTCTATGAATTGACTTGTTAGTTTATCACTTGTTTCACAATAAGATTTCTAGTTTGAAATCTTTTGGCACAGTAATTCTTTCTGATGTGTCAACTCAGAATTAAGTTCAAGTTCTTTAGTAATAAATGATCAATTTTTGGATCGTCCATATTTAGATCAGCTATTTCCCGCACCTGTGCTTCCTACTCAGCTAGGTTGGTTCGATGTTCTATTTGCATTTGTTCAAATACCTGTTGAAGCTTGGCGAACTCTATCTTTTCCTACCGGCCAGATTTGACTTGCTGTAATTGTTGTTGAAGCAACATTATTTTATTTTCCTTTTCTCTAAACAACATTTGGACTTCTATTGCTTTGTCTATGGTCACTGTAGCATAAGCACCTACAAACTACGAGTGTCTAGTTAGGTTGGTTGATGGATCAACATGCGAGTCCTTCCATAGAACATCCATTACTTCATTTTCAGGGATAGTAACAGTTATAAAGTCCAATTTTCTTTTCTTTCTTTGCCTTTTCACCACAGCCTCATGCTGTGGGCTATAGAATATAGCCAGCGAGGGTATTTCCTCAATTCTACAAATTATTTCAGAGGTGGGGGTAAGAGGGATACGCTCTACTTCTTGTTCATTTGCAGTTTCTTCCACTGTAATTTCCAGAGTTGTTTTTTGTTGTGGAGTTTGCAACTCTGGCACCTGTTCCTCTATATTGAGACTTTTATTAAAATTATCCCACTCTTCCTCTAAGTCAATTACCATGGGTTTTATTGGTTGTGTAGAGGTAGTAGCAATTTCAACCTGCTTGCTAGCTGAAGCTTCTTCAGCTATCTTCTGTGTAGATTGGGTCGTATCCTTTATTGACTCGATGCTTCTGCTTCTGCCATTTTGTGATGACTGTCACGATTCCCTGATAGATTTCTCTTGAGAATCTACCCTAGAATAGGATTTGGAATCTTCTTTGGAGTCACCTTCTATAGTAACACTGGGAGTAGGCTCCCTTATTGGTTCAATTAATAATTGGTCCAATGGGACCATTACCAGCCTTCTTTCTCTGTAACTGTAGAACCTTCCAGATCTTCATGGTCAAAAAGTAGTTGTGCCATATGCTCCACCTCTTTAAAGGTGTTTTTCTACAAAAAGATATCATCAAAAAAATCCTCCTCATTAGTGAATACTTTTATTCTCACCAAAGTAGTGAAATTATTGACAGTGCCAAATGGGTCATACTACCATCCAGGGAATTTGGGTAATTGCAGAGATAGCATGTTCTTTGCTTCTTTAAATGTATGTCCCAGGTTATGTAGTGCAAATGCTCCGCACTGTACAGGGAATGCAGGCCAAATGGCCTTTTTTTCAATCTTTCAGGGTATGGCTCATTCCTCCCTCACTAGCTGTCTGATAGGCTATATCCCTAGCCATCAATTTATCTGGAACATAGTATGGGAGGATATGGGGGGAGGTGGTGCTGCCAAAAACTCTGATATATGTAAATTTTTCCTCCACGAACCATCTAGCCATTGGGAGGATGTCAACTTCAGCTTCTTGGGAAAACCTGGGGGCATCTAGATTATAAAGTTTCTTGTGAATAGGACTCCATGGCAAATCTCGAAAAAATGTGGTTGAAAATTGGATTCCCACGTGACTTTGTGGTACATGTGAATCAGAAGTTGGTTTCGAACAGTCCATTTCCATCCCATGATGGGGAAATTTCAACTAAAACAAATAGCATCCATAACATAGGCGCTCATAAAAATGGAGGTTAAATCATCGAAGCAATACTTCTTCTCCTTCCATACTCGATAATTGTTTTTGCTAAATTGTCTGACAAGATTTGGGCCCAATTCATTATAGTTGTGTTAACGACTGCATCTATTAGTGACAATCACTCTGGGGAGAACTTAGTACTATCTGATCTGCCAAATAGTCTACATAACATAGCCGCTACAAAACTATAAGGGGGACAAATAGACGGATTAGTGTACATACCAATTTTGTCTTTCTTGATTTTCTCTTCTTTACTCGACTAGGCATGGGTGCAATCCGCTAGGTTGTTGTTCTCTTTAGCAATCTTCTCTATGAATTTCCTATTGTAGATTACTTCTGGCTCTGGTATGTGGTAGATAAGCCGTAGGTTGTCCGGTGTAAAATCTCTGATTACCTCTTGGCTCTTCGTCTTGAATTCTTTGTTTGAGATGTCTGCTACATTGACAACCCATTTTACAATGTCCGTATAAGGGATTATCTCCGACTGAGCGGCTATGCAATGCAAAAATGAGCAAGATGTCTCTAGCATGGAAGCCTCTGAGGAATCTCGCCCGTTAAATGTAACGGTTGTTTCCATAATCCTTGGTTGTTCCTCCTCCAGTATGTTATACATAGCCTCTCATGTAGAGGTTCCTCCCTCTCGGTTGCATGTGGTATCTGTGAATAGGGGAGTCATCTTTGTGTTCTAAGAGGCTATAGCCTTACCTTTCTTCCCCATTGTTCTCAATGCTCTATTCTGCGAGTTTTTCCTGAAATGAAGAACAACAACTATCGGGCACACAAAGATAAATGTAAAAATGAAATAATCCAGATAGATTGTAACGGTGGTAAAAGAATCATTATTTGAATGTACGTAACAAGATATCGTATCAAGCTAAATGGCTTTTCGCACATAAATGCAATTATTTCCCACTAATGCCCTCTAATGATTCATTATCTCTTAGCTTTGTTGCTCATAAATGTTTGCGTTGTAAAAGGGGATAAAAGCTTCTAGGGTGGTGACCCATTGTATTGCGATGATAGCGATTGTGTGATTTGCAAAGCAATATCACAGATCATAATATCCCAAAATGTGCCTTTTAGCATTCTTACCTCCTACTGTGTTTCTGCGAGATGTGAGTGTCTGTTAGCTGTTTGACATATAGATAATCGCTAGGTTTATCCTATGTAATAGACTTGACGGACTGGAAACATTTAATTTTAATATTGTAAGGTGTGGGTCCGGGCGCCAATCGCATTTCGCAATATCGACTGCTAGTAAGTGCAAAGCGTTTGCTTGAATGCCTGAAATGCAATGCGATGAAAAGCAAAGCGCCATCACAGTTTCACATCTCGCAAATTTCATTATATTGTTTTTAAGAGAGAGTTCTTTATAAGTCATGATATGTGATGCGAGACTTCAACCTAAAAATCTTAAGGACTTCTGTTTTCATCAGATTTTATGATAATTTATACCATGGAGCCCTTGTTTAATCATTTTGCTTGATTTTGGAGGCTTTTTTTAGGAAGGTCCTTTGGTGGGTTTTAGAAATGCTATATATGAAAAGGTAAGTCTTTAGTAGTTCCTAAAAAGGTTTTGATTGTTACCTTTGCTTTATTCAAAAAATAAAAGAAATGACTAAATGCTAAGTTTTGTTTTTTTTATGAAACTTTTTAAAGGGGCCCCATTTATAAATGTAACATTAACTACTATCATTTACAAATGGGGGGTTTGATGAATACCAAAACATGTTGATTTTAATAGTTGTTCTTTAATCAAAGGTAATGGATGTGAAACTTGATGAAATTATGACTTGACAAAATCCTAATGTAGTCGAAAATGATGATATAATATTTTTTTCAATGAAAATATATCTAAAGTAAGAAAAAAAATCTTTCACTTTTTTGACTGAAATGTAAAAATAAAATCTAAATCCCACTATAACCCTTTTCCTAAGATGCAGATATCCAATTTTAAATCACCTAGATATTGAAATAAATTTCAAATTTTCTCATTGCCCAATAACACAAGAAAACAAGAAATCTATCTTTTGATGCAATCACTTAGAAATTCGAAAAACGTAGCAAGAAACTAATAATGACTAAAAATGAGTTTTCTTTAATGGAATCCTATGAATTCACTTGCAGCAAAAGTACAGTTCATGAAAACTTCAGGAATAGAAAGAAAAATGATTTTCCATTTCAAAATTAATACAAGAAGTATTTTTCACAAATGATGCCTAATCTTACAAATCATTGATTTTGACACACAAATCAAACTTTCACAAAAGAGAAAATTGGAATTAGAATCCAATGTAATCGACAAAAGATATATAGACAGTAAAAAAAGACAAGACTAACAGATCTATCTTTTGATAAATAAACCATTCATCTAATAAGACCTTACCCTAATTTGTAAAAACAAGAGAATCACAGGTACGACTTTTCATAACACTTTGCCAAAATGACAATCACTAACAACAGGTTCAAAGAAGTGTAAACAATCAGGAAAAAACCAAAAGTTTGGATTTAATAACATATAACTAACTTTTTCAAAAGTTCTAGGTATGTGCATAGGATCTCGATTAAGCTAGTGGGAATACGCTATGTTGCTAAAAGGAAAATGTGCCTGAAGTCAAAGTATGCATAGCGAGTAAATTCAGAGAAAATAAAAAAATAAATCAAATCCATCACAAAATCCAAATTTCTAAACTCTTGAGACACTCAAGGAAGGCTTTTGCAACAGGTTGCAAAGATCAAACAAGGAAAAATAATGGATATTCGAACGAATCCCCAGTATGGTCACCAATTTGTAATGTGGAATTATCCCTCTTGTGGATAAGAGCGATCTCGTTAGACTTCAAAGAAACATAGTTACAAACTAATCGGAATTGCTACATTTCTCTAGACTCTAATTGACTGAAATAAAATACAGTGATGGAGGCATCTTACTGATTTAAAGAAATGATTGAGGAATTCCCCTTCAAAGCATTCAACCATTCACTCCTCGATGCTTTAGAGATACTCTCATCGCCTGCCACAACTTCTACATACTGTCCTAAAAGAGATATGCATAGACAAAGACAAACAAGAGATCAAATCATCCACAATATAACCAAAGAGATAAGTGGACTAATAACCAATTATATATCATAAACTCATCAATATGAAATAACAATCTATGTAGGTGATTAAGGAATCCTACAAATTAAATCAACAAAGATGTAATTGAGAAAGAATTGTTGGGAAAAATACTGAGAGAAATGGGGGGGTGAATCAGTATTTGAAACTCAAACTTTTCTTTTCTTCCTCATATTTTTGTACATGATTTTACTTAAAGAAACCTGTGTATATCTAGTAAAATTACTTTACAGTTAATTCATCATTTGTTTAACTTGAACTAGTGTATCAATACATCATTTAGCATTAATTAAATAGTAACCATGTGTAGTAAGAACAAAATAAACCATCACACATAAGCGACATACATGAACACCAGGATTTTAGGTGGAAACCCAATGTGGGAAAAAACCACTATTTTTGTCGTGTCTATCTTATTTTTATTATAAAGAAAAACTTCTTACAATTTTGTACTACCATAGACTCATACTGGCACGCAGGAACACACCTATAGAAGGCTACAACCTTCTATTGTTTTCCAGTAGGCACTGGAAGGGAGCTCCAACCCCTTGATCCTGTTTACCAACACCCACCCGAAGGGAGCTCCAAACCCCTAATATAATTTACCGGCTATGACTAGAAGGAATATTCAAATTCCTCACTGAAGGCTCCAACTCTCAACACCATCATGGGCCATGTTTAATAAATTTTCACATTGGATCCACCTGATGCAAAACATCACAACTTGTAGGCCACTTTTCATCAACTTTTTAGACTGGATCCACTACCATCATTCAAGCCCACTACCAAATATCAAAATTCAAACTAATTATTGTAAGAAAATCACGTAATCATTGAACCAACTTAATCAACCAATCACGGAATTAACTAAGAACCAAATTAATCAACTTATTCTCAAAAAACTTAAGCAATTAGATCACAGTAACCATAATACCAACACTAAACCCAAACACTGCGTTAACTCACTGATCAATAAAATTTTAGAATATATACATTACTTTACTTTAGCATATCCACATGTATATGTCACTTCCTTGAATAATTCCCACGTACAAATCTAAAAGCATTCAAAACTTGAAATTGAATCACTGTCATTCTGAAATAAACTCTAAGTCACACACAAAACCACTGAATCGTTCTGAAATAGTCACAGAACCATCACCGATCCTAAATCACATACGACTAGTAGGATCATCACTCTTCAACATATCAAGCCTCAATCAATTCATCCTCAAACATAACTTTTAATCCTAGATCATCAAGTAATACTTCATTGACAGACATATGAAACAAAACAAGACTGATTAGACTAATCAGACATGTTATTCAGCAAAACCTTATCTTTTATATGCACTTTCATCAAAACACTTCTATGTGCATATGCACTTTTTAGGAATGAAACCCACGTACAGATCTAAATCAATACACAACCTATCAATAGTAAACTCGCATATGTATGTGCCTTTTAGGTTATCAAACTCAGGTACAGATATGCAATTATTGACACAAACCTTCACTACACAACAAAACTTCACACATACCCATATCTTGGCATACACAGAATGATCACAACTAAAACCATTATCACCGCAGATCAAATCAATGCATAAGAATATCATTCAATACATATTCAATTGAGATCTATTAGACTTGATCCCTCATCATATTCTCGGGTGCATACCTAGTTTCATTAGTAGCCCATTACATGCACTCTTGCTTCATATTTAACTATTCATGAAACCTTCATCACTTGCACACACAAGTACTTTGATATTCATATCCTTATATAGCTTATCCCATATCCAATACCACACGTCAAAACTACACTAATGTCGATGGGATCAAATATTTGTTGCTAGGCTCAATACCATGGGTCAATACTATGGTAAGGACCCTTGGTATTTAGAATACCATGGTGCAAAAACTTTATGCACCTTTTCTTCTTCATACCTACCTATTTAAGTGACTTTTCTTCATAGAACCCGTGTATACTTCTTCAAACTTCATATTTATCATTCCTCTATCTCTGAACTGCTATGTCTTTAACCAAACTCTTTGTCACATGTAGGCACATCCTATTGACATCTTCATCAAGTAGGTTACCATCAAAAGACAACTCATCAGTTAGGTTGCCATCAAGGACAACACATTAGTCATAATGCCAATAATATCCCCCTTTGGGCTTAATGGAAACCACTTGGGTGCTTGGTCACCACAACATGTAAATACTTGTAAAAATCATCAAGATAAGCACCACGATTTTCAAACACCAAGTTACTCTCCCCCTTCGACATCAAGGGAAGAGAGCTAACCAATGATGAATGAAGGATTTTCTCCCTTTGTTGACATGAGCACTATAGAACTTGGGGGATCCATAAACTTAGAGACAAAGCACAAGCAATGCCATAGATTGTATGAATCTTTCTAATATAAATCCCCTCTTTCTTTAAAGGAAAGATTGCAGAATCAAACTAAAAAGAGAAAAAGGCAACTTGAACCATCAAAATAATCTAAGACTGTAACAAGGAAGAATGCATTTGCAAAAGGGAATTAAAAATAAAGGGGAAATCACTCTAGCTAACTATTGTTTAACTATTGAGTGTGTGTTTTTCTTTAACAAAGACACTTAGTAGTCTCATCAAGTGGGCCCTTTAAACCTTCTCCTTTAGAGATTTCCCTCTTGCACTAATATGTCCTGCACTATCGTAGTCTGCTTGCACTAGTGCAGGAACAAAGATTTATGCAGAAGGTATAAATGGTGTCTTTACTAAAGGCATTTTAATTCCTGTAAGGGCTTGAACTTTTCCATGTTCAAATCACTCAGATCTTATGGCAAGAAACTAGTTCTTGCACCAAATCAGAGCTTCTTGCACTTAGCATTTAATTCTTAAAATGAGTGCTTAGTTACTGCAAGTGCTATTATACTGTTAAATCAAATTGCACACATAAAAATGAATGTTTCTGATCTTGACAGAGTGCAGAAATAAAGAATCAATCCATATACATTTATCCTATCATAAAGCATTTAATGAATGAAAGAAAATTACGGGAAGTAGACTAAGAAGGCTTGTTGCATCACACCAACGTGGACTGGTTCATGTTCATTTCTCCTGCTTGGACTAGGCGAGGAAAACCAACCAAATAGAACTGCAAAAAAGGAAATATCACACCAACGTAAACTGGTGTAGGTCTATTTCTCCTGCTTGGACCAGGCGGGGAAAACCAATCTGAAATCAAGTGCAAGAAAGGAAATTTATCTACTTCACAAAATGGATCCACTTTCACTCAGACAGGAATGCATGTGCTTGAAATTAAATCACACTTGACAATATAAAACACAAATTATAGGAAACAGAAAATAGGGTAAACATGCTAGGTTGGTTGTGCCCTAGCCAACCGGTGCATTTCCCTTTTAAATAAAAATGTTGCTCAGTACTTCAATCAATTGATCATCTCAAATAAAGAAATACGATTTATAAAACATGAGGCAAAGCTCCCTTTTATTAATTCATTAAGGCAAGCACATGCGTGAATACATTGTCCAGCCCAGATTCAGGCGATAACAAAATACAACAACTTGTTACCACCTCTCTGGCTATGTCTCTGTTCTACCCCAAAACTCCCTTAGTCCTATTTAAATTCTACATTATATAGATCTTTGGCTAAGGGCCGAAATAGATCATTCAACCGATTAAATAACCAACCACATAATTTAGCTTCTCAGCCTTTAAACTTAGACAGTTAACAAAATTGGCCATAGCCAATCTCCAGCTTTCGTTCTTCTTAGTTTTGATCTCGGATGCCTTTGGATCGATCTTACTATCGTGGTTGAAGCTGCTCAAAACGAGGCGATTCAATCTCGGCTACCTTTGGATCGATCTTGCTGTCATGGCTGAAGCTGCTCAAAACGAGGCGGTGATCAAGGAGGTTTGGATCTGCTACAAGGATTTTCTGTGCTGGCAACAATGCAAGATCCGATCCTACACTAGGATCAACAGTCACAGTAAGTACTATAACTACCAAATAAACATTGGAGATATCGATAAGTTAGAAAGAGTGATTAAAAGTAAGAAATCATGTAATAAATGATTAATTAATGCTAAGTTAAGTTAAAAATATGAAAAATAAAGTGCATACAAAATATGTCACTGTTCTTAGACTGGTCCAAGATGAGTGTGTATAAGAGAGGTAAAAAATTAGTAAATGGTTATGATTTAGGAAGGGGAAAATGGAAATAAGAGAGCAAATTAGGGGCCTAACATCCTCCCATCCCTAAACTATTGTGTGTCCTCACACAACTCTTTACCTTTGCAAAATAAACCTTCAAAACTTTAAGCATTCCAGCTCAATCCTACTCTGGCATACTGACATCGGCCGGCAATGTTTCAGACTTCTTCTTTCTGATTTTCTTTAGTTTATTTGTCACCTTTTCAAGTCGCTTGAAACATTGCGCAGCTTGGTACTTGTAGACTTTAACTTCTCTTTTCTTTTTCTGAATCTCCATAGTTAATTCTTCTCTACCCTATTCTTTATCCTCCTGCACTTTAGGTATGAGTTGTTCTAAGTTATGCACTTGAAGCTCTAGTTCAACTACCTGAGTAGCAGGAGTTACCAGATCTTTTTCTTTTTCTGTCTCAATAGTGGTTGTGTCTTCCTCGGGGACCTCAATATCCCTCATGGTTACATCAGGAAATTCTTCTTCCTCTGGTTCTTCTTCTTCTGGTTCTTCTTCTCTTGCTTCTTCTTCTTCTGGTTCTTCTTCTCCTAGTTCTTCTTCTCCTGCTTCTTCTTCTTCTGGTTCTTCTTCTTCTACTAGTGCTTCTTCTTGTATATGTACAGGAGGGGATTCAACACCTTGTGGGGATTATGGTTTGTTTCCTGCATCAGATTCTCTATTCTTTTTCCATGGCTTTTTAATGAAATCTACCAACAGAGTGTCATCTTCAACCTCTGAAAATGTTTTTGTGTCTACAAGGACTGATAGGTTGTCTTTTTCAAGGGTTTGTGCCTATACTGGTGGCGTAGAAGGAATCTGTTAAAAAGGTGCACTAGTTGTCTTCTTATTTGGAGATGGGGGCCTTCCTTCTTTTTATTTTTCCAGTCATTTCATTTTTTCACTGGTGCAAGAAGGACTCCCCTTTTCATTCTTACTCGGGCCTTTTCTTGTGCTGGTGGGGTCCTCTGTCTCCTTTCCAGTAGTTGTGTTTTTATGTAGCTGTTTTAACAATGCCTCATAGGTCATGCCTTTAACTTCTAGTTGTTTCTCGACCAAAATATTTATCAAGATGTGGTGATATAAATTCATGTCAGCTCGGTCTGCTTGTCCTTCCCGCACACCTTTGGCCACTTTCTCCAAGCCCTTAGGCAAAAAATAGGGGAAATTCATCCTCCACAAGATGTGCCGGGCGGCTTTGAAATTCTGTAACATCTTGAAATGGTGTACAAAAGTGTGGGACTACCTTCCCTCACATGTTACAAATTTCTGCAGGATGAAAAGGAGGTCCTGCCACTCTCCCAGCAGGGCACTACACAGAACTCCTTCCTTCCAATCTACCTCCATCTTCTTGTCAATGACAAAACACTACCATTGCTTCCTTTCTAGTTTTTGATTTTTAAACCACTACTCACCAGTATTTTCCAAGCCTGTCGCTACTGCTATAAATTCTTTTGTAACTTCAAATTTTAGAGGCCCAATTTTTACTCGGCCATTTTTGAAACTTCTGGCAAACTGTAAGGCCACTTCTCTGTCGTGCTCGTCAAACTTATGCAAGAATTGAAGAAAGCCTGAGTCTCACAATAGTGAAAGAGTATTGTGATACTCGACAATCTATTCTATCCTACTGAGAGACGAGGGTTCGCTTTGAACAAATGACTTCACTGCTTAATAGCTATGAATAGTCGAGAATTTTACATGCAACACCGGGAAAATTGGTTCTTATAGATAAGGATCCAACTGTCCACCATCCTTTCCATATTATCACCCATTCATTCGACTAAAATAGTTATGGATGCATGACATCTTTGAAATCAGGTCAGAATGGTACTTGTAGTGGTGTTTTAATGGCTAGGTGAGGTAATCATTATGAGTGAAGGACATCTAGGATTATGGCAGAAAGGGGTAATTATGTCCAAGCAACGGTTAAACACTTCCGCATATCTTCATAATTCAAAAAGGAGAACTTAGCATTCATTAAGAAATGATCATGATTCTTAACTTAAAAACACCTTGTACTTCAAATAATTTTCTCCTAGTTAATATGATAGCACGAGTACTCATCAACTAAGTGAAAGGACTCCTTATAAATTTTCATGATGACCATTTTCCTATGACAGATACTATGAAAAGAACAAATTGTACTATGTTTCTGACAAGGTGCATGCTTGCACTGATCTACTTGCACCGCTTAAATTATGCTATTCTGTTGGTACCATTCTATTTGCATTATCATATAGGACAACATGCTTGCACTAGTGCAAGCATAATATCTAAAAAAGAACATAGAATTTAAATAAAATATAGGTTGGACTTCCTCAATTTTATACTGGAAATTTTCTTTGCCCTTTCTTAATACTTTAGAGAATATCCTTTTTCTCTTTCTACACGAGATCCCGCAATTAATTCATGAGGGAACAAAGAAGTGGGAAAAGGGAAATTTCAGAATGGGAAGGAATTCTATTACAGGGACTCCAGGAATAGTATTTGTTATCACTCAGATTTTCCTAGAAGTTGTAAGAAGAGGAAAGGGGTCTGAGGTAACCACAAACCAACTTTTAGGTACGGAATCTAACCAATCTGTATCCAGAGAGGGCTCTCTCTTTAAGGTTTAGCTTGGCTTTGAAAGATATTAGGCTAGTTATGAAAGCTTACGATTTTGATTGTGTTTGGTGGTGAAATTCAGTAGAAAAGGGGTAGAACTAAATATTTTAGGCCATTGGGCTAATGGATTCAAAGAAGATGGCTCAACTGGATTTGGTTTCTTGACAACGGATCGCTTCATAGGGCAAGATAGCTAAACAGGGAGCAAATAGACACTTGAAAGATGGGATGGACTTAAAAGGGATGAAGGGCAATTAAGAATCCTTCAACATGTTTTAAGAGAAGAGAACTTGAATGATCACCAATAAAGAGCAGTTAAGAATTCTTTACTAAACGATCAAAATGAGTAAACTAGGAAACAAGAGCAATTAAGAATTCATTGTTCATGCTAGTTTAGAAGAAAACATTTAGAATAAAAACAATTGAAGACAGATTGCACTGAAGAAATTTCTGAATGATTCTTTTTCGTTTTAATATTCAGATATGAAACATAATCGATATAATAAACAAGATAACAATAACACGAGTTATAAAATACTTATTTGTCTGGTGTATTGCACATGAATCTTGTGAAAATTCCTTTGTATTATTTCTTCATCCAGCCAGCCATTCAAAATGTGTCCAACACTACTTTATTCCAAAGTAATCAGTTTTATAGCAATGTCTAGGAATCCACCCCCAATACTCTGAATGAGGGAGTATTTATACAAAAATTTTACAACAAAATATCTCATAACAAAGAGAGATATATTCTAGGGTGACTAACTATAAGTTAAATGAATATAGAGACAGATGGTCTCGTAGATAGTAGATAATGTAAATTGATGGCTTGTTGTACCTGCTTTTTATGAATGAGCTGGAGGCAGGCCCTAAGATGAAGCATCTTGCTATCTTCTTCGTAATTTAGTGCTGGTTGTTCTACTTTTCACTTTCTCACTGATACACTTTGACCTACTCTGATACTCTTTTTATCCTCTTTTACCATCATTGACTGTAGTAAATAATCAAAATTTAATTTTTACCAGGGATAAAGTACAAAATTTCTAGCATTTCTTCCCACCATTTTGGCTGTGGTATTCTGGTCCTTTGGAGTTTTCTGAGGATTTCATCAGTCTCAGTGTACTTGAAAAAAGTAGGCTGAAATGGAAACAAATGCTTCAGCTCATGTTCAACATAGAAGAGGTTCTCTAGACTGTCATAGTGAACTCTACCTATAGGCAGTGCCTTTGGTGCTAATGTACTGGCTGATTAACTTGCCTGATTACCTGCATATTGATTCAATTTGTCCACATAATATATATGCCTCTTTAATTTATCATTAATAACTAAAGGACTAGGTAGTCCTTTGTTCTGCAAAATACCAAATTTCTCCATAAAAACATTAATTTCCTCCTGCATGTTTTGGCATCTTCTTTCTAAATTTTGCATCAGAGACCATTTAGTTAATACCTTCTTGATTTCTAGAATTATCCCTGTTCTGTCTTCGATGCCCAGTTCTTCAAGCTGGTACTTATTCTTGGTATTCAAAAAATTTATGAGCCTAGTGGCTTCCTCAGGCATTCTTCCTAATTCTGCTTTTGTCTTCTGAATCTCTTCTAGGGCTGCCTTTACTAAATAATTTGCTCAAAAATTATTTATATTGATGGCCAAACATCATTTATTGACTTAGTGATGTTGGTCCAATGAATCTTCTTAATGTCTGCTAAGGGCTTGTCAAATGTGAGGTCTTTTTCCAATGATTTCACCTTTTGTTCTAATCCTTTAATTTCCCTCACCTTTTCTGAAAAATTTATCTTTGAAAGATCATATCTCTATTCTAAGGTAACATATCATTCTTTTACCTTCTTCAACTCTGAAACTTGGAGCTTCATCTCCTCCATTGATTTTATTAATTCCTCTATGCTTAGACTTGAAATCCCTGCTTGTGCTATTCCTGCTATTGTTGTTCCTACTATTGCTTCTGTTGTGACCACTGGAATGTTTGGTGCCAGAGTTGTTCCAAGGGTTGAAGGGATTGCAGTGGAAACCACTGGTATTACATTGGGAGGCTGAGAGGTCGACTCTCCCTACTTGTCCTTCAATGATTTTTCTAGTTCTTGTTCAGTCTCCTTCAACTGTTCATTAAGTTTTAGGACTAAGTCCATCAGCTCTTCTTTAGACCTTTTCTTTATAACCTTAGCGTCACTTTAGTGGAGTTTAGTTGGCGTAGACCAGACAGAGGAGCCAGTGTGACAAGCTGATCCATATTACTTAGGGGGTGGGATAGAAACCGGTGTTGGCGAGAAAGAAAGAAAGCTTTCAATCATTAGTTGGAAGGAGCTTAGGAGTGGGAAACACAATTCATACAGGTCCATTTTGTGGATGCCTTCAAGGAGGCAATTTTAGTTGCTTTCTTAAGGAAGATATGTCCTCATATTTCTTTTTGATTAAGGCTTCTGCAGCCTTCACATTTTTCAGATCATGACCCAATCCAATGATCAATTCTTCTAAAGATTTTATTCTATTGTCTTTAGCTTGTGAGGAGGCTTTCTCCAGCTGTAATTGGGCAGTTGTATTATTCAAAGAATTTTCCAATAGTTGGGCCATCATGGCCTTACTATTCAATTTAGAATAGACCACATCCCCTATCTATTTGTGTAACTCAATTTGGTCCAAGGGATGAATGTCCTCTGCCATGACCTTAAAATTGGTTTTGAGGTAATCTGCTGCTGATTGAGGCTGTTGAACTTTAGGTTTGAAAAAAATCGTTATCATTTTACCTTCTTGGATGTCATAGGCTGACATCAACCTGTTTTGATTAGTGGGAGCCATTCTCAAATACTGATTGTAGACCTGGATCCTTAATGGCTCATTTCTGGCTTTTATTTCTTTAAACTTCTTTTTGATATCTAGATTGTCTCATTCTAGTGGCCTAAAAGATGATTCCTCTGCAATTTGTTCTCTCTAGCTCCTGTCTCTGTGAGCTAGTAGATGTCCCACCTACTGGGAAAGTTTGATGACTATCTACACCTTCTTTTCATCGACTATCAGTAGTTTCTTCAAAAAATTCCTCCTCAAAAAGCGGATTCAACCTGTGCCTTTTAGCACCAAGCTGGCCTGATGGACCACTCGCAGGGGTGGTTTCTTCCCTGTCTCTCTTTTTATTATTTTCCTCATTCAAAGGAGTCTGCCAAATTGGGGGCTCTTCTACATTAACCTAAGTTTGTTGAGCCTGTGTTTGAACTTTCCCTTGAGAAGTTTTAGGCTACTTTGACATTGTGGATTGCTCTGTGGCTTGAGTACTAGTCTCTGGTCCCTTTCCCTTGGATGTCCCTATAAATGGTGTGCTAGTATCTTGTGAATGCTACTGAGAGGTTTCAACTATAGAGGCACTGATCCGTGATCTTTGAGAAGACTCAAATCGTACCTGCTCAAAAGAATCCAGGTCAAGTGTTTTTTCAAGATCCCTCATAACGTTTTCTATATTGACCTGCTCACTATCAGTTTCTACTAAGGTCCCCTCCCTTCATTCACCCATGTTGGAAAATTGTTCAATCTCTGGGATTCTATGGTGTATATATGGTGACAGCCTATTCTTCATTCTTCTATCATAGATAAAGCTATGAGGGTCATATGGAACCCAACCAAAACTTTTGTGTAATTTAAGGTGATCTTCTAAAATTCTCTCTGCCTCTCTCCAAGCTTCCCTAGTGTTGTAGATGAAATGGCCTAATTCATTCTTGATTCTAAGTTGCGCCTCTTTATGGCTTTGTGAAAATGAACCAAGTCTGAATTTATCATCTGTCTGAAATATTCCAATGCAGAGATTGGAACATATTTTCGTAACTTGAAAGGGAAAAGCTCACACCCATATATCTTGATTTTTGTATAATTCTTGTATAAATACCAGTCACCTATTCTGTACTACTTGGAGAGCTGAAGGATCCTCTTAATGTCACCACTGATCCTGGGAGGGGAAATCCCTGTCAATAAGGTGATTGCAGGATGAACAAATTGATCAATGAACTCATTATAGGAGTAAGGGGTATCAAAGGATTCATGGAAGATAGAAGTCCAAAAGATAACAGATCTTGTATTGCCCTTGGTATCAAGTTTCATGACAAGGAAAGGGAAATTTTCTGACTGATAATAAAGCATGAGATGATATATGAAGGTGGTGTACTTGAAAACTCTTTCATTTTCGAGTCTCATGAATTGGTCATGAATTTTGTTAGCAATAAAGGAGGCATAATCATACTTGACTGCAGGGGGCTGTCCAAGAGTAAAGATTGATAACAACACTAGGGTTAACTCATCAACATACTCACTAGTGTTGAATCCCATAATAGCAGATATCATATCAACTATGAGTCTTCCCATATCTGTGAATAAAGTCTACATATAAGGAGGTGGGCCCTTAGGCTGATGTTTCTATAGTATGAAAGTCTGACAGAGGCGATTAAGTTCAGATTGGGATAATTTAGTTGATTTCTCAAGTAAATCTCCAATGGAAATGGGGGTGAGAGCTTGACTGGAGTGAAATTGCAACATCTCGTTGATTGATTCAGCAGTTATTGAGAAGAGGACCATTTGACTGGGAGACATAACTAGTTTGCAGTTAGGGTCATAATTGGCATGGCAATGATGAATTATATCAAGGAAAACATGGACTGAGGGGAGAAAGTATATGGGAAGATTGGATTCCCATAGTCCTAGGACATCAGAGCCATTTAGGTAGTTATCTCTACTTTGGCAAAAGACTTTGAGGTGGTTTTTATCAGTGGCAAGGTCTTTTATTTGGAAGTCCCTATCTACCAAAGGCAGATAGTCTAAATCTCGATGAGGGGCATAAATGGGTGCAACATTTAAAACCATAGGGGTTTCCATTTCTGGTTCTTGTGGATTCATAAGGAAAATATGGTTTTCGTTTGTGAAATGGGAAACACAGAGGCTATGGGGGACTTTAAATGATGAAAATAATGACTAAATTATTATAAATTTGATCCTTTTCCATCAATTTCAGTGGAAAACTAGTATTTATAGGGTTTCTGTTGAGAATTTGATAAATACCTCTTCTTGGGGGATGAACAATGAAGTGCAAGTACTGGTGCGACTAGAGGGTTCTGGGCAGCGTCATCTGCAAGGTTTGGGAGCAGGTTGGCCACTGAAAACTCAACTGGAGTACCTCAATGTTCTTTTGCATGGACGCACAAGTTTACCAAACAAACAATGAAAATGGTTTTGTTTTTTTGTTTTATTTGCAAAAGTCAAAGATTGGTACGGTTTTGGATTTTAGGTGGGTGATGTCAACAGTAAATGATATGACGTTTTGTCGTATGTGGGAAGGTGGTAAGTGGTTTCATATCACACCGCTTTTGGGGATGGATGGTAATAAACTTGGAGCCAGCGATTCCATAGGTCTTTCGACACATGGTGGAGGCACTGTACAAAAACCGCTTCGTGATCACACACTAACACATGGTCACAAAGCATCGCGCGATATTCATAATGGCTGTCAGATCTTGAGGACCTAATCAAACGGTTGACGAAAGATGCAATATGATGGGGTTTAACAAAGGTGGGCCCGACAT
Organism: Pinus tabuliformis; assembly: GCA_031772625.1. Classification (NCBI taxonomy): domain Eukaryota; kingdom Viridiplantae; phylum Streptophyta; class Pinopsida; order Pinales; family Pinaceae; genus Pinus; species Pinus tabuliformis. The sequence continues at coordinate 580,325,738 of CM062818.1, forward strand.
AATTAAGGGTTAATTTAATCATATCGGGAGTGGCGGGATAGGTCGGGGAGGTTATTAATTAGCCATAGAGGTTAACTAATCCCATATTGATGCGGCGGGGGATTAAGGGCTGTTAATTAGTTACTGATTAACTAATTAATCTCGATTAAGGATGCATTATGATTATAATTAACCAGGGGTGAGGCTCGAATTGTATGCACCGATCCGGATCGGGTATTGCAGAGGACAAGAACACAAACCCCCTACAACAAATCGAGCATTAGATGAAGAATGGTTGGCTCACAGGTCATGTTCATTTTCTTTTTTACTGAATAAGGGTTATTTTCACAGTAAAACACTCGCCCATCCTGTAACAGGTCACGGCCACGAGGAAATAGAACGTCATTGTCCAGATCCGTTGTCGATACCGCAACCCCGCCTTGATCCGCTCCTATTGATTGCGATTAAGGTTAAGTATGGAACGCTAAGGCCGTTGATTAGTCAATGTTCAGATCCGCAGTTGTTAACGCAACTCCACCTTGAATCGCACCCTCTATACGCGGCAAAGGGTAAATATGAAACGGAATGGCCAGAGAGGGCCGTGCAAGCAGGGGCCACACGGAACATCGCACCCCCAATTCCAGACGGAAGAAGAAGAAATGGCTCAAACCCGACATCAGAGATCCCTGGCGCCATAATTCCGTCAGATCTAGCTTATAAACCTGTAAATCAAGACCTCACCAACATAGATCTGCTCCAGATTTTCATTAAATCTATTGAAGGTAAACATTTCTGCATAAGACTCAGTAAAGGGACGAGCGTACACAAATTAAAGAAGAGGATCCAGGGGCACATTGGAACCCCAGCACAATATCAAAACCTTATATATTCTGGATACAGTATACAGGACAGCCAAACACTCCTGCACTACGGTATAACCAACGATTCAACCATCATTCTAAATCTGCGACTGTGTGGTGGAAGCAGCGGTTCCAGCTCAAAAAACACCAACTCTTTTCGGGATGCAGTGAAGGGGAAAAAAATGGAAAACAAAACAGTACCACCATCAGAGTTTCCAGGGCCATACATAGTTGAACAAGAGCCAGAATCACCAACCCTACAAGTTACTATGCCTGAGGTAAATAACATATATACCGATCTATCCAATACTGTTGTTATTTGTAGATTCAATGGCTTCTGGCCTAAATCAGATGCCCTGCATCAATGGATCTACTCATCTTGGTCACCTAACTGTGAAAGTTACCTCTGCCCTAAGGGGTTTTTCATAGTTAGATTTAACACAGAACAGGATAGAGACAACATAATCAATCAGGGCCCTTGGTTCTGGGGCAGTGCCGGCCTCTTCATCACCCCCTGGTTCTCGGATTTCGATGCTACAACAATGATAGTCTCAAAAATGCCTGTATGGGTGAGACTACATGGACTCCCACTCCATTTCTGGCATCACAAAGTGTTAATCGCCATTGGGAATTCTCTAGGGAAATTCCTAAAAATGGATGATGAAAGAGCTATCAAGGGAATCTTCACGTTTGCCAGAATATGTGTAGAAGTGGACTTGAGTGAAGGACTACGTGACCACATCACGCTGAACTTTAATAATACTCAATGGATTCAACAGCTTGATTATGAAAACACAGCATTTCGATGCAGGACTTGTTTGCAGACAGGGCACCTTCAAAATAACTGCCCACTAGCTCGAAAGGACCCCAGGAAAACCAAGAAACAACCTAAAAAGCCCAAAGGCTGGCAGAACACAGATCCAATAGAAGAAGAGGACTTAAATGAGGAACCCACAGAGAACCTGATGGAACCAGCCTCACAAGTAGGACAGAAACAAACACAGGCAGCGACTACCTCTTCCACTCATGTGGGGCCGATCATCACAGATCTGCATCAGGAATTACAATTGGAAGTAAGTGGCATAAAGAGAACCCACAGCTCAGAGGGCTCAGAATCAGACAAAGAACCACAAATGAACACAATGGGAAACCAGCTAGCTATCATTACACCCAATGCTGACTCAGGAGGATGGCGTCGGGTGGAAAAGAAGAAGGGAAGAAAAGAATAGGCCAGCTGGAACATACAATTTTCTTTTTTACTGTTACTCTGTTGTTTCCTGTTTTTACAGGAATAGTTACTCTTGCTACCAGTGTTATTGTTTTTTCTTTTCGCTACCTGTCATTACAGGTTCAGCCATTTGCATATGCCTTGGCATCTACAAAATGTAATTTTATCAATATATGAATAAAATTACGATTTTTTCCTAGGGGAAAAAAAAAATTAACCAGGGGCGAGATATATAGAAATTCGGGGTTTTTTATATTTAAATAGTACGAGAGAGGGTACACGTTATACGGGAATTATATAATATAAGTTAAAAGTTAATATGATAATGAAATGAAAAAGCGCTAAGTTTAAAAACATTTAATGTGTGTATTTAACTTAGGCTTAAAGTGAAAGAGGGTTTTTATGAGAAATATTTGAAATTGTCCTAAGTAAAATGGTATTTTAATTAGGAAAAGACTTGTGAAGGTGAGTGAATAATTTATGAATGATTTTAAATACTTATGCTTTATAAATTATTGGGCTGAGGGTCCGATCCCTCCAGAAGTCAGAGAAATGCTCTGAGCCCCTCTAATTTAGCAAATACCTTAGTATTTAGGAAAAATTAGTGAAAATTTAGGGAAAATGAGAAGGGGAGTTAACTACTTGACTTTTCTTTGCTTGAGATGTTTTCAATGTATTATATGCCTTGGCCTTGTGATGAAAGTAAGAGATTGACACATTTAGAGTCACCATTCATCATATATGATTCTGCAACCAACATCTACCTACCCTACCTAGTTTAACCTAACATTTTTAACTTCTTTATTTGGGTGCATTTAGACTGGCAAACCCTTTTCACACTTTTTCTTTTACATGGTGGTATCTATCTAAATCTGTACTTATTACATCCAAAGGATCAGATTAAAATGTTGAGCTCCTTTTATTCACTCTACTTATCTACCAAGATTACACTGTTTGGTTAGATCTATAATCTCCATCTCTACAACATGAAATTGAAAAATGAGCTATGCAAGCTTAAACTATTTCACTATTCATGAATTGTGGCATAAGTGACAAGCTGCACACAATTGTTTATTTTACAAAAGTGAAAAAGTAGTGGCATTTAGACTTGCACACTTTCTTGGTCTTTCTTTTGTTGGGGTTCATTTTCTTTCATTTTTTGACCATCTTTATTCTTTTTACCCTTTGATTTTTCTTTTAGGGTATACCCTAAGAAAATATGGAAAACCATTACAACAAGAAAAGGTATTAACATATTACATAACTCATCAAGTCAATCATGACATATGACACCTATTGGTATAGGGGCCTAACAGTACCACAAGAGGGGATAAACAAAAGTGAGATAAGGAAAAAATTCAAGGGTAAAGTGGGATTTTTTCGAAACGGACAGGGTAAATTCAAAAGAATATGGGAAGGTTAATCACTCTAGGATTGAGGAAGAAAACTGAGGGAATATTATGAAAGTGGAATATGAAGAAAGGTAGAAAATTTTCTGGAACGTCTGCCTACACTGGTGCAAGAAAAAATAAGTGCAGCGAAAATTAAGTGATACTTGAATAAAAATATCCTTGCTAATTACCCCAATTGTATAAAGGTTGGTTCTGTTGAACCTAGTTTTACTTGGTGGTCACTAGCATATCTAAAGATCAAGCAATGTTTTATTTTTATTAGAAATTTTTTATCTTCCTGCCAACAAGCTGGTTTTCAGGTTGATCCTTCTGTAATCATGTCAGCGAACTGATTTTCATAATTATAGGAAAATGTTTTTTTTCTTTACTTTTTTATTTTATTTTTTATTTTTAAGAAGAAGAAGAATTCATGTTTTCAAAAGGTTGGTATTACCATTCACCACTACCGTCCCGAATTGCTGTTGGACTTGCTATGTAAAATATTTCGTGGTAAGTGGATGAAAATGCTTCTTTAATCTGTGTCCATTTACCAAGAATACTAAATTTTGTCCATCAATAGTTTTGACTTCTACTGCTCCATTCTCGAATACTTGGATCACTTCATAAGGTCCCATCCAACATGTATGTAATTTCCCTTTAAATGTTTTAAATATAGAACCATAAAGAAGCAGCCAATCACCTGGTTGGAATTGCTTTTTCTGAATAGACTTGTCATGCCACCTTTTACGTTGCTGCTAAATTAGTATGCTCTACTGAACAACATCCCTACGAAATTCATCTAACTCATTTAATAGGAGAAGACATTGTTTTGTGCCTCAGAGAGATCTATTCCTAACTGAACTACAGTTCTGAAAGTTTTGATCTGGAATTCAATTGGTAACATAACCTGTTTGCCATATACCAGCTCATATGGTGTATGTCCCATGCTATTTCTCCAAGTGGTTCTGTATGCCCACAAAACTTATGGTAATCTTTCAATACAGTCTTTCCGATGCATATTTACTATCTTTGTAAGAATGGACTCGATCACTTTGTTTGTGGATTCCACCTAGCCATTTGCTTGTGGGTGATATGGCATGGATTTCCTGTGAGGAATCTTGTATTGCTCCATCACACCCTATACCAGATTAGAAATAAACTGTATACCATTGTCAGAAACAATTTCTCTAGGCACACCAAATCTAGTAAAGGTTTTAGCAAAAAGAAAATCAACAACAACTTTTTCTATAGCAAAAGAAATAGCTTTAGCTTCTACCCATTTTGTAACAAAATTTGTATAAACCAAGATATGCTTTTTACTTAATGATGTTGGATTTATTGGCCCTATAAAATCAATAGCCCATTTTTCAAATGGCTCAATCATAACTTGGGGGCATAAAGGCATTTCATTGGTTTGATTAGGATGGCCCATTCGCTGGCAGCTATCACAATGCCTGGCGTACTATTTGGCATCCTTAAACAAGGAAGGCCAAAAGTAACCAACATGCAATACTTTATATGCAGTCCGCTTATCAGCGAAGTGGCCTCCACAAGGTTCATCATGAGCATATTTCAATATGTCAAACACTTCCTCCTCTCTTACACACCTACAGATAATCAGATCTGGACCAGTGTAAAAGAGATCTCCTTGAATCCAGGAGTATGCAGCACTTTTCTGAACAATATTCCACTTTTCACGAGCGGATAAGTGGGGTGGTGATTTCCCAGTAACCAAGTAATTAGCAATGTTAGCAAACCATGAAGAATCTATTGACATGGAAAAAATACATTCATCCGGAAAATGATCATTAACAGGAGTTTCATCACCACGATTATCTAATCTAGAAAGAAAATCTGCTACAACATTAGATTTTCCTAGTCTATCAACAATAGTAACATTAAATTCCTGCAGCAATAGTAACCACCTAGTCACTCTACCGCTAGTCAATCGCTTGTTCACCAAATATTTAATCGCGGAATGATCAGTATGTACAAATACTTCATACTCTATAATATAGTGCTTGAACTTATTAATTGCAAAAATTACAGCTAAAAACTCTTTCTCTGAAACTGTATAATTTATTTCAGCGGAAGACAAATTCTTACTAATATAATATATAGCATATGATTGTTTATTTTCCTCTTGTCCTAAAGCTGCATCAATAGCAAAATCTGAAGCATCAGAGGAAATGTGAAAAGGAAGGGACCAGTTAGGACCTCTCAAAACTGGTGCATGTAATAACCTTTCCTTCAATGTTTCAAAAGACTATTGCCAAGCTGTGGTGTAAGAAAATTCACTATCCTTAGCTAGAAGTCAGAAAACAGGGGCATCTATCTTAGAAAAAATTTCAATGAATCTCCTATACTAACCAGCATGTCCTAAAATGCCCCTTACTTCCCTTTGAGTTTTGGGTGTAGGGAGATGCAGAATGATTTCAATCTTTGCTTGATCAACCTATATACCTTTACCAGAAACCAAATGGCCAAGTACCACTCCTACTTTGCACATTAATCTATATTTCTTGTCACTCAAGGCGAGATGGGCTTCCTGACAATGAAGAAGTACTTTTTCCAAATTTTTGAGAGCTTCCTGAAAAGAATCACCAAACACAGAAAAGTCATCCATATAAATTTCTACAAATTCTAGATCAACAAAAATGGCTAGGACTGCCCTTTGAAAGGTAGTTGCGGCATTACATAAACCAAAGGGAAGCACTCTATAAGCAAATGTACCCCATGGACATGTAAAAGTAGTTTATCCTGATCCTCTGGTGCAATCTATATCTAGTTATAACCACTGAAGCCATCCAAAAAGGAAAAATATTTCTTTCTTGCAAGGGTATCAAGCACCTGGTCAATGAAAGGGAGAGGGAAATAATCTTTGAGAGTGGCTTTGTTTCATTATCGATAATCAATACAAATACACCATCTTCCATCTTTCTTAGGTACTAGCACTAATGGAGATACCCATTGACTGTTGGAAATAGGATAAATAAAACCAGCATCCAAGAGTTTTTGTACTTCTTCCTTCACAATATCTCTTAGAGCTAGATTCATTTGCCTTTGGGGTTGTCGGACAGGTCGGGTTCCTTCCTGAATATAGATATGATGTGTACAAGTTTCAAGAGGAATACCCTTCATATCTTCATAGCCCCATGCAAAGGCACTGAGATGGTTTTGCAACAAATTCACAAGCTGCTCCTACTGAGATGAGTCCAAATCTGAACTAATATGCAAGGATTTACCAGGGCTAATCTCAACAAGAGTAGTATCAGGCTCAGGAGTACTCAAGGGGGTGGTCAAATGCAGTGGTACAGAAGAATGAGAATCATGATTATCTTGAAAATCTAGGCTGAAAATCTGGCTCAATAGCTCAAAATTAGGCATAGTGTCTAGATTATTCAGGAAATCTTGAATCTCATCTTCTTGTGAAGACCCAGTGTACTGATGGATAAGGGAAATGGGATGAGTCTCCTCATCACTACTTTGATCCAACCATAAAGTATCTCGAAGGTCCTAAATGGATCTGGCAGTGGTGTATAAGGTAACTTTCTTCCTAGAATCTCCATGTGAAATATACATATCACCGGAATGACATCCAATATATGCATTAGCTGTAGCAAGCCATGGTCATTCCAAGATCAAGGGATGTCCTCTTACTGGGTTATTTGGTTGAAGCACAATGAAATCAACAGGATATTCCCAAGAATTTAATGAGATGATCACATCATCCAATACTCCTTCTAGCTTAATTTTAGATCTATCTGCTAATTCAAGCACAGTGGGAGTAGGATGAAGATGAGATAACCAAAGTTGATCCATGTTTTTCTTATTCATGACATCAATGGCTACTCGTAGGTCTATAAGAACATTACAGACGAGAACATTACCAATTTGAACTGAGACAATAGGGTTTCTAGGATCAGTATATTTTTCCATAGACACACATCCCATCATCAATTCTACTACCCTACCAAAAAATTGAATGGTTTGGGGTTCCAATATCTTCCTCCTGGGTTTCTTGAGATAGAGTTCCTTAATAATCTTGGTACAAATAGGGATCTCTTTGATGGCTTGAAGCAGAGGTATCTTAATGAAAAGATTCCAAAGCTCTGATGCCAAGCTAGTCTCAGAAATAGGCTCACTTCTTTTCATTACTAGCCTCTCTAGGAAGGGAGGCTGGTTGGAAGAAGATGACAAGGATTCAGAGGGTAAGGGCTACTTAGTGACAGCGTTCGGAGAATGGTTAAGAGTTTCCTCTTCTCCTTTCTCTTCAACAATCACTCTAGGTTGATTCTGATTTTCTACAGTTACAATCCTTCCCGATCTTAATTGAATATCATGAACCCCAACTGGAATGGACTTGTACTTGAATGGTAAAAGTGGGTTTGTTACATAGATCATTTGCACTGCTTTATTATTGTTAGGATTGGGCATAGGTTGAGCAAGCAACTCAGGAGGTCAAAAAGGTGGAGGTAAAGGCAATGGTGGAGTAGACTGACTCGGAAGTTGAGGCATTGAATAAGCTGTATCCGTAGACAGATATGACTGCATAGGTGGCTAGTAGGAATATGGAGAATGAGTTGGCCCTCTCCTTCCTTGTTGCCATGGTTGAGAAGGTTGCCCATGCTGATATTGATTCCCATAATACCACTGTTGATTAGTGTTAGGATAATAATATGCATGTGAATTATAACCAAAATAGTGTGGAGAAAATTCAGGAGCCATACCTGCACCTACCTGAGGCCAATTTCTTCTTGCTCCCATAACATACAAGTATTCAGCTTTAGGCTATCCCCCTGTAAATATAGCTTAAGTTCCTGATATAGAGGGACATTTTTCTGTGACATGGTATTCTGCACAAATAGCACACTTATTAGTTTCTTTCAAATTAAGACGACAGTCTTTAGGAGGATGCTTGTCTCTACATTTAGGACATAAAATACATAATGACTCCTGTTCCTCCTGTTCGAAATAATACTAAGGGGGGGGGGGGGGGGGGGGTTGAATCAGTATTATAAAATTATTTTCAATTTATACAAATATTTGCAGATCTGACTAATGAAACTTGCATAAACCTTCTAGACTTATAATCTAATATATTCTTCAGATGTTGATCATTAATCTATGAGTCAAAACCATATAATAGTAAACAGGAACAAGAAAAATAGATAGTCACACCAAAGAACACAAGATATAAGGTGGAAACCCAATGTGGGTGAAAACCACCTGCTACAATATGTCTCTATCTTCTTTCAATTAGAAACTTCTTTTTACAATGATTCTGTACTAGTGCAGTCTTATACCAGCACGCAGGCTTCAACTTGTAGAAGGCTACAACCTTCTCTTTTCTTCCAGGGACCACGTTTCATAAATTTTCAGACTGGATCCATGAATATCAATCAAACATCAAATAGATCTGCAATCAACCAACTTCCTTGTACAAATACTGAATCAATAACTTCTCAACACACAGCAACTAGACACCAATTCAGAACCTTGAACACAGTAGTAATAGATAGAAACAGCTAAAACATATTTCAAGAAAAGTCTGCAACTTCACCAATAGAAACCTGCGGATATCTGCACCCTCTCTGTGTGAAACCTGTGGATCTTCGCACCTGCGCCATGCCAAGCCTGCGGATCTCTGCTCCTGCGTCGTGTCTGGCCTGTGGTTCTCCGCACCTGCACCTTGTCTGTCCTGCGGTTCTCTGCACCTGCACCTTGTCTGTCCTGCGGTTCTCCGCACCTATGTCCTGTCTGGCCTGGGGTTCTCCGCTCCACCATCGTTTCTACTATGCAGGTCTCCGCACCTACGCTGTGTCGCACCTGTGGTCCTGTGAGTATAGATACTTTATCAGACTTCAAGTATACCCCAGACTATCAGATTTACAGATCTGATCATGCGCCACAAAGATCTCGACCCATCAGTAGATCTGTCTTCTAATGCTCAGGTTTCTCCTTGATTTAGGTCCAACTATAACTCACCAACCGATCACCAGTACTTTAGATCTTGCTCTTCTTAAGATATTCAACACATGAGTGCATAGCCAAATGATCTCCTTTCCTTTTTATAGACTAGGCCTTACTCAAACCATGGTCCAAAACCATAGAGATCCAATACTAGGGACCCAAAACCTAGGTTCAATACTTTAGAAGCAAAACCACGGACCAAAACCATAGGATCAAAAATGTCGGACTAAATACCATGGACCAACCATAAGATTTCCCACGTGCGCGTGTTTTTCTTTGCATGAAAGTGCATGTACTTTACGACTGCACTTTTTGTTCGATACACCTGCGGATATGTCCACATCTTTTGTTCGACGCGCTTGCGTACATCCACGGCTTCATAAACAGGAACCTGCGGGTATCTCATTTTCTTCTATTTTGAGAGCCTGAACTTGTGATCTACAATTTTGAGTGAGTTGCCATCAAGGACAACACTTATGCCATCGAGCCAAACCTGTGTCATAATGCCAACAATCTCCCCCTTTGGACTTGATGGCAACCCAAAGTCACTCAAAGTCTTTTCTCCCCCTTTGACATCAAGGGAAAAGGGCTATGCTCCCTCTGAGTACATGCTGAAATCTCTGCTCGGCTGTGTTGTCCAAGCTCCCCCTGACATATAGGCAAGATCTGCAAGAAGATGATCTACAAAAGAAATATGACTTTATACATCATAACTGACCTTCCTATCACCAAAGACTCATACATACGACTCCCATAGGCATATGACATTATCCATCCCAGGCATAGTGGGGCAACCAAGATAGGCCGTTACATGACCTTGACAAAAGAAAGATAGAGACAAAATATTAGCAGCATCTATCAAGCACTATTCAGATCAGTATCCATGTTCTCCTTCTTCACTTTCTCCTCCTGAAATCAAGACAACCGAAGAATTGAACCAAGATCTTCTATGATAATGCCAACAATGCATTATTAGAAGAATATATGCTCCCCCTAAACCTGTGCCAGATTGTCTCTGACAGACCCATATCAGACTCTTCATCCTTGCTCTTCTTCAAGTCGACTGTACCCACATAAACCAGCATATGTACGTGTATACCCCATATGAAACTCACGTACAACCAACAATCTCTGAAACAGACAAGATTCAACAACAAGATGATGCATCAACTACCCCCAGCTTTTGTCTGAGGTATTCAAAGGTCTCCCTGGGCAGTGGTTTGGTGAGAATATCAACAACTTGTTCCTTAGAGGGAACATACTCCAATTTGACCTTTTGTTCAAGCACTTGTTCTCGGAGAAAATGATACTTGATCAGTATGTGCTTAGTCTTTGAATGCATGATAGGATTCTTTGAAATACTGATTGCACTTGTATTGTCACAGAAAATAGAGATAGGTGGAGTGTAGGTGATTTGAAGATCTTGCAATGTTTGCATCATCCAAAGGAGTTGTGTGTAGCAAGATGCAACAGCTACATATTCTGCTTCAGCTGTAGATAATGCAATAGAGCTTTGTTTCTTGCTGAACCAAGATACTAATCTAGGACCCATGAAGAATGCACCACCACTAGTGCTTTTCCTATCATCCATGCTTCCTGCCCAATCTGCATCTGTGTATGCATGAAGTGTGAGATCTGTACCTCTAGGATAACATAAGCCATAGTTTTGAGTTCCTTTAAGATACTTGAAAATTCTCTTAACTGCCTGAAGATGAGTTTCTTTTGTATTTGCCTGAAACCTTCCAACTATTCCCACTACATGCATAATGTCTGGTCGGGTACATGTTAGATAGAGCAGACTACCAATCATGGATCTACAGGTTGGTTGATGTACTTCTGCCAATTCGTCATTTGCGCTGAGGCTGCATCCTATCACCATAGGGGTACACACTGGTTTCGAATCCTCCATCCCATATTTCTTCAAGATCTACTTGAGATACTTGGTTTGTGATAGAAAAATATCGCCTTTGTTTTGTTGGACTTGTAAACTAAGAAAATATGTGAGCTCACCAAGCATGGATATTTCGAACTCCTTTTGCATCACCAAGGAAAAATTTTGACTCATGTCTTCTTCATTGCTGCCAAAGATGATATCATCAACATACACAACAAGTATTAGCAACTTTTCATTGTCAACCTTTATATATAGATTTTTATTAGTTGATCCTTTTATAAAGCCTTGTTGATGGAGGTACTTATCCAACCGATAATACCACGCCCTAGGAGCCTGTTTAAGGCCATAGAGATCCTTTTTGAGTCTACATACAAGTTTTGGATCATTTCCGAGAATAAACCCATCTGGTTGTTCAATATATACTTCTTCCTCCACGTCTCCATTCAGGAAAGCAGACTTCACATCCATTTGAAATACTTTGAACTTCTGAAAGCTAGACAGAGCAAGGAACATCCTTATGGCCTCAAGTCTGGAAACTAGTGCAAATGTTTCTTCAAATTCTATGCCTTCTTGTTGCGCATACCATTTACAAACAAGTCTTGCCTTGTTTCTAACCACATCCCCATTTCCATTCAGCTTATTTTTGAAGATCCATTTTGTCCCTATGACATTCTTATCTTTTGGTCTAGGAACCAACTCCCAAGTATTATTCTTTTCAATCTGCTCGAGTTCTTCCTCCATGGCCTTGACCCAGAGTTCATCTTTGCAAGCCTCTCTTACATTCTGTGGTTCAGCGGAGGAGAGCAATGCTAGATAACTTGAAGCTTCTAAAATGGTTCTCCTTGTTTGTACACCTTCCTCTTTCTACCCCAAAATTTGAGATTCTAGATGATTATTCTAAACGTATCTGGATGGAGTATTTTCTTCTATCCTTATCTGTTCTTCTGGTGCCTCATGGGTTTCTTCTTCATCATGAATCTGATTTGATGTTGACGGATAGTCTTCGCCATCTTCAAAATCTTCAGATTTTACCTGCCTAGGAGTGTTTCCTTCTTCATCAACCACCACATCAATGCTTTCAACAATTTTACCAAGTCTTTTATTATAACATTTGTAAGCTTTGCTATGGGGAGAGTAGCCAAGTAAGATGCCTTCATCTACTCTAGGTTCAAACTTGCCAAGATTTTCATCAGTCCTTTTAATGTAGCATTTGCTTCCAAAAATTTTGAAGTATTTTACCGTGGGAGTCTTACTGTACCAAAGTTCATGAGGAGTCTGAGTGCTGTTTACCCGGACGTTTGTCTTGTTGAGAATAGTAACAGCGGCAAATGCGGCTTCACCCCAGAAGGTTGCAGGAGTTCCAAACTCATCAAGCATAGCACGAGCCATTTGTTGAACTGTTCTGTTCATCCTTTCCACAACTCCATTCTGCTGAGGAGTCCTTGCAGCAGAAAATTCCCTTCTTATTCCATGTTCTTCACAAAAATCGAAAAATTCATCTGAGGTAAATTCCCCTCCTCGATCAGATCTGAGGCATTTGATTCTGCGATCTGATTGGTTTTCAACCAAAGCTTTGAATGACTTGAACTTTTCGAAAGCTTCATCTTTATACTTCATGAGTCCTATCCAACACATCCTTGAAAAGTCGTCAATGAACAATATGAAATACTCTTCTCCTCGAGGTGACCTCTTCCTAGTTGGACCACATATATCGGTGTGGACAAGTTCAAGTGGCCTACTGGCTGATCCTTCCTTCTCAAGGAAATTAGTTCTAGTTTGCTTACCAAATTGACATGATTTGCATATTGTATTGCCTGGAATTCTGATGTTAGGAAGATCACGAACTGCTTGATATTTGCATGCTTTCCTTATCTGAGAGAAGCTAAGATGCCCCTGTCTTCTGTGCCATAGCCAGTGTTCATCATTCTTGCTTAAATAGCATTTTTGTTGTTCTCCCTTGAGAATATATAAGTTATTAGGAGTTCTTATGCCTCTAATCACTGTCTTTCCTATATCAAGCTCACGAACAATACAACATTTGATCGAAATATTACCTCAGTTCCTTGATCACACATCTGACTGACACTCAATAGATTATACTTTAAGCCATCAACATACATAACATTTCCAGCCTTGACCTTTTCTTTCAAACGAATAGAACCTTTGCATTTTATGAATGCAAGGGTGTAATTTCCAAATGAGACCTTCTTTTCTTTTTCTAATGCACTATATGACTGAAGTTTTTCTTTATTACCTGTCATAAGTTTCGAGCATCCACTATCGATGTGCCATTGATTTTCTTGTCCTTCTGCATATAAGGCTATCACACATATTTCTGGTTGTGTTTCTTTCGTTTTCCATATTTTTGAACTCAATGAAGCCTGCTCTTTCTGAGTTGTTTGCCGAAACCTACTTCTGCATTCAAAATCTTCATGACCGAAGTTGTTACAAATAGAACATTCTATTTCATTTTAAAGGGATAAGGAGTTATTGTAGGTTCTTTTCCTGATTCCTATCATACTCCTTTGTTTTTGAGCTTCCCTAGTCATGATGGTCTTGTAGGCAACACAATGAGCAGCTTTATGACCAAATTTATGACATGAGAAACATTGGCCATTGAAAAAATTCCTGCGATTATCAAATCTACCAACCATATGATTATAGTTTCCATCCATTCTTGAGCCAAATTGAGAATGAGTTACCTATGGTTGTTTGAAGCTTTTGTTCATCCTTGAAGTAGATTGCCCCGAGCAAATTGTCCCTGATTTACATGATGATCTGCATTATGCTTTTGCTGTCGATTGTCAGCTTGTTCACTTCTCCTTGCTGCATCAAGATAACTTTTGGAGGTGGATGGCTTCTGCACTTGCTTCTGAGCTTGAGATGCTTTTTCAGAATACCCGAGACCTGTCTTGATTAGAGGAGAACGCTGCACATTGATAATCTCATCTAGAGTTTCAGATCCTTTAGCAAATATGAGATTAAGGGCTTTTGTTTTCTCAATTTCTTTTCTAAGTCCCACAATTTCACATTCTAACTTTTCATTGTGTTTATCCTTTTCGGCAAGTTGGAATGTTAGAGTATCTATAATCATATTCTTTTCTTCTAAACAAACTTTAAGTTTAGAAATTTCTTCATAAAGACCTTCTTCATTTGTAGCATCCAAGAAATCATCATCTTCAAAAGCCATCAAAAGTCTATCATCATTACCTTGTTCATCTTCATCACTATTTGACAATCCATCACTGTCTTCATGCGTGTAATAGCTCTTCTTATTTACATTCTATTTTCTGTTCCATCTAACAGGTTCCTTACCTTTGTCCATTTTATCTTTATGAGGACATTTTGCAACATAATGACCGACTCTTCCACAAGCAAAGCATTTGAAAGGCAGCTTACCTCTGAATCTTCCAGATCCCCGTTGAAGGTTCTTGACAAAATTTGATTCTTCCTCATCTTCTGTCATATGTCCTGACTCATAGTAATCTCCTTTTCCTGAAGCCTTGAATGTAGCTTCTCTCCTGTCTGATGGTCCTCCTTTTCTCATTTCGTAAGCAGTTAGAATTCTGTGCAGCTGTGACATGGTAAGGCTCTGTAGATTCTACTTTTCTTCTATGGCAGAAACTTTTGAATCAAACTTAGGAGACAAAGATCTTAGAACCTTTTCAACCAAAACAACTTCTTTAATTTCTTCACCCAAGTTTTTCATACAATTTATGATCTCATCTATACGTAGGAAATAGCTAGCCACACTTTCATCATTATGCATTCTGAGACTTTCATATTGAATTCTAAGGGTTTGTAATTTTGCTTGTTTTACCTGTTCATCTCCTCCATATCTCAGAACGATCTTGTCCCGTATTTCTTTTGCGCTTTTGAGCTGCATAACCTTGACAAATTCTGATTGATATAGACTTCCTAATAGAGTATTGATAGCTTTTGAATTTGTTTCATACTGATTCTTACCAGCTGCATCTGTAGGAGTTGTTTATGGAAATGTGTATCCTGTTTCCACAATATCCCAAACTTATGTAACAAGAGATTGAAGATAGGCAATGATTCTTACCTTCCAATAGACGAAGCTGCTTCCATAAAAAATCGATGGCCTGATAGATGCTTCCTTTTCGTAGTTGCTCATGATGATAGATCTTCCTTTAAGCGATCAAGCTTTTCCTGAAGGACCTGCTCTAATACCAATTGTTGGAAATAATACTGAGGGGGGGGGGGTGAATCAATATTATCAAATTCTTTTCAATTTATACAAATATTTGCAGATCTGACTAATGAAACTTGTGTAAACCTTCCAAACTTATAATTTAATATATTCTTCATATGTAGATCATTAATATATGAGTCAGAACCATATAATAGTAAACAGGAACAAGAAAAATAGATAGTCACAACAAAGAACACAAGATATAAGGTGAAAACCCAATGTGGGTGAAAACCACCTACTGCAATATGTCTCTATCTTCTTTCAATTAGAAAATTCTTTCTACAATGGTTCTGTACTAGTGCAGTCGTATACCAGCACGCAGGCTTCAACCTGCAGAAGGCTACAACCTTCTCTTTTCTTCCAGGGACCACGTTTCATAAATTTTTAGACTGGATCCATGAATATCAATCAAACATCAAATAGATCTGCAATCAACCAAATTCCTTGTACAAATACTGAATCAATAACTTCTCAACACACAACAACCAGACACCAATTCAAAACCCTGAACACAGTAGTAATAGACAGAAATAGCTAAAACATATTTCAAGAAAAGTCCGCAACTTCACCAATAGAAACCTGCGGATATCCGCACCCTCTCTGTGTGAAACCTACGGATCTTCGCACCTGCATCGTGCCAAGCCTACGGATCTCTGCTCCTGGGCCATGTCTGGCCTGTGGTTCTCCGCACCTACACTTGTCTATCTTGCGGTTCTCCGCACCTGCATCCTGTTTGGCCTACGGTTCTCCGCTCCTGCACCGTTTCTGCTATGCAGTTCTCTGCACGTGCGCTGTACTGCACCTGTGGTCCTGTGAGTATAGATACCTTATCAAACTTCAAGTATACCCCAGACTATTAGATTTACAGATCTGATCATGTGCCATAGAGATCTCAACCCATCAGTAGATCTGTCTTCTAATGCTCAGGTTTCTCCTTGATTCAGGTCCAACTATAACTCACCAACCGATCACCAGTACTTCAGATCTTGCTCTTCTTAAGATATTCAACACATGAGTGCACAACCAAATGATCTCCTTCCTTTTTATAGACTAGGCCTTACTCAAACCATGGTCAAAAACCATAGAGATCCAATACTAGGGACCCAAAACCTGGGTTCACTACTTTAGAAGCAAAAACACAGACCAAAACCATAGGATCCAAAATGTCGAACTAAATACCATGGACCAACCATAATATTTCCCACGTGCAAGTGTTTTTCTCTGCATGAAAGTGTGTGTACTTTACGACTGCACTTTTTGTTCGGTACACCTACGGATATGTCCGCATCTTTTGTTTGACGCGCCTGCGTACATCCGCGGCTTCGTAAACAGGAACCTGTGGATATCTCATTTTCTTCTATTTTGAGATCCTGAACTTGTAATCTGCAATTTTGAGCGAGTTTCCATCAAGGACAACACTTATGCCATCAAGCCAAACCTGTGTCATAATGCCAACACCTCCATGAGTTTTTGCTGAAATTTTAAAGAGTCCAATTATTTGGTAATAGTATTCATTACATCAATTTTCATGTTTTCCATTTTATTTTCTAGTCCAATAATCATAGCATCATTAGATTTAGTTTTTCTATTTCTGTTTTGAGTTCCTCTACTGGATCTATACCAATTTCTTGAAAATTTCCTGCATAATTCACAAATTTGTTCAAAAGTTTGCTGAGAAATATCACCTTGTCCTAATAGATTTAAATTATTTCTAGCATTATCAGTAAGTCCTCTTAAGAACAAGGTTCTAATAGTACTGGAATCAAGCTTAAGTTTCGACCTTTGTAAAATATACAAAAATCTTTCTAGGTAATCTTCAAGAGTTTCATCATCATCCTGTATGATTGTAAAAATCTCATCCTGCATGTCCCGAGTTTTGCAATATTCTTGATATTTAGACAAGAATGCTCTCTTCATCTGATCCAAAGAGGCTATAGTGTTTCCTCCTAACCCCATAAACTAGCATAGAGCTAATTCCTTGAGAGTATCAGGAAGTAATCTTAACTTTTGAGTGTCAGTTGAATAATCATAACTTCTACAAAGAATATCAAACTTGAATAGGAAAGAGTTAGGATCTTCATGAACTTTACCATGGAAATGAGGGAGAGATGATGGTGGAATATTCTTCATTTGCACCACAGTATCAAGATCCACAATTGGAAACACAAAAGTGGATTGTTCCCTACTTGTTTTCACCAGTTACTTCCACATGATCTTCATGGTCTGCCAATGTTTCCCTTTTACTTCCAATAGACTGAACCACACCTGAGTTGTTGTCACCAGAATCTAGGTGGATTGTTCCTATGTGATGGGTTTGAATTAGATTGGGCTTCCTGCTCATAGAAGGAGACCCAATATGAGAATTGTTTTTAGAATTCCTTTAGCCCTTAATGGGCTTCGAACCCTTACCTTTTCTAGGCATCCATTTCAAAAAAAGAAAGAAAAATAACAAACAACTTCTAATAAAAATGTTGTCAGAAATCAATCAACACCAGTAAAATTCCTTCAAAGAAGCTTTTCCAAACAATACTGCAAGAATAAAGGAAAAATCACCTCTATTGTATAAGCAGAAAATTCTTACCAAATCAAATCGCCTCCTCGGCAACAGTGCCAAAATGTTGGGTGTAGGAATTACACTTAAGCAAACTCCTCAACACTTAATTTGTCAACCCGGGGGATCCATAAACTTAGAGACGAAGCACATGCAATGCCAGAGATGGTATGAATCTTTCTAATATAAATCCCTACTTTCTTTAAAGGAAAGATTGTAGAATCAAACTAAAAAGAGAAAAAGGAAACTTGAGCCATCAAAATAATCTAAGAATGGAACAAGGAAGAATGCATTTGCAAAAGGGAATTAAAAATAAAGGGGCAATCACTCTAGCTAACTATTGTTTAACTATTGAGTGTGTGTTTTTCTTTAGCAGAGACACTTAGCAGTCTCATCAGATGGGCCCTTTAAACCTGCTCCTTTAGAGATTTCCTTCTTGCACTAATCTATCCTGCAGTATCACAGTCTTCTTGCACTAGTGCAAGAACAAAGATTTATGCAGAAGGTATAAATGATGTCTTTACTAAAGGTGTTTTACTTCTTGCAAGGGCTTGAACTTTTCCAGGTTCAAAGCACTCAGATCCCATGGCAAAAAACTAGTTCTTGCATTGGATCAGAGCTTCTTGCACTTAGCATTTAATTCTTAAAATGAGTGATTAGTTACTGCAAGTGATATTGTACTGTTAAATCAAATTGCACACATAGAAATGAATGTTTCTGATCTTGATAGAGTGCAGAACTAAAGAATCAATCCATATAAATTTATCCTATCATAAAGAATTTAATGAAAGAAAGAAAATTGTGGGAAGCAGACTAAGAAGGCTTGCTGTATCACACCAACATGCACTAGTGCAGGCTCATTTCTCCTACTTGGACCAGGCGAGGAAAACTAACCAAACAGAACTTCAGAAAAGGAAATATCACACCAACATTCACTGGTGTAGGTTTATTTCTCTTGCTTGGACCAGGCGGGTAAAACCAATCTGAAATCAAGTGTAGGAAAGGAAATTTAGCTACACAAAATAGATCCACTTTCACTCAGACAGGAATGCATGTGCTTGAAATTAAATCACACTTGACAATATAAACACAAATTACAGGAAACAGAAAATAGGGTAAACGTGCTGGGTTGGCTGGGCCCTAGCCAACCAACGCATTTCCCTTTTAAATAAAAATGCTGCTCAGTACTTCAATCAATTCATTAGCTCAAATAAAGAAATGTGATTTATAAAACATGAGGCAAAGCTCCTTTTCATTAATTCACTAAGGCAAGTACATGCGTGAATACATTGTTTAGCCTAGATTTGGGCGATAACAAAATACAACAACCTGTTACTGCCTCTCTAACTATGTCTCTGTTCTATCCAAAAACTTCCTTAGTCCTATTTACATTCTACATTATATAGATATTTGGCCAAGGGCCAAAACAAATCATTCAACTGATTACATAACCAACCACAGAATTTAGCTTCTCGGCCTTTAAACTTAGACAATTAACAAAACTAGCCGTAGCTAATCTCCAACTTTCGTTCTTCTCAGTTTTGATCTCGGCTGCATTTGGATCGATCTTACTGTCATGGTTGAAGCTTCTCAAAATGGGGCAGTTCGATCTCGGCTACCTTTGGATCGATCTTGCTGTTGTGGCTGAAGCTGCTCAAAATGAGGTGGTGATCAAGGAGGTTCGGATTTGCTGCAAGGATTTGTTGTGTTCGCTATGGTGCAAGATCCGATCCTGCACTAGGATCAGCGGTCATGGTAAGAACTATAACTACCAAATAAACATTGGAGATATTGATAAGTTACAAAGGGTGATTAAAAGTAAGAAATCATGTAATAAATGATTAATTAATGTTAAGTTAAGTTAAAAATATGAAAAATAAAGTGCATATGAAATATGTCACTGTTCTTGGACTAGTGCAAGATGAGGGTGTATAAGAGAGGTAAAACAGTGGTAAATGGTTATGATTCAGGAAGGGGAAAATGGAAAAAAGAGAGCAAATAAGGGGGCTAACAAGAACATGCTTAATTTTATGAAGAAATACAAAGTAGTACATGACTCCATGACTCAACCAGACATGACCTTTCTTATCACCAATGACTCAAACTTACATCAATCACCCAATCATGGTGCGTTTACGTATTTGACTCAACATTACATCACATGCCTAAAAAGATGGGATTACATGACTTGACCACAATATTACATACACGACTGAATTATACAATGATTACATCATAGGTCTTTACATGACATTTACATCAAATGATAGATATGATATTTATAACCAACATCAAAGACCTATATAGTGAGGTAACATGACCAAGAGAGTCTTGAACAACCATTATGTAGGATCTACACCATAGGTAGTAGCAACAATAACTTGTCAACCAAATGTCAGGTAAGACAATGGTATATCATCAACCTATCACCAAGTATGAAACATAAGATTTTTAATAGATATGTACTATTGAATCGTCCTCTTGACCTCATCAAGGTCAACCTGCTCTTTCCCTTAGTAGGAAGAGCCTCAATCCATGTTCATCAAAGCATAGAAATATATATTTTCATGCATCAATCAAAATATGCCAGAACCAAACATATAACCATAAAGTAAGATAGGGAAAAGTAGCATCATTCCTTAACATCATCAATATGTAACTAATGATCCCATGTCTCCAAATATCATTTAGCATATGTCTTCATGAAACCTGCAGTAACATCATTCTCTTAGCCCAATTTCTTCATGCAAGAAGAACTATCACACCAACACCACTTCATCAAAAACTATTTTACCAATATGCAACTGTAGTAGACATTATTATCAACTACTCATCCCATAGGCTTCATCCATGACAACAGCATTATCATCAAATAATCATAGCATGAGATAACAAGATCTACATGTTCTTTCCACAACAATCCCCAACATAACATACATATATCACCACTAGAGAGTTTTGTATGATCGCACATTTGATAAGGATGAACCACAATTAGCAAATCATGCTTCATCATTCAAGCACTTTAGCAGCATAAGCAACATTTCCATTGATAAGCATCATTATGTACGCAGGAATTCTAAAGAAAACAAAATGCCAACAATGCATTCTTAGAAGCATGAAAAATTCTCTCCTTGAACTCGTGTTAGTTTTTCACTGTCATATCTGATCAGATCATTTCATAAATCAGTAAGGACATCAAAGTATCTTCATCAATTGGTTATCCGTTAAGGCATAAACAACTTATAAAAGCCAAGAACCCACTCTAAATAGCATCAACAGACTATAACCATCAATCATTACAACCAGAAAACCAAATAATAATTTTCTGAAGCATATCAAAGCATTTTCCTAAGTCTGTGCCATCGTTTCTTCATCAAAGGAAAACATACGCGATTGTTCAGATCAAAACTCACATATATACTTGACTTTTATTCATAGGATCCGCATATAGAAAGTAAAATATTGAAACTTCACAACTTTAGTTCCCCTTGAGTCTATTATGTTTCTACTTGTTCACTCTTACTACACCAAATGCACTATTAGTAATATAAGCAACAAATATAAAAAACAACCATGGGATTCATCTTCAAGACAACATATGTATTACTCCCCTTGACATTACACATCACTAACCTTGAGGACCTGATAATCATCTTCTGCTCTTATGAGGTCATGTACCTCACATCACTTTTGCGGTCACTGTGAGAAGTATTCTTTTAAGAATAATTGACTGCAATGGGCACCATCTTCTTTTACTCTAATTCTGAATCCTTCTCATATCTATGAGAATTCTATTATTCAAGAACATATAATTTATCTAGGTTTCTATATCCTCTTTCTATGACTTTTCCAATTTCTTTTACCATTTGACCTACACTTAGAATATTCTTCTTTAGCCCTTGAACTAAAAAAGTATCAATTTCTCCTCTTTTTTTATTAATTTTTTCTTTACCCTTTCCCAGAAATTTGGTTGGAGCATTATTTCCAAGAATAACATTACCATATTGGTTTTTCATTAGAGACACCATCTTAGAGCATCTGCTATCTATGTACCATTCATTTTCTTCTTCAAATGAGAAAAGCGCAAGACCACACCTTATTTTTTTTTATTCTTTCTGCTTATTATGAGAAATTTTGGTGGATCCATCTTTTCTAGGTCTTCTGACATCAATATTCTTATCTAGCTGCTTGCCATGTTGTTAGAGGTGGTCCATAGATTTGTTCCTGCATTTTTTCGTTATATTCCCAAACTTGTTACAAGCATAACATCTTATGTGAGAAGAAGAATCATAATAGTTCTATTTCATATTCCTTTTGCTACAATCAATAGCTTTGTGACCATATATACTGCAAGAAAAATAATATCTCTGAAAGAAACCTGAGTACCTAGAAGTTGATGGTATTTCTCCTAAGCCGTTATTTACTTGTGATTGAAACAATCTACTTCTGAAATTAGTTGCAATGTGTCCATAATTATGACATATCAAACATTTAACATTATTGATCAGAGGAGAGAATTGATTAAAATTTCTATAGTTAGGAGTAAATTATTTTCTTCTAAGATTCACTTTCCTTGGTTGTTTATCATGTTGACTTCTTATCTCATTTTTGAGAATTTCAGGTTTTTTCATTGTTACCCCTTAGATTCCTTACCTCAACTTGTGGACTAGATTCTCCTTTAACGGTTTCATGAAAACCAAGACCAAATTTGATGGCAGTAGACCTTGGAATACTAAGAATATTATCCAAGATCTTAGTACTGTCTTCAAATCTCAGATGTTTATATTTTTATTCTAACTTACTTTTTATAATGTTTACCTCAACCTCCATTCTTTGATATTTCTTTCCCTTTTCTAGATACTACTTCTTCATACAATCTTCAACTGTTCTTCTTTCTTCCACTTGCTCCTTTACTTTGTGAATCTCATCTTTCAGCCCATTTTATCGTTGTTCAAATGCTCGAAGTAGTTCTTCATTCTGTTTGTCTGATTTTTCAAGATCTTCTCTTAGAGAGATGATCTCATTTTGAAAATATTCACAATATTGTTTAGGTAACATAACAACATTTACTGATTTAATCTGATCATTGTTATCATATGCCTGCAATTTATCTATAATATTAACAATATTTTTCAAAGCAAGATCAAATTTTGTTCTAAGATCAAAATTTTCTTCCAACATATCTTCTTTTGAATCAACAATTCCATGCCACATTTTGGACACATTGTTAGGGATAGGATTACCTAGTAGTTCCCTTGATGAGGAATCTTCCTTTGGGATTTCTTCATGGGTTTCTTGTAGCTTATCCCACACTTGACTCACAGTTGTATAATGCATACGCTTATTTAATGTTCAATCAAGTATGCTGCAAAACATGTGACTCAAAACCTGTAATGCCCCTCGTGAAAACTCCATGTAATAAAAGTTAAAAACAATAACCATGGATGAATGAGACACTTATTCAAAGATTAATTTTGGGCAATACATCCTAGGGGGTGTTCATTTGGTTTTTTATGGCTAAGGAAATTGGAAAATACAATGGCTAAGGCTTTGGAAAGGAAAAAAAACATGTTTGGCACATTTATTTATGAAAATAATGGAAATTAGGAGACAAAGAAGGTGAAAGGTCACACGTTGCATGTGAGGAGGAAATTGAAGGAAAGTAATGGAAAATAAGAAAATAGAGGCCTCATTCAGAAAAAGGCTTTTGAGGATCAGTTGGTAACCATTTGTCAGTTTAGTTTTGGATCACTCTAATTACTCTCTCTCTCTCGTACTCTTGGATAATTAGAGTTTTCCCTTGGAGCACTTCGACATTGGAGCAAGAAAGGGAAAGAAGAAAAGAGGATGAAAAGATCAAGCAGGGAGAGAAAGGATCAAGCAACTACATCAGGCTTCATTGTAGGTATCGACATTCATGTGTATTTTCCTTTGCCATCTTTGGCATGCATGGCATTACATGTGGTTATTTTCGATCATGCAATGGGTTTTTCCAAGTGTAACAATGTTTTTCAGCATATCCTTGCCATTTATAGATAGTCATAGTGTGATGGGGTTCTCATTTTTTGGTTGAGGAGGATTTACATATGTACTTGAAATTGAGTGAGGCAGAACTCCAAAATGATAGAAAACATGGCACAACAACCACTGAATGGGATTGTGGGTTTCAGTAAAGCTGGATTTTGTGTTGCCTTAGATGCCCTAGAAATCCTTGCCGGTGAATGACAAGATATATGGTAAATTCTAGAGGTGGTTTTCTCTTCGTTGGGCCTAGTAATCTCCAGTTAGGATATACGGTAAATCTTGGAGAGTTGGTTTGGATTTAGGGCCTAGTGATCTAGATTTGGATTGCAATAAATCCTGAGAGACTAGGAGACAAGAAAATTCCTCACGGTGTAGGTGGAGAAATCCGGTGGCATGCATGCTTGTTTCACCTAGAGATCAGGTGGAAATCAAGGTAAAACCTACTATGATGTGTTCATTTTGTTGGCCTAGTGATCCAGGATGGATTACGGTAAATCCTAGTTTTCATTGATGAGGGTGAGGTGGTTTAGCCTCAGTATGCCCTGGTTGAGTTCTTTTGGTTTGAGTCCCAAGTTCATTCTTGGAATATGGCACGTCAAGGAATGACTGAAGGGAGATTTGGCTCAGCCATTCTATGGTCGGGTGGTACATTGTAGTCCCATCTCTAGTTGGTTGATTACATTGATTAATGAGAAATTGAATCCCTTGATTTCTATGTGCAAATGTACTAATGTATATATGGATTTTGATGGCTGATATGTTTATGGTATTTATGTTCCTATTATGCTAGTTATATGTATATTGTGTGATAACAACTATGTATGGCTCTCAGCATGTTTTTACTTGTATTTAAATGGATATGGTATCTATGACCTAATAAGTGATAAGGCAGAAAATGGAATGAGGGAACAATGGTTCATCATAATTCTTAGATAAGTATGAGATCCCTACACTTAATTCTATTTTTTACACGTATAGGTTACATGTTGACAATATGTTTAATGAAATTTCTGTCATGGATAGTAGGGGTCTCATTAAGGTCTTGATCAACTTCTTTCTTTTGCATCATTGTTTCCCTGTACTTTAATTGATTATGAGCTTTCATTCCATTCTGGGCAGTGGCTTGGGATATGGGCATGAAAAAGTGGCTTAAATTCTAGGGTCACTAGCATAGAACTGGAAACTTTAGTCTACAGTCGCTGGTAGGCAGGCCTATGAGAGCGACTTTAGGACTCTAGTCGCTCCTTTACCCATAACATGAGAGCGACTATGGCCTAAGAGTTCCAAAACAATAGTAGGACCCGAGACTGATTGTCTGAGTGGCTTACCTGTCCTTTGAGGGTTGTGTTTATGATGTTGGATGACTGCGTGTGATGTTTCATTGATTCCACTTCCTTAAGGTCACATAGGAGGTCGAGTTTGATCATAATATCCTCTAGTCTCATGTTTACCCTGATTAGCATAGTTACTTGGGTGGATGTGGTAGGAGGGTGCTACAGAGTGGCATCAAAGTATGGTTCAAATCTCGGACTGGATGGGTTGAATGTCTTAGTCATGCATGCATGTGAGTTCTGCGTTTGTCTCTTACAGTTGTATACTTGTTGCAAGTACTTGATGTTGGATTAGGGTTATAGTATGGTTATCATGGAGAATTTTATGTTGACTTTATTAAGAGTACTTGACATGAGTATGTGACTGACTGTATATGGTTATTTTTTGCTTACATGTTGATTTTATGTAACCTACTTGCATAATTGTATGTTAGGTTACATTTTGAATACCGTAATTACATGTATCAGCCTTGTAGGTTGATCACAAGAACTGATCAATTATGTTCGACTACATGTGTTTATGAATATTTGTAGTTGTCTAGGCATTTCTTATGCATGTTGTTGGTTGCATGTAGCAATGTGTATAGTGAAGGAATGGTTGTTGTCACGCATGAGATCCTAGCATGCATTGTTGATATGGCCTTGCATTGATGACTGGATACTAGTTAGAGTGAATTTTATGTGTTGATACATTTTCCTGCATATGTCGATATGCTGTTATCAATATGTTGTACATTTATCACACTGATTTGGTGATCTTGCAGACAAGGTATCCTCCCCAAGCTATACTGAGGTACGTCGATTTATTGTGATTAGGTTTATATGACATGTTATGTATTGCACGAAGTGAAAGGTCAAATGGATAGCAACATGGTTGACTACAGATACTCTAGATATGAATCCAAAGAGGAGTATGGTGTTGGGAACTCTTTAGATTTGGCGGTTACATTGGGAATTTTGACGGAAGAGATAATGATTTGTAAGGCGGATAATGACCAGATCATACAAGCACAAGAGAAGCAGGTAAAGGTGAATGTTATACTTCTTCAGAGTTTGTCGGACTTGTAGTGACAAGGGCTACTTCAGATCAACCATGGTAATGAGGATTAAAATAATGGGGTCTATGGCAGTAGATCTCCTAGTAGATACAGGTTGGATAGATATGATACAAGGAGAGATGCCAGGTTGTTGGACACTCCTGAAAGGAGGGGCAGTGAGTACAAATATTATTCTAGTTCTGTTTCTGATAGACATCATGATCATCATTGCTATCATCCTTATACGAGGAATGATAGGAGATGCTTGTCGGATGATTTCAAGAAAGAAAAACCACCTACTTTGATATAGAGGCTTGGATACTTGCAATGAATAAATTTTTTGAGTTGCATGAGTACACAGATAACATGAAGGAAAAAATAGTTATCTTCAACTTGAAAGGTAAAGCATACATCTAGTGGGAAGATGTTAAGCGGGTTAGATACATCATGATAGATGACTTGAGCCAACGGAAATTTAGGAGGATTGTTAGGAAGAAGTACTTTAAAGAAAGGTACTACGATAGTGAGGCTAAATAATTTTATGAGCTAAAGATGGGATCAATGACAGGCGAAGAGTACACGACGAATTTTGTAGAACTATTGAGGTATGCACCATATCTGACTAATGAGAAGGCTAAATTTCATTGGTTTTTCAGTGGTTTTCAATTAGAATTTCAAGATCGGATTGAGTATGATGAGCCTTAGTCACTTGAGGAATTTATTGGGAAGCTCAAGCATTGCTATGTGTTATAGACATATTTGGGCACTACAAACCCAATCACATATGTCCATAAACCAAGTGCTTCTAAACCCCTAAAAGTGTTGTTTCATACCCTAAAAGAACAAGGTCAACTGATTACATCATTTCCCAGAAGTTCTCCCTGAAAAAATGCTCAGAACTGGTCAAAACTGGACCATACAGACTGCTCCATGCTAAGGGTGCGATGCATCTCACCTATCACATGAAATAGGGTGCGATGCATACTGAAAATCCCTTCTGTAGGGTGCGATGAGCGAGAGCAGACAAATGGCAGAGGAAGTTTGCTAGGTGGAAACCCAAAGAATCTTCTAGAAACTGCTCATATGACACTTGCCTCTCTGAATTCACCCAGGGATGAGTAAGAGATCATGAAATCTCCAAGTGGAACCAAGAACTATCAGAGAAATGACACTAATCAAAATCCCAGAAGTTGACTCACCCCACTGCAAATATCTATATATGGATCCCTCATCCTAGAGATCCAGAGGCTGGAATTTTGTATTTTGTTAGGAAGTGTTGTTGGTTTCTCTGTAAAGCATTGTATTGTTGGGTAATCTAGCTTTTCATGAGGTGAAGAGGGCTTTCATGCTGGAAGGATGGTGCTAGATCAGACAGCTGGGTTGTAATCCTCTCTTCTACTACTTCTATCAATAAAGCTATTTGATTTTTCCTCCATATACTTGTATATTTCTGAATCTTATATTTATGTATGCATTTGTATGGTTAATGTACATTTGATTCTACATTGTTTATGGCTATAGATCTCTATGCTTTGATGGTATTACATTGCTTTGACTCTACAGGCGTTCTTTGAAGTGGGACAAGTGAGGAAGGAGTGGCAAAGAGCTGTCAAAGGAGGGAGGAAACAAGAAAGGAGACAAGCGAAACACTGAGGTTGGTACTCTTTTTTTCCCTCTCATATTCTCTCGTAAAGGAAAATGCAAGTAACTTTAGTTTCTTTGTTTCTAAGATATATACCCGTCTTAGTGGGACTAGCAGCTCTGAATGGACACTAGTTTTCCCGATAACAAAAATGGTGACTCCATTGGGGAGCAAATAGTTTGTTTATTTGTTACTGTTGTTTTCTTTATAAACTACAGACGAAGCTTGAGGTTAAGCCAGCTAGCCTTCGAACTACTTTTGCTATGCAACTGCAAAGTAGATCAATGCTGCTTCAGTCAATCTCCAGGTTGGTTTATGAACTGAACATTTGACTTGCAAACATCCTAAGAGCACTGGTGGTAGTTCAATAACCTCATTAGATCAGCCCCTATACTTTGTGTTTACTGCCTATCATAAGCTCGGCCTAAATCACTGAACTTAGCTGCAAACTGTGAGTGAAAACCAAGTTCAGTATCATTCCTGGACCATCACACTATCTCTCATTCGCATTCTGAATGCATCACACCTCCCGTGTACTATATGTGAGATGCATCCCTGTTTCCCTGTGTTACAGGTGCGTTGATTGAATGAGACTGTTTCTCTCCCCAGATTTTGGTTTTTTCTTCATTGTTTTCAGCTCTATTCAGTAGTTTTGCTGTCTATGATCAGTATATCACTGTTGAAACCTTCTTCCTTTACATTATTCAACGTCCATTCATAAGGAATTGTAAATGTTTTTTTATGTATTTTTCATCATTTACAGTCCTCCTTTGCAAAAAGTAGCTTAATCGAACTGTCGTCTTTTGATTTGAAAGTGTCGCAACTGTCATTTTCAGTCAAGGAAAATAGTGTCGTAAAGTCTTCCTCTTTTAGATAGTCGGTTACACTTTTGCAATTGTATTTGATTTGAATCATCAATTCTTCGAAGTGTTGAAAGTAGTTTTCAAGTCGAAATTGAAAGTGTCGTCTAAATCTTCCTTTTTCTTTTGAAAAGAAATTGCTAAAGTGTCGATTTGAGGAAAGATAGTTTGGAACTATACTTAGTTTTCTTTTGTCATTCTCACATTAAGGAAACTGAAAAAAAAATACATGCATGTGCATTTGCATTTAGACTGCATGCGGAAATTGATTTAGGACAATGCATCTTAGTGTGTGCTCTTTATTCTCTGCTGAAAGAAAAAATCATAATCTTCTTTCCTTAGTAGCTAGGATTTTGATTGCTAAAAGAAAGTAAACGACTATTTATCATCTTAGATTGCATATTTAGGAATTGTATATCTACATCATGCGGTGAACCTTAAAGGCAAACTTCTTAAGAAAGATCAACTGTAAAATAAACCTCAATGAACATAAAAACACTTTGGAACCTAACGCACAACATCTAGAAGTCTAGGCTAGAGACATATTCCGGCATTGTAAAGCCTGGTAACTATCATTTTCATCGTAGGTTGGGTGATTCCTCCTCTTTGATATGACAAGTGCCAGTATGGACTTGTGCTCCCATGTACCGTCGAGTATATATTGGGAGACCACAATAGTATGTTATCCTTTAGCCTTAGGAAACCTTGTCTGCTGCCCTATCTATTGCAATGCACTGAACATAGCATTCTAGAAGATTGACTACCATATGTAAAAAGTATTCTATAGTTTTGCAATTGGTTTGGTAATCCCTCTGTCTAGATTTCCAGAGTAGTCACTTTTGTTCCTTTTCATACTCCTTAAAAGAAAGGGTCCATCTAAGCACTTGTCACTTCAGGCTCATTAAAAATTGAAGGCGACTAGAGTCATCTTTAGCTTTTTCTCGACACTTAAAAATTGAAAACGCAGGTTGTGTCAAAGCATCATAAAATTTATTTTAATTGGAATAACATCATTGTTCCCTCGTTGGTCTTAGGTTGAGAAAATGGAGTCCACCAATCAAGGATTTCCCCTTGGGAGGAATCCTAGTCCTTTCTCTTCTTGGGGAGATGTTGGTGCTCCACACATGGCTACATTGTCCCTTCTAGGACTCACAATTGCCCTGCTAGTATGGCTTTTCTTAACCTCTGTCGTTCAAAACACGGTAATTCCTTAGTAATCAAATCAGCAACCAGATGATACTGAGGTTGCTACCCCACCTTCTACTTTGTTTGTTTCTCCCTCTTCTTCTTCCTCTTCACTTGGTGAAGCTAGTAACACTAAAAACCAAGTAATTGAGAAGAAGAAGAAAGGGAAGGAGAAGAAGAAGAAGAAGCCAATGGCAAAAGGGGGCAACCATGCATTGTCTGGCGAAAACCCGCACATGCCACCATCCAAACCTAAATCTCCATGTGTCATTTGCAAAGGAGACCACTATCATAGAGATTGTCCTTGCATCTTGCGGATCTTAAGAGACTGGTCTCCCCGCTTGCACAATCTGGTGTCTTCAACCTCTGACAATCATGTTGAGAGCACACCATCAACTAGTGAAAACGAAGTCAATAAACAGAAAGGAAGATATAAATTTCCTTGTAGACTGTGTGAAGGTGATCATGCCCTCCACCATTGTCCTTTCCTGGACGAAGCTAAAAGAGTTATGGATAATCGTCCTGCTTCACCACAGTGACTTCCTCCTGGATACAAGAAACTCTTGCTGAGTCCATCGCTAGTTGAAAATCTGACTGACACACCTTTGTTGTCAGTCGAAACACCTATCATTGAAGATAAACCCTCTGAGTCCACACTGGACCAAAGTCAATAAGTCGAGACAGCAGTCGGCCTAGTATTGTCTTCAGAAGGTCCACCTTCAGATGATACAGTCATCAAAGAGAATGAGAATGGAACTGTTCAAATTACCTTTCTTAACACAAAATCCGATGAACATGGGGGAAATCTACCCATTCCTTTACCGCAGGAAGGAAGTTCGTCAGAGATTCATCTGGCCATTTATTTAGTCCCTCCTCCAAGCAATCTAGTCCTTTCTGTCGATTGGAATCTACTAGGGAGACCCCACCTACCATCTAATGTACCATTCTAAATCATAACACAAGCTTACATAATGATCATGGCTGGTACTATCATAGATGAAGGGGCTTCTGTGAGTATCCTTTCCTCAACTGCTTGGAAAGTGCTTGGTTCGCCATCGCTTCTACCTGAGATTCGAAATCTGTCAGGCTTCAACAAAGGAACCAATCGACCTTTAGGGATCCTTCCAAATTTGCCTATAACTTTGAGAAGGAAAATCGTTCATCTAAACGTAATGGTAGTCCAAGGGCCTCTAGATTACAATCTACTCCTTGGGCGTGACTACATTTACATCATGGGAGCTATTGTTTCCTCACTCTTTTGAGTGATGTGTTTCCCATATGAAGGCAGAATGGTCCTGCTTGTTGACCAAATTTCATTCCCCAATTCAAACATGGCTACTAGTCAAATGCCATCCCTAACTAGTCTTTTTGCACAAGGAATGTCTCATCAACCTCCAATCCGTCCACCTGATGAGTGCCAGTGATTCAGTGAATGTGACTAAACCCAGGGGGCATGCACCCTGGTCTGCTTTGGTAGGAAAACCCCAGGTATAAGGTAGGTTTCCGCATAGGATATACGACTAGTTTTACACACCCATCCATTTACGAAAATGGGATTAGACTGGAAAAGGATTCCCTCGTCAAGGATTATGTGAGTGGAAGCACCCACCATTAACCTTTGTCTATTTCGATGGACAGAGCCAAGGAAGTGTTTTGTCTACAAATGCGGACGAAATAACCTTGCTTTAATGCATGAACTTCCATATGGTAACCTGGAAACTCTACTTCTCTTTATACCTAGGGGCATGCAAACCTTTTGTACACAAGTGAAAAGTGACCAACATAACTCTAACCCCATAGTTTTTTACTAACTTCAAATGCTTAAGTTAGGTGATTAGTTTGATCAACCATTCACCTTTGTAAGGGCCAAATGGCATGAGCAAAGTAAAGGAAAGGTTTCCCATCGAGAGGCTATCCTACCTAACCTCAGTAGTCCTTTAACTCCTAGGATAGTAGTTGGTTATTACTAGCTTACATACAAAAGGCTCCGGAGCAAAGTTGCGCTTGGGGCAAGCTCCCTAAAAAATGAACCTACTAATGAGAGACATCCTTATTATACGACTGGCATGAGCAATGTTTCCGCAAAGTTCAAGCTCATTAAAAAATAAACCTAGCTATGAGCATATGTTCCCCCAAAGTTCAAGCTCACTAAAAAATGAACCCACTTTCAGTAAATAACCTTTGTGATTGCATTACTATCAGCTTTTGATCATATGTCTCCACTTGATTGTTTACCCTTTTGAGGAACAACTACGACGAGTGATTCTATTAGCCACCTTCTTTACACTTCCATGATTGAAAATTTCCAAACCTTACTTGGAACCAGCTGCTATCCAAAAATATCACTCGTTCCTCAAAGACGAGTCTCTTTTAAGCTCTTTTTAGACTTGTAAAATATAAAAAGATTGTTGGGCAATTGGCCTCTCCAACTCGTTAAATTGATTGGAAGTGCCATCCCTCCTCTACATTTTAATCTTTTTAGACCTGAGGGATCATTACACAAAAAGATCGAGCACTTGTCTTTTTTGGCTCGTTAAAGTGATCGGAAAAGTCATCCCTTTCGTATTATGTTATACTTTTTCGGACTTAAGGGATTATACTACGGAAAAGGATTATTGGAGTTTCCTTTCCACCTCTTTTCAGACTCTTTAAAACTAAAAAGGACCGAGTTATCTTTGTCGTTAAACACGTTAAAAGAATACAGACAAAATTTTCCATTACAGACAAGAGTGAGTTTCACTGTTGCTAGGCTCGCTAAAACATAGCAACAGGTTTGCCCGAAGGGAAAAATATAGAACAAGCATATGTTATCCTCCTCAAGCTTGACAAAAATAAAGAGGTACTAGTCAGCAATGACTGGGGAAAAATTGGGAAGAAAACTTGAAGATCTTCATTGGTAGCAGGTCGCTCTTGAACATGACACTTTCACTCCATCACCATGACTGAGTCGGGTTGGGTTATTCCGTTCACTGGTCATATCACCATTGGTCCTCCGTACCATCCATTTTTTGGGGTTAATGCTACCGATCCATTTTCAGTGTCGCCGATATGTTCAAGAGAAGTTGCTCAGAGAATTCACCAACCCATCTTACGCCTCATTCACTGCAATACCTTCACTCTCCATTTTTCATGACCTCCACCCTGAACCTTGTATCATGAGATCATTTTCACCTCCACAAAATCATTTGCTCCATTCCGTGTCGTAGATGTGGCATTTGTTAAGGCCCTCCTACGACGGGTCACTTCTTTTCGACATCAGCTCATTATCCAAGAAGTAGACTTAGGAACAACCCTTTCAGTACTTTGAAGCTTGCATGCCTCAATGGCAAGTTTCTCATTTCCGGCAACAGGTTTACATCAATGGGCTTCGACCGAAAGATTTTGCGTAGTGTTCGACATCGACTCATGTATTCACACCACATGAATTGTACTATAGTACCCTTGATGGTCATTATCATTATCGGTGGTTCCTCTCGCGCCTATTAACAGCTTACATCATTAGCTGGTAATCAGGCAATGTCTTTCCATGTTCGACACCAGAACATCTTTTCACATGGATCGACTTGTACTCGGGGTAAAGATTGAACGAGTTTGAAGACCCCAGATCTAGTTTCATCCATCCAGGCTACGATATATTCAGGAAAATAAAGACATCAAATGTACATCATAGCTGCACAGATAATCATCCAAGCCAAGGGATGATGGCTCTACCAGAATCATCAGTCTTCCACACAGACGGTTTTCTGTCCTATGTACATGAAAATGAATTTATAAAGCTGAGCATAGGAATGCCCGCCTCAGTTAGATCATGAAAATATTATGAAGATAATGTATTGTATTGTATCTTATTACAGGTCACATTCCAGTTCGAAAAACATCAGATCCTCATGATAAAGCATTTCACCCGACATCAAAAGATTTACGACCTCATGCTTTAGGGGGAAACTGTTATAGACATATTTGGGCACTGCAACCCCAATCACATATGTCCATAAACCAAGGGCTTCTAAACCCCTAAAAGTGTTGTTTCATACCCTAAAGGAACAAGGTCAACTGATTACATCATTTCCCAGAAGTTCTCCCTGAAAAACTACTCAGAATTGGTCAAAACTGGACCATACAGACTGCTCCATGCTAAGGGTGCGATGCATCTCACCTGTCACATGCAAAGGGTGCGATGCATACTGAAAATCCCTTCTGTAGGGTGCGATGACCAAGAGAAGACAAATGGCAGAGGCAGTCTACTAGGTGGAAACCCAGAGAATCTTCTAGAAACTGCTCATATGACACTTGCCTCTCCGAATTCACCCAGGGATGAGTAAGAGATCATGAAATCTCGAAGCGGAACCAAGAATTATCAGAGAAATGACACTAATCAAAATCCCAGAAACTGACTCACCCCCTGTAAATATCTATATATGGATCCCTCATCCTAGATATCTAGAGGCTGGAATTTTGTATTTTGTAAGGAAGTGCTGTTGGTTTCTCTATAAAGCATTGTATTGTTGGGTGATCTGGCTTTTCATGAGGTGAAGAGGGCTTTCATGCTGGGAGGATGGCACTAGATCAGACAGCTGGGTTATAATCCTCTCTTCTACTACTTCTATTAATAAAGCTATTTGAGTTCTCCTCCATATACTTGTATATTTCTGAATCTTGTATTTGTGTATGCATTTTTATGGTTAATTTACATCTGATTCTACATTGTTTGTAGTTATAGATCTCTATGCTTTGATGGTATTATGCTACTTTGGCTCTACAGGTGTTCTTTGAATGGGGATAAGTGAGGAAGGAGTGGCAAAGCACTATCAAAGGAGGGAGGAAACAAGCAAGGAGACAAGCAAAAGACTGAGGTTGGTACTCTCTGCTTCTCTCTCATCTATCTCTCATAAAGGAAAACGCAAGTAACTTTAGTTTGTTTGTTTCTAAGATAGCTACCCATCTTAGTGGGACTAGCAGCTTTGGATGGACACTAGTTTTCCCGATAACACTATGAACAATCAAAGCGTAAGAATTAATCTCAGTATGGATCGAAAGGAAGTGAAACAAGTAAAGGTAAATGAAAGACTAAGAGGACAAGGCCTCAGCATGTAGATGAGAAAGAAAATGTGGCACCGAAAAAGAGATTTAATGTAGCTAGAGAGGGACATGAGTTGTCGCAGCAACATAGAGTTGTTGGTACTGGTCGGTTGGATTGTTGGACATGTGGAAAGGAACACATTAAGAAAGATTTTCAACAAAAACAGGGAGGTAGTCCTTAGATATACAGTGCATGAGAGGCATAGACTATTAGGGATGTTGGTTCAAGCATTCCACGTATCTATGCAGTAGTGGACAACATGCATGTAGAACACTAGGCATCTATCATTGATATGGATGATAAGATTTGTGATCAAGTTATTTCTATTTTTATTTACCTTGGATCTAATTATAGATATGTTAGTCCTGACTTGGTGGATAGGTGTGGTTTGAATAAGGAATTGCATGCAGAGTCTTGGTTAGTGTAGTTGGCTACAGGTACAAAGAAGTGAGTTCATCATTGGGTAAGCGCTTGTACATTTGATTTAAATGGTATGCCTATAGCAACACATTTGAATGTGTTATCATTGGGATCATACATTATGTTGTTGGGCATGTATTGGTTGTATCTACATAGAACTAATGTTGATTGATATGATAAAGATATTGATTGTGTTGATGACAATGGAGAACTAAGAGTATTACAGGGTAGGAAGAAATCCACATTAGTTAGGATGTTAACAACTATGCAAGAAAAGCATACCCGTAGAAAAGGGTGAAAGCTAATTGTAGTACACATTTCTATTCATAAAGGTAAGGATGTTGAGGATGCATATGTGTTAAGAAGGTACCTGGTTTTACAGCAATTTAGGGATGTATTTCCTGATGACATTATAGAGTTGGCATGTCACAGGGAGGTAGACTTTTCTATTGAGTTAGTGCCAAGGGCAGCTCCAGCATCAAAAGCACCTTACAGGATGAGCACAATTAAGTTGGTTGAGTTAAATGAAATGTTCGACAAGGGATACATTAGGCCAAGTGTATCACCTTGGGGCACACCAGTCTCATTTGTGAGGAAGAAAGATAGTACTATTAGATTATGCATTAACAACACGTAGTTGAACAAAGTAACTATCAAGAACAAATATCCTTGGCCTAGGATTGATGACTTGCTCAATCCACCAAAGGGAACAGTAATGTTCTCGAAGACAGACTTGAGATCTAGATACCATCAGGTACACATCAAAGAGGAGGACATTTACAAGCCTGTGTTCAATACCACATATGGGAATTATGAGTTTGTTATTGTTCCATTTGGCTTAACTAATGCTCTAGCTACATTCATGTATTTGATGAATAGTACGTTTCATATATATTTGGATAAGTTTTTTATTGTGTTCATTGATGATATATTGGTATATTCTAAAAATGAGGAAGAGCATCCCAAGAATTTAGTAGCAGTGTTGAGGTTCTTGAGAGAGCATCAATTGTATGTTAAGGTCAACAAGTGTAGTTTCTTTTAGATTAAGGTACACTACTTGGGAAATGTTTTCTCCAAGGAGGGCATTGCAGTAGATTCAAAGAAGATAAGGGCCATCATGGAGTGGGTAGCTCCTAAGAGTGATGATGAGGTGATATATTTCTTGAGTCTCACAGGCTATTATAGGAGGTTCATAAGGAACTTCTCGCATATTGCTTATCCCATTACATCCTTGTATGGGAAAGGTAAGAAGTTTGAATGGACTAAGGAGTGTGAGGCTAGATTTGAAAAACTCAAGCAGTTGTTGACACATGCACCAATACTACAGATTGCAGATCCGTACAAAGAGCTTTTGGTATGCACAAATGCTTGTAAGAGAGGGCTTGGTGGAGTCCTTATTCAAGATGGATAGGTGGTATGCTATGAGTCACAGAAACTGAATGAGCATGAGAAGAACTACCAAACACATGATCTTGAGTTAACAATCATTATACATGCATTGAAGGTGTGGAGGCACAATCTTCTTCGTAGGAAGTTTGTGTTTATGAGTGATCATATTGGGTTGAGATACTTGTTTGACAAGTTGAATCTAAATGTTAGGCAGGCTAGATGTTTGACCATGATCAACGAGTTTTATTTTGAGATCAGGTACATCAAAGGTAAAGATAAAAGAGTGGCAAATGCTCTCAGTAGATGGGTATAGGTACATCACTTGGCAGCTATGAGATTTTATGGGATTTACTTATAGGATAGGATCTTGCAAGCATGATAATAGGATGTCAGGTATATGGAGATTGTGCATAGGTTGCAGTAGGGTCATGGTACAAGTATAGGTGTAGGTACATGTACATGTAGTGGTACAGGTATAGGTGGAAGCACAGGTACAGGTACAGGTGAAGGTGCATAGGGCATGGACTATTGTCTTACAACAGATGTATTGGTCACGTTCCAAGACAGGAGTTGACTGACTAAGTACCCTAGGGCTTTGGGTCAACACCCTAGCAGAGTGAGGGGTTATCTACAGTAAAAGACAAGCATTCCACATAGACATGATACTTAAATAAGAAAACTACGCGAAGAGAGGTGCACTTGGGGGTCCTTCGTTCAGGTAGATCTAGCTAGAGTCCAAACCCTCTTGGAGTTCCTCTTGATCCTTGAACCTGCAAAACAGCCAATTCAAAGAAGCATAGCAATATATGGACAAAGTATCATATAGAAATCAACTTCATAACTTATTGAAAGATGGTTAGTTATACATTGAAACAATTATTCATATGTAAACCATAACAATAACGTCATATGCATAAAGAAGATTGATTTCGGGAACAAGACAAATGTTTCTTTATTGCAGATAACTAAAATAGAAAAATGAATGATATCACCTGAATCTTCCTCTTGTTGGCTCCGAGGGGAACTGTCCTCTGGGTCCGTCCAATCCCAAGTCTTCAAAAGGCTCCTTCCATGACTCACACAAGGATATCTCAACTAGTGAAATGACATCATAACTCAAGGAAACAAGGGTTTCCTATAGTGGGCAAAGTGATAGAAGCATAGCGATATTTAGACTTGCTCAAGGATAATCTCAGTAGAGTAATTCTCTCTCCTCTCTCCTCCCTTAGGCCTTCCCATTGAAGCATTTTTATACTTCTCCCAAAGTAGTTTTTTAGTTGGGAATTCATTGGGAATAGTTGGGGCCATAGGCACCAATAGTAATCAATAGGTAAAACCCATGATCTCTGCCTGAAATTAAGGAGATTTAATTTTTTTAAGTGTTTTAAGACATATACGCAGGTTGGGTATACATTGACCCACATACACATGCGTTTAGCTCAGGTCAATGTCATGTATAGGGAGTAAAACACTGTTTTTTAAGTATTTTGACCAAGTCTAGAAGGAGCAATTTCCCTAGGCCATAAATGCAGCATCACAAATATCAAGGGTGAGATTTGGAGCTATAACAAATGCCCCCTAATATATTAGGTCAGAAGGGGTACATGATGGCTGAAATGTATTAAGTACATGGAAAGCAAACCTGTCAAAAACTGAGAAAGACTTCACTAGATTTCAACTTGCTAAACCACAAAAGGAGATAAAAAAGAAACACTGTCTGAGGTGAGCATACCCATGCTTAGAGAAAGTAAAGCATGTCCGCATATCAAGTACAAGTAGATCCACTAAGTATACAAGTATAGAAGACTGGAAATACGTAATGGATCATCTGATCACGATCGAACAAGTACATGTCTGAATATCACATATAAGAAGATCAATGAAGATAAAATATGAAGCTGACCACTGATGTCAAAAACTGATCCCAATAGTACCAAGTGAACATGATGGAATAAGATGGTACTACACTGCAAACTTGGGTGCCAATATATAGAATGTTGCCATGAATGACTGCAACATATAAGGTGGAATGGTATCAACAAGCAGCAATAGGAGAAATTGTCAAGTGAACCAATGAATGCTAATGCAACCCGAGGCCTTCACCAACCACAGTGGTACATTTCTAGACAATGGGAATGAATGAGCTAAAGTTGACCATGTGAAAAATTGTTTGATTACCGGTCATTGATGTATATCGTTAACAAATGCAAGACTACTCACCGACAATGATAATGAGAGTCAAGGTACCCTAGTATAAGCTAACAAGTTTGAATAAATGATCTAAAGTCGAACACCTGGAAGACTCTATCGATCAGGAGACAATGATCATTTCCCACTGTCGAGAGCGAAGGATTTGCCACTAATGACTGTAAACCCCAAGGTACTGACAAATGGACTCTAGACCTTTGCCGCAGAGCAATGAGTCATAGTCGATAGGGAAAGATCTACTAGAAGGAAAGCATTAAGGCATCCTTCATCAATCTAGCACGAGTGTAACCCGTAGGCCAATAATGTGGAAGGAATCAAACAAAAAATATGTAGTAACCTAACTGAAGCACGTTTCTGGCATACACAAGATGTGGCTAGCGCATGACAGAAACCCTCTAAAGCAACTAATAATGAAAGCTGACACAGAGGTGAGGTATCCACCAATAGAGTCAAATGGAAACCAAGGTACTACACAAATCCCAATGTGTGATAATGTAAGCTGATGTCGAACACAAGGGAAACCACTCAGTCAAAGACCCATGATACTGATCGATGTTGAGCACAAGGTGACCTGTCAATAATGGAAATAGGGCCAAGGTGTAGCTCTAGGCTTGTCCTCAGAGCAAGATGTCGTCGTCGATAAGGACAATACCCACCAACAAGAAGTCAATGGGGACCTTCTCAAATTGGCATGAGTAAAGGACCAATATAACTGATGTGATGATAGACAAGACACTAACAACCAGGGATGGCCGACTGAAAAATGAGTCAAGAGACACTGTAGAGAGGCCAACTGAGGCTTACTTCCCTTGAACAAAAGCACGACTCAAATGATGACTTTGTGGCAGTATGTGATAACTTTTTATAAGTTCACCACGCAGGAGGCATGAACGAACTCTCCATATGATTGGAAGAGGTAACCAATCGAAGGAGGACTGACTCAATAACAAGGTTGAGGCATACCTAAGCCAAACTAAATCCCACCCAAATGGAGGAGACTTTGTTTGAGTGCTTTGTTCAAGGGCGACACAACTCTAGCTGCTAACAATAAATGAAAATATTGTCCCATTCCCGCTCTTTTTTTGGAATATATAATTTTTTTTGTCTTTTTCATTAAGCTTGAAAAAGAATAAAAGAATGCTATAATATAGTGGAAATTACGAGTGTCAGTGAAGCAGATGATCTATTTCCTGGGATTGGAACAATCCTATGCTCATTGCAGGGAGGTGAAAACTGGTCAAAGACACTCAAAGGTGTGTTTCTTCCATAGGTCATAGTGTTTCAAGTTGTAGAAGTTAAGGGATTGCAAGTTTGATTTTGTAGATGACTTGGTCAAAAGTTGGCTTAAAACACGAGTCCAAGTGAAGCTGGCTAAAGGCCAAAAGGTGCAAATAGTGAATATGCAGTGCAATAGTACAACTAAATACGAAGGAGACTCTAGGGTATAAGGCCAGAACGAAGCGAAGAAGCAAAGAAGAATGAGTCTTCAGCGCATAAGTAATGGCGGGACTAAAGAGGACTCCTGAGCCTAGGGAAAAAATATCAGCATGGGTGCCAAGTGACAACAAGGTACTAACTAGGGCACCCATGATAAGGTAGGCTCTACCACACAAGTCATGATACTTCTAAGCAATGAGAAGGTTCTGCGCCATAACTTGGTGGGGTCGATCCTAAGGAAAAAATGGGACAGGAAACTGATAACTTCACAATGCAGGTGGAAAACCTAACCTATATGCCAGTTTCAAGAATCAATACCTGTCAGAACGGATCAACCATAAAAATTTGCAAAGGAGAAATCTTCCAAGTTCTGTAAACATAAATAGGAACACTAGACAAGAAGTGAATACATCCCACATATAAACTTGATATAAAATCTTGTGTTATAGAATACAAAACTTGAAAATGCATATCTTATATATACAATATGGTATAGGGAACCATGCAACCTTGCTTCTTACGCATAATAGTTCTTCTGAACAAGCCACTTGCAGGGCTCAGGCCAAGGACTCCTTTGGTAGTCAAAATTCATGGCTTCAAAGAGTTCCTCCTATGAAGGAAAATCAAGTTCTAAGAAATCATGAGAACTACAAGGATCAAAATGGGAATTAAGGGGTCCCATGTCCCTATAGGAAGAATCTCTTGGTCAACTACTGGGACCAAGTCCCAAGAAGGAGAATAATAGGGTAAAGGATCCTTCTCAGAAGCGATTGAACATTGAGGATTCAATGCCACATAATTCACCCATGGTGGGGTAGAGTCTACTTGAACACATGGAACAAACCAAGGGGTATTCTGTAGTAAATTCGAATTAGGGTGGTAATTAGCAGATGCAAGCTGATCAATAGTGACAATATTCCCTTCATGAGGAAAACACGTCACTCGAAAGAGTGAAGACACCACAGAATTCATAGCATAGACATAATCACGCCCAAGTAACATATTAAAGTCTAAAGGTCTATCAACCAACATCATATCAATTAAGACAGTCTTCTCACCTAAAGTAATCGGCAATTGAGGAAGAATACCCATAGATTCACCAGGTCTTATATCATAGGCTAACAACTGACTCT
This sequence comes from Pinus tabuliformis, assembly GCA_031772625.1. Taxonomy (NCBI): domain Eukaryota; kingdom Viridiplantae; phylum Streptophyta; class Pinopsida; order Pinales; family Pinaceae; genus Pinus; species Pinus tabuliformis. The sequence goes on from CM062818.1 coordinate 580,367,579, forward strand.
AAGTTATCAACAACTTTGGGGAACCCAAAGCTTTCCAAGTCAAAGAGGATATAATATTTGCAGAGGATCCTTCATCCACCATACATTGATAGACATTTGTGGAATTAACTCTGACCTTTATTTGGAAAGTTACAGTGGAAGGAAGACAAAGCTCAACAAGACTATCCCAATCAAAGGAGACACTCTTAGAGCTTGGAGAGGGAAAATTCGAAGAAACCAGAATGCCCCCTATACCAGAATACTTTTTACTAGAGATCAAATAGACTCTTTTGTTAGGCACTTCACCCCCCAAAAGAGGAGTGTAATCAGCCAGAGATTGCACTGGCTCTACCACATTATCAACCAATGGTTGATGGGATTGATAAGAAACCATATCAGATCTAGGAGTAGAAGAACTTTCATATTTGGACCATATCCTTTGTACCTTTGGAATAACAGGGCACAAATGAGTAAGATGGTCTCCCTTGCATGTCTTACAAGGGAACTTAGGTTTAAAACTTCTACGTCCAGGTTTCTTATCAACCTCCATTCTGCCAACATGACTAACAGTGGTTTGCGGAGAGTCCTGAACATGACTTGCAGGGGTCGGTGACTCTTTGCTAGTATGACTTGTAGCGGCTGAAGGCTCATCTTCAACATGACTAGTAGAGGTTAAAGATGAATTGCTAGTATGACTTGCAGTGACTAGACTTGTGCGCCTAGCATGACTTGTAGCGGCTAAAGGCTTATCTTCAACACGACTAGCAGAGGTTGAAGATGAATTGCTAGTATGAATTGCAGTGACTAGACTTGTGCCCCTAGAATGACTTGCAGCGACTGAAGGCTCATCTTCAACATGACTAGCAGAGGTTGAAGATGAATGGATAGAATTATTCTTCTTCTTCATCTTCCTCTTTCTCCTTTTTTTAGATTTCTTGTTACAAGAAGGATGAGAAAAATGAATCCTAGATTTCTCTTTGAAAGAAGATGAATGATTAACATCCATGTGATGCCCCTGAAATAAAGCATTCATCTAAGAAGACTCAAGAGCATTTGGAACATTCGAGTGTACCATAGCCAAATGGGTAGTCCAACATTCAATCTAGGAATATTTAAAGTGGCCATCAAGGGAGTACCAATGTTCCCAAAGAAAGGAAAAGCACAAGGATCCCCTTTTGGGAGGGTTCCTTGGTTGGTTTCCACAGGAATATTGGCCATATCTAATTGATTCACAGACCCTTCCCTTACGGGAATGTACAAATGACTTTTCAAGGAAGATAGATACACAATCAATACCTTTGCCCTTGGGGAGGCAACTCCACAACTTCTGAAAGAACAACCAAAAGCCTTTCAAGATCAGCGGGGTGGTAAGTCAGTCACTCAGAATACAAAGTCCAGAAACTGACTAGACAAAAATACCTAAAGCCAACTATATACAAGGAGCAGAGAGCACTCAACTATAAAGTACCTAAAGATACAACCAATGAAGCAATTTCCAAGTATTTCTGCTCTGGGTGATGAGGACCGGACACCAAAATACAAGAAAGTGAAGTAAGGGACCTTCCAAAGATAGTCTGGGATAATGACAACCTAGGCCTACCAGTGAAGGTATCATAGGAAGTTACGGTGATTTCCAAACAATAGCCTGTGCCGGTGCAAGCCCCTGAGCTTCGCAAGGGTGCCATCTAGACGTACTGTTGAGAGTGATACAATGTCGACCTCAAGTGCCATGGGATTCCCCTCCATAGCCACCTGTGTAGATCCCTAGGATAAGAAACTAAGGTTACCAACTCATGTTAGAAGCTAGGCAGAATAGTCTTGAGGTAAGATCCGACAAGTAGGAGAGGGGGTATCTCTCTTCCTTATCTTCAAAAACCCTCCTGCTTAACTCCTAGATCCGAAGCTTTCCTAGTCTCCCTAATGCTATTGGATTTGCATTCTTTATTCAGACTTCTATGTTTGACAATTTAGAGTTGCCTTGGAGAGTTTTCTCTCCACTCGCCTAATCCAAGGCCCTAAATATCCTAAAACTTTTTGGCGTACTTACTGACAATATAAAGAGTTCTAGTTTATTTTATTAGCGCTTGATTTTAAGTGGCTATTCTTTTAAGTCAAGGGTATGGGAGTGAAACTGATGATGTGTGTATGACTCAATCAGAATCAATGAAAAAGTAACTACATGAATGCAATCATTTTTCCTTCGATGAAAAGAGAATTCTATGTGGGTTCTATGAAACTCCTAAGAAACAAATATTTTTTTTCTTTTCTTTTCTTGAAACACACTTCACACTCACAAAAATATTACTAATGCTTTAACCATGCAAACTATCCTAATGCAAGGTGAAATGAAGATGCAAGAAATTTAAGATTACTCTAAAGCAAGGAATGAAAGCAAATTGTTTATCACTTCTAATTAGCCACCTTAGATGTTTAGATAGAATATAAGTTCCTAATGCTAATTTTTGTTCAAACACTAAAAGCAAATCTTAAGACAAACAAAATGCACTCTCACTCACAAAAAGAAACCAAATCAAAACAACGAAAAAGAAAGCAAAAACCAAGTTTTTAAGAAGTTTCTTTTTCACAAAAGCAAAAAAAAAATTTCAAAAGTACTCCAAAAACTATTGAAGACTTTGAGACCAAAAAATAGGCAACAAAACACTTTGCAAGTTATCAACTCCAAATGGGCGAGAACTCAACAAAATAGGTGTTTCAAGATGCCCTGAATGACCAAAAAGCAACAAAAAAAGCTTGGTGACAATGATCAAAAGACCAAGAAAGACAACTTTCAAAATCGTCACTCAACAACTTTCAAAAAGAGGGAAAAGAAAATGGCCACAAGATGCAGTTTTGACACAAATCAAGAAGATCACAAAGATAAAGTTTGTCACAAAGATTGAAACCAATATTTCTGCTCTAGAAGACCAGAACAGCCAAGATTCTTAGAAAGAAATCTCGTGTGCTCAAACACAAATGATGACACTTGCAAAAAAACAAAACAAGACCAAAACTTTCCACAACAGGAGAGAATTTGAAACCGTAAACTTGTTGCAAAACCAAAGACTGATACCAAAACTTGACTGCTCAGGAAACACTCAGACTAGCAAACAAATCCTCTGAGATAGAAAGACTTGAAAAAATCTTGGAAAATTAGGGTATACGCGACTGTGTCAATACACAGTTTCATGTATATGCTATTCAGCCAAAAGAAACCTACGTATATGCAAGTTTATATGGGAAAATTTGCGTACATACGCTACTGTAACCTAACAAAACTACCTATATAACATTTCACAAGAAAAAACAAAAAAGAGGTCTGAAGAAACTGCTCAAACTTTAATTCTGAGTTCCTACAGGAACAGAGAAATCAATTACAACAAGAAAACAAATAGTTGAGCCCTGATTGGCTTAAATTAACCCAAACTAGGAACAACAATACTATTGTCCCCAGCGTCCCTAGGGCTTTGGGTCAACACCCTAGCAGAGCGATGGGTTATCTACAGTAAAAGACAAGAATTCCACACAGACATGATACTTAAATAAGCAAACTATGTGAAGAGAGGTGCACCTGGGGGTCCTTCGTTCGGGTAGATCCAGCTAGGGTCCAAACCCTCTTGGAGTTCCTTGCGATCCTTGAACTTGCAAAATGACCAATTCAAAGAAGCATAGCAATATATGGACAAAGTATCATATAGAAATCAATATCATAACTTATTGAAAGATGGTTAGTTATACATTAAAACAATTATTCATACGTAAACCATAACAATAACATCATATGCATAAAGAAGATTGATTTCAGGAACAAGACAAATGTTTCTTTATTGCAGATAACTAAAATAGAAAAAGGAATGATATCACCTGAATCTTCCTCTTGCTGGCTCCAAGCAGAACCATCCTCCGAGTCCATCCAATCCCAAGTCTTAAAAAGGCTCCTTCCATGACTCACACAAGGATATCTCAACTAGTGAAATGACATCATAACTCAAGGAAACAAGGGTTTCCTGTAGTGGGGGAAGTGTTGGAAGCATAGGGATCTTAAGACTTGATCAGGGATAATCATAGCAGAGTAATTCTCTGTCCTCTCTCCTCCCTTAGGTCTTCCTATTGAAGCATTTTTACACTTCTCCCAAAGTAGTTTTTTAGTTGGGAATTCATTGGGAATAGTTAGGGCCATGAACACTAATAGGTAATCAATAGGTGAAACTCGTGATCTCTGCTCGAAATTAAGGATATTTAATTTTTTAAGTGTTTTAAGACATATACGCTGGTTGGGTATACACTGACCCATGTACACACGCATTTAGCTCAGGGCAATGGCATGTATAGGGAGTAAAACACTATTTTTTAAGTATTTTGACCAAGTCTGGAAGGAGGGGTTTCCCTAGGCCATAAATGCAGCATCAAAAATATCAAGGGTGAGATTTGGAGCTATAACAACAGAATATATGTGTCAGATTATAGTGATCTCAAGAAGGTGATATTGAGGGAATTTCATGCGAAACCTTATTCAAGTCACTCAGGTTAGCAAAAGACACTGACAGCAGTGAAGAGATATTACTATTGGACGAATTTGAAGAGGGATGTAGCAGATTTTACGGCTAGATGTTTTGATTTTCAGCGAGTGAAAGCAAAGTGTAAGAATCCAAGTGGACTACTACAACCAATCACGATTTCATAATGGAACTCGAAGATCATTTCCATGGACATCATGATAGGGTTGCCAAAGATAGTGAAGCAACATGATTTTGTCACGGGAATTGTGGACAAGTTTACAAAGGTTGCACACTTCATTCCTCTGAAGTCTACATTCTCAACTAGTGATGTGGCACATGTATTTGTTAGATATGTGGTCTGACTACATGGTGTTCTGAAGAGGATCGTGTCAGACAGGGATGCGAAGTTCACTTCCAAGTTTTGGAAGGAGTTATTTGAAGGTTTGGGCACAGAGTTGGCCTTCACCACAACTTATCATCTGCAGACACATGGACAGATAGAGAGGGTCAACATGATATTGGAGGATATGTTGAGCATGTATGTGATGCATGCAGTGGAAGTGGGAAGAGTATCTCCCTTTGTTAGAGTTTGCATTCAACATTGGTTATCAAAAGTCATTGAGGATGAGCCCTTTTGAGGCATTGTATGGGTAGAGTTGTAACACTCCCATCATTTGGAGTGATCTGGTTAGTAGAGTATTGATTGGACTAGATATGTTAGCAAACATAGAATAGGATATGCAGGTAATGAAGAAGAATCTCAAGGCAACACACGATAGGGAAAAGAGTTATGCAGATAGGAATAAGTTGTTCAAGGAGATCCAGGTTGGGGAACAGGTGTACTTGAGCATCAAAATAAGGAAGAGCTCCCCGTGGATTGGATCATATTGGACTAGTAGTCTATTGACTTGCACTGCCTCCGATAGTAAAAGTCCATGACGTTTTCCATGTATATTTCCTTAAGAAGTATGTTAGGGATGTTGATCATGTGATTTATTTTTATGTATTGTAGGTGGAACTAGATGGAGAGTTCTAGATAGGGCCTCAATATATATTGCAGAAAAAGGTGCTTGTGCTCTAGAACTGAGCAATTGAGCAAGTTAAAGTGCAATGGAAGCACTTTGGGACTGATGAAGCTACATGGGAGATGGAAGATCAGATGCAGGCCATGTATCCTTCCTTCTTTTCTGGTTGAGGCAAAGAAACTTTACATGGTTGTTTGGTATTCTCTTATGGTGGTTTGGTATTTGCTTATGGTGGTTTGGTATTTTCTTATGGTTTTTTGGTATTTTGTTGTGCTGGTTTGGTATTTTCTTATAGTGGTTTGGTATATGCTTTATGGTGGTTCGATATTTGCTTTATGATGGTTTGATATATGCTATATGATGTTTTTATATATGCTTAGAGATGGTGGCTAGTATATGTTTGATATATGTTTTGGTATATGATTTGGCATATTTTTTGGTATCTATATTTTGATGATGTTGCTATATGTACACGCCTGTATCGCTGTAAATACCATAACAAGCTATGTTATAAAGATCCACTATGTGATATGGGAGTCATGTTATTATGTTATCATGTGGTTATATTATCATGATGTTGTGATGTTATATGAGTTGGAACTCAACAGGATGATCATTTTAAATACAGTAATGAGTTGTGTTACAAAGATCCATAATGTGGTATGTTGTCATGTTGTCATTGTGTTTTTCTCTTGAGAAAATTTTTCATTGTAAATACTGCATCGAGCTGTGTTATAAAGCTCCATGAGAAATATGTCTTCTTTTAGCAGGTTGCTAAGGTATATGTGTGATTGAACACCGAGGATAGTGTCCCCCAAGGGGGAGGGTCCTGTAATATCCTTTGTGAAAATTCCATGTAATAAAAGTTAAAAATAATAACCACCGATGAATGGGACATGTATTCCAACCTGAACGTTGGGCAAGGCATCCTAGGGGTGTTCATTTGTTTGCTTATGGCTAAGGAAATTGGAAAAGGCAATGGCTAAGGCTTTGGAAAGGAAAAATGGAATTTTTGGCACATTTATTTATGAAAATAATGGAAATTAGGAGAAAAAGAAGGTGAAAGGTCACAAGTTGCATGTGAGGAGGAAAATTAAGGAAAATAATGAAAAATGAAGAAAATAGAGGCCTCATTCATAAAAAGGCTTATGAGAATTAGTTTGTAACCTTTTGTCACTTCAGTTTTGGAGCACCCTCATTGTTCTGTCTCTCTCATACTCTTCGACACTTAGAGTTTTTTCTTGGCGCACTTTGGCAATGGAGCAAGAAAGGCATAGAAGGCAAGAGGAAACAAATATCAAGTAGGGAAAGCCATGATGAAGCAGTTATAACAAGCTTCATTGTAGGTATCGACTTGCATGTGTAGTTTCCTTGTTAGATTTGGCATGAATGGTATTGAATGTGGTTATTTTCTATCATGGCATGGGTTTTGCCATGTGTAACAATATTTTTCAGCCTAGCCTTGCGATTTCTGGATAGCCATGGTGTGATGGGTTTCTCATGTTTTGGTTGAGCTCGATTGTCGGATAGATTCGAAGATGAGTGAGGTGGATCTCTGAAATGAAGAACAGATGGCCTAGTAACCCCTGAACCCGACTATGAGTTGTGGTAAATATCAATTTTGTGTTGCCTTAAATGGCCTAGCAATCCTTGCTAGTGAATGGCAAGATATAAGATAAACCCTACAAGTGGTTTGCACTTTTTTGGGCCTAGTAATTCTGGGTTTGGGATTTGCAGTAAAGCCTGGAGAGTGGGTCTCTATTTAGGGCCTAGTGATCCCAGTTTGGATTGAGGTAAAGCTTGAGAGACTAGGAGACAGGAAAATTCCTCACGGTGTAGGTGGAGAGATCTTGTGGCATCCATGCTTGTTTGGCTTCGTGATCAGGTGGAGATTACGGTAAGGCCTGTTATGATGTGGTCATTATGTTGGCCTAATGATCTGGGATAGATTATAGTAAAATATGGTTTCTATTGATCAGGGTGAGGTGGTTCAACCTTGGTATCCCCTCGTTGAGCACTTTTGGTTTGAGTCCCACATTCATGCTTGGAATATGGCACGGGGGTGAATAGTTGAATGGAGATTTGGCTTAGTCATTCTATGGTTGGGTGGAACATGGTAGTCCCATCTCCAACTGGTTGATTACATTGATTAATGAGAAATTCATTCCCTTGATTTCTATGTGAAAATGTACTGATGTATATATGGATTTCGATGGCTGATATGTTTAGGGTACTTTTGTTCATATTATGTTGCTTATATGTACATTTTGTTATAGCAACTCTATATGGATATTAGCATGTTTTTACTTGGATTCAAATGGATATCGTATCTATGAACTAATAAGTGATAAGGCAACAAATGGCATGAGGGAACAATGGTTCATAGCGATTCCCAGATAAGTATGAGATCCATACACTTAATTCTAATGTTTACACCTATGGGTTACATGTTGACAATATGTTTGATGAAATGTATGTCATGTCTAGTAGGGATCTGGTTAATCTCTTAATCAACTTATTTCTTTTGCATCATTGTTTCCATATACTTTACTTGATTTTGAGCTTTCATTCCATTCTTGGCAGTGGCTTGGGCTCTTGGCCTAAAAAAGTGGCTTAAATCCCAGGGTCGCTGGCACAAACTGGCAACTTTACTCCATAGTCATTGGCAGAAAGGCCTATGAGGGTGACCTTAGCTCTCTGCTCACTCCCTTTCCCATAACAAGAGAGTGACTATGGCCTAAGAGGTCCAGAAGAACAGTGGGACCCAGGGACAGGCTGTCTATGTGGCTGACTTGTCTCCTGAGGGTTCAATTGATGACATTGGATGACTGTGTGTGATTTTATTTCTATTCCATTTCCTTAAGGTCATATAGGAGGTCAAATTTGATCATAGTAGCCTCTTGTCTCATGTTTACCCTAGTTGGCATAGTTACTTGGGTGGGTGTGGGAGGAGGGTGTTAGAAAGCATTTCTATTCTTTTGCACTTCCTTGTCTGATGGAGGAATCTTCATGTAGCCATTACATACTAGATACCAAACATCAAGACTCATTAGATTAGACTTCATCTTTTCTTTCCATTGTTGATAATTATCTTTGCTCAACATTGTCACATATGCAATGTCCATTGTTTCTGAATCTTTTTAATATGTTTTCTCTTTAGAGTGCTTACTTTCACTTTTACCCATGAGTGAAAGTTCATATGCTTCACTATCATCGTCACTACCATTATTTCATAGGCAAGGAAATTGGTCTCAGTTAGACTAAAATCCCATACCTGATAATATCTTCTTCATTCTTGATTAATATAAAGTGGGTGTTATAGACATTTTTGTGCCTTACAGCTCTAAGCATGAAATGTCCATAAACCAAGGGCTCCTAAGTCCCTAAAAGTGTTGTTCCAACCCCTAAAGGAACAAGGTCAACAAATTACAGCTTCTCCCAGAAGTTCTCCACCAGAAACTGCTCAGAATAAGTCAAAACAGGATCATTTCAGCTGCTCCACTAGCTAGCTGCGTTGCATAGCACCTGAATACACTAGCTGGGTGCGTTACAACGCACCTAAATGCACTATCAGGGTGCGTTGAGTGGGAAATGACAAATGGCCGTGTCATCCACGAGGTGGAGAGACAATGGAAGCTTCCAGAATCTTCTCCAATGACACTTGCCTCATTGAATTCGACCAAGGATGAGTAAGAGGCTTTCAGTCTCCAAGTGGAAGCAAGAACTGACACAGAGAAGCCACTAATCAAATCATAAGCTGACTCATCCTCCTTGCATACATCTATATATGGATCCCTCATCCCAGAGATCCAGAGGCTGGAATTTTGCACATTGTAAGGAATTGCTGTTGGTTTTGAGATACATATCAGAGAATTGGGTGATCTATGCTTTGTTGGGGGTGAAGAAGGGACTTCTTTGCTGGGAGGTTGATGCTGGGTCAGGAATCATCGGTTGTAACTCCTCCTGGATCTTCTTGTATATCAATAAAAACTATTTGAGTTTCTTCTCCATGCTTTTGTATCATTGATGCTTGTTAGATTTGTATGGTTAACTTAAATCTGATGTTAAGTTATTTATGAATATAAATCCATGTCTTTGTATAGTTTCCCTCTTCTGTGATCTTACAGGTACTTGGTGAAGCTGGGCAAGTAAGGGAGCAGGTAGCTGGAAGCTGTCAAAGAGGAGAGAGATTGGATCAAAGGACTAGCGCAAGACACAGGTTGGTTCTTCCTATTTCTCTTTGTTTATAGTTCATAAAGGAGATACAAAAGTAGTTTTCTCTGTTTGTTTCTAAGGTAGCTGTCACACCTTAGTGGGATAGAGCAGTTCTAAATAGACACTTTTCCCGATAACAAAATGGTGACTCTGCTGGGGAACGAGTCTAATTTGTTTGTTTGTGTATCTCTTGCTGTTTGTTTCATAAACTTATAAGTAGCATTCGAACTGCATTTGCCATATAAAATGCAAAGTAGACATCTGCTGCTTCAATCCATTCACTGGATCTGTTTATGATTTGAACAGCTGATTCATAGACTATCTGATTGCCCTTGTGATAGCTCTTAGACCCTCCTTAGATCTACCCCTGATTGTGCATTACTGATTGCTTTTACTCAGCCAAAAACCAAAGACTAAACTGCAAACCGTGACCCAGAACCCAGATAGAATTCTCGTTTCTGCCCCAACGCAAGCACTGTGAAGAGGTTCTGCATTTCAATGCACTTCCTGAGAGGGCAACCTGCGCTGCAATGCAGTTTCTCTGTGTAACAGGTGCGCTGATCACCCTAGCCCTGTGCAACTGAGGTTCTTTGCTTCATTCTTCCAGTTTTGTCTCTGATTTTGCAGCCTGTGATCAGTATAGGACTGTTTCAAACCCCCTTTTCCTTACTGATACTCAGCCTCATTTGTACAAAAGAACTGTAGATGTTTTTATGTGTTTGTTGAGTCCTTTACAATTTTCCATTGCAAAAGTATAATAATCGTACTGTCGTCCTTTGATTTAGATCTGTCGCAAGTGTCGATTTTGATCATAGGAGAAAGTTTATTTGCTGTTGATGGTCGATTATGCTTTTACTTTTTCCTTTGGTTTGAATTTGTGACTTTCTAGTGTCAAAACGAGTATTTATTTCAAAATCATAAAGTGTCGTAATCATCTCTACCTTTTGATTTCGAAAAGAAGTTTGTTTGTGTTTGTCACTTGAAAGCAAATTCAGATTTGTACATCAACTTTCTTTTTAGCATCAATACTAAGAAAGTGAAAAACAAATACATGCATGTGCATTTGCATATTGACAGTCTGTTTGGCTTGATTTAGGAAAGTGCATTTACAGTGTGCTCTTTTCTCTTTGCGAAAAGATTGTGTCTTTCTTTTCCCCTAGTAGCTAGGATTTTCATTGCTGAAAAGAGATAAAAGTTTGTTTATCATCTTTAGATTGCATTTTATGAATTACATCTATGTCTCGTGGTGAACCCAAAAGGAAAACTTCATAAGAAAGATCAACTTAAAATAAATTCAATGAACCTAACAACACTTTGGAACTTAGCGCACAACATTTAGAGGTCTAGGCTAGAGACGTATTCCGTCGTCGTAAAGCCTGGTAACTATTGTCCTCATTGATGGTTGGGTGATTCCTGCACTTTGAGATGATACGTGCCAGTACGGACTTGTGCTCCCACGTACCGTCGAGTATATATTGGGATACCCCTATAGGCTTAAATCCTTTATCCATAGGAAGCCGTGTCGGCCGCCCTATTGATCGCAATGCACTGAACACAGCATTCGGGAAGATTGACTGCCATACCGTAAAAAGTATTCTGCAGTTTTGCGATTGGTTTGGTACTCCCTCTACCTAGACCTCCAGAGAAGTCCCTTTCGTTCCTTTTCAGACTCTTTAATGGAAAAGGTCCATCTGAGCACTTGTCACTTCAGGCTCATTAAAAATCGAAGGACACTAGAGTCATCTTTTGTTTTTTCTCGACTCTTAAAAACTAAAAAAACAAGTTGTGTCAAAAGCGTCTAAAATTCATTTAATTTGGAAACATATCTTCCCTTTATTTTAGTTGATCGAGTAATCCGCAATCGTGGAAGAAAGTCAATTGAAACCCCGTCGTTCGCGGAGACTTACGAGTCAACTGTCTTTGTCTCCGGAATCGAAACCAGTACGGACAAAGCGAACTCGTTTAACTGGTTCCAAATCTCCAATCAAGGTTAGAACAAGTGTTCCAACGACATCAGAGACTCCGGTTACTCCAAACATTTCTGGAATCCCTGCCTCTACAGAAGAAGTTCAGCGGCCACAGAAGGACAATGATACTGATCCTAGTTTGAGAATAAACACTTGTGTAACCGAACCAGTTCCATCTACAACCGGTTCAGAGAGTCTTACTCTTCAAACATCTGTCGCTACCAATTTCACACCTTATTCGGCACCAGAAATATTTTACGGACCTAACGGTCTTCCCCTTCCACCTGGTCTGATTGCAATAGAAGAAATTGTAGAAGATCCTCAAACAAGTACTCCAACGCACTTTAGAGTCGGGATCACTCTATATCCTTCGACATCAGAAGTTAGCCTACCACCAGCAGAAGCTCTTGTAGAATCGCTAGGTAATCTTTTGGATAGACTACAAATGTCTGAACAACCGTCAACATCTAGGACTGTGTCATCTGACACAGCGACGGCAGAACTCCCTGCTATCACTCCGACAATGTTCGTCGGCATACCATCTGTCCCTACTAGCTCTCAACCGCTAGAAGGAGCCCACTCAGGGGCTATTTCGACAGTCTGGTCTGTTCCTGTTTGTTCATCCGGAATAATATCCGGAAACTCTTATGTTGAGTCTCAGCAAATTGATCCATTTGGAGGTCAATTTGGGCAATCCGGTCCCCAAGGGCAAACAATTCCCTTGAGTTCTGGATTACCACCGTATGGAGGGCAGTATGCCCTTTCATTATCCCTTCCGGGAGGATATCCATACGGGAGTTCACAACAACATTCAGGTTATACTAGAATTACCTCAAGTGGTTGGGTACCTATACTACCTCAACAACCAAGAGTTGTGTATTCGATGCAACAATCCGTACCTATGTCAAACATCCCAACTATGCCAGCTATTGTGACGGTGTTGCTATGCCAACCTCAAGTTTCTCAGGTTTTAATGCAACAGCCCCTTGACCCTGCAACTCAACTACAATCGCCGACTAGTGGGGCGACATAGGTCCAGACGGGTACAATTACCCCTCACCTTGGTCAAACGGTTAGTATCGGGCAACAGCACATGGCTTCACAACCATGGCTGGTGCAATACCAACAACCACAATTCCAACAAGTATACCAAGGTTCTGAGCAGCAAATCTTTGCGAACAGTGGACAGCTGTACATTCAAAACGGTCAAAATCAACCATTTTACAATGGTCAAGTCCACCAACCTTACCAAACATACCAGCATCAAATGCATTATGCCGGTATGCAAAGACCAACTGCTCAGGCGATTCCATCGTATCCTGGGTATGCTTCACCTAACCTGAATCAACAGTTACCGTTCGTGGCAACCTTAGAGTTACCTAATTTAAATCGGTTAACAAACGATCCAATTGCTTATGCCCCTTGGTGGCCAGCGATTCTGCATAAACTTCCGTCATATATTCCTAAATTTAATGGAAATCCGGGTGAAGATCCGTCGAATCATGTGATGACCTTTCATCTGTGGTGTTCATCAAACACCCTAAACGATGATTTGATTAGGCTTCGCCTTTTTCAGAGGACGTTAACTGGTCCAGCAGCAAAATGGTTTATCGAATTGCCTAGAGATTCATTCGACAACTTCAGTACCTTAGCCACAACCTTTTTAACGCATTTTCAATTACCGATAAGGTACGAAACGAGAACGGAACTCCTTACCAATTTCAAACAGACGACGGCCACTCACATATCTGATCATATACATGAGTGGCGACATCGTCGTAGAATGGTAAAAACGTATGTTCCCGATCAACTTTTAGCTGAATGGTTTATCAAGTCATTACTACCTTCCATCACGGAAGATGTGGAAAAAGGGGGAGTCGTCACTGAAGAGCAAGTTATTACTCGTGCACAATATCTAGACTTGATCTATACCCAGTCTGGCACGCTCTACGATAAAATACCTGATGCTCCTAGACCAGAATTTTCCGTTCCTCCTCCTCCTAAATCAAACAATGACTCTCATGCCGGCGATGGCGTGATTGGCACAACAGACACGAAATCGACAAAGGCTACATCTAAAAAGGCTCGTAAGATTTCTAGTCAAAATGCAAATGAGGAACTTCTTGCCTCGGAAGTAAATGTTGTGTCGACCGACAAGGGCAAAAAACTGAAGCAACCAGGGGGCAAGAAGAAAAAGAAAGGGAGAAAAAGTAAGCAGGATGAGTCATCTCCTGAAAAACCTTCTATAAACCCTTCTGGGCAAAGGAAACCCCCTACGGGGTGTCATATATGCGATGAGGATCATTGGACGAGAGATTGTCCACATAAAGCTGAAGTTAAGAAACTCTTTAAGAGTTCAAAAACCTCAGCAGTATTAACTGATCCGTTTCCAAACTCGGGAACCAAACTGGTTGCTAATCAAAATGCTTCCCGATCCCAAGTGCTTATGTTGTCTATCTCAAAGCAGCAAAATGATGCTTTGACAAATAATAAAGATTACAGGAATCCACAGCTGTCGAATAACAAGGCTAATGAACAACCTAGTAGTTCGACAACAACTTTGACCGAAGTTGTGCCACCCATCATTCCTGAACCAATGATGAAGCTGCCAAAGGGAGTAGTACACAAATCGACATTTAATCCTTGTGCCAAAGTAGCACAAAATTATAATATAGTAGAGGACCTAGCCCAATCCCCATCCGCTATGTTGACACTTGAGGTACCGCAAAATTACCCCTCCCAAAAGCAAGCTTTATTATCAGCAATAGGTGGGATTGACCCAGTGGATTCCAATCTTGTGGCCTTTGATCATAAAGGATATGACCCTCAATTACCGGCTCAACTAGCTTTCCTTATTCAAGTGAAAGCCCTCAACAAAGCCGTTCATCGAACAATTATTGATGAGGGGGCATCTACATGTATTATGTCAATGAGTTGCTGGAAAAATTTAGGGTCACCACCCTTGTCGAGATCGTCAACGACATTAAAAGCATTTGATGGACGATCATACACTCCATACGGGATTTTAAGTAACTTGCAAGTTGAACTAGGGGGAAAAACAGTAGAAATTGATGTTGAAGTAATCGACGGAAACCTCGATTACAACATCCTACTGGGAAGGCCCTGGATATATTCCATGGCCACAGTTGTGTTGACCTACTTCAGGAAGATTGCATTTCCCTTTCAAGGAGGAATTACAATCGTCGACCAACAAACATTTCTCCCCAACAGTTCACAAGTTACAGGAAGCATTCCAATGATCCATGGAAGCAATCATTTGCTTCAAAATATTGGAGTAGGTCTCCTAAAAGACCCTGCCTTAATGGGTACTTTTTCCCTACCGCCTCCGAGTAATCTGGCGGAAGTGGCCACAGTGGAAACCTACAATATGAAATCTTCTATATCTAATGGATTCCAAAGATTCCTGAACATTTTGTCAGCATGGATCATCGCCATTTTAGAAATATTGTAGCAATCAATTTTCTTGGCCTGGGGGGCAACCCCAAATCAACGCTCATCGAGTGTTTGGATAGATAGGTCTAAGGAATATGGCACCTCTTCAAATCCTTCGTCACTTGTACATTCTACAAACGAAGGAATCATTCAATCAATGATGAAAGAAGAGGCACCATGGGAAGATTACCACCATCACTCCCATCTTCTGGATAACCACGAAGATTATTCCAGCAACCTTAATCATCCTTCAGTTTTTGATTTTCTATCAAATACTGTAAATACGGTGGATTCCGAGGACGGTTCTTATCTCGTGTCGACCTCGTTAAAAAATGAAAAAAGGAGTCATAAGGATAGTTCTTTTACTGTGTCAACCTCATTAAAAAATGAAACAAATCCCCTTTCCAAATCTCAAAGGTAAACCTTCATTCCAATCACCGAGTTGAATGCAATGAAGCTTGGGGGGCATGCACCTTGATTTACGTTATTATGCTGGGGGCATGCAAACTTATCTCGAGCAGTGTTTACCGTGAGGTTCAAGCTCGTTAAAAAATAAACCCGGACCGAGCAAATGTTTCCACCCGCGTTTAATCTCGTTAAAAAATGAACTATTCCCTGGTAAATGACCACCGTGAATGTAGCACTTCAGCCATTAAAGCCTTGGTCGTGTTTGCACCGTCACCTCCACTTTTTCATTGGCCGATCATTCACCTCCATTTGATTGTTTACCCATTTTGAGGAACAGCTACAAAGAGTGATTTCACTAGCCATCCTTGTGACACTGCCGTGATTGGAAAATTCCAAACCTTACCTGGAATCAGCTGCTACCCATTTTATCACTCGTTCCTCAAAAGACGAGTCTTCTTTAAGCTCTTTTCTGACTCGTAAAATATGAAAAGATTGCCGAGCTCTGGCCTTCCAGCTCATTAAAGTGACAGGAAGCGCTATCCCTCCTCTAAATTTTAATCTTTTTGGACCTGAGGGATTATTGCACAAAAAGATAGAGCGCTTGTTTTGTTCGGCTCGTTAAAGCGATCGAAAATTCATCCCTTCTGTATTGTTTTATACTTTTTCGGACTCAAGGGATTAGATGACGAAAAAGGAATTTTGGAGTTACCTTTACGTACCTTTTCAGACTCTCTAAAAATGAAAAGGACCGAGTTATCTTTGTCGTTAAACTCGTTAAAAAGGTTAATAGCGACAAACTTGTCTTTAGACGAGAACGAGTTTCACTATCGCTAGGCTCGTTAAAACATAGCGATGGGTTTGCCCGAAGGGAAAATTATAGAACAATCATATGTTATCCTCCTCAAGCTTGACAAAAATAAAGAGGTACTAGTCAGCAATGACTGGGGAAAAATTGGGAAGAAAACTTAAAGAATCTTTATTGGTAGCAAGTCGCTCTTGAACATGACAATTCCGCTCCGTGCCCGAGTCGGGTTGGGTTGTTTCATTCACCGGTCACATCGCCATGGTCTCGCCATACCATCCACATTTGGGGTTAATGCTACCAATCCATCACATAAGTGTCGCCGACATTTTCAAGAGAAGTCATCCAGAAAGGCCACCTGTGTCCCGCCCACTACCATACATTATACTCCATTCTTTCATGATCGCCACCCTGAACCATATATCATCAGATCGTTTTCACCTCCATCAAAATCATTTGCTCCGTTCCGTGTCATTGATGTGGGGTTCATTAAGGCCCTCCTATGATGGATCACTTCTTGTCGACATCAGCTCATTATCCAAGAAGTTTGTCTAGGAACACCCCATTCAGTACTTTGAAGCTTGCATGCCTCAATGGCAAGTTTCTCACTTCCGGCGACAGGTTTACATCAATGACCTTCGACCGAAAGATTTTGCATGGTGTTCGATGCCAAGTCCTTTATTCACACCACGTGAATTGTACTGCAGTACCTTGAGGGTCATTATGATTATCGGTGATTCCTCTCGCGCTGGTTAATAGTTTACATCATTGACTAGTAATCAAACGATGTCCTTCCATGTTCAACTTCAAAACATTTCTCGCATGGATCGACTTGTACTTCGAGTGAAGATCGGACAAGATTGAAGACCCCGGATCTAGTTTCATCCATCTGGGCTACGATATATATTCAGGAAAATAAAGACATTGAAATGTACAGCATTGCAGCACAGATAATCATCCTGACAAAAGGATGATGGCTCTATCAGAATCATCAGTCTACCATCAGACGATTGTCTGTCCTATGTACATGAAAATGAATTTATAAAGCTGAGCATGGGAATGCCCACCTCAGCTAGATCATGAAAACAGTATGAAGATAATGTATTGTATTGTATCTTATTACAGGTCTCCTCCCAGCATTGAAAGAACTTCAGATCCTCCTAATAAAGCATTTCACCCGATAAATGGCCTCATACTTTAGGGGGAAACTGTTATAGACATTTTTGTGCCTTACAGCTCTAAGCATGAAATGTCCATAAACCAAGGGCTCCTAAGTCCCTAAAAGTGTTGTTCCAACCCCTAAAGGAACAAGGTCAACAAATTACAGCTTCTCCCAGAAGTTCTCCACCAGAAACTGCTCAGAATAAGTCAAAACAGGATCATTTCAGCTGCTCCACTAGCTAGATTCGTTGCATAGCACCTAAATACACTAGCTGGGTGCATTGCAACGCACCTAAATGCACTATCAGGGTGCATTGAGCGGGAAATGACAAATGGCAGTGTCATTCGGCGAGGTGGAGAGACAATGGAAGCTTCCAGAATCTTCTCCAATGACACTTGCCTCACTGAATTCAACCAAGGATGAGTAAGAGGCTTTCAGTCTCCAAGTGGAAGCAAGAATTGATAGAGAGAAGCCACTAATCAAATCATAAGTTGACTCATCCTCCTTGCATACATCTATATATGGATCCCTCATCCCAGAGATCCAGAGGCTGGAATTTTGCACATTGTAAGGAATTGCTGTTGGTTTTGAGATACATATCAGAGAATTGGGTGATATATGCTTTGTTGGGGGTGAAGAAGGGACTTCTTTGCTGGGAGGTTGATGCTGGGTCAGGAATCATCGGTTGTAACTCCTCCTGGATCTTCTTGTATATCAATAAAAACTATTTGAGTTTCTTCTCCACGCTTTTGTATCATTGATGCTTGTTACATTTGTATGGTTAACTTAAATCTGATCCTAAGTTATTTATGAATATAAATCCATGTCTTTGTATAGTTTCCCTCTTCTGTGATCTTACAGGTACTTGGTGAAGCTGGGCAAGTAAGGGAGCAGGTAGCTGGAAGCTGTCAAAGAGGAGAGAGATTGGATCAAAGGACTAGCGCAAGACACAGGTTGGTTCTTCCTATTCCTCTTTGGTCATAGTTCATAAAGGAGATACAAAAGTAGTTTTCTCTGTTTGTTTCTAAGGTAGCTGTCACACCTTAGTGGGATAGAGCAGTTCTAAATAGACACTTTTCCCGATAACAGTGGGGTGCTCCCAAACTTGAATATTTTCTGACATCTGTAGTTGTCACTACATCTGATATATCACTGTGAAAGTTTTCAATAAAAATGTCCTTTTATTTTAGGGAATCAAATTCATTACTACCTCTATCCTCAAATTCCATAACTAATTGACATTCTTGATCAGACTCACCTTCTTCACCATTTGAAAGACCATCACTATCTTCATCTGTATAAAAAATTCTCTTGCTTTCAAACCTTCCCCTATTTATTTTTGTAGCTTATTTCCATTTCTCATGATTTTCTCTATAGGGACAGTTAGCAATGTAATGAAAAACTCTACCATAGGGAAAAAATTTGAAGGGAAGCTTACCGTTGATCTTCCAGTACCCAATTGGATTTTCTTTATAAAGTTTGCCTCTTCTTCTTCTGATACATAACCTGATTCTTCCCTTTATTTTCCTTTTGTAGTAGCTCTAAATGCACCTTCTATAATATCTAAGGGACCCACTTTTGTCATTTCATAGGTTGTTAGAATCCCATGAAGTTGTACAACAGTAGGATTCTTCAAGTGATCAGGTCCTTAGTATTTAGCTCAAAAATAAAAGTTCTCAGAATGGCTCGAAACCTAAATGATCGTGTCCATCCCAATGAAACAATCACAATGCAACTTGCTTCATTTAAGACCAATTTTGTATGAGGAAGATATTGAGTTTTGTCTGCTTTGCCAAATAGAATAAATTTTGCAAAATAATGTGTATAGTCACTGTACAGTTAGTAGTGTTTATTGATGATCTGGCAGATGACTAGGCAAGGTCAACGAATGGTCAACGCTCAGTCATCACTCACCATGTGTTAGATGGTGGTTGGTTTGTAAGGTGGTGATGTGGTGTGTTTTCATTGGTTTAGAGAGGACCAATGAGGAGGGGACAAGTGGCAAGCCTGCAGGCTGCCATGTGTCCCTCCCCAAAGGACCACATAATCAGCATGCACCAAAATTTTGTGGCAGGTCGAGGGGCTCAAAACTTGGACTTGCACCATAAAAATATCAAGCCTTACCATTGTGCCACGTGGGTGGTTCCTACAATACAATGCTTCAAAAATGTATTTGTTATGTTAACGAGGAAAAGTTGGCAAAAAAACCGTCGGGGGTTACCACCGACATGTGACCATGGAAACCAATCAGCGGCTAGCATAAAGTGCAACCACGTGTTTAAATGCACTTAACCATCAAATAAACTGCCTACATAACCATTGCTAGTAACCACCATGTTTAACGGTTTTGAAAAACGTGCTTAATGCACTAATCTGCAGTTAACCTCTAAGTAATCCACAGTTAACCATTAATTAATCCCCATATTGATCAAGCATGTTTTTGGCAGACCGTCCAAATTCGGCAAAAACTCCAAGTTTAGTCGTGTTAACTAGAGTTCCTCTAGTTTTAGTGGAGGATTACTAGGAGAAAGCAGTTTCGGTTATAACTGGAGCAAATTTCAACCAAATGGAGCTTAGGAAAAGGTGTTCCTAGCTAATTTGAGCATTTTTAACACATTGAAGTAGGTTTTAGGAGTAGTTGATATTTGTAAACAACATTTTTTTCCATATTGAGCTAATAGAGAGGCTCGAGCCATGGAGGTTGGACCAAGGAGATGTAGCCTAGGATGGGTGAACGCCTTCATCAAAACATTGTGTTAAGTGTTCATATTGATGGTTTCTTGTAATTTTCATTTCTGTTGTTCAACACTTGTTTTTTATGCTATTTTTATCATGTATTTCACATAAATATTGATAAAAAATTACCTATTTCCAATCACAAACAACATAAGAGAACCATGCATATGAAGCAATTGACAAGCATTTGTTTATAAATATGAAGTTGAAATTAGCACAAAATAACTAACATTCAATAATAGATCAAGTTGGTAATAGAGAAAAGGTTTATTTGCTTGATTTCTTGAGTTTTGTGCACGTAGGATTTTAGTGGTTGTAGAATTATGATGCTTACAAGGTTAAAGTTCAAGAGAGGAGAAGGGAAATTGTTGGTTGCAACTCCTGAGGTAATGCCTGGAAGAAGGAGAGCCACAAGGCCACACTTGAAGCACCTCAAGTCTTACCTTCAATTGAGATTGAGGAGGTATAAGCAGTCCCAGAAGATGAGCTTGAATCCAAAGCCATCATGTTTGGAGCAAGAGAGACTGTGTTGGATGATAAAAGGTGCCTTTTAAAACTCCTAATTATCCCATATTAATCATCAAGCCAGGCAAGTCCTCTTATTTCAAGAGTGTTAACAGTATGTGGCTGCTATTAATTCAGAGAGTAATGTTTCCTAAATTGTAGTATAGATGTATCTAATAAACTCCAAATATAATCATTAAAGGAAATACCAAAGCTCAACATTCTACTGAAATCAAATCTTACAGCAATTCAAGTAACAACATCATCAGCCAAGAGCATAGTAACAGTAACTCACCTCTACTTAGCTGATTCAATCTAAACTATACTCAATATATATAAAGCAATCAATATAGGAATGATATCCATTCTGAGAGTCTAATAGCAGTAATCAAACTCTTACAGATTATTAAATCAATGCGATGCACTATCTAGATAATTCACACTGTAATTAAAAAGACTCAAATCAAATGATAGCGATGTAAATTATGGACAGAACATACACTAATTTGATACAAGAAAGTAATGAACAACAAATAAAATAAACTCACAGCAACAGTAAATTATCAAACCAACCAAACTATAGAAGAATCAAAAATATAATGCAAGAAAGCAGTTAAATCCACCAGAGGTCGGGCCCTTAGCCGCCAGTGAACACTGCTAAGTTACTTTACATAATGTGAGGGAACAACAACTTCAATTATATATTAATCATCTAACTTAAGTAGCATTACAATGTAATTTTGTTCTTCAATAGCGCAAGTCTATAATTAAATTTACAACTTGAAAAATAACAGAGATTCCTCCCCCTTTCTTCCTACAATCGCTTTCTTTTATAATCAGAAAGGGATAAAGAGTAAATGGTAAATGCGATCCCTCTAGATCTCCCGATCCTGAGGGATTCGCAACCGATTTCTAACTTCATAAATCTTCCCTATTTCGCACTGATCCCTCTAATTTTCTTTCAGCCCTGTCTGCAGCTGGCACGTTCCTTCCTTTGCTTGTTGGACTTTGCTGTCCCAATGTCAGGGAACAACAATCGTTCCTTTTGTCTCTTTCCTACATAAAGAAGGGTGAAAGTAAGCTAAATCGTAACTGCAAATAATTCCTTCATTTCTTACCATAATTCCTCAATATATTAGCACGTTAAGATATGAAAAAGATAAGAATCAAGGAAAACGATGATTAATTTAATAGTAAATACATACCCATTTCGTAACTCAACATACTCCCCTGCTTACCCTATTTCATGTCCTCATGAAAAGCAAGTAATTCTGATGAAGTGTAGTTAAAGAGTAGGTTGGAGAAGGGGCATCAAAAATTGGTCTGAGACCATGATGTTGAGCTAAGAGTGCAAAAGCAGGCCCTTCCTTTCCTTTAGGAAATTTGTATATGGCCCTATAACCTTTAGGAGGATACCAAATGATGGGGCTACGAAACCGTCATCCTAACCAATAGGGTCCTTCTCTTAAAATGAGGTTGCTATAGGTGACAAAACGGGCTGCAACTGCTTTAAAATTTCTGTAATTAAATGGTTCTCTATCCTGCACACTACTAGTAGAGACCATCCACCTAAGCTTGGATGTAGCCAGAGAGCTTTCTTGAATGGATTGAAAATATGATACTCCATTTTGGACAATCTCTTTATGAATAGACCCTAAAATTTTAATCACCCCTTCCCTTGTCATCAGACTCTTGTGGTTGGCAAGCATTTACAAAGGGTGCTTGGGTTCACTTTTTACCCAAAGATCCAATCCATGCTCTTGTCTTTGAAATGTGTTATGAGCTTTGAACCATTTAAGTTGATTGACTGCAAATGAGATAAAGGCCTGGAATTGAACATCTCCCACAAAAGGTTTGGGGTTATTTTCGACCTCAACCTCTAATACAAAATTGTGCAGGTAAAATTCTCAGAGAAGCCTTTGAACCTTTACACCATGCTGTTTGTAACAATTTATAAAATCTTCAACTATTTTTAATTCAATTGGTTTTCCAACTCTCACGGCTTTAATTTTCAACAACAAGTATCGTTCTAAAAAAAACAAGGCATAGTTAGTGGTAGGAGCCCCACATGCCAAGACATCTGTATATAATGAGCAAATGGTGTCTATCTGAGCTATGACCCTATCTAATCTGAGCTTGATTCTCTCTATTTTCTCTTCTACTTTTCTGTATCTGTCGAAGGTCTCGCTCTCTGTTGCATTCATTTCCCGAAGCTACCTCTGAAACTCTTGATATCTTTGCTGGGGAACAGTTTCTTGTTCAAGCTGTTCTAACATGACCCGAGCCTGTGCTAATTCTTCCTGAAGATTCAAAATAATGGGGTCATTGCGTTTCATGATGTTTTTAGCTTGTATTCTTGTCTGAGTGCTTATGTTATGAGAAAGGATGTGTTCTGTCCAAGTCTCTTTATTATGGGAGTTCGAAGCCTTTGTCTAAGTAGCCATGCTGAGAGAGGGTATATCCTCTATCTGAGTAGCTATATCTACAAAAATTGCATGTTGTTCTTCTTGAATGATGACTGGTTGAGTGGGTATGGGATTAGCTTGAGTCCCTGTAGCCCTCCCTTCATGTGATTCTGTCTGTACAACCATGTTTGTTGTCTCGAAGGTTTTGTCCGGGACCTTTCCCGCTGTGATTTCCTTTATTTTTCTTTTGATCCTTCTTACTATTTTGCAAAGCTTTTGTTGTTCTTTCCTAAGATTTTTCAATTTGGCTCTATACCTTTTCGGAGGAGCAACTATTCTGCTGACAATCTCGTTAATAGTTTCTACTTCTAAAGAGCCTGGTTTCTCATCCTGGCTCTATTCTAAGAGGACCATATCTCCTAATTGAAGATCGGCTTCCCGAAGAATCTCTGTTTCTACTTCTTCTCCTTGGCCTATGTTCTCTATACTTAGGCCTACCTGGCTATTTTCTACTCGAAGCATGTCACTGAATTGGTGCTTTGCTTCCTGAATGGCCTCTACATTAGTTTTTTCTTCATGGCTTGCACCTTTTAAGGGAGATAGACTTCTGGTCTCGCCAACATTCTCAGGAGATTGGGCTACTCCCATACTAAGATTGAGTGGGTTTTCAGTCTGCATGTAATCATTCATGTTGGCTAGGACCTGGGCCAATTCAAAATCGTGCAACAAATCACCTTGGGAACTCATGCTTCGTGTTGAGGAAAGTCCCAATTCGTTTCTTTATTCTTCTACAGAATGCCCTATTTCTTCCTCATGGTCTGATTCAAGGTTATCATAGCCTTCTAACTCTAGTTGCAGGTATTGTTCACTTACTGGGCTAGATAATTCTATAGGTTGACTGATACTACCTTGAGGATTTTTGGCCGCTCCTAATCTTGACTTCAACCTTGTGGATTGTCTGCGCTTTTGAGGTATGTTCCTTGAAAGAGTAGTCCTCTTCCTTTTCAGAATAGGGTTAGGTGCAGGCAAAGCTAAACCTCCTTCGAGAGCTAAAATTAAATCATCCCAGCTTGATTGTTGCTGGGCGAGGTTATAGCTGACTATTAGCCTGATTAGGTAGTGGTGGCTTACTACAGTTTCTATGTGTTGGGACTGTCTTAGCCTCTCAGCAGTGTCATGCAGTAAAGAATTCAATAATGCAGGTAAATTAACAGAGCACTTTTGTTTTAGAACTGCTAAGAGTTTGAGTTGACACGGCCTTACCATGACTTTGCGCCTATCACATGTAATGTAGTTTTAGACGATTCTTTCTAGTTCTCCCCATGGTTCTCCAAGAGAAGATGGGCAAATTCCTTTTCCCTTTTTGATCAGTTGTTGTCCTTCATCCTTGAAAGCCTTGATAGTGTCCTGCAGCTTCAACCGCTTACCAGCCTACACTGGTCCTTCTGTTGATAACCCGGATACTTCTGCTATCACCGGGTCTAATATAGTGATTTTCCTGCCCCTTACCATAGATTTTCCATTCTGTAGATTTTGTAAGAATTCGATGGCAATTTCCTCGTTGGGTGGTTGAAATCTCGTAAAGTATGCTATCCACCCGGCTTGAGCTAAAATTTCTGTAGCTACATCAGAAATAGCCAGTATTAGTGGTTCTCTACGCACTGTTCTTCCTCCCATAGTGTTGGAATTCTGCAAACGATAAGTGTAGCAGGGAAAACACAGCGACGAACAGAGCTGAGTGATGGAATAACAAATGGTTGTGATAACTTTATCAGGTGATACTTTATAAATATAAATACCGTTATTGAGGGTTTTTATCATACCACATGCTCTGCGATCATGGAATTTCATATCATTCTACAAAATCCAATGAAAAAATGACAACGCATTCATATGTACACTGGAGGTCCCTGCCCCCCTTTGAAATAATAGGTTGCCTATGACTGAATGAATAAAAGGGTAAAGCGCTGGCGGTGAGGTACAGGGGTGATGGATTGGCAAGGTACACTTATTAATGAAAGGATCATAAAGGACATTGGAGTGGTGAAATCAAGGCTTGTACCAAGAATTATCAATAAGTGATAGGCTGCCGTGATGTGATATGATAAAAGAAAAGGGACATCATACACAAGAAATAATACTTTGGTGCCGTTATTCCACTTAAACTGTTGTGTTTGATTTAAAAAATTACTCATGCATAAAGGTTCAAGGTATGTTAGGGACATAATATCTCCATAGTAAAGATAAAAACATAAGAAGAGGGTATTATAATAGTTATTGATGTAAAATAAAGCTTCTATACCATCAGCAGAGCTTCTATTACCTACAGGCATCCATAGCCTCAACATAGTTTCTTTTTAACCCTTGGGAACCATGGTCCTCTATGTATAATCGGGGAAGTGTCTTATGATGTCCATAGTAGAGACCAATGTGCTAGCTTGGTAACACATTGCCATTCACTGCAAAGTAGCGAAAGTGGTCAAGCTAGCTTGTGATGAGACCTCTTGTTTCCAAGGACTATATTTGTTTATGCATCCATTAGATCATATCCTTGGTGTGGTGGCCATAGTGGGAATGCCACTTCGCTCCTTCCTTATGATCATGGTAGGCTTGCTCATGATGAGACCCCCTATCCTGCATCTGTGGAAAAAAAATCATAAAACTGTTAGTGAATATATATATATATATATATATATATATATATATATATATATATATATATATATATATATATTTTATTAGTCCCCATTTTATACATAGAGGGTGGCTCATCACTCCTTAAGGGTAGGGATGGAAGAAGAAGTTTGACATATCAATATAAAAAATATACCCATAATCTTATTAATAATATAGATAGAGTTATACAGGCAAGGGGGAACCAACATGGTGCAGATAATCAATCAGTTTGATTTGTAGTGGAATTGAGGACAGTGAAGTGATATAGATAACTGTGTCCTCTTCTTTTTCTTTTTTTTGAATCATCACAAAGCAATCTTGTTAAAGATGATAATATTCAAGATATTTTCCTGTTCACTAGACTCCCTACATGTTGTCCTCTAAATATCTATTGTACCTTTCATGCCATTAAGAAGATCATAAAGAGTGAAACTAGGGTGGTCTAGGGATGATTATGCAAGGAAGAGAAAAAGTATATTCTAAAAAATATTCACAAAGTGTTGTTCCTTGAAAGGAATAGCAGAAGAAAAGCTCACACAAAAGTGTTATTACTTATAGGGAACAACAGCTATTCCCTGTAAGGAACAACAAAGAAAAAATACGCAAAAAAAGTGTTCTTCCTTATAGGGAATAGTAGTTGTTCCCTGTAGGGAACAACAAATAAAAGCATGGCAAAATGATGTTGTTCCTTGTAGGGAACAACAAAGGAAATGCATATGAAAATTGTTGTTACTTAGAGGGAACAACAGTTACTCCCTGTAGGGAACAGCAATGGAAATACACACTAAAAATTGTTGTTCCTTGTATGGAACATCAGCTATTCCCTGTAGGGAACAACAGTTGTTCCGTGTAGGGAACAACAAGAGAAAACACATGCAAAAATTGTTGTTCCTTATAGGGAACAGCAGTTGTTCCCTCTAGGGAAAACAAAGCAAGCTACACACAAAAATTGTTGTTCCCTGTAGGGAACAACAAGAAAAAATGCATGCAAAAATTGTTGTTCCTTAGGGGAAACAATAGTTGTTCCCTATAGGGAACAGTAAAACAAAATTCACATGAAAATTGGTGTTCCCTGTAGGGAACAACACAACGAAATACACAAAAAAATTGTTGTTCCATGTAAGGAACAACAGTTGTTCCCTGTAGGGAACAACAAATAAAAATGCACACAAAAATTGTTGTTCCTTGTAGGGAATAGTAAGAGAAAATACACATGATCATTTCTATTCCTTAGAGGGAACAACAACTGTTCCCTATAGGGAACAACAAAGGAAAAATAGAGAAAAACTAATATACAATTTATTATCCAAGAAAATTCAATCAAACAGAAAGGTAAATTTATGTACAAATTAAAAAAAAAAAAGTAAATTCTTCACTGGACTGATGCTATGGAAGCATTGCCCTCCTCAGCAAGAATTTGTATAGTGGAATCTTCCCTTAACTATTGGAAAAAGGATTCCCTTGTAAGCGATTTGTAATAGAGGCATACTTGATGTCCATTTGCTTTAAAAGAGTAGCCAGACCCATCAAGGGTGGCTAATGTAAGGGTGCCATTATCATGCACCTCGTGTATATCATAGCGACCTAACCATCTAGTCTAGAGTTTTCCCAAGAAATCTTGGAACCTAGAATCATACAGAAGTGCCCAATCGCCTTCATGGAAGATCTTCCTCTTAATAAGGGCATCATGCCATTTCGCTCTTTGTTGTTGGATCAGTGTAGTATGCTAAAGATATAATAGCCAGATTTCATCCAATTCGTTGATTTGATATAGCCTATTAATCTATGCTCCATTCAGGTCCAAGCCTACTTCTTGAGCTATCTTCAAAGTCTGGATTTCAAATTCTATTGGGGTGTATCCTGTGGTATTTCTCCATGTCATGCGATATGCCCATAGGGCTTCTGGCAATCAGGTAGCCCAGTCACATCTATGTGATGCGACTGTCTTTGTTAGTATTGCCTCGATTACTTTATTGGTACTTTCTACCTGGTTGTTTGCCTGCGGGTGGTATGGAGATGTGATTCTATGCATGATATGATGATTTTTTAATGTAGCAGCAATCTTATGGCCTACAAATTGTGGCCATCCATCCGTGATTATTTCTCTAGGCAAGCTATACTGCATGAAAATTTGGAAAAGAAAGTGGATTACCGAGTCCTCCGTTGCCCTTGGTAATGCTTCTTCCTCCACCCATTTAGTCAAATATTCTATTGCAACTAGTATATATGTCTTTTGATTAGATGATGGGTTTATTGGGCCAATGAAATCTAACACCCATTGTTCAAAAGGTTCAATGACTAACTGTAGATGCAGGGGCATCTCATTAGACTGTCTAAGGAAGCCCATTCTTTGGTAGCTATCGCATGCCTGGACAAACATCTTGGTGTCTTTAAAAATGGTGGGCCAATAATAGCCCATCTGTAAGAATTTATTCCCAGTCCTGCAGTCTGCAAAATTTCCATTGCAAGGCCCATCATGGAAAGCTTTTACGATGTCAAAGATTTCGTCTTTCCTGACACACCTTCGAATATGCATATTGGCTCCTGTGTGAAAGAGATATCCTCTGATCCAGGAGAACCGAGTGCTACATTGTACTATTAGTTTTCTTTCATTGTGCATTAGGCACTTGGGTAATTTTCCCATTGCTAAGTAGTTTGTGACATCTACGTACCATGGTGTTTTCATGGTTACAACAAATAAGTGTTCATCAAGGAACTGGTCTTCTACTGCTGCCAAGTCATCTGTTTTTGGCATGCGTGAGAGGAAGTCTACTACTGGATTTTCCTTTCCTAGTCGATCTTTGTTTATTATACAAAAGGATCAACCATCATGTCACTCTTCCACTCGTAACATGTTTATTAGTTAATATTTAATAGCAAAGTCATTAGTACACAAAACCACAGGGTATCCTATTATATAGTGTCTGAATTTGTTAATAGCATATATTATTGCCAAAAATTCTTTCTCGGTTATGGTGTAGTTCAACTTAGCAGGAGTTAAATTTTTGTTGATGTAGTATATTGCATAAGGCTTCTTATCTTCCTCCTAGCTGAGAACTGCTCCAATGGTTGTATCTGATGCATCAAATGAAATCTAAAATGGAAAATCCCAGTTTGGGCCCTATAATATTGGGGCTGTTGATACTAGCTGTTTTAAATCTTCAAAAGCAGTGTCACATTTTTCAGTCCATAAAAAATCGATATTTCCTGTTAAAGCATATAATGGTGCAGCAATTTGGGAAAATTTCTTTATAAATCTTCTATACTATCTAGAAAATCCCAAAAAACTACGCACCTCAGTTTGTGTACAGGGGGTAGGTATTAAAAGGATTATCTAAATTTTTGCTAGATCTACTTGAATTCCAGTTGCTGAGATGTAGTGTCCTAGGATGAGGCCCTCGGTCATCATCACGTGGCATTTCTGATGGCTTAAGAAGAGGCTGGTAGCAATGCATCTTTGCAAGACTTTCTCTAGCATTTTTAGTGTCGGCTTGAAGTCATCTCCATAAGGTGTAAAGCCATCCATGTACACCTCGAGTCCCTTGTTTATCAAGTCTAAAAAAATGTTGAGTATGGCTCTCTGGAATGTGGCAGGTGCATTGCACAGTCCAAAAGGTAATACCCTGTAAGAAAATGTCCCCTAGGGGCAAGTGAAGGTAGCCTTATCCTGGTCTTTAGGGGCAAATTTGGAGTTGGTTGTAGCTGCTGAAGCTATTTAGGAAAGAGAAGAATTTTTTACCTACCATTGTGTCCAAGACTTGGTCGATGAACGGGAGGGGAAAATGATATTTTTGGGTTGCTTTATTAAGATCTCTATAATTGACACATATTCACCACTTCCCATTCTTTTAAGGCACCACAACTAATGGAGAAACCCATTTGCTATCAGATATAGGACAGATGAAATTTACATCTAACAGTTTTTGTAGTTCATCTTTAACAACATCTTTAAGGTGAGGATTTAACCTTTGTTGAGGTTGTCAAATGGGCCGAGCAGCTTTCTCTGTATAGATGTGGTGCATTCATAATTGGAGATCAATCCCTTTCATGTTTGGGTAATCCCAAGTGAAAGCCTCTTTATATTTTCTACGGAAGTGAACAAGCCTATGCTCCTAGTCATCAGTCAGGTTTTTGTTAATGTTTAGGACTTTCTCTGGCTCAATTTCAATGGGTTTGTTGTTATAAACAGTTTTTGTTGGTATTGTTTGGTTATTAATATCTTTGAAGGGATCTTCTTCAATTTTGTTATCCAGGGCTGCTTCGATCATGTGACATTTTAGATTGGATACGGCATTTGGTTGGTTAATGTAAGTGTTAATGATGTCATCTTCTATTTGATTCTTAAATTCAAGAGCATCTTCTACAGTTAGCGGTGATTGAATGTTTTCAGTTAAATATGATACAGGTTGTTTTCTAGTTTTTATTATTTTTAAGCTTGGCTGAGTTGGAGGATATAAAGCTAGATTATTCACATTACTTCCTCTTGCTATAGTCATGCTGCCTATTTGAAAACTTATGTAAGCATCTGTGGTTGCTAGCCAAGGTCTTTCTAAAATTAGGGGATGTCCATCTAGCCGGTTTCTAGGATTGATGATCAAGAAATCTACTGGGTATTCCAAAGAATCTACAGACACCATTACATCTTGTAATGTCCCTTCTGGTTTGACCACTGATTGGTCAGCTAGTTCCAGCAAGATCGTAGTTGGATCCGAAGATGTAATGCCAAGTTTTTGACAAGTTGTTGTTGTGATAATATTAATGGCTGCTCCTAGATCAACTAATGCATTAGGGAAGGAACATCCATTTATTTGTACTATGACTATAGGCTTTCTTGGGTCCTCATATTTCACCAGTGTTTCTCTGCCTGATAATAAATCAGACAAAGTTCCGACTACGTGGATAGTTGGGGTTGTTTTCATTTTCCTCTTAGGCTTTTTGGTACACAATTCCTTAATAGTTTTTGCATAAATTGGAATATCCTGAATAGCCTGGAGGAGAGGTATTTTTACACATAGATTTTTTAATTCTCCCAGAAGATCAAAATCGAAATATTCTATAGGGCGAGGTATAATCAATCTCTCTAAGTATGGTGGAGAAGAGGTAATAGTTTGATCATGGTTTCTTTGTTGAACCTTATTCTCCACTTGAGGTATTTGTTCTATAGGTAACATATATTATAGTTGTATATTTTTATCCCTCTCTAACTCAATTATCCATCCAGACCTTAATTTGAGTTCATTACACTCCCTCAACTTAGTTTCTAGCTTCGGTCCTTCAATAATTTCTACAGATTGGACTGATCTATTGTTGGGATTCGGGTTGGGCTAGGGTGGGAGTTATGGTCGTAGATTGGGTTGAGGGTTATGTTGCAATTTGTAAGGTGTTGGTAGTGTAGGCTAAGGCAGGGGGATTGTTCCTGCTGGCTAGTTTGTAGGTCTTTTCCAGCTTGACTACCAGTTCTGGCTTGGTGAAGTGGAGGGTGGCCATTAGGATGGATATGTATTGTTCTACTAGAATGGTGGAAAATAGGAGGAATTTGGCCAATTGTTGTTTTGATTTGATTGATTGGCCCAAGGTGGCATAGAGAATGGTTGTTGTGACCAACAAGGAAAAGGTGGCTGGTTTTGCTACATAGCTCCTATGTATTGTCGAGAATTGTATTGCGAGGGCTGAAAGAAAGAAGATGGGTCAGTAGGCGTACCTGTTTGTCATGCTTACCATTGGTGACGCTGATTTAGTAGGTAGACTTGTTCTGTTTCTTCCTCTGCCTTCTTGAAGACTACTTTTAACCCTGGGAGTGATGGGCAATTTTCTATAGTATGATCTTTAGTGCATATTGCACAGGTTTGTACCATATCCAGAGGGCATTCTTTACGACTATGCTTCTTCCTGCATCGAGGGCAAAAGATCACCAAGTTCTATTCTACTTCAGCCTACTTCTGCTTAGCTTGCATGATGTCTAATTGTGTCGTCAAAGTTCCCAAGATATCTGTTTTGAAATCCTCCAACAGGTTGCCAATTTCTGCACGAGTAATGCTCTCGCTAGAGATTTTGTTGTCCCTGGTGGTGATATCGCGTTCTGCTGGTTTCAATCTCGTACTACCTCTTGGGCACTTGATAAACAAATTAATAATGTTAGCATAGTCTTCTTGATATATATCACCTTTACCCTTAATATTTAATGTCTCTATCCATTGATCTTTCATCCCTTTAATCAGTGTAGTTTTTAGCACATTATCAGGTAAAGGTAGAGTTGCATAGGGAGACCTATGGAGGTTATATTGGAAATGCTGCACATACTCTTCCAATGTTTCACTAGGTCTTGCTACCATTTAGAATATTTCGTCTTTTAGTTCCCTAGATCTGCAATGGTCCTGATATTTTCTAAGGAAAGCGGTTTTCATTTGATCCCAATCATTTATGGTGCCCCCACCTAGTCCCATAAACCAAAGCAGGGCTGCTCCCTTTAACGTAGAGGGAAATAGCTTCAGTTTTTTGGGGTCGTTGGTGTAATCATAAACTCAACATAATACATCAAATTCAAACAAAAATGCATCTGGATCCTCTGATGTAAGTCCATGAAAGTTGGGAATATTTTGTAGAGGGATAGCTTTCATGGGTGCATTGACAGATGTGTCAACTATAGGATACTGTAATGTAGAGGTCTGGGGTGCTTGTGGATTATTGGCCATTTGATCAGATATATTCCAGTACCCTTCCAAGATCTCTGGAGCTAGAGAGTTATTCCTAGGATGACTAGAAGGGGTGGGAATGATCTTAACAACACTCCCTTGGTCTGGGATACTGGGTGTCCTTTGCTCAATTACTATTTGAGGGGATCTTGGTTCCTTTGTTTCCCCTATTTCTCCTCCTCCTTCATGAATATTACAAGAATACCCTTCTTTTGAGGGACTTGGGCACGAATTTTCAATATCTTGAAAACTCTACTTAGTTTCTTCTGTTTTACTGTGGACCTCAACGTAGGCTATAGATGGTGAGCCTGTGGCCTGAAGGGAGATAGTAGGTTATATGGAAGCAACGGTTCGGGGACCTACTGATGGCTGAGATTCAACTTTCTTTAAGATGTCATCAATGAAAGTTGATCATCCAAGGGTCACCAGTCCATTAGATTTTCCAAGTTTAGGATGTGGAATTGGATTGTTTTTAGGTCGTTTCTTCTTAGTCATTCATGCAAAAAATTCAAATGTTTATTTTTACCTTAAGTTCCTAACAATTCTGCCGGAAAGTGGGCAGGGGAGCAAGCACTTTACTTGCTCTGTACGTAGGTTCTTACTTTCCATTTTTAATACCTAGTTCTCTCTCAACAGAAAAGCATCAAGCACCTACTTCACTTTTCTGTAATTGTGCTGAAAAGTGGGCAGAGGAGAAAGCACTTTACTTGCTTGTTATGTAGGTTCTTACCTTATGTTTTCAATACCCAGTTCTTCCTGAACAACAATTATTAGATATACATCACTCTTTGTAAATGGATACACTCTCCTCGGCAACGGTGCCAAAATGTTGGCTGATAAAAAGTGCCTTTTAAAACTCCTAATTATCCCACATTAATCATCAATCCGGGCAAGTCCTCTTATTTCAAGAGTGTACACAATATGTGGCTGCTACTAATTTAGTGAGTAATGTTTCCTAAATTGTAGTATAGATGCATCTAATAAACTCCAACTATAATCATTAAAGGAAATATCAAAGCTCAATCTTCTACTGAAATCAAATCTTACAACAATTCAAGTAACAGCATCATCGGTCAAGAGCACAGTAACAATAACTCACCTCTACTTAGCTGATTCAATCTAAACTATACTCAATCTATATAAAGCAATCAAGATAGGAATTTTATCAATTCTGAGAGTCTAATAGCAATAATCAAACTCTTACAGATGATTAAATCGATGCGATGCATTATCTAGATAATTCATGCTGTAATAAACAAGACTCAATTCAAATGATAGCAATGTAAATTATAAACAGAACATACACTACTTAGATACAAGAAAGTAATGAATAGAAAATAAAATAAACACATGGCAACAGGAAATTATCAAACCAACCAAACTCTAGAAGAATCAGAAATATAACACAATAACGCAGTTAAATCCACCAGAGGTCGGTTCCTTAGCTGCCAGCGAACACTGCTAAGTTACTTCAGATAATGCGAGTTAACAACAACTTCAATTATATATTAATCATCAAACTTAAGTGGAATTACAATGTAATCGCATTCTTTAACAGAGCAAGTTTGTAATTAAATTTAAAACTTGAAAAATAACAGAGATTCCTCCCCCTTTTTTCCTACAATCGCTTTCTTTTATAATCAGAAAGGGGTAAAGAGTAAATGGTAAATGCAATCCCTCAAGATCTCCCGATCCTAAGGGATTCGCAACTGATTTATAACATTAGACATCTTTCCTATTCCATGCTGATCCCTCTGATTTTCTCTCAGCCTTTTCCGCAATGGGGCGCGTTCCTTCCTTTTCTTGTCAGACTTCGCTATCCCAATGTCAAGGAACAACAATCGTTCCTTTTGTCACTTTCCTACATAAAGAAGGGTAAAATTTAGCTGAATCGTAACTGCAAATAATTCCTTCATTTCTTACCATAATTCCTCAATATATTAGCACATTAAGATATGAAAAAGATAAGAATCAAGGAACACGATGATGAATTTAATAGTAAATACATACCCATTTCATAACTCAATAGACTGAAGGTCTTTAAGAAGAGGAAGCATTCAAGAAATATTTCTATGAATTTACTGACATGGCTAGAGTCCTCTATGGAGATAGGAACACTAGAATATCTGGAGAGAGTTCTAACCCTCCACATGGAGAGGGAAGCTCAGGAGAAAAAAAATATGATATGAAGGATTCCAAGGGTAATGATGGAAAGCCTCCTCCTTATCCACCATCTTCATATTCCTCATCATCTTCATCATCCTCAACATCTCAAATACAAACATCTTCCACTTCCACCAAAAGAACTGTTCATACTCATTCCCAAACCCAAGAGGAAAAAATCCCTTACTCAAATTGGACGTTAAGTTTGAACTTCCCATGTATAATGGTGAAGTGAATACAAAAAGTTTGGAAAATTGGAGTCGATAATTGGAGGTTTATTGCAGAATTCATAACCTTCAAGAAGATGACATAAATATCCAGTTGGCCTCATTGATGCTAGAAGGAGTAGCATTAGTCTGGTTCGAAGCAAAGACACAAGAGGAAATGCGAATTCATGGTAATATATCCATTTCTTGGGTTGAATTCGTTTCTACAATTAAAAGACAGTTTTATCCTTTAGTCTCTATGCAAAAAGCCATTATGAGTTGGCATAAGTTTAGGCAGCACAAAGGCCAAACAGTCCAAGATTATACACAGGAGTTTAGAAATAGGCCTTTGTTGTTAGGAGTAAATTGGAATTGCCAAGATACACTGTTCAAATATATTGGGGGTTTACATTCCTACATAAAACATACTATCCTTATGTTCAATCCAAGAAATTTGGATGAGGTATGTGTGCAAGCCATGCACATTGAAGCAAGAGGAAAGAACATTCAGGAAGAGGGCAGTAAGAAAACATCACTGAAGGGTAAGGAGAAAGAGAAGGATGGAAAAGGGAAAGGAAAGAAGAATGAAATTGTGAAGAAAGAAGGGGAGACAAATATAAGCCAAAAATTATTCCGAAGGTGGGCATGATGAAGCCCACTTTTGGAAATCGCATCCTGAACTAAGGCCTAAGAAAACAAACAATAAAGGAAAACAAAAGATGACCGCTACCACACAACATGATCTTGGGTTAGATTCCGATGATGAGTCCAAGATTCTAGCCATGGTCACAAAAGGAAAAGAAGTTGTTGCAAGCACTAGTTCCTCACATAGTCAGCATGGAAAATTTTAGGGGCTAATATTTGCAGGTGGCTTAATTTTCCATGATTTTCCAAAAAAAAGATTCTCCAATTTCCATTTTTTATAAAAATGATTCGCCCAAATTTTACAATATAAAATTATTTTACCTTAAAAATCATTAACATTATATATAGAGTATATATAAAATCATTATAAATTTGAATTTTTTTACAAATACATCAACAAACATTTTATAGGTTGCATATTAGGGATTAGTGAGATTCACAAATTTTTTAAACTTCAAGATAATTTTCCATCGTTAAAATTTTCCTTGATAGCCAAAACAACACTCCAAATGAAGAATCAAACATAATTGTTTCATGTAAGGGTAATTTCAAATCATAGAAAGCTAGATGCATTATTTGATAGTGGGTCACAATCAAACTTAATCTAAGAAGACTTGGTAAAAAATATTAACTTTGAAATTGTACCTCATCATAAGCCATATCCATTGGGTTGGATAGTCAATAATGCAAATTTACAGGTTACAAGGAAATGTTTATTCAAGTTCACCATTACTGAAAAGTTCATTGATGAAGTTGAGTTAGATATAGTTCCACTTGACATATCAGGAATCATTTTGGGTAGTCCTTATTTGTATGATAGGAAAGATGTATTTTATCTCCATGATAACAAATACTTATTGCTCAAGAATGGAGTGGAGTACATTGTGAGAGCTCGTCTGAAAAAGCTAAACATTTCATTGGTCAATGCAAGGCAAAGGAAGAGACTAATAAATGAAAGTAAAAATTTTGTGCTTCTCATGATCAAGAAAAAGAATGATATTGATTATGAACCTTTTGAAGGTTGTAATGACAAATTAAAATCTGATTTGTTTGATGTGGTAAGCAATCATGGCGAGATATTTCAAGAACCAAATGGGTTACCTCCCAAGAGGAGAATTCAACATGAGATACAGTTGAAACAGGATGTTCCACTTCAAAATATTGCCATGTATCGCATGTCAATTATGGAGAGCATGGAAATGAAGAAGAAAATTCAAGAATTGTTGGACAAAGGTATCATGCACCCATCTACTTCGCCATGTGGTTTGCCCATTTTCTCCGTTCCAAAGAAGGATGGGACTTAACACATGTGTGTGGCTTTTCATGCACTGAACAAAATCATGGCAAAGAATCGTTATCCACTCCCAAGAATTGACAATTTTCTTGATCAGTTGAGGTATGCAAATCATTTCACTAAGTTAGACTTATGAAGTGGTTATCATCAAGTCAGAATGGCTGAAGAGGACATTTGGAAAACTGCATTTAAAACTAAACAAGGATTGTTTGAGTGGCTTGTTATGCCTTTCGGTCTTACAAATGCTCCAACTACTTTCATGAGAGTTATGAATGATGTATTGAGACCATTTCTATATGGCTTTGTCATTGTTTAATTAGATGATATTTTCATATTCAACAAATCCAGAGATGAACATGTCATGCATGTAAACAAAGTACTTGATGTCTTAAGAAAAGAACAATTATTTTTAAAGATATTGAAGTGTGAATTTGGAAAAACTTCTTTAGTGTATTTGGGACGCATTGTTGGAGGAGGTGAGATGAAGATAGACCGCTCTAAAGTCGAGGTCATTGTAAATTGGCCCAAGCCCAAAATAGTTATAGACATAAGAAGCTTTCTAGTAGCAGCACAATATTGGAGAAAATTTATTGCTAATTTTTCTTCCATTGCATCACCATTACAAGCATTGACTGGTGTCAAGAAAGTATTCCATTTGGGAGATATATGTTGGAAATAATACTGAGAGGGGGGGGGGGGGGGGGGGTGAATCAGTATTATTACCTTCTTTTCAATAAACCATCCAAATTTATGCTTTAAAGTATTCTTCTGATATTGATAATTAACTTGTATATCAGAACCATATAATAATGAATCAAGAACAGTGAAAACAGATAGTCACACAAAGGAACACCAGATATAAGGTGGAAACCCAATGTGGGTGAAAACCACCTGCTACAATATGTCTCTATCTTCTTTCAAATAGAATTTCTTTTACAATGAGTTTGTACTGGTGCAGTCTTTTACCAGTACGCAGGCTGCAACGTGCAGAGAGCTACAACCCTCTCTCGTTTTCCAGTCACTCCTGAAAGGGAGCTACAACCCCCTACTTCGTTCAAGGACCATGTTTCATTAATTTTCAGACTGGATCCAAGAAGATCCAATGGTCATCAAGTATAAACAATTCTTCAGAATTACCCCAGCATCAGATCAATACATATTTTCTTTATACAGCAGAACACCCAAGCGCCAACCCAAGCACTAGATCAAATATAAATAAATATTCGATCTGGCCACCCAATAAAACAGAGGATCTACATATAACAGAGCACCCGGAGGCTAGACACAAAACAAACCCAATATGCGCACCCAGAACCTGAACTGCAATACACCCGAAGCAATGTGATTTCTCTCGAAGAAATGTCTGAACTTTAAGCCTGCGATCTCTGTTCTGCGCGCATTCTCCTTAATTCAGGTTCAGTAATTGCTCATTTACTGGTCACAAGAATGCCGATCAATTTAATCAATTCTCCCTTGAGATATTTCATTCGTGATCGATACTTTTCCGCAGTATCCCCTATTCTTTATATATATTCATGCTTTTGATAATACCAAGAATCGAAACCAGAGGATCCGAAAACCTGGGGCACAACTGTTTTGACCGATCTCTTAAGAAAGGAGCTTAAGCGGGAAAACAATGAAAACGGTCAAAACAGGTGAAGAGGCAAACTTTTGATTGAATGTACTCATATTAATAATAAATCGGGTCCACTCCTTATCGCTATCGGCGATTAGATGAGGGAGGCTTTTATAAAATGGGCGACTACCACGGATGCGATATTAATATATAATGCCTTTAATCCCTTTATGGGGTCCGCCCCCTCTTATCGCAATCAGAGGATTGGGGTGGGCGCCCGTTTATGTATTGTGATACACTGCGGATGCGATATTGTTATAAACCATGATTGATGCCACCATCGGGTCCGCTCGCGATTAGATGAGGGAGGCTTTTATAAAATGGGCGACTACCGTGGATGCGATATTAATATATGATGCCTTTAATCCCTTTATCGGGTCCGCCCCCTCTTATCGCAATCGGAGGATTGGGGTGGGCGCCCTTTTATGTATTGCGATACACTGCGGATGTGATATTGTTATAAACCATGTTTGATGCCACCATCGGGTCCGCTCGCAATCGGAGGTTTCAACGAAGTCACATAGCCGAACCCCCGACGCGCATATATGCCGAACTGCAGATGCGATATTATTATAAACCAAATTTGATATGCCATCGGGTCCATTGCAATCGGAGGTTTCAACGGTGTTACATACCCAAACCCCCGATGCCGATATATATGTATTAACACATATAACTGTGTTTATCCGCCGAAAGGGGGAAATGCATATATGTTATTGTTTATTATATAATACATATATATATATGGGTTTTAAGCGCCCAAACACCTCCCAATAATATTAATGCATGCATATATGGGTTTTAATAAGCCCGATACCTCTCGATAAGCATATATATGAGAAAAAGCCTCTATTGCTTCGATAAGCTCCCAATGGCTCAATGGTTCTGATAAACATATGTAAATGGCCCCTCTTTTCTCCTCTTGGCTCTTCTTGTCCCCATCAAGATGTATATAAGAGAAATGTCTATCTGTGAGAGGGTTGCCATCAAGTTCAACACATGTCCATAATGCCATAATGCCAACAATCTCCCCCTTTGGACTTGATGGCAACAACACCGACCAAAAAGCACAAAAAGCACTCTCCCCCTTTGACATCAAGAGCAAAGGGCAGATATCTACTTCTCCTGACAATTTCTCCCCCTGAGAGCTTGCTCCTCCTGATTTCTCCCCCTGAGGACCTGTTCCGCCTGATTATGAACCGGATTCTGAAAGTGACATCAACTTCAGAGTTTTCTGGCAACCATTTTATTCCACAGCAGTTGGCGACACCATGTTCTTTATGACAGAAAGTCGAGCTATTCTGGCTACGTATAAAACAGAGACCGCCCTGTTTTTCCCTTCAGCTGGTGCCGTTAATTGAACTCGGCACCTTTATTGCCATGGTTATTTACAGTTCATCTAGCAACATATTACTCCTTCTGTAATACTATAATGCCAACAATGAATTATGCTCCCCCTGAACCTTGTACGTGTATCCCCCATAAGAACCTCGCGTACAAGCACCAATCTGAGAATTAACAGCAGGATGATGCATCGACAACCCCCAGCTTTTGCCTGAGGTATTCAAAAGTCTCCCTGGGCAATGGTTTGGTAAATATATCAGCCACTTGTTCCTTAGAAGAAACATATTCCAACTTGACCTTTTGTTCAAGCACATGTTTCCTGAGAAAATGATACTTGATCGGTATGTGCTTGGTTTTTGAATGCATGACTGGGTTCTTTGAAATGCTGATTGCACTTGTATTATCACATAAGATGGAGATAGGTGGAGTACAAGTGATTTGGAAATCCTGTAAAGTTTGCATCATCCAAAGAAGTTGGGTGCAACAAGATGCAACAGCTACATATTCTGCTTCAGCTGTAGATAAGGCAATTGAACTCTGTTTCTTGCTGAACCATGATACTAATCTGGAACCCATAAAGAAAGCACCACCACTTGTGCTTTTCCTATCATCCACACTTCCAGCCCAATCTCCATCTGTGTAAGCATGAAGTGTGAGATATGTGTCTTTAGGATACCATAAGCCATAGTTTTGATTTCCTTGAAGATATTTGAAGATTCTCTTTACTGCCTGAAGATGAGTTTCCTTTGGATTTGCCTGAAATCTTCCAACTATTCCAACTGCATGCATGATGTCTGGTCGGGTACCTATCAAATAAAGTAGACTTCCAATCATAGATCTGTATGTTGGTTGATGAACTGCAGCTGATTCATTCGCACTAAGACTGCATCCTATAACCATGGGGGTACATACTGGTTTTGAATCTTCCATGCCATATTTCTTCAAAATCTACTTGAGGTACTTGGTTTGAGACAAGAAGATACCGTCTTTATTTTGTTGGATTTGCAATCCAAGAAAGTATGTCAGTTCTCCTAGCAGGGACATTTCAAATTCTTTCTGCATTACCGAGGCAAAATTTTGACTCATAGCTTCTTCATTGCTGCCAAAGATAATATCATCTACATACACAACAAGTATTAGCAACTTGTCATTTTCAATTTTTATATAAAGATTTCTACCTGCTGATCCTTTTGAAAAACCTTGTTGATGAAGATATTTGTCCAAACGGTAGTACCAAGCCCTTGGAGCCTATTTAAGACCATAGAGAGCCTTTTTCAATCTACATAAAAGGTTTGGATCATTCCCTAGAATGAAACCATCTGCCTGCTCAATGTATACTTCTTCTTCTAAGTCTCCATTCAGAAAAGCTGATTTCACATCCATTTGAAATACTTTGAACTTTTGAAAGCTTGAGAGAGCAAGGAACATTCGGATGGCCTCAAGTCTTGCAACGGGAGCAAAAGTTTCTTCAAAATCTATTCCTTCTTGTTGGGCATACCCTTTACACACCAGTCTTGCCTTGTTTCTAACTACCTCCCCATTTTCGTTCAACTTATTTTTGAAAATCCATTTTGTTCCTATGACATTCTTAACCTTTGGTCTAGGAACCAACTCTGAAGTGTTGCTATTTTCGATCTGTTCAAGTTCTTCATCCATTGCCTTCACCCAACATTCATCCTTGCATGCGTCTCTTACATTTTGTGGTTCAGTGGAGGAGAGTAATGCCAAGTAGCTTGAAGCTTCTGCAGTAGATCTTCTTGTTTTTACGCCTACCTCTTTTTGTCCCAAAGTTTGGGATTCTGGATGATTCTTCTGTACATACCTGGATGGAGTCTTCTCTTCTATCATTATCTAATCTTCGGGTGCCTCTTGAGGTTCTTTTTCTTCATCATAGGTCTGATTTGGAGGGTAGACTTCATCTTCTTCAATATTTTCATACCTTACTTGCCTAGGAATGTATCCCTTTTCATCAACCACTACATCAATGCTATCAACAATTCTTCCAAGTCTTTTATTGTAACACTTATATGCTTTGCTGTGAGGAGAATAACCAAGGAGAATGCCTTCGTCTGCTCTAGGCTCAAGTTTGCCAAGCTGTTCATCAGTATTCTTAATATAGCATTTGCTCCCAAAAATTTTGAAGTGCTTTACCGAAGGAGTCTCCCCATACCAGAGCTCATGCGGAGTTTGAGTGCTGTTCACTCGGACATTTGTTTTATTGAGAATAACAACTGCAGCAAATGCAGCTTCACCCCAGAATGTTGCAGGAGTTCCAGACTCATCAAGCATAGCACGAGCCATTTGTTGGATTGTTCTGTTCATCCTTTCCACAACTCCATTCTGCTGAGGAGTCCTAGCTGTAGAGAATTCCCTTCTTATTCCATGTTCTTCACAGAAATCAAAAAATTCATTTGAGGTGAATTCCCCACCTCTGTCAGACCTGAGGCACTTAATTTTGTAATCTGATTCATTTTCAACCAAGGCTTTGAAAGACTTGAACTTTTCAAATGCTTCATCTTTGTGCTTCATAAGTCCTAACCAAACCATCCTAGAGAAGTCATCAATGAATAATATAAAATATTCTTCTCCTGGAGGTGACCTTGTCCTAAATGGACCACATACATCTGTATGTACCAGCTCAAGAGGCCTGCTAGCTGATCCTTCCTTTTCAGGAAAGTTAGTTCTGGTTTGCTTACCAAACTGACATGATTTTCATATTGTGTTGTCTGGAATTTTGATGTCTGGAAGACCACGGACTGCCTGGTATTTGCATGCTTTCCTTATTTGTGAAAAGCTTAGGTGCCCCAACCTCTGGTGCCATAACCAATGTTCATCGTCCTTGCTCAAATAGCATTGTTGTTGTCCTTCTTCAAATATGTATAAATTATTTGGAGTTCTTTTGCCTTTGATCACTATTTTTCCTGTATCGAGGTCACGAACACTACATCCATTTGATCGAAATATTACCTCTGTTCCTTGATCGCACATCTGGCTGACACTTAGTAGATTATGCTTCAAGCCATGAACATACAAAACGTTTCCAGCCTTGACTTTTTCTTTCAACTGAGCAGTGCCTTTTCCTTTTATGGCCGCAGGAGTATCATTTCCAAAAGAAACCTTCTTTCCCTTTTCTAGAGTAGTATATGATTCAAGTTTTTCTTTATCACCTGTCATGTGCTTCGAACATCCGCTGTCGATAAACCATAAATTTTCCTGTCCTTCTGCATAAAAAGCTATTCCACATCTTTCTGGTTGTGATTCCTTCATTCTCCATGTTCTGGCATTCGGGCTTTGTTCCTTCTGAGTTGTCTTCCGAAACCTGCTCCTGCATTCAGATTCTTCATGACCGAAGTTATTACAAATAGAACATTCAATTTCACTTTCAAGGGCGGAAAAATTGTTATAGGTCCTTTTCTTGATTCCAGACATACTTCTTTGTTTTTGAGCTTCTCTAGTCATGATTGTCTTATAGGCAACACATTGAGCTGCTTTGTGACCAAAGTTATGGCAAGAGAAACATTGCCCATTGAAGAAACTTCTGCGATTATCAAATCTGTCATCCAACCGATTGTAGTTTCTACCAACATCCATTCTTGAGGCAAATTGGGAAGATTTTACCTGTGGCTGGTTGTAGCTTCTGTTTGTAGCTTGCCTCCGATCTTCTTGATAGTTTTTGTTCGTTCTTGAGATAAACTGTCCCTGACTTACTTGATGATTTCTATTAGGCCTTTGTTCGCTCCTTCTTGCTGCATCAAGATAACTTTTGGAGGTGGATGCTTGAGATGCTTCTCCATTATATCCCAGACCTGTCTTGATTAATGGAGAATGCTGCACATTGATGATCTCATCCAGAGTTTCTGATCCTTTAACAAATTTAAGATTAAGAGCTTTTGTCTTCTCAATCTCTTTTCTAAGACCAACAATTTCACATTCCAATTTTTCAAGATGTTTTTCTCTTTCAGCTAGTTGACATTGCAGAGATTCAATAATCACATTTTTCTCTTCTAAGCAAATTTTGAGATTAGACATTTCTTCATAAAAACCTTCTTCATCTATAGCATCCATGTAGTCATCATCCTCAAAAGCCATTAAGAGTTTATAGTCATTACCT
This sequence comes from Pinus tabuliformis, assembly GCA_031772625.1. Classification (NCBI taxonomy): domain Eukaryota; kingdom Viridiplantae; phylum Streptophyta; class Pinopsida; order Pinales; family Pinaceae; genus Pinus; species Pinus tabuliformis. The sequence continues at coordinate 580,411,498 of CM062818.1, forward strand.
CATTCATCTTCGTCACTATTTGAGAGTCCATCACTATCTTCATGAGTGTAATAGCTTTTCCTGTTAGCATTATGTTTCTTGTTCCATCTAACAGTTTCCTTTCCCTTGTCATTCTTTTCTTTATGAGGACATTTGGAAGCATAGTGACCCACTTTTCCACATGCAAAGCATTTGAAAGGTAACTTACCTCGGAATCGTCCAGCACCCCGTTGGAGATTTTTGACAAAATTTGATTCTTCTTCTTCTTCTGACACGTGTCCTGATTCATAGTATTCTCCTTTGCCTGAAGCCTTGAAGGCAGCTTCTCTCCTGTCTGATGGACCTCCTTTCCTCATTTCATAAGCAGTGAGAATTCCGTGCATCTGTGACATTTTAAGACTTTGTAGATTCTCCTTTTCTTCTATTGTAGAAACTTTAGATTCAAACCTAGGTGACAAAGATCTTAGAACTTTTTCAACCACAACAGCCTCTTTTATTTCTTCTCCCAAGTTTTTCATACAATTAACAATCTCATCTACACGAAGAAAATAGTTAGCCACACTTTCATCATTATACATCTTGAGATTTTCATACAGAATCCTGAGGGTTTGAAGTTTTGCTCATTTTACCTGATCATCTCCTTCATAGCTTAGGATAATCTTGTCCCATATTTCTTTTTCTGATTTTAACTGCATAACTTTCACGAATTCTGATTGAGATAGACATCCTAGAAGAGTATTGACCGCCTTTGCATTTGTTTCATATTTCTCCTTCTTAGCTGGATCTGTAGGAGTAGCTGATGGAAAAGTATACCCTGTTTCTATGATGTCCCAGATTTCTGTACCCAGAGATTGAAGATAGGCAGTAACTCTTACCTTCCAATATACGAAGTTTGTCCCATCAAAAATTGGTGGCCTGATTGATGCTTCCCTCTCGTAGTTTCTCATGATGAACGACCTTCAAGCGATCAAGCTTCTTCAGAAGGACCTGCTCTGATACCAATTGTTGGAAATAATACTGAGAGGGGGGGGGGTGAATCAGTATTATTAATTTCTTTTCAATAAACCATCCAAATTTATGCTTTAAAGTATTCTTCTGATATTGATAATTAACTTGTATATCAGAACCATATAATAATGAATCAAGAACAGTAAAAACAGATAGTCACACAAAGGAACACCAGATATAAGGTGGAAACCCAATGTGGGTGAAAACCACCTGCTGCAATATGTCTCTATCTTCTTTCAAATAGAATTTCTTTTACAATGAGTTTGTACTGGTGCAGTCTTTTACCAGTACGCAGGCTGCAACCTACAGAGAGCTACAACCCTCTCTCATTTTCCAGTCTCTCCTGGAAGGGAGCTACAACCCCCTACTTCGTTCAAGGACCATGTTTCATTAATTTTCAGACTGGATCCAAGAAGATCCAATGGTCATCAAGTATAAACAATTCTTCAGAATTACCCCAGCATCAGATCAATACATATTTTCTTTATACAACAGAACACCCAAGCGCAAACCCAAGCACTAGATCAAATATAAACAAATATTCGATCTGGCCACCCAATAAAACAGAGGATCTACATATAACAGAGCACCTGGAGGCTAGACACAAAACAAACCCAATATGCGCACCTAGAACCTGAACTGCAATACACCCGAAGCAATGTGATTTCTCTCGAAGAAATGTCTGAACTTTAAGCCGACGATCTCTGTTCTGCGCGCATTCTCCTTAATTCAGGTTCAGTAATTGCTCATTTACTGGTCACAAGAATGCCGATCAATTTAATCAATTCTCCCTTGAGATATTTCATTCGTGATCGATACTTTTCCGCAGGATCCCCTTTTATTTATATATATTCACGCTTTTGATAATACCAAGAATCGAAACCAGAGGATCAGAAAACCTGGGGCGCAACTATTTTGACCGATCTCTTAAGAAAGGAGCTTAAGCGGGAAAACAATGAAAACGGTCCAAACGGGCGAAGAGACGAACTTTTGATTGAATGTACTCATATTAATAATAAATTGGATCCACTCCTTATCGCTATCGGCGATTAGATGAGGGAGGCTTTTATAAAATGAGCGACTACCGCGGATGTGATATTAATATATAATGCCTTTAATCCCTTTATCGGGTCTGCCCCCTCTTATCGCAATCGAAGGATTGGGGTGGGCGCCCATTTATGTATTGCGATACACTGCGGATGCGATATTGTTATAAACCATGATTGATGCCACCATCGGGTCCGCTCGCAATTAGATGAGGGAGGCTTTTATAAAATGGGCGACTACCGCGGATGCGATATTAATAAATGATGCCTTTAATCCCTTTATCGGGTCCGCCCCCTCTTATCGCAATCAGAGGATTGGGGTGGGCGCCCTTTTATGTATTGCGATACAATGCGGATGCGATATTGTTATAAACCATGTTTGATGCCACCATCGGGTCCGCTCGCAATCGGAGGTTTCAACGAAGTCACATAGCCAAACCCCCGACGCGCATATATGCCGAACTTCGGATGCGATATTATTATAAACCAAATTTGATATGCCATCGGGTCCATTGCAATCGAAGGTTTCAACGGTGTTACATACCTGAACCCCCGATGCCGATATATATGTATTAACACATATAACTGTGTTTATCCGCCGAAAGGGGGAAATGCATACATGCTATTGTTTATTATATAATACATATATATATGGGTTTTAAGCGCCCAAACACCTCCTGATAATATTAATGCATGCATATATGGGTTTTAATAAGCCCGATACCTCCCGATAAGCATATATATGAGAAAGAGCCTCTATTGCTCCGATAAGCTCCCAATGGCTCAATGGTTCCAATAAACATATGTAAATGGCCCCTCTTCTCTCCTCTTGGCTCTTCTTGTCCCCATCAAGATGTATATAAGAGAAATGTCCGTCTGTGAGAGGGTTTCCATCAAGTTCAACACATGTCCATAATGCCATAATGCCAACAATATACAACAGAAAGCATTTTATGCTTTAAAGAAAAAGGTCAGTTCAACACCAGTATTGGCTCTTCCAGATCTTAGACAGCCATTTGAGGTTCAAATGGATGCTAGTGATTATGCCATTGGAGCAGTTCTTATGCAGCATGGCAAGCCCATTTCATTTCATTCTGAAACTTTTAATGAAGATGTGACTAACTATCCCACTTGTGACAAAGAACTTTACGCATTGGTACAAAGTGTCAAAAAATGGAAACACTACTTTATGGCAAGGAGACCATTATCCATACCAACCATCAACCATTGTAGTACTTACAGTCACAATCAAAGTTGTAGCAGTCACGACACTTCAAATGGATGGGTTCTCTACAACAGTTTAATTTGGTTATCAAGTAAAAAAAGGGAATCTACAATAAGGTAGTTGATATGCTTTGTAGGCCTATTGTAAATTCATCTATTTTACTCAAGCATAATTATGTTTTGCATGAAAGTTACATTGAGAAATATGCATATGATAATGACTTTCAAGAGGTGTATGCAAGCTTGAGTCAAGGAAACCAAATTAAAGAGTTTGATTACCATGTACATAACAGTTTGTTGTATCACTTGGGCAAGTTATGTATTCCACAGGGAGAAAGAAACATTATCATAAGGGATGAACAAACTTCATTGATTGTTGGACACTTTAGTGTAGGCAAGATAGTGGTGAATCTCTAAAGGTATTGTTATTGGCCACACATGTTTGATAATGTATCTTGTTTCATCAGAGGATGTCCTTTGTGTGCAACAAGTAAGCCTAGCAATAGGAAGCTAGGATCGTACACTCCACTTCCAGTACCTTCAAGTCCATGGGAGAGTATCTCAATGGATTTTGTAGGAGGTCTTCCATTGTCAAGGAAAGGTGGTGATTACTTGTATGTAGTTGTAGAAAGGTTCAACAAAAATGTGTATACTAACACCATGTAAAAGGAAAATTACAACTGAACAAACAACTCATCTTTTCTTCCAAAACATTTAGGTTCATTTTCATCTTCCTATTTCCATTGTAAGTGATTGAGATTCTTGATTTGTTGGGATTTTCTGGTCATATTTGTGGGACATGATGGACACTAAGTTGAAGAAGAGTATAGCCTTTCATACGCAAACAGATGGAAAAACTAAGGTGGTCAATAGGACAATCATTTATCTTCTTAGAGGATATTGTAGCAAACATCCGAGGTTGTGGGATGAATAGTTGCATTACATACAACATGCATACAATAGGGCAAAGCATTCTTCCACAAACACATCACCATTTGAGGCATGTTTTGGGTACTTGCTAAGATCACAATTGGACTTCATCTTTGAGAAAGATGTCGCCATCGATGGTCACAGTGACATTGACAAGGCAAGGAAGTTCATAGAGAAAATTTAGTTGATACATCACACAATGCAGGAACAGCTTGAGAAAAGTCAACACAACTACAAGGAAAGGCATGACAAACACCGTATCGATCACAAATTCCAAGTTGGAGACGAATTTTTGTTATATATTAGCAAAGAGAGACTTCAAGGGGAAGGCAAAAATCTTAATCCAATCCGTTATGGCCCTTTTAAAATTCTGGAAAATATTCGTAACAATGAATTTAAGCTAGATTTACCTCATTCTATGCAAATATACTCTATTGTTAATGTTGAGAATTTGAGATTGTTTGAGCCTACCTTGATTGATAATCAAGGAGAGCATGCTCAGTTTCCATCAATAGATGATTTCTTGCCAGAATATCATGATGAGCTACAACAAGATCTCATACTTGATAGAAGAACCAGAACTTCGAAGAGAGGGAATATTGAATACCTTAGAGTGGGACGCAATGGACAAAAGCCTTCTAAATCCAAATGGTTACAAATCAAGAAGGTGATGGAGTTGTACCCTCACATGATGAACAATTGATAGTATCTTTTGGGGCCCAAAAGGCTTCCTGTGGGGTGGAATAATCAGGTGCTCAGTATTTAGCTCAAAAATCAAAGTTCTCATAATGGCTCGAAACTTGAACGATTGGGTCCATCACAATCAAGCAATACCAATGCAACTTGCTTCACTGAAAACTAAGTTCATATGACGAAAATATTAAGTTCTGTCCGCTTTGCCAAACAGAAGAAATTTTGCGAAAAAATATGTACAGTCAATGCAGAATCAGTAGTCCATACTTTTGATGTGGCAGATGACTAGGCAGGGTCAACAAATGGTCAACGCTCAATTATAGCTTGCCAAGTGTCAAATGGTGATCGGTTTGTAAGGTGGTGATGTCGCATGTTTTCATTGGTTTAAAGAGGATCAATGAGGAGGGGCCAAGTGGCAAGCTCGAAGGCCGCCATGTGTCCCTCCGCAAATGACCACATAATTGCCATGCACCTAAATTTTGTGGTAGGTCAAGGGGTCGAACCCGAGACCTGTACCATACAAATCTCAAGCCTTTTCGTTGTGCCACGTGGGCGGGTCTTACAATACAATGGTTTGAAAATGTATTTGTTATTTTAACCGAGTGGAGTTGGCAGAAAAATCGTCGGTAGTTATCGCCAACATGTCACCATAGAAACCAACCGGCAGCTAGCATAAAGTGTAACTGCATGCTTAAATACACCTAACCACCAAATAAACTGCCTCTGTAACCACTACTACTAACTGCCAGGCTTAACGATTTTGAAAAATGCACTTAATGTGCTAATCTTCAGTTAACCTCTAAATAATCCATAGTTAACCATTAATTAATCTCCAAATTAATTAGGTGGTGTTTTTAGCAGACCCTCTAGATTTGGAGGAAGCTCCAAGTTTAGTGTAGTTAACAAGAGTTCCTCCAGTTTTAGTGGAGGATTACTAGGAGAAAGGAGTTTTGGTCATAACTGGAGCAAATTTTGACCAAATGAAAAGGTGTTGCTAGCTAATTTGAGCATTCTGAGCACATTGAAGTGGGTTTTAGGAGTAGTAGAGATTTTTAAGCAACTTTTTTTCCATATTGAGCTAATAGAGAGGCCCAATCCATGGAATTTGTACCAAGGAGATGTAGCCCAGGAGGGGTGAACTCCTTCATCACAACACTGTGTTAAGTGTTCATGTTGATGGCTTGTTGTACTTTTCATTGTTGTTGTTGAGCACTTGTTTTTGATGCTATCTTTCTCATGTATTTCACATAAAACTTGATAAAAATTTACCTGTTTCCAATTACAAACACCATAAGAGAACCATGCACATGAAGCAATTGACAAGCACTTGTTTATAAAAATGAAGTTGAAATTAGCACAGCAAAACTAACATTCAAGAATAGATCATCAAGTCCTGGATTTCCTCTATGGCCGAAAATTTTGAATGAAATTTAGGAGTTAGAGACCTTAATATTTTTTCAACCAGTGATAATTTTCTTATTTCTTCACTAAGATTTCTCATAGAATTCATGACCTCATTTACCCTAAGAAAGAAGCTTGTGATACTTTCATCATTATGCATTTTGAGAGTTTCATATTGAATTCTAAGAGTTTTAAGTTTGGCACCTTTTACCTTGGTGTCACCTTCATAGCTTTGGATGATCTTCTCCCATATAGACTTTGTCATATTCAACTACATGACCTTGGCAGATTTTGATTATGTCAAGCTTCCTAACAGATCATTGATAACCTTTGCATTGATCTCATATTTCTTCTTTTATGCTTCAGCTGTGAGAATGGAGAATGGATATTGATAGCCTCCCTTAAGGATTCCCTATACGTATGCTCCAAGTGACCATAAGTAATCTCTTGTTCTTACCTTCTAGAAAACTATGTTGGTTCCATTGAACAATGGTGGCTTGATAGATGTTATCCCCTCTTGATTTCTCATCTTGATGAAACTTCCTTCAAGCGATCAAGCTTCTTCTGAAGGACCTGCTCTGATACCAATTATTGGTAAAAATACTTCGGGGGGGGGGGGGGGGGGGGGGGGGGGGGGGGGGGCGGGAGGGGCGAATCAGTATTTAAAACTCACTTAAGCTATTATTTCTTACTCATATTTATGTACATGACTTTACTAAAAGAAACATGCATAAATACACTATTGTTATGTACACAACTAGCATACATCTAGTAAATTTACTTAGCAATTAATTCGTCATATGTTTAACTTGAAATAGTGTATCAGTACATCATTTAGCATTAATTAAATAGTAACCATGTTCAACAAGAACAAAATAAACCATCACACATAAGAAAGACACATGAACACCAGGATTTAAGGTGGAATCCCAATGTGGGAAAAAACTACCATTGTTGTCGTCTATGTCTTCTTTTTATTATAAAGAAAAAATTCTTACAATCTTGTACTCCAAAAAACTCATACCAGCATGTAGGCACCCACCTATAGGAGGCTACAACCTTCTCTCTTTCTCCAGCACCCACTAGAAGGGAGATCTAAACCCCTGATCTCATTTCTTGGAAACCATTGGAAGGGAGCTCCAACCCCCTGATCTGATTTACCAGCTACCACTGGAAGGAAGCTTCGACTTCCTTACTAAAGGCTCCAACCTTCAACACCACCGTGGAGCATGTTTCGTAATTTTTCACACTAAATCCACCTGATACAAAACATCACAAGTTGTAGGCCACTATTCATCAAATTTTCAGACTGAACCCACTACGATCCTTTAAGCTCAATACCACATATCAAAACTGAAATTGATTACTGTAGTGAATCACTCAATCATTGAACCAATTGAATCGACCAATCACTCAACCAACTAAGACCCAAATTAATCAACTTATTCTCAAATAATCAAAGAAGTTAGATCGTTGTAACTAGAATACCAATACTGAAACCAAACACTAGATCAACTCACTGAACCGACTAAAAACCATGATCAATAAAATATTAGAATATATATGCTACCTTACTTTAGAAAATATGCATGTATATGAAACTTCCTTGAATCATGCCCACATACATATCTTAAAGCATTGAATCCTAAAACTAAATCATTGTCATTCTAAAATAAAATTTGAGTCACACACCGAATGACTGAATCATTCTAAAATAATCATATAATTATCGCTGATCTTCGATCACATATAACTAGTAGCATCATCACTCTTCAACATATCAATCTGCAATCAATTAATCTTCAAACATCACTATTAATCCCATATCATCAAGTAAGACGTCATTGAAATACATCACAAAAACATCAAGATTGATCAGACTAATCAAACATCTTATTTAGAGAAACCCTAGCTTTTATATGCACTTTCCACAAACACTTCCACGTGTATACATGCTTTTCATGAATCAAAATTTCATGCAGATATGAATCGATACATAACTTATCTGTATTAAACCCCCACATGTTCACACTTTTCAAGTTATCAAATCCACGTATAGATCTGCAATTATTGACACAAACCTTTGTTGCACAATAAAACATCAGACATACCCATATCTCGGTATAGACAAAATAATCAAACGTCAAAACATTATCATCACAGATTAAATCAACCCACAAGGAGATCATTCCATACATATTCATTTTAGATCTGTTGGACTGGATCCATCATCATATTCCTGGGTGCATACTTAGTTTCATTAATAGCCCATTATATCTAAACTTGCTTCAAATTTAACTATTAATGAAATATTCATCAGTTGCACACACAAGTAATTTTATCTTCATCTCTTTATATAGCTTAGCCCTTATCCAATACCACATGCCAAAACCACACTAATGTCGATGGTATTCCTTGATGGGAGAAAATATCCATTTCTGGGCTCAATACCATGGGTCAATACTATGGTAAAGACCCTTGGTATTTAGAATATCATAGTGCAAAAACTATACGTGCCTTTTTTTCTTGATACCTGCATATGTACACAAATTTGCTTCACATAACCCACATATACTTCTTCAAACTTCATCTCTATCATTCCCCTATCCCTGAACTCCTATGACTTTGACCAAACTCTTTGTCACATGTAGACACATCATGTTGATATCTTCATCAAGTAGGTTTCCATCAAGGACAACACATTAGTCATAATTCCAACAAGAACAATTGCTTCTATATTCATAAATTGGAGAAAATACTTACAACCACGTAGCCTTGATTTTGAAAGTCCCTTCTATAATCTCCAACCCTCTCCCTTGCAACAATAGCCTTCCAAACTATTCTCAATAGAATAAACCTACTTCCAATAGTTTTCCCCCAATCCTCAGACATGTAGTAGATTTATAGGCCAAGAATGGGAAGTTCTGGATCCATCCTCCAAGGGATGAGATCCACTAACAATGGGATAGAGGTTCCAAAAAGGAAGGGTAGTTTCTCCATGATGGGAGGGATTAATACTAAATAGGCACCCATTCAAAGCTTGTTAGTTGAGATAGATGCTACCAACAATGCTTCTAGACTTTAATTTTTATTTTTATATGCATTGAGTCATGTTCACAGATCATAGTGTAAGACAATGCATACTTATGCACAAATTTTAATGGTCTTTTACACGTATGCACATAAATCAACTAGGGAACTACACAGGTAACCAAAAACATGGTTTTGTACCATGCGATCCATGAATTTCACTTTCTTTGGGATGATTTAGATTATAACTTTGCAGGGGAGTGCACTCGAGCCACATTTGTTGATAGCGAAAGATCCAAATTGATGGTCATTTGACTAATGCGAAAAAATGATGTGTAACACCACACATGACATGAGAAAGGATATTTAAATAATTATAGAAACTAGTGGCATGTTGACATATGAAAACAACATGTACGCATTATGGTTAGTCTACGCCATCCTCTCGCACGTATTCAATTTTATAGATATGGTGACCTAGTGCGATAACAGATATATACTAGAGAGAAGAGCCATTGTGTCATCTCATGATGGCTCAGACGTAATTAAAACAACTGTTGTGGCCATTGTTGTTATGTTGTATTTTTCGAGCTAGCTATAGTTGCATAAGCTACACAAGGATGAAGTTGAAAGAAAATGGGCTAGCTTGGCACCTGACATGCAACAATAAGAAGTAAATGCTTGTCTCAAGAAGGAGACAACATCTCCTCCTAATTAAATCCCATACCATACTTTTATTGTTGAGACCCTATTGGTAGTGTCATCTTCTATGATGGCTTAGATCCTAGGTTTATATTATGATATTTTTGTAACTGCGACTTCTTTGTGTCTCCTAGTGTCTTTACACCACCCATCCACCAAAAACTACAATTAGTCAAATTTCCCTAAATTCCTATCTACTGAAATTCACTCTTAGATGTTTAAATTGGAAGAAGCAAAGGCTTTCTCCTACCAAGCATACCTGGTTCACCTATTCATTCACTACTTGTACCTGTACTTAGAACACCTCAAACCTAGGATATTTGATGGAGACAATCATTTTTTTACTAGCATATGACTAATTACCTATGATCTGCAAACCTGAAAATAGTAATGACCTTTTTTAATACATTTTGTCTTTTAGAACAATCATGTATACTTATCTACATGGTCAACCAAGTTTTAGAGTCCCTTCCTACCTCAATGAGAGATTGCAACTCACTCCTAAAAGCTGTATTGGTTATTTTAACTTGTCCAGGGAATACACTGTCCTCTAAATCTATGGTTTTCAAGACCAGCCATACAAGTTGCTCACCTTTCTTAGCCACCATAGTTTTGCACTAGAGTATATCCAAAAAAATGATGACCAGTGATCAAATGCACTTTGCCTTGAAGAATGCAACAACCACATTTCACCTCACACATAATAAGGAACGCTATAGTGCAGTAAAGAGGAATGCCTTGGAAATGGTGGAAAGGATCCTAGAAGCTTTTAATTTCCAAATGTTTGGGCATGGAGGTACAACCCATGTAATATCATCTATAATTTAAGAAAATATAAGGATCGATTGAATCATAAACATGACCATAATCTATGGATTGAAGAATGTACTAATAAGGATAACTAGGAGGAGGTCAAGGCAATCCTCCACCCCACTATGTCATATCTTTCTTCGCCCTCGAAGTAGAAACAAAGCACTACCGTGCCCATGGATATTAATAGGGAGGAATACTAAAGCTCATAGAGGATAAAACTAGATGGAGATCCTGAAGGGGAAGAGGAGGATGATGAAGAGATGTAGTCTCAAGCTCTAGTATTGTATAATATCCAACTCACCATTTCCTCACAGAAAACATTCACAATGGAAACTTTTCCTTCTTCCGTGACAAAGAATTTTACCATTGAATCAGGAGAAGTCGACCAATGAGGGTAGGTGTCAATTGTTGATTAATTTGTAGAGACTTCCAAGTTAGAATCTAGGAAGAAGAAAAGGGATGGCAGGATAGAGAAAAACTAGCCTTTACCACCCACACAACTCAAGATTTCTCTAGATTACGAGAGAGGAGCGCTTAAAATGGTGGTATTGGAATCTAAGGTTGAAAATAAAATCTCCATAACTTATTAATAGGTGTGCCATATGCCCTTATAGGTATATGATGTCCCATATACTAATCTCCTAGACTTGCATCTACTAGCTACACGTTTGATACATTGACGGATGCATAAGGCAAATGACACAGCTCGGAAACTGCAAGATATATATACAAAATTCAGTGCTCAATTGAAATATTGGAAGACCAGTACAAGGCATAATAGGATAAAGGTGGAGTACCTGGAAGATAAAATCATACATTTAGCTACTCATCCCTTAGATTTTAAAAATTCAAGAATTCATAGAGGAGAAGAATAAGGAGATTGCTTCAATAAAGTGGAAAGTTAAGATGTGAAACACACATCCTATGAAAACAATGGAATTGGCTGTGTTGGAGAAGGAGAGCAATGAGTTAAAGCTAAAACTACATGGCACTCTTATGAAGAATAAGGGACAGCAAGATCGAGTTACACTATTAGAAGAATAATTGTAAAATATGAAGGAGAGAATAAATGTGAGCATGTAGCAAGCCACTAATAATTTTACAGGATATGTAGAGTCATAAAAAGTTATAGAAGAAACAAGGAAGCTATACGTTTTATTGATATCATGAGACATAAAATTGAAAAATGAGTAGGAGCTAAATATAGTTAAGATGGAACTGTACCGGGCCCAAGAGCTTAGTGACAAGATTGGCACTGAAATAAACATTCTGAGTAGAAAACACCCCACTAAATCAAATTTTAAAGTAGTCAGGATGACTATATGGAAGAAAATCATCAAATTAATAAAAATTTGATGGGGGTTCCTAGACCTCATTTACGAGAAGATAGAAATGGTTAGATATGCTTGTAAGGAAATGAAATCACTCAAGGGACCCTTTGGAGAAAATCCAAATAATGTAGACAAAATTGTGAATTATTTAAATCAGTTGACCGAGTTAGAGGTTGAGAAACGAGGACTAAACATAACTGCATTGGTAAGCAGGGCTAACGAAATGAAGAACAAACAAGGACTGATAGAGATGTTTGAATAAAAGGCATAATACATGTCACAACAGGTTATTAGTTCAAAGAAAAGTGTGAGGTGCTTTATGATATGAAGTTCCATCTCCTTTCTGGTCAAAATGGTGACATGCCTGAAGGATGTCCTAATCAACAACTTAAATTTACTAAAAGAAGATCAACAAGGATTCAGAGAGGAAGATCGCCTGCTACAAGGAAATGATATTTTCGACATATATAAATATCAGTTTGAACTCTTATGCACAGTAAGGAATATGTTCAAGGAGGTAGGGAAGGTAAACAATAGGCCATTGACAATTCTTACATAGTTTGTTTTAGAGGCTTGAGCATGCGAGGTACCCATGGGTCACAAATGGAAGAACTTGTTGGGGTTTTACAAGTTTTCCCTCTAGAGATAGTTCTCGTCATTATCACAAAAGACTCCAATGGAGGTCAACTCTAGTTCGAGGTCGTCACCATAGGGAATACAATAGAAATAGTTAGAACAACTAACATCAATAATAGTACTATCAACACTGTCGATAACATGTTCACTATAACGCCTAGTCTAATCATCTACCCAAGAGGGAGAAGGAAGACCGCACCCAACCAAGAACAAGAATTTCTACCAAAAATAAATATGGAGGGGCCCACTATACAGTGAACAAGTTTTCTAAGAAACTTCTAGAAAATGTTAGTTACAATACAACAATCAAGTTTGTAACAAATTAGGAGTGTTTTTTCAAATATCATTAGTGGTTTGGAGTAGGGTCTGTCTCTTTGAGTCCCTATTTATATGCCTCATTTTGAAATTGAAAAAAGGGGAGAAACGTTGGTTGTAGGGGAATCGTAACCAGTATTTTTAGTGAATTCTTGGGAGGGCATGAAGAAATTTTGGGAAATAATTATGAAGGAACTTTTGGGGTGTCTATTTTATTCATATACATTTCCATACCACCTTACCTTTTGGACTTTAGTAGTAATAAAGTACAAGTTTATGCATTTTTCATGGCATTTTGAGTTGTGAACCTAATTTGTTGTGTAAATTGTGTGGAATTGTATTGAAATCATAGACTAAAATGAATTATGGCATGAATATGATGATTTGTTTTAGTTTGGCAAGATCTATCAAGTTAGTTTGAAGAGTATCTTGACTTTCTTGATATTTCTTGTAAAGGTTTTCAAAGGAAATGATAGATTTCGAATTGTGTATTTCTAACGGCTTAATTTTTAATTTCTCAATCATCCACAAGGCCTTATTTGACATAAATGAATTCTTAATCACTCCTTTAAATTAAGTAAGGTTTGATTCTCCACATTTCATCCATATTTTTCTTTCTCAAAGATTTTTATTTTAAACCCAAGGGTTATGAATGTGCCTACACAATTGAAAAAAATGTAGCTCAACAAAGGAAATTAATGCAAGATGTCTTCCCCAACCTTGATTCCTAAACAAGTCATGAATTAACAACAATCTTAAGCACAATTTAAAATTTTGAAATGCTCAATGAGTGTCGAATTGGATGCAAATAATTTTATAGGCTATTTGTGATTTGAACTTTGTTAGTTTACTCACTTGCATACCACTATTTCAAGAGCTATATCTGCATGAATATTTAATCTAATGGTTTTGATTAAATTCATCATGTAATTTCCTTTTCTTCTGACATTTAAAGGGAAAAATAAAATAAATATATCTTGAATGTGAAAGAAAATGTTTTCATACTAACCAATTCAAATTTGAATTGCACAATCATATGCGTAATTGATTTACATAAATGGTTTAATATGAAGTTTATCTACTTGATTTAAAATAATCTTATTTCGACTATCATCAGTTAAAGAACGTGAGCTAGCATAATGTAGCAAGAGCCTTTAAAATAGAAAGACCATCTCCACAATGATAAGGTGATCATTGATATGATTCATTTCCAAATGTTTTTCATTAACTTAATAGTAGGTAGAACCACACTTAGATGTTCTTAGGCTATGCAATATAGCATAGCATAGTTTTCCTCTAGAGAGCCAACACTTCCTCTGATAGTAATGCCCATAGAGATACTTCCAGTGGATGCATTTATTTAACTAGCTTCTCTACAATTTCTTTTGATTCATCCACTTTACTTATTGATGATGACTCCACCAAATAACGATATTGCCTCATAGTTTATAAATATCAATTCTAGCACTCATTTTCCATGGCTATTAACGTAACTAAAAACAGGTTTCCATTCCTAAGAACCAAGATTTTTCCACTTTTCTATTTATTCCTACTATAACTATTGGAAAGAATCTTGACATCATGTTAGTAAACATTCTCCCGGAAGTGATGATTGATGCTATATGATTTATTTCACTACTTCCAATTCCACTTCTTCACCCCTATGAGCATCCCCTGATGCATTCAGTGCTAAGTGGACTATTAAAAAATCACGAGAAATTAATCAGTTACTACTACCTCTCATGGAAATGGTCAAAGATGAATGACTTACTTAACGCAGTTGGAACCTGAAAAATGATATCTAACAATATTCTTCTTTTAAAAGAAACATGTAACCTACTTGTAGAATGCATAAATGGGCATGGTTTTCAATTTTAATCTAGTTATAGTTACTTTTGCAAAGATAATATTCTACACTATTATTCAAGAGTATAAGCGTCCACTAAGTATCATTTCTTCTTTTGATGTATATAGAACATCCATAGAATTTTCAATAAATCTAAAAAGTGTGAATTAAAGAGAAATTTTTCTAAAAGGGAATCCTAGATAATCCTCGACATGTAATCTTGGTTCTCAATCTCACCTCTCCACCATGACAAATCTAAATTCTTACTCCCTTGAAATAAGCCCATAAATGAAATTTAAATTTTAAAGTGAATCCTTTATGGTCTTATTTTGAACACATGGGTTAAGGAATTTGACACTCTTTACAAAATTGATTTTCCATATTTACAAAACTTATTAGGTTACATCCTACCTTCATACCTTCTTTCATCATGGTATTTATCACTGGAAACTTTTCAACAATTTGTTGTATCTTTAATTTTTTTTGGTTTAAAATATACTCACCAAATTGGAATTTTCTGTTAAATATTTAGTTAATTTTTCATGTAAAGTGGGTCAAAATTAATAATAAATGACAAAATTAATCTAGTTAATTTACTCTATGCATGATCTTATTACCTAAATGAGTTGCTAGTAAGATTATACTTATATAATTTTAGATTTTTAAAGAAACTCTGTAGAAGTCAATTGCTTTAGCATTAACCATAAATTTCTTATTTAAATTACAAAGGTTGATGGGAAGGACAACAACCACATTCCAAGCCTGTCATTATCAACATTGGTTCAATTATTCTCTTTTTACGCACGCATACACATATATAGATTAATGGAGAGATAGAATCAAAAAGGTTAGCTTAATAAAATATAGTTAATGTTGCTTCACAATTGATTCCATATATAAATTGAAATCAATAAAAAACATATGGCTAAAAGTGAAGCCAACATGCTCATGCAGATACCATGCAGATACCATATTCTTCATGAACATAAGCACGCGGACTAATCAACTTTTCGTGGAGATACATGAACTGCCATTAATTGTATAAGTATAGTATCACAAGTCCATGTTCATGTATTATGGTAGGTGAGATAACTATAATTATAATTCAACTAATTGATTTTATGTTATCACTCTAACATTCATGAACATAAGCACATGGACTAAAATGATTTTCGTGGTAACACATGATTTGACATTGAGGGGATATGTATAGTATGTCTAAATTTCATGGATGTTGGTTGGTGGAATAAATATAACTATAATTTAATTAACTGATTTAATATTATCTTCCAAAGGCACATGGTTAAAAGTGAAGTCATTTGTGGAAACCATGCCATTCATAAACCTAACGCTTGGACTAATAAAATTTTCGCCATGATACATGAATGGAACTATTGAAAGCACGGAATAACACTACATTGTCGCACAGGATTCCTCTGTCAGAATTTAGTTTGTCATGTGCACAAGTATCCATGGACCTACTTCCAAACGCGGCATGCTTTATGTTTTGACTGTGCAGGTGGCCCTCCGTTGATCACATGCCTATAAACATAACTCATATTTTACTGAAATGAAAGCCGTCCAGTCTAATTGAACTGCGTGCATCCACACCAACAAAACCAGTGGGCTCTTTTGGGAAGACTTGATTAGGAAAGTTTACAGTCATGGATTCCTGCCTATTACTGGTAGATTAACGTTCAACCTTGCGACTGGTGTTGTCTTGATAACCAAAGTAGTTATGTTACACGTTTTTTTTCCCTCAGGATTTGTAGCAGTCATCCCAACAGTGGCCGGGCAGACAGAGCTGGAAAGAGACACGTTGATTAGAATCTCTTGACCGTTTAAAATAATAATCAGAGAACGAATGTAAAGGTAAAATTCCTTTTTGGTGTCCCACACAACAAATTATGCTACAAAAGTTATGGGTGCAGGAGGAGTCCTTATAAGTTTTGAAGTGGTCAAAGCTAATGGACATAGGCCTTTTATAAAAACGTTTTGAAAAACGATTTCACGGTGATACACATAGAATTATTGACCAAACAAAGAAACTCACCTTTTCTTCTTCTATTATTATTTCAAACTTAAATTAAATACACTTATATAACTATTGAACAAACAAAGAAACTCACCTTTTTTTCTTCTATTATTATCTTTTCAAACTTAAATAATACACTTATATAGTTGTTGCAAGATTCAACTTCTTCCCAATTTAGGTAAAGAGGTTGAGAGAATATCCAAACTATACTCCAACATACTACTTACATTGAGGAGAACAATATTGGAATCAAACACAAACTAAATACATGTGTATTAGAAAATAGTTCCTACATAAGATTGACCTCCATCAACTTGCCGAGGTAGTTTCTGAGCTGAATACCCAAATTCCACTCCTAAACTCCAAATCTTAGATCCTTTGGAGTCAACCTCATGAACTAACTAGAGAACTATTCATACTAAGATTTCACCTAATTGTTTACTCCTTTGAATTAATAGGATGTTCTGCCCATTGTAAAAAAATGGTAAGCACAGTTAGCAGCAATGTTCTTGTGGCACCACATTACCAAGCAACAGAAACTTTTAAGAGATGCCACCACATTTTATAAAAAATTGGAAGGTTCTTCATCAAATTCATTATCACTTTCAAATTTCGATGGATATTTGAAGATGGCTATATTTGTTATTTTTTTAGTTTTGTTATAATTATTGTTTGTCATTGATGTCAAAGATATGAGAGACAATTTATGTTGAAGATAATTATAGCAAAATGAAGATTGCTGAAAATATTGTTTTTGGTTTCTTGATACCCCAATTGGATACCATATCTTTCAAGCAATTTTAATTCGAATACATAGCTGAAATAGGAGCATAGGAGATATCGTTGGAAATATTATTATGATAACTTTCTAGTTGTATATGGCACTCTTTATATTTCCATAAGAATAAAGAGATAAGAAATCGTTTGTCAAGGTGACCGAACCAAAGTATAAGGAGGCACCAATTGGATACCCTATCTTTGAAATACTTTTTACTCTAATTACCTAACTCAAATGAGATCAATGGGTATATTATTGCAAAATGTATTACAAGACCTTTCCAATGGTTTATGGCACTCCTAATTCCACAGGAATGGGGAGGTATAAAATATTTTGCCAAGATGACCTTACCAAAGTTCTAGCAAACTCAACCAATTTTACAAGTAATCAACATAAGTGAACATACAAACACTCTAACTAAAGATCATATTAGTTCATTTTAACATCTGTTTATCCACTAAGAGGTCTAAGATTGCAAGGGGAGCTGAGAAATAACCTTTGGGGTGATTCTTGGAGTCTAAAGGTGGAAGCTAAAACTTGATTCATAGAGTAAACAGTTAATGTTGGAATTTTCACTATATATTTTCTTCTATGATGTTTTATACCGTGGAACTTGGAAGATACAAATAGAAGATCATCATGTACCTGTGGTTGAAATTTTAGGCCTTGATTCACTATAATTTCAGAGATATGGTCGAAGGAAGTTAGACCTCATGAATGCTCCTAAAATCTTCCTTGAACATGTCAGTTGGGAATTTTCACTATATCTTTTGTTCTAGAATATTACTCACAATGAAACTTGGAGGATACAAATAGAACATTCTCATGTACATGTGGTTCAAATTAAAAACCTTAGTACACTATAAGTTAGGAGATGTGATTTGAGGAATTTAGTGTTGTTGACTACTCATGAAGCATGCTTCAAACATGCTAGCCTTTCATTTCTGCTATAAATTTATTTTTGAAACGTTTAAGACTATGAAATTTGGATGAGATAGAGAAGAGATTTCAAAGGTACTTGTGGTAAAAGCTTTTGAAGAAAATTTTCAAAATTGGATACGTGGCATGCTGTGCAAATTCGTTCTTAAGAAGAAGCCGAAAAGAAATTGGGAGAACTAGACTTCGTGAAGGAAGAAGAAGTGAATAGACTTGGTGAAGGCAGAAGAAAGTAACAATGATGGTGAATACAATAGCATCAAGAGGACATGGTGAAAGAAGAAGTGACTAATAGACATTGTGAAGAAACAAGCAGGCGGGTTGATGCCTATGAATATTCACAACAGAGGGGATTATAGTCTCCTCTAGGTTCATGCCTACAAT
Source organism: Pinus tabuliformis (assembly GCA_031772625.1). NCBI lineage: Eukaryota > Viridiplantae > Streptophyta > Pinopsida > Pinales > Pinaceae > Pinus > Pinus tabuliformis. Next base: position 580,430,585 of record CM062818.1, read on the forward strand.
GTAACAAAGGGGATCGGTGTCTCCTATAAGTTGATGTCTTCAAAGAAGAAGAGGGAATTGATGTCTCATATAAGTTGGTGCCTACATAGTAGCAGATGAGATTGATATAATAATAGGTTGGTGCATACAAACTATTGTAATAATATATTGGTGCCTACAAATGCTTCATATTAAGAAGTTTTCTATTTTTATCCCATAAGGGTTTCTACATATATCTTGTATTACCTATTCAATTTATGATTTTCATGTTTTATGATTTTTAAATGGATTTATATAATTTAAAATTGTCATTATATTGAGCCCGCCCCATTCTCCTTGGTTTCTTGTAGATGTTTACCCTCTTTTAGGGTGTACTGCTTAGGTTGTACCAACCTTTTAGTATAGCGTGGTATATTGGCTTGAGGTGTAATTTCTTCCTTCTCTTATTCAAGCTATTATGCTGGAAAAAGTGGGTAAGCATCTGGAAGTACCTTCCTAAACCTAAGGTTGATTTCCTGAATTTCCATAGCATAGGTAGGATAGGATATTTCCCCACTATGGATCTGTTGGACCTGCTTGTTGTTTAGGTTCGATTGAGTTGAGATGGCATATGGGGTTTCTTAGGTGGATTACTATGAGGTAGTTATGGTTGAGGAGAAGGATGAGGCATTAAGGTAGGTGGTTAGACTGCCTGAGTCCTCCATCCTTGTGAAAGATTTCCCCATTGAGAAGGTTGGGGCTCATATGGCTAGAAGGGTGATTCGCACTTAAACAGGAATGCAACAAATTACAGAGATAACCATAAATATAGATATGTAGCGGAAATAATACTTCATTTCATTAATGGAAAATATTGATATATGCTTACAGATAGTAATGGAAATAAACCAGCTAGGGCGATGGTAGCTTATCTCTGAGAAGAGATGTGGTGGCTACATGCCTCTGAACTGCGTGACAATGAGGCTTGAAGGCCTATTTATTGTTGAGAAACAATGGAAAACCCTTAATATTCCAAAACCTAACCCTAGAAGATGAAATGCCAAACTGTGGGCCCCGTTGGGGTAAATTGGTACATCAACTTCCCAGGGTCGTAACTTTGGCATACGATCTCCATATGAAAATACTGGCTCACCCACTTCACCATTTGTAACACGCTACCCGGGTTACTATGCTTCACAATATGCAGTCCAAGCAAAGGCATCAGACTAATCAATTCACGATGATAGTATTGAGCGTCAAAATTACTCTTTCCCTAGCAACACTTCTCATTCCTTTTCTTTGTTTTTCCATAAGAAAGATGCATTCTCGTCACCAATGACTGGCATATACTGTCTTGAGGACATTTAGTGATTTACATGTTATGCTTTTATGTTTTTCTGTTTGAATAATTTTTTGTATATTAGCTACAGAACATAGCCTATTCTACAGCCAATCGGTTGTTCTGAATCTACCTTCATGCTCTAACAGGTTCCAAGTGTCAGAAGGAGAAACTAGCCACATGGGTAGGTTGGAAATCATCGTGACATGGACCCTGTCCTATTCATTTAGCGTAGGTTGACAAAGAAGATGGCATAAGACTACGATCAATGGATAAGTCAAGCGTAGAGAGACTGAAGGTAACAGGACTCTGTTTTGTGGTTAATTAACACATTTCATAGTGATGGGAAGTGTTATCCAGAACAAGTACCTGTACCTATGGACTACAACAGCCACCTGTACAACCAAATCCAACAGCCACCATGTCTTGGATTTATGTCTCCAGGAGCCGACGAAGAAATTCCACATATCTGTCTTCTATGTGTTTGAATATAGCATGTTTTTCTCCACAAACATTTGTATGGTTTTCCTTATAAATACCTGTGTAAAGGAGTGAAGAAGGGAGTAGTGATAGTAATAGTTTTATTGTGAAATCAAATTTCTAGACTCTGTAATTTCTGGGAATTTCGTGTCCCTGTTTTTAATATGAAGACCGCATGTTTTATGAAAATCTAAAGGAGTTTTCTCGGAGTTGATTGAGAAAGCGTAGCCTAATCAGTTGCAGAGGGCCCATGCACTAAAGAAGCTTTCATTTCATTTTATTTCTCTTCTTCTTATTAACTATAAATTCATCATTTTCTTTCACAGTGTTTAGAATCATTTTCTTACTAACAATGTTTATAATGAAATTTCCATCATTTTCTTATTAATAGTGTTCATAATTTAGAGTAGCTTCCAATATCTTGATCTCTTTTTAGTTTTTATCAATAGCTTAGAAGATAGAACTCAATAGTTACTTCATTCACTGTTTTGCTAATTTAAATTCTCAATTAAACTGATCAGTGTCATTTACTCTCTTTTCCATTTCATTTTTAGTTTGCTGACTCATGGTGTTAATGAATGTTTATGAAAAACCCCTTCAAGTTGATAATTCATCCTTAACTAACTGGTTGAACATCTCATTTATGCAATGAGTTATTGCTGCATCTCTGTATCTATTTTCTCTTAGATTAATGAAGTACAAAATTCCTCAAATGTCATCCCAAGGAGACTTTCTGCCAAAATTGAGAGGCAGAGTAACTAAGTATTTCATTTAGTTTTATTTTTCATAATTAGTTAGACATCAATTGCAAATTTCACTTTTAGCTTTAAAGCCATGATTTGGAAATAATGGTAAAACAGGAATAGTATCTTTGTTTTCATTTCTTGCTTAAGCTTTGCTTCCATGTCTTTATTAGCTCTGTTTTCATTTCTTTATTAAGCTCTATTTTCATTTTTAGGTTTTACGAAAGTTAGATTTAAGTTTCTGATAATTACATTGTAAACCATTAGGAATTAAAACACCAAAAACCCCCCAAAACAACATAAAACACAAAAACAACAAAGTAAGAAGGGTTATCTAGCACAAACAGTGAACTATACTTCATCAGTTTACGATACCCAGATTGATAATTTATGTAGAGCAATTTAGGACACTAAATTGACCAAATAGATAGTTCTCAAACTTTTCAGCATGATTGTACGCACCTTGCCTTACCATCCTAGTTTTTTCGGCGAGAAAATCTTCCTTTATCCCGTCCTCCAACTTCTTGACTTTTGCATCCACCGGAGCATTTTCATCTCTTAACTGTACCATTTCTTCTTCAATTTCTTGGATTTTAAGGTTTCCTTATTGGATTTCTTCCTCAAGTCCCATGCATTTTATTTCTTGCAATTGTGTGATCCCTTCTTTCCAAGCTTCACAAACCATCGTATATACTAGTACTACTATGGGCAGACTAGGCTCTCAATGCTCCATGTGGACAACAACGTTCACTTCATACTTCAGCTTTGGAAGTGCCTACACGGTAAGGGTTTTGCACATGGTCCTATAAGCCCAAAGAACTGCTGGTATGCACAAGTCCCAGTTAGCTTATTTCTCATGGTGGACCGTGTTTAGTGCTTTGCGTACCTTCTCAAAAGCCTCTGTTTGAATATGGTTTTGCGTGCTTAGTCTTACCATACTTCCTGGTCATTTGCACCATTGTCTTTCCCACTCCTACTTGTCGGTCGTGTGTCCTACCATGAGGATGGTGTGTGTCCGTGCAGGTTGCATGCCATACGCCTATATCCATCAGGAAAGTTAGGTGCGCTGGCTATTTCGTCTATCATAATCAATTGTCATCTGCATTGGAGGCTTTCCAAACTGAATTTGCATCATCCTTCTGCATTCGTGCCAGTCCTCAAAACTTCTTTGATGCGTACCCCACCATCTTGCGGGCATAGCGTGCAGTACCCATTTCAGAGCATCGAAACGCTGTTGTTTCGGTACTTCTCTTTCAAATTTTTTCAGGAAATCATCCACCTCGCTCAACCCATCATACATAGGTAGATCTCTTACCTCCATTGCCATGCAGCGCAACAACCTTCTCATCATGTTATAGTTGAGCATGGTTACCTCGTGTAACCGGTTCTGCCATCATTCTATTTCCTCGTCTGAATATGAGGTGCAAGAGCTTTTGCACTCCCACGAGAGTCTGTCATCCACTGTTGGATTCACCCAATCCTACTCCCGCACAGTTATCTTGTAGATATAGTCTAGATCGTCGTCATTATTGTAGTCACACATTGGCTCTGTCTAGCGCGATCCTTCCGTAGGGTCTAAAGGTACCACTACGCATAGTGATTTTTTCTCAAAAATATTCTTGCGCTTCTTTATATTTATCACTCCATTCATGTTAGTGGCCCAATCTTTTCCCAATATCATGGGATAGGGATTGTTGTCATCAATAATCTCTATCACTTCAAAATTTGATAGCGCACTCGCACCTTCGATATCTACCGTTATTCCATGCAATCTTCCCATAGGTAGGATATTTTGCTGGTTTTCCATTCGCAATTGAATAGGAGACCATTGCAACGTGAGCTTGCCCATGCGCTCCCATGTCTGCTTTGGCAGGACGTTCGTGTCCGATCCTAGATCCAGAATCACTTGATCCATCTCATATTCCTTGATCTGCACAGTCAATCTCATCTCCCTTCTTGTTCATGTCGTGTGCTTTCCGAGCTTCCGGACTATGCATGATTCTCCTGGTGTGGTCCCAACACACCTAGTTATGAGTTCGTGTAGTACCTTCAATGCTTTCCTATCATCGAGCAACTTCATGCATGTCTCTAAGAATGTAGTGAGCATTGATTCATCTATTTCTGGTTCTAGTCTGTCTTTACTTCCTCAAGTAGAGGCCTCTACGAAGCTCTTATCAGTTTCCATGAATGTCTCCTTAGCGCACTCTAAATAAAATTTTGGTTCCTTTGTTAGAGCCTTGCAAACCCAGGCACTCTCTTCAGGCTTCTTGCCTTTGTCATCTCCTGTCTTGATACCACTTTGAAGCATTATATTTACATTTGGGTCTTCCTTGCATGGCTCAGACCTCATCATTTGCAAGTTCTAAGTTGGGGGAGGTTGGAGTGCTCCTTTATCGCGCAACCTCGCTAACAGCGTGGGACAATCATTCGTCTCATGATCAAACTGGGTACAATATAAGCGTGATGGTATCGTTGGATTTGTACAGTCATGGGAATAATGCCCTGGCCCTCCGCAATTATAACATATCAGCTGTATGGGACCTCTTCCTAGTCCCATTCCACCTCGACCTCGTCCGTGCCCCTAAAATCCAGTGTGCGCCATCCCTGGATTTGGATCGAGGGCCTGTGTTTCGGTCTAAATTATGTAGGTAGGAGTTTGATCCATCATCAGTTCATAACTTCTATAGGTGCCCTCATCATGGCCTACTCACCTGTAGAAATTACAGAACAACTACTGGGAATTCTATGTATACTTTTGTAATAAATGGTAATTATCCATAGCATGATTCCCTCCTATCTAATAAATCGAGCACCATAACGTAGGTGCTACGCTTGGTCTTTCTTGTGCCTTTGGTCTCAATGGCATTGGTGCTCCTCCTGCCAGGTACTTTGCGAAGACTGGAAAATGGTCCTTGTCATGTCCCTTGCCTTTACACTTTATGCACCATACCTCCTCGTGCGCTTCTGGGAGAGCCATCCTATCTTATTTCAAACTTTGCATCTCAGGGCAAAAGTTTTTCAATTGTGCATGGATTTGTTGAACTCCCAGGTTAGGATCTTGTATGGGGTCTCGTGTAGTCTCATTGTGATCTGCAAGGCCTCATCCTAAGTGGTTAGCTTCTACTGTGTCAACGCATTCCTTAGATGCGGCATTAGCGATGCTACGAACCATGAGTGGTGTTGCCCATTCGTCAAGGTCATGTTAGCTTCATGAATTGTACACTTCAGCCTCTGATCCAGCTCCCAAGGGGTCTCGCTTGGAAGCATCACGATTTCCTTAAATCCAATGATCGATTGTGTCTCTCATTTTGGCCTGCTAAATTCCTTGATTAGCACAGCTTGGATACCCGTGATCCCTTTGAATTGTCATTGGAATGCTTAATGTACCAAGTTAGTGTGTGATCCTGCAAAGTTTTGACCAACTTTGATTTCTTTAAATTGTGATTCGTGACTCCCTGCACTTCCCATACAACCCTTACCACGAACCAAAACTGGTTTGGATCTTCATTCCCTACTCCTTTGAACACTAGAAACTTTATCGTGCTTGTGATATTGAACTGTAGTGGCGACGGGGGTGGTGTGGTCGAAGATGGGGGTGGATATGGTGAAACTGGTGGTGGTGTAGGTGGGGGTGATATGTGTGGAATTCTGTGTTTTATCAAATTGATCGCACTTCTTGGTGAAACCTTCACAAGCTCTTCCTTTCTTTCTTGTGTAGGTGAAATGAAGGGGCTAGTTTCTAGTTCTGCACTACCTTTGTTTCTGTAGATCCTCCCACTTCGCGTAGCCCCAAACACCAATTTATTCGTATAACCGACTTTTTACACAGTATCATTTTAATCCAAGTGTTCCAAGATTTAATGTACTTACCTCGCAGTCCTTTGAGGAAGCGTTGTTCACCTCGCTATAGCTGACTGATGTATCTACTGCAAACTTGGTGATAAATCCTCCGATAATTCGACCAAGCCAGTGATCCACAGCGCGCACGATCTTATCGTCTGATGCTTCCAGTCTACGCACCAACTCTAGAATCCACACAATAGGTTTGTCAAGCTTGCACCTTCCTTGATTGTCTGCTAGCTTTGTGATCCACTCGTACAACTTAGAGGGGAAGGATGTTTCATGGATTTCCATATATAAGTAGCAATCTAACCACTCTTCCTTTGATAATTGCGGATTCTTGTTTTCGTGCACCACGAACTCATGAATATTTCTATTCAACCACTCTTCAATTCCTTTAGTGTTCAGAAGTGATATGACATAAAACATCTCTATGCAGATCCCGGTCCTGGCAACGGAACCATTTGTTGGCTTATTGGGGCCTGACCCTAGTTCAAAGTTAAGTTAACCAAAAAAACCCCGGTACTATTGGCCCTTTCAGCAACAGTCTGATCAGTGCAGACTGAGGTCTCACCCAAAGTAGAATGGGAGGGTGCTTGAACTAGGTTTCCACACCCTAGAGATGTCTGATGAGTTCAAGTGGTCCACGTGTTGACCCTACACATAGGTTGCTTCGTGCACTTTCTCGTACCTCGCAGTCTGATATACTGCCTTCACACATCCCTACCCAGGGGTTCAACGACGCACTTCTGCATTGTTACCCAAGACCTTACTGGTATTCCAATGTTAGTTGATTACCTTAGCTTGCTTGCATGCTTTAAGTTATACTTAACAACATAAACCATTCATACAGGTGCGCACAGTAAATAAACAGTATATTTGCAAAATATATCAAACATGCATTAACCTGTTATCACTGTAAAAATTCCTTTTAAAAATAAATGGATGACCTACATGGTTTCTCAATGTTTGTGTCAGTCATGGTCAAGTTATTTTTATGTCCTGTTTAGTGTCTAAGTCATAGAGTCCAAGTCTCATTTCCATTATCAAATAAAGGTCAACAACCTAGTTTTACCCATTATAGATCCCACATCATTCCAAAAGTGTCATGTATTTGGTCATTCTAAAATTTGAATGTGCTACGAAATTGTTTAGGAGTTTTCATAGCGCAAAACTCTGAAAATACACTACATGCGCTACGAAATTGGGGATTCGTAGTTAGGATTTTTCGTAGCGCAAAACCCCGAATTTACACTGGATGTGCTATGAAATCGGGGATTCGTGCCAAATCTTGTCTAGTTGTCAAATCCACTAGAATCCATTAATTTTTCATCATCATGTGTCAGTCCATGAACCTTACTTATCACATGAAACCATTCACATTCATCATTAGATTCAGTAGGAGTCATTTGTCTGCACTCATTTTCAAATTTCAAAAAGAAAAGGTGAGGGTGAATTGGTCCTGGTCATTTTCATGTCATTTTCATGCATGAGAAATTCTTGATGCTTTCCTTAAGATCGAGTTAACAAGCCGAGGGTGAGCATAGAACAGAATTCCTTTGCAGGCTTCAAGCGAGGCAGCGCTTCATCCAATTCAAGCGAGACAACTCTTTATCCAATTCAAGCGAGGCAACTCTTAAACTAAATAGGGCAGTTTCTTCCAGGTTTCCTTTACAGGGATTTCAGGGAAGAAATGTCTGAAGAGAAGAAGAATCATAGATCGGGCCAACGTTTGAGAACTGAGCCTGAAGGCTTAGATGCTCTCGCAAAGGATAAAGAAGTTGAAGAAGCCTTCAAAAAAGTAGGCTGTTGGAGGTTCTGCGAAAAACTACAAGGAGGTCACAGCCAAGTAAGCAAGGAATTTGCTCTCAATTTCACAGGTTTGAATACAAAGGTTGGAGTATTAGATTTACGAGTTTCTCCTGAGGTCATATCTTTAGTCATAGAGATTCCTGGAGGTCAGGAGAGATGGTTTAAGAACTTCAAGTTTGAGATGGCACCCTGCAAGATATTCTTGAAGCCAAAATTTATAGACTTAGATTTAACTAAAGCAGCGCTCGAGAGTGATGTCAAAGACTCATTTTCCAACTTACTCTCATGCATACAAAAGTATTTTACCTGGGAAGGAAGATACCACAAGGTGTATTCTTACCAATTCAAGCTCCTATTACATTTCAATGGAATAATATCTCTAGACCTACCTTTCTATTCGTTTTGAAGCTTAGGCAAGATGTTTGATAAAATACAGTTGAAGAAAGAAGCTTGTGAAACGTCATTGTTCCATCATGGCTTAATCAAATTAATTATCTTGCATGAACTTCATAAGGTAGATAGAGAATGGTATGCTTTTCTATTTATGTCTAGTTTTAGACCTGAAATAGGACTTAACCCTAGGGCTAAGGAAATACCATCAGCAGCAGCTAGTCACCAAGAAGAAGCTAGGTCAAGCAGGTATGTGAAACTAAAAGCTAGAAAGCAAGTTAAGGAACAATGACACCACTGATTGCTCAAGATACTCCTCAACAGTTACAATAGAAGAAAGTTAAGATTAAAGAAGCAACACAAGAGCAGTCCATTGGCAAAATGGTGGTCACTAATGAAAGCCTAGCCTCAAAGGGAAATTTGAATGATCTTCTCCAAGCAATTGACATTGATGAGTCTCCTCAGGTCCAGGAAGACTTCATTGAATTAAGTGAGAGTAGATAAAAAAAGATGAAATCTTCCAAAAAGTTACACTTTGATGATCAAGTTTTAGAATTTGTTTTTAAGCCCAGAAGGCCTATGACTAGGTGGTCCAAAAAGTTACAGGAGGTAGGACCAGAGGTGAGTTAGATAGTGGAAATATTAGGATAATGTGAAGATCCCATAGTTACAGTAGTGCCACCATCACTCATACATGAAGATGAAAGAAACAGAGCAGTTGATACTCAAGAAGAGGAAAATAGCTTTGAGGAGGTCAAGAAGAAATTGAAGCTTGCCAATCTTGAGATTGCTCAACTTAAGAAAAGGGCAAGGAAACTTGCAGTTGAAAAAGCCAATTTCAAAAGAGTAATAGCCATGTGGGAAGAAGGGAAAGATCCAAAACCTGAAATAGTTGGCAGAGATGCTCAATACTTCACCTGGACTGTCCCTACCATTAAAGAGGCAAGATACATCAGATGGATTAATGACAGGCTTAGAACCAATATCAGAGTGATGAAAAGGCAAATTGAGGACCTGAAGATACAACTAAGAATATCTAGAGGATAGCGTTAGCACAAATGAAACGGACAGTTATTGATGGAGCCTTAACACAATTTTGATTAGGACATTACCTTTTGAAGTTGGTTATGGATGGATAATGTAAAATATATATGTTTCCTATTGGCATAAGGTGAAGTTGTCAAGGGATCCCAAGAAGGACAATTTTTGAAAAAAAAGCTATGTATTTTGATTCACACAGCAGTTTCGTAGCACACTACGAAACTGCTGTAACTACAGTTTTGTTTTTGGATAAATCTTCAAAGGAAAAAGGGGCTATTTTTGAGAAGGATGTTGCTGCACAGATGTAAGAATATCATTTGAGAATGATTAGACCCTAAGTAAATATTAACTCAAGGAATGCAAGATATATGCAAGAACTAAGCCTTGCGCTATGAAAATAACAATACATTTCATAGCTCATCCAGTTTTTCTTCCTTCAGGAAACTTCAAGGAGTTTTTTTTTGGTGCAAATAAGAGTAGGGTCCTATGATTAATTCAGTATGTGTCATGTGACTAAAGGAGAGACTGTGGCCAGCAGAAAATTTGAAGAATATCCTTTAAGAACAAAGCAGCATTGTAGGGGACAGTTGCCTAGTTTTTAGGACAGTCAAAGGAGAGGTGATTGAAGGCTAGCATGGAGGTTGTAGTCATCACCAAAGTTGAAGTTAAGGAAGAGGAGCATCTATCAAAGATTGAATTTATTCCAAAGTCTACGTTGTTGCTAGCATAATAAGGAGAACTTGTACTCCTAATTGTATTAGGACTCTAGGATCGTTAGTTAACTACCACTTGTAATTAATAGTTTGTTTAAAGTATGAATAGGTGTCAAGTCATGTAATTTGAATTCCCCTCATGTTGGAGGAAGGAATCCAAGATTGTAATGAACTCTATAAAGAGCAAGAGGTGTAATGCACCAAGGGTTGGAAATTTTCAAAGAAACATGCATATTATGTTATTGTAAAAGACTGTATGTTTGATGTTAATACAAAAGTTTGGCTTCACTACTCAGGATTTAGAGGGTGTTTTATGTGTTTTATTTTCTCATGGCTTTCCTCGTTTGCTCACTTGCAGTGGTATGAACACATGTTACTTAGAATTCATTGAAAATGCTCTAACTTCCTTCATGTGTTTATAAACTGTGTTTCCTATATTATGTCTCTGTTTTGGTGATAAGATTAAAACTCTCTATGCCCTGACTTCCATGTAAGCTAATCTATTGTTGTACTAAAAGCATACTCTGACGACATAGCCCAATGAATGTTTGTTAATTGTGTTCAACCATTTACATTTTTTTCACTTTTTTTTTCCATAGAGTTAGCCATCTAATCTTAAACTAAAATCTTTAACCTAGTGAGAGAGCCCTCTCAGGTTAAGGAGGCTAAGCCTCGGCCAAAATTTTGGTTTGAAATAGTTACTCAAACTCTTCCTAATTAGTAGCCTATTAGGGTCTGGTTTGTGATAACATTTTGGTGTTTCTGTCGGGAGCCTGAAGATTACTCATTCTCAAAATCAAGAAGCTGAACTTCTGAAGGTAGCAGGAGCTCAAATAAATTTTTGAGGCTGCAATCCACCTTGGTGACTCCATATATTTTCAAAGTTTTAAAGGTGGCTTCGAGAAGGAGATATACATGGAGCAATCCTAACCCCAATCCACATACTCCTGTGGAAAATCCAAACACTGTTTTAAGAGGTAGTCGAAGATTTTCATAAATACAAGGTACTCCATATTATTCAAAATCTTTGCTCTCTGAATTCTCAAGAAGTCCTAAAGACAAAATAGTTGATAATAAAATTCATGAAGTTTTGTTTAGATCAGAAAATGAAGAAGAACTCACTGGTATTATCTTAGATCTAAAAAGAGAGGAGTTGATACCTCCGCCCTAGTATCACAAGAGGACAAGGAAGAATTTTGGGAAGTGGTTACTTCTAAGCTACTGTTAGAAAGGGAAGCCTTAGATAAACTGAAAGAACTTGATCCTTTTGAAGTCTTGTTAAAATATAAAGCTGGTTTACCTCTTCCAAATTGGAGTAAATTTGTCATTGGTTTGCAGAGACCAAGTAGTCCTCTTCGTATCAGTTCCTCATCTTCTGTTTCTACTATTCCTAGTGGTTCTTAGAAGCCAAGCAGTCCACCTCATATCAGTTTTTCATCCTCTATCCCTTTTATCCCTATAACTATTGTTCCTCATTTAGTCATGGATATTCCCACTAGGTATGCCCCACTTGCACTCCCTACTGTTTTGCATGATCTTCCTAGAAAATATGCTGCAAGAATTCCAACATGGGGTGGTGATGAAGAAATTACAGTTGAACATCATGTAGACAAATTTAATGATTTTGTTGATAGAGAGGAAGTTGATGATGAGGATGTGAAACTAATACTATTTGCACAGACCTTTATTGGTGAAGTTAGAAAATGGTTTAAAGCTCTTACATCGGGAAGCATTTATAATTGGGTAGAATTTGAAGATAGTTTTCTAAGAAAATGGGGAAATAGAACTAATCCAGTTCAAGCACTTACTAAGTATAACAATCTTATAAGGGAACCTGATGAAACCATTCAAAATTTTTCGAAGAGTTTCAATAAAGTGTTTAACTCAATTCTAGCTCACTTAAAACCACCAGAATCCTTAGCACAAATGAGATATGCGGAAGCATTGGATTCTGATTTTTCTCTTTTGCTATGAGAGAGAGTCTGCCACACTTGCTGATATGTAGAATGATGCGATAAAGGTAGATGTAAACATGGTAGCTGCAAAAAAATAAAAAATGGGAAAAGCTAAATTGAAAGAAGAAGAGAAACCTTCCTCTTCAACTCTTGAAGATAAGTTGGATTCAATGATGAAAACCATGGAGAAGTTGATGGATAGGTTAGCTCTTGGAAACACCTCTATGCTCCCTATGTAGCAGGAACCTCAATTTAGAAACCCTCAATTTAGGAGACCTCAAAACTAACAAATACCAAGAGAAAATAGGAATCAACAGCCTGATCCTCCAGCGAGACCTCCTTTTCAACAGAATTTGGTTAATGAAGAAGATGATCCTGAGATTCCTGAAGAATCTATCCATTGTCTTGATGAAGAGATGTTAGGAATTTTCTTGACTAAAGAAGAACATGATGAGTCTAGTTTGACCAAGCAAGGGGAAGAGCCTGCAGATTATTTAAAAGGGTATCAACATGCTATCTTTGAGATGTAAAAACAATACAACCTTAGAAACATAAATGTACCAATTATTGCAAACAAAACACAGCCCAAGAAAGATGTTTCAAAGGCTATTGAAGCCAAAAGGGATACCCCAAAGGTTGCTGAAGGTAAAGACAATTCTCCACTTGGTAAAAAGGACACTCAACCTCCACCTCCTATCAAAGAAGCTAAAAAAAATGTTATTTTTTTCAACCTTAAGAATGAAATTGCAAAAATTAAAATATCAGTCCCTTTTAGTGAGATTCTCAAGGTAGATAAATACAGAAGCAAGATTGTAGAGATGTTAAATTCATAACCAGAAGCTGTTGATATCTTAAATGTGCAAGAAGATAATCCTACTATATACTTGGGTCCAAGGTTAGAAGATCATCAAAATGAAGAGTTTCCTCCTTTCTATGTAAGCATTAGTATTCATGATATGACCTTACATAATGCTATGTTGTATTCAAGGGCTTATCATAATCTCATGCCCAAAGTAATTATGGAGAGGTTAGGATTACAGGTAAGAAGGCCATATAGGGATTTATTCTCTTTTGATTCAAAAAAAGTCCAACGTATTGGTTTAATCAAAGATGTTGTTGTTTGTCTAACACAAATCCCAACAAAGTCAATTGTTATGGACATTGTTGTGGCTGACATTCCGCCAAATTTTGGGATGTTGCTATCAAGATCATGGGCAGCAAAAAGCAAAGGCGCAATGCAGATGGACCTCACCTATGTCACCATCCCTATTTTTGGTGAGAAAAGGAGATTATATTGGGAGACTAGAATGGCTTATATGGTAAGCAGCAAAGACAAACCTCAGAATTTTCCTATTTATTCATTTGATACTGAACTTGGATCTGCCATTAATTTTAGTGAGTCAACAGATAGTGGACCGGAAGAGATGAAAACAGAAAATCATCACTCAGAAAATCAGCAAGAGGATCAGAAAGAGATGAAAGGATGGTGGTCTTTGTAATTTGATGGATCAACAGGAAAATAAGGGGTGGGAGCTGGGATTTGGATCACAAGTCCAAGTGACGAAAGCAAGTTTTACTCTCACAAACTAAATTTTGATTTCACAAATAACATGGCTGAATATGAATCTCTGATTTTGGGCCTAGAAGTTTTGGTTAAAATGAAGGCTCAAAATATTTCTATCTTTGGAGATTCCAAATTGGTCATTAGACAAGTTGAGGGTGTCTATAAAAGAAAGGATGTAAGAATGAGAGCATACAGAAATCTAGTTTTAGATATGTTGGAAAAGTTTCAAGCATATTCTTTCACTATCAAACTAGAGACCAAAACTCCATTGTTGATTCTCTTGCTATTTTGACAAGTTTGTTTGTCATTCCTATTCATTCTTCTGAAAAATATGAGGTTGAAGTTCATCATAGACCAGCTATACCAGATAATATCACCAATTGGCAAGTCTTTGAAGATGATCACCAGGTAAAGAATTTTATTGAATTGAAGGAAGAACTTGAAGGTACTCAAGTAGATCAACAAAACATGCTGGTTGAGTCTAAAGAAAATTCTAAAGTCTTACAATTAAAAAATAATTCAATACCAAAGGGTCTAATTCCTCTTGAGAAGTTGTTCGATCAAAATGATGTGTTCAAATCCCCAAAGATACAAGCTGACGAAGAGGAAATAGAAAGTTGCAATCTGAGTACTTCAGCTTTACCAAAGATGATCAAAATTTCAAAGTTTCTTTCAGGTGATATGAGAATCAAATATTTTCAGATGATGAAAAGGTTTGTCGATGTTTTTTCTTGGAGTTATGCTGACTTAAAATAGTATGATCCCTCCATTATTCAGCATACTATTCCAATTAAAGGGAATGAGAAACCTTTCAAACAAAAGTTAAGAAGAATTAATCCGCTTCTCATGCCATTGATTGAAAAGGAGATTAAGAAACTCTTTGATGCTAAAATCATTGTCCCAATCAAATTCTCAAATTGGCTTGCAAATTTGGTTCTATTTAGAAAGAAGAGTGGAGAAATTAGAATTTGTATTGATTTCAAAAATTTGAATAAGGCTTCATTAAAAGACAACTATCATCTTCCCAAGATGGATTCAATTATGCAAAACATTGTTGGTTCACAAAGAATGTCTATGCTTGATGGTTTCTCAGAGTACAATCAGATTCTTGTGCATGCGGATGATCAGGAGAAGACAACCTTCACAACACCATGGGGCACATTCATGTACGCCAAGATGCCTTTTGGTCTCATGAATGCAGGGGCCACCTTTCAAAGAGCAATGGATATTTCTTTTGCTGAAGAAAAGGATAAATCAGTGGTTGTTTATCTTGATGACATCACAGTCTTTTCAAAGAAAGAAGAAGATCATTTGAAGCACCTTGAGAAAATTCTGCTGAAATGTAGAAGGTTTGGTATCTCCCTTAATCCTACTAAAAGTATCTTTGCTTTAACATCAAGCAAGTTACTTGGTCATATTATTTCTGAGGAAGGAATTAGGATTGATCCTAATAGAGTTAATTCAATTCAATAGGTAGATTTGCCAAGAAGTAGGAAAGAGATATAATCTTTTCTTGGAAAGGTGAATTTTGTTAGGCACTTCATTCCTAATTTTGTTAAGATTGTCAAGGATATAACAAGGATTTTAAAAAAAGAAGCGGATATTAAGTGGATAGTTGAAGCAAGGAAATATTTCGAAGAAATCAAGAAGGCACTTACACAAGCACCAGTACTCATCAATCCAGATTTTTCCAAGGAATTCCTTAATTTTACATTTACTTCCAAGAATACAATTGTTGTAGTTCTGCTACAAAAAGGAAAGAAAGGTACTGAACATCCTATTTCTTTCTTTAGTAGGACATTAGAAAAAGTTGAAATGAAGTACACTATTCTAGAAAAGCAAGCTTATGCCTTGGTGAAAGCTATAAAAGATTTCAGAATCTATGTTCCGCATTCTCACATTATGGCATATGTTCCAAGTGTTGTAATAAAAGATATTCTAACACAAGTAGATCCTGATGGTAAGAGGGGAAAGTGGATATCCAAATTGCTACAGTATGATATAGAAATCAAACCAACCAAATTGGTGAAGCATCAAGGCTTGGAAAGGCTAATGATTCAGTCAAATCTCAACTATCTTGACATAAATCTAAATGCAAAAATCTCAGAAATTTTTGAAAATGAGGAAGAATTGGTCCAAATTAATGAGAAATTCTTGGTTTCAAAATGGTATAAGGATGTGGCTTTTGTTCTACAACATAATAAATCTCCTACCAATCTAACGAAGTCCAAAGCAAGCTTTGTTAAGCTGAAATATTTGAGATATTTTGTATATGATCAAAATCTGTTTTGGAAAGATGCAGGAGGAATTTTGCTGAATTTCCTCCTTGAACAAGAAGCGGATAAAGTTATTGAAGAATTTCATCAAGGATATTGCAGAGGACATCATTATTAGAAGCCTACAAAAAACAAGATCCTAAGATCTGGGTAGTTTTGGCCAACAATGTTTAAGGATATCTAGAAGAAGATAGCTGCATGTCATGAGTGCTAAATTTTTTAAGGAAGAAGGAAGCTTGTACCTTTTGCTTTGATCCATATTTATGTAGAAGCTCCTTTTTAGTAGTGGGGGCTAGACATTATTGGAGAGATACATCCTCCTTCATCAGGGAAGCATCGCTGGATTCTTACAACAACGGATTACTTCACCAAATGGATAGAGGTGATTCCAACAAGGCAAGCCAATGATTCTGTAATTATTTCTTTCTTACAAAATAATATATTCTCTCAATTTGGCTTCCCCATGAAGATCCTAATAGATAATTCTCAGGCTTTCAAGTCTATGAAATTGATCAATTTTTGTCATCAATATCATATTACTCTTGGACATTCTATTGCTTACTATCTGCAAGGCAATGGTCTTGTTGAATCATCAAACAAGAGCATTGTTAGAATCATCAAAAAGGTGTTGCAAGAAAACAAGAAAGCTTGGCACTTAAAGCTGAAGTATGCCTTATGGGCTGATAGGATTTGTACAAAGAGATCAATTGGGACTTCGCCATATGAACTAGTTTATGGTGCTAAAGCTATATTTCCAACATCACTTGGAGTACCAGTGGTGAAGCTAATTAAAGGACTTGAAGAAGAGCCAAATTCCATTGGGAGGAGAATCAACCAACATAGCCTTACAAGAGGAGAGAAGTGAAGTCTATGATAGTCATCAACATGCTCAGAACAGAATTAAGAGCACGTTTGACAAAAAGATCAAAGAAGACAGTTTTCAGATTCAAGACAAAGTACTGAAATGGGAGGCCAGAATTGAAGAAAAAGGCAAACATGGTAAGTTTGAGAATTTATGGAAGGGTCCTTTTCAGATTGTTGGTTTTCATGGGAACAACACTTATATACTACAAAAAATTGATGGATAATCATATGCTGGAGGGCCTATTAATGGTAGGTTCCTAAAGCATTATCATTGTTGAAGTATTACCAAGCTCTCATAACATTGTATATATATATATTTGTTAGTTTTTGCTAATAATGACAAGCTAAAACAAAAATATTAAGCCCGAGGTGAAGGCCCAAAATGTTGAAGAGGATGCTTGTCAACAAAATTTATGTTTTTATCATAATGGATAAAGCACTGGAACTGCAAGTTCTTAGTGTACCACAAGGGCACACTATCCCTAGTGGAGCCACTGTTATCACTGTAAAAATTCCTTTTAAAAAAAAAATTGGATGACCCACATGGTTTGTCAACTTTTGTGTCAGTCATGGTCAAGTTATTTTTATGTTCTGTTTAGAGTCTAAGTCATGGAGTCCGAGTCTCATTTCCATTATCAAATAAAGGTCAGCAACATGGTTTTAACCATTATAGATCCCACATCATTCCAAAAGTGTCATGTATTTGGTCATTTTAAAATTTGAATGCGCTACGTAACTATCTAGGAGTTTTCATAGCGCAAAACTCTAAAAAGAAACTACATGAACTACGAAATTGGGGATTCGTAGTTAGGAGTTTTCGTAGCGCAAAACCCCAAATTTACACTGGATGCACTATGAAATCGGGGATTCATGCAAAATCTTGTCTAGTTGTCAAATCCACCAGAATCTGTTAATGTTTCATCATCAGGTGTCAATCCATGAACCTTACTTATCACATGCTGCCACTCACATTCATCATTAGATTCGTTAGGAGTCATTTGTCCGCACTCATTTTCAAATTTCAAAAAGAAACGGTAAGGGTGAATTGGTCCTGGGCATTTTCGTGTCATTTTCATGCATGAGAAACACTTGATGCTTTCCTTAAGGTCGAGTTAACAAGCCCAGGGTGAGCATAGACCATAATTCTTTCGCAGGCTTCAGGTGAGGCAGCTCTTCATCCAATTCAAGCGAGGCAACTATTAAGCTAAACAGGGCAGTTTCTTCCAAGTTTCCTTTACAGGGATTTCACAAAAGAAATGTCTGAAGAGAAGAAGAATCATAGATCAAGCCGGTGTTTGAGAACTGAGCCTAAAGGCCTAGATGCTCTCAAAAAGGTTAAATAAGTTGAAGAAGCCTTCAAAAAAGTAGGCTACAAGAGGTTCTGCGAAAAACTACAAGGAGGTCACAACCAGGTAAGAAAGAATTTTCTCTCAATTTCACAGGTTTGAATACAAAGGTTGGAGTATTAGAATTACCAGTTTCTCTTGAGGTCATATCTTTAGTCACAAAGATTCTTAGAGGTCAGGAGATATGGTTTAAGAACTTCAAGTTTGAGATGGCACCCTATAGGATATTCCTGAAGCTAGAATTTATAGACTTAGATTAAACTAAAGTAGTGCCCAGGAGTTATGTCAAAGACTCATTTTCCAACTTACTCTCATGCATACAAAAGTATTTTACCTACGAAGGAAGATACCACAAGGTGTATTCTTACCATTTCAAGCTCCTATTCCATTTCACTGGAATAATATCTCTAGACCTACCTTTGAAGGAAGAAGCTTGTGAAACATCATTGTTCCATCATGGCTTAATCAAATTAATTATATTGCATGAGCTTCAGAAGCTAGATAGAGAATGGTATGCTTTTCTATTTATGTTTGGTTTTAGAGCTGAAACAGGTCTTAGCCCTAAGGCTAAGGAAATATCATCACCAGGAGCTAGTGACCAAGAAGAAGGTAGGTCAAGCAGGTTTGTGAAACTAAAAGCGGAAAGCTAGTTAAGGAGCCAATGACACCATTGATTGCTCAAGATACTCCTCAACAGTCATAGCAGAAGAAAGTTCAGATTAAAGAAGCAACACAAGAGAAATCCATTGGTAAAACAATGGTCACTAATGAAATCCTAGACTCAAAGAGCTATTTGAAAGATCTTCTCCTGGCAATTGACATTGAGGAGTCTCCTCTGGTCCAAGAAGACTTCATTGAATTAAGTGAGAGCATAAAAAAAAACGATGAAATCTTCCAAAAAGTTACACTTTGATGATCAAGTTTTAGAATTTGTTTTTAAGCCCAGAAGGCCTGTGACTAGGAAGCCCAAAAAGTTACAGGAGGTAGGACTAGAGGTGAGTCAGACAGCGGAGATATTAGGATTCTGTGAAGAGCCCGTAGTTTCAGTAATGCCATGATCACTCACACATGAAGATGATAGAAACAAAGTAGTGGATACTCAAGAAGAATAAAATAGCTTTGAGGAGGTCAAGAAGAAATTGAAGCTTGCCAATCTTGAGATTGCTCAACTTAAGAAAAGGGCAAGGAAACATGCAATTGAAAAAGCCAATTTCAAAAGAGTAAAAGCCATGTGGGAAGAAGGGAAAGTTCCAAAACCTGAAATAGTTGGCAGAGATGCTCAATACTTCACTTGGACTGTCCCTACCATTAAAGAGGAAAGATACATTAGATGGATTAATGACAGGCTTAGAACCAATATCAGAGTGATGAAAAGGAAAATTGAGGACCTGAAGATTCAACTAAGAAATCTGGAGGACAACCTCAGCACAAATGAACTGGACAATAAGTGATGGAGCCTTAACACAATTTTGATTAGGACATTACTTTTTGAAGTTGGATATGGATGGATAATGTCAAATATATAAGTGGCCTATTGGCATAAGGTGAAGCTCTGAAGAGAACCCAAGAAGGACAATTTTTGAAAAAAAAACTGTGTATTTTGATTCACACAGTAGTTTCGTAGCGCGCTACAAAAATTCTGTAGGTGACATACAGTGCACAGCAATTTCGTAGCACGCTACAAAACTGTTGTAGCTACAATTTTGTTTTTGGATTAATATTCAAAGGAAAAAGGGGCCATTTTTGAGAAGGATGTTCCTGCAGAGATGTAAGAAGATCATTTGAAAATGATTAGACCCTAACTAAAGATGAACTCAAGGAATGCAAGATATATGCAAGAACTAAGCCTTGCGCTACGAAAATAACAATACATTTCGTAGCTCATCCAATTTCTCTTCCTTCAAGCGACTTCAAGGAGATTTTGTTTGGCACAAGTGTAAGAGCAGGGTCCTATGATTAATTCAATATGTGTCATGTGACTAAAAGAGAGAGTGTGGCCAGCAGAAACTTCGAAGAATATCCGTGAAGAACAAAGCAACATTGCAGGGGAGATTTGCCTAGTTTTCAGGATAGTCAGAGAGGTGATTGAAGGCCTGCATGGAGATTATAGCCATCACCAAAGTCAAAGTTAAGGAAGAGGAGCAGTTGTCAAAGATCGAATTTATTCCAAAGTCTAGGTTGTTGCTAGCATTATAAGGAGTTGTACTCCTAATTCTATTAGGAATATAGGACTATTAGTTAACTACCACTTGTAATTAATAGTTTGTTTAAAGTATTAATAGGTGTCAAGTCAAGTAAATTCGAATTCCCCTCATGTTGGATGAAGGAATCGAAGATTGTAATGAACTCTATAAAGAGCAAGAGGTGTAATGCACCAAGGGTTGGAAATTTTCAAAGAAACAGACATATTATGTTATTGTAGAAGACTATATGTTTGATGTTAATACAGAATTTTGGCCTTACTACTCAAGATTTAGAGGGAGTTTTATGTGTTTGATTTTGTCATGGCTTTCCTCATTTGCTCACTTGTAGTTGTGTGAACACATGTTACTTAGAATTCATTGATAATGCTCTAACTTCCTTCATGTGTTTATAAACTGTGTTTCCTATATTATGTCTCTGTTTTGCTAATAAGATTAAAGCTCTCTATGCCCTAACTTCCATGTAAGCTAATCTACTGTTGTACTAAAAACTTACTGTGACTGCATAGCCCAATGAATGTTTTTTGATTGTGTTCAACCATTTACATTTTTTTTTCACTTGTTTTTTCCATAGAGTTAGCCATCTAATCTTAAACTAAAATCTTCAACCTAGTGAGAGAGTCCTCTGAGGTTGAGGAGGCTAAGCCTTAGCCAAAATTTTGGTTTGAAATAGTTACACAAAGTCTTCCTGATTAGCAACCTATCAGGGTCTGGATTTGTGATAACATAACCCAAGAATAGATACATAGAATTACTTCTCTTTATTAATTCCTTCCTCAGTTATAGACTTGACTTTGCCCTGTGCACTCAGCTGTAGGGGTCCGCGCACTCAGCTGCGGACTACTAGGCCTCTATGCACTTAGTTGTAGAGCCTTCTCCTACTCTACGACCCAAAGACACACTTTACACTTCGACTCAGTCACTTATATTTTTCTTCTTACTTCTCTATTCTCTATCTCTACTTAGAGTCTTGCTCTATTTATACAACCCCATGGTCTGCAGACCGTGGGTAGATCTATCTAGCCAACATTACATTACAAAACTAGGGTGGACAACCTTGTGACTCTATCATACTTTCACACCCGCGCCCATAATTCGCAGAGCTTTACAACAAGATTTGATTAAAACTTGGGCTTTGAGCCCCAAAACATGCCTTGGGGGGATTCCATGCCCAATACTAACCCAAACAACACATTGTTGTTTCAAGGCTCCTATAACCTTGATTTAAATGAGTGCTCATTTTTAGCATACGCAGTAATAAATTATTGAACATACTTCTTAAATGAGGAGGAATATAGCAAAGATTTCTTTATAATATAAGAGGAAATGGTACGGAAATCTTGAGAATAGTTAATGATAATGTTTTCATTGGTCTTAAGGATGCCAAGCGAAAGAAGGAAAAAGGAAGCAAGTTAAGAAATTTGAAAAAAAAATTTGTCAGAAAATCTTGTGTGGAAGTAAATTTTGTGGGAAAGTAAAGCTTGTGTGTAGAAAAACCTTCTTCAAAGGAAAATTGTGTGCCAGAGGAAGAGTATGTTTGACTATTACAGACAAAGTGGTACCAAAATAGACCAGGTGTCAGTCATCTTCCGGAGTGCAAGTTGGAAAGAAGCAATTGTTAGAAATCAAATAACAGAGCAATGGAACACATAAAATATTGTGGAAACAGAAACACAGAAAAGCATAAAACAACAGAGACACAAATATACATGTTTCACCCAACTTGGGCTATGCTTGTTGAAATTTTAGCAAGGAATGGATTCTTTTGACTTGTGCCTTACTCAAAGATGTCAATTCATATTCAATATCATAGTTTCTTGACTTAGCTTTCAGTTAAAATGTGTGGTGTGGTCTATTAATGAGCTATTTTCAATTAATTGAAGTTAGATGGCATGCAATGAGTTGAGGACTAGTTGATGGCTAAAATTAGTTATCTAGTGGAGTTATCTCTAGTGTTTTTTAGTTAACTGGTATCTTCTCCAATAGTAGAGATATAATTTAGTTTAGTTGAGTAGTTGGTTATCTGTTCAATGACCTTACTCTTAGTTGACTAGTTGCGGCTGATAAAATGAGCCCCAGTAGGTCATGAAATTCGAATTTCCTACTGAGATTGAATGTAGGCACAAATTGTATTTACTATGGTACACAAATTTTTATGTGTAGAGGTTTAGAAGAAAGAAAATAAATTCTCTTGGGAATTGCATAAGGAAATAGCAAAAATTTCTAATTTTTTGGGTCAAATTTGCACTATGAAATAAGATCTTCATATTAGGCCTTATTTACATAAGTGTTGGGAAATTATTCTATATAGTTTATTAGTTTTGGAGGGAGCTTTAGGCTTGAATAAATTTATTCGTAATAAATCAAATTGCTGAGTTGATTTAATACAAGAAAGAGGGGTTTTTCGCAGTTGGGTTCCCCATATATATTGTGTTTTCTATGTGTGATTGTGTTTCTATTCATTGCTTTATTTCTGCAATTTTTTGGTAGAGATATTTGGTGCCTTTTGTGATTAGTTTTCTCTCATTAGGAGTTACAAGGTTTGAATGAATATCATACATGGTATTAGAGTAGAAATTAAGATAGATATCAAGTTCCTTGATCAGATTCAAAGTGCATTGGAGGGAAGATTAGTTAGTGAAGGAATTCTACAAGTGCAGGAACCATGTCATCCAACGGTGTGAGGACAATGCAATCCCTAGAAGGGAATTACAAATTTTGTCCATGGAAGGATAAAATGGAGGTTGTGTTAGATGATAATTGGTTTTTTTAATACATCAAGACTAATATTCATAAACCTCCTGTATCAAATCTAGAACAGCTAAATCAATGGAGGAAGGACACTGGAAAATCTAGTAGGATGAACCTATAAGGAGTTAGAGAACATTCATATGGACAAGAATGAGCCCATTGTTACATATATATCTAGGTTTTGTCAAGTGAGAGATGAACTTGGACATGTTGGAGAGACAATCCCACCAACAGGTCATGTGAGCCTTTCTCTTCTTGGGCTTCAAAAATTTTGGCATAATTTCCAAGATGTAGTCAATGGTAGAGATAAGCTCCCGGATTAGGAGAGATTGTGGTCAAATCTTACATAGGAAGAGTTGAGGAGAAAAAGGGATGAAGCATCATCTAGGAAAAAAGATTCGGAAAACTTTTCTTTAGCTACCAAAGGGAAGAAATTCAAGGGAAATAAGGCCCAAGGAAAAACTGATTCTAGTCCAAATCGAGCCGAGGAAAAGAAGGACTTATTAAGATCATGTCTTTTCATTATCACAGTTCTGGACATTATGCTACAAAATGTCTAAACAGGAAATCTAGTAGGTATTATTTAACAATAGCTGGAGGAGAAGAACTCTCTTCTCATTTCAAATTAGATTTCTATATATTATCTTGAATGGCAAGCTAAATTTGAGTTAGTGTGTGTTATATTAACACATGGGATTCATTCCACATTATCAGGAACAAATATCTCCTCAGCAGTTTGGAGGAGAAAGACATGCAATTCCATATCGAGCTTGGAGATGATGGCCGATACTTGACCAAAGGATTTGGTACAATTAGCTTTAAGAGGGAGTCTAATTCCCTTATCCATCTAAGGAATGTGATGTATTTTCCAGGATTGAAGAAAAACCTTGTCTTAGTAGTAGCCATTGAAGACAAAGGGTATGATTTTATATTCCACAAAGGAAAGGCCTACCTGAAGCATTTTGTTTGAGGACAATTCAAGCATATTAGGGTCAAGAGAAAGAACCTCCACAAATTGGAGGTTGATGCATGTGCAACTTTGAGCAGCAAGGCAAGGAGAGCTCAGAGTAGAGAAGTGTTGGTTGAATAAGAGTAGGACAGATATCTCGAGGTGGAGCCTTAGCCAATATCTTAGTTTCAGTCTAAACTAGGTGGTAGTTGGGTTGACTGGCAGGATGATGATGAGGACCATAGTGCAAGGTGTGTGGAGGCATCTACTCAATCAAAGACTTCCTCTATAACTAGATTTCTAGCCAAGTGGGAATATGGAGCTCAAAAGGGAGTTGACTCTACGAACATGAAGAAGAATAAATTGAGTTACATAGGGTACATGGAACTTTCTATTTCAATGGGAGAAACTACAACAACAAAGAACTTGGGAGAGGTGAAGAAAAATCCTTGTGGATGAGGTTCTTCTAAGAGGCCCTTCCTCATTAAGAGGGAGTGTTGAAATTGTAGCAAGGAATGGATGATTTTCACTTGTCCCTCAATCAAATATGCCAATTCAAATTCAATCTCATAGTTTCTTGAGTTAGTTGTCAATTAACAGGTGTGATGTGGCCTATCACTAAGTTATCATAAGCTAATTTGAGTTAGATGACATGCAGTGTGTTCTAGACTAGTTGATGGATAAAAATGGCTATCTAGTGGAGTTCACTCTAGTGTTTGTCAGTTAGCTAATATCTAGTTCTAGAATAGATATAGACTTTAGTTTAGCTAAGTAGTTGACTTTCAGTTAACTCAACTTACTTGCATTTAACTAGTTGCGACTATTGAAATTAGCCCTCGTAGGTGATGAAATTTGAATTTCCTATTGAGATTGACTAAAGGAACAATTTGTATTTATTATGTTATACAAGTTTTTTTGTGTAGAGATTCAAAAGTAAGGAAAGAAATTTTCTTGGAAATTGCACAAGGAATTACGAGAAGTTCCTATTTCTTAGGGTAAACTTGCGCCAAGGAATATGAGTTTCCTAATAGGCCTTATTTTGTTGTGTTGGGAAATTCTTGTGTAGATTTGATCAATATTGCAAGGAGATTTAGGCTTGAAGTAGTTTATTTGTAATAGATCAAATTTCTTAGTTGATTTAATACAAGAAAGAGGGATTTTTAGTTGGGTTCCTTAGATATATTGTGTGTTCTATGTGTGATTTTGTTTCTATTCATTGTTTTATTTTTTCAAATTTTGGTGCATAAATCTTGTGTCTTTTGTGATAAGTTTGGTCTCATTAGTAGC
The DNA here is from genome assembly GCA_031772625.1 of Pinus tabuliformis. Classification (NCBI taxonomy): domain Eukaryota; kingdom Viridiplantae; phylum Streptophyta; class Pinopsida; order Pinales; family Pinaceae; genus Pinus; species Pinus tabuliformis. The sequence continues at coordinate 580,456,094 of CM062818.1, forward strand.
TGCAAGGTTTCAAGAATTTTCTACAACATCCACAAAGAAACAACCAATCCTTCCTTTATATTATCTAGCAAACTGAAGGGATACAACATAAAACAAATTCGTTCTAACTTTTTGTTCACTCTCACACGGTCCTCTCCTTTTCTCACATAGAATAATACACAATTGTAACACAATTCCCTCATATAAACAAAGAGTTTCCTTCTGTGGTAAAAATAAATAAATTAACATAACCTCTATTGTCAGATCTTCCACCTAATGAACGTCCTAGATTTATTACTAAATTATAATATTTTACAACACAATGTTTTCTCTAATTTTTACTTTAGTGGTGCTGCCCCTAAACCCCCAGTTGTGGTGGGTGGATAAAATCATGTTGTCTCCCCCCATGGACACCCTGAAAATAATAATGGGCGGTGAATCCTACCCGCATCCCCCTGTTAGGTACTAGGACCTAGACAAAGCTGAAACAATACCTGTGAGTCAAAAAGATAATCAGGCTCCACGCCCAACATCAATGACGCAGTGGTTGTAACTAATGAAATGCGGCACGCTTATTTGGTGATTTTAACTTGTCATATATATAAGTGGTAGTTGACACATCACAGTTAGCATGGTAAGACATGTGGAAAAATAATAGGTGGTGCTCGATGTTTGATCCACAGTGGCATGTTGTGGAAAACTCAAATGCCTTGAGATTTGTGCCAAAAATTGTTTGATAAAGTGTTTATGTGTTAAATAATTTTGTTGGTTCTGTTGTTAATAGATGGAATCCATGTGATAGTAACATTCACAACACTTGTGGGTCCCATATCAAGCCTTGAGTCATTGGAACATTGAACATTGAAATGGGAAGAGTAGTGGATCATCCTACGAGGAAAAATCCTAAAGTGATAGGACAATTGACCCTGAATTGCATCAAACAATAAGGATTTTCATGAAGAAAATATTTTTTTTACCAATATCCTCTAGGGTTTATGAAAAATTTACGTTTTTTAGAAATTCTTAGCATACTAGTTCTTCAATAATAGATGGAGAAGTTGTTATGGAGAGAGATAACAATTCCCACAAGTTAAATCTTTGCTAGCTAATCAGTCATGAGGAAAACCCAATAGAATTAATTGAAAAACTAGATAGGAAGGAAAAGTCATAGGGATAGGTCAAAATGGATTATCCAAAGGTCAAAAATAGGCTAAAAATTGAGATTGGTTGGAATATCTCGAAACTGGCATCAAGTCGTAGTGTTCATTGTCCTTATTCCAATAATGCCTAAATCACTGCAATCTGATGTTGAATGAATAAATTATGGCGTTATGATGTTTTTGACCAATAACTAAAAAGTCAATAGTAGTGTTGACTAGGCTACTAACTGGGAAGCCCATAAAACTGACATCATAAACTAACTATGTAAGTAACAAATGATGATGGAGTAATCTAGATTTTACATATGGCATCAACGTACAGGTTGCAAGTGGCTCATTTTGATTAGTGTTTTTGGTTTGAAGTGGCCCAATAAGAGGCTACTATATGGGCCAATCGGAGGGCACCACGTGGCCCTCTTTAGTTGGTAAAAAAATTTATAACAGACCTAAGGGAATCAATGGGGCTTGACCCCTAGACCTATTGTAGCACAGTTCAACACTCTACTGCCAAGCCACACAGTTAGTACTTAACTCGTATAAGGTGGTGGTTACATTGAAATTGATGTGTCAGCACATTTGGGAGGAAGGGTAAGGCGGTGAGTCCTCGCCCCTAGTCATGATTGCACCCACATGACTGATGATCCAAATTGGATCCTTAAACATTTCCATGACTGTTTTAAATTATTTCAGGCTTAAAAAGGTTATGAATAACGATCTTATCAGAAATGACCTCTAGACAATGGCAATTTGTGTCCAGCACGGAACAAAGGGACCGTCTGTTAAAGCGCGCTGACCGTTGGCCCATGGAGACCATGCATGGATGCAAATTGGCAATCAGAAGCCCAGATGAAAGAACAAAGGTAGTTTCTGAAACTCTCAGTAAAGGAAAGCCCCAAGTGCTCGCTCACGAGGAAAACAAGAAACTATGTGGAAACCATAGGAAGGCGAGTCCCGCACCCAAAACCGACTGGATATCGCGTGCACTTTGAGCGGTAAGAGGGTTTGGTCGAGTTCAGTGCAATGCCACACACTGGGTGAGACAGATCGAGCAGATGAGAGAGAAAATTGCTTACATCACGTGAGTAACAGTCGAGCAACTTACCCACACGATATAGATGGATACCGTAGGATCTTGAGGCTCCAGATCAATGACGGAGAATCAACCTGATGGAAGACCAGATTTGACAGGGAAATAGACTAAGGTACATAAGATTTGAGGTTCGACATGACCGATGAATTGGTAGAGGAATCAGTTTCACGAGCGATCTTGGAGCAATGGAAATAACGACCGTTCATAGAGCACTGACACTCAGTTCGTGAGGAAACAGGTGGCCACCTCTCTGTGAAGCATTACATAGTGATGATGACACAGAGTAGGGGAATTCTGGTGGACAGAGGCAAGCGATCTAGGGAGTCGGGAAGTGGAAACAAATAGTCAAGGAGTAGATTAGCTTTAAGCTATGAACAGACAAAGAGCAGAGGGGGATAGAAGTAGAGAAAGAAGTGAATTGCAGAGAACAGAGAAGTCGAGTTGACTTGCAGAGCAAAGGCAACATCGAGTAGACATAGACAGAATAGAGAGAGTCTAAGTGTCTGTGAACTCTAAAGAAGGCTTGAGAGGTTCAAGCAACTCCTCTATGCATACCTGTCAGGTATTGAGTACCAAATTGGACTCATACCACTGAGACCAATTGAGGTCAAGATTCAGTAACGGGAGTCTGTGTACTCTAGAGACTTGGGGGATTCAAGTACAATCCTACTGATCATTCTCTGTTAAGTGAGACTCAAATTGAGCTCTTTATTGTAAAATCTCTTCTCTTAGACACAATAGAAAATGCCACCACTGAAGGCTGACCAGGAGACGTAGCCCAGGAGGATTTGGTGAACTCCTTATTAAATTTGTTGTGTTATTGTATTTGCCTACTCTGTTTCTCTTACTGTTTCAAGTGCCTGTGTATTTAAAAATCTTATCAATCCGTTGCTTAAAATAACATAGGCACACCGCAGCAAATGGGTCTGTAATACCTTCATTAGTTAACTGAGATCATTCATGAGTGATTTTTAGATCAAGTGGTATCAGAGCTTATAGGTTGTTTAAGGTTAGACAAGTATGTGCTGGATCTTGTTGTTAAATGCTAACTAGATCAAAGCTTAAATTAGGAGAAGGAGAGTTGGTCGAAACTAACTTGGAGATTGGAAGAGTCTATCCTCAGAAGAAAAAGTCAGAAGAAAGTCCCTTGGGACCAGATCCCCAATTTATGGATAGTTTCTTGGACATGAGGTCCATGGTAGAGGAAATGTATAAGGACTTCAGGAAACATAAAGATGAAGATTCATCAGGATCCAAACAAGAAAAAGGAGAAGAAGAATCTCTCATCCATGACCACTCAAAAGGCAAAGGGAAAGAAGAAAACTTTATCACACCTCCTAATAGCCCTGAACATAAAAAGAAGACATATTTGATTAAATTAGATGTTAAATTTGATTTACCAATATACAATGGAGAGCTGAATGCAAAGAAGCTGGATAATTAGAGCAGACAAATTGATGTTTATTGCAGAGTGCAGAGTATCGACTCAGAGAAAAGCAAGATTCAGTTGGCCATTCTACGCCTTGGAGGCACTGCCTTGGTATGGTGGGAAGGCAGGATGCAAGCTTACATGAAGAAACATGGTAAGATTCTTTCTGTCTGGAGTGAATTTGTTTCTGCATTAAAAAAGAAGCTCTATCCACTAGCTTACATGTAGCAAGCCCTGATGAGATGGAAAACCCTTCGCTAATTGAAAGGGCAAAGTGTACAGGGTTACACCCAATAATTTAGGAAGAGAGTGTTGATTCTAGGAATTTCATTAGACTCACCTGAGACTTTGTTGAAGTACATAGGTGGTCTACACAGCTACATGAGGCACACTATCCTGATGTTTAATCCCACTAGTATAGATGAGGTATCTGTTCAAGCTACGCATCTAGAAGTTAGAGGAAAGAATGGGAACTCACAAGTTGGAGGATCATCCAAGCCCATTGCAAGCAAGAATAAGGAGAAAAGAAAACATAAATGGAAAGAAAGGAAGGCCAATACTACACAAAAGACAAAGTCTTCATGCACTCACTGTAAAAGGTATGGGCGTGAAGATGAAGACTGTTGGATTTTGCATTCGGAGCTGAGACCTAAGAAGTTCGATTGCAAGAAGAAGAAGACTGCTACAGCTATTCAGAAAGATTTGGGGTTGGACTTAGGAGATGAAACAACCATTAGAGCCACAGGTATAAAAGGTAAAAATTCTAAAGCATCTACTAGTAATTCTGCACAATCTATTAATGATGAAGAAACTGTGAGAAAATTACATGAGCTTTTCCATATTTGAGTTATTTCCAATCATCAAAAGATCGATACTTTGTTTGATAGTGGCTCACAAGTAAATTTAATTTATGAAGCAATTGTAAAGAAGTTGGGATTACTGACTACACCTCACAAGAAACCATACCCATTAGGTCGGTTAAGTGACAAAACACAACTACAAGTGACCAGACAATGTAAACTTAAGTTTTCCTCTGGGTCAGCATTTGTGAATGAGGTTCAGTTAGATATAGTTCCTCTAGATATATGTGGAATTTTTTTAGGAAGTCCTTACTTGTATGATATAAAAGCTATTTTCTATAGAGCTAAGAACAAGTATCTACTCGTTAAATATGGAATCGAATAATTTGTAAGAGCTCATAAGCTCAAGAATAACTATACTCTCATAAACTCAGGGCAGATGAAACGAATTGTAAATTCATGCAAACAATTTTTACTGATGGTTGTAAAGGAAAAGAAACCTGATAAAACCAATGTATTTGAGGGCTGTGATGCTAAACAACAAGATGATTTAGAAAAAGTTGTTTCAGAATATGATATCTTGTTTCAAGAACCTAAAGGTCTGCCATCGAAAAAGGAAGTAATGCATGACATTAATTTGCACCAAGATGCTCCATTTCCTAACATCAGAATGTACAACTTGTCCGCTTTAGAGAATGCAGAAATCAAGAAGCAGGTGCAAGAGTTGCTCGAGAAGGGGTTCATCAGACCTAGCACATCCCCATGTGGGTCTCCAATCATTTTGATGAGAAAGAAAGATGGCTCATGGAGAATGTGCATTGACTACTGAGCACTGAATAAGATAATGATAAAAAATCGTTATCCCCTTCCTTGCATAGATGATCCATTAGATCAATTGAAAGAATTTGTTTATTTTTCCAAGTTAGACTTGCATAGTGGGTATCATTAGGTCAGAGTTGCATAGCAAGATGCATGGAAAACTGATTTCAAAACAAAGCAGGGATTATATGACTGGTTGGTTATCCCTTTTGGATTAACTAATGCTCCTGCTACTTTCATGAGTATAATGAATGATGTACTTAGACCTTTTCTTGATGATTTTGTTATTTGTATATCTAGATGACATTCTTATATTTAGCAAAATGTGGGAAGAACATTTAAAGCATGTTAAGCAGACACTAGATGTTTTGAAAAGAGAAAAACTTCATGTTAAACTCTCAAAATGTGAATTTGGAAAAACATGTTTGAATTATTTGGGACACATAGTAGGGGGTGGTGAATTGAAGATAGATCCCTCTAAAGCTGTAGTCATTGTAAACTAGCCTAAACCCAAATCTGCTACAGAAGTCAGAAGCTTCTTTGGAGCAACACAATATTAGAGAAAGTTCATTTCTAACATTTCCTTAATTGCAACTCCCTTACATGCTTTGACATGATTGAAAAAGGTGTTTCAGTGGGAGGCAAATAGCAGAAAGCCTTCGACACCTTGAAAGAAAAGATTAGTACAGCACCAGTACTAGCACTGCCCGATCTTCAAAGACCATTTGAGATCCAAATAGATGCCAGTGACTATGCCATGGGAGCAGTATTGATACAGCATGGTAAATCCATATGTTATCATTCTGAGACGTTTAGTTCTGTAGTAGTTAACTATCCCACATATGATAAAGAATTGTATGCATTAGTATAGAGTGTGAAAAAGGGGAAACATTACTTAATGGGAAAAGAGACAGTTATACATACTGATCATCAACCACTTCAATATCTACACTCCCAAACTAAGTTGCAGCAATCAAGACAATATAGATGGACGGTTTTTCTACAATAGTTTCATTTAGTCATCTGATATAAAAAGGACATACACAATAAAGTTGCAGATATGTTAATATCTGGACCAATTATAAATGCATCTACTATACTTAAACACGACTCAGTATTGCATGAGAGCTACATTAAACAATATGGTCAAGATATAGATTTTAAAGATGTATATGCAACTTTAAGTCAAGGCAAATGAATAGAAGAATTGGATTATCATGTTAAGGACCGACTCTTGTATCATTGTGGGAAGTTATGCATTTCACAAATGGAAAGAGTAAAGATAATTCGAGAAGAACACACTTCTCTAATATCAGGTCACTTTGGGGTAAGTAAAATAGTTGCACAACTGCAAAGATTTTGTTATTCGCAAAAAATGAATGAGACAGTTTCTAGATATGTACGAGGGTGTACCATGTGTGCTAAAAGCAAGCCCAACAATAGAAAACTAGGCTTGTACACTCCACTTCCAGTTCCTTCTCATCCTTGGGAAAGTGTTTCCATGGAATTTTTTGGAGGACTGCCTAAATCTAGGAAAGGTCATGACTATTTATATGTTGTTGTGGATAGGTTCAACAAAATGTGTATTTTTATACCTTGTAATAAACAAATTATAGCAGAACAAACTGCAAAGTTGTTCTTTCAGCATGTATGGGTTCATTTTGGATTACCCAGTTCCATTGTATCTGATCGAGACACTTGATTTGTTGGGAAGTTTTGGTCGAGTCTATGGGAACTGATGGACACTGAACTGAAGAAAAGCACAACCTTTCATCCACAAACAGATGGCCAGACAGAAGTGGTCAATAGGACAGTGATCTAGTTGCTCAGAGGCTATTGCAGCAAGCATCCCAAACTTTGGGATGAACATTTGTGTTATGTGCAGCATGCTTACAACCGAGCAAAACATTCTTTTTCATAGAGATCTCCTTTTGAGACCTGTTTTGGTTTCACACCAAGGCCTCCCTTGGATTTTGTCTTTGGTAAAGTCATAATAGTTGATGGACACCGTGATGTGGACAAGGCAACCAAGTTCATTAAACAAATCCAAGAGATTCACCAGGAAGTACAACAACAGCTGGAAAAGACCCAAGCCAAATACAAGGCAAGGCATGACAAGCATCAGATGGAGCATAGTTTCCAAGTTGGTGATCAAGTTGGCCATATATCAGCAAGGACATAATGCAAGGTGAAGGTAAAAAGCTAAAGCCAATAAGATATGGACCTTTCAAGATACTTGAGAAAATTGGTGAGAATGCTTTTCGCCTTGATTTACCAGCTTACATGCACATCTACTCAGTCGTTAATGCAGACATCTTGACACTATTTGAACCTTCATTAATTGAAGATCCCGAAGAGCAGAGTCAATTGCCTTCTATTGATGATCTGTTACCTAAATATCTCAATGAATTGCAGGAAGACGTAGTATTGGACAGGAAGGTGAGGACGACGCACAGGGGAGATGTTGAGTACCTCAGGATTGGACTCAAGGGTTCCAAGCCAAGCAATGCAAAATCGATAGAGATTGGACAAGTGAGACGACTATACCCTCACTTAGTCAATGCTTGAAAACCAACTTTTGGTGGTCCAAAATCTTTTTCAGTGGGCAGGCAGTGATCTGAATTGGATCCTTAAACATTTCCATGACTGTTTCAAATTATGTCAGGCTTCAAAACCTTATGAATAACAATCTTATCAGAAATGACCTCTGGACAATGATAATTTGTGAATAGCACGGAACAACGAGGACCCTTGGTCAAAGTGCGCTAACCGTTGGCCCATGGAGATTGTGCATGGATGCAAATTGGCAATTAGAAGCCTAGATCCAAAAATAGAGGCAATTTCTGATACACGATACTCTCAGTAAAGGAAAGCCCTGAGCGCTTGATCATGAGGAAAACAGGAAACCATGTGGAAACCGTTAGAAGGCGGGTCCTGCACCCAAAACTGCCAGGATATCATGTGCACTTCCAGCGGTAAGCGGGTTTAGTTGAGTTCAGCGCGATGCCACACACTAGGTGACATGCGTCCAATGGATGAGAGAGAAAACCACTTACATCGTGTGAGTAACGATTGAGCAACTTACCTGCGTGATATAGAAGGAGACTGTAGGATTTGGAGGCAACAGATCAATGACAGAGAATCACCCCGATGGAAGACCACATTTGACGGGGAAATAAACTGAGGTACATAAGATTTGAGGTCTGACATGATCGATGAGTTGGGATAGGAATCAGTTTTGTGGGCGATCTTGGAGTAATGGAAATAACAACCGTTCAAAGACAATTGACACTCAGTTCATGAGGAAACAGGTGGCCACCTCCCTATGAAGCATTACACAACGATGATGATGCAGAGTAGCGGAATTCCAGAGGATAGAGGCAGGTGATCCAGAGAGCCGGGAAGAGGAAATGAATAGTCAGGGAGCAGATTGGCTTTAAGCCATGAATAGACAAAGAGTAGAAGGGGACAGAAATAGAGAAAGAAGTGAATTGTAGAGAACATAGAAGCCAAGTTGACCTGCAGAGCAAAGGCATCATCGAACAGATAGAGACAGAATAGAGAGAGTTAAGAGTTTGTGAACTCCAAAGAAGGCTTGAGAGGTTCAAGCAACTCCTCTGTGTATACCTGTTAGGTATTGAGTACCAAATTGGACTCATACCACTGAGACCAGTTGAGGTCGAGATTCAGTAAGGGGAGTCTGTGTACTCTAGAGACTTGGGGGATCCAAGTACAATCCCACTAATCATTCTCTATTAAGTGAGACTCAAATTGAGTTCCTTATTGTAAAATATCTACTTTAAGACACAATAGAAAAGGCCACCATTGAAGGGTGACTAGGAGATGTAGCCCAAGAGTATTAGGTGAACTCGTTATTAAATTTGTTGTGTTTTTGTATTTTCTTACTGTGTTTCTCTTACTATTTCAAGTGCCTGTGTATTTTGCAATGTTATCGATCCATTGCCTAAAATAACATAGGCACACCCTAACACATGGGTCTATAATACCTTCATTAGTTCACTAAGATCATTCATGAGTGATTTGCAGATCAACTAAGTGGAGAGATTTGGGGGAAATGGCGAGGACTACACCCCAGCCTTGGTCACGTGTGCTCACTCATACAACCACAGGTTGAAGGTTAGGAATGGGAGCAATGTGGATAATCCCTAGCCCACAGTTCTTTGCAATCAGTTATGACCACTAGTGGAAACATTTAGGAGCCAAAGTTGGTGGGGGTGGATAGTTGGCCCCAGTGCCTGACCATATTGCACCATATGTGACCTTATCTCGACATAGAAGGAGCTTGGCTGGAGGGGGTGGGTGGTTAACCCTAGCCCCTAGCCCCATGGCATAATATGACACTATTTTGACATCAAGGGGTTATTAGGGAATTTAAACAGGTGACAAAATACACCTTTTTTGGCAACAATCTTGTCGGTGCTAGGAAAAATTGTCGCTTGATGGACTATGTAAAGGGTGAAATTGCTGCACAATTAATAGGTATTCCCAATTTTCAAGAAATATAATAGACCTCTGCTTAGAGAAGCATATATTTCTTAGTTTTTAACCTTTTTAAGCTCAAGAAGATCCTAGATAAGGGCTTTTGTGTCTCTTGGATTTAATGGCATCGTGATTTTTCTTATTTGATCACTATATGATGGAATTTTTGCAAAGTTGATTCCTTAGTGCTAAAGACAATTAGAATTTTGTAGCAAGTTGAAGGCATATTTGAGCTTGAAGAGAGCCTAGTCAGAGGCTTTCTATCCTTCTAGTCTCATTTGCAGCGGTTGTTACTTAATTAGAGCAGTTATTTTTTTCCTTTTCTCAATGTGCTCATGAGAGAAGCTCTTTTTAACACTTCATTGTGGAGTTTTTGTATGTTTTTGTGCTTCGATTTCAAGTGGAGTACAAGGACCTATTATGAGAGTGTCCTTTTTCTATTGGCCATCATGACTTATTGTAGGGAGTCATATTTTTAAGTGATAATTCTTTGTAGGAGAAACAAACCACTCTTGTGTCAACAATTTGTGATGTACTCATTTTCTGCTAAAATAAATATAGCAGACCTAGACGTTAGAGCAAGGTCAAAGACATATCCCAAGAGGGTGAAGTCTATTATCAAATACTAGTTTCTTCTCTTCATGTTTACCATCTTAAGTTGCATATGAAATTGTTTCTCTTTTACGTTCATCTAAAAACTTAACTCACCATCTTTGAATAGGTTGTGAAGCTCATTTTACCTTTGAAGACCCACTTTTTTAACTTACAAAGTGTCAAAGGATGATCATTTTTTATTGGGGAGTGTAGTTCTCCCATTTTCCCATCAAGTGGTATTGGAGAGAGTTCTAACTAAATTTCAAGTATGGGCAAGAAAGTCAAGCATGAATAGCTGGAGTAGATTAATTTATCTCCTAGAATGGAGAATGCCGAGCTAAGGAGATTGATTAAAGATACAGATGAGGAGAAAAGGAAAATTGACCTACAATTTCAGCATGTAGTGGAGGAACGTATGGGTGAGAGTTCCATCCAATAAGAAGCAATGAATCCCTCCAAGATGAAGCCAATTTCTGTGCATGGTTCATACACAAGATATGGAACCTCTATTAAGAATGATGCTTGCAGTTTTTGTCAGCATATGAAATATTCTCCCTATGTGCCAATTGGTAAAAGTGGTTGGCTAGAGTCATCATCCACCTCTTCATCTGCATCTAAAATAGAAAAGATGAGTGATAGACCAAAGGTGGTAATTAGTTTCTCTAGTTCTACTCCTTCACCTAATGTTGATAGAACATCTTTTACAGCATTTGAAAAGAATACCAAGCGTATTGGTATGAATCATTTAAATCATATGGGTTACGATGGAAGAGGCCTCAAAGTCAATGCTAAAGGTACCATTGATCCTATCGATGTGAAGTAGTGACCATGATATGAAGGATTGGGTTATGGCCATGAAGAAATTGGAGGATGCTCTAAAATCACTGAGGCAAAGAAATCATCAAGTGATGATATGTCACACCATGATGGTATTGAAAATGGAAAATTGTCTCCAAAAAAAGATAAACCTTCCAAGGGACACAAACAATTCAGTTCTTATCATCAATGTCATACCATAAAGGACATGCTTAATTATCATCGAGATTCTAGAAAAGTTGGTCGTTTTGATCATTTATGGGAAATGTTTCCTTGCATATTTTGTGATGTAGTTGATGACTGTGTGGGTGATTGTGAGCAATGTAAGGAGATGGTCAAAACAATGGAAAAAATCCTTGGTAAAAGGCATGAGGAACCTCTCTCACTTATGAAGACTTCCTTGTCAATGGGAACATGTAAGCTTTTTTTTATCCATTGTAGAATGAATGGTTCCCAGATTGAAAATTATTGAAAAATCCACCTAGAACTTCGTCTCAAGACGGACAACGAGGTCTTGTGATCCATTGAAAGAAAAGTGACATGCTAAAAAGTGGAAACTAATGTAGTTTCTGAAGTAGCCTTCAAAGCAAAGAAGGTGTAGAAAGAGAACCCATAAGACTCATTAGGGAAGGAATGGGTAGACAATTTTGTATAGTCTGCTTGCTTTGTAAAATTGTAATTACTTATTGTATAATTCACATTTGGGTACTTTGTAAAGTGAAGTCATGTACAATCACTTATAATCAACAAATGTGTTTTCTTTCGCATGTTATGTTACGTTGGCTTGATGATGAGTCCATTTGTTTGGCACTTTTTGGATAAGTAATTGTATTTCATCCAATATATCTACAGTTGTGTCAAGCAATCACGTGTACAAGTATTTATATGTGAAGCTTATTTGTGAATTTTATCTTTGGTAAATATTATGCAGAATCTGACCATAATAATGTCGAAAATCCTAAGCATGCCATTGAACAAATGTAGCCAGTGCATCTAAGAGTACAAGTGAAACTTGAGGACAACAAAGAAAAGTAAAAAGTTGTACATGGGAAGCATTGAGTTACTTATGATTTCTAGGTGGAAAACCAAGTTTGGTTTCAACAAAGAAAGATTTAAACGTGAGGTTTGTTTGAGCCAAAAAGACATGGTTTTCCAGAGAATGCTCAGATTCCATCCATTGAAGCTTTTGTTCCTACATGTTTAGAAGAATTGCAGCAAGCCACAATTCTTGTCACGTAGATAAGGACTTCATGGGGAGGCACAATGGAGTACTTTGAATGGAGATCAAAGGAACCAATTAAAACATAACAAGAAGGATTGAGATCAAGAAATTAAATGAGTTTTTTCCTCACCTATTTTTTGAGTTAAGATAGACTTTTGGAGTTCCAAAATTTTCTCGTGGGGAGGTATGATCTGAAGATAAAAAATAGTCTAAAAGATGAAAGTGCTCATAATCTCCCAAAAATAGCATCAAATCCTAGTGTGTGTCGTCCTGATTCCAACGACACTTGAATTGCCTCAATCGGATGTTGTATGAAGAAGTTATGGAATTATAAAGTTTCTCACAAACAATTAAAAGGTCAAGCATAGGTTTGATTGGGCTGTTGGCTGGGAAATCCATATAGCTGACATCATCAGCTAACTATGAATGGTACGAATAATGATGGACTAATTTAGTTTTGACATGTGGCATCACCATACAGGTTGTATGTGGCTCATTTTCATTAGTGGTTTTGGTTTGAGGTGGCCTAATAAGAGGCTACCACAGGGCTAGATCAGAGGGTGCCACATGACCCTTTGTGGTTAGTTAAAATTTTTATAATGGGCGTAATGGTCTTGGTGGGGTTCAAACCCTATATATATTGTAGCACATTTAAACTCTCTACTACCAAGCTACATGACTGCTACTTAACTCATATAGTGTGGAGATTACATTGGAATTGACATGTCAACGCGTTTACGAGGAGGGGTCGGGTGATGAGCCCTAGCCCCTGGTCAAGATGGAACCCACATGCCCACAGTGGAAGGGAGTAGGGTGGGGAACTTGGCCCTAACCCCAAATCTATCGACACCCATATGAATCAGCAGAGTAGCTTTGACAGAAAGGATGGGGACTAGGCCCTAACCCTACTTACCCATACAACTACAGGTGGAAGGTTAGGCATAGGAGATGGGAAGATAAGCCCTAAACCCAAGTTCTCGACAAACACTTATGATAGCCAGTGAAAATAATTGAGAGCAAAATACAGTGGGGGTGGAGAGTTGGCCCTAGCCCTTGGTCATATTGCAACACATGTGACCCTATCTTAATGGATAAGGAGCTTGGATGATGAGCGTAGGCTGTTAGCCCTGACCCCTCGGCACGTGGCATTATATGATCCTAATTTGAAATTAAGGAGTTATTGGTGAATTTAAGAAGGCGATGAAGTGCACCTTTTGTGACAGGAATTTTCCCAGCGCTAGGTGAAATTTTCGCTCGGCGGATTATATAAAGAGAGAAATCGTCACATAATTAGCAGGTTTTGGTAATTTACAGGTCATATAGCAGAGCTTGGCTTGGCAAAGAATATCTTCTTTAGTTTTTAACCTTTTTGAGCTCAAGAAGGGCTTATATATGGGTTTTTGAGTGACCTAGATTCAATGGCATCCTTAGTTTTTTTATTTCAACAATGTATGGTGGACTTTTTTTAGATTCAGTACTTTAGTGTGAAATACAATCAATGCTTTGCAGCAAGTTGAAGGCATAATTGAGCATGGAGAGAGCCTAGTCAGAGATTTTCTAGCCTTGTAGTTTCGTCTGCAATAGTTGTTACTTTAGTAGAGCATCTACTTTCAGTCTTTTCTTAATGTTCTCATGGTAGAAGCTCTTTTCAAAAATTCATTTTGGAGTTGTTGTATGTTTTTGTTCTTGGATTTCAGGTGGAGTACAAGGAATTGTTGTGAGAGTGTCCTCTTTTATTTGGCCATCATGACTTGTTGTATGGAGTCATATTTTTGAGTGAGAATTATTTGTAGGAGAATGTTTCCTTGTAGGAGAAACAAGCAACTCTTGTGTCAATAATTTTTTATGTATGCATTTCCTGTTGAAATCAATATAGCAGGCCTAGCCATAATAGGGCCCAAAGACGTAGCCTAGGAGGGGTGAACACCTTTATCAAATGGTCATTTATTCTCTCCATGTTTATCATCTTAAGTTTCATATGAAATTGTTTCTATTCTAATTTTTTGTGAGAACTTACCTCACCATCTCTGAATAGGTTGTGAAACTTATTTTACCTCTAAAGACTATTTTTGTTAACTTTCAGGTCTTAGAGGACAATCGATTTTTATTGGGGAGTGTTGTTCTCCCATTTTCAAATAAATTAAGGAAAATATTGTACATTTATTTAAAAAAGAAATATCTCCTAGGAAGGAAAAGGCATGGGGAGAGATCCAAATAGCGAAAAGAATGAGAAAAATGTTATAAATAGAAGCAGTAAGCTGGAGTATGATGGAATTATTAGAGCATATGATAGATAATATATAAGAATGTCAAGAGCATAAAGGTGAAGTGAACGTGAAAAATCTGTGAAGAACTAGGAGATATCTAGAGATCTGGTCTTGTAAGAGATGAAAATAAAGATTAGGGTAGTGCATTGGTAGGTCTAAGTAAACACATGTAAACAAAGTGTGTGTAGTTGACAAGTGTGAGATCTCGGAAAGTAAGGAGCATGTACAATAGAGTGTTATATTTTGTAGCATGGGAGAATACTTCCAGTGAGCTTGAAAGAATAGACTATTGCTGAGAAAGAAAATATAGAAGGGAGATATGAATTAAAAAAAAAATCTCAATATATGAATTAAAGAAGGTGAAACTATATCTAGTTAGAAAATGTGATGAACTAGAGATCTATAAATTAAAACAAATTGAATTAATAGATATAAAGGGGATTGGTGTCTTGAACAAATTGGTGCTTGCAAATATGAGTGGGTTGTTGCCTCCAACAAGTTGGTGCTTAAAAAAATAATGATATTGGTGTCTCGTGTACGTTGGTTCCGAGAAATGTTGTCTCAATAAGTTGGTGCCTACTTTAATAATATAAATAAGAGAAGTTTTGCAGTATTCTCTTAGATTGGTTTCCACACATAACTTGTTTTGAATGATATTATATGAGTTATGTATTATTTTGTGCCTCAATGATTTATATGTGTAAAATTGTGCTATATTGATTCATCCCCCCTCTCAATATATTAGTTAAACCCAACAATTGGTATGAGAGCAGGCTCCTTTAGGAATAGTCTAATTGTTGGAAGGTATATTTTAATGGAATCAATAGCCAGCCACGATGGATGCGTTTCAAGTAGATCTCCACTCTTTTATGGGGCTAATTTAAACTTCTAGAAGGTAATAATGAGTTCTTATTTATTATTTCTTTTGGAGTTGGCATTTGGATGTATGTTGAAGATGGATGAAAAAATTTAGGAAGTCATCCAATATAAGATCTAGATGGAAGAAGCATATTTACAAAAAATGCAAAGGAAAAGAATGAAAATCTATGTGGTCTTGTTGAATACGAATTTGTTAAATTAATTCATTGTAAATATACCAAGGATATCTAGGATAAAATCCAGAGGATTTACGAAGGATGTGATGAGGTAATGAAAGACAAACTTCAAACAAACAAAATGAGGATTGAAATTCTAAAGATGAATGAAGATGAAAATATTGCAGTATTCTTTCTTAGGGTTGGTGAAGTGGTAAACACCATTAGAGGACTTAATGATAAGGTTGTTAAAACAATTGTTTCTTATGAAGTATTGAGATATCTTCCTAAGAGATTTAATGCCAAGATCTCGACCATTAAGGAGAGGAAGACCCTAGATAACTTAAAGATAAGGGAAATAAACAAAATTTTCATAGCATATGAAAAGAGAATTAAAAAATAGAGTTCAAGACCTATTAATGGTAAAATATGACCACTATCATCAACAAGGACACCACCTGGTTAGAGCCTCGAATCATACCATGTTCCGTTTGGCATGGTGGTTATGACTGGTTCTATTAGGTAAAATTTCCCACTCACCTAAGACTCGTCTAAGATTAACCTAGCATGAACTAACTCTCAATCTAACCTAATCCTCCTATATTAATATATGTACACTAATTGTTAATTCTATATGATATTATGTTATAGATGCATTACTACTATGTTAATATTAATACTATGTTAGATGTTAATCTATATTAATATAGACCTCCTAGATTATGCATATACTAATATATCATATACAAACATATATCAATATTATCTAATATATATGTAGCGATGAATTAATACTCCAAATATGATATAAATCTTAATATAACTTATAATGCAATCCTAACTAACTCTACTATTTATATGTACAAGTATGTATTAATACTAAATCTAATTAAATAGGTAATATGCTATTTACAATGTTATTTAATATGGTATCTACAAATGTTATTATGCATATAGTACTATTACTACCTTATTAAATCATAATGCTAAATGAATATTAAGTTTGTAGGATAATATCACTATCCTAATAGTTTATAAACATAAATATTAATCTTTAAAATAATGTTGTTATTCTAATATATATAACTACTACATTAATACAAAACTTGCATAGCATTAGATCTAATTCTATGATAATATCTATGATACTTATTATTATTATAGTAACATATAACTATTTCACAATTCATATATAATTCTATATATATATATATATAATTATATATATATAATTATAAAATATGCTAATCTAAGGAAAAAACAAATATTATTACTTCTAATTAAAATAAATTATACTAAGGAATGGTACAAAATTATTGCAGATATGTCAAAAAAAAAAAAATTTAAACACCATCCATCTAACAATAATATCTATATATGTGTGTGCGTGAGAAAAGTAAATACTATTAGTTCTAATTAAAACCAATTATACAATTGAATGGCACAAAAGTATTGTAAATATGTCAAACTATGTTAAATATAATCAATCTAGCAATAATAATAAAAAGGAAAACGTTAATTTATATAAAAAATTTACATTTTTTTTTCTTTAAGAGTTTGGAGAAACATTTAGTATGAATCAAGGAAATTGATCAATATGTAGGCTCAATCAAACTGCTAAGGTCTTTGCCTCTACAAAACATGACTTAATTCGAGATAAATAGAAATGAAAACATGATCCTTATTCTATGATGTTGAGTGGATGAATGCAAAGATGAAAGAGGGGATGTTGAATGGATAAATGCAAAGATGAAAGAGGGCAGACTTGAGAGAGAAATTTTAACAAAAATAAAATAGTTCCCTTTCGTCAAAGTTGTAATGACTTCAAAATATAGGGCAAGTTCAAGACTGAATATTCTAGTTAATGAAGCAATAATCCTTGTTGACACTGAGTAATGATGCAAATCAAATATAAATGAAAATGTATATGTGAGGAATTTATATGACGAAATAGATGAAGGGAATTAGTTCTCCTTCAATTCCATCGTCGAATCAAGGAACATTTTAATCTGTAATGATTTACTTGAGTCACAGATAGCTACAAATATGCAAAATTCGTAAGTGAATACAAAAGTATAACAATAAAAACTCTAGGAATAAATCACTACATTAATTTTCCATTGATCTCATGAAAGTGTGAGGTCGAAAAAAAATGTAATAAGTGTCATTCTCCACTTACAATCTCAAAAAAACAACATAGTTGTTAAGTAATCATTTTGCAAATGAAAACATTCACGATAGTGCATGTTGTTAATTACTCTGAATTTTACATTAACTTGTTGGAAAAATGAAAGAAAAATAAAATATCTATATAAGATATAGAGAAAAAGAAAAATTTTAAAAAATGAAAACAAGTAAAAAACAAGAAGAGAAAATTGAAAAAAATGACGAAAAGAAAAATAGTGGAAAAATGAATAATCACAAGAAATATTGTGCGTTGGCTTAAATGTCGTACATTATGGTTAATTTATTGTTTAATTAGTTTAATATTAATTAAGAAATTAATCATATTTTTTAATAAAGTTGACTTGATTCAATGTTTTTTTCATATATGCAATAAGGGTGCATCAATCAACGATCAATATCCCGCTCCCGCCCAGATCAATGGAAAGTAAGAATTTCACACCCCACACCCGCACCCCCCGCACCCCTCTGACATTTAACCCGAGGGAGGGCAAAAATCTGTTTTGAAAATTATGCCAGCACTATGTCTCCACTCAAAATCCATTTTTGAGCCCGCCCCCCCGTTTACCACTTACCAACCCTTGCCCCCCCTAAAAACCAGCTTCACTTGATCCTACTCTTCCCAAAACCTAATGGCCATCCCACCTCTGCCAACTGTCTATCACTCATTTAATGATGATTTTACCATTATTGACCCGTTCAATTCATCAATCGTTACCATAGAAAATGTCTCTCTCTCATAAATGGGTATTCTGAAATAGTAAATCCTCCTATTTTATAAATAAATACATATTTTGTTGTTGTTTCCTGTTATGCATTTTGTTCTTGTAAAACTGCATATCCAAACTCAGACAACCATACCAACATCAAAGCACTTCTTCGGCATTACAATGACCTACCAAACTACCTAGTAATCATTACCCTTACCTTATACACCTTCAATATGTATTTAAAAGGAAAATTTAAGATGGCAGAGGAAAACCCAACGATAACCCTTGTCATAGATTTAGATAGACTATCTCTAGTTGATCAAGAGTATAACATCTCGAAAACCTAATGTGAGTTCGACCTATATGAACTGCACAAATGGGATGAACAAAAATTCTGTGATGATAACTATGAGTTGAGTATGTGGAACCCCTTCCTGCCACAATTCATCCTTCCTCAAACCCATTTATTTCCCGAATTTGTAACTTTGTGCCATTTCAGATACATCCCAAGCCAAAGAGCCATTATTGCTCAAATTAATGATTCATTGTTTACCATATCCCAGAGTAAAGTTCCCAAATACTTCAAGTAAAACCTTCAACCCCTCTACACCCTTTCTTTGTGGATTCCCTCATGGAAATATATAATAAGCTCACATTTCCTCAAAGAGCTAAATTTATTGAAATATTCCTACCTAAAAATGAAGATTAACTAGTACAAGTCCTCCACACTCCTCTTCCATGTTCTGAGAAATGAATAGACATGTTATCTCAATATTTTCTTGTCTATTAGGTTATCCCACTGATTAGTGGGTATATAACATTATTCTAGGATTTCTATCAGTGTTTCTAGTAGGTGAAAAACATTATATGATCTTCAATTATAGTGAGTTTTTGTCCAAAGAAATACATGATCAGTTCTTAAAGTTTTCAACAGAATGATATTTCAAGTATAAGTTAGTTCTTGTATATCTATTTTTATTCCATCAAGAAAATAAATTCCAGTTTCAATTACAGAAACTAGATGAGCAAGGTAATGCTCAATCCGTGACTCATTGGACTTCCTTGGTAAGGAAGAATACCAATCAATTTTCCTTCAGTGATTACACCAATCAATATTTATACATGGTTTGATGTTGACTTCATAGTGATGATTTTCCTTGGATTTCCCCTGAAATCGATAAAATTATCCATCTCCACGAGCAAAAAAAGGATGGAGATTGGTACATGTACCAAAAATACATAGGGATCAGAGTATATGGATGTGAGCTTCCTCCACATAAATTGCTTAAGTTTGTACAAATTAGGATTTTTTCACTTGAATATATTAGGTAGATGATGAACATGGATGAGCTGCACTTTGTGTCAACTAAGAATAAATCTTAATTTAAATTAAGAGCTCAGATTGGACCCTTTATTTGTAGTACTAGACTAGCAACAAAAGAAGCAGACATCCTTTTGAAACAAATGAAGTTTAAACTAAATTTTACCCGCTCTTATGATCCCTTGGGGATTATTTCAAAGCTAAGGGTAGAAATAAAACTACTCCTTACACACACACTCCTATACCAAATATTGAAAAATACATGAACCAAGAGGAATGGAAGGAGAACACATTGCAAGAAGCGAAGGAGAAGGTTTTTATTTCCACATCAACAAAGACTCGAACACCACAAGAAAAACATGCTAAAAGGACAAGGGATAGTATTTCCCCTCTTGTTTCCAAAATTCAACAGTCATAATACATAATGTATAGAAAGAAGAAAAATAACCCTCTTGAAGAGCCATCTTGATGCAGGAGCATACAACTCAGCAATTTCATTATGTTCTAGTTAACTTAGGGCGTCGTGTGTTTTCAAGGAAGTTGGATTCCTATGTATCTAATTATTACTGTTTTGAGTGAGTAGAATAGAAATTAATTAGATATTGTGAGGATATTTGTAAATTCTCTTGAATGTAGGAGAACATGAGTGATGATGAATGCTGACAATAGAGTTGGAAATCGATTATAAGTCTTAGACTAGAAAGTGGTGTCATGATTCGTGGAACTAGAGAGGATTCTTAGGGATTACTGGAGTTAAAAGTGGACTTAGAGGATATTCAGGATTTAGTTGAGTAGATTAAGGATCTGAACTAGAATTGGTTAAACATAACCTTTTGTATAAATGTAAGCCTAAAAGGCATATTAGTGAGGTAGAGAGTAAGCCAGTCTATTAGGAGTTAGAGAGTCAGTCATTTAGGCCTACGGGCAGGAAAGGAAAGGCCACTAATATTGAAAATCAGGCCGAGGAAGAAATTCCTGTGTAACAGTTGTTTATTAATAGAGATAACTCGATTATGAGTTTGAGTGATGTGTATTTGAATTATAAGTTGTTTGTGAACTTGACTAATTTTGCGTAACGTACATTGCAGGTGTGTAGAATAAGAGAAGAAGTGTAGAGAGGAGTGTTCTGGTTTTACACATAGACAGTATTGGAGAAAGCCTTTAATGTTACAGTGAAGGTGAAGGAAGCATAAAGGCACGAGTGGAGATCGAGGTCAGAACAAGTGAAGATCGTATGGTGAAGACAAATACATAGGCAGAAATCTAAATGGGTGATTATACATTAAGAACCAAAAGAATGTAACAGTTTTCAAGAACTGTTGGATCCATCAAATCAATGGACGAGATTGTGTGCGATAGATGAATAAGATTAAGTTGAACAAAATAAAGTGAAGAAGATGAATGGCAGAGATTAACACCATGTGTGAGTAGAAGGACGGAGTGGTATTCACAAGGGGTAAGCAGTTTCGCACGTGCCCTAAAGGTTGTAAGCGGTCTTTCAAAATTTCACATGATTATCTTTAGCGTCTGACATGTAGCACACGGTGGAAAGAGAAAAACACTTTTCTCACATGCTCTTGAGCTGATATCGGTCATGAACGATTCCACACGATATTGTGCGATAGCCATTGGATCAACTGAGATTGGTCAATGGTGGAGATTAGCCAAGCTGGTTGACGATTGGGTGATGAGACAGCCGTTGGATTGGATGGAGTATATCAACAATGGAGATCGGCTAAGATAGTTAGCGATCGACTGACACAATAATCATCGGATCTAGGAATGAGATCGACGATAGAGATTTAACGCGCTAAGGAGAGAATCGATATACGTGCAAAAGGTTGAAGAATGGCAGAAAGGTAAGGTTTAAGTGTGGTTTATGAAATATTTCTATTATACAAGAGTTATAATAGAAATTAGTGGAATTAATGTTTTATGGGTTAAGTTTGAGTTTTAACCAAAGTCTAAAGACCATGGTATGGTTGATAAGCGCTGGTGGCAAAAATAACCCAAAGTCTAAGCTCGAGATAGTTAGCTGAAATATTTCTGCTTAAGGAATTGAACTTTGATAAAGTGGGTTTTCATTAGATGTTATGTTTCCACTAGTTAAACCCTGATTTAAGAGAATTTCCCTAAGTATGGGATCTTAGAATTCCTGGGACATAGTGTGACATACAATTTTATTTGCATGTTGTGGGTATATGCAGCTTAGGCTGCACCATTGGGGTATATGCAGCGTAGGCTGGCGTCATTTGGTATCAGAGCAGAACAAGGAAATTATGCGTGTAAGAATTGTTTGAGAAACTTAGAACAGAGTTATGTTTTGAAGTTATGTATGCAGGCAAGAGGAGATCAAATTTTAAATCTGATAAACAGTAGGCACATAGAGATAAATTGTAGCAGAATTTGCAGATGCAAAGAAATAGAGAACAATCCATTCAAAGTGCAGGTGAATGGTAGAACAAGATCATTCAGAGCTCTTGAAGATAGAAGGTGAGAATATTGCAGCAACCTAGAGCAAGGAGTGCTCAATTGGTTCCATAGGAGAGAACCAGAGAGATGCCAAAAGACTAGGCCTAGAGGAGAGAAGCTTAGTGAGGCAAGCGTAGCAAGAAGGAGACTTGTTACTGTAGAGGTTTTGTTGCAGCTCATAGGAAGATCATAAAGGCAATTCCACAGAGGATGTGCGTAGAATTTCTAATGGATGAAGAAAGCTGGTAAGGATTTCTGAGAGAAAGAAGAGGTGGTCAAAACCTAGTATTTCATTTGTGATTGAAATACAAGAGGATAGTTTTGTTCTTAAAAGGTGCAGATGAGTTGAAGCCTAGAAGGAGCAGAGATAAGTGCTCAAAGAGGTTCGATAGAATAGAGAACCAAGTGCTTGCCAAAAGACCAAGTATAGTGGAGAGCTTAGTGAGGTAACTAACAGCAAGGAGAACGTGTTATTGCAGAGGATTTAATGCAACTCATATTAAGTGATTGAGGAACTCATGAATATAGAGAAGAAGATGAATACCGATAGTCATAAGGGAGATAACAGAGGTTCTAAGGAAGACCACAGTAGAAGAAAAGTGAAGAAGTAGGATTTCAAGGCAAATGGCAAGAGAATGAGTCAAGAGGAGCTTGATAAGGAGATTGTAGAGTTAAAAGAACAAGTCGATGTATTAAGGGTGCTACTAGAGGAAAACCAAAGAAAAGGTTGGGTCTTGAGGAAAAAGGTAGTGGAGTGGTCTAAGTTACAAGGAAGGCTACAACAGAGGTAAGTGAAGTGGCTGGTCGAAAAACTCAAAGAAGCTGAGTTGGAAATGGAAGTTTCCATTTGTGAAGGAGAACAGGGTGAAGTTTTGAGTAATGATGAAGACTGGAGATCTATGGAAGACGTTATGAATTATTGTGAGAATTCAAGACAGCAAGGAGATACAATGGCTATAGCATCAAGTGAGACCAGAGGGTCTTATGTTTTAAAATTGATAATTTTTGTATAATTGCTGGTATTGCAAGAGAAAATAAACTTTGTGAAGATGTCTTCAGAATGGATGAAGATATTGAAGTAAAAGGTGACAAAGAATATTTCTCAGAAGAGGAAGAATTTGACTGGTTACAACAGAAAGAGTCTATAGATGAGTTGCTTAATGATAGAAGACAATCATTTAAATCTATCATGGAAATGGAAGATCGGGATCTTATTCTAATGAAGAACAAAGGAATATTGTCTCATAGAGGTAATCTAATGAATTTGATTATTGTTATTGATGAAGAACAAATGCAAGAGAATATTAATGTAGATGATGAGACAAGGATAGCTCTGGAAGAAGGGTTACAAAGGGATAGGAAGGAAAAATGTATTGAAGAAGAAGGGCATCTACTGAAAGATGTTAAGAAAGAAGAAGTCTATTCTAAAGATTTAACAAAGGGAGAAAGGACATCTGATGATTGGTCACTAACAAAGGAAGGTTTTGTAGAGGATGAGCAGTATTTTGAAGCTGTCAAAAGTATGGAAGAGTATCTTTTAGAAGATGAATCTGTGAAGTAAAGAAGGATGGAGAATGTCTCTTAAATGGGAAAAACAGTGAATTATTGAAACAAAAAGAATTTAGTAATACATTGATGTTTGAAGCTGTTACAATCTCGGAACAATTTCTTGTGAAAGAAGGAGATGAGAATCAATCTGAAGAGCTGATATGTGAAGCAACAGTTGAGACTGTTGAACCTTGTAATTTTGCAAATTGATAATTTGTGTATAATTGCAAGAATTATAAGGGATGATGAAATACTTATGAAGTGTCAAAGAGAAATTGAATTGTTGGAATATTTACTGGAAAACTCGGAGTATGACAGTGTGATTGCAGAAGAAGGAGTACACTACAGTGGAAAAGAGAATAAAGACATCATTGAAGTGGATGGTGTGGAAGAGAGACTTGCCAACAGTCTCGAGAGTCCTTTAGAGAATTATTTAGAAGGTTCTTTGAAGAATCAACATACTGATATGCTAATAAAAGAGGAAAAATCAAAGTAGCATATTGAGATATTGCCAAAGGAAGAAGAGGCACTAAGGCCTTATGTTTTTCATTTTAATAATTGTTTTGTGAGTGTAGGTTTTCTTGCAAATGCTGGAGAAAATTTCGCACATATGAGCAGCCAAGTAAAGAAAGAAGAGGAAGGAAGATTTGTTGGAATTGATGAACAACATAGTAATGTATTTGAGGGGAATCAAGTACAACGGAAAGTGGAGGAAAATTTACTTTTTGGAAGTAAATTTAAAGATATTGAATAGAGGTTGTTTGGACAGAAAAAAGAGGGTAAGGATGAAAGGGCGGTAGTAAGGATCCAACTACATCAAAGAGAAGACAACAAACAACAGTTTGAAGATGAGTGGATAGAGTACAACAACAAATGGCAAATTAATTATCAGTCAAAAGATATATTAGACATAGAGATTGAAAGAATAATAAGATTGATGATGAAGGTGCCTCAGAAGAAAACAACAGTAAGGAGCCCAAGGAGCAACAGAAAGAGAAAGACAACAACAAGCTGTGAAAGCATAGCTAGTGGGGAAATGCAGCATAAAGTGTGGAAACCTAGAGAACAACAACAAACAACAGGAGCAACCAAAGACAAATTACAAAACAATGTATGGGATCTAGGAAGACAAAGCTAGGAAGCACATGATTAGGAGATCGTGATTATTTTAACCTTGGGAGTCTAATGCAAGAGCATACAGCTTAGCAATTTTATTATGTTCTAGTTAACTTAGGGGGTCTTGTGTTTTCAAGGAAGTTGGATTCTTATGTAAGTAATTATTAATGTTTTAAGTGATTAGAATAGGAACTAATTAGATATTGTGAGGATATTTGCAAATGCTCTCAAATGTCGGAGAACATGAGTGACGATGAATGATGAAGAGAGAGTTGGAAATCAATTATAAGTCTTAGAATAGAAAGTGGTGTCATGATTCGTGGAAGTAGAGAGGATTGCTAGGGATTACTGGAGTTAAAAGTTCATGTGTAATGGTTGTTTATTAATATACATAACTCGATTATGAGTTTGTGTGATGTATAATTGAATTATAAGTTGTGTGTGAACTTGAGTAATTCTACGTAACATAGGTTGCAAGTGTGTAGAATTACAGAAGAAGTGAAGATAGGAGTTTTATGGTTTTACACACAAATAGTATTGGAGAAAGCCTTTAATGTTACAGCGAAGGTGAAGGAAGCATAAAGACATGAGCGGAGATCGAGACCAGAACAAGTGAAGATTGTGAGGCGAAGACAAATACACATGAAGAAAGTTAAATGGTCGATTACACATTAAGAACCAAAAGAATGTAACAGTGTTCAGGAATCATTGGATCCATCATATTAATGAGCAAGAATGTGTGCGATAGACAGATAAGATTAAGTCGTGCAAAATAATGTCAAGAAGATAAATGGTAGAGATTAACACCACGTGTTAGTATAAGGACGGAGTGATATTTGCAAGGGGTAAATAGTTTCTCGTGTGCCCTAAAGGTGGTAAGCAGTCTTTCAAAATTTCACGTGATTACCTTTAGCGATTGACATGTAGCACACAGTGGAACGAGAAAATCACTTTTCTCGCGTGCTCTCGACCTGATATCGGTCATGCACGATTCCATGCGAGATTGTGTGATTGCCATTAGATCAAGTGGGATTTATCAACGGTAGAGATCAGCCAAGCTGGTTGGTGATCGGGTGATGCGACAGTCATTCGATTGGGTGGAGCAGATCAATAGTGGAGATCAGCTAAGCTAGTTAGCGATTGGGTGATGCAATAATCGTTGTATCGAGGAATGAGATTGACAACGAAGATTTAACGCGCTAAGGAGAGAATCTATATACGTGCAAAGGTCGAAGAATGGTGGAAAGGTAAGGTTTAAGTGCGGTTTATGAAACATTTCTATTATACAAGAGTTATAATAGAAATGAGTAGAATTAATGTTTTATGTGTTAATTTTTATTTTTAACCAAAGTCTAAAGACCAAGGTATGGTTGATAAGTGTTGGTGGTGAAAATAACCCAAAGTCTAAACATGGGATAGTTAGCTGAAATATATCCGCTTAAGGAATTGAACTTTGATAAAGTGGGTTTTCATCAAATGTTATATTTCTGCTAGTTAAACCCTAATTTAAGAGAATTCCCCTAAGTATGGGATCTTAGAATTCCTAGGACATAGTGTGACATGTAATTTTATTTGCATACTGTGGGTATATGTGGCTTAGGCTGCATCATTGGGGTATATGCGGCTTAGGCTGGCGTCATATCTCAATAATAGTGTTCACAGGAGAAAAATACATTAATTGTATCAGGTCCTTGTGCTGCAACATTCCCAAGAGTTGAAGAAATTTTCTCTAGCTCTCATGTATCTTCAGTCACTTAGGATCCATTAGAATCAGTTCCAATAGGATAGCTAGCCCAGACCACTATAAAAAAAAAGTATCTTTGCTAGGTACAAAGAAGTTAAGAAGAGAAATGAGGTGCTCAAGGCCACTACTTATTGTCAATTTTGGAAGAAAAATTCAGCTTCCCATCACAGGCTTCTCTAAGGATTAGACACTCAAAAGGGACAGTTTCGGATGGCACTTTTAGAGCCTAAAATTCCTTTTTCGAAAACTACAATAGATTACAAAGAATCTGTTTTTTCCTTTGACACTAAACAAATCCATCCTATTGACCAATTTGATATGCACAAACAAGCTAGAGAAATGATTTATTCCACATTGACTAGTTTAGCCATGGCCACATCCAAGTTGTAGGTTTCAGTGAATAATGTTCAATCCCAGTTAAAGCTAGAAAAGATGTCATCACTTGCCAAAGATACTAAAATAAAATCTTTGGAAGATCTTGTAATTAAACTGAGCTATGATCCCAATAATTTTAAAGATGTTGAGGAAATGATTAAGAGGAAAAATGTTGATATTCAAGCAATGAAAAGATATTGAAACTCCCTACTACCGAAGATCCTCAGACCAAAGAATTTATTCTGTTAGGAAAGGAAAGAGAAAAAATCTTCAAAATTACTGTTGAACAAAATTTGTAGATTTAGAGGATGGAGACTGAACTAGAAAGTATTTTGAAGGAATATTAACAACAAGTAGATGTGGAAGCAACAATTCCTATAGAAACAACTCCTATTGCAGGGAATTCTATTGCAACAACTATAGCAGTGACTTCTATTGCAACAGCTATAATAGTGGAAACATAGTCGACAAATTCAATAATTGACTTAGCTAAGGAAATGGGATATTTTTCCATAAAAAATCAAGTGATTGAAAAGATGAAGGCTCAACTCAACAATCTCCAAGAGGAGAAGTTAAAAATTGATAATGTCTACTTAGCAGAACTTCAGAAAAATCATAGGCTAACTCAAAGAATAGAGTCTCTATAAAATGAGATTGTTATTGCTCAGACCATTTCACAGGTAAAGGAAAAAATATGGCTAGATATTAATGAGTCTATGACCAAATTTTGGCCTTCTATTGAAATTATTTTTGAACAGGGAGAGCTATTGGAAATATCGAAGGAAGTGATTGCAGAAATAAAAAAAGTGCTGGGTCAAAAATGAGGAGAGGATACAACATTAATTAGAATTCATAATTCAAAAACAAGGGAAGAACTCGAACAATTTGTAATTGAGGACATAACTACAACAATCTTAGAAGTGAGAAGGATTCTCAACTAAAAGAAATCTAATGCTACAATTGGAAAATAAATGTCATAATCTAGAAGCTAGTATTCATAAATTTCACAAGAAGTTCAATATTCTACACCAAAAATGATTTCCAGGTTTAAGAGGAATGGCATACATATTCATTCCCCTTGAGGAATACTAATGCATGCTTCATGCTATAGCTACAGACAAATCCAAATTTTCCATGTTTAGAGGAATTATTACAGGAAAAACTTTTACTGAAGGTTTAAGTTTCGATTTATTGATTAAGCATTATATCAATCATCTATCTGTAATTAATCCCATTTTTAAGAAATACATTTAAGTGGCTAAAACATACAAAAAATTAATTAAATATTCCACCACAGATGAAGAAAAATGGGACAAGATATGTCATCTTCTCGAGTAAAGAGGCACAAATTTCTAGCAGCAAACAACGGATTTTTAACAACAAGATTTATATTTTTAGGAGAAAAAAAACAATAGCCTTTTCAGCCCCATCATCATTTTTAAGCCTCCAATTCAATGCCAATAGGCCTAAGCAATTTTATTTTCTTATATTGTAGATCTATTTTTGTAAACAATTTTCAGATATTTGTAAATAAATCTTGATATTTAAATCAAGATACTTTTAGGAAAGTTGTATAAATACCTTGTACATCAAAATATAATGTGTTGAACCATTGTGATAGACTCTTGAGCAGACTTGTAATCATTTGAAATTATTTTCTGAAATTAATAGAAGGATTCTGGATTCATCTTGAAACAACTTGTGTCCATGTGAGTACTTCTATGTTATTATATTTTCACTTTGTTTAAATCTGCATATATTTGAAATTAATGGGAATTCTGGGTATGATAAGATTAAATTTCAATTTACCCGAAATCCCGTACGAAGTTATTATCAATTATAGACATTAGTTAATTAGACTATCTATTTTAATTAACTCCTCTGCATATTTAAATTTTCACTTCCTCGTAAGTTTAAAATATATTTTGTTGGTTGTAAAAGAATTTTACATGCATCATTTGTATATGGCTATGTTAAATAATATGTTTGAAGATTTAATCAATCAGATATTTTCTTAAATTTTAGCCTTACATATCTCTTCAAAAGCTAAATTTTATTAGAGGTGAAGAGTCATCCGTTCTAATACATCATAAGTAATTAAGAAATTTTACCTATTTAAACAGTTTATACCATTGGTCATCCAAAAACTCAAAACAAATAAAACATTTTAGATGCTCTTGCATAATTCCTTAACCTAGAATTACCTATAGAGGTATAGCATCAGAGAGGTTTTGTTGTCAGGGATAAAAAAAATTGAATTATTTTTCCCTAGGACAATGATTAGGATTTCCTTTTAATGGTGAATAAAAGGTTAGTAGGTTAGAAAAATTCACCGGCGGAGCCACAAAATAAAACATGCTTCAGGCGGGCATACTCGGTCTCTCTCAGACCCTCAACTTTATTCTCTATTGTCATATCCCAAGAGACTGGTCGGAGACGCCTCTTTAAGATGAAGATTGGAAGCCTCTACCTCTGCTCCTCTAGCAATTCCACCTGAAATTGTTTTAGAAACTGATCCTTTTAGACTTGTCCCAATTCCTCCTGAACTATCAGATCTGCCACCAAAAGTGTTAGGACTTTTTTCTAAATGGGTTAATTTGTAGTCAATGCTTCTTTTTTATCAATTAAAATCTTACCAGATCCCTAAAACTCTTTCAGAATCTCCAAAATCAAAATCAAAATTAGGTTTAGCATTACTTGAATTAAAACCTAGTGATTTCATTTCTTTTATCATTCATACATATCCATCTACTTCTTCTAAACCTGAATATAGATTCTCTGTTTATATTAATCCTTTCTTTGAAAGTGAAGGAAAATTTGATCCAAAAGTGAAGAAGTTAGTTATACAAACAACACTAATAAAAACTTCCATAAATTATACTCAATCATCTTCACCTCCCTCATCTCCCATGAGTTCAACTTTATCCTCACCTTCACCATCCCCTCAAATTTCATCCCCATCCTCATTATCCTCACCTAATGAAATGGTTGGTTTTCAACCCATCATTTAAATTCGTTATGCAACATTAGTCCTTCCTGGGCAGCTTACCAATTTCCCAGATGGATATCTAAAGCACTTACCTAGGTTTAATGGAGAAACTGGTTTGTTGGTGGAACATCATTTGGTTGCCTTTTTTGACTTTTTTTATAATATGAATAGAGAACATGAAGATGTGGACATGAAGTTATTTGTTCAGTCTCTTGAGGTAAATGTTAGGATTAAGTTTAGACAATTAGGAGCTCGTTCTATCCCTAGCCGGAATGAATTGATTACTATCTTTAAAAAACAAGGGGGGGTTAAAATGTATCATGTACACTATCTTACTGACTTTGATGACCTAAAATGAAACCCTGGTGAACCTGTGGCTGATTTCATAAAAGTATTTAATAAAATTTATAATAAAGTGCCACTAGACTGTAAACCACCAGTGGTTGCCAATAAAGTTAGATTTTCCAATGGTTTTGATGATGATTTTGTTGTCATGCTTAGAGAAAGAACATTTTTCACTCTAGCAGACAAGGAGATCAATTCCATTGAAGTTGAGGCTAATAGATAAACATCAGCCAAACTTAAAGGAAAGGGAAAAAATGTTGAAAGAGAAATGAAAGCTAGGAAAGAAGGAACTTCTTCATCTAAAATTAAGATTGAGGATCATAAAATAGATGAAATTACTTCTTTACTAAGAAATCTTGCTAATAAAATTTCAAAAATGGAAGCACAACCTAGGGTAGCACAACAAGCATAAAAAAGAACTTAAGTTCAGTGTAAAATACGTTTTCAACCCCAAATCTTGTAGAGACCTAATGTTGATCAACAAATTCATCCCCCATTAATGATCGATGATACAGAACCTAATGAAACAGGTCCTTTAGTTACAAATTATGTTAATTATTTTGATGATCCTTCAAATCAAAATGCTATAATTCCAGTTTCTCAAGATCAAACTTCACCTCAAAGTCAAGAAGCTTCTCAGGTTTCTAAATATCATGCCTTCTACGAATTTCTTATTACCAAATTAAACAAAATACATGATTTAAGACTAAGACCAAGACCTCGTAGACCAACTAAAAATAATGAACCACCAGTCAAAACAAATGAAACATAGATAACAATGATTCAACCATTAAATCAATCAAATTGACATAACACATTCGAAAATACTATTCCAACAAATTTTAATGTTGAGAGAGAATTAAAAAGAGTCAATATTGCTACTCCATTATCCAAACTCTCCCAAAACCTAGGTTACAAGAATCAAGTGTCAAAATGGATTCAATCCTCAAGTATTGATGCTGAGGGAGATGTGATCAGTTTAAAGGATGAAAAACCTTTAGTTATTTTTGGTCCTAGTTCTGATATGATTGATGAAAATGTTCCTCCCTTTTATGTTATTTTAAAAGTTCATAATTTCTCTTATACAACTGTATGTTATATTTTGGGGCCTCCCACAATATTATTCCCAAAGTAAATATGGATCAACTTCATTTACAAATTACAAGACCTTATCATGATCTATACAATTTTGATTCGAAGAAAGTACCTTCTCTTGGACTAATCAACGCTTTATTTGTAGCTCTAGCACACATCCTTGTTAAGAGTGTAGTTATAGATATTGTTGTTACAAATATTCCCCCAAACTTTAGAATTTTATTATCTAGATCTCGTTGTGCCAAGTTAGGGGAAGTCTCCAAATGGACATGTCTTTTGCTACAATTCCTGCTTATGAGGGAGAGTATCTTAGATTATAGAGAGAATTGAGATTTATTAATACTATTTCTAAAGTTGATCAAGCCATAAATCATCTTATTTATGTTGCTGATAAGGATTCTGGATGTTCTACTTTATCAACTAATGATCTCCAAAATTCTCAACTTAGCATTGAACTAATTGTGAATAAACCAAAATGTATAAAAAGTAATGTTTTTAAGTTATACTTCGATGCAAATTTTTCCAAAGATGGAGCTAGAGCTGGAATTGTACTTATATCTCCACATAAATAAAATATAACTCAATATTTTAAGTTAGCCTTTGATGTTACAAACAATGTAGAGAGGTATGAAGTCTTAGTTTTAGGACTGGGGTTAGCTAAAAGTTTGAAAGTCCAAAACTTAAGTGTATTCAGTGACTCAAAACTAATTGTGAAACAAGTAAGAAATCTATGCCAAGCAAAACATCCTAGGATTAGATCTTATCAAAATAAGGTATGGGATTTTGTAGATAACTACTTTCAAGCTATTAACATTATAGCAATCCCTAGAGATGAAAACATTTATGCAGACTCTTTGGCAATCTCTGCGAGCTCTTTTAAAATTCCTAATCCAATGCAATTACAATACCAAATTCAAGTAATGTGTAGGCCTTCAATCCCTAACAACCTTAAACATTCAGAAGTTTTCGAAGGTCATAAGCAACTGAAAAATTTCCCCCAAGCAATTGATGAATTTTTAGCTCTGCAAATTGAAGAAGAATAAATCATTGATATAAAGTCAAATCATGAAAAGTAAACTTCCCAGTTAAATCATAAAATAGCTGATCATGATATCATTCAGTTTCCTAACAATTACATTCAAAATGGTTTAATTACTCTTGAAAAACGTTTGACAATAGTGGTGTTTCAAAAACTCCATTACCAAGTTCAAAACAAGAGGATGTTGAAGATTGTAATATTGGAACTAAGGAAGAAATCAGAAATGTAAAAATTCTAGCGTCATTACCTATGGAAGAAAAAGAAAAATATGTTAATCTTCTCAAACATTACAAAAATGTCTTTCCCTGGTCATATGAATATCGTAAAATGTATGACATAACTATTATTGAACGCAAAATTCCTCTCAAACCAAAAGCTAAACCTTTCAAACAAAAATTGAGAAGAATAAATCATGTTTTGCTTCCAACTATTGAAAAAGAACATAAAATTTTGTCGGATGGAAAAAATATTGTTTCTCTTAGATATTCTAATTAGATAGCAAATCTAGTTCCTCTCACAAAAAAAAATGTTGAAATAAGACTGTGTGTGGACTTTAGAAACCTGAACAAACTATCTTTAAAAGACAATTATCCATTTCCTAATATGGATCAATTTCTCCAAAAAATCTGAGGCTCCAATAGAATTTCAATGTTAGATGGCTTCTCTGGACACAATCAAATCCTGGTAAGTCTAGAAGATATGAAAAAATATCATTCACAACTCCTTGGCATACATTTATGTATGGTATAATTTAATTTGGCCTAACCAATGCAAGAGCTACCTTTCAAAGAGAAATGGACCGAGATTTTGTTGGTAAAGTTAACAAGTTTGTTGTTATTTATCTGGATGATCTAACTATATTTTCAAATTTTGAAGAGAAACATTTAAAACACTTGAGAAAGGTTTTTTATAGATGTAGGAAATATGGAATTTCACTCAATCCAAAGAAATATATGTTTTTTATAAAGGAAGGAAAGCTACATGGCCATATCATTTCAAAATAAGGAGTAGTTACTGAACCAAAACGAATCTTAGCCATTGAGGTAATCAGTTTACCTAGAAATAAAAAGGAAAATCAAACTTTCCTAGGAAATATTATTTTCTTAAGAAGATTTATACCATACTATGCTGAGATGGTCAAGGATATTACTGATATGCTAAAGAAGGATCATGAAGTCAAATGGACAGTGCATACAAGGTTTTCTTTTACACAAATCAAGAAGGCTATTTTTGAGTCCCCGGTACTACACAGTCCTGATTATTCAAAGACTTTTAGAATTTTATCTTTTGCCTCTCATACTACCTTAGATGTTTTCTTATTGCAAAAGAATGATAATGAAGACGACCAACCTATTTCCTTTTTCAAAAAAGTTATGAGGGATGTTGAGATGAAATATGATATCATTGGAAAACAATCCTATGTCCTTGTGCAATCCTTAAAAGCCTTCAGAAGTTACGTCCTCCATTCGCCTATTACTACCCATGTCCCAATTAATGTTTCCAAGACTATCTTGACCCAACCTGATACAGATGATAGGAGAGGAATATGGATTGCAAAAATACTAGAATCTAATTTAGATATCAAATATACCAAGTTGGTGAAGGGATAAGGTTTAGCCAAACTTTTGTCTGAATTAGATTGTAAAGTTCTAGGAATAAATACAATCATGAATGTAGCAAGAGAGAAGAATACACAAGAACCTTCTCAAAATTCAACAAAAAAAATACACCAGAACCTTCTCAAAATTCAGCGGAGAAAAATACACAAGAACCTTCCTCTACTATAGATTCAACTCCTCTTCCACTTCATATTAATGAAAAGTTCCTATTATTTGAATGGTATGCTGATATCATACATTTTATTTTTGATTTTGAGTATTCTATTGGATTCACAAAGAATCAATGTAGAACCCTCATATTAAAGGCTATGAAATGTTGCATCATCAATGCTAACTTGTATTGGAAAGCTCCATTCAACATCCTTCTTTTATGTTTAATTAAAAGTGAAACAAAAGGCATGATAGATCAATTTCATGAAGGCATATGTCGAGGCCATTATGACTAGAGAGAAACAACACATACAATTATAAGAGTAGGTTTTTATTGGCAGAAGTTGTTTTCACAAGTGGGACCAAAACTTAAAAGTAGTATTCCATGTCAGGTATTTGTTGGAAAGAAAAGGTTAGCAACACTCCATATTGTTCTAGTGTTAATTGAAGCACCCTTTATACAATGGGGACTAGATTTCATAGGAGAGATATTTCTAGCATATCGTAATAAACACAGATGGATCCTAGCTGGCACAGTCTACTTCACAAAGTGTTTAGAATCCATCCCTGTCAAGAACACAACATACATAGTTGTCATCAAATTCATTGAAGAAAAGATACTATCCAAATTTAGTTTTCCTTAATAGATAGTATTGATGATGCATAAGCATTCAGTAGTGTTAAAATCATAGAATTTTTCCAAAAGTATCAGATTTTATTGCATCATTCGACCCCATATTACCCTCAAGGAAATGGATTAGTAGAATCATAAAATAAGAGTGTGGTCAAAGTCATTAAGAAGGTACTCTCAGATCATAAGAGGAATTTGGATAGTCATCTCAAGTATGCATTTTGGGCTAACAAAGTTTCACCTAAGACATTTACTAGTAAATCGCCTTTTCATCTTGTCTATGGCATTTAGGCCATTTTTCCTACACAACTAGCTTTTCCTGTTATGAAATTTTTACAAGAATCATATGAAGAGCCTCATGATTTTTCGAGAAGAATAAACTAGATCATTGAATTGAATCAAGACAGAGATGAAGTTCAGAATAAGCTTCGTAAATAACAAAACAAGATGAAGAGTTTGTTTGATAGAAAAAATAGGGAAAGAGACTTCATGCAAGGAGATCTAGTTTTAAAATGGGATGCTCGTAGAGATGAAAGAGGAAAACATGGTAAATTTGAAAATATCTAGTCAGGACCATTGAACGCTGCAGAATTCAAGGGAAGGAATACTTTTATCCTACAAGTTCTGGAAGGAAGATATTCTTCATTTCCTGTGAATGAATAGTACCTTAACCACTATAATCAATATTGAAGTTGTTACGGTCATAGTTCATTTTACATTATCAGTTTTATTTACGTTTTGTTGTCAATTGTGATTTTTACAACAAATACTCCATAGCCTGAGGAGAAGGCACATGTTCTCTGCATCTCACAGAGAGAAGCAATCCCTAGATGGAGCCGATGTTGTAACTTACCCTGTATTTTACATTTACTTGTTGAGAAAAATGAAAGAAAAATAATATATATATATATATATATATATATATATATATATATATATATATATATATATATATATATCTATATATATATATATATATATATATATATATATATATATATATATATACAGAGAGAGAGAGAGAGAGAGAGAGAGAGAGAGAGAGAGAGAGAGAGAGATAGATATAGATAGAGATATAGATACAGATAGAGATAAAGATTTTTTTTTTAAAGGGATAAAAAAAAAGAAAATATAAAAAATGACAAAAATAAAAGAATTGGAAAAATGAATAATCCCAAGAAACATTGTGGGCTAGTTTAAATGCCGCACATTATGGTTAATTTTTTCTTTAATTAGTTTAACAATAATTAAGCAATTAATCATATTTTGTAATAAATTTTACTTGATTCGATGTTTTGTCCTGTATTCAATAAGCTTGCATCAATCAACGATCGAGATACCTCTCCCGCCCAGATTAATAGTAGTGAAGCATTTTGCACCCCCCCCCCCCTCACCCCTCTCATATTTAACCAAGGCGGGGGGGGGGGGGGCAGGGGTGGTCTGAAAAGTCATTTTTAAAATTTTTCTAGCACTATGTGTCCACTCCAAATCCATTTCGAACCATACCACCCTCAAAACCACCATCGCTCGATCCCGCTGCTGCCAAAATCTAATAGATATACCGCCTCTACGAACTATCT
This sequence comes from Pinus tabuliformis, assembly GCA_031772625.1. NCBI lineage: Eukaryota > Viridiplantae > Streptophyta > Pinopsida > Pinales > Pinaceae > Pinus > Pinus tabuliformis. Next base: position 580,492,722 of record CM062818.1, read on the forward strand.
ACCACTCATTAGATCATCACTTTACCATTATATAGCCGTCCAATTCATCAACCCTTTCCATAAAAAATCTCCCACTCCCATAAACATGTATTTTGAAATGGTAAATCATCCCATTTTATAAATAAATACATATTTTGTTGTTGTTTCCTTTTACGCATTCCATTCTTGCAAAACTGTGTATCCAGGCTCAAACAATCATACTAGCATCAAAGTGCTTTTCATCATTACAACAACCTGCTAAATTACCTCATAATCATCAACCTTATCTTGTATACCTTCAGTATGTCTTAAAAAGGAAAATTTAAGGTGACAGAGAAAAACTCAATGATACCCCAGGACATAGATTTAGATATGCTACCCCTTGTTGATCAGGAGTATAAGATCACTGAAACCCAATGTGTGTTCGGCTTATATGAATTCCACAATTGGGCTGAACAAAAGTTCCTTGATGACAATCATGAATTGAGCATGTGGTACTCCTTCCTACCACAAATGATCCTTCCTAGGACCCATTTCTTTCTCAAATTTGTAACCTGGTGCAATTTCAGATACATCCCAAGCCAAAGAGCCAATATTTCTCAAAATAATGATGTATTGTTTACCACATCCAGAGATTCAATTTTCGAAATGCTTCAAGTAAGACCTTCATCCCCTTTGCACCGCTTATATATTGATTCCCTCGTGGAAGTCTATAAGAAGCCCACCTTTCCTCAAAGAGCTAATATTTATGAAATATTCTTGCCTAAAAATGCAAAATTACCTAGGACAAATCCTCTATGTCCCTATTCCATGTTCCAAAAAATGACTAGATAGGTTATCTCAATAGTTTATTGTCTATTAAGTTGTCCCATTGATCAATGGGTAGATGAGATTATTCTAGGATTTCTATTAGTGTTTTTAGCAGGTGTTGATATTCAAGCATGGAAATAAAAATTGAAATTGCATACTACTAAATATCCTCAGACCAAAAAATTCAGTGAGTTAGAAAAGGGAAAGGAAAAAATGTTCAAAATTTGCAGATTTAGAAGATGGAGACTGAAATAGAAAGTATTTTGAAGGAAAAAGAACAGGGAGCAGATGTGACAACATCTGTTCCTATAGAAACAACTCCTATTGTAGGTACTTCAACAACTCATATTGCATGGACTTCTATTGTAGCAGCTATAGTAGTGGAAACATAATCCACAGATTTAGCAATTGACTTAGCTAAAGAAATGGGATATGTTTCTATAAAATATCAAGAGATTGAAAAGATGAAGGCTCAACTCAATAGTCTCTAAGAGAGGAAGTTAAAAATTGATAATTTTTACTTAGCGGAACTTTAGAAAACTCATAGGCTAACTCAAAGAATAGAGTCTCTAGAAAATGAGACAGTTATTTCTCAGACCATAGATTAGGGATGATTCATTCATTCTTTTGTGTCATTGTTGAGTAATGAAGATTGTTTAATGAATCTTTGCATTGTTGTACCTTTGTAGATAATTCTAGGTTAAAGAATTTTTCCAAAATCATAGAGAAAATTCATAAAGGTAATTATCTCATAAAATTCATAGAGAAAACGATACAATAATGCAATCGATTTCATTTTGTTGTTGAAATTCCCCGCTTTAATGAAGAAGAGAAGGCCTTTTATAACTTTCAAAATGATTGATGATACAGACCTTTCACGAAAAATTTCTCAATGCAAATTCTTTGTAACTAATTCTTCAAATTGTACCATTAGTTCTTTCTTTGATGCCCATTACTGATTTAGCCCAAATTTGATCGATTTCTATTCATCATTTGTGTTTAGGATAGGTTTGATGTTAATAAGGAACAAACATCTTTCTAATTCATTCTGCACAGTTCTTATTCCTAGATCCCTCCATTCCTGCTTGATTCAGGCTCGTGGGATGAAATTACTCATTTCCACATCAATATTTATGAATAATATCGTCATTTAGTTTTCTGTCCTTTTCTCTTGATCCTACATCATCTATTCACTTGCTAATTCTCATTTTGTTTCTTGATGACTGGATAGATCTTGATTATTGTTGTTATCATGCGTTGCCACATCTAGTTAGATGAATTTGATCACAGAGAATAGGTGGAGAATCATTAACATTCGGTGACCTATGGACTCGATAGAGGTGAATGAGGGTGTGAGTTCCTTGAAAATTATCTTATTGTGTGGTGAATCCTATGCATAAATTTAATCTACTTAATCTTCTCCACCAAATCCCTACAAACAATAAAAATGTACCATTAGCTTTATGAGTCCCAAAACCTTGCGAAAACATTATTATATTTAACAAAAATTGTTACATTATGAATGTGCAGTAGTTAGGCTGACAAATTGCAATGCATGGATATTTTGAATGAGCAATTTGCATAACACATGGCCAACACTTCACAACGAATTCATAAAATAGGGAAAATATCTGATACTCATTACAGATATCGAGTAAAATGCATTAGTATATGCAACATGGTTTAGTCTTCTCTCTAGGAGCATGGGAAAGGCGCATTGAGATTTGGCTAAGAGAAATAAGAAATTTTTTCTTTTTATTATTATGTTAGTGGGAATTATCCCACACACAATACAAAATTGACTAATTCAAGTTGATATATGTAACTAATTTAATCATAAACGAAGGCATAGGGAGTGGGAAAGGGTCCCTCGCCTAATGGTCATGTTTCTTTGGAGAAATGTTAAGTTTAATATGCGTGCTAAAGTTTATTTAATTGTTTGCTTTTTGGCCTATGAGAATTGTGGATATTGGTGGCCACCTGCCTATTCCACTTGGATCCCCACCATTGTTTCTTTTAGTTTTCCAGTTTTCTTATTTGTAGCACAATTTACTATCTTTCGTAGTTTTTCAAGTCCTGAATTTATAGAGTCATTTTGAGGCCCTAAACGATGTTTTTTGGGAAAACTTGGACTAACATGGGTCTTAAAATGATGTTGGTCATTCAAAATTTATAGTCCTCAGATAAATATTTCTAATACAGTATTGTGCATGTCAAACGGAGATTGTATGCAGAAGTTACAATCCTAGGAAGTTGATGTACCAATTGACACAAACGAGGCCCATAGTTTGGAACTTCATCTCCTAGGGTTAGGTTCTTGGATACTTTTGGTTTTCCATTGTTTCTCAATAATAAATAGGCCTTTGAGCCTCATTGTAACACAATTCAAAGGCATGTAGCCACCAAATCTCTTCTTAGAGATAAGCTACCATCGCCCTAGCTAATCTGATTTCCATTTTGTTTGTAAGCATATTTCAGTATTTGATATTAATGAAATGAAGTGTTCTTTCTAATGAATCTTTGTATTTATGGTTATATCTGTAATTTGTTGCATTCTTGTTTAAATCTAGATGAGTGGTATCAGATGCGGTCTACACTTTCTTTGTTTTTCTTTGCATGTCCCCAACGAGGTTGGGATATAAGGAGTTAGGGATCGATCTGGTTGAACCTTTGCAAGATTAGCTTTGCAAAACCCGACGACTGCCCATGAGGTAAGAAGAGAAATATGAGGGGATAGGAGATCCTATCAAAATATTTCTCAATGAGACCCTCGAGAAATAAAGGAACGTGATGATGGTTAACTTTTCCTAGATTCTTCAACGGTTTCCCACCGGCAATGCATCCACATCTAGCAGCCACTCTGGAGGCTCCACTCCTTTTAAGGTTCAATTGAACTTTGACATTCCCATATTTAAGGACCAAATAGATGTAGATGCCATAGATAAATTGTTAAATTTGGTAGAACGATATTTTTTATGTTCATGATTTTTCCAGCCAAGAAAAGATTACTTTTTCTCTTCTCAAAGCCTCCCCCCACATCAATGACTCCTGGGAAACCTACTGTGAGCAGAAGGATGTAAGTACGACCTCACTGTTTTCATCCGCAACAACTTGGAACTCATTCCGGTATGCCATCGAGGAGAAGCACTACCCTGTCGGGAGCTATGAGGATAAATACATAAAGTGGACAATTTTGTGGCAAGGAAGGGACCAAGATGTGTCAGAGTTTACCAATGTTTTTCATACCCTTCACACGAAGCTAGGTATCAAGGATTCTAAGAAAAATTTGGTAGTCAAGTACCGCGGGTGCCTACATAGGTATATCTAGGATGAGACAGAGTTCCTGGACAACTCCTCGCTCAGCGCGACATACCAATACATCGTCAAGATAGAGCCGAATTTTAAACAGAAGAAGCGAGACTTTGGATTTGCGAATCCGAAGTAAGGGAAAGGTGGTCCCAAACCGTAGAATGAAGTACAAATCCAAGGTGGGGTGGCCTAGGAAAAATGGCAAAGCTTCAAATAAGGAACAACACTGTGAAGCCAAAGAAGGACAAGAGAAAGTGGTTTAATTTCCATAAGAGCTCCACTCACAACACAAGTTAGTGTTGGGCCAGGTAGTCACTGGTGGTGAAGCTGAAGGCTTCAGAATCAGATGCATGTTTTGACTCTGAGTCAGAACATGATAAGGGGAGTGGCAAAGGGAAGCAGATTATCAATGTGGAGCCCAATGACACCATTTCCACCACGAAGATCTAGAACGAGGAACCCGAAGATCCAAAGGAGGAGGAGTGCCTCTTCCACTCCTAGATGTGGGTAAAGGGTTCCCCACTACAGTTCATTATTGACAACAGGAGCGAAAAGAATCTCATTTTGGTATAGGTTGTGAAGCAGCTGGGCTTACGGACCACAACACACCCATAATTGTACACCTTCGGGTGGCTTCACGAAGGACGGGATCTTTGCGTGAGCCAACAATGTTGCCTTCCATACAACATCAAGCCCTTCGCAGATGAGGTATTAGGTGACGTTGCTCCCCTTGATGTTTGTGATGTATTATTAGGCCAACCATATTTGTGGAAGTGAAATGTTGTGTATGATTCAAGGCATCATGCTATTATTGTTACTTTGGGAAATAAGTTGTACATGATACGAGAGGTAGCATCGCCTACAACTGTCACTTTTATTACTACAGAACAATGCAGTAAGCTCATTTCCAAAACCGGAAAATTTGTTTTCCTAATGATACACCCTCAGGGAAAGAAGAAGATGGTGGCTAGGACCTTTAGACAGGGCCCCTCCACACAACAAAAACAGATGGACAAGGTTGTGGAGGAGTACGAGGACATCTTCATCTCCCCCGTAGGGGTGCCTCTGCACTGTCAGGTCAAGCACTCCTTCGATCTGACCCCAAGTGAGTCATTGCCCAATAGACCAATATATCATGCCTCCGTTCAATAGAATGATGAAATCAAGAGGTAGATTCAAGAACTACTGCAGAAAGGTCACATTCGGCCAAGTTAATCGACCTGTGGGAGTTAGATCGTGTTAGTACAAAAGAAGAATGGAACTTGGAGACTCTGTATTAACTATCAGGTGCTGAACAAGATCAATGTCTAGAATAGGTACTCGATCCCATGGATTGATGACCTTATGGACCAACTCAAGAGGGGAAAATATTTTAGAAAAATCGAAGTACCAATCGAACCCTCTGATGTGTGGAAGACTATCTTCAATGCCAAGGAGGGCCTTTTTGAATGGTTGGTGATGCCTTTCGGGTTGATGAATGCTCCTGGAGCCTTCATGAGGTTGATGGACGATAGCTTACGACCACTTACCTACTCGTTTATAGTGGTATACTTCGATGACATCCTGATCTTCAGCCAGAGTTGGGAAGAGAACCTCCACCACATCCGACAGGTTCTTAAAACACTGTGGCAACACAAGTTGTGTGCCAATTTGGAGAAATGCACTTTTTTCATGACCCAGCTTCAATATCTGGGATACATTACTGATGAACGGGGGGTGCATGTGGATCCATCCAAGATCCAAGTAATTTGGGATTGACCAACCCCAACCACTCTAACAGAGCTCTGCAACTTTTTGGGTCTTGCCAATTTCTACCATAGGTTTGTGTTGGGATTCTCTCATATCACTTGGACCTTGAGTTAAATCACCAAGGTAGGAGCGAAAGAAAATTTCTTTTGGTCTGAATCACAAAAGAAGGCATTCACAAAGTTGAAACATCTCCTCTTCTCTACACTAGTGCTCACATTACCAAACTTGCAATAGCCATTTGAGATCGAGACAGATGCCTCTAACTATGTTATTGGGGTAGTCCTTACTCAACAAGGGCATCTAGTGGAATATCATAGGGAGAAACTTTCAGGCATAGTTTGGAAGTATCCCACTTATGACAAAGAGATGTATTCCATTGTGTAGGCATACCAATAATGGAAGCATTACATTTTGGGTAAGGAAATAGTCATCTACACAAACCACTGTCTCCTGTAGTTCATACAGATGCAAGGGAAGTTGCAGAATGATTGCCATCAGAAGTGTTCCACATACCTGCAACAATTTCATTTGAATATGAAGTATAACAAGGGCAGCACCAATAATGTTATAGACTGCCTTAGACGACCAGCGATCATGGCGTTAACCACCATCATGGGGGCTTCACTTAATGAACCTTTAACATAACACATGCATTCATGACATGTTAAAAAATACCCTTAATTTGACTACATATCGAAAAATACCTCTAAAAATCACATTATTTAACCCCCTACCAATATGAACCCAATACACCTTCGAAATTTAAAAAACCCCTACTTTCATTAGATATTGTAGGTATCCATTTTTTCATTAACATTTTTTAGACCCCTTTATAATTTTTCATTAACTTTGAGCTCCAATTTTTATTCAAAACATATAAAAACCCCTTACCCACTATTATATGCTCAATATATTATGTCATCTTTTCCTCAATATATATCCCCAATATGAATGCACGTGGTATGGTATTGGTCCCTGGTGAAGCCCCTGTGACCACCGTGCTCAATTGTTGTGGGCACGAGACTTTTGGTTGGCCACTTCTCTACAAAAGCAACCCAGAATTAGGCCACACATACTAGACGCTCTTGGAGGGTTAGCAAGTTCTAGATTTTCACCTCCAGGATGCCGTATTATGCCACCTAGGACACCATTGTGCTCCTTCAAGTGAGTGTGCCAAGATGATTTGGGAAGTGCACTACAGTCGAACCGTTGGACATTTTGAGCTCAAGAAAATGGTGGGAGTACTAAAAAATATTTCCATTGTCTGAATCTTTGATAGAATGTTGGGAAGTACATCAGATCCTACACTGCCTGTGCCATTGCCAAATCGACCATCAAGAAGCATGGCCTCTATACCCTACTTCCTATGCCTACTCAACCTTGGAAATCCATCTCCATGGATTACATGTCGAGCCTTCTTTCTACTAAGCATGGGAATGACTTTGTTTTTATGTTCATCGATAGATTCTCAAAGATGGCCATTATGGCAACCTACAAGAAGAATATCATAGCAAAAGCCATTACTAAACTCTTCTTTGATCGAGTGTGGGTACACTTTGGGATCCCATAGTCTATCATCTCAGATTAGGATAACAGGTTCCTTAGTACATTTTGGTCCAGTCTCCAGTCGATGCTCGACACCAAGCTCACTATTTCTACAACTTTGCATCCCCAAACTAATGGCCAGACAGAGGTCGTCAACAAGATGATCATACACATTATGCACATGTACAACTCAAAGCATCCATGCACATGGAATAAGACCCTCCCCTATGTCTATCATAGCTTTAACTAGACTCTCCATAGCTCAACTAGAAACAGACCGTTTTAGGTGGGCTTGGGATTCCATCAATTATGTCCCATTGATGTGGCCATACCATTTGTAGCTACATAGACACATTTGGCTCATGTCTAGTACGAAGCCGATAAGGGAAACAAATTCATTGAGAACATCCAACATATATAACATCATGTCCACAACATTCTAGATAAATCAAATTCCAAGTACAAGCAGCGACATGATCAACATAAGGTGCCACACAAGTTTTAGGTCGGCAACAAAGTTTGGTTCCATTTGCAAAAGGAACACCTTACTGAAGCTTATCGGAAACTCAAACCACTCTAATATGGTCCTTACACCATTACAAAAGATTTGGGAGACAATGAATTTGATCTCAGCATTCCCCCATTCCTTGTCCTGGACCCATTGTTCAATGTGAACCGCCTTTGACCATACTTCCCACCATTGCTAGACACATCAAACATTGCAGAACAACTCACACCTATAGAGTTAAATCCAGATTGCATGGAACAAGCCACAATAGATCGTATCATGCACATGCATATGAAGAACACCCGGCAACAAAGGATCCAACTATATTGAGTTTTCATAGTAGGCAAACTCCTTCACGAGGGAAAGTGGGTCACCAAGGACCAAGTCCAGTACAAGTTTCCTCATCTCATGGAGGAACTCAACGCAACGGGAACCATTGCTTCTTAAGGGGGCAGGAATGATCTAGGTGGATATTGGTGGCCACACAACTATTCCACTTGGACTCCCACCATTTTTTTCTTTCATTTTTTCAATTTCCTTATTTGTAGGACAATTTACTATTTTTGCCATTTTTTGGGTCCTTAAATTTCGGAGACATTTTGAGGCCCTAAACGATATTTTTTGGGAAAAATGGGACCAATAAGGGGCGTGAATTGTTGTTGGTCCTTCAAAAGTTTTATTCCTCAGATAGATCTTTCTAACAAGGTATTGTGCACGTCAAATGGAGATTGTATGCCAAAGTTACAACCCCGGGAAGTTGATGTACCAATTTACCGAAACGGGGCCCATAGTTTGGTGCTTCATATCCTAGGGTTAGGTTTTGGGATGTTTAGGGTTTTCCATTGTTTCTCAATAATAAGTACTCCTTTGAGCCTCATTGTAACACAGTTTAGAGGCATGTAGCCACCACATCTCTTCTCAGAGATAAGCTACCATCACCCAAGCTAGTCTGATTTCCATTATGTTTGTAAGCATATTTTGGTATTTGATATTAATGAAATGAAGTGTTATTTCTACTTCATCTTTGTATTTATGGTTATATCTGTAATTTGTTGTGTTCCTATTTAAATCTGGATCAATTGATTATGTACATTATTATGTATATATTAGCATTAGTTATGTATAATGTTTTCATAAATTACTCATATTTTTTCAATGTAGGTGTGTGCTACACTATGTGGAGGAGACACAAATAAGAAAAGATAAATGAAAAATATAATGTCGAAACTAAAGGTGCCACATGACTGGTGTCGTAATGAATACAAATGGTAACAATCAAGCAAGAAAGTTGATAATCACAGCAACCATAATGTAGGATATGTGAAAACATGATTTCATCTTGAATAATCAAAACTTCCAAACCCAATGATTAGAGGCATCATAAGTCACTAACATGGAAGGGACACAGGGAGTTTCCCAAAGTGGAAAATGAAGGGTCCCCGTATTTTATGTGAAAATTTATGGGGGGCGTTGTGGCCATAATAAGACCAAATAAGGATATTTTCAAAGCATAAAAAAAAACACGAACCTCAAGATTACTCTTGCCATGAGCCAAATCTAGAGGTAGCTTAATTCATCAGGAAACCAAAAAAAGGGGATTTTGAAAGTATAAAAGTAAATTGCCTCTTAAATGATTTGAATATCGTAGAGTTTACCACTTTTTTCCTCAATTTCCTTATTCTAAAGTATAAGATAAGAAAAATGAAATAATTATAAAAGTAGAAGTTTATCTCAAAAATATAACAAAGGAAAATCTTAGAAGAAGAGTTTATTTTCCAAAGAAGAAAAATTCTCATTAGAAGAGAGTAATCCAAGAAAATATAAAGAAGAGTTAGATGAATTCTTTCTTCTAGCCATAGAGACTTGAAATATCTCTAGAAATAATTCATATTCTGAATGTAACATACCCCAGTAACCTCACAGGAAAATGCATGGAGTTGGAAATTCTGTTTTCACTTACCACAATGTAACTTTCTAAATTTCTTTCTATATTCCCTCAATGATCATTTGAATTCTTGAAAATTCAACAAAAAATCCTAATTTAGTTTTTTACTTTAATTTAATTGAAAATAAAATTGTAATTCCACATCTCATGACAACTTATAATAGTTAAATAACTTAATTTGACTTAATTGGATCAGTTAATTCATGTTGAAGGCATAATTAGAGTCATGTAGAGTGTATCCTAGAATTAGGAGCACTAGTTGAGTTTATTTTTAGTTGTAATTATTTAGTTCAGTTTAACTGAGTTAAGTTCAATTAAAATAGTTCTAACAGATGGAGGAATTAGTGGGAGGTCTAGTAGTGGGGTGTTGCCTGTAATCGAGTGGCGTGTTGTTTGTAGTCAAGTGTGGTGTTGCATGAAGTATAGTGGGGTGTTTCCTAAAGGGCGGTGTGGTCCTACCTGAAGTACAATGAGGTGTTTCCAGAAGTGAAATGTGGTGTTACCTGTAGTGATCAACCAGTAAACTAAAGCTTCAATCATAATTAACTCATGCATGTCAAATGAGAGAAAGACCAAGTTGAGGTTGGAGTTCAGGGATAGTGGACTATTGGTTGTAAAATCATCTAAATTAAACCAATGGTGCATGCATTCAGAGGAATTTCTGTCATGATTGCGCAATTCATAATTGAGAAAAATCTGAATTAAATAGAGGTTAATTCCTTGAGGAATATCACAAGGAAATAGGGACCTAGGAATGCAAGAAATTGGCCAAGTATTAGCCTGATCTTGTCGAGGAAGTAGTGAGATAGATGGAGATAGTGCAAAGGTTGCTCAGTTTTAAGCAAAGCATTGTAATCTTCTCATATTTTATGATTAATGCAATATTCATATAGTAGGGGTTTCTAGTCATGGATTTCTCGAGGAAATAATTGTGTTATGTGTGATTGAATTCTTTCTCTTATATGCTTCACGATTTTATCGATCATTTGTTTTTCTACTAATGAGTACATTATATTCAAGTCAATTATTTAAAAATATTACAATTTGTAGTTTGAATATACAAGGAATTTCTACATGGTATCATAACCAAAATCAGTATAAAAGAGAAGAATATGAGTTTGTCTTTGGTAGGAGAAATCAAAATTTTAGTATCATACTTTAGAGCCAACAGGATGTCATTCTACGAATTAAGATTCAAAGATGCCCTTGAGGTTAGTTCAAACTATATTTCTTGGAAGGATAGGATGGTGACAGTGTTGGAAGATAAGGAGGTTAAGGAATTCATAGAAAATGATATTCCTAAGCCTCCATCATCAAATGCACAAGATCGGGTAGAGTGGAGAAAAAATGTTGTAAAGGTGAGAAGGATTATCCTAGAAGGAGTTCGAGATCATATTGTCTCAAATCTCCATGGTAAGGACACTCCATATGCGATGTGGAAGGCCTTGATAGACCTATTTAAAAACAACAGTGACCACAGGAAGATGGCATTGGAGGACAAGCTCAGAAAAATCAAGATGGAGAAGGGGACAACAATACTGAAGTAATTGACCAAGTTCTCCCAATGTCAGGATGAGCTTGTAAGTGTCAATTCTATATTTGTTGAAGATTATTTGGTGACTATAGCACTTCTAGGCCTTCTAAAGAGTTGGCACAACTACCAAGACTAAGTTAATGGGAGGGAGAAGATACCATAGTGGGAGAGTTTTTGGTCTGACTTGGTGCAGGAAGTGACCTTTCAAAACACCAGAGATGGGTCCTCATCCAAGCATGATGATGAGGATAATTTTTCCTTAGCTATAAAGGTGAAGAAAGGGAAGGGGAAGTCATCCCATTCTAAATATTTTTCCATTCAGGGCGGCAAGAAGAAGGACATGTCGAGGATTAAATGTTTTCATTGTTAGAAGTTGGGACACTAAGGCATGAAGTGTCCACAAAAGAAGCTCAGCAAGAATCCCTTAGGAGGATCGATAAGTGAAGCTCTTAATTCACAATTTGAGTTGGATTTCACCCTCATCACTTCTACAGTGACATCGATGATGGGTAGTGTGTGGTACCTGGAGAGTGGAGCCTCACTCCATATGGCCAGAAATAAAGAGTTCTTCAGTAACTTGGAGGAGAAGGACCTCCAAATGCACATCGATATGGGAGAGATGGGAGGTATATTGTAACTGAATCAGGATTGTTACCTTTGAGAGGTATTTTGGTTCTCCCCTCACATTAAAAAATGTCATATATGTTCCGGGTTTGAAGAAGAGTTTGGTTTCAATTTCCATGTTAGAGGACCATGGCTACAATGTGATATTTAGCAAGGGAAAGGATTTACTTCATCACATAGCCTCAGGATAGGTGAAGTAGACTTGGGTTTGGGTAAAGAACCTCTAGAAACTGGATGTAGAAGGTTGTGTTTATTTGAGCACAAAAGTAGAGAAGGTGTAGAGCTGAGACATCAATGACTTCTGGTAAAGAAGATTGGGTAACTTACACCATGGAGCTTTGAACAACATGCAACAATTTTCTACAAGACTTCCCAAAGGTACACTAGAACAAAGAGACATGTGCAAAAGGTGTACATTAGGGAAGTACACAAAAGCTTCCTTTCATGATAAATATAGGCATGTGCAAGCAATATTTGATAGAGTTCACTTAGATGTGCGTGGAATGTTCCCGACAGCCTCCATGGCCAAGAACAAGTATTATGTAATATTTTTTGATTATTTTTCTCATAAGTGCTAGATTTTCTTCATGCAAAAGAAAGATCAGACATTCAATATTTTTTTGAATTTAAAGAACTTGTCGAGAAAGATACTAGAAGGAAAGTTAAATCTCTCAGAAGCGATAATAGTGGAGAATATGTGTCGAATTAATTAAAGAAATTTTATTCATCATAAGGCATTCAAAGGACTTAATAGCACCCCATAACCCACAAAAAAATGGGGTGGATGAAAGGAAGAAAAAAAGTATTGTGGGAGTTGCATGGGCTATGTTACATGATTAGGGCATATTGTTGCACTTATGGGTTGAAGAGTCCAAGACAATTGTTTATGTATAGAACATAAGTCCTCGATGAATTCTCAAGATGAGTACACCAAAAGAAGAATTTTCAGGTAAGGAACTAGATGTGCCACACTTCAAGATCTTTGGTTCATCATTTTACTATCATGTTACCAAGGATGCATGGAAAAATATAGAACCAACAACTGAGTTGGGTATATTTCTGGGGTACGCTAATACACCTCACAACAATTGGGTGTACCTTCAATCAACTAGGATTACATTGGTATGTAGAGATGTGAATTTCGATGAAGAGAAGGGCATGAGATGTTCCCTTGAGAGGGAGGTCCAGTTACATGTAGATGAGGAGAGTTTAGCTCCAATGGAGGAACCTCAAGATGATGTGGAGCAGCCACATGCAAAGGAGCAGAGAGTGGAATCACCCAATCATGCAGAGACTTCCAAAGATGGAAGGAAGTGCACTAGAGAGGCTGATAGATTGATGCATGATGTTAGAGAGAATGTGGGAGAACTCACATCACAATGCGGGTAGAGGAGGTCTCTAGATCAGTACACTGGATACATGGCTCTGATGAGAGAGAGTGTAGAGGTTGACCCATCCCCATTTGAGGAAGAAGTGCAAAAACTAGTATGGGTTGATGCCATGGTTGAGTATGAATCCATTATCAGAAATAATATTTGGGAATAGTCCTGAGACCGACAGACAAGTCATTAGGGAGCTCCATATAGCTTTACAAGGTAAAGAAAGAAGAAGATGGGAGTGTGGAGAAACACATGCCCATATTTCTGGCTCGAGGGTTCTCTGAGGTGGATGTAATTGTTTACAAGGAAACCATTTCTCCAATAACAATGTACTCTTCAATTAGGCCTATTCTAGCACTTTCAACACAAATGGGATGGAAGATACATTAGATGGATGTGAAGAAAACATTCCTCAATGGTGTGATTGAGGAAGAGGTGTATATTAAGCTCTCGGAATGATTTGAGAGCTTCAACCAAGATTCACATGTGTGCAGACTCAACCAACCATTTTATGGACTAAAACATGCACCCTGTGCTTGGTACACTAGTATTGATAGTTATTTCACTGGGTTGGACTTGACCAAAAGTGAAGAAGATGTGAGCCCTTATAATATTGTGGTTGAAGGTAATTTTTTTACTGTATTATATGTTAATGATTTGATTCTAACAGGTGATTATAAGTTAATAAAATCTTTCAAAGAGGATCTTGCAAGAGAATTCGAGATGAAGGACCTAGGGCTCGTGCATTATTTCCTTGGTATGGAAGTATGGCAAGGAGATGGGGAATTGTTTGTCTCTCAGGGAAAGTATTACAATGAGATATTGAATAAGTTCCACATGGATACCAACAAACCCATGGAGACTCCTCTAGCATATAATTGGAGGAAGAATGATCATACTTCAGGTGAAGTAGTGGGGGCTACTATTTATAGAAAGCTTGTGGATTCACTCATGTATTTGGTAAGCAGATGACTAGACATATGGTTTGTAGTTAACCAACATAGTCAAGTAATGGTTAAGAAAATGAAGATCTATTGGAAGGAAACTAAACATGTGTTGAGGTACCTCATACACACCGCTCAGTTTTGTCTTTGGTATAGGCGAAGAGGGGGAGTGAAGCTTCAAGCCTTCACAGATGCAGATTGGGAAATGAGTGCATCTGATAAGAAGAGCACATCAGGGGGAATCTTTAATATTGGGTTAGCAATAGTTTCTTGGCACAGCAGGAAGTAGAGATCAGTTTCACCTAGTTAAGCAAAGATATAGTACATGGTTTCTAGTCAAGAAATTTGTGAGGCTATCTTGATGAGGAATATCCTTGTTGGGTTATTTGGTCAGCAAATGGATCCTACAGTGATCTAATGTGACAATTGGAGTAGTATCAAACTCTTTGAGAATCCAATTTTTCATTATCATTCACATCATATAAACATCTCGTATCACCATCTACGTTATTGTTGTGTGCATAGGAGAATAATGTTGTTGGGGTACATTCCTAGAGAGGAGCAGGATGCATATATTTTTACAAAGGCATTTTCAAGATGAAAATTAAAGTTTCATAGAGGTAGGATCGAGGTAGCAGATAATCCCTTTCTTGTTGAGAGGAAGTGTTGAAAATGCAACTAGAAAATCTTGATTTAATTTTGTCCAGGAATTAAATTGGGAATAAAATTGTAATTCCACATCTCATGACAACTTCTAATAGTTAACTATGCTAATTTGATTTAGTTGGCTCAGTTAATTCGAGTTGATAGTCTAACTGGAGTCATGTAGGTGTCTCCTACAATTAGGAGCACGAGTTGAGTTTATTCTGAGTTGTAATTATTTAATTTAGTCTAACTGAGTTAAAGTCAGTTAAACTAGTTCCAACTAATGGATGAATTAGTGGGAGGTTTGGCAGTTGGGTGTTGCCCGCTGTTGAGTGTTGTATTTCCTAAAGTACAGTGGTGTGTTCCCTGAAGTTTAGTGTGGTGCTTCCTGAAGTACAATGGGGTGTTTCCTAAAGTGTAGTATGGTGATGTGTGCAATGATAAACTAGTAAATTGAGGATTCACTAATAATTAACTCATGTATGTCAGATAACTAAAATATTGATTTGAGATTGGTGTTCAGGGAAAATGTACTATTAGTTGTAAAATCATCTAAATTAAATCAATGATGCATGCAACCAAAGGAATCCCTCTGAGCATTGTCCAATTCAATGATGAAATTCCCAATAAAATGGGGGCTAATTCCTTGAGGAACAACACAAGGAAATAGGGAATTGTGAAAGTAAGAAATTGGCTAACTATTGGCCTGAGCTTGTCTAGGAAGCAATGAGATAGATAGAGATAGTGCTGAGGTTGCTCGAGCTTGAGCAAAGCATTGTAATCTTGTCATATTTCATGATTAATGCAATATAAAGATAGCAGGGATTTTTAGTTGTGCATTTCCCCAACAAATCATTGTGTTATGTGTGATTGAAATATTTCTCTTATATGCTTCATTATTTCATCAGTCGTTTATTATTTCTGGTGATCAGTAGAGTAGATTCAAGTAAATTATTTTGGCATATTAGAATTTTCATTTTGAATCTACAAGGAATTCCTACAGGAATAACCATCATCATTACGTAGAGAAATATTTAGTAAAAGCATAGTGAGTTACACAACCATTAATTTTTATTGTTGTAGCATATTAACTTAGATTTCTTGGTATCACTACACATTGGTTCCATGATTCTTTTAACTCAATTAGTAAATCACATAATTGATAATATAAACATCATGTCATGAAAGGAATTAACATTATAAAAATAGCACAATGTGTTGGCATTATGATACTCGTGTCGTCCTTGATGCCAACTCACTCAGATGACAGCTCACAGTGTTATGAAACTAGCTCAAGAAAAGATAGAAGAGAAAGATCAACGCCTTAGAATTCAGCCTCTTTGAGGGGGCAACCTCCTTTACATTACATAAATGAACAATTCTTGGATAATACAAATGAAAAGACCTCCTTTCTATATATAGGAGTCTAAGGGGTCATAACATAATCAGAGCCGACATAACAATACTAATGTAAGGGCACAATAATAACAATAGTGGGCTTCTATGGGGCACATTAGTAACAATATGGGCACTACATGGGTACATCAATATAATAAGTGGGTTGTACTAATAGCAATAAGGGATTACACTAGTAGTATAGGGGCCTAACATGCCCCTCTCCTTCAAAAAGCGTTGTCCTCAACGCTTGAGTAGTTCTTGATGCTTCTGTATAAAATTCTTGTCCTCCCATGTGGAATCTTCAGCTAGTAAGTTCTTCCACTTGATGAGATACTCTGAAATTGATCGATTTTGTAGCCATCGGGTTCTTGTTTCTGTGACTGCTCCAGGTTCCAATATGATTTTTCCTTCCTTTTCAATATCTGGAAATATTGTTTGAATTGGGATCTTTTGCAACTTTTGAATAAGTGGCCATAATTCTTTGTCCTTCCATTCATCGCTTGCTTCGTTTATCCAATCTGGTTGGATAATAGAAATAGCACAAAACAATGCTTCCACATCCTCATCCTTGAAGAGTCTTCCCATTCGGTAAGGTTGCCATTTTTTAAGTGCATGTAGTATTGCCAACATTTCCTTCTCATAAATAGCTTGCTTTAGATGTAGCAGTAAAAATACCCAATCGCCTATATCAAAACATTTTTCACTATGATGTTGATCTACCTATTGTTTCATTTGATTTTGCACCGAAGTGGCGCTATCCTTTAAAAGTTGGAGAACTTGTTGTTGATGCTCGATATGATCTTTCACTGCTTGAACCTTTTTCTTCTTGATATGTCCTTCTATCTTTAGAGTTTGAAGAGTGGTAATTTCTTCCAATCCTTTACAAGATATGGTCGGATTCATTTCTTGATGCTTGATGTGATCTTTCACTTCTTGAACATTTTTCTTCTTGATATGTCCTTCTGTCTTGCTAGTTTGAGGAGTGGTAATTCCGACCAGTGAATTACAAGATATGGTTGGATTCATTTCTTCTTTATTGATGTGATCTTTCACTTCTTACACCTTTTTCTTCTTGATATTTCCTTCTATCTTGAGAGTTTGAGGAGTGGTCATTCTTGCCAATAGTTTACAAGATATGTTCTGATCTTCTTTCTTTGGGGTCGGGTCCTGGCATATATCCTCTTCTTTTGATGTTTCTTGATCCTTTTCTTCCTCCTCTTCATACTCTATGTAAAATATTTTCTTCTCAGCACACTTATGACCTTTAGTGCATTTGCTATCACAATTGTAACAAAGCCCTTTTTCTCTTTTTTCTTCCAATTGTTGTGGTGTAACCCTTGTAGGTTGTGGAAGGCTAGGAGGAACAACACGTCCATCTTTATAGTTGTGATGGGTAGACTTCCTTGTTGCCATAATTTTAATTTCGAATATGTCACAAAGCCCCTTTACTCTTTCCAATTTTTGTGGTGTTGCTCTAAAGAAGGTGTTGCTCTTTGTATCCTCATAATGTGCTATCATTTCCTCCGTGAGAATTGACCACGTAACAAGTTTTTTACGAGAACAAAGCCCTTTACACCATAAAAATTGATCTGGTTCTAAATATGAAGATGCAATACATACCTTTTGTAATAGTGGTACACCATGTAGATCAAAATATTGCTCCATCTGAAGTATCCAATTTACCGGATCCTTGCCATCAAACTTCCTCATCTTGCTTTTTCTTGATTTTAGGACCTCGAACTTGAATCGACTATAACTCTGTACTTGTGGATACTTAAGTTCTGAAATTGCTACCTATAGTAGCCCTCTGTGTCCTCTTTCCAATGCACCAGTTTGATCCAAATTGGATTCTCCAAGAAAGAGTTATGCACAATCTCCCAAGATGACCTGATTATAGACCATTCCAGAAGAGCGAAGTTGTATGAAGTGCCACATGTACAATTTTCGATTTTTGGTTCTGAAAAAGATATAAAAGAAACGACAGTCCGTCCTCTTTCTGTATCTTCTTACGAAATTTCAATCTGATTCCCAGAGAGAAAGTTATGACGATTTTCCCCAGGTCACCTGTTTTGAATGTAGTTCAGGAGTCTGAAAAAGACCAACTTCCTCAGATCATATCTCCGCAAATATCACGTGAAAAGTTCTGAAATACAGACCCAAGGTTCAACGAAATTTCTTCTCAAATGGGTTTTTTTTGTGACTTCTGAAACGTCACAGAAAAAAAGTTATAGCGAAAATGCCACGATGACCTGTTTGAAGCAGCGAAACCCTAGAATCCAAAGCTCTGATACCAAATGTTATGAAACCAGCTCAAAAAAAGATAGAAGAGAAAGATCAACGCCTTAGAATTCAGCCTCTTCGAGGGGGCAACCTCCTTTACATTACATAAATGAACAATTCTTGGATGATACAAATGAAAAGACCTCCTTTCTATATATAGGAGTCTAAGGGGTCATAACATAATCAGAGCCGACATAACAATACTAATGTAAGGGCACAATAATAACAATAGTGGGCTTCTATGGGGCACATTAGTAACAATATGGGCACTACATGGGTACATCAATATAATAAGTGGGTTGTACTAATAACAATAAGGGGTTACACTAGTAGTATAGGGGCCTAACACACAGTGCAACATGTTAACTTACAGATTAGACTCTAGAGATTGAAGAAAGAGAGTGGTTTAAGAAGTATACGTTGGTTCACTTTGTCCAAGCAGTGTCTACACGCAGGTTAACAAAACAAAAGGAGCATATACGTATACACGCACTCCCATAGGAGGAAAAATGCGTACATGTTGGAAAACCAAGGCTTTGGTCCAAGGTATTTGGTCCAAGGTATTTTTGGGCCAAGGTATTGGTCGAAGGTATTTTGTATGAGTTATTGACCCTAGGTATTTGGTCCAAGGTATTGGTCCTAAGTGGTTTTGGTCCAATGTATTGAGAAAGGCCTAAAATTATATAAAGAGGAGAAGATCATTAGGCCAAGGGGTGCCAGGAATTAATATCTGATGAAGAGTGAGATAAAAAAAAAACATGCATGTTATGGGTTTCTTGTGCTTTGCTTGATATTAACTAAGGATGAACCTTAGTGGTTGATGAGGGATGAGATCTAAGGGAGGATCAGGATCATAAAACCTGAAATGAATTATTATTATGTGGTCTGATCATGAATAGTCTAGATATGAATATTGACGTATGTTTTATTCTGTAAATGTTATGATTTGGGTATGTCTGAATTTTGGAATAGCTGTGAAGTTTTTAAGTTAGTATTTGTAGATCTGTACACTGGTTTGTTTTAGTAAAAGCATGTATACACACTAGTTCGGCACATCGAAGTAGCGTGTACATTATGAAACATGATATTGAAGTTACAGTTGGTTTTGGTTATGGTTGTAGAGTTATGGGTTCTCCTTTGTGTTCTGGTGACTGTATTCTGGTGACAGTGGTCTGAATGTTCAAATTGATCGATTGTGATTTGTTTCAGTGATGATGGGCTTTCAATGGTTGATTCAATTGCGGGTGATTTAGAGATTGATGATTGAGTTTCAGTGATTGGTTGATGCAGAAGTATTTGATGGTTGTATTGTAGTGATGACTGATTTTGAGCTTGTATGTTAATGATGGGTCTAGTATGAAAATTTTATGAAACGAGGCCTTTAGATTGTGGTGTTGTGGACTACAAGTATCCAGTCTAAAAATTTATGAAATGTGGTCACTGGAGGAAGAATTGAAGGTCGTAGAATTCTGTAGGATGACACGAACATACTGGTAAACATATCAGCCTGTACAAGAGCTAGGGGGTTGGAGTTCCCTTCCAGTGGTAGCTGGAAAATGAGTGAAGGTTGGAACCTTCTATAGGCCAAAACCTATGTACTAGTAAATGGATCGGCTAGTACAAGGGAAAGGGGGTTGGAGCTCCCTTTCAGTAGCAGTTGGAAAATGAGTGAAGGTTGGAGCCTTCTATAGGCCGGCGCCTACGTACTAGTAAATGTATTGGCTAGTACAAGAGATATGGGGTTGTATCTCCCTTCCAGTAGAAGCTGGAGAACGAGAGAAGGTTGTAGCCTTCTGTAGGTGGGTGCTTGCGTAGTGGTGTGAGTTTGCACTAGTACAAGATTGTAAACATGTTTTTCTTAAATTAAAAGAAGACTGCATCAGGTGGTTTTTGTCCCGCATTGTGTTTCAACCTTAAATCTTGGTGTTCATGTGTGTTTATTATGTGTGATGGTTTGTTCTATTATTACTGTACATGGTTACTGTTTATATGGTTAATGAAGTACTGATACACTGATTAAAGATCAACATATGATGAATTAATTGAATCATAAGTTTGTTGGGTATACATTGGTTGCCTTAAATATAGTTGCGTGTACATGCGAGTTACCTTCATTGAAGTAGCATATATAAGTTAGAGTATGAAAAGAAAACGTTATTGATTTGACTAATACTGATTCACCCACCCTCTCAGTATTATTTCCAATAATTGGTATCAGAGAAGGTCCTTTGGCAGAAGCTTGATCGCTTGAAGGAGCTCCATAGAAACAATGGGAAAGAAGCTAAAGAAGAAAGAACCTTTGAGAAAGAAGACATCTTAAAGGAATAGTGACAGCAGGAAAGAAAATTAGCCATTAGGTGGAAGCAAGTATTCAGATTCAGAATCACCTCATATTGAAGATGAACAAGCAAATGAAGTATCAAGTACAAATTTTTCTTCTTCTAGTGATACTTTTCTTTGTCCATGCAATATTGAAGATATTGGAAGTGATCATGAAAGGAGCATAGAGGCAGAAGTTAAAAAATTCACAGATAAAATCAGAGATCAACAAGATCTATTTAAAAAAAGGAAGTGTTTCTTCAAAGAAGAAGTTACCAGACTAAAAGCTCAGCTGGGGAAAGGAAACAAAGTAAGGAAGCAGTACAAGGAAAAGGAAAATCAATGTCAAAAGTTGTAGGATGAAGTGACATCATTAAGAAATGAAGTAAATGAAAAGAGTACAACAATCAAGAGACTTAAAGATAGATCCAGCTACTATGAAAGTCTTGAAGCTAAGATCGTCTCTCTAAAAGAAGATCCTGAAAATAAGTAGAATGAAGAACTACCTCAAGCAGATGAAGAACAAGAAAATGAGATTCTCAAATTAAGGAAACAAGTGGAAGAAGGAAGAAAGGCTGAAGAAATATTGAAGAAGAAATATTTGGAAAAGGAATAGAAATATCAGGTTGAGGTAAATATCTTAAAAGGTAAATTAGAAGAGAAGGATAAATTGTTACGATTTCAAGACAATACTAAGATTTTGGATAATATTCTTAGTAGTGAAAGGTCTCCTACCATCAAAACTCGCCCTGGTTTTCATGAATCTGTTGAAGGTGAATCTAGCTCAAAAGGTGAGGTAGGGAACTCTAATGCAAAATATGAAATTCTCAACAAGGAGATGAGAGGTAAACACCATCAACAACCAAGGAAAGAAAGTCTTCAAGGAAAATATTTTGCTCTTAACTATGGAAGTGATAGTCGATTATTTCCTCTAATGAATACTGTTGAATGTTTTATATGTCATCATTTTGGACATGTTGCAGTGAGATGCAGAAGTAGAAGGGTTCAGGACCGTCACACAGAAAGATCATCAGCTTCCAGGTACTTTAAGGGATATTGTTTTTATTGCAATATGTTTGGTCACAAATCCATTGACTGCTATAGAAGGAATATGAAACATGTAAGATGTTATGCATGTAACAAGTTTGGACATATAACAAACAAATGTAGGAGAAAATTTCAGGCACCATACTAAAAGGAGAAAACATCATCACACTCAAAGATATGGAAGAAGAAGGAAGTACAGTCAGAAAGATGTAGCATAACATAGTGTACAGACATAAAAAACTCAGAGGGAGCTGAAAGTGTGAAACTTCAGTGTTCTAAATCTCATATGCAATTTTCATGAAGACAAGTCACATATATACGTGAGTTCGAAGCTACACAGTCGCGTATATGCTGGTTTGAGGAAAAAGCAGTGGGACAAACTCAAGAAAAAGGGTTTGATATTGTTCAGCCAATTATCTTCTCTAGTTGATGATGGTTACAATCTACTGATGATATGTGGAAATGTGTTGGTCCTCATAAGTTGTTAAAAAGTTGATGTATATCTAATTGATGATGATGCCTCGATGATTCTTACTGATATTTCCAATGATCAGATCTAACAATGGACAATTGGCACAGGTTAAGGGGGAGCATATGCTTATAATAATGCCTTGTTGGCATTATGTTCGAAGATCTTGGTACATGAAGATGCTTATATTGCTTGCTCCACATAGTTGTTTTCATTCAGGTGACTCTTTTGATGATGGACATATACAGGCTATTGATCTTGATGCTGCTGACAGATGTTGATGGTGCAGATCGTATATGGTGTATGATAGATGTTGATGACTATCATGGTCTTGTTTAGATTGTTGGCCCTTGTTATAAATGTCATGTATATCATTTGATGTAACGATCATGAAAATACCTAATTTGTAACCCGACAAGAAGGATGATGTAATAATTGCTATTTTCAGTCATGTATAAACATTTCATATATCCCCACTTGGTTTCTTAGATGATTCAAATTTGGTGTATCCCCACTTAGTTGGGTGATTGATATATGTATGAGTCATTGGTGATAGGAAGGACATATAGAGTCATTTTAGTCTTTTTAAAATTATTCTTGCAGACTCTGCATGTGCTTAGGGGGAGAATGGACGGTTTAGTGTATCTCGGCATGTACAAAGGGGGAGATTAATCAGAGAATTCAACATGTACTCAGGGTGAGCATGGACGACATAATGTATATGAAACGGGTATAATATATTGGTCCGCCCTTAGCTCTTGATGTCAAAGGGGGAGAGTGTCTTGGTGTTATTGTTGCCATCAAGTCCAAAGGGGGATATTGTTGGCATTATGATACAGGTGTTGTCCTTGATAAAAACTCACTTAGATGATAGCTCATAGTGCAACAAGTTAACTTATAGATCGGACTTTAGAGATTGAAGAAAGAGAGTGGTTTAAGAAGTATACGTTGGTTCACTTTGTCCAAGCAACGTATACACATGGGTTAATAGAACAAAAGGAGTGTATACATATACACACACTCCCACGGGAAGAAAAGTGTGTACATGTTGAAAAACCAAGGTTTTTGTTTGAGGTATTGACCCTAAGTATTTGGTCCAAGGTATTCGTCCTAAGCGGTTTTGGTCCAAGGTATTGAGAAAGGCCTAAAACTATATAAGGAGGAGAATATCATTAGGCCAAGGGGTGCAAGGAATGAATATATGATGAAGAGTGAGATCAAAAGAAAATATACATGTTATGGGTTTTTGGTGCTTTTCTCGATCTTAAATAAGGATGAACCTTAGTGGTTGATGAGGGATGAGATGTAATGGAGGATCAGGATCATAAGACCTAAAATGAATTATTATTATGTGGTCTAATCATGGATAGTCTAGATCTGAATATGATGCATGTTTTATTTTTTAAAGGCTATGATCTGGGTTTGACTGAAGTCTTGAATAGCTGTGAAGTTTTTAAGTTAGTATTCGCAGATATGTACACTGGTTCATTTTGGTAAAAGCACGTATACATGTTGGTTCGGCACATCGAAGTAGCCTGTACATTATGAAATATGATATTTGAAGTTGCATTTAGTTCTAGTTGTGGTTGCAGAGTTCTGGGTTCTACTTTATGTTCTCGTGACTGTATTTTGGTGATAGTGGTCTGAATGTTCAAATTGATTGATTGTGATTTTCTTTAGTGATGATGGGTTTTCAATGATTGATTCAAATTTGGTTGATTTAGAGATTGATGATTGAGCTTCGGTGATTGGTTGAAGGAGATGTATTTGATGGTTGTATTGCAGTGATAATTGATTTTGAGTTTCTATGTTACTAATGGGTCCAGCATGAAAATTTTATGAAACAAGGCCTTCAGATTGTGGTGTTGTGGTCCAGGAGTATCCAGTCTAAAAATTTATGAAACATGGTCCTAGGAGGAGGAAGTGAAGGTCATAGCCTTTAGTAGGTTAGAACCTACATACTGGTAAACATATCAGCTAGTACAAGAGTGAGGGGGTTGGAGCTCCCTTCCAGTAGCAGCTAGAAAACGAGTGAAGGTTGGAGCCTTTTGTAGGATGGTGCCTATGTACAAGTAAATGGATCAGCTAGCACAACAACAAGGGGGTTGGAGCTCCCTTTCAGTAGCAGTTAGAAAATGAGTGAAGGTTGGAGCATTCTATAGGTCGGCACCTACGTACTACTAAATAGATCGACTAGTACAAGAGCTAGGGGGTTGTAGCTCTGTTCCAGTAGAAGCTGCAGAAGGAGATAAGGTTGTATGCTTCTGCAGGTGGGTGCCTATGTACTGGTATGAGTCTATAACAATACAAGATTGTAAACAGGTTTTTCTTATATTAAAAGAAGACAACAATAGGTGGTTTTTGTCCCACATTGGGTTTCCACCTTAAATCTTGGTGTTCATGTGTGTTTATTATGTGTGATGGTTTTCTCTATTATTACTGCACGTGGTTACTATCTATATGGTTAATGAAGTACTTATGCACTGATTAAAGATCAACATATGATGAATTAACTGAATCATAAGTTTGATGGATATATGTTGGTTGCCTTAAATACAGTGGCGTGTACACGCAAGTTACCTCCATTAAGGTAGTGTATATAAATCAAAGTATGAAAAGAAAAAGTTATTGATTTGACTAGTACTGGTTCATCCCCGCTCTTAGTATTATTTCTGACAGAACAAAAAATCACATAATTAGACACCAATATACCTTGGAAACCCCATAGGGTGAAAGCGAGTAAATGTTTAATTTTATTATTAAACACTCGTGGTAGTGTTCAACCGTCACTCAATTGTTATAAGGGAGTCCATACCTTGAAAATATTACATAGAAAAATCATCTTAAATGCAACATAACTAGCTATAAGTTATTACAATCATCATGATATCATTTACCCTCGAATCCTCAATCTCTATGTCTTTGTGGTCTCATTGTTTCCATTAGTGGATCATCCCACAGTTGGAATTTGTCAATTTGCATGGACCGACAAATCTTTATCTACCACAATGTTAAACATGAACTATCCTTTGCATGAGTCAATGTCCTTTCCTTCCATTATTGTCTTCATCACACTTGATATCACGATTGGATAAAATATTAATAAACCAATAATCAATCTTTATTAGTGACATTCCAACATCTATTTGTGTGCATGGATAAAACATAAATAGAAGATGAGGAAATGTCTTCTTTAACATCATTTCACATGCAATTGTAACAAGAAAATCACTATCAAGCGTCATCTTTCCAGCAAAATGCTAACATAATCTTGCATGCACTTTCGTAATCTTTCCAAAGGAAGTCTAACATACTAGATATTATTCTTGTGCATTCAAATGCATAACAAGATTTCAAGGGAACTAGCCCAATAAGAAAATTTCTTTATTCCTACTATTATGTTTTCTCTTCCAAAGGGATTAACACAATAGATTTAATACGTATGTATGTGAATGCATGTTCTTTTCCAAAAATATCTTTTCCACAAGATAGTTATTCACAATGGCTATTATATATAAAAATGCAAGCTCTATTCCAAAAAAATTTAACGTAATAGTTATAATTTATTGCACGTAGCTACTTTTCCTCTCCAACAAAAAATAAAATGATAGCTTGTTCTTCTCACATGTGAAACATATATTTCTTTCCAATAGAAACTAATTAAATCTTACATGGAAAAATGGACCCATTTCTTTTCAAAAGAGTCAAACGCATAGCATTTATTCTGTCAAGCATGCATAGAGACATTTTCCTCTTACCAGAAGATCTATCCAAATAACTATACATAATCTTCTCCCAAAAGAAATATAATACCATAGCTAATCCCTTTAGTTGTGCAAATGCATATTATTTTTCCCAAAAGAAGGCTAACACAATCAATATTATGTGATTGCACCTTCCTTTTCTCCAAAAATATAATACCAAAATTATATTTTTCCATGCATGCAAGTGTATATGTTTCTCTAAAGAATCTTCCAAAGGAATCTTAACACAATAAAGCATGTGATTACCAGTTTTCCTCTCCAAGAATCTAATTCAATAATGCGTACAATGACATGTTTTTTTTCCTCTTCTTTTTGAAGAATTATAGCGCAATATATATATATATATCTATATATATATATTTGAAGGAATCTAACACACTAATTATTCTTTTTCCAAAAGTTAGCTAACTCACTAGCTATTATGCATGCAATACAAAATATTTTCCTATCATTTCACACATCAAACAAACTTGTAATATTTCCTCAAGAAATAGCATGAATACCAATTCCTTCTCAAATAACACAACTAATTTTATTTTATGCAAAAATTTTATGTGAACTTTTTTTTTTTTTAATTTCTTATCTCTTTCGGCACGACTCAAGTTTCCCATGCATGTATAATCACATATTCATTTCTAGTAGAACCAATATACTAGATATTATTTCTATGCACATAAGCACTATTATCTTTAAGAGTACAATATTTATCCTTAAAACTTCAATGAATACGCATCATGAGAACATCATTGGCAATATTTTAAATGAAATAACTTAATTCTTTTTCAAGAATTATCAACATAATTGTTTTATTTTTGTGCATATGAATAACTTATTTCTTTTCAAGAAATATAAACATAATTGTTCAATTTTTGGGCATGCAAATAACTTATTTCTTTTCAAGAAATATCAAACTTAACAATTATTTCTTTGTGCATGCAATTAATTTATTTATTTTGAGGAACATTAACAGAATATTTATCTCTATATGTACATAAATAAATATTCTTATCGCCTGACAAATCAAATGGAAACACTCTATTTTGTTTTATTTTTCTTGTTTTAATCATCAACCTTGGGTGTGGTTTTTGAGAAGTTGAAAAAGATTTTTTCAAATTTCAAAGAAGATTTTGGCAAAAACATGCTCATTCACAAAAAATATATTTCAGGTTTACATATATATCACATTTTTGGAGATAAAAAGACATATTTTGACCATATTTTCCAATAAATCATGCCATTCACGCAATTATTGAGCCATGACAATATTTTAGGAATTCAGTGCACATGAAATATTTTAAGAATTCAATGAAAAAAACATTTATTCCTCTATACATGAAATTCCATGGAGTTTTTCCCAAGAAATAATCTTGACTCTTTATCATATGAAATTTTTGAAGGAACTAAATTTGATTATTACTTCTTCATGCACCACATGCAAACACATAATTTTTCAAAGAGCATAGTTACTTATCTTTTAATGCATGCTTGGAATCCCTTAGCCCAATGAGACTCTTGAAGTAGCATTCTATGTGGAATCAATTATGTCTGCCACACTCTATATCCAACAATGGCCAACTAAGAGATGGAGCAATTCTATGTTAAGTTCACTGCCGGAACAAATTTCATTCAACCAATTTTGTACATATACTTATTCATAAACACTCTTTCCTCTCTATTGGATTGATTCAACGTATATTTTTTCATTAAGTCTCATATTTTACCATAGGCTTACAATAAGTAGAACTAAGAAAATGTAACAAATTTTCTAAATCCTGAAAACCTTCCACAAATCACTCATAAATCACTCCATAAATCAAATTTGTCCTATATTCTAAAATCACTCCATAAATCACTCCATAAATTAGAATTTTCCTAAATTCTAAAATCACTCCATAAATCACTCCATAAATCATATTTTTCTAAATTCTAAAATCAATCAATAAATCATGCATAAATCTCTCATGTTTTTTTTCAAGATATATATTTTTTTTGCCTTAGGGACAACATATCACTTATCCATAGTTTTTCTAAAACTATGACCCATTGGTTTTATAACTCACAAAATATACCAAATTGGAAAATACAATTTATTTACATAGAAGAATATAAATTCTTATAAATAAAAGAATTATCAATTAATTTTTGTAGTGTTCTTGTATTTAAGAATTAGAAGAATATTCTTCTTCTAATATCCATATAAGAATTAATAATATTTAATTTTTTAACAACACTCATTTTACGAAGAAGTTAAATTTGTAGTTGACCTAGAGGAAGCATTCATTAGTGCTTTGGATGACCTAATGAAGGCTAGAAAAAAGAACAAAAAATTGAAGGAACAACTGTTCAATGTGGAAAAAGAAAATTGTTGTTCTGACGAAGAATAAATCAATTTGCAAAAGGTTCAACTCGATGAAGAAAATAGAATTGAAGAAAATCTATTAAATGAACTAAGAAAAGAAAAAGGGTTGTGAAATATTAGAAGATGATAATGTATCTTTAAGAAAAGAGCTATCTATGAAAGATGAAAAGAGAGATCCAAATTAAAATGAAGAAGAAATCATCCATATGAATACCCAACTTCAATAGGGAAAGAGAAGAGAAAAAATCCTTTCAAATCAATTGACAAAATGGGATAGAAATTGTGCGAGGCTTGAAGCAGATGTAGTCTCTATAAGAAATGGTCTAGAGAAATATATTATTTAGGTAGATCTAAAAACAATATTGGTAAATGGATCTAAAACCATCGATAACATATTCATTAATTAAATATCAGTAGTAATAAAGATATAGTTTGGGAGCTTGTTATAGACATATTTGGGCACTGCAACCCCAATCACATATGTCCATAAACCAAGGGCTTCTAAACCCCTAAAAGTGTTGTTTCATACCCTAAGGAACAAGGTCAGCTGATTACATCATTTCCCAGAAGTTCTCCCTGAAAAACTACTCAGAACTGGTCAAAACTGGACCATACAAACTGCTCCACGCTGAGGGTGCGATGCATCTCACCTATTACACATGGGGGGTGCAATGCATACTTAAATTCCCTTCTGTAGGGTGTGATGAGTGAGAGCAGACATATGGCAAAAGCGGTTTGCTAGGTGTAAACTCAAAGAATCTTCTAGAAACTACTCATATGACACTTGCCTCTCTAAATTCGCCCAGGGATGAGTAAGAGATCATGAAATCTCCAAGTGAAACCAAGAACTATTAGTGAAATGACACTAATCAAAGTCCTAAAAGCTGACTCACTCTCCTGCAAACATCTATATATGGATCCCTCATCCTAGAGATGAAAGAGGCTGGAATTTTGTAATTTGCAAGGAAGTGTTGTTGGTTTCGCTTTGAAGACATTGTTGGGTGATCTTGCTTTGTATGAGGTGAAGAGGGCTTTCATGATGGGAGGATGATGCTAGATCAGACAGCTTGGTTGTAATCCTCTCTTCTACTACTTCTATCAATAAAGCTATTTGAGTTTTCCTCCATATGCTTGTATATCTCTGAATCTTGTATTTGTATTTTCATTTATATGGTTAATGTACATCTGATCCTACATTGTTTATGGTTATAGATCTCTATGATTTGATGACATTTTTCTGCCTTGACTCTACAGGTGTCCTTTGAAGTAGGACAAGTGAGAAAGGAGTGGCAAAAGCTCTATCAAGGGAGAGAGGAAACAAGCAAGGAGACTAGCGAAACACTGAGGTTGGTACTCTCTGCTTCTCTCTCATCTATCTCTCATAAAGGAAAACACAAGTAACTTTAGTTTGTTTGTTTCTAATATAGCTACCCGTCTTAGTGGGACTAGCAGCTCTGAATGGACACTAGTTTTCCTGATAACAGAGCTATATCTTTCTCATGCCATTAATCTTGTCAGTATTGGATATGGAAGCACCTCAACACACTGCTGAAGTGAAAAGTTTCAATAATTCTCATAATCCATATAAAATATTTGGCTCACTTGTCACACACAACATTAGTATGAAGGCTTCAAAAATTATTATTCGTAACTAGTATCAAACCATTCATTAGTTTCATAAAATTAGGGGGAGATTTGATAGTAATAAGAAGCATGAACTCAGGGGTTGTTTACATGACGATACATACATGATCAATAGGGATTAGATATGTATGGACATTTTTCTAAAATTTGAAATTGCTAGTAGTTGTTCATTGTTATTAGAAGCTACATACACAATGTCTTTCCATTGATGTGAAAGGAATCGAGCTAACACACTTGGATATTTGGGAAGGGACCAACCATTAGAGAAAATTTTAGAATATGGTATAGATCTACACTTGACATAAATCATTTCGGAATTGGTTTTGAAATTAGTTCTGAACAGTGATGCAATATTTAGACACTTAGTGATGTAGGGGGAGACAATAACTAGTTTAGAACTACATTAGATATCAACTACTATTATGGTATTCTTAAATTGATGTAGAGTCTGGAACTTGAATACAAAGTAAATTGGTATACAACTTAGTTGGTTAAGAGCATATATCACTAGAAAATGGGTAGTAAATGCTCAAAATTCATAGGGATTCCAAAAGTTACAAATTCTTTGATGCCAAGGGTTCCATCAAAGAACAAGTGGGAGATTGTTGATAGTGATGTCATTAATGTCAAGCCTATCAAGGCGAAGATTGTAGAAGGAAGAAAATTGAGAAATATAAAAATATATTGCTGAAGAAAAACTTGTGCAGAAGTAAATCTTTGGTGGAAGGAAAATCTTGAGGTGAAGAAAATCTTGTGCCAAAGCAAAGCTTGCGAAGACTAAATGCTTGTGCAGAAGAAAAACTTGTGTGTAAAAAAACCATGTGTGGAAGTAGACCTTGTGTAGAGAAAAGACTTGCGTGGAGTAATTTTTTTGTAAAATTAAGGGTATGCTCCCCTACTCTACTCAAAGTAGGGCCAAAAAATGCTAAGTGGAAATGATGACATGGAATGCAAGGTGGAAATAAGTAGTGACGTGTCAATAAAAGTGATGATACATGGTGGGATTCTTTTGTGGTCTTGACCAATAAAATATATAGATTGTAGGTGAAACATGGTAAGTAACATGAAAATTCGTGTGGTAAAAGAATAGGTAGATCGCTATGATTGGTCTATGGTGGCATGATGCAATAGATTCAAAGGAATCAATATTTGTGCAAGGAAATTGTTTGGTAAAGTGGTTATGTGTGAAATAATTTTGATGCTTCTATTTTTTATAAGAAAAACCATGTGACAAAACATTATAGTAGTTCTAGGTCCCATATCATTACTTATGTCATCAAAATATCGAATGTTTTAAATGGAATAGTAGTGAATTGTCCCCAGGGGTGAAATCATGAAGTGGCAAGACAATTAGCCATCAGTTGAAATAAAAAACAATGAATGTCATCAAGTATATATTATATTTATAGAGAAAATCTAGGGTCCATATTGAGGTAATGTTGGTTAAAAGTTCCCAATATATTGGTTCTACATCAATAGATAGGGAAGTGGTCATTAAGAGAGATTATGGGTCAGACAAGTCAAAATTCGATAGGGGACTCGACGACATGGAAAATCTAATAGAATTAATTGAAAAAAATCCCATGAAAGAAAATCGATATAGTTAGGTCCAAATGAAGGGAAATCATGTAACATTAATTAAAAAAAATAGAACCCTCCTAGCCAAGAAAAGGTGTACAGATAGACCCAAATAGAGAAATAAGATGACAAGAGTTATAAATAAAAGTTGGAAGTTAGAGGTTGATGTATTGATGACAACGTATGATAGAGCATATACATGATTAGGAACCAGTAGTGATGCGTAGAAATACATAATAGTAGTATGACCATGTGGAAGTATAAGATTGGTGAAGAGAATGTGAAAAATGTGTGAAGAGATAGGAGATATGTAGAGATTTGGTCCAATAAGAGACAAAAGGAAATCTCAGAGCAAGTGCATTGGTAGATAAAAGTATACACGTGTAAATAGAGTTTTTGTGTTTGAGTTGTGAGAGATCAAGACGAGTGAGGAGCATGTACAATAGAGTGCTATATTGGGCAACATGGGAGAAGACTGCTAATCAACTAGAAAGTAAAGAATTGTATTGAGAAATAAAAGAAAGAAAGGACATATAAATTAAAATTTTGTTGCTGATACAAGAACTAAAAAAGGTTCCTCTGGATCCAATCCAAAAATGTGATGAAACAGAAATGTAGAATGTAAATTAAAATGGATTGGTAGATCCATAGGGGATTTGTGTCTCCTACAAGATGGAGCTTGCAAATGTAAGGGGATTGGTGACTCCTCTAGGTTTGTACCTACAAAGATCATATTAGTATGTCAGTGTGTGCTTCAATCATATAGATAAAAGATGTTTATGGTTTCCCCTTGGATAGGTTTCCATGTATATCTTTTGCTCAATGCTCTCTATATGACTAGTGTATTATTTTGTGATTGAATGATTTAAATAAGTGAAAATTTCTATTATCTTGATTTATCCACCCTATTAGTATAACTGTTAAATCCAACAAAGTATAATATTTACTGAAGAGAAGCAATATGCATTTAAATGTGATTTCCCTATGGAAAATTGTTTGTATGCATAATTTTAAACCAGTAACAACTAAATGATAAATTTAATATCGATTATCTTATATGTTTTATTAGTTACCATAGTGAAATGAAAATGCATAAAATGGGTGTATGTAAGTCTTGTATCACATAGTGTTTTGAAAATATTGGACAGAGTACACATTAAAGCTATAAAAAATAAAGTCATCCTCATACATTGGCATCTGTGCTACATAAGAAACTATTGTTATATGAACATAAAATGGAAAAGTATTGTTAAAAGAAAAGAAGAAAAAGTAATATTCCTAATACACATTGGTTAGCAATTTTGGATTAGCTAAAGTGGTTGCAGATGTATACCCAAACACACCCTCTCTCGCCAAAATGTGTAATCCAACTCTATGCTTTGACCCTCTAATAGAAAAGGTGGTGTAAGGATTTTGTGAGTTCTTTCCACCTATGGTATGGAATATTTGTAATCAATTTTCATTTCTTATATTAGTCTAATACATGAGTAGACAAGTTTAAACAGAATATATAAAACATCATTTATGAAACATGTTTCCTTGACTGACTAAATGATTGTGAATGGCTTTAACCAATCATAAAATATGATGCATTTTCTGTCATATTGAGGCAAAGGGACAACTCAATTGTTTAAACTTACGAAATACATGATGTATTTCATCTTAATATAGTGTGTCACGTTAATGATATAATTCATGTTAGCATTAATTTACAAACCTTAAATGTTTTTGTGTAGATGATAAATTATCAATGCATGTATCATGTAATGTACTTTCCATGATCATCCTCATAACCTTTATATTATTATTAACATGATTCCATTCTATGCATCTTTATTTTCACTTTGCTTGATGTCAAGTTTTCATTGAAATGAAAGTATCTAAAGACTTTCTTGGATGATGCTTGGGGTGTTGGAATGACTTAAATGAGGGCTCCTAATGCTTCTCTCTTATGCATCCTTATTTAGGTTACATCTCAAAGAACCAAAGAGAAAAATAATACTACCTTTTCCATTTAGGGATCTCTAATGACTCTATTCATGATAGGAGAAACTCTACTTAATATCAATTTTTCTTTCACTACACTTTAAGACAAGCAACAAGAGTTTTCACAAGAAAATTCTCTTATTCCAAAAAATAACAACACGAAGATATAGAAAATAAAACTTACATATAAGTGTGCATGCATAAATATTCATTGGAATTTTCCAATTTTTTAGCTCAAATGCACTTTTAACAAGAGGAAATCCATGCGGACTAGCATCACTAGCTTTGGTATGCTGGTTGGTTGGAGCAAATATTTCTATCAACCTATTCATTTATATTTTTCATCAACAACTTCAAAAGTAAGCTCATTTCACTACAAAAGAAATTGTGAGCTATATATACACATTTATATATGTCATTAACAGATTTGGAATCCTCTTTTTTTTGTATCATTAACTTTTAGTAAAAATAATATAGGTAATTGGTAAATAAAGAAAAAAAAACATTTTCTTTAGATATATTTAGTGTACAACAAAGCTATAGACATACATTGACCAATAGAGACTTCCTAATATTGTATGTCTACCTCTATATGGTATGAATTTCAATTCCTATATTCCTCTATAAGGCACGGGACTCAACACATATGTTCCAATTGTTGGACATCATTAGACTCTAGTATTTGGCCATGAAAAAACAAAATTATTATACACATGCAAGCTATCAATGTACTTCAACAACTTTATGCATTATTGGTTTAGATAGTTATAGGAAACACAACTATGTTCAATCAAATGCCCCCACCTTATTGATTCACCCTACCTGAGACCTAAATGTGAGAGTTACATCCCCCCTTACCATGGGTTCAGTCATGACCTTATTGCATTCATTAGAACTTTTGTGAGCAACTGGATTAGTTTTTCAATTGTTCTCAAGTTATTGTAACCTATTTTGGGCCCTTTTCCACAATCATTACAAGAATTGTGGTCTTTTATTTTCAGGTGTGTCTTAGCCATGCAAATTCATGTTATTAGTTTTAGTACACTCATATTGAGTCCATACCACATAGTTCACCAAGTGACGGAAGCATACATGAATGAAATCATGGAAAATGGATGGAGAAGAGTTTCTTTTCAATCAATACACTTTTCCTTCCTTAATAAAAATATTAGCATTATTTAGAGTTTATTCAAAATTTTAGGATTTAGTAATTGTAATCATGATCCATGGTTCGTAGCTATAGTTTTATTCTAGAATACCCTAACTATCCAATTCACTCGTTAAATGTTATCTTAATGTTTTTATCAAAAAGTAGTAATTTACAACAAATAATAATAAATCACCTCATTAAATATAATTAGGATAAATTTTCCCATTTATTTAAGGAAATTCAAATACTTGAAACAAGTATAAAAATGGAGAATAGTTTCCTACATATTTTTCATGTGCGTAATGGTGAAAATATTCCTTAGAATGGAAGATCACAATCTCTGCTATAGAGCTACTTGAGTACAGATTACATACTGATGGTTATTTCCCAAATTGAGGAAAAATTTTGAATGGATTTTATCCATCAATTTCTTAACCTTGGTGTATAACTTACCTCACCTTGTCCCCGCATGATCTATGCACAACATTGTGGAACTACCGAGTTTTAATTTGAAAAAGAGCAACATGGAAATAAATATTTTATTATTGTGCCTAGATATACTAATCAAACCACATTAGAACATCATATTTCTCTATTCACTCATTAACCCATTGATCCTTCCCCTATTCATTGGTGTTTCTCATCATCTAATGTCTCACTAACTAGGTTGTTAGTGTTTGTGGTTAATTTCACTTAAAACACTCTTGTGCATGCAACAAAAATGATCCAGGTGGATGTTGGTGGCCACCGACCTATCCCACTTGGACCCCCACAACTATCTCTTTTAGTTTTTTAGTTTCTATAATTGTAGCACAATTTACTATTTTTAGTAGTTTTTTGGGTCCTGAACTTCCAGAGCAATTTTGAGGTAATAAATGAAATTTTTTGGGAAATCTGGGAGCAACATAGGTCCATGGATTGATCTTTCTCTTCCCAAAGTTGTAGTGCTTAGATAGATCTTTCTAACGAGCTATTGTACATGTCAAATGAAAATTGTATGCCAAAGTTACGACCCTTAGAAGTTGATGTACCAATTTACCCAAATGGGGCCCACAGTTTGGTGTTTCATATTCTAGGGTTAGGTTTTTGGATGTTAAGGGTTTTCCATTGTTTCTCAACAATAAATAGGCCTTCTAACCTCATTGTAACACAGTTCAAAGGCATGTAGCCGCCACATGTCTTCTCAGAGATAAGCTACCAGTGCCCTAGCTAGTTTATTTCCATTGCTATTTCTAAGCATATTTTAGTATTTTACATTAATGAAATGAAGCATTATTTCCGCTGCATCTCTATGTTTATGGTTATCTCTGTAATTTGTTTTGTTCTTGTTTAAATCCATGAAATGAAAAGATGTAGATAGATGAAATGCATCTGCAAAGGTAGATTCTTTTGTAACACAAATGCAAAAACAATATTTCTAAGAATGAACAAATGGTAAGTAAAAATTGTGGTTTCATTTCCAAGTACAATGTCTCCCCCCATGATCATCACTATAAAAAATACAACACATCCCTTCTCTCTATCACATCTCCTAAGATAGTGGTTTTGGATCAGCTGGTTTACAATTTTCTTGATGGTTAACACTAATGTAATTGTATGTTCTGTTAGAAGCTAGGAAAATACTCAAAGGGGGGTGAAACAATATTGTACGAAATTTAAAAAAATTCTTTCACTTGTAATGATATTAGGGCACCGACAAAATTTCCAACAATTGATTCATATGAGCATGGAAATAATAGATATACATAGCATAAATGGTACACATAGATTCTTCAACATTTTCTTCAGTGTATTCACAAGGCAAGAAACAAATTGTTGTTCCAAATTTTTCTGGCTATAACCAACAGGAAACTCCTACTCCCTAGCTTTTCATCTACAACTGAAATGAGCTAAAACCACTAAATATTTACCAGCAACCACTAGAAGGAGCTAGAACCCCTAAATATTTACTAGCAACTACTACGAGGAGTTGCAACCCCTTATTTGCATGGTACTACTTTCATGACCTCAATGATTCATCTTTCATACAATTTTCATAATCAAATGATGAAGGTCAATTCCATACATAAACAAATAAATTTGACTCTTCAGTCTCCCACCAAAACTATCATACAAACACCTTCAACAATGTCTAAATATTGAACAATCCACAATCATCCACTAACAACATCAATCCATCTCAACAACACATGTTCACTCTATTATTCACAATCTTGGAAATTCGTTTATGCTTATAAAGAAAATCAGACTGATATTTTTGCAATTAAAAGTTAGTTCTCTTCAACTATTTGCTTGCATGAAGCTTTAATTTTTTTCCTTTGTGTTTATTTGGTCAATTCATATGAATCTACTCTCAAAGTCTTCAAACTCTACTTACCTATTTCTATTTGAAAAAATGAGCTTAATTGCTTAATTTTTTATTCTAGAATTCTTATCAAAATTTTACTCAGACTTTCTAAATCTGGTGTATAACCAAATTTATCTTAATTATGAAATCTATCTCTGAATCTATCGATGCATATATATTTCCTTTCCAACTTGTTCATGCCTTCCATTTTAACTTCTAGTCTTTTCGGTGTTATTTTTGACAAAATTTGGTTGTCGATCCATCCATCCAAATATGGCATATGATTCCAAATTTATAAGTTGTTGAATCATTTTAGGGTTAAGCCTTCAATATATGCCAAAATCACTTTTAAATAAAGACTATACATCTACTATCGGTCTCAACTCTTTTATATAAAAACACTACCAAATACAACTTCATTGGGCCCATCGTGCTTTAAGCCTTGAGAGCTAATTTAACACTGCAAAAATTTGCACCCATGGTCGTCACGTTGCAAACAAATCTCAACTTTTCCCTTAAGATTTTAGCTCCCTTCTACAATCACATCTCTAGTTGATTTTCCATTGTGCTATGTTCACATTGGTCATGCACCACCCAATTGTACTACCATCGTGTCCTAAAGCTCTATCAACCCAGCAGTTCCTCCTTTATGCTCCCTTGGAATCTTTTGGGTTTAGGGAACGAGGCTAATGTATCCTAGTGGTTATTCCGACTGCATACAATAACCAATCAATGAACATGTAGGTTTGAATGTTAATTCAACATGTGCATGGTGCCTAGTCAGTGTAATGTTCCTCTTTCCAGTCGCTTTGCTTTTGTTACCTTCAAGGTCCAGGTATCGGGATGAGTTGCCCTGATGGGTACGACCCCTGTGCTCATGAACCAATAAACCAATAAACTGTAAGTTTGGTTGAACTTTCTTCTGACAACTACCATGTATGCTTGGTGATATGTCATCCCAATGCTATTTACCTACACTCACTTGAAACCTTCCCGCTAAGCCCTTCTAGGTTTTTGTCATGCTGACGTCACCAATGCCATGTGGTACCATTTTAGTGGTGACACATGTCAACTGGATTTGGTCCACTAGGGTACCTGAAAATGTTGAATTTTTCTATCATGTGTCCTTCATACTAATGTCATGATGACATCATCTTAGGTCAGTAAACTAGTGCCATACATTTGTTAGAGAGGAGAGAGAAAAGTGTCTCGGGCCTTGTATTTTTCAATGAATTCCTTTGTTAAAAAAATTAACTCAAAAAACAATTGGATTCAAACCTTTCCATAAATATTTTCAAGGACTCCCTACTCTATAGTTGCTATATTGCAATGTTGTTTGGTCCTCTACCATCCCGAGCCTTAACCTTTTGTGCACACTGTGTTTCTTCTGGGATAGTCCTCCTGGGATGTCTTCATTCCAGGCTTTCTCTTTTACGCAACCTTGATTTATTCAGGGA
The DNA here is from genome assembly GCA_031772625.1 of Pinus tabuliformis. NCBI lineage: Eukaryota > Viridiplantae > Streptophyta > Pinopsida > Pinales > Pinaceae > Pinus > Pinus tabuliformis. The sequence continues at coordinate 580,531,491 of CM062818.1, forward strand.
CGGTCCCTCCTAGATGAGTTTTCACATATGGCCCATCTTTGCAAAGCATATACCAATCAAATGTGCTTAACACCGGTTGAAAATGGCAATAAGAAAATCTCGATTTAATTTTCCCTTCAATTAAATTAGGAGAAACTTGTAATTCCACATAAAAAAAGAACAAGAATTTGTTAACTAAGATAATTTCACTTGGTTGGCTCAGTTAATTCGAGCTGAGTGTCTCACATGAGTCATGTGGAGTGGCTCCTAGCTTTTAGGAGCCCTAGTGGAGTTTATTTTGATTTGTAAATAATTAATTCCGTTTAACTGAGTTAAAGCAAGTTAAACTAGTTCGAACTAGTGGAGGAACTAGTAGGAGGTCAAGGAGTGGGGTGCAACTTCAATGTTCACCCAGTTAACTAAAAGTTCAACCATAAATAACTCATACATGTGTCATCTATGAGTTACCCAGTTGATATTGGAGTTCAAGGGGAATGTACTCTTAGTTCTATAATCATCCAAGTGGTATAGGTGGTGCATGCAGTCAGAGGAAATCCTATAATATATTGTGCAGTTACGAATGAGGAATTTCCCTAATTAATAAGGGCTAATTCCCAAGGAAAAAATGAAAGGAAATAAGTAATCGAGGAAGTAGTGAGATAGATAGAGATAATGAAAATGTTTTTCACGCTTGAGCAAAGAATTGCAATCTTCTCTTATTTTTCTGGCTAATGCAATATACAGATAGCATGGGTTTTTAGCTATGTTTCTCCCTAGGAAATCATTGTGTAATGTGTTGATTGAATTCCTTCTCTTGTATGCTTTGTGATTTCGCGATAATTAATTTTTTTCACATTTTGTAGATTATATTCAAGTCTATTGTTTTAGTGAATTACAATTAGAAGTTTGAATCTACAAGGAATTTATACATGGTGTCCGAGCTAGAATCACAGTAGACAAGATAATTTGAATTTTATGCAGGAGGTTTGAATTACAATATTAGTGTTGCAGATTTTCTCGACTACTGAGAAGATGACTTCCACCAGACTTAGGCTCGATTTTGGAAGGAACTGCACATTTTGTGGCATGGAAGATCTGTATGGAAGAGGTATTAAATAATAACGAACTACTAGATTACATCATGACAGATGTATTAAGCCCCCAACAATTGATGCCCAAGATCTCACTCAGTTGATGAAGGATGTAGCTAAAACGAGGAGGATCATATTGGAGAGAGTTTAAAATCATATTGTCTCAAATATACATGGGAAAGAAACTCCATTCGCGATGTGGAAAAGCTAATTGGAGCAATAGTGATGACAGGAATTTGGCACTGAAGGACAAATTTCATAGCATAAAGATAAAACAGAATGACATAATTCCATAGTACCTGAGCAAGTTTACACAGTGTGGTGATGAACTTGGATGGGTCAATGTGATTGTCCCTAAAGAATATTCGGTAGCTCTAACTCTGTTGGGTCTTCCCAAGAGCTAGCATAGTTATCAAGATTTCATGAATGGTAGTGAAAAACTACTGAGTTGGGAGCAGTTATGGTACGATCTAGTGTAGGAAGAAATAAGGTAGGAAAACTGAGGTGGGACCTCATCGAAATAAGAGGAAGATGCCCTTGCATTAGTCAGAAAAGGAAAGAAATCCAATGGAAATAATTCCCAAGGAGAGGAGGGAAAGAAGAAGCACTTTTGCAATATCAAGTGCTTTCACTCTCATGAATTCACGAATTATGCCATGAAATTTCCACAGAAGAAGGCAAGAAAGAAGGAGCATGGAATAGTAGCAGCAGGTGAACCTCTAGCTTCAAAAATTGAGCTTGATTTTATGCTCATTGCAAGCATGACAAGCACAATAATGGGAATCATGTGGTATGCAGGTAGTCGTGCATTGTTCCTCATGACAGGGAATAGAGATGTTTTTAGTGACTTGGAGGAGAAAGACCTCATGTAGAACATTGAGTTTGGAGATGACAAAAGGTATAGCACAACTAGTATTGGTACCATTGATATTTAGAGGGACTGTGGCTCCCCTTTTACACTCAAGGTTGTGATGTTCGTTCTGCAGCTAAAGAAGAAACTTGTTTTCATCATAGTATTGGAATACTGTGGCTACGATGTGATATTTAGTAAAGGGAAGGTTTTGCTTCAACACATCAACAAGGGATAGGTGAAGCAGATCGGTGTGCGAGTCAAGAATATATATGGAATTGAGGTAGAAGATGCATGAAAGCCCTTAAAGAGCAAGGAAAAGGTTAGAGACTTGGTGGTTGAGAGGGAGCATAATTTACCTCTCGAAACAAAGCCTCAAAAATTGCCTCGGCAAGTTGTGGAGAAGCCACAATTGGAGAAGCAAAGAGGAGATAGAGTGGAAACATCCACTCAATCAAAGATATCCAATATAGGGAAATTTCGATCCAAGTGGGCAGAGGGAGCACATGCAACCATACCTCCAAGTGTGAGGTGGGGCAATGTGAAGCAATACTCCCAAGAGTTGTAGAAATTTGGGCAGGGTCCATTGAGGTGTTCTCGTCTCATGGACCATTACCTTTCTATGGGGGTCCATAATATTTAGTAGCAGGAGGATCAATGTCAGTCATATACTAAGGAGTGCAAAACAGTGTTGACAACAGAGAAGGAGGCTCAGTAGTAGAGTATATAACAACACAGTTTTCCCAGTAAACAGTTACAGATTGGTCTAATGATTTTTTTATTTATTATTTATGCTCAGCTGCAGATGTTATAGTAGTAGCAACAACAGTGAGAAGTGTTGCACGAAATGCATTCCAAAGGTGTTGGATCGGAGTATATGTGAATCCCTTTCTTGTTGAGAGCGAGCTTTGAAAATGGCAACAAGAAAATCGTGATTTAATTTTCCCATGAATTAAATTAGGATAAAATTGAAATTTCACATCATAAGACAAAAAGAATGTGTTAACTATGTTAATTTCACTTAGTTGGCTCAGTTAGTTCGAGTTGAGGGTCTGACTTGAGTCATGTAGAGTGGCTCCTACTTTTTAGGAGCCCTGGTTGAGTTTATTTTGAGTTGTAATTAATTAATTTAGTTTAACCGAGTTAAAGTCACTTAAACTAGTTCCAATTGTTGGAGGACCTAGTAGGAGGTATAGCAATGGGGTGCAACTTCATTGTTCAACTAGCTAACTGATAACTCATCCATAAATAACTCATGGATGTGTGATCTACGAGTTACCATTTTCATATTTGAGTTCAAGGGCAGTGTACTATCAGTTGTATAATCATCCAAATTTTACAAGTGATGCATGCAGTCAAAGGAAGGCCTATGATGGATTACACAATTATGGATAAGGAATTTCCCTATATAATAGGGGCTAATTCCCAAGGAAATAATGCAAGGAAATAGGGACTTGGGAAAGAAAAAAATTGGTTAAGTAATTTTCAAGGCTTGTCTAGGAAGCAGTGAGACAGATAAAGATATTGTAGAGGTTGCTCGGGCTTGAGAAAAGAATTATAATCTTCTCATATTTTTCTAACTAATGCAATATACAAATAGTAGCAGTTTTTAGCTGTGGATTTCCCCTGGAAATCATTGTGTAATGTGTTGATTGAATACTTTCTCTTGTATGTATTGTGATTCTGCGATCGTTAATTGTTTCTACAGTTGGTAAAGTAGATTCAAGTCTATTAGTTTAGTAAATTACAATTAGCACTTTGCATCTACAAGGAATTTCTACAACAGGTACTGACTTCGCTTGTAGTTTCGTCATCGTGGGTGTTCCCTTATGCTTAGTCCTTTGAAATTTTTGGGGACACCTATGACCATGGTGAGCGGTTATGTGGGGCTCCAACAGTAGCGAATGAAATTGTTTCTCATTTCATTGCTATTTAGGCTACATTTTCCTGATCCTTTGGATAGCAATTCTGCTAACTTACTCTACCATGTTTTGTAAAACACCAAACTAAAACATCCACCAAAAGTCCTCTACCATTGATAGCTCAAAAATCTTTGACTTTCCGGGGTTCGGACTTTGACTGACCATAAATTTTGATCCAAGAGATCATTTTTTATCTTCCACATACCACTGGAAAGCTCTTTCAGAGCTCTATCTAGATATGTGAGTTCCCACTGCACTTGAAATGATCTGCTATCCAAGAAATGACTTCAAATTCTCTACACAACTTCCACCTTTGTCTTTTACATACCTTGAGTTAATCTTCATTCTACTTACAATCATCAATGCTTCTCCCTTCATCCTCATCACTTTTTCAATCAATAACAACACATTTCTAACACTTTATCCAAATTTGAAATCAAATTACAATGTAAATAACTAACATAATTATTGTTAATTAATAATAGAGAAGCTTTAATCCTAATAATGATAATGTGATTCACAATTTATATATCATAACGATAAAAATACCCTTCAATTAATTGATATATTTTACTAGTGTGCCAACATTAGCTTCTATAATGTGCAAATGTAATGGCCATATATAGGGCACATCTCTAGCCTTATTGTATCTATAGAGAGGCATCTCCTACTATGCGCTGAAGTAAAGGATATGCAAAACACTTCTTTAACCTTATTATATCGATAGTTATTGATGTTATATTCTTGTCTAACGAAATTCTAAGATATAATTACATGTATCGTAGTATGCTTTACCATTATAATTTCGTAATTTGATTCTTAATTTTCGACACCTTTTCTTATGGAGTAAACCCGATAATATTCCATCCCTAACAAAAAATGATGTATTTAAAGAAATTTTCTAGTGGAATCTATGCACCAAAAAGAGCCATTCACTATGTTAGGCTTTATATTGATAATAATACATATGCTATTATACACGGAAAGATCCCTTGGATAATAAAATTTCCAACCTGTTTAATATTCAAAGTGGTTTATGAGAGGTAATGTTTTTTATAATATTAAATATGTTGCAACATATGGAAGGACCTATCACTGTACGAAGAGCCTGGTGAAATATGGGTTAAATTGTTAAATTTTGAAAAAATTAAAAATTAAAAAAGCTTAAAAATGATATATATATATATATATATATATATATATATATATATAACTTTTTCTCAAAACGTAAGGAAGAAAATATACTTTGCTAAATTTGATTTAATATTTAATAAATTTAAAATAAAGATACATCTATGCTGATATCCTAACATTTACACCCTACTTAATATTTCAAGTAATACGTGAGAGGTTATTTTTGTTTGAAGAGATATAGTCATTTGTCATTTGATTATACTCGTTTTCAGATCTAATAATTGCATATACGTGGTTGCTTATTTTACTATATTCACCTCCACTTGTATTATTTTATTTTATATTATGTTCCGTGATAGTATATATGTTGTAACATTTATAATGGTAGGTGATAGTATATATGTTGAAACATCACTGGAAGTGGTTGAACATTCCCTCTCCTGGATCTATGCTTCTGTCATCATATCTCGATTTTGATAGCAGTGTCAGATTTCATATTTCTCGCGGATCCGGTTTTGTACTTGGTTGGTTGGTTGGTTGGGGGTAGGTGTCCCATTTATTGAATGGAACTCCTATCGGACTCATCCGCCACGGAGGCAATGGTCCACGCAGCCATTCAGACGGAATCAATCAAAGAAAAGTCCAAGCTGTCATTTGACTGGGAAGCCACTTTAGATGAATTGGTGATCCGTCCTACGGTCCCTCATAAGGATAGTAATAAGATAATTAGAAAGCCATATGTCGGTGAACGTTCCCGAAAGAACCAAAAGCCTGTTAAGGCTATTCCGCCCCCTGCCGCCATCAAAATTGACAGCATCCATTTAACTGATCGTATTGTAAGCTTGCAGACTAAAGCTTTGATCGGCCGCTGGCATTTCCCGGAGATGAATGACCAACACATGAGAGACTGGCTTGAAGCACAGTGGAAGCCTATTATAGGTTATGTCCCGATTATTGCCAGGTTATTAAAAGAGTGGTATTGTTTCCACTTTCTTAGTGCAGAGGATATGGAATCTATTTTTAAACATCAATGGGTATATGGCCGTAGTTTTCTGGCACTTCACAAGTGGTACTTGGGTTATAATCCGTTAAGGAACACGCCCTCCAATAACCTCATCTGGCTGAAACTTCTCGGTTTGCCCCTGGAATTATGGTCGAAAGAGACCTTAATTGAAATCGGGAATGTTATTGGCAGGTGTGTTTATGTTGATCCGTGGTGTCTAGGGGAGAAAGACAAAAGAATGGCTTGGATATTAATTGAAAAAGCCTACCATGGAGGCTTTCCGGAATACATAGATATCAGCTGGAATGAGCAGACCATTAGGTAGAGGCTATATTTCTGGGGTGTGCCCTTTAGATGCGCTGCTTGTCATCTTATTGGGCACCTTATCAAGAATTGTCCGTGACATCATTTGAAAGGTCATAAGCACTATAATATATCCAAATTCGTGGAAAAGCCACATGGACGGAAGGCCTCTTCTATGGATTCTGGAAAATTGGATTCACCAAAAAGTTTTTCCAGGTCAACCCACCTTGTTGTTTCTGATGGGGACTATCAGAAATCCCCCCAGCTGGTCATTGAACCAGATCCTTTGAACATAATTTCTCCCTCTATGCCTGCGCTGGAGACTGCCTCTAAATATGAGATCCTTTGACCCCCGAACCCTCCATTGGAACCTTTGCCCGACCAGGTTGTTCCTAACCCACTCCCTATTCCTAAACCTGCCATTAACAAGGAAGTCCACTTTTTGAGTTCATCACTGTCACCCCCTTCTCAGAATAAGTCCTCTGCTGGCAAGATGGTAGACCCTCTGACTGCTCCCACTTCGGTCAACTCCACGGTATCGTCGCCTACCAACTCTATCGGTAGCGACCTTGACTATCTTCTAACTAAAAAATCTCTCGACCTCAGGTCGCTCACCGTTCATAAGCCTGACAAACATATCTCTCCTAAGATCAGTCCAAAATCGGCATCTAATATGACTATGAGAAGAAAGAACAACTGCAACAACAGGCATTTTAGGGGGAGGGGAGACGCTTCTGGTCGTGGTATCAGTAATCTCTCTCTAATTGACATTCCTATAATTGACATGACTGATGATTGGCCCCTTAGAGCAAGCAAGGCCGGATCACCTTCGAAATGAATCTCATTGTATCGGTAAATATCCGAGGTCTGGGGCCAGACCTGAATTTTTTGGCATTGAAAAACTTCTTTTTGTCGGCAAATCCTAAAATCATTCTTATACAAGAGACCATGCACGCTGCTCCTCTAACAGTATCATATTTTAGGAAAATGTTTCCCCTTTGGCATATTTCTGCTGTGGAGGCTAACGACCTATTTGGCGGGTTGGCAGTGATTTGGGATCCTCTGTGGATCAATGCAAAAGCCTATAGTTGCATAGCAGGCATCCTCATTTTAGCGCAGATAAGGGGGAAAAAATGTCCTATTAATATATTGAATGTTTATGCTTCATATAATAATAGGTCGATTTTTTTGGGAAAGTCTGTTTGTCTCTGAAATTTTTGATGTGGAATCGTTACTGATCGCAGGGGATCTAAATATCACGCTTAGCATGGATGAAATATGGGGAATAATAAAAAAAAAATATCCTATTGTGGTCAAGATCAGAAATGAGCTGCTTTGCAAGAACTATATCGACATTCTCCCGCCCAAAATTCTTCCAACATGGGAAAACGGAAGGATTGAGAACGCTTATGTTGCTAAAAGAATCGATAGATTCATCCTACACGCTAGTGTAATTGACATTCTGGGCATGCCATTTTCTACAATAGAAAATATCTTCATCTCTGATCACAGGCCGATCATTCTTGGATGGAGAAATAAGGGATTCAGAACTGGCTACACATTTAAATTCAACAGGCAATGTTTGGAGGACCCAGAATATAACATCACTATAAAAAAATCATGGTCCGAGTTATCGTCCTCAAAATCGCCACCTGCCTTAATAACCTTCAGGGAAAAGATGGAATTGGTTCGAAAGGTAACAAAAGAGTGGCAATTCCAAAAGAGACAAGCAAATAAAAAAAATCTCCGGGAAATACAAATGGAACTTGACAGTGCTGCGATCTCCATGGCTAACAACTCATCAACATTTGAAATGAGATGTAGAATTAAGGAACTGCATAAGAAAAAACTGATGATTATGAAACAAGAGGAAACCTACTGGAGATTAAAAAGTAGAGCGTGATGGATGAATGAAGGAGATAAAAATTCAAAATTCTTCCATAATTATGCAAATTCCAGAAGGGAGAAAAACTTGATTTGGAAAATCAGCGATGGTAAAGGGGGGTTTTTTTATTCTCAGCGGGATATTACTGATGAGGCGGTGGCATATTTCAAAAACCAGTATAAAAGATCAGAAAACTGCAAAATCCATGACATTTTATGGGGAATTGAACTATTCCCTTGCATGTTTGATGAAGAGTCAAATGATCTAATATTCAAGCAAGTTTCGGAGGATGAGCTGCTGTCTACTTTGAAATCCTTCAAAAAGGACAAGAGTCCTAGTCCAGACGGCTAGACGGTAGAATTCCTCATTCATTTCTTTGACATCATAAAATATGATCTGTTGTGGATGGTCGAGGGCTCTAGAATGGCGGGCAACATAATCAAAAACTCACCTCTACCTACATAGCTCTTATTCCTAAGAAGGGGGACATACAAAATTTTCAGGACTTTCGACCGATCTCGCTATGTAATATTTCATATAAGATTGTCTTGAAGATTATAGTTGAGAGGATCAAAGGAGTGTTATCTAAGTTTTTAACAAAGGAGCAACACGGTTTTCTAAAAGGAAGAAACATTCATGATGCTGTGGCTAGTACTCAGGAGGGACTGTTCGCAATTCATAAAAAGAAATGTGATGTGGTTATTCTTAAAATCGACCTCTAGAAGGCATACGATTGCTCGGATCGGGGCTTCATCAGGTGCCTGCTGGCAAGGATCGGTCTGAACTCCAACATGATCAACTGGATCATGGCATGTGTTGAGCCAGTGGACTATGCAATTATCATCAACGAGATTCCATCCCCTTTCTTCCGAGCGGAAAGGGGTCTCCGTCAGGGATGCTCACTCTCCCCGCTGTTATTTATTTTGGCTATGAATTCCCTCAGCTTGCACATCAATAAGGCTATCAATGAAAACTTGTGTCGCCCACTTAAAATATGCAGGAACATTTCAATATCACACAATTTATTTGTTGATGATATCATATTATTTGGCTTGCTTTGCACGGGTACCTGGACATGTTACTATGAAATCATAATAAACTTCCAGATGGCTATGGGCTTGATAGTCAACAATGAGAAATCTGCAATTTATCACAATGAAAATAATCAAGAATCTATAGAATGGTTATCAGAATCATTTGGAATTAAAGCGCAACCTATCAACTGTGGCATGAAGTATTTGGGTTTCCAGATCAAAGCAAATGGCTACACAAAATCTGACTGGAGTTGGATCCTTGACAAATTCCATAGAAGGATATCAGCTTGGGAATTCAGGTGTCTATCACTGGCGGGAAGAGTAGTTCTTGTGCAATCAGTTTTGAACCAACTCACGGTCTACTGGGCACATTTATTTGCTATTCCTGCAAGCATTATTAAAAGCATGAATAGACTGTCTGCCAATTTCATCTGGGGAGGCCAAGCAGACAAGAGGAAATTTCATCTCACAAAATTAGCCAGCATCTCTTTGCCAAAGAACATGGGCGGTTGGGGCTTACTTGATATGCAATCTTTTGGAAGGGCCCTATTATGCAAATCTCTGTGGAGAGTTGTTCATGGTGTATGTCCATGGTGTTACATGATTCAGGCGAAATATTTAAAAAGGAAGGACTTAATTTTCTGGTACAGAAAAGGAATGATCGGGGTGCCATATGGATCATCAATTTGGAATAGCCTCCGCAAGATTGAATCTTATTTTCTGAAGAACCATATCTGGCATTTTCAAAATGGAAGCAAGATACTTATTGGTAAAGATCAATTTAAGGGAAGCAGCGGGGTGATTAAAATACCTGAACCTCTTTTGAATTTCTTCCACATAAGAGGATATTTCTATTGGGATAGTTTGATTGATGAATGGCAGGGACCTATTCCTCTATGGAAAAACGCAGACACACTACAAATGCCTCAGACGATTGCAAATCAGTGGGATCTCATAAGGGCGAGTCTTAGGAATTGTGGAATATTTCGCAATGTGGATTCTGATTATTTAATATGGAGCCACTCAAAGGAGATGAATAATATAAGGGTCAAAGAAGTATATCAGCACATTCTGGAATCAAAACGATACCCGCTCAATCCAATATTTCCTCATATTTATTGGAAGGATGGTTGTCCATAGAAAATGATACACTTCGCGTGGCTTACCTTTCATAATAAGATTTTAACCTGGGAGAATTTGAGGAAGCGAGGATGGATCGGTCCAGGCATATGTCCTCTGTGCAGATCTTAAGGGGAATATAATAATCACCTGTTCATAAGTTGCTATCGTTCACAGTAATATAATGATCACCTGTTCATAAGTTGCTATTGTTCACAACAAATTTGGCAGTCTCTGGAGAACAGTTATGGAATCAAACTTAAGGCACATGCTTCAATATTTGATATGCTCCTTTGGTGCAGCGTACAGAAGTTAACTTGGAGAAGGATAATAATATCTGCCCTGTGGCACATCTGGAAATGGCGGAACTATATCATTTTCAACGATTCAAAAATGGCTAGCTCAGAAATCTTTTTTAAAATCGTTGCTGCTTATGAAGCCCTTCCACAAAAAGCTATCAACCAAAGAGGGGGCGAATCCTCTGAACAATCTTTGGAGAACTCTCCCTTCCCAAAGGTGTATTTCGATGGTGCTAAACAGCAAGGCTCATGTGGCTGTGGCATCCTGATCATGGTAGATGAAATCACACAGTTCTCCATTCACTGGAACGGGGGGAGAGGTCCTAATAGTAAAGCGGAGGCCATGGCTCTCGCAGGGTTATTAAAATTTTGCCTCTTCCTTAATCTTCAGCATGTTTCGATTTTTGGAGATTCGAAGGTTATGGTTGACTACATCTCTGGTAAGAACCATATTGCAATACCACATTTGATTGGCTGGATGGGGAGGATTAGTTTCTTCTGGGATTCCATGGTTGGAGGTTCTATTCACCCTATCTGCAGAGACAAAAACAAAAATTATCTGGCAGACTCACTGTCTAAAACAGGTCTACATGATGCTACAGGTTTTTGGTTTTTGCAGGTTCTAACTAAGGGAGTAAGCTATCATATCCAAGAGTTTATTATGCCGGATTTCTAGGTTCACTTCTGTTTTCTTCACAGGTTTCCATGGACGCGTTTATGATCTTTATGTGGCTATTTTCTTTTATCTTATTTTTATGGATGGTGTATATGATGCTTCTGAACATCCTTATGTTCCCTGTTTCTCTATGAACACATGTTTGTTTTGGAGATCCCCCAAAACATTTTGTTACAACCTATTTTCCTTATCTATTAGCCGGAATTCTCCCATGATGATTTCATTTGGATTTCTTTCAAATGAAATTATATATGATGTAATTTTTAAACTTTATATCCCTCATATAATAATATTCAGCTTTTTCATTCTGAAAAAAATATGTTGAAACATAAGTAGGTATTGGAAATTTTCTAAGAGTAAAAGTGTTATTGTGTTTGGGATCACACCCCATCTGTATTTAATATTTAAAAGCAATCTTCTCAAATCTTATGTAAAGATGGGCGGATAAGAACATTTTGGAAGGTCGCAATCGTCAGGTTTAAACTATGATTTAACAAAGAAGGTGCTTTGTACATGTATTTTGGGATTGGAAATGGAGATAATTAAAAGAAAAGTAGCTCATGGAAATAATCATGGGAACTCAGCTCGAAATATTGTTGAGCCTATTAAGGGTATGGGCATAGTACATTAAGAAATATATCAGCAAATGAAAACGATCATGAGAGCTAAACTGGACACACTGTGGTGCCCATTTAGGGGTATGGGCAAGTTACATTAAACATATATATGGGTATGTGCAGCAAATGGAAATGATCATGGTTTTGCGCCCATTTAGGAGTACGGACACTGTACATTATAAATAAAATATATCTGCAGCAAAAGATGGCGATCATATTTTTAAGGAATACTACACGCATGCTCTTTGCTTATTGTGTTTTAAAACTCGAATAGTATTATACAGATCATGAGCTGAGCCAACAAAATGGCTACTGTGCCGGCCCATGAACTATTGTTGTGCTCATCAAAGACTGAACTGACAACAATAATTTTTTAGGTCAGATGTTAACAAGTTTCTCTGCATCGTATCGTACTATCGCCCACCCTGTTCTGTTTAGTGATTCACCACTTTACACTTTATCCCTTTTTCTTATTTTTGTCCTTATCTATACATAATAATAATTTCATTATTTTTTTCTCTCATTATTGACTTTATAAAAAATTATTGCGACATTATCTTACTTTTATATTCAAACAAACTACGAAAATCAATAAACTAATATCTTATTTCAAAGCAACATATAAAGTTATGGAGAACCAGTTGAACTTTCGTTGCCTTACCTTCACGTTTCTCCGTTGTTGAAAAGACACACTAAGGATGTATATCCGTTTTCCAAGAAGATCCAATAGAATAATCAATATTGTCAAAAGATTGCTTTTTCTAGATTTCGATTTGGATTGCATTTAGAATTTTCATATAGTTTGTGAATAGGATTAATTAGTTAGTAAAAGTAAAGCATTCGAATTATGTTACAAATTTAAATTTGAGTGGATATAACTGTTAGGTATCTATTTATTTTTTAAAATGTAAAATATAAAGTTTAATTTTTCATTATTTAAATTGTATTTTTGAATGTGATATATATAGGATTAAATTAAATTATTTAATATGTATATTTTTAGCATGGCAAATTAAAATATTTTTTATTATTAATATATTTTTAAGGACATCTCAATATTAATTAGTATTAAAATATTGTATTAATAATCGACACTGAATATTTAGCCGATCTAGAGTAGCTTGAGTGGTGATGTCCATGGAATGAAGTCTTACGGAACAGGAGATCTTGGGTTCGAATCTTGTACTACCCTACCCCGTAGTGGACTGAATAATGGCCGTGTAAAAACTCGAAAATCAGAGAGTCCTACCAAGCTTACAAAAAAAAGAATGAAGTCTTACCGAACCAGAGATCTTGGGTTCGAATCTTGTACTAGGGGTGAATAATGGACATGTAAAAACTTGAAAATAGAAGAGTCCTACCAAGCTTACAAAAAAAAAAAATCGACACACATCAATATAAATTAGTTAATGTAGATTTTCAAATAGTTTATTTAAATATCTTATTGAAATAAGTTTGAAAAGTATAAGGTTTAAACATCTTACTCACACATTTTTTTACTTTTAATTATTTTACAATATATTGATTTTTTTATTATAGCCCACATTATTTTTCTACTTAGAATATAATTTACTTTTATTTTAAATGAACCGACCGACTTACACATCCCCTCATACAAGGTTGTCAAATGACTTTCTCAGCTCATTTAATTAGTTAGTAAATACCACCCTAGATCAATCTAACTTCGGATCTATCATGCCTCGAGAGGGATCAAATCCCTCGACGTGCAAACCTTCTTTTTAGAGTGTAGAATCTAAGGAAAGGTTTGCACCTCGAGGGATTTGATCTCTCTCGACGCATTATAGATCTGAAGTTATATGGATCTAGGTTGGTTCGAGTTGAGGGCAGTAATGCCATATTTATCTATTATCATTATTATGTATATGTTTTAGATAAATTTCATACTTTAAATCAATCACCTCAAAAGGGATCGAATCCTTCAGCATGCAAACTTTTCCTTAAATTCTAAACTTTTTCCTTAAATTCTAAACTCCAGAAAAAAGGTTTGCGCCCCGAAGATTCGATCCCTTTCAGCACATGATTGATCCAGAGTTAGATAAATCTAGATTAGTTCTAGCTGAAGGAAACAATGTCATATTTTTAGATTATTATTATTATGTATATATTTGAGATAAACTTTATATTTTAAATTGTATTTTCTTTGTCTAACATAACCATATAATTTTTTCTTTTAATTTAATCTATATTACCTGTCTTAAATTATTTATACATCTCCAACATTTGAATTATATTACAACTTGAAACTTAAGTGGAGATAGTCATTTAACTTATTTATTATATTGCTATGCCTTTGAGAAGATGACCTTTTAAATATTAATTAATTTCTTACATGTAGGTTACTTCATTAACGATGTACGAAGACATGTTATATTACTCTTCGAATCCTGTTGACAATCTTTGCACTCATGACGTTATCTTATATTCGTAAGAGGGCTTTGCTAGTTTAAAAATCCCTTAGAGGTAAACAAATTTAAGGTATAGGAATTCTTAATTTAAGGATAAAGTTTAGATGTTTTTTTTGGTATAATGATTGTGATTGTATACACATGGAAAAGTAGATATAATTTTTATAAATCAATTTTTTTTTAAATGATTTATTAAAAAAAATGTATATTTATAGATAGGTTATGTTGGGTTTCATAATAGGATTATTATTAGAAGAAAATTTTAATTATGCATTAATATAATATTTAATTAATTATAGTAATTTTCTCACATCCAATTATATTTAATAATTTTTTAAATTTTAAAAATGAGTATTAGGTTTAGAAACAATTTATTAATAATAATAATAATAATAATAAGAAGAAGAAGAAGTAGAGTTAATAATTTGAACAATCACCTCTAATTAATATTTATCTCATTCTTTGTCAGGTTAGGCCTCTATGATCATGTAGTCAGATGCAAAAAACACGTCCCTTGAAATTGAAGGCATTCGTTATCCACAAAGTTTGTTTTTGTGCAACTAGGTTCTTTCTTCTTCTAAAAATCACCTATTTGCAAAATTATATATGAAGGAACAATAATCCACTAGAATACTTGGGTAGCTAAATGTTGCAACCATGGATGTTCTTTAGGTATATGGTCCATTCAAATTCTTTATGAATTCCCCCTTAGCTATGATACCAATTCCATAAACAATGCATACTACTGTGACCAATGTACCCACTCTACAATAATGCATATTACTTAAGTATTATCTCATTGTAACACATAGAAAATATTGTATAAATATTTGTAGTTCCATAACAACACCACATGTCAGCAATCAACATATGGTCCGGTCATAGAGAATTCAGCCAACTGAACACCCACCACTACAAGATTTCATAGCTCCTTAAATAGGTGAACAAACTTCCCATATAGGGAAATACAATAGGTGGTCATTTCATGGAATGAATTTATCTGTTACAATTGTAATATGTGAAAATTATCTTTCTAACTTTCCATAATATTCCTAGGGATAATTCGTAAATATGGAAATGAAACTATATGCATACATAATACTACGTCTAGTTGTAATAATTTACATGATATTTCTTACAAACGTCTTATACAATGTTAAATTAATTGTTGGTCCATTAACTTCGTTGCACATTATTGTTCCTATTGCAATATGTGACTTTTCTAGTTTTCACTTATCCATATTGATCCTCTTAAATATATTTATAGCATAGTTTTGTTGACATACGAAAATACCTTGAAAAAACTACTTGACTTTAATTCCCAAAAAGTGCTTCATGTCAAAAATGCTTGCAATTTCAAATTCTCTTTTCATAATAGATTTCAAATAATATAACATATGATCCCTAATATATATCATATCATCAACATATATGTAAACTATAATAATTTTACCTTGAGTTGATTTTTTATATAAAGTGGCCTCATTACTGCTCTTATTAAACCCATTATTGACTAGATAGGATTCAAGCTTAATATACCAAGCTCTTGGATCCTACTTAAAGTGATACACAAATATCTTTAAATCGATCACTTTATACTCTCAGCTTTTTACTTCAAATCCTAGTTGTTGATCTAGATGCACCACATCTTCTAGTTTTCCAATATGAAAAATTGACTTATCATTGATATGATAAAACAACTATTTGTTATAGGTTACAATAGCTAACACAACTCTAGTATTAGCTTTCATTGGTACCAAAGAAAATGCTTCACCATAATTAATACATGGCTTTTAAGAAAATGCTTTCACAACTAGCCTTTCTTTATATTTCTTTACCTTGCATTTCTAATCCAATCTTGTCTTATATACCCACTTAAGACCAATTTCTATTTTATTAGTTTAGATACCAAAAATATCTCATGTCTCATTTATTTCAATAGCCTCAATCACCTCATTCATGACCTATACAAAATACTCTTTTTTCATTGCCTCTTCAAAATAAGTAGGCTGATGGGATAATAGGGAATGATGAGCTTGTTTATCCATGTCATCAACTTGCTCATATATTTCACTTAAGCTCTGTATTTTGTATTTTCTTATTAAATTTTCTAACTCATTGCTAGAAGTACTATTTCTCTCGTTTATCACTAAATTTACTATCACTTTGCTAGAAGAAGAATTATCTTCTCATCTTTCCACCTGTAACCTTGGAAATATTGGTGGAGGGAATTTTTATCTTGAACTTTCAACCTATCCATCTATTAGGAGATATTTATTTCTACCATCCATTTCTTCATTCTATTAATCACCCCAAAAAAATTCTCTTGAGAATGCTACATTTCTACTCACCACAAATTTCTTAGTGACTACATTATATAGTCTATAGGCTTCAGACTATTCATTGTACCAAATGAAAATGAATTTTTCACTCATGTTTCCAAGTTTCCTCCTTATCTCTTCTAGGACATGGGCATAAGGAATACAACCAAAAAAATTGAGATAAAAAACACTCGACTTTGTGTTAATCCATAATTCTTTAGGTAGATTATTTTTCTCACTATTTCTTGAATATCTATTGGAGATGTAGACTAAAAAAGAAACAACCTCATCCTCGAAATCATTTAGAAATTTTCTAGCTCTAATCGTACTCCTTCCCATGGTCATAATCATATGATTGTTCAATTTAAACACCTCATCCTATTATGGATTATATTTGATGGTAAATTTACTTCTCAGTCCTGGTTGCCTACAAAAAAATTGTGAACAGCTTTGAGTGATACTCCTCTCCTCCTTTTGATATATGCACCTTGACACATTTTCCACTTTCTCTTCTATTATAGCCTTAAATTATTTAAACTTTTTCAATTTCTCTAATTTGTTTTTAAGGATGTACACCAAAAATCCCCCACTAAAATCATAAATGAATGTAAAAGAAAAACTTCCACTCATGGACTGACTTTTCATGCATCCGCAAAGACTTAGGTGGAAAATTTCCAGATGCTCATGATATTTGTAGGAGGCTCCAAGAAAATCATCTCTTCAATGCTTTCCAAGAATGAAAGTTTCACAAGTGTTGGTTTGTTCATTTAAAATAGGAAGTCCCTAAGGCATTTATTGTTTCTCCAATAGACGAAGACTCCTAAAAAGTAAGTGAATATGCATAACATACACAACCAAATCTCATCTATGGTTTAGATATTTTATACATATAATTATGATAAATTTACAATTCTCAAGTTTAGTGAAGCACAATATTCTATTTTGTTTGAACCTTTGCAAAATTATTCTACTAGGTAACTAATATAATATTGTGCATGTGGAGTCCTTGAATCTAAGATCATGATCATGTTGATACAATTGTCAAATTCTTAACATATTATATGTCTCGTATTTTCTACATAAAATAATTGAAGAATATATTTCATCTCCTTTTGCTTAGTTACGACAAAAGTAATACATTTTCCTATCGTATTGACATGATAATTATCTCCTAAACTAATTTTAAATTTAATCCATCTAATAATGCTAGAAAATAACTTCTTGGTACTTATCATGTTATTTGTTCATCCACTATCCAACAACCAAAGATATAGGTTGTGATATTTTTTAGCTATTTCATATGAGATGAACATTGACTTAAACGTTTGTTCTTGAGTGTTGGTGATATTAAATTTATCTTTCTTCATATTTGACTATTTCTTTCTAAATTGGCTTTCATTGTTTTCATACGTTGTATAGTAGTAACATTGTACCTTGGACTTTTCTATCCATCTTCTACCTCTCCCCATATAATTTTGGGATAAATTAGTATGATTTGATTGCCCTTATTATTCTAGTGTAGTTCTTCCTTCTGCTTGATGATTTGCGCTACCTCTTCCTCTGCAAATAGATGCCTGAGTATTGATGACGTGTTATGAGGAACACAAGAGATCCCATCAATTCTCAATTCTCAATTTCATTTACAAAAGATATTATATTTTAACGAAACAAAGGAAAGAATGAATAATTCTTGAGTCTTAATTCATGGAACACAAGAGATCCCATCAATTCTTCCACTATAAGTTTGGATAGATATTTGGACTTTATAGAAATCAGAAACACCTCAAACTCTTCTGTAGCCTTCTAAAAACTTTTTTCTACAATTTTATAGTCCTAAATCATTTCTCCATGAGTCCTTAGCTAATTCAGAACTCCCTTCACTTTAGTTACGAGCTTGTCAATGTTTCCTTTGTCTTTTATCTTGAATGCTTCAAATGCCATTGAGGGTTGAAGCTTCACAATATTCACTTTCTCATTACTCTGATATGCTAAATTTATATTATTTTATGCATTCTTTACGTGGGATACTCCCATTATCTTTGAAAAAATAAGTTAGATACTTAAAATTTGTATCCCTAACATGGCATTGTTCTCATTTTTTCTCTTTTATGCAAGCTCATTTTTCTTGGAATTAAACATGCCCTATAGAGATGTTTGATGAGGTTCCGAGAACGCTATCTCTAGTTCTCAGCATTCTTATACTTGTAGGAAGCTCTTCATTCTTCCAGAATTCATAGTTATTACAAACCAAAATTAATCCCTCTTGCCTTTATTAATTAATAACACCATTCGAAAGGCTTTCAATGTAATAAAAATAAAAAATACCAAGGATCAATAAAACCCATTGTTTGTTTAACAATATCCCTTTCAATCCTCCATAGCATGATAGTTTCAAAATCAAATTTATTTTTCTTGGTAACCCCACAAAGTCATACTACTGTACTTTTTGTCAAAAACTCTTACAAGAAACTGATCGAAAAAATACTTTTAGAAAAAACTAAATAACCAAATAGTTCAAATATTTTTCTTCTTAACAACTTCAAATTATTTTATGGTCACCGTAGGACTCCACTCATTTAAAAATGTATAGTGTGTGAGCTTCTAAGGACACAATGAACCAAAATAATACTTGAGACATCATGTTCCAACCCTTAGAAATAAACCTTTGGTTTTCAATGAAAAAGTAGATGGTAGATTATGGCTTACAATAACTTTGTAGTTTTCTCATTTTTCCCTATTGATATGGCTGCTAGTTATCGGGTTCTGTATGGCTCCCTTTCAACAAACAATAACCGTTTCTTTAGAAATATTGGAAAATTCAATTTCCTCAACTCATAGTTGCAATGGTTAGGTCTCCTAGTTTTAACTAGTAACAACTCTACTCACAAAAACCTTGCACAAACCTATGTCACAAGGTTTGTCAAACTTCAAGCTTGAGGTTCAAAGTTTGGCGAGCCTTATAAATATTTAGAGGTTTGGCGAACCTCAAGGCCATCAACCAAGTCCATAGATCAAAACTCATAACCTCGTGTCACAACTCAACCTTGTAATCCATCCTTGCAACTTTTTATGTTTTTGATAGCATTTTCTTTTTATTGATGTTGATTTCTTACAATTTTATCCTATATTTCATTTCCAAGTTAATATATCTATACATATAGAAAATGTATATAGACAAATCTAATGGCGAAATTTATATGAAACTCATCAAAAAATTCGAACTCAAATAGAACTTTATCATTTTTTAACCTGAATTTGAACCCGAGCCATGTGACATTGGCACAACCTAATTTTGACCCTGAATCTTTTGGCTATTTTCTCTACTTTTCACCATTCGGTATTCACTGTGTGAAGGGTGTTATTCCTACATTGACACAATATTGAAATCACAATTAGAGACAAGAATAAAATCACTGAAAAAATTGATGGAACATGGCTTCTTGTTTTCACTATTAATTAATGGAACACAAGAGATCTGATCAATTCTTCTACTATTAGCTTGGATAGATATTTGGACTTTGTAGAAATCAGAAACACCTAAAACTTTTTTGTCGCCTTCTCAAAACTGTTTTCTACAATTTTATGATCTTCAATCATTTCTTCATGAGTCCTTAGCTAATTCACAACTCCGTTCACTTTGATTAGGAACTTGTCAACGTTTTCTTCCTATTTCATCTTCAATGGTTCAAAAAGTATTAAGGGTTTGAAGCTTCACAATATTCGCTTTCTCATTACTCTCATATGCTAAATTTATATTATTTTAGGCCTTCTTTGTAATGGATATTCCCATTATCTTTGAAAAAATTAACTTAGCTACTGAAACTTTGGATCCCTAACATGGCATTGTTCTCTTTTTTTCTCTTTTATGAAAGATCATTTTTCTTGGAATTAAACATGCCCTATAGAGTTGTTTGATGAGGTTCCGAGAAATCTATCTCTAGTTCTCAACATTCGTATACTTGTAGGAAGCACTTCATTCTTCCAGAATTCATAGTTGTTACACACCAAAACTAATCCCTCTTGCCTTATATTACTTATAAACGCCATTTGAAAGTCTTGTAATGTAATAAATATGAAAAAGACCATGGATCAATAAAACCCATTGTTAGTTTAACAATATCCCTTTCAATCCCCCATAACATGATCTTTTCAAACTGAAATTTATTTTTCTTGGTAACACCCCAAAGCCATACTAATGTACTTTGTGTGAAAAGATCTTATAAGAAACTAATAGAGGAAAATACTTTTAACAAAAATTAATTAACCAAACGGTTCAAATATTTTTCCTCTTAACAACTTCAAATGCTATTATGGTCACCTTAGGATCCCACTCATTTAAAAAAGTCTAGTGTGTGAGTTGTTAAGGAAACATTGAACCAAAATCAAACTTGAGAAATCAGTTTTTAAGGACACTTTGAACCAAAATCAAACTTGAGACATCATGTTCCTGCACTTAGAAATAAACCTATGGTTTTCAATGAAAAGGTAGATGGTAGATTATGGCTTACAACAACCTTGTAGTATGCTCACTACTCCCTCTTGATATGACTGTGAATTTTTGGGTTGCGTATGGCTCCCTTTCTACAAACAATAACCATTTCTTTAGAAATAACGACAACTTCAATTTCCTTGAATCATAGTTGCAATTGATAGGTGTCCTAGTTTTAACCAGCGATGACTCTACTCACAAAATCCTTGCACAACCTACACAAAAACCTTGCACAACCTAACTTTGAGCCTCAATCTTTTGGCTATTTGCTGTCCTTTTACACCATTTGGTCTTCACTGTGTGAAGGGCGTTATTTCTACATTGTCACAAAATTAAAATCACAATTGGAGACAAGAATAAAATCACTTTAAAAATGATGGGACATGGCTTCTTCTTTTGACTATTAAATAGAAAAACCTAGCAAAAAATAAATTTATTATCTTTAAATTAAAAGTAACCATTTTTTTTAAATATTTGACTAAAAACTTTAGCAAACAAATTTCATTTACAAAAGATATTATATCTTAACAAAATAGAAGAAAAACAGAATAAAAACATTTAGGAATAGCACTTATAATAATATATAGACAAATTAGGTTTCTTGGTTGTTGGAGTTTGTGGATAGATTTTCTCAACAATTTAGTTTGGAATTTATTGCATCTCTTAACACTATATATTTCTCAGAAAAATTTGCTGGATCTCTTAAACACCATACATGTTTCAAGTATTTATGTGCTTTGTGGTGTAATTTATAAATAGTTTTGTGCCATGGTAGCTAATCCTCTTTCGTAAATGAGTAGATTAGATTAGAATAAAGTGTATGAGATTATATTAATTTAGCGTGTGAACAATTCGATGTTGCTGTCGCTAAAGGATTGCTAGCGTTGGCCAAAGGCGAAGGACATTCTTTCTAATATCGAATTCTAGCACTCGCACTTCGATTTGTGGTGGTATGGAGGCATTTTGATAGGTTTTCATTCGTACGCTACACACCTGAGCTTTCATATCATTTCTATAATTAAAGTTTGCATATCTGAGTGACTGTGTGCCTTGCTAAAGTTATTTCCCGATGGTGGTCTCAGGATCGAATCGAGGATACCAGCTGAATCCTCATATTTCCTCAGCCACTGAATTCGATTGTGATGTTTCACGAAAATGGGAGCCGAGATGGCAAGATCGAATCCGCTATGCTTTTAGAAACGCTGGTGATCATGTTGGGTATTTTTGATGGGAAAAATACCAAAAACCAAACATTCAAACACACAGAGGCAATGCTCTGTTTTACCTCCACAGGATCCTTTTCAGCACAGTCATTTGGTGAAATCCTCTGTTAAAGAGGAAGGTGCTTTTCAGCACAATGTCATGGTGAATCCCTCAGTCAAGAGGAAGATGCTTTTCAGCATAGTGTGGTAAATCCCTCTGTCAAGAGGAAGATGATTTTTAGCATACACAGGTAAATCCCTCTGTCATGAGGAAGGTGCTCTTCAGCACAGTCACAGGTAAATCCCTCTGTCATGAGGAAGGTGCTCTTAAGCACAGTTTCAGGTTAATCCCTCTATTAAGAGGAAGACTATTTTGTTGTGTGTGGAACTGCATCAGAAGCAGTTGGTGAATCCCTCTATGCGAGGAAGATTGGTGAACCCCTCTATGTGAGGAAGATATTCTTGTAACAGCAGTTGGTGAATCCCTCGATGTGAGGATGTGTTTGGGTATGTATGAATGCCCAACAGTTGAAATTAAAGGGGAGTGTTGGAATGTTAATTCCAACTGCAGGCTGCAGACAGATGTGGGCAGCCGACTCAGCAGCCGTACCAACGCCCAAACCATAGCGCCTGAAACTGGTCAGCATACCCGCCTGAAATATTTCGCACCAGCCTTCCGGCGAGGGAATAATCTGGCAATCGACTCCGATACGATGTGGTGGCGCCGCGTGTCACTCGCTTGACATCAGCCAACGTAATTTATTGGATGCTAAAGTCCTGCAGCAAAAGGCCTTCCGATATTCTTGTCAGCCGTCCGATTTACTCCATCTACCTCCGCCGTCGATTGCTCCAAGATGCATATGGGCTTGCATCAAATCAAGGATTGCGTGGAGTGAATACTAAGTTTAGTTGACCCCACTCCAGTCTGCAAAAGGATTTAAATGCATAGTTAAGTGATCCGTAAATGTTTGGTAAAAACATTGAATATTGACTACACGGAGGTATGGGCACATATATTATATGTGTTATGTTTTTTAAAAACCGTTGACCATATATATCATAAAAACCACGTTTGTAAAAATGTTTTTTACATATATAATGAGCCAAAAATGAAAAGCGTGGGTGAGTGGTAATGTTTTATGGACATATGTTGACCATTGTAAAAGTATAGAGGAGCAGCGAAGAACCAGGTATTATTTTTGCACAGCAGTGCAAGAAAAATGAATCAGGTGGAGCGCATGTATTTTCTTGAGTTGACCATTGTGAAATGAGCTCACGACAGCAAGAAAGAACAGTGGAGCAGCAGATAGTTGTTGTTTTGTATTGACCATTTGAAGAACGAGGTAGCAGCAAAAAAAACAAGGGAGATGCACAGCAGTGCATAATTCAGTGTTGATTTTATTTTAATGTATTGGATATGCATTGAAATGGAAAAGAAAAGAACGCACAGGTATTTTTGAAATAGGAATGTAATGAAATTTTACTGCATATGTAAAAGTTTGTTTTACAGCAATATGTGTAAAATATTTTTACAGCAGTATGTGTAAAAATAGTTTTACACCAGTAAAGTAAAAAGGGGTTTTACAGCAGTAAACCTAGCACAGTGAATGCTCAGATGGAGAAATAGTTTTGTTTTGATGGGTGAAAGTAATTTTGGTGAATCCCTCTCAGCAAAGAGGATAAACATGTATCAGAGTTGGCTGAATGTATTTTTGGTAAATCCCTCTGAGTGAAAGAGGATGAATGTTGTTTCAGGCTTTATATTTTAATGAATAGAAATGTTTTTATGGCTGTGTAATACTCTGTTCTGAGATTTTTTTAATAGCTTCCCTGTGCAAAGGTCCTGGAAGAAATGAAACAGAGCATTGGCTCTGTTGTGTTTATTTGTTTGGTTTTGGTATTTCCCCATCGAAAAATACCCAACAGATCAACGGAGAAACGAAAACCCCGATAGCCACGAAAGAGGGATTTTTGGATGTTCTATTGAAATTTTCCGTAGCAGAAACAATTTTGAAGGAAACTTATATGGCCATGCTTCGTCTTCTGAGCCTCTCACCGCCGAGGCGATACCGGCTCAAGTTCATACACCTCGGCGTTGTCGGTCACATGACTAAGCTCTTTTGCCGCGTTGAAAAAGCCACCAGCGAGCTCGTGTTGCGTTTTCTGGAGCACATTTTAGCCTGTGCGGAGGGTAGGGTTTTGACCAGGGACCATCCCCAGTGCGTCCCCACAATCTGTATAAAATGCAGTTTTCGATTCCGCGACAGTGCACTGCGTTATGATACTGGGTTATCTGCTACCTGTCGCCCGATTCAGGGCCCACAATCCCATTCAAAAATCGAACTGAATGACCAAAATCTTGCTGTTTAATACAAAGTAATTGCTCGTCGACAATTCGGTGCCCCTGCCGATCAAAGCACGACATCCATTGAAATACATTCTGTGTACATGCCCACTATGCGTGCCTTCTTTTAGGAAAAAGAAAACGACATTCTTGTATTCAAATGAGTACTTACATAGCACTATATGCGGTTTAGGCTTCTCAACATAATCTTCCAATCTAAAAGTAAACCCAAGGAGTTATGAAACTCCCCCATGACAGATGTGGCTTCTAATTCAAGTATGTATAAATTTTCTAGATTACTATAGTGAGTAGCATAAAATGGGTTTTATTATCATTTATTGTGTTCCAACCTATGTAAAAATATAAAAAAAAAAATATGATATAATAACCATGTTGGAAGAAAACTGAGTATGGCACCCTGGATTTTCCATAAGTACATCAACAAATATATCATATCAAGACTAACCTAGTGGTGAGACTACTACAATGGCCAGCAGAAAATTTAAGTTGGGTCGTGTTACCATCTGCCTTGTTCGAGCCCAAGTAAAAACATTAAAAAAATAACTCATACAATGACCATGTTGGAAGAAAACACAGTATGACACCCCTCATTTTCCTACAGCACACCAACAAATATATCATATCAAGGCTGACCCTTCCACTTATCAATTGCGAACCATAACATAATAGTGCATACACGATTAGTTCGACAATGGAAACACCTGTGACGATCTAACCAACCCATGGGATAAAACAACAAATTTTAGAACCTGTGTATAGAAACTCCCCGAGATGGCATACTATCAACAAGTATATATCCTTGTTCCCGATAGCAGTCATCCACATATCCATCCACATTGAGACAAATCAGCATCTCAGTCAAAAAGCAGGGGAAAACCCTTCAATATCTATGCAACCATCCTCGATAAGAGTCCGAAAAGAAAATCCCTAAAAGTGGATGTATTACATAGATGCACAACACCCTTCCTTAGATAATTTGTCTCCCTGCACATTTGGTTCCCTACAAATGTGTGAGAGTGAGACCCTTTGGAAAGTGGAGAATAAAGACCTTATCTTGTTCAGCCAGTGAGACATATCAAAAATATTTAGAGTCACTCATTGATTTTCCCAGTGAACGACGACCATGGAATCCCCAAAAATATCGATCTCTTCAATCCCCATCCATGCAGCACAATATAGAATTCCCCATAGAGGCAACGTCTCCACCCTAGTGTTTTTGCCTTGAACTCTACACCATTTGAAGTAATAATATTCATCATGACTCATATAGATCACCCTCCCACTTCCACAAGTCCCTTCTTGTGTAGCCCCATGAAAAAAACCCACTGGGAAACTTACCCACACATCCCTCAGAATAATGTTCCTGTTGCTTTGTGCCATTTTCACAGGACTTTTCTCAATGAAATAAGAGGATATCCTAATACAGGTCCCACACACTTCAGGTGCTCTATGCTCAAATATCAAGGAATTACTCGCCCTGCAAATGCCCTAGAAAATGTAAAGAGGGAGGGCCCTAAATTCCTTATGCTCCCTGAACCATACTTGTAAGCAACACTCGACCAAGGAGCCTTGATACCCAAAGAATATCCTTAGGTAACCCAGAACCTCCTGCCATACTGTCATACAAAATGCGCATTGAAGGAAAAGGTGACTAGTATCCTCCACAGATAACTTACACAATGCAAACCTACCAAGCCCCACATATTCTCTCTTTTCTAGATTGATCCAGGTAAGGATCATTTCATGTACCACCAGCCACCCAAAACAAGCCAGTTTCATAGGGATATCCCACTTCCACATTGCTTGGAACCATCCAAATGGAGGTATGCAAGCGAGTCCCTGAGTTAGGTAGCCATATATGTCTTTGACAAAAAGCTCACTTTGTACCATAGGGCCATTCCAAGTCAACTTATTGTCCTCCACGTTAAAGGAAATGCCCATAGATTGTAGACTACTAATATAAGCATCCCATTCCACAACAAGATCCCCACATAGATCAATGGTCCCTGCGCCTTTCCAATGAGTACACAATCCCACAGGAGACCCTTCCACCCATGCATCCTTGATGTACCAAATGTCAATGTTTTGTAGAAAAGTAATCAAGGGGAAGGATAGCTAATTAAACCTAGGCATACCCATAATGGCATCCAACCCAGCCTCCACCAATTCACTTCCGCCCACAGACCACCTTAACTTACTCACCATCCACATGGATAATTTTTTAAAGTTTCTTGAGCAAGTGAAGGCCTCCTTCACAGCAGTAGAGACAACTCTAATCCATGAAGGCAAGGAGAGTTTTTTTAGTTATTTACTCTTAATAATACAATGGAAAATACCATCTATAGAGACAACCCTCCATAAATTTTTTATCAACAATGTCCGGTTGAAAATTTCGAGATCTAATATACCCCACCCACCCTTCGAAACGTGTCTAGATATAACCCCGAAATTTTCCAGTTGAAGCTTCCTTTTGTCCTCTAATTCTCCCTAGAGAAAAACTGCCATAATCACCTTCATCCTAAAAATAACCTTAGCAGGGAGATAAATTATGTGAATCTAATATCCTTTAGAACAACCTTCACCAACACGAATATATCGCCTAAAGTGTGCCATCTATTTGACCATGAGGCAGACCTCTTTTTGAATTTCATAACCACCCAATTCTAGTCACATGCTGAGTACCTATCTAAGTACACTATGCAATGCATGAATGGGAACCCCAAACCGAGAAACAATGAATTTAACCACTTTTACCCTTCCTCAACTGCATAAAGATAAAATTTCCCTGGATGCATGACCTGTCCAAAGGCCTCCCCAAATTCACCTTGAATTTGTAAGAAAGCATGCCAATCCAATATGGACCCCTGTCCCATGAGTAGTATATCATCCACAAAAATCAGGTGGGTCAAGGTAACATGCCTTGTCATATTATATTGAACAATATACCCCCTCTCTAGCCACCCCAATAATTCTACTGAGACCATCAATCAAAATAAAATAAAATAAATGGGAACAAAGCACAACCCTGCCTCAACCCCCTAGACGTCTTGAAAAAAATGGATGGGAAGCCATTAATAATCAGTGCAAAGTGATTTGATGAAATGCATTCCATTATCCATCTAATCAAGCTCAACCCAAAACCCTATTTATGTAAAATCAATTTAAGAAACTCCCAGTCCACACAGTCATAAGCTTTGACCAAATCAATCTTAAGTAGGAAATCACCTCGCTTCCTGGTCATGATCGAATGGGCACATTCTTGTGCAACAACAACTGCAACGTGTATCATTTTTTTCTCCAAAAGGCCAAATTGCTCAAGTGAGATATGCTTAGACAACATTGGTTTGATCTTATTAGTGATGAACTTGGATATGATTTTATAATCCGGATTGCACAGTGATATGGGACGATAATATGCAAATGTCGTCGGCTTGTTGACCTTGGATATGAGTGTGATGAAAATGGAGTTGATCGATCCCGATATCAACCCCATATTTCTAGACTCATCAACCATAGAGGTAAGGTCCCCACCATTATGTCATCAAAATGTAGGAACAGTTCCATAGGCCACCCATCCAGCCCAAGACTCTTGTCCTTTTCCATCGCATTAAGGACACCCAAAACCTCCACACAAGTCACTGGATCCTCCAACATATCCGTTTCCTCCCCATCCACAAATTGTGGGAAGATATTAATATTATCCATTTGCACATTCATGAATTCTCCCACTCTGGTCCTATACAAAGAACTGAAAAGGGATACAACCTCCATTTTAATGGCTTCCTGTGTAACGTGGGGATATCCCCCCTCATCGTCGATTTTCCAAATAGAATTCCGCTACTACCTGGACGATGCCCTCTTGTGAAAAAAATAGGTGCCAATATCACACTCAACAACCCATTGTCCTACTCTTCACATGCCACTCCTCTTCCTGTTCCTTAAGAATCTGCATCTTCTTGCCCTCCAAAGAAATTAAAATTTCCCTATTATGTGAGGACATGTAATGTGGCCCATTTAAATCAGAGAGTCTCCCCACTTCCGTATCAATATCTCGTAATTCTTTCATCTATATTATTTTCTTATGGCATACCCACTTACGCACTAATGTTTCAGGTTCTTTAGCTTTAGACACACCAACCACATAGCAGAAGTCCCTACCCCAGAAATATCATTCAACCACGAGGATGGAATCATCTACTCACACTCCACATTATGCAACCATAGGGGGTTAAATTTGAATGGGAGACAATTGTGCATTACATCCCCCTTCCATACTAAGAATAAGGGATGATGGTTCGATAGCAATGTGGCAATGGATGAGGATTGTAGTTTCTCCATGGATCCCACCAGATCAGCTTGTACAAGAAAATGATCGAGTCTCTGAGATATCCCTTCCACCCCTGTCGTCCCATTATACCAAGTAGGGTGACATGAAGTAGGCTTGATGTCCACCAAGTCTTTCTGAGATAAAAAATTTGAGAAAAAGGGCCCCAATGGGTCAACCTTTCATCCCAAATCCCCACATCTCATATTTGTCTAGTGTAAAGTTCAAATCCCCATCATAAATAGCAGAGCTTAAGTAAAAAAATCCCTTACACATGCATCTTTCCCAGAATTGTCTCCTACCCGAGTATGGGGTGTACACATTAAAAATGTGCATCCTTCTCTGAGATCCACTCAGATAACCATTCAATATAATCCCCACCTCGCATTGATATGCAGAAAATGGTGATACAATTGGATTCCATACAACAGGCACCCCTCTAGACATTCCAAAGGCACTGATAGCACACATATACAAACCTCGACAAATATGTTGGATATATTCCCATTTCAACTCTCTGTAGATCATGATTTCCTATAATAGGATGACATCCAGTTTATGACTAGAAATAAAATGCATAAGGGGCCTGTGTTTGAAGGCCAATCCCAAGCCTTTCATGTTTAAAGACATTATAATCATATGGGGCAAACCATCTTAGGGCTTGTAACTCTGAGGGCCTTGAATAAATGAGTTTTCCCCACTATCTCCATCCAAACCATGATCAATGTCTAGGTCTAGAAGGAAAAAATCCAAAGGGACCTCCCTCCCATGCACCACTTCAATAGGAATCGCATGGACTTTCGAAACCTTCTTAATTTTGATCCCTTATGGGTCACATTTTTCCTATAAGCAACACTCCCAGATGCTTCCTCATTCTCCTAAAAATCTCACTTAATAGTTAAGAGAACCATGCTAGATGATTCCTATTGTGCCATCGTATCCAATTCCTTGTCAGCAGATATAGGGTCAGATTTCCTAGTCGAGGGATCCCCAAATTTAATCAGGGACGCAAAGCAAGGCAAATTAACATCTCACCCACAAACCACCTTGGATTTCCTTGTCGAAATATATGGTGCCCTTGGACTTGACACACCCAAGGCAATAGATCCCTGTGCTCTGACATTCGCATTTCCCATGTGCCCAAGTTTCCCCATCAAATGTGGCAAGGGCCCTATACTAGTAGGGATATCCATAGCCACATTTAAATTTCATGCCCCATCATTACTTCCACCCTCCAGCAGTATCCCAATATCTTGCAATGCTTGCCTTTATAAGTGTACTACTTCCCATATTTCCATTTTGGGTTTTTTGTCTCCCTCTTGTGATATGACTTGTTATTGAGGGTCCGCACATTTAGAGCATTATGCTGACTATTGTTCATCTCTATTTTATAGGATTTAGAGTTTTTATTTTAGACAAATTGAGTTTTGTTAACTCAATATGCGAGTGCGAGTTTGTTAAAGTTGACCACTTTAACAACTTTTATGTGAAGAAGAGAAACTCCAAGATAAAGAATGAAGCAAGATGAAATATCAAAACACCTATATATGAACAACCAGGGAAGGATGATGAGACTTTTTTATGCTCAGATGACAACAAATAGTTTCATGATTATTGGTTTTCCTATTGTGATATTTTTCGATTTTTTTTGTCAAATATTCTTCCTTTTTTTTGTAAAAAACTACAGAACCAATTATCGAACATTGTTGCATAATTCAAATTAGTGGTTCTTGGCACTCAAAAACCCTTGAACGCAATGCTAGTTTGATTTTCTTTATTCACTATTATAGTTTGTTGTTCTTGGTGCTCAAAAACCCCAAAACAATGGCTATTGGTTATGGTATGAGATCCCTGTGTGTTAGACAAGTCAACTTGTATGATCAACTTTATGAATGCATAGGCCACCTTCCAAGAACGTGACAGATAGTCAAAAGCGGCATATCTGACAAATGGTGTTAGTTCCATAGGGTGGTCCATTACTTGACAACTTTTATTGCGGAAGCCATGACGAGACGATTATGTCAATATTTTTTATCTTACAAGTTCGTCAATGATGGTCAGAGACAATTGTACCTAAAATGAATCAAGTGAGAAGCTCGAAGATTTTGCGGGAGAAAGAGAATGGTTCGTGAGGCTTAAAAGTGGGTAGAAGTGCTAGTGAAGACCATATCAAACATACGCGACTTATATGTGAAATGTAATTTTAATTTTGTAATGTAAGTATTAATGGAGTGGCTTAGAAGTAACATTGACAATAGTATATTGGTAGATTAGATTTGTTTGTTGTTGGAGTTTGTTTAGAGATTTTCTCAACAATAATATCCTAGTTTGGAATTTGTTGAACCTTATAAGCACTATATATGTGTCATGTATTTGTGTGTTCCGTGACGTAATAGACAAATAATTTTGCATGTGCCAAATTCTAATTTTATTGTACAACCCAATAAATAAATAATTATACACATTCACATGCTTCAAATATATACATACAGATGTCAATGAACAATTTTTTTATGATGCTACTACTAAATTTAAATGATATTACAAAACCAATTTTTAATAATCTATACTCCAATATATATATTGAATTTCAATGGATTAGTTAAATTTAATTCGATTGCAAATTTTTAAAATCTGATAGACAAGAATAGAGTCAAATGTTTGACTTGCCTCCTCAAGTTCCCAAAATCAACAATTTAAGTTAAAAAAATCCCAACATATTGTATGCACTACAATAACGTCTAAGGTTCAACACACAACACAAATCAACATTGTAACCATGTTTGTGGGTTTACGGGAATAGAAGCACCTCATTTTCAAATTCTGATGAACCTGATAGATTTAATCCATAGCTCAAGCAGTTGAACCCATGCTTCCTGCGCATCTTTTCTCACCTAGTGAGCTTGTTCTCTAACAGTAGTAAAAACCGTTGTCTACGATCTGTGGACTAATACTAAATTTATATCTCCTCACCTTTGAATCATGGTTACCCCTTGTTGGGCCATTAATATGTCATTATCATTATCACTTTGAATGCTTATTCCACCCATTTCTACTATTATTTATCACGTCATTTATCATATAATTCTATTTTATAATTATTTATGTTCTTATGGATAAATATTATTTCTTCTCCTTTATTTTTAATAAATTGATTATTATGCATGGTTCTACCAATGATGGTTTATTAATAAACTTGTTAACCATTTTAGCTTCCAAGATATTTTCCAGATTGAAGATTTGATCATTAAATGTGCCAACTCAGAAATTCGGTGGAATAAGAAGTGACAATTTTGTATTGAATGGTTCGGGAAAATGGAGAAGAATTTGGAAAATCTGAAAGATGGGTTTTGTTCAGAACGGACCAAATTAGTTTTGTGATGTGCATTTTTCCCAAATTCAGCCTGTACTAAGAGAAACAGAAGGTTCTCTGAAGATGTTTTTATCAGATTCGTTGTTGTGGTTGTTTTCCAAATTATCCCAGTTGTACTACCGAATTCGACCTGTTCCTGTTGAATGATTGATGGAAAGATATTTCAGATATGATCCTGCTTATCAATTTGTTGAGAACAATCCAATTTTGTAATAGAAATCATATTGTAATCATATCTGTTGTAGCTTCTTTCTGCTCTCTGTGCATTTAAATGAAAACAGAGATAAGAGAAGGGGATAAAGAGGATTCATGATGGATGATTAGAGAGAGAGTTAGCTAGATTAGAGATAGATCAGATAGGATAGGAGGAATGGGAGAATTACTATTAAGAAATTGTAAATGTTGCAGTTGACTCTCATTGTTGAAGCAGAGAACGAAACTACTGTAATTCTTATGCAATGATTAACATATAAAAATAGTTGCAGTTCCTTCGCATCTCCTGAAGTAATTCGGCGGTGGTCCACTAACGCTAAGGGCCCGGCCCTGGTGGATCCACTTGCTTCTTGTATCATTATTTTATAGTTCCGTGTGATGGTTTGATTTCCTTTTCATTTCTTTAATTTGTTTTATTTAGTAATCTTATGTTTTTGAACATTTCAGTGAATCACCCTGTTATATCAAAATCGTGATTAGATTGTGTTGATAGCAAGATTATTATTCATAAGTTAAAATGTCATGCTGTTCATTCTAAAATAATATTGCATTGTCTAATTCAGATTCCGTTGTTCATTTACAGTTGCAATTACTGTTTATTTAAATACAGTTCACTTACAACTGCGATTGTTGTTCACTTAATTACCGTTCAATTATAACCACAATTGCCATTCTTATTATACCTGTGGTGAATGCTCATTCTGCTACGATAAGATTGCTAATTCAGTTTAATTTGAAGTCAGTGTGTGTTTCCACTTAATTAGCTTTACTGTTCCATTATATTTCAGATTGTTGTTCATTTCCATTAATTTAGATTTGTTGTTCATTTCCATTAGTTTAGTGTTGCTATTCAAACAGGCTTAGATGTTATCTCTTTCATGCAAGGATTTGATTTCATCTTTTAACTGATATTGCAACAAGTGTGTTTTAGTGAGCATTTCCAATTGAATTGCCATTTCCAGTTATTTGCTTTAGTGTGGATTGAAAGATCAACAACTATAAAGGACATTGACTACCGCTATCCAAGTTCTCAGATTGGAGATCTTGCCTATGATTGATTTTCATTTGCATCAATTTACATGGAAGAGAGTTATCATTACTGAGTCCTCGACTGATGATTGTTTGAGTAAATTATTTAGTTACATAACATTTCAGTTTCTTGTTGTTCCAATTAGATTTTTTTTCCAGCATTCATTTACTTTTGCATTTTAAGCACTATACTGCAAAACATTACTCTTGAGCAAGTGACTGTCCTAGTCTGAGTACACTCTTGAAATAAAAAATTGTCCCTAGGTTGAAAATTAATGTGAAGATAATTAGGAGTTAAAAAGACACCTTTTATCGTTCAACATTTTGGCGCCGTTGCCAGGGAGATTGTAGCCATTTCGAAGGAGTAATGTACATTTGATGAGTGCCTGTTAGGAGAGAATTGGGTATTAAAAATGGAATGTAAGAACCTGCATATGGAGAATGTAAAAGCCCTGCTCCCCCACCCACTTTCCAGAAGAATTTTTAAAGAAATTAGGGTAGAAATAAATTTTTAGATTTCTGTGTGAATGACAAAAAAAAAAAAAATTGAAAAAACAAATCTCATGATTTCATTCAAGTGGTGATGTAAGCACCACCCCTTTCACTAATCGATTGATAGGAACATTTGAAGAAGGAGCCTCAAAGAAACACATGAAGAACATCTTCTATTATGGTAAGAAATGGCTCACATTTCTACTTTTCAATTCTCTATCAAAGATCTAGGAGGAGTGACACAAATGCACATAGTTCCCTCATCTTCTCTACCAAATTTTCATGGTTTGACAAATGAAAATCTAGATACATTCTTATTTGAGTTCAAAATAATTTGTAGAGGATATGATTATTATACTAATGATCACAGGTTTAAAGTGTTTCCTTTTACTCTAAAAGGAGCAGCTCTCCGATGGTTCATGAGCCTAGGTGGGAACTGCAACCAAACATGGGAGGACGTGAAGAAAATATTCTTGAAGAAGTACCAGGGCTATTGCAAGGACAATGAAGATATTTTCGATATGATACAAGAGGAAGATTAAATCTTGGAGGACTATGTAGATCGATTTCAATACAACCTTCAAAAATCAAAGCATAAGTATTTGGAAAAAGAGATCTTAAAAACACTCCTATTCAAAAGAATCAAAGATGAATTTTTAGAACTCTTAAATCTGATAAGAAAAGGTGATTTTTTCAATTATCATATGATGATGTTTGTGAATTGTTCATAAGGTATTCAAGAGAAATTTTCAAGGCTGGTAAGAATTCTAGAGACATTTGTTCTTTCCTTTTGAAATTTGCTACAAGAATAGGAGACATAAGCGCTGAAATCAATGATTTATTTGAAAATTTTAAAGTTGATTCTATTAACTCTCTAAATGCAAAATTGGATGTTTTGCAGGTTCAGAAAAATCAAGAAATTGAAGAAGTGCTTTTCCCTCATTACTGAAAGGATCATGCCATAGATAGTTGTTCTTCCTTATCTAGGATGGAATTAGCATTTCAAAGAGATGAGGAAGCTGTAACAAGGTTAAAACTGTGGAAATCATGGCCTACAGGTATGGTTCAAAACACTTCTTCTCCATTCTCTTACTTGCATAATCCGTTATGGAATACTAGTGTGTTAGGGTAGCCACGTCAATCTCAATATAACCACCACCAATCTTGTCTACAACTTTGGCATGGTTCACCTTATGATTGCATGACTACTCTCCCTCATCTTGCAGCACAAACACATAATCTATATTCTTCACCAGCTCTTCCACAACATCTTGTTTTCCCATCAAAACTATCCACACAACTATATCATCAAAATGATCCATTCCGCACACAATTTCTTGCTCAACTAATTCCACACCCTGACCACAATAAACTAATACAACATGCTTACAGTGTTGAACTGCAAAGTTTACCCACCCTTCCCACCCATTCTATATCACATGCACCATTGGAGGAAACTTATATTGAGATTTAGAATGTTTCAAATTCAAAAATTGTAGAAGTTATGGAAAAAAATGAGGTTTCTTCTAGTTTGCATCGGCAAGCTGTTTTAAAAGCTCAAGAACTTCATGATATGATGGATATGGAAAATCAAGAAAGTAAATGATATATTGAAGATTGGTTTCACTCCATCACTTATTTGCAGAATCACTCCATACTTCAACACTTTTTGATACCAGATTTTCAAGGGAAGTTGGCTTCTCATACCCTAATATTCATTAATATGCATTTTTCAAATTTGGGTATGTGCATACTTGAAGCCTTGTTTCAAAAATGGCTCCACTAGAAGTAATCTTATACGTAATCATATTCATCTTTCAAATCAAAGTAGGTTAGTGTAAAAAAATAAAATAAATAAAAACATAAATAAATACATTTTGTTTTTATGTAAAACTAGTTGTTTTTTGTTGCAACATGTTGTGGAAATCAACATCGGTGATAATTCTTTTTAATTAATTTGTGTATGTAGATGAATTATAATGGAAATAATATTTCTACAAACACTCATTTTCATTTTTATCACCAATTTGGAAAAAATTCTTGAATATCATATTTTTGGCTTGTGGGTTTGATGAAACTTCTAAAAGCACAGTCGGGACAGTTATGTTTTGGAGGCCTAAATGACTATATTTTAAAACCTGTTTCTATCCTAAGTATCCCTTGATGTCTACTTTCCAACCAAATATGAATCACTCAATTTGGATTTGAAATGAAAAAGTTAGAACCAAAACATTGACAAGGTGTCTAGCAGGCAGCCGAGGAATAGAGTTGGGACAGTACGTTTTTGAAGGCCTAAATGACTATATTTTGAAAAACTATTTCTATGGTATATTCCCCTATGAATCTAGTTTACAAATCAATTTGAATCACTCACTTTGGATATCGTATGAGGATGTTATGATCAAAATACTGACTATCTATCATAAATTAGTACTCTTAAAACTCTATCTTTCCGGTTGTTCCTTAGACTATTTGACCTATCAATTCTTCTTGTCTTAAAAACATATTTCTATTGGAGATATATAAATGAATTTGATTTTATTTTCAATTTGAATCATTCTGGTCCGTTATCAAACGAAAAATCTATGCTTAAAATATCCATTGTTGTTCTAAGTGGGGTAATCAAAAATGACTCTATTATGCAGATTGTTCTAAGTAAAATTGACATATCATATCATTGAATTTTTAAAACTTGTTTCTATTGGAGATATACCTTTGAATTATCTCTCATCCGGCTTTGGAATCACTCAATTTGGACGAAAAGAAAGAAGTTGTGATTAAAACACTGCAGGTTAGCATGATTGGTCACTGCACCCCCGCAAGTGACAAATAAATTTTACTTTGTTATTTTCTCTGTGGATTTGCTATACAGAGTAACTACTTGTTATTTTTTTTGCATAATTTTTGGACTAGAGAAGCCTGATCACCTCTCTTTCTCCATAATTTAATATTTTATTGGAGGTAGACATTTATTTTTTTGCAGGTCCTAAGAGAATAAAAAAGGTCAATTTATGGACGAGCGATTCTTGAAAGAAATTTTATGAAACAAGGGAATTTCATCCAACTCATTACCCAACGGATTTTTAACAGAAGAAATGAAGAATTGATTTCCAGTTGAAAATTCATGTCATGTCACTACTGCCAATACATTTTTCTAAAGAGATCATTTTTTTCCTTACCTTAAAAAATAACATCATAGCTGTTGTAACTTAATTTATTTATTTACATACTTTTTTTTTTAAATAAAATGTTGTTTCTTTTCTAATTTATCTTATATTTTTGTGTTTCAGGCGTTGCTTGATTCAAATTGTAACACATCCTCAGCATCAATACAGTTAACAGCTAATTCATTTTTCGCATGCCTGCATTTGTTGTGTTGTTCCTTTTAAAGGAACAACTATTGTTCCTCTAAAGGAACAACAGCCACCCCTCTTTAGGAACAGTAGTTCTGCGCACTTTATATTTCACTTTCATATGATTGTGTATGTTTGTTGTTCCTTTTAAAGGAACAACACTTTCACATTTCTGTTGTTCTTTTCAAAAGAACAAGATTTTTGCATTTCTGTTGTTCCTTTGAAAGGAACAACATTTTCGCATTTATGTTGTTCCTTTCAAAGGAACAACACTTTCGCATTTCTGTTGTTCCTTTCAAAAGAACATCATTTTCACATTTCTATTGTTCCTTTCAAAGGAACAACACTTTCACATTTCCGTTGTTCATTTTAAAGGAACAACACTTTCGCATTTCTGCTGTGCCTTTCAAAGAAACAACACTTTCACATTTCTGTTGTTCCTTTCCTTTCAAAGGAACAACACTTTCACATTTCTGTTGTTCCTTTCAAAGGAACAACACTTCCGCATTTTTGTTGTTCCTTTTTAAAGGAACGACACTTTCGCATTTTTGTTGTTCATTTTCAAAGGAACAACACTTTCGCATTTTTTTGATGTTCCTTTTTAAAAAACAACACTTTTTCGGATGCATTTTTTTGTTGTTCCTCTTAAGGAACAACATTTTTTTGAGTGTATTTTTTCTGTTTCTGTTAAAGAACATCATTTTTTCGCATGCATTTTTTTCTGGTCCTCTTAAGGTACAACACTTTTTCATGTGTATTTTTGATGCTCCCTATAGGGAACAACACTTTTTGGCGTGCATTTTCTTTGTTGTTCCCTATAGAAAAAAACACTTTTAAAAACACTTTTGCATGTATTTTTCTTTGCTATTCCCTACAGGGAACAACACTTTGGATATATTTTCAAGAACAACCCTTCCTTCCTCTTAAGGGATTATTCCTAGTTCATTTCAACCACATTTCACTGATTCCTTTTCATGGCATGAAGTACACTACTTTTATGAGGACAAGAATTATAGATTCTTTTAAAGAAAGTTAATATCATTCATGTTATGATCTTTAACAAGACAGCTCCTTGATGATAGATTATTTTCAAAAGTGACACAATTATTTATATACTACTTGACTACAATGTTTTCTAATGTACATGATACTGATTGATCATCTTAATACCATGCCGGTTCCACTCTTCCTAGTTATAATCTTCTATGTCTATAATAAATGAAATTATAGGTATATATATATATATATATATAGATATATTTTTTTTTTTCTATTCACATGTTCAACTTCTTCCACCATCCCTGTTCCTAATGAGTACTCAGCCTCCCTCTTTTTATTATAAAAATGTGTAATAACAAAAAAAATTGCTCACAGATGGAGGATAGGGGGTCTCATTACGAACCAACCTACCATGTTCATAAGGCTGTAACAAAGTGACATTTCGATTATGGCCACTACACCAGGGTTATGATCCATTAGATAGCCAAATTATCCTTGTAACAGGAGGTCTCATCATGAGCCAGCCTGATCACTTTTGCTACATCCCAGTGAATGACAATGTGGTTATCTGGTTACCACGCCAGTACACTGATTTCTTCTGTAGAACAGCACTGAAACTCTCTAGTTATAAATTGAGGATCTCGACTCATATGTGTTAATAAGCAACCCTACCGAGGCTATGGATGCCTGGTGGCAGCAGAGGCTCTACTTATGGTATTGAAGTTATATCTTATCATCAATTATTACTATAATACCCTTTTCTTATTCTTTTTTTTATCAGAGAATTTATTTTCTTAATTTTTTCCCTGTTTTGAACCTTTATGCATGAGAAATTGTTTTCAAATTAATCACATCATTTTCAGCTAGAATACCATCAGTAAAGCATCTTTTTTGGCATATTGCTGTCCTTTTTCTTTTTCGCATAACTTATCATCAATCCAAAGCATCCTATCTCTTATTCATAACTATCTTTACACACTTTACTCTCATTATAACCATAACTCTCACCGTCCTATCATTGATATGTGTACTTTGCTTCATTTATTATTGTATTGTTCATTCCCTTGCCTTGCCGTCAGCATAACACCTTTCATAGGCTTTATGGTCATGGAATTCCTTTTCTAATTGGAGGGGGGAATGTATGCATTATGGGATAGTATGCGATATGATTACTGCACTCTACCATAACTTGTTGATTTGACAAAAGATTAGTATTACATGTATACACAAGTTTTTCTGATTGAAATTTTTGCATGCATCTTATCTGTTGCTATTGAAAACTAACATTGTAGATTCAAGAACATTATATGCAAAATAGTGATTTGTTTACAAGAGAACAACAAGTATGGGGGGGATACTCTATTCGCAGGATGACCATCTTATTGCAACTAACAAAAGAGGCTCGAGCAACTTGCAAATGCAAACAATTGTTTAGACATGATGTGCTTGCCTGGATTCCATCTTTTGCATCAATTTCAGCACTGACTCGGCCTACATCAACATCAACAAATGTCAGTCCATACATGTGACTTTACATTTTTTTTGGAGGTAAAAATTGAGGTAAAATAGCATAATTTTCTGATTTATTACGAATTTAGGAGAATTTCATGAAAATCCATTGAGAATTATTTATCATCATTCATTTGACATCTTTACTGCTTCCCATTTTTCAGAGACATATCATCTTTCAGTTTGGAGGGGTGTTGTTTTCATTCCTTTCTTTCTTATCACCATGTCTTTATCATCCATTGATCTTCTTATTCATTCTTGACACCCCGTTATTTCATCTTGTTTTACACCAAGCATAGAATTCAATAGATGGTAGCAACCACCTCAATTTGTTTTTTAGCATTGCATAAGGGCATGCTAATTCTTCAGTTTGGGGGAGGAATTTCTACGCAGGATGGATGTTTTCTACTTCCTTTATCATTTAAGGCATACAATTTCATTATTATACACTGCAGAAATTGATTTCCATATATTTTTAAAACTATGAACTCAATTCTTGTGATTTATGGAAAACATAGATGTATCATTAAAATACATAAATCATGATAAAATCAAGTTAAATTATTTCATAAAATTTTGGAAATCATGTAGTATCAACTACAGCCATTTTGTTTATATCTCATGATCCATGCATCAAAACGATCTGATTTTTCGATCATAGAAGCATTAATATATTATAAAGCTACTTGCAACATTTCAGCAAAATCTGGTTTGTAGTTTTTGAGAAATTGGTTAATGAAGTTGTTGTTACTTATATCATATTTTATTGCAACTTCATATACACATAACTTGAACATCAATGTAAAAATTGTTACGCCTTCATCAAGATTCTTGAAATTGAATATTCATTAATTGAGGAAGAATTCATTTGTTTTATCCATTTCATGAGCTGAGATGAATAATTTTTTATTGCTTGGTTAACACAGTCTTTGGGTTGCATGAGGACATGCAATATATTCATTTTGGGGGTATGTTGGGTCGTTAATATCTTGTTATTATTATCACTTTTGATTCTTATTCCACCCATTTCTACCATTCTTTATCACGTCATTTATCATAATTTATCATATAATTCTATTTTATAATTATTTATGTTCTTATGGATAAATATTATTTCTTCTCCTTTATTTTTAATAGATTTATTATTATGCATGTTTTTACCAATGATGGCTTATTAATAAATTTGTTCACCATTTTAGCCTCCAAGATATTTTCCAGATTGAAGATTTGATCATTAAATGTGTCAACTTAGAAATTCGTTGGAATAAGAAGTGACAATTCTGTATTGAATGGTTAAGGCAAATGGAGAAGAATCGGGAAAATCTGAAACATGGGTTTTGTTTAGAATGGACCAAATTAATCTTATAATGAGTTGTTTTCCCAAATTCAGCCCCTACTAAGAGAAACAAAAAGTTCTCTGAAGATGTTTTTATTAGATTCGTTGGTGTGGCCGTTTTCCAAATTATCCCAGTTGCAATGCTAAATTCGACCTGTTCCTGTTGAATGATTGATGTAAAGATATTTCAGATATGATCTTGCTTATTAATTTGTTGAGAACAATCCAGTTTTGTAATAGAAATCATATTGTAATCATATCTATTGTAACTTCTTTCTGCTCTCTGTGTATTTAAATGAGAACATAGATCAAAGAAGGGGATGAAGAGGATTCATGATAGATGATTAGAGAGAGAATTAGATAGATTAGAGATAGATAGGATAGGATAGGAGGAATGGGAGAATTACTATTGAGAAATTGTAACTGTTATTGTTGGCTCTCGTTGTTGAAGTAGAGAACGAAACTACTGTAATGTTTATACAATGATTAACATATAAAAATAGTTGCAGTTCCTTCGCATCTCCTGAAGTAATTCAGCGGTGGTTCACTAGTGGCTAATGGCCCAGCCTTGATGGATCCACTTGCATCTTGTATCATTATTTTACAGTTCCATGTGATAGTTTGATTTCTTTTTCATTTCTTTAATTTATTTTATTCGGTAATCTTCTGTTTCTGAACATTTCACTGAATCGCCCCATTATATCAAAATCGTGATTGGATTGCATTGATAGTAAGATTATTATTCATAACTTAAAATGTCATGTTTTTCATTCTGAAATAATATTGCGCTGTCTAATTGAGATTCTGCTATTCATTTACAGTTGCGATTACTATTCATTTAACTACAGTTCACTTACAACTGCGGTTGTTGTTCACTTAATTACCATTGAATTATAACTGTAATTGCCATTCCTATTATACCTGTGGTTAATGTTCATTCTGCTAGGATAATATTGTTGATTCAGTTTAATTTACAGTCGCTATGTGTTTCCACTTAATTAGCTTTACTGTTCCGTTATATTTTAGATTTCTGTTCATTTCCATTAATTTAGCTTTATTGTTCATTTCCATTAATTTAGTGTTGTTGTTCAAATAGGCTTTGCTGTTATCTCTTTCATGCAAGGATTTGATTTCACCTTTTAACTGATATTGAAACAGGTGTGTTTTAGTGAGCATTTCAAATTGAATTGCCATTTCTAGTTATTTCCTTTAGTGTGGATTGAAAGATCAACAACTGTAAAGGACACTGACTACCGCTATCTAAGTTCTCAAATTGGAGATCTTGCCTATGATTGATTGTCATTTGCATCAGCTTACAGGGAAGAGAGTTATCATTAGTGAATCCTCGACTGATTATTGTTTGAGTAAATGATTTACTTATAGAACATTTTAGTCTTTTGTTGTTCCGATTAGATTTTGTTTCCAGTATTCATTTACTTTTTCATTTTAAGCACTATACTGCAAAACATTACTCTTGAGTAAGTGACCACCTCAGACTGAGTACACTCTTGAAATAAAAAATCATCCCTGGGTTGACAATTAATGTGAAGATAATTAGGAGTTAAAAAGACACCTTTTATCATTCAACACCCTTGTCCCAGTTGTGGCCCCTCTTCCTATGATTTCAAATACTATATACAAGTTCATTTCTATTCCTAACACCTCATGGGCATGGACTATAGTCTTTGATGGCACAAGCTAAAAGATTTAGTTTCTGCAAATAGAGTTATAGATCAAATGCTAAATTGAATTTATTTCAATTTCAATGGTAGATTTTGAATAAAATGTGAGGGGCAAGTGAATTCAGTTGTTTTTTTGGGTTATTTTCGATCGATTTCAAAGTATTTCCAAAATGTACCATCCAGAAACCTCAAACCCTCAAGTAAAATAATAAGTACAAGCATAGAAATTTATACCCAAATGAAGAAAGTTAAAACTCACAACCTAATGTTCTAAAGTTAATTTGGATGACATGTATAATTAATAACTAATACTTCTAAGTTTGCTTGTTTTGTTTCCTTTCACACTTGCATGAGCGTATTTAGAAACCTGTAACAATGAGAACCCCATTTCATATTGCAACAATGTATACGCTAGTTAAGGATAGATTTGACAGATAAATTTTATTAATTATTTTTAAAACTCAAAATAACTTGCAAAATATATCAAAAACTTATGATTTAGTATACTTTGAGTCGAGATCATAATAGGCCATATACTCAATTAGATTTGAACAACTTCTCCATAGTAATCTCTCCATATATATAAATCACTTATTGGACATAATCTTCAAAGGCTTAAGAATAATTTCTTATTCAGAGCAATCTTTCCATAAATTAAGCTTAGAAATTTTTTTTACTTATAAAGTTTTTGTTCAGAAAGTTTAGTAGGAAATTGTAGAAATTTAACTATATTATATTATACAATAAGCTTCAAGCATTTCATATTCTATTAACAATATAACCTGAATCATTTCAAAAATTATTTTCAGTTTTTGTTTAAATATTTTGATATAATATTTAGTTTTTTTTTTTTTTTTAAATGGAAAAATCATACCAATCATGCTCTCAAACATATATAATCTTGTTAGGGATTGAACCATAACACATGTAAAGACTAAAAACCACATCCCTAAACTATTATTTCAGTTTAACAAATGATTATTAGATTTCATTGCAAGCTTTAATATATAAACAAATAAATAAATTTCATTGCCAGCTTTAATAAATAAACAAATCAATTTATATTTATGTACTAAATTTAGAATCTATTTAAAAATCCAGGGAGATTTCTAAAGTGTAAATTTTTATTATTATAATTTTTTTATATTTTATTAGATATACAAATCTATATCTCTGTTTCTAAAAACAATTTGTAGAGATAAATTTTATGAAGTATTATATTTTTATTTATCACAATTTTAATATTATTCCTTTTATTTATTATAATATTTTAATATTATTTCAGATAGCATATAGCGACCTGAGAATTATCCATGTAATGTATAAAAAAATAGTTGAGCGGGAATCATTGTACTGAATTTTGCAATTTGGTCTGACTTTTCTTACACTTATTGTACTGGTTGCTTTTGGCAGACATTTGCTTTAGAAACATGCAATAAATTAAGCAACATATTCATTATTATATCATATTATCCGATAAATAATAAAGCAGTAATTCAGTGACAATGGAGAAACGCTCCAAGTCATTCCTACAATAAGTAGTTCAATAATTGCTTGTATTATTT
Source organism: Pinus tabuliformis (assembly GCA_031772625.1). Classification (NCBI taxonomy): domain Eukaryota; kingdom Viridiplantae; phylum Streptophyta; class Pinopsida; order Pinales; family Pinaceae; genus Pinus; species Pinus tabuliformis. The sequence continues at coordinate 580,576,081 of CM062818.1, forward strand.
GTGTAAAATTTAATTATTTTGTTTTTTCTTAATATCGCAATATTATTATTTATGGAGTAGTGTAATTAGCTATTTATATGTTATGAAGTATTAGGTAAACTATAAAATTTAAGTTTTAAATATTTTTTTATCACTCAATCAAAAAAAATATTATTATAGTAATTTTAATCAATAATATTATTATAATAATTTTAATCAAAATCAATTTTAATGGAAAAAGGAAAAAAAAACATATCTAAGGTTTTAAGAGTAGTTCTAATAACAATATTTACCAGCAAAGCAGTCCATCAAACATTGGGACTCCTTTATATCTGAACTCAGGGATAATAAACAGCTTTCATTTTTCGTTAATTCTAGAGATATCCGAACCTAAATCTTATATCTTTGGAGGAAAAAAATTAAATCAATAATTATAATACTGGACTGTGAAACAAGCTGATGGCAGTTAGTTTGCTTGTTTGCTTTTGTTTTTTAGGGATTAAAAAGGCACGGGTAACTTTATTTGCATATGTTGAAAAATATTTGTATGAACATGAAGGGCCGCTCATAAAAAAACTGACTTAAATTCTTTTTAGTATATATCCATCTGCCTGGCCACAAAGTTCCAAAAAAATCATAAAGCTATGCTATCTTATAAAGTTCCAAAAAGTCTTAAAGCCCACACTGTCTTATTGTGAGTGATCACAGTAAAGATCCTGCTGCATGTTCAGATTTTTAAAATATTTCAGGATGGGCCTGGGAGTGTGCAATGATCGTGAAAAGATTGTGTGATGCCGGTTTCTTTTTCAGTGAATTTTCATGTGCCCGAGTAGACCATTTCAAAAAGCTTATGGCACTTGTAAAAATAATCATATATAAAAAAACACTATCCACGCGTTTTTAGTTTCATTAACAGTGCAATATTATTATTAAAAAATGTTTGGAAACATATTATTCCTATATGTGCAAGAAGATTAATTGGTGAGCAAAAAAAAACACTAAATAATAGTTAATTGGGTACTTTTAATGTTGTAATTAAATTATTTTAAAATAATCACCAAAAAAAAACACTAAATAATAGTTGATTGGGTACTTTTAATGTTGTAATTAAATTATTTTAAAATAGATTTATTTGTAAAAAAAAATTATATTTAAAAAATGAATAATTACAATGATTAATTGTTAAAAATTAAACCGTCATAGATCCATATTAAATGTAAATATGAACCAAATCTCTCAAAGTGCAAACCTTTTTTCAATTTTTACACTAAAAATGAAAGTTTGAGCCTTGAGATACTTGATGCTTGATATATCACGGATTAAAATATAAAATAATTTATTTTATATTTTTACAATATTCATCCATAAAATTACTTAAACAAAAAGATGGAAGTAATTTTTCCGTGTAACATAGGCCACCCAGATGGAAAGCTGACCCAATAACAATCTTCACTTCTTAATATTGGTGTTGTTTTTCCTCACTAACTTGTCCCACCTAAAAGGACCTAGACTACAACTATTATGAATATTATTGCAAAGATGATGGCTCTACTCCTGATAACCATGTAAACTAAGAAATTTTTATTCCAGTTGTTCCATATCTAACTTGATGCATAACAGAGAATAGCAGTATGAGATAAGAGATGAAGTACTCAACAACTACCAGCCGTCAGTGATCGTTGTTGATCTGAGCTTCCGTTCACCTGCAAACCGCCGTTGCCGACCTGGACCATTGGAGCACTGTTGTGGACGGTCCCGTGGAGCTCTATTACCCGAGTGTTGTGACAATGATTTGAGGCTGAATTCACTAAGATAATGTCTATCATTGCGTCCGCTTTATATTCCAAGATGGAATTCCATGGATTCCATATAACATCAACCAAACTTCCTTCAGAGACCCATCGTGACTAACTGTAGTCAAGGTAGGGCTTCCAAGTTACACGCAGAGATGGTATTCCTTACAAGTCTATACAACATTGCCTTGACCCCATGGGAAGATCAATGAAAGAAAAGTGAAACCAAATATGATCTACTCCAGTCCATGATGACTCGTGATCCTTGATTAAACTCTTGTATAGCAGAGAGGGGAATTCGATAGCCGCGACCCTACATGAACACGTAGACTTATTGAATTTGCTCAAATTGTTCGAATTGCACTTAGCCACCCCTCGCCAATCGCACTATCTCCTACAAAATTTCTCCACAGAGAGAGAGGTATGGGAATAGATAAACCAGGTGGATACTTGCCTCTTTAAGGGTAAATCCTGCAAATGATAAGAAAACAGAGGAGGTTTTGGGAAGGCTAGATAAATATAGTTAGCCAAGCGGCCCATAACAAGTGCTAAAACCATCCTGCAAGCGTTGGAGGTCGAGAATGACTGAGTTTCAATCCAATTGGACATTCCACCTGTGAGACAACCACAAAATACTTAAGGAAAAGGCCTATTGCTGAGTCAGAAAATAGGAGCAGTGTCACAAGCATTTTACTTGCGCACTGAAACGACCAGGAACATTGTTTGTTGAGATGCTGGAGTCAAATGGAGGTGATAGAGAATAGAAATAGGCTTGAGGGAGGGTGTCGACTTACCATGACACCACCCTCGTCCTACGTTGCTGCAACTTATCATGAGAAACCATTATGATCCCATAGGGGAGTTAACTGTGAAGTACAGTGACCAAGATTGCATTGTTGAGGGCATGATTTCAAAGTTTATCCAAGCGTTCCAAAAGGTTAACATTCCAGATCTCCTTTGGTCTTCAATGCATTTTGACATTCGTAAGCTGTGAGAACCCGTGGTCAAGGAGTATTTAGGCTAATTTAAAATAAAGTTATAATTTAGTTATGTTTTTGTTTTTTTAATTTTTACAATTAAATATGTTTCATGTACTAGGAGTTTTGATCTTTATTATGGATTGGTACATGTCATGTTTACCATTCATTTAATTTATATGGTTGTGCTAGTTTTATTGATTTTTAGATTTATCTCCAAGTTATTTATTCCATTTTAATTAATTCATCTTAAATTAATTAATTAAATAAAATATCATATCAATATGTGTTTTATTTGTCATGTGGTATTGATAATCCATGGTATTGTAATAAAAACTGTTTACAAGCTATGAACATCAAGTGAGGCATCCTTGATTGAGAATATTGTTGCATTTTTTCAAAATGTATATATTTGTAACTAATATATATATATATATATATATATATATATATATATATATATATATATATATATATATATATATATCAAAACACTTAATGACACATCTCAAGTTGTTCAGATTTGACAAAAAAGATAAAAAATAACTAAATTAGAACTTTATTTCAAATTATTGTCATTATTATTATTAAATAATAAAATGAAATAATATGTAAGTTTAAAATATATACATTTAAAAAAACATCGAACAAGATTCTTAACCATGGAGATTTAGCCCCAGTTGATCATGGATATTATTAATATGTAAATAGGATTTGTTACAATACAATGGACCAATACCATCATTATCAATATCACATGACCAAAAAAACTATAACTCATTTCACATGACACTTATTTCTTAAACTGAACACATACAATTTTATATTTAAAATCTGGACTACATGGCGAGAACCAATTTTACAAAACTTCAACAAAACTAGTATCAGACTGAGAATCTATTTCCACGTTCCAATATATCCAAATTTCTAGTTTCTTCCTTGTAGAAGCCTTTGCAACTATTACAAAACACTGAGAATTCCCATAGATTCTAAGGAAAACTCCTAAAATAAACAACAAACGATATGACATGAAACAAACAATATGTTAATTTGACTTCCAAGCTTCCTCACATTCTTCCTTTTTCAACATGTTCGACCCGACTTCTGCATCTTCCACTCCCGCCAATGTCTGCAGCTTCGTGATGACCTCATCTAGTTGCCCTACGGTAATCTCCTGCACCTCTCTAAAGATGCAATCACTTGTCAAATCCGAGTTAATGGAAAAAATGTATGCCTTGAGCTTCACAACTCATCCTTCCAGCGTGATTTCCATGGCTTCAAACTCAGCGTTCATACGCTTTACATTTGTTGCCATATATTTCTCCAAGAGCTCGAAGCAATGGGTGAGGAGATACACCCTGCCCATAAGCAGCTTAAAAAAATATAAATAGCTCTTTTCCATTGAGCTAGGTCTTCCATAGGGGATTTCTCATCCTACAATTGTCCAGGTTCCATCACTGTACCTTCCCTTCTTACATTGTTCTCACACCAACGCTCTCATTTCACTACTGCAATTGAAACCGAAGGGAACTACATCTAGTTAAAAAACACACTTTCCTTATACTCCATCACCTTTTCTCGTGCCATTATCTCATTGAAATCCCTGATCTGAAGACCCATTAAATATTCTTGGTATATAATGGATCTTTTGAACCACCCCTGTGACCAATTCATTAGTGATCGAGATGTTGGCCATTGCTTCATCATTAAAGCGGCTCTACAATTTACAAGCTCAATTCCTTAATGAAGTGATGGGATTGCTTCTCTCCTTATGATATTAGCCTATGTCTAATGTGAACCAACAGAGATAATGTACTTGAATTCCTCAAGGTCTCCATTCATTAAAAATGTTGCTTCTTTATTCCATATGTCCTTCTGTTTTTCCATGATTTCACACATTTTCCAACCCCAGCTTCAACAAGTGGGGCATTAACTTCTATGTCCATCATATGCTATGGAATTTGATCGTAACCAGTTGGCCTCCCATCTGTCTCGCACTCGCCCTCACCCAAGTGAACCCTACAGTTTTACAGGCCCTCGAAGACATAATTAAGGTGACGATAGATATGAAACATTTCATGTTGTTTGAAATTTATTAATTGATGTTCAATTGTCAACACAAATGCTGCAACGTAAGACTCAGATGAAGCCGGTGCATGTATAAAAGAAGTTGAAGGCAAGAGTATGATAGCTAGTTGGACTGCTTGGGTCCATTATTGTAAATGGTCAATGGCATGAAAGTGATGGGAAAGGTAATCAAGAAAGGCAAGGTGAAGGTATGTGAGGCATTTGATTCCTTGAATATGTTGGGAACAATTGCTCTCAATGTTGCGCATGCTATGCATGGATAAAATGGGTTTTCTTAATCTTGACCTTATGTTATCTCATAATTATGTTGTCATCATGATTATGTTTATGCCTATATGTATATACATGTATGTATGTATGTATGTCATGTCTGATAGGGTCATCATGGATCATGATTGTTTTATGATAATCTTTATATGTATATATGTATGTATGTATGACGTTATCTGACTAGATCATTGTTATTTTATGTTGATGTTTATATGTATATAGGTGTATGTATGCATATCATGTTTGACAGGATCATGATTGTTTATGATAATGTTTACATATATGTATGTATATATGTATATATGTCATTATCTGACAAGGTCACCATCGATCGTTATGTTGGAGGTGATTTCTTACGTAGGTGAACGACAGTAATATATATATGAGGAATAGTAGTAATAACGAATATATGAGGATAGTATCATGGGGATATGAATTGATATTGTATGCTTATATTATGCCTATGTTTATGTTATGATAATTAACGCTGAAGGGACATTAGCAAAATGAAAACAATGTGCTTTGCGACATGCTAGGTTAAACATGGATGGCAGAGAGACACTAGAAGCAAGGTTGCTTGGTAGACACAATGTCATTTTGGACGTGTCGTACTATTGTTGTGCATATGTTGTATGTGTTGTACATGTAGCATATGTGATGTTGTGTGCATGCAGTGTTGTGAATATATAGTGTGTGTACATGTTGCTTATGCAATGTTATATACAAAGTGCTATAGATAGTGTTGTGTGAATATTACATATGCACTACTAGGTATAGATGGTGCTATGTACATGTTGGATATGCAGTATTGTGTACATATTGTACTATGCGCATGATGGATATGCAATGTTATGTGCATATGGTGTTGTGCACATATTGGATATGTAGTGTTGTGTACATAGAGTGCTATGTATATGTTTTATATGCAGTGCTATGCACATATGGTGTTCTGTGCATGTTGTACATATGGTGCTATGTACATATGGTTTGGTGTCCATGATTGTACAAGTGGTCTTGTGAGCATGTGGTGTCGCGTACATGTTGTAAATATGGGATTTTGTGCATGTGGTGTTGTACATGTGGTATTGTGTACATGTTGTATAGGTGGTACGAAGTACACGTGGCATTGTGTACACATTGTGCAGGTGGTTTTGTGTACAAGTGGTAATGTGTACATGTTGTACATGTGGTATTATGTGCATGTCGTACATGTTGTGTTGTGTACATGCGATACTATGTATGTGCATTTTGTAGTCATGTTATTGTGACATGTGTACTCATTGTGTTCTACTCTGTGTAGTGCATTTATTGTGTGGCATTGTACATCGAGTATAGATGTATGCGTTGTGTTGTATATTAGACATAAGAGTATGTATGGTGTTGTTTTGTAGAATGGGTGTAGGTGTATGTCTTGTATGTTAGGTGTAGGTGCATGTACTGCATGGTGTTCTATTTTGTGTGTGGATGTATGTGTGTGATGCAAATTATGTGTATGTGCACATGGTTAAGGAGAAGGCAATGGGTGTCTATCAGGTGTGCTAACTGATCCGGTGTGCATATAAAATAAGGAGAAAGGTAGAATATAATGTTTGATTAAAGGATAAGTATCACTATTTTATTTCATTTTTATTATGCATGTGATTTATGATTATATTCTATGATGATTACATGTGATCTATGATTTTGTTTTATGATGATTGCATGTGATTCATGATGGTTTTGTTTTGAGATAACCTGATGTGATATGTTTCTTCATGACGATTTGATCAAATATTTAGTTAACTTGTTGTGACAAGAAGTAAACAAGATTAGAAGTGTACCTTATTGACAAGCTACCAATGAGGTATGATGTGAATTTATTTCAATTTATTTTAAATCTAATGGAAATTATGTTCTTTGTACAAGAATGAATAAACTTACGCGATTGGGTGGTTGACACTGACTACAGGAATTAGTAGCAGTAGTGAAAGAAATTGGAAAATGTAGCAGTATGCTGGTAAAGTATCTAGGAGCAAGGCCATTGTGGGAGACTGAAACCCAAATGTGTCCATTGATTTCCATGAGTATGATATGATTGGTAGGATAGTTTGAGGCAGGGATATGCCTTGGTTTTTGTATCTTATGATGCAAGGAAGCCTTGCCAAGGGATGGATTTCCCAGGATGGGGCTGCCAGCGGAAATTGAAAGTTGCATGACTGCACCGAAGGGGGTGACCAGATTACCCAAGGAGCTGTGAAGCAGAGAAGGGAAGGTTGAGGATATATATTTTTTTATCATTAGAATTTCCATAAACAGATGCACAATGGGAGTGTGCCCTGGAATGATGAGTTGGTGATTGTTCATTGAGAGGACAAGTGGTGCAAGACTATAGCATTGTACATTGGATGTAGCTTTGACTTTAGAGTGGATTCTAGACTTCCTAGGAAGGAGGTGAATCGTGGTGTTACTTTGAGGGTGGAGGTGTGAGCCTTTGGATTCCCTTGTTGCGGATGTAGGCATCGTATCCTTTATTTGTAGGATGTAGGCATCATATCCTTTATTTGTAGGTTGAGAAAATGTGAAAATGTGTCTATGCGTGTATTACTACAAATATTGTATCGAGATGGATTTATAAAGCTCCATAGATAGCATGATTATTTTTTGGTTGAAGAAAATTTGCATGTGTGTATATGTAGTTATTATTTTAAATACCATAATGAGTTGTGTTATAAAGCTCCAATAAATGGTATGTTTGTCATGTTTTAGCAGAGGTCATTGTAAATATTGCAATGAGATGTGTTATAAGGCTTCATAGGCAGTATGTTTTATTTTCAATGGTCTTTCTGGTTATAAGTTTCATTGAAAACTGAGGACTACGTTCACCCAAGGGGGAGGGTTCTGTAACAGCCCTAGTTAAAAATTCATGTAAAAAATATATAAGACCACATTCTTGGGACATGTATTCTAAGCTGAATGGTTGGAAAAACATCCTAGTGGGTGTTCATTTCAATTATTATGGCTAAAGGAAATTGGCAAAGACAATGGCAAAGGCTTTGGAAAGGCAAGAGGCATTAATTGGAATTTTATTTATGAAAATAATGGAAAATAGGAGAAAAGGAAGGTGAAAGGTTTCAGGTTGGATGTGAGGAGGAAAATGAAGGAAAATAATGGAAAATGAAGAAAATAGTGACCTCATTAATAAAAGGGTTTCTGAGGATCAGTGGGTAAGATTTTGACAGGTTTTGGTGGACCTCTCTAATATTCTATCTCTCTTTCTCATACAATTAGACACTTAGAGTTATCTTAGAGCACTCTTGGAGGAGTGTAGCATACTTGGATTTTTTGAGTAAGAAGGCAAAGGAAGAGAAAGAAAGTGCAAGAGGACATCGAGATGGACAACTACAACATGTTTTTCTTCCACGTATTGGGTTGCATGTATGTTTTCCACACTATTTTTGGCATGCATGGAACATGCATGTGGTTTCTTGGTCATGATATATCATTCAAATGGAGGATTGCCTAGATTCACAGTGGATTTGTCTAGCCTTTCCATTTCCTCGATAACTATGGTGATTGGGGATACATTTCCTAGTTTTGTTTTGGTTGGTTCTAATGTTTCCTTAGCTTGGGTTGAGTTACTAGTCCTAAAAGCCTTGGTTGGAAAAATGCTTCGAAAGCCCTGTAACATCTTGGGTTGAGTTACTAGTCATGGAAGACCTGGTTGGAAAAATTCTATGGAAGCCCTTGGTGGGTTGAGTTACTAGTCCTTGAAGCCCTAGTTGGACAAACACTCTGGAAGCCTAGAATAAGCTATGGGTTGAGTTACTAATCCTTGAAGCCTTTGTTGGATAAATGCCATAGAGTCCTGGAAGGCTTGGATAGAGACCAATCTGATGATTGTTTTGTGATGTCTTGTCGTGAGGTTGAATCATTGTTTGATGGGTAGAGGTGGATGGCCTCTAGAAGCCTTGGATTGATTTTGATTGATGTGTTCTATAAGATCCCTCATTCATACTTGGAATATGGCACAGGGGTGAGTGGTTGAAGAGAAATTTGGTTCAGCCATTCTACTATTGGGTAGAACATGAAAGTCCCATCCTAGGTTTGGATTTTTCATCATCAATATGAGGTTATTTCTCCTTGTAATTCTATGAGTATTATACTAGTTATATGTAGTTTATATGGATGTGATTTCACTAGTATTTTTTCTGTTATTGTGCTGGTTATATATATGTTTTATGACATTAGCTATGTATGGATCTCATCATGTTTTTACTTGTAAATGAATGAACAATGTATCTATGACTTAATGGATGAAATGGAAGTTGATGTGTTGAGGCATCAATGTTTCTTAGTGATTGTCAACTAAGTATGAGACCCCTATGCTTAGATTTGTTGTTTACACTTATAGATTTCATATTCATGATATGTTTGACGAACTGCCTATCATGTCTAGTAGGGGTCCAGTCAAGGTCTTATTCAATTAATTACAATTGTGTTGTCATTTCTCTATTAGTTTACTATTCTGAAGATGTCATTCAATTATGGGCATTGATCTGGGCTGTGGGCCTAAAAAGGTGGCTCAGATCCCAAGCATGCCTGCATAGAATTGCACAAAATAGTCCCTAGATGCTAGCGTGTAGGCCCGTGAGAGTGTCCAAAGGCACTTAGATGCTGGCATGCCCATAGCATGAGACAATCCATAGATCAAGTGGTCCAAAATATCAGTGGGACCCATGGGTTGGTTGTCAGAAAGGTTGGATTGGTTCCTGAGGCTCCTAATGTTGATGTTTATGACCTCTATGGTGTGTTTCCATCAGTTCCGCTTCCTTAACTTGATTTAGGAGGTAGAATCATATCATAGTTGCCTCTTGTCGCATCTTTACCCCATCTAGACAGTTTCTTGGGTAGATGTGGGAGGAGGGTGTTACAGAAACAAGAAAATGTAGAACTTGTTTTACTATAAGGGACTACACCAACATAACAATAAGAGAGAATAAAACAAAATAAAACACGGAATCCTATAAGGAGAAGGAAACCACCATGACAACAACGTAAATGGACAATTGGAAAACAATATCACAAAGTTTACTATTTGGGAGGACTTCAACAAGTTGAAGACCTGTGACCGTGACATCATAAAATGTCTACTTGGGGATTCTAATGCATAATTATCAACCCAAGGAAATGTGTTATTGACTAGACTGAAGGGGATGGTCATGACATTCTCTAAAGGGGAAGAAATTCCCTCAATTGTAATTTGTATGAAATTTGGATTTTTAATATAAAAGGAAGTTCCAAATTTGAAAAGAATTTTTTTTTGTTAGGATGCTAAGAAAGCTAGTGTTTTATCCAAGTGGACCTTTGTAAAAATTAGAAATGTGGAGGTTGAGAGTTTAGAAAATTTTAAGAGTAGAGACGTGTCCACAAAATGTCCTAATTTTATTGGTAGATATTTTTTTTTATCTAATAGGAAGATGTGTATAGGTAGTAATACACATAGAAGGTAGAGGAAAAGCAAGGGGTTTCAAGAAAATAAATGAAGGAGCTTGTGGAAGAGCATGAGATCCTCTAGCTCATAAGGAGAAGTTGCATTATTATTTGTAATATAACCGTTTTTGAGTAATGAAATGATTTTGAGTTTGTATTTTCATATGTGTGGTGTATGTTTTTATTTTCTTCATAGTAATGTGAGCATTCAAATTTTGTGGATACAGTGCACACTCTATCAACAAAATCAATGTGTTGATGTGTCAAAGGCCCACTAGTTGTGCCAGGTCAAGCTATGCCCAAAAAAGTGAATTTAGGCATTTTAAGTAGAGGAACAGAGTAGAAACCATGTACCCATAAAATGGGAAGTCTTTTTGTAAGATCAGTCGCGATACTTGTGACCTTTTTTTGTATAGATTCCAATAGAAATGGATAATTAGGTTTAGGAGATGAATAGTTATGTGAAAATTTGTGTATGCAATTTACTGTGTGAAGTAGTGATTAGTGGTTGAGAATACATTAGAGGTTGTTATGTATGATTTAGAGTTTTATGTATGAATTTGGCCCTATAGGGTGAGGAGAAAAATGTTACTATAAAAATATGCATACAAAATAGAGTGGTTTATGCATTCAAGAGAACCACTCAATATGGGCACAGTCTTGTTAGAACATAATCAATGACTAGGAGTAGAAGTAGAACATGAAATTCCAATGAATTTTGAATTCAATAGTGTGTTCATATAACAATTTCTGATCCATGGTGAATCATTCATATAAGAAGAGATAAATGGTTGGATTAAAATGATGCATACATGATGAGGATATGAGGTGGATACATAGCATAAATATGGCAAGAATTAGAATTAGCATCAACCAAGACATGACATGATTAGAGACATCATAGGATTGAGCATGTTGAAAATCCAACCATTGGAACAACAAAGGGATAAAGTTCAGTAGAATTATGGTGTTTGAGTAATACATTATTTGATTCATGTATATTTATGGAAATATGAGGTTTAATTATATGGAAAGATCCAATAACTCATTAGATTGTGGCTCAAATTGACATTTATTTGTAGCAATTTGGTGATGATTGAGCACATCATCATTTCATAATTCTTCAAAGTCCTCTCTCATATACAGAGTCATTATTTTGGAGCTCAAGACCCGTAAGTAGTGGTTTCCTAGTTTGTATTCCTCGAATTGATAGAAAGGCTAAGCTATTGTCACACCTCATTGAAGGATTGAGGTTATCTAGAGCATATTAGGAAATTGATTTATAGGATATTGCAAATCCTATAGTAAACTACTTTTGGTAATGATTATAGGAACAAATTTCATGTAACAAGTGTGCAATTAAGATCTAGCATAAGGAGTCGGGGATTCTTTGTAGGTTGAAAAAGCTTGTCGATACCATTTTCATTGCCATTATTGGGTATTAGAACCTATATGAATTTAGTAGAAATATTATACGAAAAGAGAAATATTTTGTTATTATATCATTGATGTTGCTTTTCATATAATAGAATGATAATTTAATGTTTTCACACATACTTTTTTTTTAATATATGAGAATCTATCTTCTTCCATAGAAGTGACCATCATAGACATATCCAAATTATTCTTTTTTATATTATTTCTATATTTCTTTTTATCCTTTTGACCTTCCTAATAATAACACATAAACTTATTATATATTTTAAAATTTCAGTTAATCAATATTATAATATAAAATCAAAATCATTTAATATCCACTAAACCAAACATGCATGACTTCTTATAAGTTTCATATTCAATAATATTAAATATAAACAATAAATTATTTTTTATGAATTGAGTGTAATGTATAAATATTTATTTTTAAATAAATTAATTTTAATGTATATGTGTTTCATTTTAATGTGCACATGTTCAAAAACAAAACACATAAGAATGGGCGTAAATGTGTGTATATTCAATTAATCAATTAAAACTAATGGCTGTCTTCCTTCCAAAACCATTATAATAGAAAAATATGGTAAGGAAGACATCTATTATAAACGGAAGATGTTTGATAACAAACTGACAACATGTGAACTTAAAAGACACTAACGGTATATCATAATGTTGCACCATAAATCTGTAATATAGATTTCACTTTCACAAAATGGTTATAGTGGATTCGAGAGAGCTTTGTTGCGTAGAAGAATTTTTTGATATATTTTTAAAAAAGTTATATATCATGTCAACTATACCCTAACCCTATCATTTTAGTAATTTCCATGATAGCATAATGTGCACGCTATTTACTTTAGTAGTATTATGTTAACGACCTAAATAAATTGTATGATAGATAATATTTATGACATGATTTAATGACAGGTTTCATCCTATATTTTCTAATTTAATGACAACTTTCATCCTAATTTTTTTATTGACATGATTTAATACAACTTTCATCCTAATTTTTTTAATTTATAAAATATAATAAATAAAAAGGAAAATAATAGTTTTAATCCTATCCATTTACGTAACTTGTAACATCATAAAGTTCGTTCACCAAAAAATAAAAATAGATTGAAAAGATGTTATTACATCTCCCAACCAAAAATAAAAACAAAACAATGTTCGGTGAAACTGATCGTCTATGAAGGCAGGGATATCGTTTTGAGAAGACCAACAAACCATTGTAAGGCATTGTGAATAAGAGATTGAACCATTTTATTTCATGTCATTCCTTGTGTACATAATATTCAGGACACGTTACCACGTACAAGCATAAGGTGTAAATATGCATATATTTTCCTTATTTACGTCTAATCAACTTTGAATATTGGGTACAACATATTTCTATTTACAGTTTTAAAAATTATTCAACTCATAATTCTTATAATTATATTGATCAATGTAATTAATATTAATCAATGTAGTTAATATAAATTAATAAAAATATATCAATAAAATTAATAATTATTAAATATATAATCACTTTAATACTAAAACTCAATATTATAAACCTAAAAACTCATTAGGTTTTAAACTTAACGTATTTTAAACTTAAATATTAAATATAAATTTTAAACCTAAATATTTCGAACTTAAATATTAAGTATAATATTAAAACCTAAATATCAGACCTACATTAAAATCCAAAACCAAAACATAAAAGCTAAAATGTAAAACCTCAAACTAAAAAGTAAAACCAAAACGCAAAACTAAAAACTAATCTAACCAAATAACAACAATTATATTCACAGACATGTCTTTTGTGTTGTATCACATTGTTGTAAGAAAAAATAATTTAAAAATTCTGAAACGTGAGCATACAAATTGTAACTAACACTATTATTAATATTTAAAAATACAAATAATATAATAATGAAAAGAAATTTAAATTTATATTAAGCTATAATTATTTAAAAATCAATAAATTTTCATTATAATTATTCCTTTTATCGAGATCTTTTTAAAATATTTTTCCCCATATATATATAATGGTCACACAAATTTTCTTTCCAAAAATTATTATAATTTGAAGTGTTTTGATATGTCAAATATATATTTAATTTATATATTTTTTATTTTTTATAATAATTTAATTTTAATTTTTTGTAATTTTTTTCTCCACAATTTGATAAATCTATGGCTTTTTTAACCATTAATATTTTCCTTATAAATATTGTAACATTCCATGGCAACATATAAATATTAGGTTACTGCAGTTAACTGTAGATTTTTTTAGAGAGAGGTAGATTGGTTAGGAAATGTGGTTTCCAAGGAAAGCGTAGTACTTGATCCAGAAAAAAGAAGGGCGATCATGGAATGGGTGACTCCTAGGACTGTTGATGAGGTAAGATCATTAATGGGATTAGCAGGTTATTGCAGAAGGTTGATCACGAACGTCTCAAAGATTTCTTATCTTATTACATTGTTGTAAAGAAAAGGTATGAAATTTGAATGGACAGAGGAATTTGGAACCAATGTTGTGGAGTTGACGCAGTTGCTGAGAAATGCTCTAGTTCTAAAGATTGAAGATCCAGACAAAGAGTTTGTGGTATGTACAGATTCTTGAAAGAGAGGAATTGGTGGAGTCCTTATGAATGAAGGACAAGTAGTATGCTATGAATCAAGGAAAGTGAACGAGAATGAACATAATTATCTAACATATGATCTTGAGTTGACAGCGATCATCCATGCTTTGAAGATGTGGAGACACTATCTTCTTGGCAGACAATTCATCTTGATGAGTGATCAGAGTGGATTGAGGTATATATTTGACCAACTAAATCTGAATTACAAGCAAGCTAGATGGTTGGTCACAATCAGTGAATTCGACATTCAGATCAGGTAAATAAAGGGGAAAGAGAAAAGGGTTGCAAATGATCTCAGTAGCAGAGTATAGGTCAATCACGTAGCCACTATGAGCTCCTACAAGACAAATTTATAGGATTATATTTTACATGCAGGACAACAAGATATAGGTGTAGGGAGCTTGTGCATAGGTTACGAAAGGGCATAGGTGATTAGGATGTGGACTATTGTCTCATAGCATATGGTTTGGTTATATTTAGCGACAATATATATCTATTGGGAAACAGTGAGCTCAATAAGCTTATGTTGAGTGAATTTCATGAAAAGTCATATTCAGTCATCCGTGATATCATAAGACATTCATATTTGTGAATAAATTTCATTATTGGCTGAATCTAAAGAAGAAAGTGGCATAATTTGTGGTTAGATGTTTGGATTGTCAATAGGTAAAAGAAGAGTGTTAGCATACAGGTGGTCTATTAGAGTTGATTTTGATTCCATAGTGGAAATGGGAGGTCATTTCCATGGATTTCATTACAGATTTTTTGAGAAAATCTAGAAAACATGATTCTATTGTGGTTGTGATCAATAGGTTGACAAAGGTAGCACACTTCATTTCAGTAAAGTCTACTTATTTAGCTAGTGATGTAGCATGGGTCTTCATCAGAGATGTAGTGAGGTTGCATGGTGTCCTGAAGAAGATTGTGTCAAATAGGGATTCCATCTTCACTTCTAGATTCTACAAAGAGTTAGTTGTAGTTTTGGGTACAAAGTTGGCCTTCAATACAACTTATCATCCGCAGATAGATATATAGATAGAGAGCGTCAACAGGATGTTGGATGACATGTTGACGATGTATGTGATGCATCAACAACGGAGGTGGGAAGAGTATATTCCATTGGTTGAGTTTTCGTACAATGGGTATCAGGAGTCACTAAGTATGACTCCATTTGAGGCACTCTATGGGTATATTTGTAATACTCCCATCAATTGGAGTGATCCAATTAATAGGGTGTTGATAGCACTGGACATGTTGGTATAGATGGAATAACAAATGTAGGTAATCAAGAAGAATCTAAAGGTAGCACAGGAAAAAAAAAAAGTTATGTAGATTAGAAAAGGATGCTTAAGGAGTTTTAGGTTGGGAAACAGGTGTATTTGTGTATCAATCCAAAGAAGAGCTCCTTGAGGATTGGATCACTTTTTAAGCAAACACCTCGGTTTTATTGGCCTTTCAATATTCTTGAGACGATTAGACTAGTAGCTTATCGACATGCATTGCCTCCGACAGTGAAAGTCCATGATATTTTCCATGTGTCATTACTTAAGAAGTACGTTAAAGATGTTGATCATGTGATTGAATATTCTGCATTGCAGGTGGATAGAGAAGGAAAATTCCAGCCGGAACCTCAGTTCATTTTGCAGAGAAAGATGCTCATACTCCGGAATCGATCAATTGAGCAGGTTAAAGTGCAGTGGAAGCATTTTGGGCCTGATGAAGCTACATGGGAGATGGTTGATCATATGCTATGTACTATTCTCTATTCGTTGGTTTAGCAAATGTTTTTGGCATTTTTTTTGTGTGATGTTTTGGTACACAATACCACCATGGGTTGTGTTATAAAGTTCCAATGAGAGGTATGGTTGTCATGTCATTATGGCTGTCATGTTGTTATGTTTCTCATTTTGGTTTTCTTCTCAGAAACATGATCATTGTAAACACTGCAACGAGATAAGTTATAAAGCTCCATTGGTAGTATGTTGTTTTCTTCCAGTGGTATTGCTAGTTTTAGGTGTCATTGAACATCGAAGACGGTGTTCCACCAGGGGGGGGGGCGTTTGTAACAACTCTGGTTAAAATTGCATGTAATAAATTTAATAAAGGAAAATAATAACCAGGGTCATGGGACACACATTCCAAGTTGAATGTTGGGAAAAAACATAGTTATGGGGATCACGTATGATTAATTAATGGCTATGGAAATCGACAAAGGAAATGGCAAAGGATTTGGAAAGGCATGAGGCATTTATTTCCATTTTATTTATGAAAATAATGGGAAATAGGAGAAAAGGGAAGTGAAAGGTCACAGGTTGCAAGTGAGGAGGAAAATGAAGGAAAATTAATGGAAAATTAAGAAAAGAGAGGCCTCATTAATAAAAAGGCTTTTGCGGATCAGTTTGTAGCTTTTTGTCAGTTTGGTTTTGTAGCTCTCATTTTCTAGTCTCTCTCTCTCTCTCTCATACACTTGGACACTTAGATTTTCCTTGGAGCACTCTTGGAGGAGTGTCACATACTTGGGGTTTGGAGAAAGAAGGAAAGGGAAGAGTAGGAAAGTGAAAGAGGACATCTGGATCAACATCTACAAGGAGCTTTTCTTGTAGGAATCGAGTTGCATGTATGATTTCCTTTCTAGTTTTTCCATGCATGGCACATGCATGTGGTTCTTGGTTATGATTTGTCATGGGAATGGAGGATTGCATGGATTAACAATTGTTTTGCATAGCCTTTCCATTTCATAGATATCCATGGTTTTGTGGTTTTTATATTTGTTTTCTGGTTGGTGCTCATGTTCCTCTGGCTATGAGTTGAGTTAGTAGTTCCTGGAGCCTTGGTTGGACAAATGTTATGGAAGCCTTGTAACAACTTGTGTTGAGTTACTAGTCCTAGAAGCCTTGGTTGGACAAACACTCCAGAGGCCTTGGTGGGTTGAGTTGTTATTCCTGGAAGCTCTGCTTGGACCAACGCTCTAGAGCCCAACAACAACTGTGGGTTGAGTTACTATTCCTGGAATCCTTGGTTGGAAAAAATGCTCTCAAGCCCTGGACATCTTGGGTAGAGACCAATCTGGTGATAGTTAGTGATGTTTGACTGTGAGGTGGAATCACTAGTTGAGGGTTGAGATGGTTTGGCCTCTCGAAGCCTTGGTTTATTTTTGTTTGATTTGTTTCATGAGATCCCACATGCATGCTTCGAATATGGCATGGGGGAGATTGGTTGAAAGGGATATTTCATTCAACCCAATCTATGGTGGGGTGGTATGTGGAAGTCCGTGACTTGTTTTGATTTACATATGTTAAGAAGGGACCCTTTTCCTTTGGTATTTTATGAATAAATATGCTTGCCATTATGTGGCTTTAGTAGTTGTTTCTGCATTGATATATCTCTAGTTATTTGGTGGTTACAAGTATGTTTTATGATAGTTATGATGTATGGATCTCATCATGTTTTGGTTTGTATGGGAATGGTTAATGAAAGAATGAACTAATAGCTAACAATGCAACTATTGTGAGCAGATATTATTCCTCTTTGAGGATTCTCAGATAAGTATGAGATCCCTATGCTCATCTCTATTGTTGTGACCTATAGATAACCTATTTATGATATGTTTGAAGAAATTATCGTCATGGATAGTAGGGAAAGATCAAGTGCTTGTTCAGGTGTTTTCATTAATAACATTGTTTCAATGTTCGTTATCATTTCTTGACGTTTCATGAAGTTCTGTGTAGTGTCTTAAGTCTTTGCCATGAAAATGTGGCATAGAATTTGGGGTATATGGCATTGAACTACTTCAAAAAGTCCATAGTTGCATGGATACCTTGTTGTGGGAGTGACTGGATGGTCTGAGTCGCATGCATGCCTTCTCATGGGAGAGATTGGAGGGTCTTCATCACATGCATGCCTTGTCATGGGAGCAACTAAGGCTCTAGGTTAGTGAAAAAAAAATTTCTTTTAGGGATTGGGAACCTGAAGGGGTCGGTTGGCTCCTGAAGGTTTTGTATATTTTGAGGAAGGTAATATTGGTCTTATCATGTTGATTCCACTTCCTTCAGTGTACATGGGGAGTTGAATCATATCTAGTAGCTTTTCGTTGCATTTTTACCCTAGTGGACCAGTTAGCTTGGGTAAATGTGGGAGGAGGGTGTTACATGATACAACGTCATTGGGTTACTTTCTAACTTGGCCAAATAGCGTGTGCCTAGAGTTCATATTTCATTATTTTACCATTTGTTTAAAATTTTCTATTTCATAGGGATTTACAAAATAAAAAATAAAAATAAAAAATCACCTGGCCCATTGACGAACAATATGCCACCAATATTTAATTTCAACACTTTTGAATAATATCGTGTGGAATGAACAACATCTATTTGGAAACCATATGAACCTATGCATGTTAGTATATTACGTTGGGCATCAAGGTCATACACATCCACATGCAATTTGCCAAAATATTTTCCTTGAGAGTTGAAATCTCATTCTCCACTTGTCTAGTCCTTCCATAAATATGGTTTAATGTAAGTGACACTTCAAACAATATCTACACCCCCCACGTCACATGCGTGAGCCATGATGAGTGGCCAATCATCATATTCTAAAGAATTTGTACATATTACTCCTATTAAACTTCCAAATCTCCAAGTCACTATATGAGTGTCAACATGATTTTATTCACAAGATATTTAATTGGAAACTAATATCATGTAGGCCAATACTTGTTGGAAATAGTAAATTGATCCTTCATGCAAAAATGGTTTAGGCTATAAAGTTTGAAAAACTGATTTTTTTAATTGTATGAAGAAAAATAATAAGGGGCTTATGAAGAGGGATTTACAAATGTTTAAGGACTTTGTTAAATGTTTTAAAAGGGTTTATAAAGGTTTTGAAAATGTTTATAAGGCTTATAAAGGTTGATGAAGGTTTATAGAGGGATATTTATTTTAAGTGGTTTTTTTAAAGAGAATTTAAGAAAAAATTGTTTTATTTGAATAAGAGTTTAGGGCTTTATAAAGGTCTATCATTCTACAAAAAAATTCTAGTTTGTCAAGATTGACATTGTTTTGGGTTTAGAAAAATCCCTCTATGTACGTGAATCTAGTGAAGATCGTGGCTTACGGGGGTGCATATTTAAAATATTATTATTTTCAGGGGAGATATGGAGAGAAGCCTCATGTAATAAGGAAAGAAGAAAAAGGACAAAAGAAAGACAACAATCATGGGTCACAAAGAGAGAGTAAAATAGTTCAAATGAAGAAATTGAAAAGAAGGGGTAGAGAGCATTGCCATGTTCAAAGAGGTTCTAGCTGAAACTAAGGAACTAAGAAGTCTAGCAGAAGACAAAGAAGATATTGAGGTTTATTGGTGTAGAATGCATCTACTACCACCTCCTATGTTTACTGGTAAAAATTTTGATTTTTGGGTTGTCAAAATGCAAACGTTTCTTCTAGGCAAAGAATTAATTGAGTATCGATCAAATAATCCATATAATGAAGAATGCGATGCTTTAGTAATGGATTTATAAAACAAGAATTTTATTATAAGTTTCTATGCAAGGTAGTATTTGCTATATCTTCCAAGGAATCATAGAAGATTTGGAAGCATAATTTGATATAAAGGAAAATGGCATGCAACAAAAACTTGTGTCTCAATCCATTGAAGAATCAATAGAGAATTCAGTCACAAATGTAAGAGTAGATGAGAAAGACTATGGGAGGAAAATAAATGTTGGAGAATCCCACTGAAAGGTGGATGATGGTCATGAGGGCTGTAAAAATGAGACCCATTATGCAGACATGCATATGGATGAAGAATATGGAGAAAATATTGAAAATTAAGAGCATATTAATGTGGATTGTGAAGATGATCATGAATCCCATTGTGACAAGACACATGATCTAGGAGGCTCCATAAATGCTTAGAATTCAGTAGTGTCTTATGAAAAGCTCAAAAATCGAAGTCATTAGATTGAAGTGAAATGAGGGTTAGATCGAACATCTCATTGGAGTATTTCTAATGGCGTGAATGTCACCTCAATTTGCGTTCATATGTGAAAGTTATGGATTGTAAGAGTTTTGGGAAAACTAGGCCTAGTGGAAACTACTAAAGAGGCAACAATTTGGAATTGACTGACGCAAGGATTCTAGCTGCTAGAATTGGTGAATTTCTCACCTCTTTAATTTTATCGGTAAACTAAAAAAATTCATCCAAAATTTTTGAATGATAATTTCTAATTTAATGAAATATGTGTGTGTGTGTGTGTGTGTGTATGGTGGGTTTTTGGGTCACCACCCTTGCCATGCCAAAACCCACATTCACCAACAAGATGTTATATACATAATACAATGGGGTGACGAGGTTTGAACTCGTGATGGCCGGTGGCCAAACCACCCAATGCGGTGCCCCAACCAAACAAATAAAAAATAAATCAAACAACGACATTTTTTTTTAACTGGCAAGTAATTTGGAGTGGCCACAGGGTTGGAACCCGGGCTTTCCCGAGGCTAATATGGGCACCCACGAATGACCCCGGGATTCTATTTTAAATGTCTGCCAAAAATGAATATAGAAAAAGTATTTAACCAATTGACTATGGGGGGGAAAGGGGTGCACGAAACCAAGCCTAGTGGAGCACGATTTTCAAGGCATGAATATTCTGTTAGGAAATATTCTAAGGAATATCCCTTTTATGGAATGTTGAGGAATCTTTAGGTTCCCTTGGAGGCTAATTTAGACAAAGGTATAATGATGTGAACTTTATATTCATTTATCTCAGAATTTCACAAGGAACATGATGGTGTGATTAGTTTCTTCATCTAAGTAGCAAAATTTTAGGCACTCAACAATAAGGAATATTTGGGCAATCTTCGAGATTCCCAAGGGTCTAGATTTTAATAGTGTCAGAAAGGGGTTGATTTTATAGTCTTTCGACATGATTTCATGCCGTGAATTAAACGGTGCAGTCGATTTCTTTTGTAGACTTGTGAATTTTTAGGCCATCCCTAAAAGTGGAGGTATATGATGCAATGATGCCATGTTTTTCTTTTGATTTTCTCAGGTGATGATTTTGTTGTTGATATCCTTGTTACCATTATGTTGAAGGATACTTGTATTCCACGTCTTTTGAGAATTTATTATATTTTCATGCTGAAGGAGGGCCCATGTGAGTGAGAGTTCTTATAAGAGAACATCTTGTGGAGAGACATGCCACTCTATTTGAGGGAGTTTATCCTTGTAATGACAAAGAATGTACCATTTACTCATCATCATCTTACAACATTTAATTAAGCGACTTCCCCACTTTTGACACTAGGTGTGGAGACGTAATCTATGGTGGGTGAAATCCATTATCAAAGTCTGTGTGTCCCTTTATTTGATGGTATTCATTATGTTTCCTCTTGCTTAAAATATGCACATGTGTGTTTTTCCATAGTCTTTTAGATGCAGTTATGCTAACATCACATAAGTAAAATATCTTGGTTAATTTTGGTAGCTAAGAGATTCAGATAAAGTTTGGTATCATAGCAATCATTTTACTTATGTGAATTGTGAGTGTGAAGATTGAACATGTAATAAGAAGGAATAGGGAAAACAACAGAGATCTCTACGAGGCCTTCTACAATATGGCCAACATCGTACATTTAATATATGCATATTATGAGGAGACAATGGAAAGGTAGGAGTGAGAGAAAGAAAGAGTAGAGGATGATTCTCCATCTTCATCTTCAAGTGATTATTCATCTTCTTAATTGACTTCACATAATTTGGATGAGGAGATAAATTAGAGCCTTCAAGCAGAGAATGACGAATTGAGGAAACTTCTGCGAGAAAAAAAAAGAGGAGAAGCAGAGATTACAACTTCAGTTATGAGCCACAGAAGAGGCCTCAGGAAATTTGAACCACAATGAAGGCTTAACAAAGGCATCATCACCTGCTTCAGAATCAACAGTTGAAGTAAACAATTTGATTTTCACATGACACTATTTCTATTGTAGTCTTGAGGTACCCATTTCCAGAACCGACCTAAGCCTCCTTACCAAAACGGGATACACTAAAGGAGGGTGCCCAAAGGTAGCAGAAGCTTCCAAGGTATTGGTGAATCCATCTAGGAAAGAGGATGATTATAACACATCACAATCCTCCCATGCTAGTGCACAATGCAGAGGAAGAGCTAAGGCAAGCTCTCATCACTAGGATTGCCCCAGAGACAACTAGGAGAGGTATAAAAGGCTTAAGTATTCTAATTTTCATTTTGATTACAAGCATATTGTTAATGATAAACATAAATAATGGCGTATAAAACCATGTAGTTTTTTTCATTTGCATAACCATGTGGTTTCTGAGTGTTGGAAGAGAATGGAAGGAATACAGAGGATGAGACGTGAAAGACCTTATCCACATTAGCAAAGGAAGAATTTTAAGAAGGTCTGGAGGAAGAAGACTTTTTGCAATCATTACAACAGAGGTGGAAATCAAAGAGTCACATGTTGGAGGCTCCATCCAGAGCAGTGTCTAATAGAAAAAAGCGCCTGTGCAGGAATGAGTTGCAAAAGTTTCTCAACAAGTGAATTAACTCTAGGATGATGTCCCATTCAATTTGATGGGTGAGAGATGATTTTACTGGATATTGTAGTTTTTCATTGCTGCATTTTGTAAATCATGTGTTGCGATATAATTGTAAAAGTAGTGACATATTTTCCATCACCTATTAAAGCAACGGTGATTTTTTTGGCTTTTTATTGATAGCTGGGGTATTGGATTCTATTATGATGTACACTTGACCAAAGAGTGTGTATTATAAACTCTTGTCAAGTATGGGGATTCTTGGGGCATGGTTGGTCATGTAATTGAACATATAGTTTGCAAATATTTTACTATGCGTTTACAGAGAATGTAGGTTTCGGTTCATCACTTATTGCTCTGAAGAACAAAGGTCAAGGAGAAGGAAGTGTGGCATGTTAGGACACTTGTTGTGCAGATAATGTAGCATAGGAGTTGCATATTATGTTCATGCTTTTGAGGGACCAAAAACCTCCTCAGTGGGGAGGAATGATCCCGGTGGCTCCAGAAATGGTTAGAATTAGAGCAATGGCTTTGGAAAATATCAAAAATAAAATTCTCTCGATTGAAGTAGAACTAGGGTCAGATCGAAGATCTCATTGCAATATTTCCAGCAACATGAATGCCACCTCAATCTAAGTTTGTATGTGAAATTTATGGGTGGTCAATGTTTTGGTCAAACTAGGCCCAGTGGAAGCGACTAACGAAGCAACAATTTAGCGTTTACCTGTGCATGGATTCTGGTCACTAGAACTGGCAAATTCGTCACCTCCTTAATTTTTCCAGTAAATTCAAAAAATTGGTTGAAAATTTTTGAACGATAATTTCTAATTTAATTAAAAAATAAAAAATAAAATATACGTAATACAATGGGTAGACGGGGTTTCAACCTGCATCGGTCAATGGCCAGGCTGCCCAATGCGGTGGGCCAGCCAAGCAAATAAAAAAAAATGAAATAGCGTAACAATTTTTTTTAACTGCCAAGTAGTTTGGTGTGGCCGTGGTGTTAGAACCTGGGTCTTCCCCAGGTTAATCTAGGCACCCACTAATGGCCCACTGGCGTCTCTTCGAAATGTATCCCAAAAACGCATATTAAAAACCCATTTAGCCACTTGATCATTACGGAGAATAGGGCGCATGGAGCCCAACCCAGAGAGGGCATTATTTTCTAGGCAGGAATATTCCAAAGAATGTTCTTTTCTATAGAATGCTAAGGAATCCTTAGATTCCCATGGAGGCTGATTTTTTACAGAGGCAGACTTATGCTGAATTTATAGTCACTCTTCTCCAAATTTCACGAGGAACATAATGGTTTGATCATTTTCTTCACCTGAGCTGCAAAATTTTAGGTAGTGAGCAATAAGGAATCTTTGGGAATCTTTGAGATCCTGAGTGTCCATATTTTGACGGTGTCAGAAAATGGTCGATTTTATAGTCATTCAACATGATTTCACGTCACAAATTCAATGATGTAGTCAATTTCTTTAATGGAGATGTGCATTTTCAGGCCATCCCCGAAAGTGGATATATATGATGTAGTGATGCCATGTCTTTATATTTATTTTGTGAGATGTTAATTTTTTTTTGAGATCTTTATTACCATTATGTTGAAGGATACTTGTATACTGCATAATGTGAGAATGTATTATCCTGTCATGATGAAGGAGGGCACATATGAGTGAGAGTTATTGTAGGAGAATGTCTCATAGAGAGACATGCCACTCTAGTTGAGGGATTTTATCCTTGTAATGACAAAGAATGTAGCATGTATTCATCATCATCTTGTAGCATTTAATGAAGCGGCCTCCCCACTCTTGACACCAGGCCCAAAGACGTAACCCACAGTGGGTGAACTTTGTTATCAACATGTGTTTCCTTTGATTTGATGGCCATCATTATGTGTCCTCTTATTTTAAATATAGACATGTGGTTTTTTTCATAGTCTTTGACATGAAATTCTACTAACATCACAAAAGTGCAAGGTCTTGGTTAATTCTGGCAGCTGAGATATTTGGATCGACACATGTAGATGATGAATGTAAAGTGAAATGTGAATTTGTTAATCCAACAATAGTTAATGAATTTGGTGAGGTTTAAATTGTTAATTATGACATGCATGATAAGATATACCAGCATATGGTGGATGAAATTTATGTTAATTAAATTTGAGGTATATTTTTTATATTAGGGATTGATCATGGAAATATGGAAAGTGACATGTTTGATGAAGAACGGAAAGTGGAAACTCCCACTATAGTATAAAGTTATGAAGAATTTAGAACCACTCATGAACCAATGTGTGATCTAGCAACAATTAATGATAAAGAATAGGATAAAGTACTGCAATTTTTTTTCATGAGAATGTCCACTCATTTCATAATAGTGAATGATAGTCTCAATGAAATTGAAGAGGTAGAGAAATAAGAGGAAGAGAAGAAATCTCTTACTATAGAGAAAAATAAAGATGTGTTTAACATTATTTTTGAATATTCACGTGTTGAAAACAAAGTTATTGATAACTTTCATGCAAATTTGAAGCTCATTGAATAATGTATTGAGAAGCCAATTAAACAAATTAATGTTAGTCTTAAAGCAACATCTCAAATAAAATAATTAAATCAAATGATGAATGAGAAAAATGAGAGTGAATATGATGTTACATGTAACCCTAATGATGATCTTGAGTGTGAAAACTACAGGCAAAAAGTAGCAGTATCTGATCATGAAAGTAAATAGAAGGATATGGAAGTTTTTGAAGATGAAGAAGAAAAAACTAAAACCATATTTCAACAATGGACAATGATCAAGGATTGAGACACATAGATCCATGGATGATCATCGTTTTGTGGAACATATGGTTTATTATGATTTATGGATGATACACGATTTGTATGATTATATATGCTTAATCTTGTACTAATTAGGATGTGGTTGGGGACTTTGTCATTGCCAACAAGGATGCTTAAGTTATAAATGACTACATAAGTCATTTCTCCAAAACCAAAATGACTATAGAAGTCAAGAAATATCCTTGGTAAAATGTGAACAAGTTAATTGTGAAATTTGTTTGATTCATTTGATCTATGAGATTATGATGTTTGCAGTTCCTGGAATAAGACCTTATCAGCAAACCATCAAATGGGTATGAGCTCACAATCAATACCTTAAGGTGAAGGGCATAATTCCAAAGTAGAGTAGATGATAAGCCATGGAAATTAGAGTGTGGAGTCTTAAATCCATGAAATATAAAGACGTGGAGTCTTGGATATATAATAAAAGCATCAGGGTGTGCAGTACTAAATGGATGAAAGATAAATATGTGGAGATTTGGATCTATAATAAAAGGATTAGGGCGCAGAGTCCTAAATCTGTGAAAGATAAAGACATGGAGTCTTATATCTATAATAAAAGGATTGGGATGCATAGTCCTAAATATTTAAAAGATCAAGGTGTGGAATCTTGGATCATTGAAGTAGATCAGGACGCAGAGTCCTCAATCTCCTAAGGCACAAATATGCATGCAATATGGATGTGGAATCCCTATTCTCCGAAATAAAAATACCACTCGTGAGCATCTCAGGGATGAATTTCCTTAATAAAATTTCATTCCTGAAAATTGTAGAGGGACTTTCAAAAAATATAAATTCATGTCTAGCATACCAAGTATGATTTTCCAAAAATAGTAAATCACCTTACATAAATTGGTAATCAAGTATAGTTGAAGGAAATTCACTTAACTCATCAATAATCAATAATAGTATTTCATTCATGACTTACTCATCGTCATCATCATCATCATTAGTATTATTATTATTATTATCTATGAGACGATGATATTATTAAAAGGAATTACAAGTCACCTTCATCACCTCAATCACTTCACACCTCTCTCCTTCATGACTATCATAGCTCCATGTAACTCTCTCGATTTTAATAATACATTACACTCTCTTTTATGCACTCATCAAAGAATCTCATATTCCTCTTACACTCATTAAATACATGTCATAAAAGATTCCTCTTATGCTCTCCATAGCTAAGGCATGCACACCTCTCCTTAATGGCATGAGTTACACTCCTCTAAATGGAATGTATGGCATGCATATTACTCCTCCTTTATGACAAGAATTTATTGCTCCTCCTATATATGTGTCTCATGTATTATCACTTGGGGGCAGTTGCATTGTGATACCAAGAGTTTCATAGATTTAAAAATAAAATATGATATGGAGAGACTTGGAGAGTAGCCAATTTCTTTTGAAATGAATTTGAAATTCCAAAACTAAATTACTAAGTATCTCTAATTGGTGGAGCTGACCATGAGTGGTATTGGGAGGAAGTGAAACTTATCATCCTGAACTTACCTTGTATATCTCTCTACTACTATATTTTTGTACTGCTTGCGAGCTCTTACAACTCAGGGGTTCCAGGGGGAGAAGTTATCCCTAGATATGGTTGGGTGGAATACCGAATGGTTCATAGTAAGGTTGTAAGGATATTGGATATGAAACATAATCTTATCCTTTTGGAGCTATACATGTTCATTCTCAAGCACATCAAATCAATGTTCTTGAAATTTTCGTTTCTTATTATGTTTTAAAGTGTTGTGGAAAATTTTAATTTATTAGAAATTTCTAGTTTAAATTATTACAAAATTATGAATATTCAGAAATTTATTTATGAGCTAACCAACAATGAGTTAACAGGTTCATGTTGGCTATGTATGAGAATGTAGATGCAGGGGGATTAAAACAAGAATTAGTTGCCAAAGTTTTGTAAGTTCAATTTATAATGAATTTTTGTCCATAGTAGGTTGTGATGAGTTTGATGAAAATATCATATTAGCATAAATTTGGGTTTTCCTTCTCCATGTACAATTGTAGATGAAGTTTTCACACTCAGTGTTTGATAAAAGTGATAAATGAGATAGTAGGAATTTTTCTGTTGTTGTTTCAAATAATTCCATTTATTTGATTGTGATTCAGGTCAACATCAAGGGGTATATGTACCATAAGGCCATTTAACCCCGCATATTTATTCCAAAAAATAAGTCTTTAGACTCCATTTCTCTAATCTAGGTGATTTTATATATTTTTTGTTGCATGTATGGACTGTCTATTGTGTGGTTTCACTGATTTTTTTTTCATATTGGATTTACATGGTGATCTATAATGATGACGGTAATCTAGTTTAAGCACTTCGAAATTGTTGTTTTAAATCCTCAATGACTATAGATTGCATTCTTGCAAAGTGTTAGAAAAAATGACTCAATGGCTGTAGATTGCATGCTTGCAAAGTGTTTGTCAAAAGGCCTCAATGGTTGTATCTTTTGTGCATATAAATTTTTAGATTTAATGCCTTACTGAATGTAACTTCTATGTCCTAGAAAATTATAAATAGAGTATTTAATAGATGTAACTTCTTCTGTTTGCAAGATTTTGTATGAATGTGAAAATGAATTTAATAAGTTGTTGAAGCGTGAATAGAGAATAGGACAACTGTTATTTTTATTATCTGAAGGTATCATGAAAAAAATAGGTTCTTTTTAGAAACGATTTTACAGTAACCAATTTTGTAGGATTTAATTACTTTTGTAAGTGAGCATAATAAGTTGTCCAAAATGCATGTATTCATGGGTGTAGTCTTTTTCTTGAGTAGTTGTAGCAAACAACTAATTGTATCTAATTTTGGCAAGTCCATTGTTATACTTTGCACTTTTTGAAGAATAATATTCTTCTGAATTTGTAACACTACTTTTGTTGTAACTTTCACTATACAAGTCTCATGATTGAAGAAATTACATTATGCAAATAATTTTTTTTCCTTAATACTTGGGAATGAGGATTTTTAGTTGATGAGTTTGGAAATATTGTTGGGTCAATATCTTTTGTGATTCCATTTTTCCATTTCATAAACATATCATTAGATTTTCTGATGAAGAGAGACATATTCCTTCTTTAGTTACCTTGTTACAGGTAGATTACTAGTAATTCCCTTATATTTTATTTTTGTAATAGAAGAAAGATATTTTAGGTTCTTGTGGCATACTTTATGGTTATGATGTAAAGAGTCAATAAGTGGAATAGATTTATCATAATCTAGGGGGGTCAAATAGGTTGATTAATATTAATGCTCACACATCACAGTATGATGGAATTTATTTCAAGTCTTACTTAGAACTCACATATAATTATGAAAAGAGCACATGCTATCTTCTTTTATACACTAAGAGAAATGTCTTTTGGAGTTGGTTTTAAGGGAAAGTTATCCCTGACTTCTTATGTTATATTCTTATATTGAAATAAATGAAGGAACATGATATTCATGATAACCAAGTTAGTCATATTATGAGTAAATAAAAATAAAAATGAGTGATAGTGTTCATTGTGACCTGCACTTCTCTACACTCTTGATGATTGGTAAGGTGTGACCTTACATATGGTATCAAAGCCAAGTTACAAGACAAAGGCCTAATGGCCCAGCATGTTGGCTTCTAGGTTGATGATCTATGAATGTCGATTTTGCATGCATCTTGAATTGTTGTGTATGTTGACTTGGAAGCATATTGGTTGCATAAGGGATAGTATTATTATGTCATTTAGAAACTCATGGAATAAAAAGAATGCTCTCTTATATTCCTTTTTTTTTTTCAAGACAAATTCTTAGAAATATGATAAAGGACTTGAAGACATGGTGGGAAAGGATGTTCTTGAGAAGTTGGGGTTAAACCAAAGCATGTGAATGGATTGATTTTCAATGGGTGAGTGATATATGTGGAGTGCATGCATAGTTTTAGTCACTATCAATGTGATATGGGCTTAGTAGCCATCGTTACTAACTGAAATTCTATCTACCAAGAAAAATATTGGATTAATTTGAAGTATAGTTTGATGACTTTGGTGTTTATACTTTAGGAATGTGTAACAAGTGTAAGTTTGTGATTCAATTAACGTGGTGATTTAATTCATCATGTTAACTTTGACTCTTTTTACTATTGGAAACTGAACAAAAGTTACGTTGAAGGATGTCACTTTTAACTCTGAATGTAGATTTACGAGTAATGTATGTGCATTAATTTGATGTGTTA
Organism: Pinus tabuliformis; assembly: GCA_031772625.1. NCBI lineage: Eukaryota > Viridiplantae > Streptophyta > Pinopsida > Pinales > Pinaceae > Pinus > Pinus tabuliformis. The sequence continues at coordinate 580,606,373 of CM062818.1, forward strand.
AAATATCATTTGGGAATACACTGTTAATGAATAAGGATGGAATTCCTATGATTTCTTTGACATGATTTTCTGTAGTTTGGGAGAACATTATGCATCAAGTAACATGAAATTACTCCAATACTAGGTTGTGGTAAGACCTTCCTAATAAACACGAGGCTTAAATGACTTGTTCATGAATGGTTCTAGAAGCCATTTTAAGGAACACTTGAAGGTTATGTTTTCCTTAAGTTATGTCTGAGTGTGGAATCCATAATAGCATATGTCTATGAGCTAATGTATGGGTGCGGAATCCATACTAAAATATATCTATGAGCTAAGTAATTATTCTCGTTAGAATGAACAAAAATATTTTGATGGAATCTCTTAGACATGATTAAGGATGATTGATTATGTGTAATTAAATTTAAATGGATAGAGATTCGTAACATGAATTTTATTTATATTTAAATCCATTATTATATTTGTATTACAAATTAAAGTACTAAGATTGGTATAGTGAAAACCATTAGGTGGTTTAAAATGTTTGGAATAACTGATTTTGATATATGGATTCAAGTGTGAACTAGGTATCTAGCCTCTATTTTTGTAATTATTTTGTATGTAGGTAGCATTAAATTTATTTACAAATGCTTGAAATGTAGAAAAAAAGTATTGTGATAAGTTGATGAAATATTTTTTCTATTGGCTTAAGAAAAACTAGGTCTATGAGAGCCATAATAGTCTCTTTAATAATTTTGAAAATTTCATATTGGTTGAATTTTATTTAACTAAATTAATTAGAGAAACTATGAGAATTGAACTCATGAACTATTATAAACTATTGTTAGTTAGGCAATCAAATCAAAATTCATATTGTTTGTGAACTTGATGAACTGCTTTCTTGGAATTTGATTAACTTGTAAATTGTTAAGATAATAACATGTTTAGAAGATAAACATTTTATCTCATCAGAACTTTGTTTTGTTTGAACTTAAATAAAAATATATGTGATTAATGAAAATCTTAGTTGATTTCTTATTTTACAATAATATGTCTTTGTGATATTTTCTGATGGAGAAATTGAAGCAGAGCAAGATCACATTTTGATGAATTGGAAATTCTTTCATGATTTAGAAGCCTGCAAAATGTAGTAGTGGTATGAGTAGTTATTAGTCCCGCAAAAGGTTGTAATATTTTGAGAGGTAGTTAAAAAAAAAAAAAAAAAAATTTAGGCTAGAAATGCCTTTATGATAGTCTAGACATGATTTAAAATCAACAAGATTCTTCATAGTTTGAGAAACATATGGTCTTCATAGCTTGATTTTTTTTTTTTATGTATTAACAGTAACGAATACAACTTGAAACAAAATGAATTGATTAATTATTGAATAGAAATCATGAGTGATTTTATAGTTAGAAAACAGGTTGACTTATGGTTACCAAGATATATTCGATAATATAGATATCATGTTTGCATAATTACAAAAGTTGTTCTTGGTTACAAGCTATTTTCAAAAAGATATCTTTAATTGTTTTTGGAATGAATATTTTCTAATTGAGTAATTCATTATTGATTCTCAAGTAAAAGAAGTGAATAATAATGAATATTATGGGAATTCAAGGAATGGTCTATAATACAAAAGTGGGTCAATGAGGATGGTATGGAACATTAACTTGTTAGTTTAAAAGAAAAGAAAAAAATGTCTTGACCCACAACTTGTGATTTCTCCTAAAGAGTAAAAATTTAGCAAAAAAATGTAGGTAGATCCTAAATATGGAATGAAAAAGGGAAAA